>CM031234.1:423687185-425019624 GCA_018340775.1 Taxus wallichiana var. yunnanensis | reverse complement strand
AATGTCATATTATTGAGTGTGAGCACATTGGCAGGTTTGTAGTGGATTTAGATTTTAAAATAATAATTTTAAAAATCTATTTAATCCATTCCATGTGAATAAATTCAAATCCCATGGTATAAGGAGGATTTTGTGGCAAAAGCTATTTTAAGGCTTATCTTATCTCTTTCCCACCAAACGTGGGGTCGATAGCTAAATTGGGCTCCTAAACCTATGGAAGGGGGATTTGAACCTTTTCCAAAATAGTAATCAGCCTTCCCAAGCTGCCACTTTGTAGCAAGTGATAGAGAAGGAGATCACATCTATTTAAAGGGAAGCTTTTGTAAGTAGGTTGAAAAGGGGGACAGCGAGGACCAGTTGCAGAGATCACAATTTTCGAGGCACTTATGGTTCGAATTAGGACTTGGTGTAAAAATGAAAGTTGTTAAAAATTATGAGATATTTTCAGAAAGGTAACTTTTGTTGCATGAAGTGCTATATATTTTTCTGTGTAGGCGTTTTTCCATCGCAGTTTCACGGAGAGCAGGAGCGAGGGCAAGCGAGATCTGTCATTTTGCATCCACTTCTGATCAGAATCAGACCATGAAGTAAAAGGGGAAGTTTTTAATAATTTCATAAATTTTCCAGAAATGTAAACCTTTATCTATATAGGTCTTTCATATTTCAATTTGTAGACGTTTTTGAACATATTTGCACAGGAACAAAAGAAGAAATCGTAGGAGCCACGGATGAACTTGGGAATGATTATGGTAAATTGCAGAATTCCTTGAGGTTTGAATCAGCTCATTTGCAGGTATAAAGGTCTGTTAAGTCAAGATTGAAGGGATATTGTACTTCATTGGGCGTTTAATGGATCGATTCACTTTTGTGAATCCGGGAGATGTAACTCTTGGTGAACTCCGTTATCAATTTCTTGTTTTGTGGATTTGTGCATTTCAGTTTTTAAAGCTTTTTATCAGTTGAAATTCATCATTGGATTAATATTATTAATTGATAAAATAAGTATAAAAACGGGTAAATGGATTGAAGGAACTTTTTCGGTATCCATAACCACAACAAGATTTGAATACACTTATCATCTTAGATTCAAATGTCAGGTTTGAGTGTATGATTAAAAATCAAGCTGTGAAGTAAAATGGATTTGTATTAGATTCAAGTGATTCACTTAAAGTTGAAAAATCGAGATTAATTGGTCTTTTTGGAAGAGTTGAGGATTTGGGTTTCAAGACACCTAAAAATTGGATCAAATTAACTCAAGATCAATGTTGAGTCCATAAATTCTGCAAAATCTGAAATTTTTAAGTACTTCAAAAAAAATAAATAAATAAATAAGTACCATTTTCAGATCAAGAGGCTTCATTGTAACATTTCTACGGTGCACGAAGCCTCATCACGTGTCGTAATCTTCACAGGTACTACCTCAGGATATGGTGCTAACTCTGACATCCATTGGTTTTCCATGGTGAGCTATATCCTAACCATCCTCATGCCCTTGTTCTCCTATTTTGCTTGCTTACGCTCAGGATGTTCATATAAGTCCAAACACTCTTCATAGTTATGATTCTTTCTGCAAAAATAACAAGTAATTTTCTAAGGACATTCGCACCTATAATGGTCAAGGGATCAACATGTATAACATGTTCCACAAGGGAACTCACCTCGTCCACCGCCATTCAAGCCTCGGCATCCGAATCCACCATGGTATCCTCAACCTCTACCACGGCCTCCCTCAAAGCGGCCCTTCATTTTGATCATAATGCCCTTGAGTATGATAATGATCATGTCACTCACCTTTATCCAGTAGAGTTATTTGAAACCCCTATTTCTTGTACACCAATATCAATGGCATCATGGATAATGATCAATCAACATGCAATCTTGATATTGCGAGTCATGGACCGAAAAATTTTATAGTAGCAAGACCACATTATTTCTTACTACACATTTTAATAATGAATGATGGCTTACATCATGGTATAAATGAATTATCTCACATTCTAATAATAAGAAGCACACTGATCTGCAAGGACAACTATCCTTAGTATGCCCCTCTACTTCAAAATCTATGCACCAAATTACACTACGTGTGTCATGTGTATATTGGTAGATAGTTTCTCAAATTTCTTTACCATTTATATGTCCCGAGGGCTTCAAATAATGGGCTCACTCTAGTGTCTATGCTCCCGACTACCTTAGCATGCAAAGCTACTTCAAGTGCCTCGTGTGAGTCTGTATAAGTCTTATGTGAGAATTCCCTCCTAAAAGGTGTAATCAGGTCTCTGACAAACCACTGTGCATGCTGACTTACATGGATATCATATGATAGTTTAGACAAGAGTGTTTTGAAATGAGCATCATATTCCCAGACACTCTCAGTAGTGCCCTGCTTGATGTCCTTGAGCATGCTTATACTTTTCTGCTTGAACTCAGGTATATAAAATTCCTTAATAAAAGCATCCTGTAACGCTGTATAATCCACACAAGTCTCGATCGGGTTCAAACTTTACTGTACCCAATTGTGCACATGTCTCTATAATGTAGTTACAAACTGATTGGCCTTGCACTCTAAAGTTGTTATTCCTTTCACGTGCCACAATATCTCACACATATTCAAATGCTTTAGCAACATCTTCTATTCCCTTATACTGGGAGACAAGTCCTGACATCTACATGTAAATATTATGGGGGTTGGTGAGGAGTTTGTGCCCACTAGATCTAGTACCTCTGTGTTACCTCCACATCCGAGATCCAATAGATTTCGAGTTACTTGTTCCACTTTATCATCCACTTGTAGCTTGAATTGGGCAAGAGGATGCACTACCTTGTGTCCCAACATTGGTGTGAAAATGAACTCTACAGATCTACGAAGTTATCGCTACTCTGATGTGAGTCCAAATTTACGTGTGCTCTATGTTTTGTGTCAATGACGCACTCAAAAAGGTTCCTCAACCAATCCTCTAAACAATAAGGAAGATGTTTTCTTGACCATAAATGTACTTACTATTTGATTCACTCCTGAACTTGTTGATAAGTCAACTCTACTTCTTACTATTCTACTACCCAAACTAGCTTGTTGACTATTGGTTGTACTAGAAACTAGAAAACCAAGCGCAAGGGCTAGGTTGCTAGGTAGATGTTGATGCACGCTCATGACCCAAGTTTTCTCTATTGGTGTGCTCTCATAAGAGGCCGATGAGGGTTCCCATCATGCTTTCCCAATTGGGGAGTTTAGATGCTTTGGCTCCACTCTCTCTACGTGAGCTCAAATCCTTCATGAGGCATCTCTCTCCTCGATGCCATCCATTTTGTAATCTCTTTTCTACTTCCATAAATCCCTCTCGCCTTCCTCATTGTACTTTAAGTTGCCTTTATTCTCTTTGCCTCTCTGCCATTAGGTGCCATCCTTCACCACACTGCTTCTAACCACCACGCATGGAGGGTTTAGCTAGCCATCAAATTTTCTTCCAAATTGTGGTTACCAACAAGATTTTATTGCCCGATGGAATGCCTTGTAGATAAGTTCCCCTGGGGATAATGTAAAAGCGAAACTCAACTACCTCCAACCAAGAATAAGTGGAAATTGAGTACTCAAAATATAACTATTCGTAACACTACGAAACCAAGTATCCACATCGTATCCAAATCAGATCAGCATCATGTAGAGGGCTTAAAATTCTTCAGTGTCTAGAAAATTATGCAAAACCTCAATTCCTTTTAGATGCGTAAGCAACCAGCCACTCATATAACTCTATTGGGAAGATAAGAAAGAAGCTCTCATATAAGTAGTCATACAAATTTTGCTACACCCACACACATGTGCCAAACTTAGATGAAGTGCTGAATCTTAGAGCGTCTTATTATTTTAGATCTATATCTACTCCTCAACACTTTCCAAGGTCAACCGATACGTCTTCATCACACAACATCCTGAAAATAGATGAAAAATAGGTCCCGACAATGGAACCAATGATCGCAACCTACTAATTTCTTTGTGAATAGCCCAGGAGCGCTAGCACATCACTCAGCCTGAGATGAGCACTCACCCAAAGAACGTAAAGGCACCATATCCCTCTTTTGAGTTGCTTTTATATAATGTTAGCATGATGGAGCATATAGATATCTAGATTCATTATCAATAGTAAACAACACACAGTGCATAAACCAGATCTAGTTCCTAGAATAGATATATAATGAACTAAACAATGAGTATAACAAGATTTACCATGTAAGAACCATATTGATCATGTTCATCACCATTATACATCCAATATTAACCATTGTATTAAGTATTATAAAACAAAAAAAGTTTCTTACATTACACAAGTATCTCCATGAGGTCATGCGCGTGATAAAACCAATAACATAACTCTACTATAGTTTTTATATACTAACTCAATGTAAATCAATATATATATATATATATATATAGGGGGTGGGGACTTTACCTTCATCTCCCATGCACTTCTCAAAAAAGGTCACATGATAATAATAGCCACGTGCCTTTACAATAGGAAGCACAACATGCAAGTGCTCTAACAATAGACTTCCTATAGTTAAATCTGACTATAAATCCTATTATTATCCTAAACTATGCATGAAACTCGGTAATCGCTTGTTCCCAAAATACCATTGCATGAACAACAAGTCTTCATGTATTTGTGTTCTCAACACGTTAACTCCAAAAATATCCCTTATCCAAAAACAGGCTAAGTCCTGATCATGGGCACTTTAATCCTATCATAGCGTTGCGTGCTCTTCTAGTGCCCTACATTCACGCGCCCAACACTTAGGCCATTTTTTCCCGCTCAACAATCGTAAATTTTCATATTGTACTTTTCTCCCGACAACACATACGTAAGCACAATAGCTACATAGTAGAAATAACTTAAGGAAAGATATAAACAAGAGACAAAAAAATGAAACTATAGAATATAATTATATTACTAAATCTAGAACTTAGACATGAGTTTAGAGTGAAATTAGAATAACCTATGTGTAATGTTCTTACACAAGTTTTATACAAATCGTGGTGACTATTTTCTTACCCAGTACCTTCTTCTTCAATTTTTTGTCAAAAGAGGCTCTTCACATTCTTTACTTATACTTAGATATAGCATTACATATCCTATAATTTATTTTATAAATACTATGCACATACATCTAGTTTTATGCAATATATAACAATATCAAAATACATTCAATTCATTCTTTTAACTCCTATGCACTTCTAATACAAAGTTAAAAATAATACATGTAGCATTCATTTTACTATTTGGGGCATTTTTAAAGAAGTTTCCATATCTAAATGGAGTTCCATATATTTAGGGAAAAAAATAGAAAGTGTCAACATAAGGAAAATGAATTAGAAGTAAATGAGGAATATGATTCATATAAAAATATAAAAAACAACAATCCTTTTTAGTTGGTTGCATATAAAGGCATTACTTATGCATGGAACATGTGAAAAGGTAAATATCATGGCTTGAAGCTTGAATAAAAATATAGTTGCATTGAAAATCATGGATAAGTATGGAAAAATCAAGGAGAGACATTGTATATCATGGCATCTTGTAAGTGAAGGTGGCATATTTTTCAATTTATTATACGGTTTCACACCTTTATAAACATTTAAGATGAGCACATTATTTTTATAAACTTTATTTAAAAAAATTCCTATAGTGTAGTTAGGACATTATTTAATAATGTATCTCCCAAACTAGAAAGAGTATGACCATGAATTTTTGCTTCCAAATATCCATAGAATTTTCCCATACATAATCTCTGAAAATCCTCCAAGAAAATGTCTATGCCTAAAAGCACACAAAAAAATTTCTATGATGATTTGCCCCAATGTGTATTTTTATATCCTAGTCTTCCTAACAAAATGATTTGTCTTAATTCCTTATAGTCTCGAGAGAAACATTTGTTCTTATATAAGAAACATGATACAAAATACCCGACACCCATACAATTGTCTTTGCTTTGTGGGGAAGAATATACAACAATAAATCACATTATGAAATTGTTTGCATGCATCATAGAGGGATATGGGATAAATATCACCATATTCAATCTAGTTGAGTGACAAAAATACACAGGAGGAGGAAGTAAACATAAAAAGAAGGATAATCACAATCTCAAGTTCATTGTAAACTTAAATATTGGAAGTTTCATATAGTGTAAAAATCTCAAAAAACAACTCGAGTTGAATATTTATATTCATTAGTGGTAGTGATAATATACTATGGTAAAAGATGTTTTACCCAAATGTAATGCCAAATAAATTAAAGCCATGGATGGTGTTCAATTATGTATTCATCATATTGATGTTTTTGATCTAGTAAGTAGTATCAAATATAAAAATTCTTGCATTACTTAGTGATGTTTGACACACTCATAGACATAGTGACGACCTATCAATGATTAGATCACATTTATTTTATAACTAAGATTTGGTGGATCCTTATACAGATCCTACTATTTTGATTTATACTCACTACACTAAGGACTAACCAACAAGATGAGCAAAAAAAAAGGTAAGTCGATTGCCATGACACACTTGAAGTGAGTAGAGTGTGTATCCCTACTTATACACCGTATATATCTTATCAAATTTTTAGTGAGGAATTTCTCATTAACTCTATTGGATTGGAGATATGTTCCCATCAATTTTTGTTCATTTCAAACTAGAGCATGTCCCAATTATCATGCAGTACTATTCCTTCCTTTGAACCATGTTTGTACTTAAGGGTGCATCATTAGATATTTCTTAGTTAGTAAATCATAGTTCAAATGATCTCTAGCTTAATGTTAGTCATAATATTAATGTGTGTGTGTATTTAAGAGTTGTTGTAACAACTTGTCTAGATTAGGAAGTAAGAATAGGAATAGGTTAAGTGGCTTTGAGAGATAAGGTTGAATCCTCATTAATAGGAGTGGATATTGTGTATAAATATCTATAAAGGTAATGAAAAATCAATTAAGCAAGGTTATTATGCATTGTGTGAATAATTTATTTTCTCCATATTACTCTTAAATCAAATTTCATTTGTTAATCCTTCCCCGTATTTATGAATTATGTTTAAATAGTATATTAATACCAATATATTTGACTCTTGTACTTTGTTTTCTTAATTTTTAAATAAATGCAACATCCCTAATTTCAAAACATTATATGTGATCCAATGTTTCTATAATCAACAATTTCTATACAAGTTTTTTATGATCTAATGTTCAATTATGATGGTATTTCTAAGTTGATTTACAAACTACAAGATTACTTTTACCATGTATTCATGATATTTACAGTGATCATTGTATTTATGTGCTTGAGCTATATTGCCATGTTGCTTATCATATCCATCACACTTATGTTTATGATATGATTATTTACCTAATGCCCTTATGTGCTTGATGCACTTATGTGTCTAGTGTTCTTACATGTATATTATCTTATTGTGATCCATATCATGTGAATATTTTGTTTTTATATGTTACCATGATTGTTATCATTCTTAATGTTATTAATTGATGAGTTATGTTAATTGCCTTTATAAACAACTCATCCTCCGTATTTTAATCAAGTAATTGTAGTTATGTCCATGTATTTTCCAAGTACACTACTGAACATTATCATTACAACCTTGAAGTTGTGGCATAATTACTAATTAATATAGTTCTATCTAGTTATATTTATTTTGTGGTATTTTGTGTGCATTTATTCTTATTATCCTAATAATTTGTTTGAATGATGATATGTGTGATGCCACTCTTGGTTGTAAGAAATTTTCCATGTGCATCAAAGGAACTTATCCGTAGCCAAAGGAAATCATCTACAACAAAGAGCATGCATTATGAAGATATTTTGGAAGGCATGAAGAATGGAACTCAAGTTTGTACATGCCATTGAAGAAGCAATTACAACTAGAACATGTAGAACTAGGAAACAACTCAAACTTTGATCTGATCATTCATTACAAACTAGTGAAGAATTGATTGATTGAGTTAACATGTGATTGAAAGAACTAGTAGATTAGTTGAGCATTTTTTATGTGTTGTTAACTAAACAAATGTTGAGTTCTATAACATGTGTTGAATCTCTCATTGTTCTGTTAAAGATATTTCACTTAGTTTGTTAAAACTCCTTGTTGAACTCTTCTTCTTCTCACGTCTTGCTATAAAATGAGAAGTATAAAAGAAAGGGTTAGTACTGGTACAAACATCCAAGAAATTCAAAAAATTAGATTACTTTGTTCCTTGATGTAATGTTCATGCAAATTCAATAAAGATATGAGTTATGTTCATTAGTTTCTAGTAGTAAAATTTAGGAGGGATTAACACCCAAGTTAGGGCCCACTTGTGGTCTACTAAACCCATTCATTGTTGTCTTGTTTCATTACATGTATGTTTACCTAGGAACCATTTACTTTTGCATCGCATTCTCGAATCTATAGCTTTGTCTCCCGCAATAAAATTTAGAAACCATTCATTTTCAGTTGTTTACTTTCAAGATTGTTGTGACAGTTATTTATTTCTAACCTCCTAGATCTACTGTAATTGTGCATACAACAATGGCAATATTTCAAGTTTATGTCCCCTAGTTTGATAATTGAATTATTGTAATTAAATGAAAAACATATTAATTACGCAAGTTGATTTACACCACCATTTTCGCACTTTGTTTTTGGGGATATTGCCAAGTTATAAGAGTTTTGTGAGATTTTTACATATTTGAATTTCTTATAAACATACTCGGTTGTAAAAATCCACTTTAAACCCCCATTAATGAATTTTGATTGAGTTGAGTTAGTTGAGATATACACCTTCCTAGAGATGCCTATGGTGGATTCTTACCCAATCCTTGAGTAAGCGTAAATCACTTCGATTCGAAGAAGACACATCTTCCTCTGTATAAGGTTTGTTGTTAGAAGATCCCCTTCAAGTGGAAGTTATGAAGTTTTCTTGAATATAAAAAACATGACAGAAGAGGTGAATGAAAATTTTTAAGAAAGGGAAACTATATTTGATTTCCCTATCTCCAATAAAAATCAACATGTTGTTATGAAGATTATCTCTCCATCAACTCTCCTAATTTTCATGGATCTATAACTGAAGACCCTAGACACTTTCTTGTTTGAGTTTGATGTTTTATGCAGGAGTTATGACTACACAAATAATGCACACAACCTGAAGATGTTTCTTGTTACACTCAAGGATGTAGCCTTGAGATGGTTTATGGGTTTAGGAAGAGATGTTATTACTACTTGGTAGTAGATGAAGGAAACATTTCTGACCAAGTACCAAGACTACTACATGCCAAGTAGAAGAGGAGGAGATGAACTCTTCAAAATGGAGCAAAGGAAGATAAGCTACTAGAATAATACCTTGAGAGATGCCTATTTTGTGTTTAGAAGTCAAGACACACAAGGTTACCTCTTGAGTATCTCAAGTTAATCTTCTTAAAAGGACTCAGTGAGGAGGATATGGATCCTTTGGACATGATAAGAGATGGAGATATCTAAAAGATATTATTGATGGGATTTTTGAAGTGTGTAGGAATTATTTTAAGGAAACTATGAAGAGAATAAGGAGTGTCGATCAAAGGGTGGATCAACTACCAAAGGAATTGGGGAAATATCTAAATAAGATATTGTAAACATGTTTAAGAACATGAAACAAGAAATAATTAATGACATGGCCACCCAACTTGATGCTCTTCATGCAAAGAAGAAGAGAGAAGATTTAGAGATAGAACTTATAAATTTCTTCCACTCGTGTAGAAGGAAGAAAGCTAATTACAAATGTAGAGGATTGGCCAACATCATTCAAAGAAAAGGAGGCCTCACCTGTAATTCAAGATGATAGAAATGGAGGATGGGAAAGTTTTCTACGTTGCCCAAAGGAAGCCATGGTTTCCAAGATAAGGAGGTATGTCACAATATCCCATGCCATATTTTTAAAATTGGGCTAGTAGTTCATATATTCAACCTCCACCTTAGGCTAATACTCAACAAAGATGAGCTCCATACCTAGCACATATCAACAACCATGAAAACCTCGGCTCTTAGGAAAATAGTGGCAGTAATCACTTATTAGACCCCAATCATTGTCAGTAGTGTTTTCATTGATGTCAAGTGGTGTTTATTACAAAAGGTTTGATTGCTGAAGTGAAGAAGTCAGGGACATGAAGGTTTATTGGTAGTGCCCTTTCAAGATAGTTTCAAGTGCCGATGAGGTGTGATAGGTTGGTACACATAAAAGAAAAGTCATGTAAGCATAGGATAAGCCTAGGAATAATGTCTACAACATGTGGATGAAATAATAAGGCTCATCTTAGTCCCGGGAATCAAATTTCATAGTTACACAGTAGCTTTGAGAGCTGAAAATTTTATTGCATGCAAATGGGATTAGTAATAGATTCAATAGAAAACATATGGATAACCAACACTTGAAATGTGTAGAGGAATGTCTTCTAGTGCTCCATGTCAAATTTCATTATATTCTATAATGGGGATTTTGAGTTATTCAAGTTTTTCTAAGACCACTTTCTTGAACAATGCATCTCGACTGCATGTATTCTTAGTACTCATGAAAAACATGGTTATTTCTTTGGATAAATAATAGAATTAATTTTCTTAGAGGATTCCAATCTCAGAATAATACAAAAATTATCAGGTGATTTGGACAAGTATTAATAAAGTTATGAACTTTCTTCCTGTGGTGTTATTTCTCAATTTAAGGCTACTTCTTAGGTCGAGTTTCCACATTTGATCTCTCCAACTCTAATTCATTGGTGCAATACTGGTACATTTATTAGAAGCATAATGTAACTCATCTAAGTTAAAATGAAGTGTCCATTACCTTCAAAGTGAACCATAGTACACGAGCAAGTTTGTCTTGTGGATGGCTAGTTTAGGACAATTATGTTGCTTATGCCTAAAAAGCTTAAAGTTTCTTAAAATCACCTTATCTATGTTCATGAGATGTTGATATCCACTACAGGAAAAAAATGGTAGGTTAATTCTTTTCAAGTGCAATGATAAAGAGTGAAGAAGCTTCAAAATAGGTTTAGGCTAAGTTATTGTGAAAAGTATGTTGTGCATATCAAAACATGGTTGAAGAAGACCTGTTGATGTTCTCCTCTAGAAACTAGAATGAAATCCTCTTGATCATCATAAGGATTAGTTGTGAAACAAATTTTTCTTATGTACAAAATAAGGCTCCATGGAAGAGAGGCTGAGTCTCTCCAACCACTATTCTTAACAATGTGAATATAACTCACTGTGCAAAATTTGAAAAGGTTTACACAAAGTGTTGGTTTTAAAGTATGATTTTGGTGTGTATAGATTCCTAATAAGGTCAAGAATACCTCACTCTAACTCCAAAATATTATCCTCTTCTATACCTTAGTACAATAATGATGATCTCAACATGGTTGTATAAGGCTTTAATACTAAACCTTTGTACACTATGGAGATTGATATGAGTGGGTACTTGGATACATCTCTCTTGAAAATAGATTTGGAAAGGTTGAGTTATGTTAATCAAGTATACAAAACCTTAAATCATTGTTTTTTATTAAATATTGAATGAGAAATTGTGTTTTTAGTGCTCTTGGGTCCTCCACTATCCTACTGACCTGAACTAGGTTTTCTCAAAGATTTTTTGGTCAAATATTTTGTTTGAATCAACCAAATTGATTGAAACTTTATGCATATCTCTATGGGTGAAATAAAAAATATATGTAAAAGGAAATTTATTGTTTCATTTTGCAATCGATAGAGAATTTGATAGCAAAAACTTGAAAATGTGTGCACAATTAACAATGTGACTATGAAAAACCTTCTTCCTTGATTTTCACAAAATCCTTTGCAAATCAAAGGGTAAAAGCGATTGAATCTTGGTAGTTTCAAGATAAATGATCTTTGAAGGGAATATTAAAAGTTTAGTCAAAGCTCAAATTCGCCAAATGGTTTAAATCTTTGGAGTAGCTACAAGAGTATGGAGAACTTAGTGTTTTGGTATAGGATTAATGCAAGCTTTTCCTCATACCTCTTGAGCCAATAAATTTTGCATGATCATTTTTGATGAAGTCAAGGACCGTAATTTTGGTACAATCTCAAATTGTGATTTCAAAATTCAAATTCTCAAAACAAATATATGAAACATAACAATCTTCATTGTCTTTTTCCCATTTGATCAAGGTTCTTTGAGCTCCCAAGCGAGAATATGAATAGTCGAGTCTCAAATAAATATGAATGGAATGTAAAAATCCATAAGAAAGGTTGAAAGAGTCAAGAAGATATTGAAGATTCATTTTTGGTCGATGCCTTGGAAGAGGAAGGGTGACAATGAAAATTCTTTGAAGGTGAAAAGAAAAGGTGTGAATATTTTGAAGTGTGTAAGAACTCTCGAACCCTAAAGACGGTGGATGAAGATACATAGAAGGAATATGAAGAGATACAATGTATATAGGACAAAAGGCATGTACAAAGTAAACTAAGGACTCGAGATAATGATGTATGAATTAGTGAATGCTTACAAACGTGAGAAATTGAAAAGGTTGGAATACAATAAAGTTGATTGTTGATATTCTTGATGAAGTGATTATATATAATTAAAAAGAAAGAGGTAGGGGATATCAAATTAGGAAGGGTAATGACAACAAATACAAAGATACATGTGTGTATGAGGCATAGTATAGAGGTGAGGTGAGAATGTAAAGGCATAACATGCATACACAGAGGATATAAATAGAGATACAATGAGAAGCTGTGATGAAGAGATGAGTATGAATGTGTGAAAAGAAAATGGTGTGATTTGATTTCAAAGGAGAGTCTTAAATGATAGTGATTTGTGATGAAATGTGAAGAAAAATGTGAAGTAATATGAACATAGAATACTAATTGATCAGAGAGAATAATGTGCTAATAAATGACTTGAAGTGAATCCTAAAGTTTGAAATAGAAGGAAAAAATATAGACATGCCCGTAATGAAAGAAGCTGAGACAGATATAACAAAAGATAGAAAGAAAGCAGTCTTGTTGAATGAGTAAAGTGTATGTGGTGATTGTATTGCTTGAAAAAGAAAATAGTGGACAAATGTATGGTTGAGAACTATTATCAAAGTGTAGATTTCAAGACACTATGAACACAAGAGGACTGTGATACAAAAAAAGGACCAAATTGCACAAGAAAAGTGTTGAAAAATTAGAGAAACAAATGACTTGTGATTTTATGAATTGTGAAACACCGGTAAGGGATCATGATCAGTTGTATGAAGAAACAAGAAACTAAATGATAAGATTGAACATTTTCATTGAATTCTCCTAAGTGGGTGCTTGGGTTACAGGGGTAAGAGCTCCTTGCAAGTTAAAACTTGCTAAAATATCCTAACATTTGCTTGAAACCTTCCAAAGTGGGTCTTAGAAGGACTTGGAAGTAGGCACTTCTCAGGTTGAGTGGGTGCTCAACCAAACTAGAAATCATTGTATGTTAAGAATTTGTGTTCTTAAAAAAGAGTCTCAATTTTAAGTGGGTTTTCACCCTATATGGATTTCCCACTATAAACTTGGTGCCTTGTGTACTTGTCTTTTAGCATGCACTTAAATTTGTTAATGGTTTGATTTTTTCTAGTCAAGAAGTTTTAAAGGTTGTAAAATTGATCTGCATTGATTCACCCTCCCTCTCAGTGCTTGGGATATCCAACAATTAGTATCAGAGTGTGGTCCTTCTGAGTTAAGCCTAACAACTTGAACATGATCCTGATAACACAAGCATGAGTTCTTTGGATGAATCAATCTTGAAGAGAAAATATGACATTTATAAATACTTGATAAAATTCCTAAAGAATGAGATTAATCAAATGGAAGCTCACCTTTGTCAAGAATTAAATTAAGTAGCTACATTTGCGGAAAATGTTTCAAGAGCTCTAAAAGGAAAATAGAATGACTTCTGAAACTGGAAGAGGAAGTAAAGACCCTGAAAACTGAACTGAGTCAAGTCAAAAATCAGTTACAAAGACTTTTAGGTGAAATAGAGCATAAGTCTTGTCAAGCATCCATCCAAGAAAAGACTGAAGAGTGTGAGAAATTAAGGGTAGATCTGAATATTATCAGAGAAGAATTGGAACAAGAAAAGAAAAGATATTTGAAGCCTGAATCAAGCCATTCAGAGAATAAGGAAGAAGAAAATGATGGTCCTAGAAAGTAAAAAAAAGAAGCAAACCAAAAAGTAGCACAAGAAGGTTCGGAGATAACCAAATGCATCCAGTGTGAGAGAATATTTAATGGATATTGTTTTTCCTATTATGCTTTTGGACATAGAGCTAAAGATTATTTGAGAAAGATAGATAAGGAGCATCCATGAAGAGATTGTAGGACTGAGTATGAAAAGAAAAAAGTCTATTTTAATTGTCATGAGAAGGGTTACACAAAAATTATTGTCTTGAGGAACCTATGAAGCAAGAATGGATAGAAAGTACACCTAGAGATAAGAGTCAATTAGTTTTCTTCAAGTGCAACAAAGTTGGATACTTTGTAGGACATATTCTTAATAGGAAGCTCATTTGCAAGAGAAAAGATGAAATCAAACACACTCATCCAAAATAGGCCAAGAAATCAGAGTCAGAAGTTGAAATAGAAAATATTGGAAAGAAAGTAACATTGGTAGATATTGAAGAGGCACAACAAGATAACACATAGTGTCAACAGAAAGTAGTTCACATGAGATATCAACAAGTGATGACAAAAGAAAGAAACATGACAATAGCTCCAATACAAAGGATGAAGAAATTCTACCTCAAGTAGTGGTAGAATAGGTGTATGAACTATGCTTATCAGGCACTTAAACATAAAATGAAAGATCAGGTAATGAAGTTATTACTCCTAGAACTATAACCAAAAAGGTCAACAAGAGTGTAAGGATAAGCAAAGTGAATATGGAGTCATCATATGGTTGTAATTACTTCTTACTGTTATGAGAAAATCCATCAAGAAAAGAGTGTCTTCTCATGCTTCTAGAAGACACACTCTTTTGGAGGAAGTAGTAATGAGGTTTGGAGTGAAGTTATCATCATCAAGTGTTAAGAAGAGACCTTTTTACAAATATATCAGAAGTCAAAGGTACATTTCTGACCTGATTTGGCTCTTTTAATTCTTGATTGTATTGAGTAACTACATAAAGCAATTGAATGATGCATAACTGGAGTCATGATGTGAATTTCAAGTTTCTTGTGTTGATGCTCTTCAAAGCATACATGTCAAAGTATGAAGTGGTTTGTAGGATTGTCAAGATCACTTGAAACATGAGTTCATGATATATGTTAGAAGTCTGTGAAGTCCATGAAGTAATGCTATGGATGAATGTGTCCATCTTCTCTGAGGTGACTTGAATACGCCAAAATATCAAAAGGGTCATCCTACATCAAGTAAACAGAGAAAAGTTAGCTGACTTGCCTACATCAAAGAACATGCATCTATCTGGTTTCTCATAGTCAATCATCTAGGTTCTTGTGTTTAAGTGTTCTCAAGAGTACCATGGATTCTCTGTCTTGTTTGAGTCATAAAGAAGTGTTTGGGATTCCTCTCTATGACCAAAGTGGTATGAAGGAATCACAGCTTTGTAACCAAGTACTGTAAATATTGAAAATCTATGATAAGGTGCATTAAATACTCTTGAATCAGTATAAGAATTTCATACACTTGATAGTCTAAATGCTCAGTCTCAGAGTAAGAAGAAAAGTTGTGTATATCTATTCTATGGAGCTATGAAGATGTTGTAGATTTATTTTTGCATAAAACTCTTTTGATCACCATATTTTGTCTCCTCGACCCTTGTTTCTTTTGTCCGCTCAAGCTTGAAATTGACTAAGTATAAAGTGAATGCGGAAGGTGTCCACGTGTCTCGTTGGTGCGGTAAAAGCATGGTGAAAAAGAGAAAGGGATCTCAATCTTACGTCACATTGTCCCATGGCACGATAAAGGTTTCCCTAGTGGGTTGAAAATTCAAAAGCATAGCAAGAATGCGCGGGGGCCTCTATGTGTTACCCAAGCACACTTTTAAATATAGAAAAGAGGAAGAATCCCCAACTAGCAGAGGCAACCACCACATGTCTCTCAAAGTGCAGTTGGAAAACCAAGTCCCAGGAAAGACTCTCAAAAGAGCACCTTCCCTCCACATGGTAGAAAAGATCAACATTGACTAAAAGGGCACCGGTTGGGAAAATTAAAGACAAACACAAATATCTCAATAGGTAGTTGAGATATTGACCCAAAAGGGAAGATCATGTAAGAGAATTGAAGGCTGCTAGTAGAAGCTCCGATTCCAGACATTGAAGAAAGAGCCACAAACATCTATAAAAGGATGTCCGATTCGAGAAGGAAAAAATGGGGCTTGAAGAAAAATAGACAGAAGTTGTAAAATAGATTGAAGGTTCAGTTTTTGTAATAGCTAGCCTTAGCAAGACTCCGTTATACAAGGAAATTGTAATCTATGCCACTTTGGCCTTATGTATCATTTTCTCTATAAATAAGAGTCCTTGTTCTATGCACTTTGGATTTCATATTATGAGTCTTTCTTTTTCTACTAAGTAGTTCTAGATAATTTAAGAAATCTATCGTGTCATGTGCCCTTGGGTTTTTGACTTATCTATTATCTGTGTTTGTCATGTGTTTTGTCTCCTTAGACTCTGATAAATCTAAGGTATTTCTAAAATAGGTGGATCATGCTATAATGATCTTCAAAATATTTCAGATAATCTCCCTGGGTATCTCTCTAGTCTCTTTAGGATCTATTCTAGCACATTGCCTTAGTTAGTTTTACGTTTCTTTTAAAGCTTTCTCCTAACCCTATCCCACACCTAGAGAAGATCCAAATTCTTTAAAATTTGGAGGTTACCTTAGGGCACACGTCCCACTAACCTAAGGTATCCAATGACTCTGACGGTTCATCCGTAAAGATAATCATCAAAAATTTCTTTACACACACGGTGGGACCAACATCTACACATCTAGATATTTCATCATAAAAATCTACTAATTCTAGCATTATTTAGTTGGTCTACTCTAGTCTAAAAATGAATGTGAATGAGGGCGAGAACTAGGGAAAAAGGCATGTTTGAATATTTATAACTATCCCCTCCTCGCAATAGAAGAGTTAGCTAGATGCGAGATATATCCATCCCCTCAAAATCGACTCTCTCAAATCCTCCACTAGGTAGGCCCTTCACACAGTCAACTAGAACCCTCAGACCTATTTTTATGGCTCACCTTCAAGCTTAGCCTGTGGCGGTTTGTCTCATGGAACCAAGGTAGTCCGCTCATTTTTCCCATGCCCCAGGAAGTGTGGAATCCTATCCCAGCCAATGTGCTAAAGACACTACCCAAATTTAGTGGATAAGACTTCAAAACTCTTAAGGAACATCTCCAGGACGTAGCAGAAATATGTGTGGTACATTATATTAGGGAGCAATATGTCACCTTATGGTTATTAGCCACTTCCTTCAAAGGAAATGCTTTGGATTGGTACCGATCCTTGACTCCTAATACTATTGGCACTTATGACCGGTTGGGGACGTGTTGGTAGCAAGATTTAGTGGAAAGGGAGATAGATCATCGCTCCCAAAATAGCTTCTCAACATCAATAAGGGCCTACAAGAGCTATTGAAATATTTTAACACCAGGTTCCATAAAACTTGGAAAAGGATTCCGTCTGGAAAGGCCACTGCGCAGGTATGGCTATCATATTTTATTTAAAATATCTAAATTCAGATATTTCTGTAATGATTCAGTCATTGGGAGGATTCCTTACCGCAAGCCTATAACATTGTTGTCCAAGCTGAGAAAAATTTAATAGATGCTTGAGAAAATTCCTCCCAGAACCCCTTTTCCAATGTACCCTAAGATAGCCCCCTTTTTCCAAAGCACAAGCACCAAGCCCTGCTCAAGCCCCTACATCCTTGTATAACTACCCATCTACTCATTCGGCTCCAACTCCACTGCCGCATCTTCATCTTCTTCTCTTGAAATGGAGGAAATTAAAAATATTATGAGAAAATTTTCTAATAAGTTAGTAAATCTTAAAAGGAATGAGATTGCTTATCTAAGACAAAATTATCAAGGTAGAAGGAATTCCTATTCCTCTCAATATCAGAATACCTAGAGACTTCCACCTGTACAACCATCTAACCAACTAGTTCCTATACCAATGCCACTCCAAGACTATTCCACCCAATAGTGGGAGAGAGATGGTACTGACCAAAACCATTTGGTTGAAGACCCCAATGCATGGTGCTTCCCTTGTAATGATTCCCACATGCCAAGAGATTGCCCCCAAGGTAACTTGCAATAGAAGGTGGCCGAACAACGATCAAGAGAAGGCTATGACGCTGGTACATCTAGACCTCATCACTCGTGGGAGTCCAAAATGCTGATTTCATTGTAAAAATTCAAGGGATGTCCTTGGAATAAGAAGCAGAGATTGCACCAGAGCACACTCTTTTCTCTTGGATAGAAGGAGAGGAATCCATATTTACAAATGAAGCATCTATTTCAAAGCTGGTTTAGTTTAATTACAACACTCACTTTAAGAAAAGGATCATAGAGGAAAATGTTACGATCCCAAACACGACTAGCATGGTATAGAAACAACCCTTAAACATCATAACTATGATACCACTTATCACCATAAAAAGAAGCTCTAAGGGGAATCGTTCATAATCAAGAGGTATTCAATACCGCGGTGAAGGAAAAAAACACTAGCCATCATCTAAATCATCACCTTGGGACCAATTAATGTGGTCCAACAACTCAAGAAAGTGCTAGCTAATGCATCCTTGTGGGATCTTCTAAGCATCCCAGAGTAGAAGGAGTTGCTCCAAGAAGCACTCAAACCAAATGATGATCCAACCACCTCAGCAACAAGGAGAAGGAATGGGTAAAAGCCACCCGTGTCTCGGTGGACGCTTAACATTGTTGATTCAAAAGGAAGAGGTGAGTAAACCAAGGCCTAACCCCTTCTTTATGACTCTTATCATAGGTAAACAATTATTACATAATTCCATGATTGACTCTAGTGCAAGCACTACAGTCATGCCCAAGGTAATTGTAGATGCCTTGGGCATCAAATATGAGCCCTTAAAGAAAGGAGTCATGCAATTGGATGGGAGGTCTATTCAAACCATTGAAAATATTAAGGGAGTCCCATTACACCTCTATTCCTACCCAAATGTAAATGTCTCATAGGATATATTAGTAATCAACGTCCCACCATTCTTTGTACTTTACCTCTCTCGTGATTTCACAGCTAAGACGTGAGGCTATATGTCTCTAGATTGGTCTTATTTGATTTTGCAAACCAAATACGGGTCTAAAATGAAGGTCTTATCAGAGCCCCTCGCCAAAGAGCACATAATGGACCAAGTGGTGCTTGGCTTTGAAGCTTCCCATGGTATGATTACTAGGGAAGAGGAATCATGCACAAAAGATGGAGACCCTCAAAGCTATAGCCATTTAGCCAACCTTCCTTGGGTGATCCTTTTGGGAACTTTGACTCCACTGGTTTGGGCACTTATATCATTTTCAATGAGGACTCTGTGATCCCTAAGGTGGAAAAATAATATGATAAAAAGAAAGGGAATCCCTCTAAAGAGTCCTAGATATGGACCCTACATTTTGATGGGGCCAAAAGCAAGAAACAGGATCAAGAGCTAGAGTGTGCTTATTATCCCCAAGTGGAAGAAAGATACTTTGGTCATTCCATTTCCAATTCTCTTGTACCAGTAATGAGGTAGAATATGAGGCCTTGGTGAATGGCTTAACCACAACCAAAAGAAGGCATAAAACGGTTGAGAGATTTTGGCAACTTCGGAATTGGTAGTAACACAAGTAAGAAATACTTCCACCACAAATAATCCTAGGATGAGATCCTATCAGCATTAGGTATGGGATCTTATAGATGATTTTGAAGCCTTCAACATCAAATTGATTCCTCGGGGTCGAAATACGGAGGCTGATAGGATGGCCTTGATCGGGTCACAATTCAACCAATTTAGGATTTGATAGAAAATGAGAATACCATAAAGCTGATCATCCATCCTTCTATCGCTGATAACTTCATCCATTGGTAGGTCTTCAACAATGACCGAAATATTATAAACTTCCTTCAACACTCCAATCAATTTACAAACCAAATCCAACCCAAGATCGAGGAAGCATATGAAGATCAAATTATCCAGTTGAAGACAAACAAACTCCCAAAGGGTTTAATAACCCTAGAGAGTCTCTTTGACTCAAATGATGCTAGTTCTAATTGAAGGAAGTTTGTAGAAATAAAGGAGGACTATGTCGAACTAGAAGTAACTAAGGAGAGATGACTAAAAGTTGGGAGATCGGTGACTCAAAAAGAAAGAGAGAGGATCATGGCTCTATGCCATAAGTATGATAAGGTGATGGCTTGGACATATGATGACTTGCATGGCTACAACAAAGATATCATCAAACACACCATCGACCTCGAAGAAGGGACTAAGCATACGTCAGAAACAAAGGATCATGAACCCAAAAATATAATCCCTCATGGATGAGGAGTTGAGAAAACTACTAGAGGCTCACATAATCTTCTTGATCACACATGAGGTGGGTCTCCAACCTAGTTTCGGTAAGAAAGAAGAATGGCGAAATCGGACTTGTGTGGATTTCAAAGATCTAAATAGGGCCTCCCTAAAGGATCACTACCCCTTTCCCTCCATGAAACAAATACTATAGATGGTTGCAGGCTCGGAGATGTTTTCTCTACTAGATGGTTTTTTGGGCTATAATCAAATATGGCTCTTGCGGAAAGGGATCAACATAAGATGACGTTCGCGAACAAATGGGGGACTTTTACTTAATCAAAAATTACTTGGACTCATGAAAATTGGGGCTACCTTTCAAAGGGCCATGGACTCCACATTTGGAGCACTGATCAACAAGGTGATTCTTATATATCTTGACGATCTCACGGTGTTCACCAAAACCACAGAAGAACACTTTGACACCTTGGAGTCTGTGTTTAAAAAATGCCAAGAGTTTGGAATATCCCTAAACCCAAATAAATGTGTCTTTGGAATGCCCCAAGGTAAACTCCTGGGACATATTGTGTCAAAGGAAGGAATCTCCATGACCCTAAAATAATTAAGGCCATTATGGAGCTCCCCTTACCAGTCAATAAGAAAGCGGTACTATCCTTCTTAGGGAAAATCAACTTTGTCAGCAAGTTCATTTTGAATTTTTCAGGACCATCCACCCGATCACTCTTATGCTCAAAAAGGACCTGAATTTCAAGTGACTGCTAAAGGTCGTCAAGTCTTTGAGATAGTCTAAAAAATGATTGCATCCGGCCTAGTGCTGCATAATCCAAACTTCTCAAAATATTTCATCATGTATGTATACAGGGTAAGCATAACATAGCATTTGTCATTGAAACATAAGGGAGAGTCACAAGGAGAGGAACATCCGATCATCTTCTTTTCAAATACCCTTCATGACTATGAAATAAGGTAGAATTTTTAGAAAGATAGGCTTATGCCATAGTCAAAATTCTAAAGAAATTTTGGCACCTTGTCACTCATAATAGAATCTAGGTCATGGTAGCTCACTCCAACGTCAAGGAATATATAATGGAGGGTGAGATAACCGATAAAATATCCAATTGGATCACTTAAATCCTTGATTATGAATTTGAGGTAAAACCCACAAAGCTTGTAAGAGGAAAAGGTATGTGTCAATATTTGATGCAGGACTCCATGCCCCAATTAATGATGAACACGAGGAGATACTCTATCTCTAGGAAAGTGATTTAGATAGCTAGGTCTCATAAAATATCTCGCTTTATGTAGGAGAAGTATCTAAACCATCTTCCCTTAAAAAAGAGGAGATATTATAGGCAACAAGTGGCCAATTTTTTTATAATTAACAACTTCCTTTTTAAGAGGAATGTTAATGGAATCATGCTAAGATGCCTAAATGATGAAGACTATGAAATATTCCTATGAGATTTTCATCACGAGAGCTTGGGAGGCCACTTTTCTGCCCATACCACAACCATAAAAATGTTGAAATAAAGTGTACTTTTGGCCAAACATGTTCACAGACAGAGACAAAGATAAATAAATGCAATATTTGCCAAGTTTACACCATTTTTCAGGAGGAACATGGAATCACCTCTCAACTCAATCTGGTTGAAGAACCATTCACACAATGGGGTCTAGAATTCATCAGAATGGTCAACCCAACTACAAGTGCTTGACCATAATGAATCCTCGCAACAATCGCTTACTTCACCCGATGGGTGAGAAGTAACCCCCCTTAAAGAGGCCATTGAGAATGTAATCTTAGGACTCTTGTAGGATATAACTACACACTTCCCTCCCCCACACTATCATATTGGATAATGCTAAAGACTTTGTAGGAGCTAAAGTATACGACTTTTTGGTAAAGCACAAAATCTACCTAAATATGTTCTCTAATTATTACTCACAAGGAAATGGCCTAGAAAAATCTACCAACAAAAACTTAATCAGACTCATAAAGCGAATGGGGCATGAGCATAAGAGATTATGGCATGAACACATGAAGAAAACCATATGGGCTAATCGGATCACCCTAAATAAGATCCTAAGAAAATTCGCCGTATGAAATAGTCTATGGGAAAAGTGATGTAATACCCATCTCCCTAGAAATACCTGAATTACAACTATTGAAACATGTTGGGATAGAAGAGAATGGAGTGATGTAAGTGAGACTTTCCAAGCTAGTAGAGCTCTAGGAGAAACACAAGTTTACTCATGAGGCCATGATTAGCCACCAGTAAGTGGTCAAGACTTGGTTTGATCAAAAGACGTCAGAACCAAACTTCTAGGTCGGGACTATGGTTCAAATGGGATGCAAGAGCTACCAAGCTTGGGAATCACAAAAAATTTGACCCATTATGGATGAGACCCTTCAGGATCAGTGCATGTAAACAACACAACACATTTGAGCTCAAAACAATGGAAGGTGACTCCTTAGAAATTTTGGTGAACGGAATTCACTTGAAACCTTTCATGTAAATCCCTTTGTAAAGGGTTGTATCATATGTATATTTTTCTTTTCTTTGTTCTTTGCTTTTCTTGTTGTTTCCCTTTTAATAAGTGTCTTGGACATGTGTCCTTTGTGGATGCCCCTTACCTCTTTTTGAAATTTTGGAGGGAGTGTACCTTCCTATTTTTCCGAAATTAATGATCTAGCAACTACCTTGACACTTGAGAGAAAAATATTTTGAATTGACACAAAATATCTCGAAGAATGTAGAAATTGGTGCTTGAGGTCATTAATTAGGAAGGGTCCGTTGTAAAAAGTGACCATGTTTACGTGCGAGCCATTAATCCTAAAAGTGAGGTCAGATATTTAATATATTTTGGGCATCTAACAAGATCATTTCAAACGCGTGAGTCTCCCGAATCAAGCTGTTAAGTGTCGAACTAAAAGGATTCTAGCTTTCTCCTAATTAATAAAAATGCCATGGCATCCTCCAGCTCTAGACCACCAAAAATAATTTCACGGTACAAACCATTCCCCCTCACCCTCTGCAACCAAAATTGAAGTTCCTTGATGGAGGGTCCTAGTTTAGTGACCCTACTATGATTTCACGACCC
Organism: Taxus wallichiana var. yunnanensis; assembly: GCA_018340775.1. Taxonomy (NCBI): domain Eukaryota; kingdom Viridiplantae; phylum Streptophyta; class Pinopsida; order Cupressales; family Taxaceae; genus Taxus; species Taxus wallichiana. The sequence goes on along the minus strand of CM031234.1, from coordinate 424,995,953 downwards.
CGTTGATGGCGTCTTTGACCCGATGCTCAACAAGAAACCCAAATCTCTGAGGGAGGAAACCTTCACTAGGTTTTTCAACCTAGGAGATTCGAGTCTTTGGCTCTATAATTTAGAGTACAACTCTCACCCAATTTATGGTGCCCCTCACACACCCATACATGGAACTCATTCCGATGTGTGCAGACTATTTCGATTCAAGAACCCATACCATTCAGGGCAACAACTTAAAGATGGTGATTACACAACAGGCTATTAGGGACATGTTGGCTTTGATCTATGACCCAACAACTAGTTTCTATGATATGACCAAGCTCCAAATTGTTTGGAATCAATGCCATAATAAAGCTTCATTCCTCAATAGGGAGTTGAGATAGGAAGATATGGAGGGTTAGGGGACTATAGGATTTCCTATTCCATTGAAATCACTTTTAGCAGATTCTTAGAATGCCCATTCCATGTTGGCATTCATCTTTGGACAGGATTCAAAGCGTAACACCTTTGACAAACTATTATATTTCTCTTTTGCATTGCAAGTGTTGACATGTGATTTTCTTGAATGAGGTGTGTTCCCTTGATTGTTGAAGATCATGCTTATTATGAATAAATAATTTCTGCTCTTGGATTCATTAGACTAAAATGATATGGCTTGCAAGAATCCATTTTCACTTCTGATAGGTGAGTTACAATTTGGTTTTGAGGTTTGCAAACTTATCTCTATTAATTGACTGATCCTTGGATCAATTCTAGTTATTCAAGGAATGTTTTAAATCTCCTTACCTAGTTTGAATGGTAAACTGACATTCATAGGTTGAGAGACGTAGCGGACTGAGATTTTATATGTTTACAAATTATAGTTGGTCTTGTAAGATCGTTCTTGCATTTGGTTGTATGTTTGGTGCTCAGATATTTAGGATTGATCTCTTCAGGACATTTAATGGCGTAAGTGGAATGAAGCCTGCTTCACGACTATGAAGGGAATCTAAATCCTAAACCTATGGGATTATCCTAACGGTATTCTAAACTAAGGTAAATGCACCTACTTCCTAGCTATGTCTACTTATTTGGGTGACAATCTATCCTAAGCTTCATATTCTATGTTGGGATGGGAAAAACCTAAGGTGATGTTAGGTATACTCTTAACCTATTACCTACTACTAAATTGGTTTGAATTATACCCTATCTTAAATTGGCAAATTACCTATGGAAATGTTTTTAAACCTAAGGTAATTACTTTCTAGACTAACCTAAGGTCATAACCTAAGTTATGGAAATCTATCCTAAACTAATGAAAGGGACCTAGGGTCACATGGAAAATTGGTGACGGTTCCAAAGGCATTTATTTGATTTGATTTGTTTGAATAAATGGGAAGTACTTCCAATTTTGGCAGAGGCATGTAAACTTGGTGGAAGCTTACGTGGAATCATAGTTAAACTTAGAAATGCATGCAGAGGTTGAAATAACATTCACCAATTTTGGGAGGTGGTGGCAAGGAGAGATAGGTAGGAGATTGGGAGTAATGACATTAATGAACCTCAAATTTTGCAAGAAAACTGTCTTGGAAACAATGAGGGTAGATTTGTTGGAGGTTGTTTGGTCTTACATGCTTTGTGATTTTTCTTTGCATGGAGCTATCTGGTTCTTGAACCAGCAGTTTGACTTTCACTTTGTGGCTATTTTTGGTTTCTCTGGTCTATTTTTATCCAAGGAAAGTATATGAGGCATTGGAGAAAGAGATGTTTGGTTTTGATCTTTCTTGGAGGAGAAAAAGAGTTGGAAGCTTGGCTGGAAGTCTCCTTCGAATTGGTAGAAGCACTATCAGGCATGATAGGCTCTACCCATTAAGATTTCTTGCTTTCCTCTAAATGTTTCATTAAAATAACTCTGCTCTCATGAGATAAATGGTTACATGTTTTGTCTGGTTATTTACTTTCATGATTGAATGAATCTCTGTGATTTTTGGATATGAATCCATTACATGATAATGTTAGTCTTTGGATGTTTTTCTCTACACAAGTTCAATGATGATATGCATATGGAAATTTCGAGGCTTTGTGTTTGTTTAGAACTCATATTCAAGGCTTTGTGTTGTTTAGAACTTGTATTTGGGACTGTCTACTCGAAAAGAGCTTGAGTAAATGGTTTTGATTTGAGTTTTAACTGGTAGTCTCTTTTGAAATCTTCTCCTTGATGCATCTTGAGTTTGGAAAGGTTGTAGTACTTCCATCCTGCATGTACTGTTTACTTTGAACATGTAATGGCATGTAAACGTTTGAGGATATTCTACTCTCCTCTGTTCTGGGTAACCCGTGTCTTGTTTGAAAGTCTTTGATTGTTTTGATAGAAGGATGTTGGACCTTTTATGGAATTGTATCTTGTTGTGAGGATATAGAACCTCTGGTTTGAGACTATATTGTTACTTACCCTTTGGTGTGAATTCAAACTCTTTTGGAAGTGGTCGTTAATGGGTTTTTGAAGTATAGGGAAGTGTTGTGTTTGTACTTCTTCTTGTGTTAATTGATTGGAACAATTACCTTCTCTGCACTGAACTTCTTTTTCTCGATCTTATGTGCTAGATGGAGCTGTGAAAGTTATTTTAGTTGGTATTTTTACTATTGAGTTCGTGAGTATTATAGAAACTTTGTTTAGCTTAATACTTGTGTTGGGTTTTTGTATTCTCTTTTAGATTCATTTGAATGGATTTTTGGGTCTTTAAAAGGAATAGAATACTCTTGTGGATTGTATCTTGTTTTGTCCAAATTTTGTACTTATTCTTTGGGATTGTACTATATACTTTTCTCTACAGCAGGAACCTGAACTTGTGTGTAAACTGTTGGTATCCAAATTTAATCTCCTTCACAACTTGAACAACATCATGAATTTGCACAAGACACTCAAGGATAGATAGATGTTTTGTATGTCATTTGTAGCTGGGGATCACACCTATCTACTTGTTTGCATTCAAGAATTGAGGGAGTGGATAGCACCTTCATAAGGGTTTTGATCTAACCCTCACTATTTTAGGTTGTGCCTATCAACCAAGGTAAGAGAACCTATATTAGAACCCTTGTATGGTAAAGGAGATGAAGATATCCTTGTGTTTTGCATATGATATGGAAGAGGCCTTATGAAAAATATGATCAAGTATCCATTATCCAAAATCAAAGGAGTTGTCACTACTAAATGATGGAAATGTTTTCAAAACAAAGCTAGAGCTGTTAAAGACATGATAGAACCCTGATCAACTTTGTGCATTTTTGTGAAAGGATTGAATTCTTTTATGGACACACAATGTAGATGCAGGGATATTGTAGGTAGGATGAGTTCGTTTAAAATGAAATTATGATGAGAGATGTAGGGAAAAGAGTAGTTAGAATCATCACCTTCTTTGGGAAACCTTGCAAAAGAATTACAACACCTAAACAAATGAAATATTTCAATGAATTTGAAGTGCTCTTTCAACTGTGATGTGTGCACATATGGATGCCCAAATTTGCACTACTCCATACAAAATTTGATAACTTTCCACAAAGGCTTGAAGAAAATATCAATAAAGCATTTAGAACCCCTTGTTAGATCATGACCTAAGGTACACCCAGAGGTTTACAAACATCCTCAATTTACAAGGAAGGTAAGATGAATTTAAGTCTTTTTATCCCCACTCAAATGAATGCTCCTCTCGAGTGGAAGATTTCAGATGCCTTCAAACCCTCTACAAGAAATGAGACCATGCATGACCAATAAAGATCCCAAACACAAGATTACAACATGAGCATGAAGCACAAATTGAAAACATACTGAAATACAAGTGTATGCAAGCTTTACCAAGAGATAAAACCGAGTTAATCCAAGAATTTGATCAAATCTATCAGCAAGGGAATGTTCTTTAGACAATCTCAAAGCTTGTTGATGTCTTTATAGATGAAACCAACTCAACATGATGAACATTTGATGCAAAATGGAATCAAAATGGCTCTCAGGCAGTTTCTCCAAAAGGAAATGGACTTCTTCAAGTTTTTCTGTGAAAGTTCTTCTCCCTTTCTCCAAAATTCTCAACAGACCTTTTAAAATGCTTCCAAATTACATCATATACCCTATGCCAACTTGGATCCTTGCATCCCAAGCAAAGAATATGCCAAAGGGATCAAATTTGTTACAAAACCCTATCCATTTGATGAAAAATGATATAAAACTGTGAAATAACTCACCAAATGCCAGAGATGCACAAATATTTTAAAATATTACATGAACTCGGATCCTTATCCATCCCAGGGTCACATTTTTGGCATTCCACCATGCCAACATGCATTTGCAATCATTTTTCACCTTTTTCCCTCACCATTTTTAACTCTGCAACTTTTTACTTTCACCTTTCACGTGTTTTTCACGGGTGAGGAAAATATTTCATGAAAAAAACTATAGGGCACCAAATCAGCTCAAAATAATGGTGCCATTATTCTTAGAAGGCTGAAGGGATGCAGATTCATATAAAATTTCATGTGAATCGGTGCAAAAATGACGATTCCAAGCATCTTGGAGCCCCAATGGCGCCCAAAAACGAAAATGCATAGCTGCCATTGATTAAAATCAACTTTAAAATTCCGCCCTCCACGTGTCTTGATGAGATTCATCATGTAGACTAAGAAATATCTTCTTTGACTTCTAGATAAAGTGGACACGTGTCCAAATACCATTGGACCGAGCCTCCAACCTTAAAAATGCGTTTTGAACCTTTTCTGACCTTGGGAAAATTTTGAAAATTTTCCCGCGAGCCCCTGGATGCGCCACGTGTCCTTCTGTGGGCCTTCACCAAAACCGCGGGCCAATTTGATGCATTTTGCCACTTTTTTGAGAAAAGGAAAATTTTCTCAAAATGCTTCGTAGGCCCGAACACCCGCTATCTCCTCTGCCACGTGGCGGTCTCCCATTCACTGCAAAGCCGACCCTTCCAATTCTTCCCTCATTCCTCCGCGAGCATCAAAACTTCATGTGGGCCTGAGCTTTCCTTTTTACCTTTTGAAACGTGCCACGTGTCTCTGTCCTATTGGATGTGGAGATGACCCTCCAAATTTTCCGCGGGTTTATTTTTCACCTTGAGATTTTTTCTAAAATTTGGAAAAAAATTCTTTCTCTCCACGTGCTCCACATCTCCTGCCACCTCCCGAAACATGTCCCTCTTTCATTGGTGGCAGGGGCTTGGCCCCAAAATTTTCTTTTTACCTTGTGAAGTGAAGTTTAAAAACTTCAAATTTCTCCAAACCTCCGCGCCTCCAATTCATCCCCATGCACACGTGTCATTTTGCTATTTGATGTGGGCCTCTAGGTTGAAATGTTTCCTCTTGCATTTTGAAGCCAAAAACTTCAAATAATTTCCAACTATCCGCCTCTCTATAATGACTCTTGTGGACACTTGTGACCATCCCATTGGGCATGGGATTTCGAGCCGAGTTATTTCTCTAACATTCAGACGCCAAAATTTCTCAAACTCTTCCAAGTCCCTGCCTTTCTGGTTGACCTCCCCAAACATGTGTCACCCTTCCATTAGGCATACATCTTTGGGCCAAATTGTAACTTTAACATTTTGAAGTTAAAGACTTCAAAATTTTCATAAATTCCACCCATCCATGCTAACTTTCTTGGACACGTGTCCACTTCGTATTGGGTGCGAGCCTCCAAGTTAGAATTTTCCTTTGGCATTTTGAGAAAAAATTGAAACATTTTCAACTCCACTGGCACCCGCTTGATCCTCACGTGCCATGTGTCATCATGCGATTCACTGCGGGCCTTCGGGCAGGAAGTTGACCTTGAGAAATTTGCAAAAAATGAAGGTGAAATTTTTAAGTGACCTCCGCCACCCGCTGCTCCATCTGACCAATCAAATCATGCCACGTAGGCACACTAGGAAAATGCAGGGCCATGGAGAAAAATTTTCCCTTCACCAAAAATTTAAAATTTGACAAGTTATAACATTTTTCCCACCGCACCCGGCCAATGAGAGCTTGCCATGTCAGCATAGAGTTTACAATGATAAATTTGACGGGTAGAGCACACTCGTACGACTGTCAATGCGTGAAAAATACAAAATATGCCCCAAAAATTTAAGTCTTTCACAAGGAAGGTGGAATTCTTGGTTTTGAATCGATTTAATCACGTTTTATCATCAATTTCGGCCTGGGGATCAAGATTTTCAACTTCTAAAAACTCATATTTTGATCCATTTTAATTTTTGCGAACTAACTGACAAAGGGAATAATGGCTCACCTTGAAAAATGAAGAAGTTAGGGCACAACAAAGGGGAAAGCTAGAGAATTTTTTTAATAATGGGGCGAGAATAACAACAATGAGGGCATTTTCGAAGGTATTCAGTTGGAAAATGTGAACTGCAGACCATGAAATCAAAAAATGAAACATTTGTGAGCATATTCGGTCATGGAAAAACAAGGCACATTATGCAAACTCAATAATGGGACCAACATTGGCTCCTGCTTGGGGATGGGCACTCCCAGCGAGTGCCACAAGATCACAATGTAGACCAAGTGCCAAAAATCCATTGGGCAAGGAGTCAAAACATGCAGAGCAGCCCAAAAACCAGAAATTCCACCAAAAACAGACCGAGAAAACCACAAGCCAACAACAACAAGAACATGGAAAAGACAAAACAACAAGGGCTATACAAAATGTACAACTTGTGCATACCTCCTTTGGGGATTTAATCCAAAAAGTGTTTTAAAATGTCTACCATTAACAGGAAGCTCTAGTAAATCCCCATCCAAATCCTTGAGAAAAAATGTATTTTCTCCAATCCTGATATCAATGGCATAAGGGCCCATCCATAGAGCATCAAACTTGCCATGCTTTCCCTTGTCTTCATGCCTACTATCCCACAGAAAAACCAAATCTCCAACACTGAAAGCTCTAGGGGTGACCTTCTTATCAAACAAATTCTTCAATTTCTCCCTAAACCTAACATGCCTTTGATGAGAAGCTCTCCTTTCTTCATCAAACTCAATGATCTGATTGATTCTTGATCTTCCAATTCTTGAACAAACTGAAAAGTGGATAATTGCGGAGTGTAATGGCAGCAAAGCCCGAGTTCCATACACCGGTTCAAATGGACTTTTACCGCTTTCTCTTTTGAAGTTATCATATCATCCCAAATCAGTAAATTTTAACCGCTCTCCCCACTTCTTCTTGTTGATTTCAAGGTTCTTCTAATGATCTTGAGCAAGTTTTTGTTACTTAATTCAGCTTTCCCATTCCTGTGGGTTATAGTTTGAAGAATAGGTCGATTTATCCCATATTCATTACACATCGCAATCAAAGGCTTGGCTCTAAAACACATAGCATTATCGACACAATCTTAACTAGAACCCCAAATCTACATATGATATGATTTAACAAGAAATGCATTACCACTCGGTGTGTTTCCTTTTAGATGGAATTGCCTTAACCCATTTTGTAAAATAATCAGTTGCCACAAGGATCCATTTTTAACCAACACTAGAAGGATATGAAATCTCACCAATAAAATCCATTCCCCATTATTTGAAAGGAGATTCAACTGATACAGGCTACAAAGGAAGGGAGCCTGAAGCTTTCAATCTTCCTGAAAAACGTTGGCACTTATCACACCTTCTAACTAACCGGTTTGCGTCTTTAAAAAGAGTTGGCCACCAATAACCAGCTCTTAAAATATTATGTGTTGTCACTCTCCCAACAAAATTTCCTCCACAAACTCCCCCATGGAAATCAGCAATCAACTTGGGAGCTTCATCTTCAGTTATGCATTTCAAGAGGACACCTTCAGGGTTCTTCCAAGCCAGCCCAAGGTCTGTTATGACATATTTCTGAGAAGCCAGCTTGAGGGCTCTTTTCTGATTTTTATTTAAGTGACTGGGACAGCATAAGTGCTTGAGGTAATAGACCACATCCTTGTACCACTCATAATTCATCAATTTTTCAAGGAGATCTGCCCTTTCTTCCCCTAGCTGATTCACTTCTACATTCTACAAATTACTCTCAGCCATAAGTTTGGCAAGACCTAAACCTCTTACTAGCTTTGTTGTTTGGATATCCATATCATACTCTTGTAATTTGTTAACCCATCTACATCTCTTGCTTGATATCTCCATGTCAAATAAGATGTCTTTAACCATGGTGTGGGGAACATAAGCAACAACCTTTGAACTCAAAATGTAGGGCCTGAAAATCTTTGTTGCTTTTACTAATGCAAATGCTTGTTTCTCCATAATTGTGTACCTCAATTCAGCTGCTTGTAAAGCCTTTCTAAAGAAAGCAATAGGCCTCTCAGCTCCATTTTCATCCTTTTGTAGAAAAATTGAAGCAATAGTAAATTCAGATGCAAAAGAGAAGATTTGGAAAGGCATCTTATAGTCTGGAGCTGCCAAAACAGGTGCATGCTTGAGTGCATCCTTTATTCCTTCAAAAGCTTGGATGGCAGCCTTTTCCCACTTAATAACTTGATCCTTTCTTAGCATGCTTGTGATTGGAAGAGTTAACTCAGAAAAATTGGAGACAAACCTTCTAATGAAATTGATTTGGCCAAAGAAATATTGAATACCCTTCTTGGTTCTTGGCATAGGCACCTTGTTGATTGCTTCCACTCTCTCAGGGTCTATCATAACACCCTCTTTAGATATAATATGTCCCAACAACTTGGCCTTTTGCATGCCAAAATGACACTTCTTTGGATTAAGTGAAATGCCATACTCCCTACATCTGATTAGCATCTTCTCTAGGTGTTCGGATGAGATGGTCGCTTGCTATCTTGAAAAAATAGTCACATCATCTTGATAAACGCAATAAATTCATTGATATAACCAGCAAAAGCAACATCCATTGCCCTTTGAAAAGTAGCACCAAAATTCATCAATCCAAAAGGCATCCTTACAAAAACATAAGTCCCCCAAGGGGTAGTGAAGGTTGTCTTAAGTCTTTATGATTCTTTGACAACTACTTGATTGTATCTGGAGAAACCATCCAAAGTAGAAAGCATTTCGACCTGTCACTGCTGCGCAAAGATATTCTCCATGTTTGGCAAAGGATAGTTGTCCTTCATAGATGCTTTGTTTAGATTCCTAAAATACACACAAAGTTTGATATCTCCGTTCTTATTTCTAACTGGCACAAGGTTGGAATCCCAAGAAGAGTATCTAGTAGGCTGAATGATGCCACCATCTCTCAATTTCTTCAACTCTTCTTGCATTTTCATGGAAAGTAGTGGGTTAATAGGCATTTGTTTTTGTCTATACGGCTTAGTCTTGGCCTCAAGGGGAATCTCATGCTGAAATAAATCTTCTCTATATGCCTTCACTCTGAATAAGACCAAGCAAGGCAGTCTTGATATTTCTTTAAAAGTTGGGCATAGGACTATTTTTCTTCTTTGCTGAGATGACTACCTAACCAAATATTCCTTGGTTTGTCTTTAGTTCCCAAGTTATGCTCTTCCACATCCCTTGAAGCAAACATATTTCTATTAACGATGCAATCAACATTGCTAAAATTGGATTCAAGTGCAACAAGACCCTTAGGAATGGTATTTGTTTTCAATTGTATAATATCCTTGTCAAACAAAGTTTCTCTACCTTCATTCATGCACACCATTGGTTCCCAATCAATATTCTAACCAGAAAACTCTCCTTGGCATTGTAAGAATCTCAACACTTGTGCATCATCATCAAAAATCTGCCAATGTTTCACATTATCTGGGACAACTGGCCTTGTTAGCACTTCAATATCATATTCACAAAAAGGTGAAATAACGGTGCAATTGTCGAATCTAGAACCCAAAACAGCCAGCTTATCAGTAGCAGCATTAAGACTTCTATCATGGTAAACAATGTTAAAGGAATCAAACATTTCAATCAAGTCCCAAACAACATGCTTATATTGTCTCATACGCTGATTTTTTGTAGCATACAACTTTCTTACTTGCTTGACAACCAGCTCTAAATCCCCCCTGGAAATAATATCCTTCACTCCATACTTCCATGCAATCCTTAATCCCAATAATAATGCCTCATACTCAGCAATGTTGTTAGTACATTCAAAATTGAGCTTGAAGGAAAAAGGAAACTCTTCTAAACTAGGGGAAACCAACACTATACCAGCACCATTTCCAACTTTGGAGAAAGCTCCATCAAATAGTAATGTCCATGGAGAACCTACCATATCAAGGCACTCTGATTTGTCCATATTATTCTCTTTTCCATCAGCAAAACCAATGAAATTGTCAACATCTACATCAGCAAACAACACTTCATAAGAAGCATTGTTGGGATCTTCAATCAAGTGTAACATCTTCTTTTCACCATAGAGTTTGACAAGGCTGCCCTCAATGGGAATGGTGGCATAGGACATGTCCATTTGAACACTACCACCAACACTTGTAGCCCATTTCCTTGACAAAAGCATACCCCATTTGGTAGGGCAACAACAATTACAACATCAAGTTTTAAATTCTTACCCAGATAGGCTGCAAGTTGCACTACTAAACCCTTCACACATCCAACAACCGACACTTCCCTTGAATCCATGGTTGTACACTTCCCATATGCTGCTGTCACCTTGATATCCAACTCATTCATAACTTCTAGAGGCATAACATTACATGATGCACCGGAATCAAACATGCAATTGTGAAGCAACCTACCTTTTATGAGCAAAGTTGTGAAGAATGGATCAAAATTCAATTGGGAATCAACCAAGGATGTCCCCAAATACACTTCAGGTGCCTCTCCAAGATCTTCCATTGGTGGTGGTGTTTCAGGGCCAGCAATGCTTTGAAGAGGATTCTCAACAACATTTACATTTCTATTGGGCAAACTCTTTTCTTCCTTCAATCCCAAGTATTCAAAAGCTCTTTTCTTGTGTTCAGGAATTCTAAGAAATTAAATAATGGGAACACTCACTTTAATTTATCTCAATACCTGGGCTATATCATATGGAACATTCTTTGGCAAAACATCATTCGAAGGGAAACAAGAAGGTTCATCAGATGGAGAAGTATTCTTGGCAACCTGGGCATGAAGAGGACTAATATTTTTGCATGGGATAGTAGGGTTCTTAGCAATTGTTTCTCTTCTAGGATTATCTTTGGGAATGCTTGTGAGCAAGGGTGTCTTTGGCTTGGCTTGAGAAATAGCTCCCCTAACAACTTTACTTCTAGTATTGTACTCCTTTTCTTGACCAACCACAACGTTCATTAACAATTGTCTATCTTCCTCCGAAGGAATACCGCCGTCATACTTCTTGATCATTAAAGCCATTAGATATTCAAAGTAATTATTAGGAATTTAAAAATCCTGAACTACATCTACATCATGACCTTGAGGAAGAGAAAGAAATGGTACCCTCTTTATGTAATCCCAAAAGGATGCAACAGTCTTTGCACTTATCACATCTGTCAATGTTGTTGCTTGTTGTGAGCCTGAAGAGCTGCCCATCATACAAATGTCATCATCCATTTCATTCTCATCATCATCATTAATATCTTGCTGGTCCATTTCACATGGTGGATGAGGAAGAAAACATCTGTCACACCATTCCATAACAGCAATTTCTTGAACAACAACAACTCTTGCAGTCAGAGGGTCAGGCACCACTCTATTTTCACATGCTTGGGGTTTTCTATTTGCAGATCCAATAAGCCCTTTACCTCTATCATATTGTCTTTGATCACCCCTAGGATGATTGCCAAATCTATCATGGTTTTGAGTTCTTTGCTATCCTTGTGAATATTGCCCAATTCCTTTCTCAACTTGGGCTAATTTGTAGGAAATTTCTTTGACAGCCCCTGCCAAAGCCTTGACAACATCTTCCAAATCGACACCCTTGCTAGCTTGAAGCTTCTCAGGGTTTATCAGCTTCATACCATCCCTCTTAAGTGGTTTACCAACAACTTTAATATTATTTTCAATTTGAAGTGCCATGGTGAAAGCTTGCCTCAAATTTGTACGATTTTTGTCTCTCAAGTAATAGGCTGCCTTTTTATCAAATGCATCTACATATTTAATCAAGCAAGATTCATCACAAGGCCTCAAAATTACAGGCAGCCTTCTCAATGTCTTATTAAATCTTGTATTGAAATCATGAATGGTCTCATTAGGGTTCTTCTTGATGTTCTCAAACTCGAATAGAAGGAACCTTGGATCTGTTTTGTCTCCATATTGTAATCTGAATGCATTACTCATCTTAGTCCATGAATCAATAGAGTTATCAGGTAGAGCTTTATACCAATCTCTTGCATCTTCCTCAAGTGTATGGATAAACAACTTGATATATACATCCTCAAATTCTATTTCAAAGTCTTCCATCATGTTAACAAAGAGTTTGAGATGTTGATCTCTAGTCACGGAATTGTTACCTTGGAATTTGGTAACCTATTTCTCACATCCCGTGGGATAGCATTTGGATAACCATCCATTCCTCCAAAATTTATAGGACCAAAGGTGTTTATAACCAGTGGAGGTCTAGGTTGAGCCATATTGTTTGGTGGGGGTGATCTTGGAGGTGAAACAAGCTGATGAGGAGTAGTAGTGGGTCTGATTGGAACAGATGACTGATCTCTAAAATGATAACCCCCCAAAGGCTCTCTCTCTTGATAAACTTTAGCAAACTTAGAAACCACAGGAGTAGATTTAGGAGAAAGTTTTTTAAATACACAAGAAGGTCCCTCACCTGATGGAGAATGAAAATCAGCAAGAAGATTTCCTGAATCAGATCTACTTGAAGAGGAATTATAATCTTCAATGACAGGTTTCTCTCCTTCAAATTCAACTATGGGGATTCCTTTCCTTGCAACCAAATCACCAACCACTTTCCACACTCTTCTTCCTTCTAGTTCTGAGCTTCTTGATTTGGTGAGCAACTTCTTAGAAGAGTCCTTGATGAAGAGGGATCTCCTTCCCTCCAGTTTGATAGATTTAAACAACAAGTTTCAAATGATAAAAATGTGTTAGACAACTGGTATTTCAAGATCCCAACAACATGGAGTCACCACCAAGGATTTTCACCTTAGTTGTGCAAGAAAGCACTAAAAATATTTTGTCAAATGCATGCTATACTGAAAACTTGCAGGGATTTACAAATCATATTTTCTTCTTCTTAATTCAACCAAAAATGGTGCGTCAAATCATATAAACTCGCTTTGGTAGATGAGGAGAGCAGATTGAGTTTGAAGTCTTTTTTACCCAAAACATCTAGATCTGAAGTATGAAATGGTATCTCAAGAATGTAATAGCTCAAATACTTGATCACACAAATGCTCAAACCTTTCAAGTACTTCAAAACCACCAAGAAATTGCAAGAAGTCCCCGGCAATGGCGCCACTCGGGTGTTGGTATCCAGATTTAATCTCCTTCACAACTTGAACAACATCATGAATTTGCACAAGACACTCAAGGATAGATAGATGTTTTGTATGTCATTTATAGCTAGGGATCACACCTATCTGCTTGTTTGCATTCAAGAATTGAGGGAGTGGATAGCACCTTCATAAGGGTTTTGATCTAACCCTCACTATTTTAGGTTGTGCCTATCAACCAAGGTAAGAGAACCTATATTACAACCCTTGTATGGTAAAGGAGATGAAGATATCCTTGTGTTTTGCATATGATATGGAAGAGGCCTTGTGAAAACATGATCAAGTATCCATTATCCAAACTCAAAGGAGTTGTCACTACTAAATGATGGAAATGTTTTCAAAACAAAGCTAGAGCTGCTAAAGACATGATAGAACCCTGATCAACTTTGTGCATTTTTGTGAAAGGATTGAATTCTTTTGTGGACACACAATGCAGATGCAGGGGTATTGTAGGTAGGATGAGTTAGTTTAAAATGAAATTCTGATGAGAGATGTTGGGACAAGAGTAGTTAGGAGTCATCACCTTCTTTGGGAAACCTTGCAAAAGAATTACAACACCTAAACAACAGAGATATTTCAATGAATTTGAAGTGCTCTTTCAACCAAGATGTGTGCACATATGGATGCCCAAATTTGCACTACTCCATACAAACTTTGATAACATACCAAAAAGGATTGAAGCAAAATATCAATAAATCATTCAAAACCCTTGTTAGATCATGACCTAAGGTACACCCAAAGGTTTACAAACACCCTCAATTTACAAGGAAGGTAAGATGAATTTAAGTCTATTTATCCCCACTCAAATGAATGATCTTCTGAGTGGAAGATTACAGATGCCTTCAAACCCTCTACAAGAAATGAGACCATGCATGACCAATAAAGATCTCAAACACAAGATTGCAACATGAGCATGAAACAAAAATTGAAAACATACTGAAATACAAGTGTATGCAAGCTTTTCCAAGAGATAAAACCAGTTAATCCAATAATTTGATCAAATCTATCAGTAGGGGAATTTTGTTTAGACTATCTCAAAGCTTGTTGATGGCTTTACAGCTGAAACCAACTCAACATGATGAACATTTGATGAAAATTGGAATCAAAATGGCTCTCAGGAAATTTCTCCAAAAGGAAATGGACTTCTTCCAGTTTTTTCCTGTGAAAATTCTTCTCCCTTTCTCCAAAATTCTCAACAGACCTTTTAAAATGCTTCCAAATTACATCATATACCCTATGCCAACTTGGATCCTTGCATCCCAAGCAAATAATATGCCAAAGGGATCAAATTTGTTACAAAACCCTATCCATTTGATGAAAAATGATATAAAACTGTGAAACAGCTCGCCAAATGCCAGAGATGCACAAATATTTTAAAATATTGCATGAAATCAGATCCTTATCCATCCCAGGGTCACATTTTTGGCATTCCACCATGCCAGCATGCATTTGCAATCATTTTTCACCCTTTTCCCTCATCATTTTTAACTCTGCAACTTTTTACTTTCACCTTTCACGTGTTTTTCACGGGATGAGGAAAATATTTCATGAAAAACACTATAGGGCACCTTGAATCAGCTTAAAAGAATGGTGCCATTGTTCTCAGAAGGCTGAAGGGATGTAGATTCATATAAAATTTCATGTGAATCGTGTAAAAATGATGATTCTAAGCATCTTGGAGCCCCAATGGCGCCCAAAAACAAAAATGCATAGCTACCATTGATTAAAATCAACTTTAAAATTCCGCCCTCCACGTTTCTTGATGAGATTCATCATGCAGACCAAAAAATATTCTTTGACTTCTAGATAAAGTGGACACATGTCCAAATACCATTGGACCGAGCCTCCAACCTTAGAAAATGCATTTTGAACCTTTTTTGACCTTGGGAAAATTTTGAAAATTTTCCCCGGGAACCTGGATGCACCACGTGTCCTTCTGTGGGCCTTCACCAAAACCGCGGGCCAATTTGATGCATTTTACCACTTTTTTGAGAAAGGAAAATTTTCTCAAAATGCTCCACGGCCCGAACACCTGCTATCTCCTCTGCCACGTGGCGGTCTCCCATTCGCTGTGAAGCCGACCCTTCCAATTCTTCCCTCATCTTGCGCAAGCATCAAAAATTCATGTGGGCCCGAGCTTTCCTTTTTACCTTTATTGGATGTGGAGACGACCTCCACATTTTCCGCGGGTTTATTTTTTACCTTGAGATTTTTCGCTAAAATTTGGAAAAAAATTTGCTTTCTCTCCACGTGCTCCACATCTCCTGCCACCTCCTGGACACGTGTCCCTCTTTCATTGGTGGCAGGGCTTGGCCCCAAAATTTTCTTTTTACCTTGTGAAGTGAAGTTTAAAAACTTCAAATTTCTCCAAACCTCCGCGCCTCCAATTCATCCCCATGCACACGTGTCATTTTGCTATTTGATGTGGGCCTCTAGGTCGAAATGTTTCCTTTGGCATTTTGAAGCCAAAAACTTCAAAAAATTTCCAACTATCCACCTCTCCATAATGACTCTCGTGGACGTGTGTCACCATCCCATTGGGCACGGGCTTTCGGGCCGAATTGTTTCTCTAACATTCTGAAGCCAAAATTTTTCAAACTCTTCCAAGTCCCCGCCTTTCGGTTGACCTCCCTGGACACGTGTCGCCCTTCCATTGGGCACGGGTCTTCGGGCCAAATTGTAACTTTAACATTTTGAAGTTAAAGACTTCAAAATTTTCATAAATTTTGCCCATCCATGCTAACTTTCTTGGACACGTGTCCACTTCATATTGGGTGTGGGCCTCCAAGTCAGAATTTTCCTTTGGCATTTTGAGCAAAAATTTGAAACATTTTCAACTCCACCGCCACCCGCTTGATCCTCCCATGCCACGTGTCATCATGCCATTCGCTGCGGGCCTTGGGTAGGAAATTGACCTTGAGAAATTTACAAAAATTGAAGGTGAAATTTTTAAGTGACCTCCGCCACCCGCTGCTCCATCTAACCAATCAAATCATGCCATGTAGGCACACTAGGTAGATGCGGGGCTGCAGAGCAAAATTTTCCCTTCGCCAAACATTTAAAATTTGACAAGTTATAAAATTTTTTCCCACCGCACCCGGCCAATGAGAGCCTGCCATGTCAGCATAGATTTTACAATGATAAATTTGACAGGTAGAGCACACTCGTACGACCGTCAATGCGTGAAAAATACAAAAGATGCCCCAAAAATTTAAGTCTTTCACAAGGAAGGCGGAATTCTTGGTTTTGAATCGATTTAATCACATTTTATCATCAATTTCGGCTTGGGGATCAAGATTTTCAACTTCTAAAAACTCAGATTTGATCCATTTTAATTTTTGCACGAACTTGACAAAGGGAATAACGGCTCAGCCCAAAAAATGAAGAAGTTAGGGCACAACAAAGGGGAAACTTGGAGATTTGTTTTAAAATGGGGCAGAATAACAACAATGAGGGCATTTTTGAAGGTATTCAGTTGGAAAATGTGAACTGCAAACCATGAAATCAAAATGAAACATTTGTGAGCATATTCGGTCATGGAAAAACAAGGCACATTATGTAAACTCAATGATGGGACCAACATAAACAATGACGAATAGATGAATAAGGATTTGGCACTATTGCATCCTAGATTGCTATTTGTATATGAACTGGGTTAGTGTTGATATTGTTGTTCGATAAGGTTTGAATTCATAAGGAAAATAGAAGTGTTGTTTCCTATAAATTGTGTGTTTGGTTTTGTATTCTCTTTTGGGAACTAGCGAAAGAACTTCTGAGTTTGAAATAGAATTTGGAATTCAATTGATAATACAAAAGGGAATGAATTCTTGATCGGATCTTTTCTATTGAGTTTCCTTTAACTGTGGAAAGTTAAGTTGTTAATTCAAAATTCTCGTAGATTGACTCTCTTCCATGTTGTAGAAGTGATTACTATCCTAGGCCTGTTTGACTTCCTGAGTTTATTTTTTCTGCCCTTTCTATCTTGTATGAAATAGTGTGAACTCACTCTTCTGAAACAAAAACTTCCTTGTGGATTTTTTAGTTTAATTTGTTGCTAGTCGACTGTGGAAAGTTCATGGAAATAGTTGTATGTTTAGGCAACTTTGGGACTATCATTCTTAGTACTGGGAAAACCAAATCGTCCCCGTTTGTTCTTTCTTGATCTCAGCTAATTTGTATTAAGTCAATTGTTGTATTGATGTGGAAAGTGTACAATGAGTCTGTCCTATAGAAGGGAAAACATAATCATGTTTAGACTGATTTTTTTGATTGATTGAGTCATGCTTCATTTGGATATTGTTTTTAGAAGGACTCCTCTTTGTGCACTCAATAATATTATGAATCTTCCTTGGATGGACACGAGTAAGAGATAATCCTTGTGTAAGTCTTGCTTGATTTTTGGAACGTATGGTTTCAGATCTTTGAATGATATCTTCTATAATGTAGAATATACTTAAGGCTTGCAAGTAGGATGATGACTGTTTTGATTCTCTCCCTTCTCAGATTGGTTTGGGATTCTTGTTATCAGATGTTGTCTCTTAAATGGTGAATCCTTTTATTGGTTTCCTTGATTGATGCAGTTATGTAGGTAATCAGTTATGTACTTTCTGAACCTATTTTCTATCTTTTAGATGAATGGTGAATCATGGATAGTCTGTATTGATTCTTCTTCTTATTTATTTAAGTTGTAGGATGAATCATCCTAAATATGTACTATGCTGAAAGTAACTCTTTTTGTTACATAGTAAAGTTAAATTCTATATTTCAATTCAGAAAGAATTATGAAATAATTAGATGACAAGATTTGTTGTTTGTTTTAAATAAGTAATTGATTGGGTCAATTCTTATATGATATAATGTAGTAGTTGCTGATTATATTATGCTCTTTTCTTAAAAGTGAATTCAAACTCATTATTTGTACTTCTTTTATGGTTGTTATTACTTATGCTTATTTGTATGATATATTAATTGTTTCATTAAAGAAAAGTTGTTTTAATGGAACAATTAGTGGAATGCACTTTGTTTTAATGCTTAGTGCTTATCATGCTTAGTTCAATGAACTGACTCGTGCTAGCAATTTTTGCAGATGGAATTCGTAAGTGATAAAAGAAGGCAAATTTTTTTATGATGTATTGGCTGATTTAAATTTTGGTTCTTTTGTAAAGAATTTCGATTCATTCTTGAGTTGTATTGAAAAAGAAAAGTTATGTTCTTTTATGATCTTAATGTTGATCGACATGCAGTATGCCTAGAATGCATAGTCTTGTAAAGTGTATATTTTATCATGATGAATTGAAAAGTTTGGAGATTGACTCAAAATTGTGGTTTAAATTCTCTTGTACTTTGTATGAAGGAAATAGTAATGCTATCTTGTCGATATTCTTTATATCTATTTGTATACCTATTACTGTTATCATTTAATAAGTTGGAATAAGGGAATAGTTCAATCCCCTTACTAAGGAGTAACTTGCTAAGTTGCATAAGATGTCGTTCTCTATCTAAACAACTATAGTTTAATAATGAAATATGTATTGGACATACAATTAAACTATATGAGTGGTGAATGATAAAAAGGTTATGTTAACCCTAACATTTAATCATGTAGAGGAAGACTCTTCCTCTCTCAAAAGAATGAAAAATAAAAGGAATGGTGGTTATGATCTTTAATCTTTGTACTTTGTTTTATATAAAGTAAACACTAGCTAAACCTAGGTGGATGACACACCTTCTTTGGACAGCTAGGTGGCAATAAAATTAACCGTTTGATGTTTTCTGCCCTATTTATGGGATAACTGCTTGTTATGCCGAGTTAATGAACATAAATGCAAACATGAGTTAATGAAGTTCTTAATATTAAATCAGATTAATTATGGATAAAGAACTTAATGAATGTTGGAATTAGGGTTAGGCATGGTTGCTGCAATCTGAATCTTAATCCAAATTTAATTATGAATTAATGACCACCAAGGGGTGTGTACATCATGATGAAGTAGTTCTAATGGATGTTGGCACACGCCAACTGCATGATTGTACCTTTGAGAAGACTAAGGGATTCTTGAGGATACAATGTTGCAGTTGACATGTGGCAACACCCTTTCATATTTGTTCATCTAGATCTACACTTACGGACTTGAACTTAGTTTCTCTCTAGGTCAAGTTAGTAGCATGATTAGAATAGGAAGTAGCTTTCTATGACTCAGGGTACCTAGGCACATTCGGATGACTTAGGTCGGTCGAGTATGCCCATATACCCTAAGTCATCATGAGCGTCTCCCTATAAAAATTATGTTGCTAACCTAGGTTAGGGTCAAACCTTTGGCAAGTGGACTGACAGAAGTCAGTAAAGACCATTCTAGATAATAGTAGAGTGAGGTGAAGGATGTATTCCGAATTGATGAGTATGTCATCTAGGAATAGTAACATGAACAATATGTTGAAAATCTTTGGCCAAAGTATCATAAGCTATTGGTTACATTGTCCTATGTCACCTAGTTTAAAGAAATGTGATGTCAGATGAATATTGGTAACAAATATTCAGATAGGTTCTTTGAACAGATCACTCAAGACTAAACAGGGTAGGAAAACCAAGTATACGTAGTATACATAAAGTATTCTATACTTTAAGACAAACATGAGAGTAAAGAGTCATGAAATGAGCGATCAATAATTTACCGAGTCATTACAGTTGTGTATGGTTATCTTTTATGAGATTAATTGGCATGGAATGTGTGTTCTACATGATGTTTTATTTAGAATAGAGAACATTGTGTAATTTTTTTCCCTTGTTTCTAAAGTCTTAAAATAGGAATGTTACACAAACAGAGGTGTCGAGGATTGATATATGGCATCCTTGTTCGAATGAGGTCGGTAACCAAGGAGAAAGTGTATCATTTCGAATTTGCTGAAGTCATTGCAAAATCCATGTGTGAGCATCTCGACCAATTCTCGGTGACCTTAACCTTTAGGTATTCATCCTATCTATTCCACCTCATTCTTTATCAAAATTCCCAGTATTTCAATCAATTAATGACTCTGACTCTCTAGGACACATAGGTGGATCCTCAAAAAGTCATTCCAATGTTTGCATGGACCCATATAATTTCCCGATCATTATACATATATGAATTCTTTAATTCTTTTGTGGAGATCCTCCTACTCGAGATTGATCTGAAGGGATCAACAACAGATGAACGAATCAGTGTAGTCTATCCTTATGGACCCCCTGCACCTGTGATTACTTCTTTGCGAGAGGCCATTATATGATTCACCTTCATGGTTTTAAAGAAGAATCCTTTAGGCTCCCAGGATCCTCACGGCTCGTGTGGTGGACCTCAATATAGCCGAGATAACTAGTGTTCTTGGACGTTGAGTTCAACTTAGGATGAAATAAGAAGGCACTTTTTGATATCCCCTTGAGAAAGGGAGGAATCACTATTCTTAAGAGAAAGGCAGAGCATAGCCTTTCAAAGAAGTTGGCTTCCTACGAGTTATCCTTAATTTGAGATTCATGGAGTTATAACCTAGATGGAATGATGGCCACGACTTTGGTTCGTAACAAGGTCTCAAAATCTTGCAAGAATGAGCCAAGGGAATTTTGTGAAGCAAGACAGAACCCACAAGTAGAGTCACCCAACATATTCGTCGATCTCAAATACATACCAACCCCGGGATGGGAGGCATTCCACTAGGTCAATTACAAATATGACCTCACTCTTACCATGACCAAGGGACTCCAAGAATCCCTAAAGAAAAGAGAATGGAACACAGAGAAACTTGAAGCCTATTAGAAATATAAGTAGGATATTGGTCGAGACCACCCTAAATTTTGATGTCGTCTCCACTAATGAGATGTGAGAATATTTTTGGGATGCATATGATACTTTTGATGCAGAGAGTGAGGATACGGTCACAATCATTTTGGAGCAGTCTATAAAATCGACCGCAGAATCCTCTAGTCCCCAACCACAACAATTTCCTATTTTGCCTCCACCTTCCATTCCCCTGTAAAATATTATAGTCTAGGCTCTGGCACCACATCCTGTGATCATCCCCTCAGGTGAGAAAATTGTAGAAGATATAGCCTCAATCCCAATGTGTAAGAAGTTGAAACCAGTCACGGCTCCTACTTCATCTCTGCCTCTCCCTCCTCTAGGGGCTCCATTTCAATCTTCCTCTCCACCTCCATTTTCCCCTTCTAGGGGTATTCCAGTTATCTATAGCTCCATCATAGAGTCTCCCTCCACCCGATGCCCCTATCTTCTTAACTTCCCTCCACTAACCCAACCTTCTCCCCGTGTGGTAATAGACTCTTCTATAATCCTAGTGGCTTCAATGCCCCAACCACAAGTTACGATTCCTTATGGCTGTCACCCTGGGCTCCCATTCACAGGAGGTATGGTCCCTTCTTCCTCTAAATTTCGAGTCAATCTAAGTCCTCCAAGGCCGTATAAGACATCGAAGGGAAAAAAGAAGAAAGAATAGAGATGGTGGTAGGAGTAATGAAGAATTTGTAGTCATTATATGACCATCAAGAGAGCTCCTTAATAATCTCTCGACTCATCCCTCAAACATCCAAACCCACGAAGCGGATGTAGCCAAATTATTATTCTATCACTGCTATAGTGGTCAACCTTTGAGTTCGGCCTCAAGATAAGGCCGAATTAATTAATGAGACAACGGTGGTAGTCACTACAGACTATTTGAAGCTTGACAATCAACTAAAGAAGGCACAATCTAGCCTTCGGAGGGTAGAAGCCACTGTAGCTAACCATGAGGCCGAGATAAAGTCCAAAGGCAAATAAATTGACTTGATCCATAAGGAGTTGAAGGGAGCACCATCTCAGGAGGCCCTTATGGCTTCTCAGGCGGAGGCTAAGACTCTAGCAACCAAACTCACCACATCTGAGGCCTCAGTCAATTCTCTCACATAGGAAAAGACAACACTCCAACAGTTGGCCGATTCAAGAAAGGTAGAGGTGGTGACAATCCAAGCCAAGGTGTGTGTTGTCGAGGCGAAAAGGGTAGCCTCCAAAAAAAGCTTAAATCATCTAAGGACATGGTCAAATACTTGACCCACAAAATGGAGCAACAATCCTAGAAGGGGGAATTGTAACATTAGTACATGAGCTATATGCTTCCTACTGTGACCAAATTTCTACTAAGGCAATGGATTTATCCCCCACACTTGGATTTATATCCAATGCTCAAGGATTGTGCTCTAATGTGGAAACCACAACTTCCACCATCACCAATGTAGTGTCCACCAAGGTCCTTGAATCAATGCTCTTGATTTAGAAACTTTATGATGCTTCAGAATTTTCCCTTGAGGGCGGGGATTACTAAGCAGTGGTCGATCGGTACAAAAATCATACTGATTCTAAGTTACAACAAGGCATCCATTAAGTGCCAGAATCTTTTAAGCTAGATTCCACCAAGGAATCAAAGAGAGGAAGAAGAGCATCAACAAACTAATTTAGTTGGGCTTCCCTTCCCCCTTCCTTAATGATTCTACAGTCCTAAAAAGACCAAATTCAACATCTCCTAGTCACCAAACGCCAAGACAAGACTATCTTTCAGTATTTAAAGGAGAGCTCAAGTGTTGCAGAAGTGGAGGTGATTCTAAATCCTATTGTACAATTGGATTTTTTCTTACACGTAGTAGTGTAAAACCTCCAAAAATTCTCACATAAGGAGATAATTGAGATAGATCGAGCCTTCTAGGCCTTGCAGAGAAGGACCTATCCAATGGAAGCATAATGGATTGGATATTAGGATGCCTTGCAGCAGCTTTGAGTGGTATTTTGTGAGCCATATTTTGATTTTGAGATAGAAGGATCATCGGGTTCTTCCATGGACTTGCACGAAGTCCCTAGGTGAGTCGCCATAACTATAGAGTTCTTTTTGCATAAAAATATTTTGATCCCCATCTTTTTCACCCTGGCCCTTATTTATTTTTTCCGCTCAAGCTTGAAATTGACTAAGTATAAAGTGAATGCGGAAGTTTTCCACATGTCTCATTAGCACAATCGGGGCATGGAGGAAAAGAGAAAGGGCTCTCAAACTTGTGTCTTGTTGTCCATGTGTCCATGATGCAATAAAGGTTACCTTGACAGGGTGAAAAGTCAAAAGCATAGCAAGAATGCATAGGGCCTCCATGTGTCACAAATGCACACTTTTAAATAAAGTAAAAAATGAAGATTCCCCAACTAGTGTGTGCCCACCACGTGTCTCTCAAGTGCATATTCAAAACCAAGTCCCAGGAAAGACACTCAAAAGAGTGCCCACCCTCCATGTGGCAGAAAAGATCGTCACCGACTTAAAGGGTGCCAGTTGGGTGAATTAAAGATAGGCACAAATATCTCAATAGGTAGTTGAGATATTGAACCAAAAAGGGAAGATCATGTAAGAGAATTAAAGGCTACCAGTAGAATCTCTGATTCTAGACGTTGAAGCAAGATCCAAAACATCTATAAAAGGACATCTGATCTAGAAGGGAAAAAAGGGGGCTTGAATAAAAATAAACGAAGTTATAAAATAGATTGAAGGTTCAGTTTTTGTAATAACTAGCCTTAGCAAGACTCCGTTATATAAGGAAATTGTAATCTGTGCTGCTTTGGCCTTATGTATCATTTTCTCTACAAATAAAATTCCTTGTTCTATGCACTTTGGATTTCATATTTCGAGTTTTTATTTTCTGCTATGAAGTTCTAGATAATTTAAGAAATCTATCGTGTCATGTGCCCTTGGTTTTTGACTTATCTATTATCTATGTTTGTTTTGTGTTTTGTCTCCATGGAATCTGATAAATTTGAGGTATTCCTAAAATAGGTGGATCATGCTATAATTCTCTTCAAACTATTTCAGATAATCTCCCTGGGTATCTCTCCATCTCTTTAGGATCTATTATGGCACATCACCTTAGTTAGTTTTATGTTTCTTTTAAAGCTTTCTCCTAACCCTATCCCACACCAAAGAAGAGACAACTTCTTTAAAATCTGGAGGTTACCTTAGGGCGCATGTCCCACTAACCTAAGGTATCCAATGACTCTAATAGTTCATCCGCAAATATAATCATCAACAAATGTCATCAAAAATCATGGATATGAATATGTGCTCAAAAGGATATTCAAATCAAGCTTGAGATGTCAATGGAGGTCAGAAGGAGTTTTAGGTTGAGGGGGAGCTAGTTCACTAGCTCAATGTACTTGTATAGGCATGGTCAAGGTATAAATTTCTCTTGCTACAACCAACTATAGTGTGTATATGAAGGACACAACATGGTATGTCCGTATGTGACTTAAACAAACTAAGTTTTAAGGTATCTTCAAACCAAAATGATGAAATAGGTATGCTTCAACATGATCTCGATCTTCAGAGGTTCTAAGAAGTCTATGACATCTTTCTCAGGGTTGATGAACTGTTGTTAATATCATAAATGCAAAAATTGGTATACTTGGCTCTTGACTGGGTTTACACAGTCCTAATGAGTAATTTGCATGGAAACATAGTTTTGAAAGGTCAAATGAAGGATTTTGAGGCCAAAATTTTGAAAAAATCATCTTAGCTCATAGGACTAGAGGATGGAAAAGGTTTGAGGATTCAAGCAAGGGTATATTTTTAGTTACACATAACAATGTTGGACTATTTTCCAGTGATCAATGTGTTGGTAACTCAGGTATGGAAGATAGTTTCACTCATTCTTGATAAGTTTCTTGAGGTGTATATATTGTTGACATGATTTCAAAGTGTTTGGAAGATATCTTGATGGTGATATCAAGTGAAAATGTGCTAGTAAGAGTCTCATTGGTACTCCATAGTGGAATATGATAATGTACAGGCTTCAAGTGATCAAAGAAGGTAGAGTTAAGTTGAGTCAGTGGTATGAAGTGTTCTTCAAAGCTCAATGTTATCCTAAAAGGTATGTGCATTATTCAATTTTTTTGGTCTGCATATATTGGTTGATTGGAAGTATAAGAAGATGGTTCTGGTTGAAGGATTAAAATTGGTTTTTATCCAAAACTGCACTCTACAAGTCTTGTATATGTTTGTTTTTACATGGAGTCAGTAGTAATGAAGTCATAAAGTTGGATCTCAGTATTTTACATGGGATTTTCATGATGGTTAAAGATGAATTAGTTCATTCAAGGGTGAATTGATCAAGACCTAGGCCTATACATTGACCTTGACCTTCAAGTGAAGGATGGTACTTAGTTACAGTACTCAGAAAGAGTGGTATGAGTGCTAAGAATGTTGCATCCTTGTCTCTAAAACAAGGGAAGCTTGATATAATCTTCATTGAAAGTGGTTGCATGTGTTTAGGTGCCACAAGGCACTCTATTAATTACTTAATGATGATTTTGGCTATTGAAATGTTCTTGTCGAGTCCTCTAATGTATTTATAGGTTCCT
Source organism: Taxus wallichiana var. yunnanensis (assembly GCA_018340775.1). NCBI lineage: Eukaryota > Viridiplantae > Streptophyta > Pinopsida > Cupressales > Taxaceae > Taxus > Taxus wallichiana. The sequence continues at coordinate 424,970,164 of CM031234.1, read as the reverse complement.
CATGATGAATATGGACTCTCGAGATAGGGGAAGTGTGTTCTTGATCCTTAAAGAGGTTGACATGGTGTTCTCATGTCCATTCTAGGTATGAAAGAGATTCTTCTCTCATTGGTCAAGTTTGTGATAGTGTGAAGTTGCTTATCTCAGTTAAACATGACTGTAGAAGACTAAATTAGAGCTTTAGGACCTTGACAAAGTTATAGAGTTGAACTCAAGGCATGATAGCTAGGTCAGTAACTCTAAGTTGTGCTCTTAAGTTATAATTTGAGGCATTTTGTCTAGGGGAGTAATATTTGCATGAATCTAAGCATGGTTGACCTTCAGATGCTTGTCGAAAATTGTCAATTTTGCACTAAAAGGGTTGTTCAGGGCTTTAAAGGTTACTAACATGAAGGTATAGTGTGAAGAGTATGAAGATGAATTGCATTGCATGGAGTTAAACCTAGAAATGATGGAAAGTGTCAAGAAAGGTAAAGTGATGCTTTGAGATGCTCAGAACTAACATAGTTGGCATGCTAATGGTGTTCTTACCTCTCATCCATGACTGCTATAGTTACCTCAAAGATGCTCAAAACAAGGTTGAGATGAAAAATAGTTCTCTTTCATGCCTAGTTGATGAAAAATGATGTTTTCTCCCTAAAAAGAAATAGTGCACCTTTTTCAATGATGTTAAAGGGGAGAGATACAAAGTATGCAGCCAAAAACTAGGTATGCAAATGTTTTTGCCATCAAAGTTTGTAGGTTTCTAAGGTGTTTCCATCAATGAAAAAGGGGAGTTTTAGACCCCGGTATTTCTCGAGTAGTGTTTTCATTGATGTCAAGTGGTGTTGATGGTAAAAAGGGTTGATTGGTGAAGTGAAGATGTTAGGGACACGAAGGGTTGATTGGTATTTCCCTTTTAGGATAGTTTCGAGTTCATGATGAGGTTTGGCGGGTTGGTATAGGTAAGAGAAAAGTCATGTAAGTATAGGATAAGCCTAGGAATAGTGTCTACATCATGTGTGTGAAATAATAATGCTTGACGTTTCCCGGGAGGCAAATTTGAAATATGCATAGAAAGTAGCTTTGAGAACTCGACAATGTTATTACATGAAAATGTGATTGTTTAGAGCTTCAAAAGAAAAAATATGGATAAAAAACACTTGGTATATGTAGAGGAATGTATCATAGTGTTGCATGTCAAATTTCATTAGGTTATGTAATGGGTATTTTGAGTTATTCAAGTTTTTCTAAGACTTCCTTCTTGAAAAATGCATTTTGAGCTACCTGTCTTCTTAGCACTCATGAAAAAATATATTTCTTCCTTAAGATAAATCATAGAAGTAATTATTGTATAGGATTCCAATATTTAAATAATGTAGAAAATATTAAGTGATTTGGACAAGTATTAAGAATGTTATGAGCTTTCTTCTGCTGGTGTTCTTTCTCAGTTCAAGGCTACTTCTTAGGTTGAGTTGCCAAATTTTATCTCTCCAACTCGAAATAATTGGTGAAAGACTGGTAAATTTCTCAAAATTATAATATAAATCATTTAAGTGAAAATTATGTGTCCAATTCCTTTAAAGTGAACCATAGTACACAGGAAAGTTTGTATTATGCATGGCTAGTCTAGAAAAATTATGTTAATTATGCCTCTAAAGCTTAAAGTTTCTTAAAATGGCCTTATTTGTATTCATGATATGTTGATATCCTCTATAGGAGAAAAATTTTAGGTTAATTCTTTTCAAGTGCAATGATAAAGAGTGAAGAAGCTTCAAATAGGCTTATGCTAAGTTACTATGGCAAGTATGTTGTGCATATAAGAACATGGTTGAAGACAACCTATTGACCTTCTCCTCCAGGAACTAGAATGAAATCCTCCTGCTCATCATGAGGCTTAGTTGTCAAATAAAGTTTTCCTATTGGGCTGATAAAGTATAGCCTAAATATGGAGGGTGCATAAGGTTTTGGCGCGTGAACATAGAGTGCGTAGGTGCGCGCGAGAATGTACCAAAGAAGGGTGTGCCCGGGAGTAGGAATTAGCCTTTTTCAACATGGGGCTATTTTTGGACATAGGGTACAAAGCACACACCGATATTAAAACTTGTAGAATATGAAAGGGTATTTTTGGATGAGTAGAAGATCGAGCACCATGTAGAGTTTTGAGCTAATAATAGGATTTTACTACAATTGTGTTATTAGGTGATATATTATTAGCACTTGTATGCTTTTGTATTCTCATGTAAGGGCACATGGTTATTATTAGCATGTAGCCTATTTTTTAAGGTTCATGGGTAGTAAAGGGAAATTCCCCACCCCTATAAATATGTATTGATTTGCACATTTTATGCAGCCTAAAATTCTCAGATAACACCTAGTCGCGTTGGCACATCACTCATCATAGGCTGAGTGCTCACCCGAAGCGTGCCAAGGTACCAGGTCCCTCTTTATGGTTGTTATAGTAGGATGGTAGCATGATGAAGTGATAAGGACACATAGTGAGAAACTAATCCATCATTACACAGTTATACTGAACCAAATCTATAAAGACATGAATTTAAGTATAAATCATCAAGAAATTAGTAGCATGCTGATGATAACATATATAAGACACTTTGGTTAAGAAAATATTCTTCATATATTAAACATGACAACAATACACAGGCTTGATACAATAATAGTCATGTACGCATGGATCTACTTACAATTATCCAGTCTCATGCACTCATGAATCTCTAATCCTTCAACCCGGTATATCAACTAGGTGATCCGTCTAATATATATAGGGTGGGGAACTTGCCCTTCACCGCTAACTATGCCAAAAGTAGGTCACATGCTAATAATAGCCATCCGTTGTTTACAATTATAACCATACATGTAAGTATGCTACCTATAGATCACTTGCAGTTAACTAGAGTGATGAATCTATTCTTGGATTACTTCCATGCAAGAGTACTTCGATATGATCCTTGAAATGTAGACAAAGTGTGGCGCGCAAGTCTTGGCATCACTTTGTGTGTTCCACACACCAACTTCTGAAAATAGACTTGATCTACAAAATCAGCTAAGTCCTAAAATTCGACTCTGCACCTTCGTGCGTGGTGCCTTCCTATTCCTTCGTACCTTTGATCCCATCCTATTTTTCCATGAGGACTTTGTGTGTGAGTTCTGCTAAGTGTTTTATCTGATCAACATTACCCCACACTAATCTCATTATGACCCCAAAATGTTGATGTCCACAATCGAGTCAAGAATAGTTGAAATATAGAATTCTGAATAAATCTTACACAAATAATAGAAAAGAATTAAAGAATCAACAAATTATTCGAAGCTTCAAGCTCCTCCATTTCTTTCTGAAGTATGATCTCTAGATACTCCACCTTTATATACGCTTCTAAGTTTTCTCACTCCATTAATGCATTTTCTACTTTTACGGAACATCCACAATGATAGATTCCAACTCATCCGAGTCAATTTTCCTTGCTCATTACGTATTAGAAGCATTATGCTTGACATAGATGTATGCATTCTTCCGCACATCCATCTTCCGAGCAATGAGTTTTCCAAGTTCATCCAACCTCTCTCTATGCAGCGATTGCTGTACCATGGCCAATGCCTCGTGCTTCGCTTTACCATAGTTAGTCATTCGGCGTGGCCTAGTGTGTCATCCTTCATGGCCTTTGCACCTCATTGTCTTCTCGCTAGTGTTTTTACCCTTATTAGCACATATGAGTATGCATATCATTAAGGCATGATCATCTTTCTTCAGCTCCTCTCAGAGTGCTTGTAGTAGGCCCTCATCTGTAGCAATCTTCCTTGCTACTGTAACCTGTGCTTTTTCTACCTCTTCTGCTAGGTCATTGGGCTGCTCTAGTATATGCACCTTTTCATCCTCTAATACTATTTTCATCATTTTTCTTATATAGTGCATCGCGAAGGAAATTCTTTTGGTACTTGTGATTCCAAATGTGGGCGTACCTTTAGTATATCATCTCTAATTTCCTCTTCCATACTAACAAAAGCCTCATATTTCTTTTTTCTCATATCCCTCTCCTCTACTAAACGTGTTATTTCCACATCCTTTTCCTTTAGCTCCTCTGTCGGATTGCTCTAATTGTAGCAGATTTGTAAATGTTTCTTCTAGCTACCTCGTGAGATACTTTCACCAAGACATTGCTTACTGCTCATCTGTCATAACAGTTGGTTTAATTATCATGTGCCAGAATTCTGGTGCCTTCTTCTACCATCTAGATGTACATGATTCTTCACAGACATCAAAATCTGGTTCATCCATATGTGTATGCATCGACCATGAAAGTTGCTTTCGTGTTTGTAGTGTCACCTTATTCTCGTCCATAAGCACCCATACGAATAAATATTTTTATGTGATGGTACTCTGGAACCGAGCGCAAACAATCATCTCCTGGTCCTCTGCATACCCCATTGCTTATACCCTTATGTCCTCACTTCTCCGATGGGACCTTGGCCATTTTGGAATGATGGCATCAAGGTTAGGAATATTGGTTGTATCCTCGGCCTTTCCTTATGTAGCTTCCGATTTCTCCCTTTATTCCCCTCCATTCATTTTTCCTCCTCCTCGCTCCGAGGGTCATCTTCGCCCTATGATGGATTGGAGATGGAAGCACTTTCTCCTCATACTCTTCTACTTCTTCTTCTAGCTTGACCTTTCTTCTTCTCTTCTTCTCCCCATGTTCCTTTCTTGGTGAGAGTCGCGGTGACTTCCTTGTTGTCTCTTTGGGCTTCTCCTTGTAATATTTTGTGCTTGAACACCTTCCTAAACCTTTGGTCACCCTGTGCTACCTCAGTATTTTATTCTCCTTGTGAAGCCATAACGCGCTCCTCCTCCTATCTGCCAGATGGTTGCTTCCTCTTACACACCAAACCACCGCTATCCTCATGCTCTTCATCCTCTTCCTCGTCATCCTGCATGGGTTTAGAAGGCCTAGGTGCTGGGATGTTTTCCATAGTATGCTTCCCCCTTAGTGGTCCTGGGAGTGTGAACTCATTCTCTACATACTTATTATTTTCCATCTTTGGTTTAAGTTGGAGATATATGAGCGCGGCCCCGATATCCCCAACAAAAAGTGTTTCTGGTTTGATATTCAAAATCTCCGAGATAATACTCTCGTTGTAAGCATTCTTCCCTGGATATCCATACTTCTTTCGCAAGGTGTGGTATTCACAATCCACCTTGTTTGCATTAAATACTAACCTCCTTGTATTAGTAGCTTAAAAATACCGCACTTTGTGAACACGTATGGTAGTTTACACCAGGGGCTCCATGATCCATCCACCATCGGAAAATGCACAATACAAAAGTGCTGGTAAATAACAAACTGAGCCTGCTTCCCCAATACCAAGGAAACTCCTTTGGTATGCACCACTCCTCTTCAAAAGCCACGCAGAGCCTGTCATACCACATCTCTGCTCTCTCCTTTACCTCGTCTATCATAGACCCCTTGCATAGATACTTGTTGAATCTTTTAGCTGGAGACTTGTTATTCATGGGGTATTCCCATATATTTTCTTTCGGGCCATCCGTACTCCAATCTCCATGAATACTAAAGAAAGTAAGACAAAACCAAAACTTATCTTACTTCCTGTGCACGCTTCCTCTACTATTTGTTCTGCAATAAAGCTAGCAATGTTGTAAATAACCCCTTCTAACATGTGCTTTTCCACATGTAGCCACATTGAGTTTACTTGTGACCAACGATCTTGGTCATTCAATTTCGTAACCAGGTGCGCTACTGCTTTTACTACCAGACAATCATGTAATTTGTCTATGTCCATTCCATGTGGTCCTTTCTAGTATCCCAGCACTTTGTGTGTTTCCAATATGGCAACCTTGTCAGTTAGGTCATTTTTGATGTCCTCAACCTGTCACCTTTAAACCTATTACCGTGGCAATTAAAATGGGTGTTAGTCTTACCCTTCGTCCTACAAAATAGAAGAAGTCCTCATGGACTCGGCTCATTAGCCACCTGTATAATGGTGCATATTTCCGAAGTTTGGGAGCTCATATAATTGGTAAACACCAATCCTTTTCAGAAAATTCTCTCTGCATCATCATATATCGACATCCCATCACCAGTTCACCTGTCCATTGGGAGTTAAGTAAATCATCCAACTTCTTCTGATTGTCCTTGGTTCGGTGGTTGTACTCACTTATTTTTCTCTCTTGTATGTGGGAATCCCATTCCTAGCCCACAATTACTTCTTCAGGGTATTGCATCTCTAAAAAATTTCTCTCAGGAGTCATCTCTTCCTCCTCTTCCACTACTACCTTCTTCTTTCCTTTTGCTACTGTTGCTTCCTTCTTTGGAGCCATTCTTCCCTTTGTGTTGTGTTTCTACACCTTCTTCTGTAACTCTTTAATGGTTTACTTAAAGCTGTAACTTGATTCAATCATGCCCTATATTGTAATCTTGAAATCACGTGCCCTAGCTCTGCTCTATCAATCTACTTCATTCAAACCCTTCTCCTACGGGGATACAAGCTTCTCCAATACAGATCTACCTTTCATGCCTAGTTTCACCCTCTTCACACCTTGAATCGGTTACTCAACTCTTCACACTTAGCTCTTTGTCGAATTCTCGTAGTTGTAAGGGTAGAAATGAATCCACATCCGTCCTTATATAGATTTTAAATTTTTGATGCATTAATTACTTCTCTACCTACAAATATTTCTCATTTATTGCTTAATTTTTTCATTTCTATGTAATACATCTTCACGCCACAGCCTATAACCTTCTAGCGCACCTTCCTACCTTTTGGTCATAGACTTCTCTTCAAGATTGCACACTCTGCTTTTGAGTACCTTGTCATTGCACCTTTCCTAGTAGTTATCATGTCCGCCGCTTACCTTATGTTATAATTTTCCTTCATTCATCTACATCCTTGGTTACTTTTTGAGAAGCAATCCTTTGTAAATCACCTTTTAGACTTACTTCATCAACATATGCGCCCTTGTAAGATGGGATTGTTCACTAAATAATTCAATGCCATATGATCTTTATAAAACACAAAAGGTGTGGCCAAAAGATACTATCGGAATTTGTGTAAGGTATATATCATGGACAAAGCCTCACGCTCTGTAGTGGTATGATTCTGTTCTGCAGGGGTCAAATTCCTACTAGCAAAAAAATGGGATGATCAACTATACCTTCTCCAGGTTGAGCTAAGACATCACCAATGGCCATGCCAAAGGCATCCACATGAACATGAAAAGGTTTATCCCATGAAGGAAAGCACAAGATAGGCACGGTAGTAAGTTTCTTCTTCAGTATCTCAAACATGCGTGCTACGACTCCCCCAATAGAATGTACCTTTCCTCTTGAGTAATTCTTCCAAGGGTGCAAAAACTTTGACATACCCTTTTATAAACTTCATGTAATACCCTGTATGACCCAAAATCCATGCACCTCACTCGACTAACGGGTGCTCTCAAGCGACCAACAACCCTTCCTTGTAGATTATGTGTCCTAAAAGTATGCCAAAGGGAGTAGCAAAGATGCACTTCTTGATATTCAACGAGATACTCAACTATCTACATCTTTCAAACATTAAGCGTAGATTGTCACAATGATCCTTAATTAGCCCATAAACGGTCCAATCATCAAGATAGACCTGCAAGAAGTTGTGAATAAAATCCTTGAATGCTTGCACCACTATCCTTGAGAATACAACAGGTGCATTCTTCAATCCAAAGGGCATCACAGTATAGGAAAAGCTTCCCCATTCAGTAGTGAAGGTGGTCTTTTCTTGATCTTCCAGGAAATCCTAACCTGATGATACCCTGAGAACCCATCTGTAAATGAATATATCTCACACCTAGCCACTCCTAATATTTCCTCTGTGAATGGCGTAGGAAAGGATCTGTAACACATGTTGCATTCAACTCTCTATAATCAACACAAATTCAAATCCTACCATCCTTTTTGATACTTATCACCATAGGACTAACCCATTCTAACTCATCCAATGGTCGAATGATCCTAGATTTCAACATCTTGTCAATTTCCTCTTTTACTTTCTTGCATAAATTGGGGTTCATCCGATAAGGTATCTTCCTAATAGGGCACACACCTTCCTTAAGCTTTATCTTCATTTTTCCAAGTGATTTATACACCCCTTTAAGTTCATGGTATCCTCTTGGGAATAATTCCTCATAGTCTCGAAGTAACTCTATGATATTTTCCACTTCTGACCCTGATCGGTAATCCCCAATTATCACTTCCTTTGGTTCAGCTTTTGTGCCAATATTTACCTTTTTTTTTCTTCATAGGTTCATGATATGCACACGTATCTACATCGGCACTGTTTAACACCTCAAGTGCTCCATGTGAATGATCAACTTCCAAGTGCTCAACATCCTCATCATCAATTATGTAAACCAACTTCCCCTTGTCTTTTTCCAGAGAAGCGCACTCAAGTAGTATGGTATCATCTACTTCTTCCTCAAAATGCACCCCTGTCTCTGTCTCACCAAATAATTCCTGAATAAGTTCTTCCACTTTCCCACTATCTCCCATGGTTAAGCACTTGATAAATCTTAAAGCCTTGTTCACTAGTGGTGTAGATGAGAAGAAGTCAAAAGTTTGGATCATCCCTGCAGTCAAATTTTGCCAATTTCAGTGTCACGATGTAATTCAGCATATACATACCAAGCACGCACGCAACCTTGTAGAGTAGAATAAAACCGACGCACCCAAAGTGAGGGCGTAATGCTTCCTATCCTACTATCCATAGTCTCTAACCTTTGTTGGATATGATACTAAATAGGTTGATCACCATGATAAGGGAAAATATTTGTAGGTGCATTACTTCTTGAAAACCTGGTTGATAAAGCGGTCCCAATCTCTCCCCATTCAAAGAGATTATCCCTGTGGACCACCCAATAGCGTGTTGTTGTCCCATGCAAAGCATATGACAACATATCATGTATTTTAATCTAGTCAGCCAGTTTGCCTCCATGGCTTGTAAGAATCCAGCCAGATCTTTGGATCCAGTATATCGGGGTATTGAGTGACCTATACATCGAGACAGTGAAAACCCTTTTTGCAAGTAACCACATGCTTAACTTCGTACCCCACTAGTTCATAAGTACCATGAGCCCAATTATCACAAGCAATACTGGTAGTATCGCTGATTGATTGAGAATCTTCCCAATGAAGGATTCCTTCCTTAGATGGCTCATTGACCTCTAGGTCCCGAATAACGCGTATATAAATTTTGTTCAAGTCCTCTTCACTCAAAGGTTCCACATATGGTATGGATTTCCCATCTATCAATGGTATTATGACCCTTTCCTCCTTATTCTTGAAGCTTATATACCCCTTATTAAACCTAAAATCAACATTATTTGCATAACACCGGGGTGCCCAAGAAAAGTTGGGAAGCTATCGCCTTCATGCAAGTGCTAACACTTTGAAGTCTCCTATGAAATTGGCCCCTTGTATAGTGATAAATGCATCCTTCAAAACTCCTATGGGAGTATGTTTTTTTTCTATTTGCCATGAACAATACATTAGATGATGGTTGTAATGGAGGTCTCCCCATTTGTTCCCATGCATCCAATGTAAGTACATTCACTTCCACACGGTGTCAATCAAAATATTACTCAATAACCAACCATCCACAACAACATTCAAAGTGATCTCCTTGTCATAGTCAATGATATCGGGGGGGAGATTCGCATGGAGTATTTGTCTTCCCATCTCAGTCTGCGTGTGGAGTATTCCCCTTCAACCAATTTCCCAATAAAGGAATAATATTCTCCTGGCGCAACATTCTACATACCTCTCTAATGTCACCAATATTAGAGGGGGCCTTTTCTATATCTTTATCCTCCAACTTCTAAGATGCTCTTTCAAACACTATATTTCACCTTGAAGGTTTCTAAGGACCTCTATGGTTTCTGATAGACTTATTTTTGATGAGTTGGATCTGGGTACCTAGCATGCAAAACATCCTCCCGGTGATTGTCGGTTTCGTTGCAATACCTATTTCACATGTACCACCTCAGCTCATGTGGTTATCTTGTCTCACATTCTTGCCTCAAGTTCGGTGTTAACTTGGGAATCCGCGATTCTCTCACGTGCACCGGATTCTAACCATCCCTGTGCCTTTTTTTTTCTTGCTTGTGCTACTCTTTGAGATGCTCATACAAGTTCGGGCACTCTTCATAACTATGCCCCTTTCCACAAAATGTACAAGAAATATTCAGGGGGATTCACACCTATAATGGTTAGGTGAGCCACATGTATAGCAAGTTCCTCAAGGGAATTCACCTCTTCCTCTACCTCAGCCTTGTCCCCCATATCCGCCTCGATATCCTTGTCCTCTTCCATGACCTCCTTCAAATCTTCCTTCATTCCTATCATAGCATGCTTAATTATAATCCCTATCCTGATGCTCATTCTTTTCTTTAGAACTATCAGCCACACTCACCTGTCACACCCTAATATCAATGGCATCATGGATCTGGCTAATCAATCTATAATCTCTAGTATCATGGGTCGTGGACCTATAAATTTTACAAAAAGAGGATACATTCTTCCGATCGTGCATTGTAGTAAGGGGCGGTGATCGGCATCATGATTTAAATGGAAAATCTCATAGTCTAACAACAGTGAATGTACAGATCTGCAAGGGCAACTATCCTTGGTGTGGCCTTCCACTTCACAATTTGTACACCAGATTCTTGAGCGTGTCTCATGAGCTGAGTTGGATGATAATTTCTCTAACTATTTCACCATAGCTACTGTCTGAGCCTCCAAGAATGGACTAACTCTAGTGTCAATACTCCTAACTACCTTAGCGCGTAGAGTTGCTTCCAATGCTTTGTGCGGGTCGGTATAAGTCTTATGTGACAGTGCTCTTCAAAATGGAGTAATCAATCCCCAAAAAAACCATTGTGCATGCTAACTTACAAGTATATCATAGGAGAGTTTGGATATAAGTGTTTTAAAATGGGCATCATACTCATGTACACTTTCAGCGGTGCCTTGCTTTATATCCTTAAGTACACTTATACTCTTCCACTCAAACTCTAGGATATGGAATTATTTTAAGAAAGCATCTTTCAATGTTACATAATCAATACAAGTTTGGTTAGGATCAAACTTCCTATACTCATTGTGTGTGTGTGTGCTTATAACGTAGTAAAGCAAATTGACTTGCCTTGCACTCAAAATCTGTGATACCTTTTACGCGCCACAATATTTCACACATATGAATATGTTCAACAGCATCATGGATCCCTCTCGTACTCTAGGAGATAAAGAGACATCTCCATATAAATGTTCGGGGTTCTTTGTAGGCCTTGGCCACCCAACCCAAAACCTCCTTGGTTTCCTCTACCTCCTAAACCACCCAAACCACTAGAACTAGAACTGCCCATACCTCCCAATCCTCCTCTTGAAGTTGGAATAGGGCCCGTAGATGCACTCCCCTATGTCCCGATAGTGGTACTATACTGGACCCCTATAGTATATGAAGTAGTCCCGGTTCAGAGGAATCCACATTCGGCCGCACTTATATTATTCGTGTAGATGATGAGCCTAAAAATGTACCCCCAAAAATAATGAAGTTGTTTATGCTGCCATTGATGTACTTGCTGTCTGACTTGTTTATGATCTTTTACTTCCTAAATGAAAACTTTGTTTACCTATTGTACTAGATACTAGAAACCAAGCACAAGGGACAGGTTAGTAGGTTGGTTTAGATACACGCCCACGGCCCAGGTCATATCTATTGGCATGCTTCCATGTGAGGCTGAAAAGGGTTCTCTAACATGCTTTCCTAGATGGGGGAGTTCCTGATGCTCTAGCTCTTCTTCATCCTCATGAGCCTCAAATCCTTCACGAGCCATCTCTCTCCATAACGTCATCCATTCTGTAACTTCTTGCTTCTTCCATAATTCCCTCTCACGTACCTCTTCATACTTCAACCGCCTCTCTTCCCACCTGTTGTCTTTGCTGCTAGTCTCGCCATCTTTCACCAATCCTGTTCCTGCCCCCGCACGTGGAGATTTTTAGCTTGCCATGGGCTCATCTTCCAAGTTCAATGTTACCATTAGTATCTTGATCACCAGTGGAATACCTTACAAATACGTCCCTCTAGGATACCGTAGGAACTAGAACTTAGCTACCTCTGGGCACGAATAAGTTGAAATTGAATACTCTAGAATATAGTTGTTTAGAACACCACAAAACTAGGTATCTACCACGCGATTCCAGATCACATCAACATCATATAGTGTTTGAAATTCCTCCTGTGTCCAAACAAGTGTGTGATACCTCTAATTCCTCTTAGACGCATATGCAGTCAACCACTTGTATAATTCTATGGGAAAGATAGCAAAGAAGCTTTTGTACAAACTGTCATACAAATTCTACTCTACCCAAGTGTGTGCGTTAAATCCGGATCCAGTGCTAAACCTTCATGTGTATTCTTCCTCCAGATCGTGAATCCACTCTTCAATGCTCGCCAAAGTTATCGGTATGTCTTCATCGCGAACCATTCTGAAAACAACTGAAAAAGAGGTCCCGACAACAGAACCAATGATGTAGCCTAGAATTCTCAGATAACACCTAGTCACGCTGGCACATCACTCAGCATAGGTTGAGCACTCACCCAAAGCATGCAAAGGTACCAGGTCCCTCTTTAGGGTTGTTGTAGCAGGATGGTAGCATGATGAAGTAATAAGGACACATAGTGAGAAACTAATCCAACATTACATAGTTATCTTGAACCGAGATCTATAAAGGCAATAATTTAAGTATAAATCATAAATAAATCAATAGCATACAATGATAACATATATAAGAAACTTTGGTTCAGCCAATATTCTTCATATATTAAACATGACAACAATACAAAGGCTTGATATAATAATAGTCATGCGCACATGGATCTGCTTAAAATTATCCAGTCTCATGCACTCATGAATCATTAACCCTTCAACCCGGTATATCAACTAGGTGATCCATCTAATATATATAGGGTGGGGAACTTTCCCTTCACTGCTAACTATGCCAAAAATAGGTCGCATGCTAATAATAGCCACACGTCATTTACAATTATAGCCATACATGCAAGTATGCTATCTATAGATCACTTACAGTTAACTAGAGTGATGAATCTATTCTTAGATTACTTCCATGCAAGAGTGCTTCGATGTGATCCTTGAAATGTAGACAAAGCATTTCACATAAGTCTCGGCATTGCTTTGTGTGTTCCGCATGCCAGCTTCTAAAAATAGACTTGATCTACAAAATTGGCTAAGTCCCAAAAGTCTGACTCTGCACCTCTGCATGTGGCACCTTCCTATTCCTTCGTGCCTTTGATCCCATCCTATTTTTCCATGTGGAATCTATGTGTGAGTTCTGCTAAGTGTTTTATCCGATCAACAATGGTTTACAGTTCGATGTTATTGTAGTGTTTTGATGGGAGTTTGTTAGCATGCATGACTATGGTGGATTTATGATGTATGCAAGAAGATTTTGTGTTTTACAATGATTAATATAATGGATCTTATTGGATGGATATTGGTGTTGGATGTAACTGAACATGGATCTTGCATGGTAAATTTGATTATAGTAATTGTTTAGTTATTCCTTCATATGGTTTAGATCTAGATATAGTTTATGCATTGTGGTTTAATTGATTATCTATTATGGATCTGAAATATACATTCATTCATGCTAACATCTTAGACAAGCTTCTCTAAAGAGGGACTTGGTACCCTTGTGTGCTTCAAGTGAGCACTCAGTTTAGGCTGAGTGATGTGCCAACGCGCCTTGGGATTTTGTGGGTATATTCTAGGCTACATCATTGGTTCCATTTTCGGGACCTCTTTCTCAGCTATTTTTCAGGATGTTGCATGATGAAGATGTACCAGTTGACCTTGGCCAGTATTGAGGAGTGGTTAGATGATCTAGAGGAAGAGTATGATCACAAATTTAGTATTGGACCTAAGTTTAAAACATGCATGTGGGTTGAATAGAATTTGTATGAGACGTTCTTTTCTATCTTTTATATAGAGCTATACGAATGGCTGGTTCTTATGCGTCTAAGAGAAATTAGAGGTTTTGCACACTTTTTTGGATGTAGGAAGAATTCTAGGCCTTGTATGATGCATATCTAATTTGGACATGCTTTATGGATGTTTGCTTCCATGGTGTTTTGAACAACTATATTATTGAGTACGCAATTTATACTTACTCTTGCCTATAAGTTGTTGAGTTCCAGCTCTTGTGCAAGCCGAGAGGATCATATTTGTGCGGTATTCCTTTGGCAATTAAAATATTGATTGTGATCTTGGATTTGGTAGAGAAACCTATGGCTAGTTGAAACCCACCATACACATGGATAGGAGAAGGTTTAGTAAAGATTGCAGACCTAGTGGTAGAGAGATAGAGATAAGAAAAGTGGCTTAATTTTAATAAAGCGCATAAGAGGGATCTAGTGAAGCAACGAGAGATCACAGAAAGAATGGTGTTGCGGAGGGAGATAGATCATGATGGATTTAGAGCTCACACAAAGGAAATGGAGCCAGAGCATCTAGAACTCCCCCATTTGGGAAAGCTTAGTAGAGAACCTCCCATGATTGAGGATGAAGGCACACTAGAAGAAAGATTGTGGACCGAGGATGTGCATCGAAACTACCTAGCCTTTGCATTTGGTTTTACAAATTCTATGAAAATTAATAGTAAGCAACCTAGTGTGGGCGTAGAATTGAGGTAGATAGAGCCAATTTTTAGTTAAGTTCGGGAGTTAATCAAGTAGCTTATTCATCTATGGCAGTGTAATCATCATCTATGTTATTTGGAGGTCTAGATGGAGTTCTTTTTTTGTGTACGCCATTAGCACAAAATGTGGGTGCGTAAAATCTTGGTATAACATCTATAAGTAGCACAACTTCACAGACTATGGGAGTCCATTTTAGCATGACCGTTGGAACACAAGGTAGTGCATCCTCTAGTTCATTGCCTACTTTAAGAGGAGGATCGGGAAGGTAAAGTCACTCGGGCACTAACGGATCTGGTGGCTTTGGAGGTAAATAAAACATAGGAGTAAATACATGTACTAGATCTTGTGGCAGGCACAGTCCACACCAGCCCCAAAAAATCTATATAGAGATGTATCTTCATCTTTCGAATATAGAGGCATACCGAGCATGTGAATATGTGTGAGATACTATGGTGCACAAAGGAGATTACTACTCTAGAATGCAAGGCAAGTTAGTTTGCAACTACATTGTAGGGGTACGCGCATAGCTGGTACAAAATTTTTGACCATGACCAAACTTGTGTAGATTATACCACACTACGAGATGCTTTCTTGAAATAATTTTATATCCCTGAGTTTGAGTATAATAACATCAACGTGTTAAAAGACATTAAGCAAGGAACTCTTGAGAGTGTTTGGGAGTATGATGCTTGGTTCAAGACCCTTTTTGTCGAGTTATCTTATGACATACACGCGAGCCAACATGCTCAGTGGTTTGTTGGAGGACTTATCGTGTGTTTTAGAAGAGAACTCTCACATAAGACTTTCATAGATCTGCACAAGGTATCTCTACACACCGAGGTAGTAGGGAGTGTAGACATAAGAGTGAGCCCATTCTTGGAAGCTCAGATTATAGCAATGGAAAAATAGTTAGAGAAATTATTAGCTAATTTGACGCATAAGACATGCAATGGGATTTTGTGTATAGATTATGAAGTAGAGGGGCATACTAAGGATAGTTTTCCTCATAAATCAATGTGCTCCTTGTTGTTGGACTATGAGATCTGTCACCTGGACCACAGTTCAAGTTGGTTTCCATTGTTGCAACGTGTGATACAAAACAACGTGTCATGTTACCTTGCAAGATCTACTGGTGTCTACTACTCATGATACTGAGGATTGCAAGTTGATTGATCAGATTCATGATGCTATTGATATTGACATACGACGGACTGACGTTACAAATAACTTCAATGAGAAAATTGAACATCATGACCATGATCATAATGAAGTGCAATCGGATGGAGTCATTTGTGGTAGAGGTTGGAGTTACTTGAGGAGGATTTAGAGGCCGAGGTTGCGGTGGTGGAAGAAGTGATTTCCCTCATGGAACTTGTTATACATGTGGATCCCCTTATCATTATAGGTGCGAGTGTCCACAAAACATTGTTTGTTCTTTTTGTGGAAAGAATCATAATTATGAAGAGTTCTTGGACTTATATGAACATTTGAGTAAGAAACACAAATAGGAGAACAAGGGTGTGGGAATGGTTAGAGTGCAGCACGTTGTGGAAGATCAATGGATGTCGAAGTTAGCATCAGATCCTGAGTTGGTACCTATGAAGATTACTACATGCGCTAAAGCTACACGCACCAAGGATGTTCTAAAACGAAGCCCACTATTACTAAGGAGGAGGTTTTACATGCAAAGTATCCAGACCCTATGCATTAGAAGGAGGTTTATCAAGAAACCATGGAGGTAATTCAAAATTTACAGGGTGAGATACATTTTTGAAAGAAAATTCATGGAAATTAGAACAAAAGAAGGTAGTTGAGCTCCATCAAATAGATGTTGATGATCTAAAGGAGGTTTACAAGATGTTGTGTCAATAAAACATCATTCCTTTTCTAGGAAACTGGTTAAAGGGAAACAATCTGTGCACTGGGATTGAGAATGAAAGGAAAATTTTACATGCTAACCTTCCCCCTCATAGCATGGATTATGAAAATGATATCACTCTACATTATTTTGTGGATGGTTGGATTTTGAGTAATATTCTAATTGATACATGCACAAAAGTAAATGTACTCACTTTAGACATGTGGGTTCAGATGGGTAGACCACCATTGCAGTCATCTTCAAATGTTCTGTTTATGGAAAACATGACTAAAGCCATGCCTATTGGATTTTTAAAGGATGCATCAATTACTATACAAGGAGCCAAGTTTACTAGGGACTTTGAGGTCTTAGCGCTTGCAGAAGCCGATAATTTTCCAGCTTTACTTGGGCGCCTTGGTGTTATGCAAACAATGCCGATATGCGATTCAACAAAGGGTAAATAAGTCTTGACAAAAAGAGGAGTGCGTCATTATCCCCTTAATAGATGGGAAATTTACACCTTATGTAGAGCCCTTAAGTGAATAAGATTTGAATAGAATTTATGTGCGCACCATTCGAGATTTGGAAGTTCTTGAGCCATCAAAGGAAGGAGTTCTCCAATGGGATGATGCAAAATCCATGAGTGATACTAAAAGTGTTGCATGTGACAACTAGGCACATGGAACTTATGAACTCAGGTTGGGTGTAAAGTGAGAAGTGCAACTATGCATGTGAGTAAGCCACGCAATATCAAGAATTTGGGTAGCAGACTAGGTACCAAGGTACACCTTGGTGAAGATAATCCTGAGGTATTCCTGCTATAGAAGTTCAGTGGGAATGTCAAGTGGAAAGAAGGAATATGTTGGTTTATACTTTACGTGGGATGGTAGCATGGTGGTGGATGGTTCACGTGAGATTATATTTTAGAATGGAGAGAAGTGAGGATTGCTTTATCTCGCTAGATTTTTAAGGAGTAATGCTTTATTTAGATATGTGCTTGTCATGGTAATGATCTTGTTTAGTGGTGTGAGAGACTCTGGATAGATGGGTAGGAAGATTTATCAACTTTGATGTGGGTGCACAATATCTATTTCACCTTGTGAGGTTGTGTGCACGCATGGTATGTCGTGCAGAGAGTTAAATAGAGTGACTGGAAATTAGCAAGGACTTACTACAGGTATGATTCAAACCTTTGACTATTTTTCCACTAAACCTCTGGTGAATGAGGCATTACAGGTTATGAAGATTTTAACTATGGGGGATAATGTAAAGGTTGATTATCTCCTTCAAGATTTGTTAGGTGAGTCAGACTTGGAGGCGCGCTTTGAAGAGGAAGAAATAAATGCTGAATAGCTTGGGCTCACCTTCCTAGAAAGAGAAAAAGGTAAGATGGTCTATATAGTTGATGATGAAGAAGTGGAGAACTTCGATATTAAGCATACTGAGAGGGTACACACGAGGTCATTTAAAGTGCGAGATGAGAAGGTGTGCACCTACCATGAACTAATAAAGACCAAGAAATTAATCATTGAAACAAATGTTGAAACAAAAGAGGCCATCATTGGAGATTATTGGTCCGAATCAAGCTACTACGATAATTGAGCTCTTGCACGAATTCCAAGATATGTTCCCTACAAGATATCATGAATTGAAAGGATTACACGAGTATTTGAGTGAAATGAGAATCAAGTGAAGGAAGGTGCACACCTAGTTTGGAAGAGGCCCTATAGGATGAATCTGAACTTGTGCGTCAAGGTGAAAGAAGAAATTGAAATAATTTTGAATTCTAGAATCATTGAGCTCATCGAGGAGTTAGAATGGGTGATCCCCATGGTGATCAAAAGGTATCAAGAAGGATGAAAGAATCATAATTTGTGTCGATTACAGGAGTAAAATGTTACATGTGTAATTGATCCCTTTCCCACACTATTTTGAGGAAATATTAGAAGGCATTATAGGGTGCGGGATCTACTCCTTCATTGATGGTTTCTCTAGATATCATCAGGTAAGGATAGATAAAGAGGATCAAGAGAAGAAAAATTTCACCATTGAGTGGAAAAGTCTTGCATACACAGTCATACCCTTTGGATTAAAGAATGTTCCTGCAATATTTTCATGTATTTTTGTACATACATTCCAAGATTTCATTCATAAGTTCTTACAGTGTATTTGGATGATTAGACATCCTATAGGCTTGTGAAGGATCACTGTGATAACATAAGGCTCATGTTTGATATATGTTGACAGTTGAGCATCTCATTAAACATCAAGAAGTGCATTTTTACCACACCCTTTAGAATTTTTCAGGGACATAATATCTGTAAGGAAGGTTTGCTAGTGGACCCTACTAAGGTTTTTGTTATTTTGGGCTTAGAGGAACCAACTAGCCAAAGTGAGGTGTGTAGATTCTTGGGGCACATAGGATACTATAGAAAGTTTATCAAGGGTTATGCCAAGATCATTGCACCCTTAGAGGAGTTATTAAAAGGAAGAGGCAAGTTTTATTAGGGTGAGGCACAACAATGTGCATTTGAGACACTGAAGGAAATGCTTACTACAACGCCTATTTTACGCTTTCCTTCATAGACCAAGCCTTTTCACGTTCATGTAGACACCTCTGGAATGCCTATCAGTGCGGTATTATGCCAACCTAGAGAAGGGATTGTTGATAATCCTATTTGTTTTGTGAGTAGGAAGTTGACTCCAATAGAACATAATTACACCACTACAGAGCGCAAGGCCTTGTCTATGATATATGTGCTCCATAAGTTTTGATAGTATTTGTTGGCTACCCCATTCATCTTTAATACAAAAAACATGGCACCAAAGTACTTGGTGAACAATCCCGTTTTATAGGGGCAAATATGTCGTTGGGTTCTCTTATTCAAGGATATTAAATTTACTATGGTGGTTAAGCTAGACAAGAGTAATTATGGTCCAGACCATTTATCTAGGATTCAATTGGGAGAGGATGTGCAGAGCATTGAGGATACAATGCTAGATGTACAATTATTTAGGTTAAACAATGCACCCTTAGACCTAGATGATATTGTTGTCTTTTTATGAACAAGTGTGGTGTGTAAGGGTATGTAGGATTTGGAGAAGAAACAACTTGCTATCCATGCCACACCTTACATGTTGATCAATGGAGACTTATACAAATTAGGTCGGGATGAAGTTTTACATCGGTGTGTACTTGAGCATGAGCATGAAGCAATTATAGAGGAGGCTCATGGTGGCATTGCAGGTGGACATTATGCGGGAGTTTCCACTATGCACAATATTCTATTAGCTAGTCTATGGTTGGAAACATTATACAAGGATCACATAGAATATTGTAAGGTATGTGACCATTATCAGTGCCTTGGAAAACTTGGGCATAAAAATGAGATGCCTTTGAGGCCTATTACTAGTGCATAACCTTTTAAGAAGTGGGAAATTAACTTTGTGGGTCCAATTTCACACACTGTGTAATATCTTGGATCACACTATATTATAACTTGTACAACTTATCTTACAAGGTGGGCGGTTGCTCCTACAAGGATTGTACAAAAACTACGACAACAATGTTTCTATGGGAAAATATTATCAATAAGTATGGATGCCATTTAAGTTTAACAAGTGATAGGGGTAATCATTTTCTTAATGAGAACATCAGAATATTATTGGATGAATTTAAGGTTGCACACCATAAAACAACATCATATCATCCTTAGGTAAATGTAACTATTGAGGCTTTCAACAAGATATTGGGCCATACCTTGACTAAGATTTGTGATGTTGGAAGGAAAGACTAGGATGATAAAGTTTCCACTGTACTTTGGGCATATAGGACAACCTACAAGAGGTTGAATAAAGAAACACCCTTTTAGTTGGTGTTTGGTGTGGAGGTTGTTCTACTAATGGAATTCATGTTACCATTTCTGCGTATTGCATGTGCAGGAGGTTTAGTGGATGAATAGGCACTTGAAGAACATATTGAAAAATTGATGCACCTGGATGAAAGATGTGCCATAGCCGGATGGATTCAAAAGTAATAAAATGCCAAAAAAAAACATGGCATCATAGGAACATCAAGGATAAGAAGCTTGAGGTTGGATAGATGGTTCTTCTTTATGACTCAAATTTTTGTGCCACCTGGAAAACTTAAGGTGCATTGGTCGGGACCATATGTTATAACTTATATACTTGATTCATATGCTTACCAGTTAGAGGTGGTGGATGAAACATAGTTTTTAGTTACTTTAATGGGAGTAGGTCAAGCCCTAATATAAATAATCCTTATTGGTGTTTGTAATAAGGAAGTGTTGCCACTTAGATTAGATTTATTTAATGCATTACCTTTATATGTGTTTCCTTTTATCGTTTCTATTCTTTGTTAATTTAGTTTAGTGTTTTGTGTAATAAATGTGCTTGCACGCCAAAAATTGGTTACTATCTAAGTTGTTTCATATGCGAGAGGACTGCGTATACCCTTAGTATGGGGTGGATAAAGAAGGATTGACTAGTACCTTATTTTAAATTGTGGTGCATGATAAAAACAAACTCACAGGTGATCAGAGAAGGGATATGTTTAGAAAATAAAATTTCAAGGAAATTTCTCAAATTCAAGACCATATGTGGGAGGATGGATGCTTAGTATAATGTGAGGTAGGTTGTAACATTGGAGGCTACTTGGGAAGAGTCACATTGGATAGGTACTATGGCACATGAAGTGTAGGTAGAGGAGATCTATGGAAAAGAAGTAGTGGGTGCGCTAGAAGGTTATGACTAAGGCGTGAAAGAAAAAGTATGGATGTGGAATTAATTCCATGTATGATGGTAGTTGGGAGCAATTAATGTGAAGAAATTTTTAAATTCGCTATAAGATTGATGTTTGTAACATCATTGTTACCTTGCATTATTGAAGCTAATGAGTGTGAAGTGTGAAGAAGAACTAAGGATGAAGAGTAATCAGCAGATCGACAAGC
This sequence comes from Taxus wallichiana var. yunnanensis, assembly GCA_018340775.1. Classification (NCBI taxonomy): domain Eukaryota; kingdom Viridiplantae; phylum Streptophyta; class Pinopsida; order Cupressales; family Taxaceae; genus Taxus; species Taxus wallichiana. The sequence goes on along the minus strand of CM031234.1, from coordinate 424,948,579 downwards.
CAAGAAGGATTAAAGCACATTGTTATTAGCATTCGGTGCAAAATTGAGATTCAAGCATTGGTGCATGTGCTTTGAGGAGGGTTCATGTGATTAGGGTTTGAAAAAAGTAGAGTTACAACTAGGGTTTGGCAGATCAAAGGGTCTAGTTTGCACTCGAGGTACACAAAGTAAAAAGGTGATAGTTTGGAAGTTGTAGAACATCCCAATTAGGTGAGAGAGGAGATATGACACCATGACAAGCTCCAAATTTTGAAGTAGAGGATGACGAAGCGGTGGAGGACTAGTTGGTTAAAATGTTATATCCTAAGGGGGTAATCGAAGGGTGACCATGGAAAACGAAGATAACAAGGTGTAAGATTTCTGATACTAACCATAGGATGGATAAGTGCATGAAGGATAATGCCACCAAGACCATTAGAAATACCAATAGAAGGATTGTGGATGGATTTAGGGTTTTGGATAACTCTATGAAGAGGTTACATGAAAGCGTAGGGGTCATGCAGATTTTTGAGTTGCCCTATTTTGGGAAGCCCAAGAAATTTTACCAGTGGCTCATGTCGTGGATACACAAAAATTTCTTTTATGTCACGAGTAAAAGGATGTATGTTGGGCCTCAAAATATTGGCTAAGTGCCAAAGGTAGCATGCACACGTGGGGCCATGAAGAAGAAGGGCGAGTGGGGAAAATCACGGGATAAGGGTTTAAGAAGGGTTTAGGAGAAACGGGGCATGCGCTGCAAGGCAGACAACATGATATAAATACTTAGCCATATTTATCATTCTGAAGGAACTTAAGGAAAACCTAACCCGACTAGGTATGTTGAGTGGATAAGGTGCTAGATTGGAGACTTGGTGGTTAAGAAAAGAATATTCTACACATGGATGGTTCTAGAAAGACATCATTTTAGAAAGTGGAGAGCTCATAATAGGATTAGCATGCTCCATTAGAGGACCACCTAAACACTTGGCATACAATCTGCTCCTGAAGGAAGGCATGACGGTCGGTGTTAAACCTATTTATAGAGATGCTCTAGAGAAAGGAAGACACACTGGATGGAGAAGAAGCTAACAGACAACATGCGTGATATCATAAGGGATTGCATCAATGGTATGACGTTGCAAAGTAAGGCTATGATTTAGAGCATTAGTGGCAAGGGGTATAATGGATGTAATAGGCCTTTGTATGGCATTAGAATATGTAATAAGGGGTGAACTAGGAGGGCATAGTTAGAATATCACACTAGGGAATATCTTGTAGGAGATAAGTCTGAAGTATTTTGTTATGTATGGTCTGTTATGACCCTTTTGAATGTAATGTGGTTACTGATACTGTGATCAATATGAATATATGGCTCTATTCTAAATATCGGTTCAGGGGTGCAAACCCTAGTGTTATTTCCTTATATTTTATGACATATATGTTCTTTGTATTTCATGCCATGATGTTTCTCTTATTATTAAAAGCTTGGGTATAAGGATATGATAGCTCATGTTGTGATTTTACATGAATATTCACTTCTCTGCAACTAATCCTCTAACAATGGAAATATCTTCTCACAATACTCACATAAAGGAGGGTCTTGGCACCCGTGTGTGACTTGGGTGGGTTCCCGCTAGATGATAGGCTGACATGCATGGGGTTAGAAGTTAGTAGGTGGATAGAAAATTGAATACATATTGGTTGTGTTTTTAGGACCTGTTTTCGAAGATACTATGAGAATGATGCATGATGATAGAGTGTTTGACCTTGGACAATGTCGAAGCATGGTTTAAGAGCACGGAGGATGATTTTTTCGAGAGATTTATTACTGGAATTTATTTTGATGCACATAAATGGGTAGAAGAACATTTGTATCATGAGTTGTATGAGATCTTATTTTGTTGCTTTCTAGTATAGCCGTATGAATGGCTTTCAACATATGCATCTAGAGTGAACTAGTACTATAGATCTGCAAGTGGACCCAAGATTAATATTAGAGGTGTAGGATGCTGATCTGACTTGGATGTGTGTTGTTGATCATTGGTGGAAGAGAGTGCTGACCAGTTATACCTTGGAATACATTATTTCTATGTATTCTTGTCATGAGGTCATCGAGTTTGAGTTCTTAAGGGATCCTAGAGGATAATTTCTCTCGTGTTATTATCCCTTTAGCTATGAAGATCTTGATCCTTACCACGATTTTGGAAACACTTCCTATGGCCGGTTAAGATTCTTCTAAGTGCTAGGAAATGAAGATAGGGTGGAGGAAGATGGTAGACATTGCAGCTGAAAAAGAAAGAGAGGAGAGACGACTCAAGTATAACAAAGTGCATGAAAGGGAGCTAGCTAGACAACTCGAGGTGGCATGAGTGATGGATTTATGGAGGCATATATTGTGGGAAGGAATTAAGGTTCACGCGGAGGATGTGGAGCCTGAGTAGTTTGTGCTACCCCATCTCGAAAGCATGAAAGAGAGATCCCTTTAGCTTCTGATGAGATTTCATCACTTGGAGAAAGGAGATCCAATGGCGTGCATCTGAATCCACTTGGTGACCAAACCCTAGCGCTTAGTCTTCTAAATCAAGACATAAGTATTGCTAATAAATTTGATATTGGTGGAAGTGACCGATCTATGCCTAGGAGATATAATTTTTCATTTGGTACATCTATGGCTGCACAATCATTTCTTTTGTTTAGAGAAATATTGTCTGGAATGACGTTTGGGAAAAGTGAGAGTATGCAAAGCTTGGGTATTGCGTCTGGGAGTGGCATGGGACACATAAGTGGTAGTGGTGTAATATCAAAAGCTGTGGCCGCACAGTTCAGTGGGACATTAGGAACACTAGGTGCAACAACTTCAGGACCTTTATCGGCTACAAGAGGTGGATCTAGTGGTATATAAGTTGGAGGACCTGGTGGACCTAGTGGATCTAGAAGATTTGGTGGATTAGGAGGGACATGACTTGGTGGATCTAGTGGTAGAGGTAACACCAGAGGGAATCAAGATTCTAGGTCAGGTGGACAAGGACCTTAACTACCTCAGAAAGTATTTTTTGAGATGTTTTTACACCTACTAGACTATAAAGGTGTCGAGGATGCTGCAGAGCATGTACACAAGTGTGAACTGCTATGGCGCATAAAGGGGGTCACTACCCTAGAATGGAAGGCAAGTTAGTTTACAACAATATTACAAGGATGCGTGCATAGTTGGTACTGGAAGTATGACCCCCATCAGACAATGGTGTATTACACTGCATTGTGGAATGCCTTCTTGGCTGAATTTCATATCCCTGAGTTTGAACAAAAGATCATAAATGTAGTGAAGGAGATTAAATAAGGAATGATAGAGAGTGTACAAGAGTATGATGCATGTTTCAAAACTCTCTTATCAAATATATCCTATGATATTCACCCCTCTCAACATGCTCAGTGGTTTTTTGGAGGATTGATAACACCATTTAGGAGAGTACTTTTACACAAGACTTTCATAGACTGCACGAGGCCTTGGAGGTTTCCCTATGCACTGAGGCTATTGGAAGTATGGATACCAGTGTTAGCCCCTTCCTTGAGGCTTAGAGTGTTGCAATGGTGAAGAAGTGGAGAATCTATTTGCGAACTTGGTGTATGAGATTTGTAGTGGTCTATGGTGCATGGATTGTGAGGTAGAAGGGAATACAAAGGAAAATTGCACTAGGAGATCGGTATGCACCATGATAATGGATTGTGAAATTTGTGATGGAGATCATGATGCAAGTAGATGCCCTTTGCTACGATTGCACCATCCATAAGAACATGTCTTGATATTGCAAGATCTACACCTCTACTACCCTTGACACCAAGGATTACAGATTGATTGATCAAATACATGATGTCAATGACATTGGTGTGTGCCAGACAAGCCTTGCAAAAACATCAAAGGGTGTGGGGCATCACTACAAAGGGTGCGTATATGGAGGAGCACGTGGAAGAGGCTTCGAGGAGGATTTTGTGGTCGTGGAATATGTGGAGGAGGAATAAGTGAGTTCTCACATGGAATGTGTTACAACTATGGATCTACGGAGCACTATAAGCACGAATTTTTGATCCGCTATAATACTCTTGGCGTAGGAAGAAACATAAGTATGAGGAGTTCTCGGATATTTTGAACATATGAGCCAAAAAACCAAAAGAAAAAAAGGTGCTAGGATGGTAAGTGTGAGGAAGGTCAATTCATAATGGATGACTAGAGTGGCACGTGAGTCAGAACTAGAGCTTGTACTAGTTACGACATGATCTACGGCTGCATGTGCGAGGAAAGTAATAAGGAAAAGACTATTGGTTGTTAGAGAAGAGGTTGTGCATGAAAAGTATCTGGACCCTACTCATTAGAAAGAAGTGTATTAAGAAACCATGGATGTGATTCGAAGCCTATAAGGAGAGATACAGTGCCTAAAAGAGTAGTCAAGACAATTAAAGAAAATAAAGAATGTTGAGGCTCCAAAGAAGGATCTAGATGAGGTTAGAGAAGTATGCAAGATGTTGAGGCAAGAGAATATCATTCCATTACTAGGAGAATGGTTACGGGAGAAGGTACCATGCACCTTTGGAGAAGGGCCCGAGAGGTAGGTTCTATGTGTCAAGCTTCCTCCTCACGGCCTTGATTATGACAAGGAGATTACCTTGAATGTTGTTGTAGATGGGTGGATTCTGAGCAATATTTTGATTGACATGAGCACAAAAGTAAATTTTCTCACTCTAGATGCATGACATCAAATGGGACCATCTTGTGTTTGATGTGCATGACTCGAGGATGAGAAAAATGAAGAAAAGGATGGATAAGAGGAAGGTGTTCAAGGAAAAGGGAGAGTGAGGAAGTGAATATAAATGATCAAAGGACCCTAAGTCTCACCAAGTTTCATATATAAGAGGTTTGTAGAAAGAGAAGTATTGGGCATAATAAAGGATTTGGTGGAGTAGGAAGTGGAGCACAACGCTGATGAGATACTCAAATAAATAGAGGAGGAAAGCATAGGAAAAGAGTATGGGAGCATGGGCGGAGATCCCAACTTAGCAGTAATCTTTCCAAAGGTAGCGCACACGGGAGGGAAGAGCGTGGTAGTGGCACAGGAGTAGGGAATGAGTTACATCAATGATCCAAGTAAATTACTATGCGCACACTTCCAGAGTACCATGCCCATAGAAAAACTCCTTACATGGTCTTCATTTGAAGAAGAAGGCACATACCCATGAACAAGGAAGATGCTATCTTGGGCGTTTGAGTCCCATGTTGATGAGCTCGAGTTCGAAGTCAGTAAAGGGGCATTGATGAAGGTACCAGAGACCAAGGGAGTGAACCCTCTAATAAACACTCAACAATTATTTGATGAGGAAGTCTATAACGCCATTAACAAGGTATCGGTATAGGTTGAGGTGAGACTCTTCATAAGGAATGATAGCTTAAGGTTCATAGAGGAAGAACTAGAGAAGAAGGAGGAACTTGTCTAGAAAATAAAGGATCTCGAAGCAAGAAGAGATGATCAACACATAATTAAGGTGTGAACTAAGGGAGGAAAAGGTAAAGGTATGTGAGGTATACAAGAAGATTGAAATGGTCATGAACACCATCACTCTAAGACACCTAGACCTAGCACCGCCTAAGTAGAAATATGAATCAACCTTGCAAGAATTGGAAGACTTAACCCGCATCCTTACCTTGGATAGGTGGCCACTCACTTTAGAATCAGCAAAAGAGATTTTGGCACTCCAGAAGGAAGAAGAGAAGATAAATATTTCGGAGACAGTGACACGATATTAAACTCCTTGCCATTATATAGACCACCATGTACATGGTTGAGGCCATGTATGATAACTGTGCTGATAGGGACAGAGTAGCAAGTATATTAGTTGCTACACATGAGGTGAATTTGAAATAATTTCGAGAAAAGAAAAAAAGGAAACAAGGAAGAGTGGGATAAGATCTTGGCCAAGGTTGAAAATAAAATGGAAGAAATTGAAACCTTGTGAGGTTCGGTCAAAAATCAGCTCAAGGAGTTGTACCCCAGGTCATGTGAAGAATGGATGTGCTTGATAACCTTAGCAAACAAGCTGGAGGGGATTGTTGATACGCTGAATGCTAAGGGAGATGAACTAAGTTTTGAAGAGGTGAGTGCTCTAGTGGGTGACCTACTCTAGTAGGTGTAGGGTGCAGTAGACGAATGGGATAAAATAGAGGAAAAAATGAGGAAGGAGTTCCCACTCCTTTAATAGAAATAACAACATTCTTCATTCTTCATTCTTTTATTTCTCATTCTTTATTCCTTCATTCTTTATTTAAATTGTCTAAGTCCTACCATTCTTTATTCTTTGGAGGATCAATATGTTTCGAGGATGGAGAACAAGATTAGTGTGGGGTGATGTTGGGCCTCAAAATATTGGATAAGTTCCAAAGGGCATGTGTATGCATGGGGTCATGAAGAAGAAGGGTGCGCGGGAAAACACACATGGGGAAAAGGGTTTAATAAGGGTTTACGAGAAACTAGGGTGCGCGCACAAGGCATGACAACCGGATCTAAATACTTAGCCATATTCAGCGTTGTAAAGGCACTTGAGGAAAAAAGTGACCCAACTAGGAGTGTTGAGTGTACAAGATGCCACCCTAGAGACTTAGTGGTCAAGAAAATAATATTCCGCTCATGGAAGGTTCTCGAAATACATTATTATAGAAAGTGGAGAGCTCGAGAACAAGATTAACATGCTCCATTGGAGGACCACCTGGACACTTGGCGTACAATCTTACATTGAAGGAAGGCACGATGGTGGGTGCTAAACCTATTTATAGAGATTCTCTAGAGAAAGTAAGACACACTTGAATGGAGAAGAAGTCGACAGACAACAGGTGTGAGATCATAAGGGAATGCATCAAGGGTATGATGTTGCAGTAAGGCTAGGATTTAGAGCATTAGTGCTAAGGGGTATAATGGATGTAATAGGCCTATGTATGGCATTAGAATATGTAATAAGGGTGAACTAGGAGGGCATAGTTAGAATATACCACCATGGAAGATCTACAGGAAATAAGTCTGAAGTATTTTGTTATGTATGGTCTATTATGACCCTTTTGAATGTAATGTGGTTAATGACATCTTTGTGATCAATATGAATATATGGCTCTATTCTCGAATATCTGGTTCATGGGTGCAAACCCTAGTGTAATTTCCTTATATTTTATGATAGATATATTATTTATATTTTAAGTTATGATGTTTCTCTTATTATTAAAAGCTTGCATATAAGGATATAATAGCTCATGTTGTGCTTTTACATGAATATTCACTTCTCTACAACTAATCCTCTAACAATGGCAAGATCTTCTCATAATGCTCACATAAAGGAGTGGCTCGGCTCCCGCGTTTTCCTCGTGTGAGTGCCAAATTCTTTTTGGGTGATAGGTTGGTGCATATGGGGTTTGAAGTTAGTAGATAGAAAAATGACTACAATTTAGATTACCACTAAGCTAATTGGTAAGGCGACTAGGTTGCGTGACTCAGCCGAGAGATTTCTAGAGATTTATCTCGATGACAAAGAAATTGATGTGACAATCACCGTATTTAAATAAAAGAAGGGAGGCTAGGCATTTAAAGTTACAAATATTGAAGATATGGTGATAAGGGTTGTGGTGTGGCTCACGAGGTTGTAAGTCGATGCCTCCAAACATTAGAAAAAGGTTAACCAACAATGGCTACACATAACACACAAGATGGCAAGCAAAAACTACTACAACATTGTTAGATACATTTTGGAGAGCTTAGTGACTAAGGCACACATCCATGTAGATAAAGGTGAAAAAATTACTTGGGGTTTTATTCTCATTTTACTTATATTCAGTGAAATTGGTGTGCCCGATGGGCAAAAGGAGAAGGTGCGGGAGTTTCCCATGGAAGATAAGTTCCCAGTAAAATTTTTTGTGAAGTATACATTGCATGGATCCATATCAAATACCTATAAGGAGCGACATGAGAAGTGGTTTAGGTGGTTTCATATGGCATTTAAAGGGAATGGTGCATCCCACATGAGCTTCCTACCATGTTGGATAGCCAAACAAAGTTCACTGTTTACAAACATTTCAGTTTTGGGCGGTTCTATATGAAGACATGTGAGAAAATCCCTTGGTGTAAGTTTCCTTTCACTTTTACTACATGTTACTTTAAGGATTCTATGAACAGGTTGCATAATGCGCACAAACTTCAGTTTGATGTTGATAAGGTAGACATGGATATTCATATCTTGTGCAAAACCTATGTATGGACAAATAGGGAAGCGTATGTAGAAATGTTTGAGATAGATGACATTGACATGACTCGCAGAGACCATGAGAGTAGGAAATATTGGACCAACACACGTCTATGTGTACCTAAGGCCATGTTTCAAAGATGGGAAGGTGATTAAAGGTGAGGACATATCTCTGTTGGGTCCTCCAAAGAAGAAACAAATAGTGGGCACTACAAAGCCCAGTTAAACCTATACCCCCACTCGGGAAGAACTACTACCTAAAGCTTGGAGAATTCTTGGAGTGGCAAGAAGAAGAACAATTTGATAACACAAGGCTGGACCATACATGAAGGATTTTGTGCAAGAGGCGTACATCCGGTGATACCGGCATTGGGACATCATAGCTAGTCGGGAGGTCATCGTGTATAGCACCTATGAGAAATGTCGAAGAACAAAGAAAGAAGCGACAAAAATATATACCAGTCAAAGATAACGAGGAGGATAATTTATCCCAAACAAGTGTGCGAGAATGATGTGGCCACTCCAATCCTAGAATTATATGAGGATGAGGAGATAGGTGAGAAAATAATATATGAGGAAGTTAGCCTTGGTGTAAGTGCCAGGATCTGTTGAGGATCAAAGCAAAGACCTTGGTGGAGATACAAAAATTATAATGCATCTTGCGCACACAAAAACATAAACCAAGGAGAGGAAGTACAACATAGTATGGGACCGAGGCACAACAAGGTGCATGTATCACTACACAAGAGGCTATAGGGGGAGCACACAAATGATCCCAAAGAAGACAATGTGGTAAGAACACAGAAATTGGGATACACTAACGATGAGACAAAGATCATTCACACCCGGTTCCAAAATAATTTTCCCAGGGAGCAATTATATGGTTAGGACTTAATGGATCTAGAAATGGTGAGTACACGCATTCGTAAACAACTATATTGGAGTATGCAGACTCACATGGATGAGCCTAAATTTTACATTTACGAGGAGCCATATGTATTGTGTAGAATGAAGAGGGTGCCACATACCCACCATATTACCATCAAGCCCACATAATTTTTAGATGAGAAGGTAAGAAATGCACTTGATTAAGATGTCTACAGAAGTTTCATGCCGTAATATTGATAAAGCATCAACTATTCGAGCTCTTTTGTCAGAGGATAAAAAGGATGTAGCTACAAAGATGAGGCACCTTACAAAAGAAAAGGAAAAATCGAGGCGAGAGATACAAAAAGTCTTGAAGATGGTCGAACAAATTGCTAAAGAGGTTATGGAGAAAAGGCCCGATTTACAGGATAAGGTACCAAAAAGAGTTTTGATCGGCTCTTCATTATTTGCACATAATAGTTCAATTACTTTTATAGGAGGGGACCATGTGCTTGCCTAGACCAAAATATGCTACGTAAGAAGAAGAAGTCGAGCCAAATATGCTATTGTGCGGAAGATTGCAAGTTATGAATCCTTATTGCAAGTGTTGAAGGATGAATTGAAGAAAGTAGATCGGGCATTGACTATGTGCAAGGCACCGGATGCAATTATAAAGACAAGGACAATTGAAGAATAAAATGAGGTCCTTAAGGTAATGAAGAATGAAATGCTTGGGTGAATGGAGAGGCTTATGTTGATTGAGAAAAAACATGATGTGCTTGCAGCAACCTAGGATCCACATAAGGAGAAGTTAAAAGATATTGGTAAAATCGTTGCAAAAAAATGGATCTCATGGATGGGATGGTCTCTAGCATGGCTAACATTGTTAGAATATTACAAAATGAGAAGGAAAACATGACTCATGATGAGCTGGAAGCCATAGTTATAGACATTCTGATAAAATAGGCCAAGCGTTGAGTGACTAGAATGACTTGGAGGTAGAGATTAAGAATGAATATCCAGAGTTAATCCTTCCTATAGAAGAGCAAGGTGCCAAGTAGTCTGTCATTCTTTGTACAAGTACTACCTTTATTCTTTCATTCTTTATTCATTATTCTTGGAGATATAAGATGGCTTACAATTGACGATGGTGGAAATCCAATTAGTGTGGGGTAATGTTGGGCTGAGAAAGTATAGCCTAAGTATGGAGGGTGCATAAGGTTTGGGTGCTCAAACATAGACCACATCGGTACGCGTGAGAATGTAGAAAGATAGGCGCACCCGGGAGTAGGATTTAAGCTGTTTTTAGCATGGGGATATTTTTGGACATAGAGTGTGAGAGCACGTAATGATATGAATACTTGCAGAGCACAAAAGGCTATTTTGGGATGAGTAGGAGATTGAGCACCATGCAAAGTTTTGAGCTAATAATAGGATTGTACTACAATTGTATTATTAGGTGATCTATTATTAACACTTGCATGTTTTTGTATTCACATGCAATGGCACATGACTATTATTAGCATGTAGCCTATTTTTTAAGGTGCATGAGCAGGGAAGGGAAAATCCCCACCCCTATAAATATGTATTGATTTTCACAGTTTAGAAAGTTCGATGTTATTGTAGTGTTATGCTATGAGTTTGTTAGTGCACATGACTATGGTGACTTTATGATGTATGTAAGAAGCTTCTCTATTTTACAGTGATTAATATAATGGATATTATTGGCTAGATATTGGTGTGGGATGTAACTAAACATGGATCTTGCATGGTAAATTTGATTATAATAATGTTTTATTTATTCCTCCATATGGTTTAGATCTATATCTGGTTTATGCACTGTGGTTTAATTGATTATTTGTTATGGATCTGAAATATACATTCATTGATGCTAACATCTAGGAAAAGCTTCTCTAAAGAGGGACCTGGTACCCTTGCGTGCTTCAAGTGAGCACTCAGTTCAGGATGAGTGATGTGCCAATGCCCCTTGGGATTTTTTGGGTATATTATAGGCTACATCATTTCCTATGTATAAACTAAGGCTGCATGGAAGAGATCGAGACTGTGACCACTATTATTAACAATGTGAATACAACTCACGTGCAAAATTTGAAAATGTTTACATAAAGTGTGGGTTTTGGAGTATGATTTTGTTGTGTATAGATTCCTAAGAAGGTCAATAAGACCTCACTCTACCTCCATGAAAATATTGGCCTCTTATATACCTTAGTAAATTAATGATGATCTCAACATGGTTGTATCATGATTTTATATTAAACCTCTATATATTATGAGACCGATCTAAGTGGGTCCTTAGATATATCTATCTTGAAAATCAATTTGAAAAGGTGGAGTTATGTTTAGAAAGTCTTTAGATCCTTAAATCATTTTTGTTTATTTAATATTGAATGAGAAATTTTGTTTTTAGTGCTCTCGAGTCCTCCACTATCCTGCAACCTTGAACTAGGGTTTTCTCAAAGATTTTTTGATCAAATATTTCATTTGAACCAACCAAATTTCTTGAAACTTCATACATACCTATGTGGTTAGAATACAAAACAAATTAAAAAGGAAAATTTTTGTTTCATTGTGCATAGATGGAGAATTTGATAGTAGAAACTTGAAAATGCGTGCACATTTAACGAGTGTGGATTTGTGAAAAACCTTCTTCCTTTATTTTCACAAACTCCTTTGCAAATCAAAGGGTAAAAATGATTGAATGATGAATGATATTTTAAGGGCATATTAAAATTTTAATGAAATCTCAAATTATTCAAATGTTTTGAATCTCCGGAGTAAGCTACTGATATGGAGAACTCAATGTTTTGAGTACGGGCTTAATGTAAGCTCTACCTCATACCTATTGAGCCATTAAAAATTGCATGATCCTTTTTATGAAGTCAAGGACCATACTTCAGTACATTCTCAAATTGTTCTTTCAAAATTAAAATTATAAAAAAAAATCTCTAAAACATAATAGTCTTCATTGTCTTTTCCCCACTTGATCAAGGTTCTTTGAGCTCCTAAGTAGAATATGAATAGTTAGAGTCTTGAATGAATATGAATGGAATGTGAAAATCCCTAAGAAAGGTTCATAGAGTCAATAAGATATTGAAGATTTATTTTTGGTCGATGTCTTGGAAGAGGAGGGGTGGCGGTGCAAAGTCTTTGAAGGTGAAAAAATAAGGTGTGAATCTTTTGAAGTGTGTAAGAACTCTCGAACCCTAAAGACAGTGGATGGAGATACATAGAAGGAATATGAAGAGATACAATGTATATAGGACAAAGGCAGTACAAAGTAAAATAAGGACTGTGATAATGATGTATGAATTAGTGACTGCTTACAAAAGTGATAAATTGAAAAGGTTCGAATACAAAAAAGTTGATTGTTGATCTCCTTGATGAAGGGATTAGATAGAATTTAAAAAAGAGGTAGGGGTCTCGGATTAGGAAAGGGTACTAAAAACAAATGAAAATATGCATGGGTGTATGAGGCGTATTATGATAGAGGTGATAATAGTAAAGGTATAACATGCATACACAAAGGATATAAACAGAGATACCGTGAGCTGTGATGAATAGATGAGTATGAATGTGTGAAAAAAATGGTGTGATTTGCTTTCAAAGGAGATTCTCGGATGATAGTTATTTGGTATGAAATGTGAAGAAAGCGTGAACTAATATGAACATAGAAGAATGATTGATCGAGAGAGAATAGTGTGTTGATAAATGACTTGAAGTGAATGCTAAAGTATGAAATAGAAGGAAAAAAATATAGACATGACTGTAATGAAAGAAATGAGACAAAGATAACAAAAGATAGAAAGAAAACATGTACTTTTGAATGAGTAAATTGTATATGGTGATTGTATTTCTTGATATATAAAATAGTGGAAAAATATATGCTTGATAACTATTATTAAAATATAGATTTGAAGACACTATGAGCACAAGAGGATTGCGATACAAAACAGGGACCAAATTGCACAAGAACAATATTGGAAAAATAGAGATAGATGACTTGCGATTTTATGAATTATGAAGTGTCGAAGGGATCATGATTGGTTATATGAATAAAAATAAAATTAAATGATCATAATGAACATTTTCATTGAATTCTCCTACGTGGGTGCTTAGGTTATAGGGGTATGAGCTCCTTGTAAGTTACAATTTGCTAAACTAGCCTAGTGTGTGCTATAAGGATTGAGAAATAGGTTCTTTTCAGGTTGAGTGGGTGGTCAACCAAATTGGAAATCGAGTGTATGTTAAGAATGGGTGTTCTTTAGAAAGATCCTTGATTTCAAGTGGGTTTTCTCCCTATATGGTTTTCCCGCTATAAATTTGGTGCCTTGTGTACTTTTCTTCTATCATGCACTTGAATTTTTTCATGGTTTGATTTTTATTTCTAGTCAAGAAAGTTTAAAGGTTGTAAAATTGATCTACACTTACTCATCCCCCTTAGTGATTGTGATATTCAACACCCCCTTCTTCATGGTAGCAACCTTGGAGAGGAGGGAAACCATGGGGTAATCAACCTCCTAACTACCAAAAAACCTATAAAAACATCCCTACCCACAACAATAATATTTGATCCCAAAACCCCAATCTATCTCTCAACTAAGGCCTACTCAATTTCCAGCTCAACCATTACCTAACACAAACAATAAATATGCTCATCCAACCTACACCAATGAATCAACTCAATACTCTACTTATTTAGTTGATATCAATAATATTCATCTCCGCTCATGAAGATGACTTCTCCCACCAAGTAAACCCACCATCAATGAGATTGGAGATGAACCAAAATTACTACTGGTGATCCAAACAAAGCCGAGAAAATGCTACAAGCTGATTTGCAGCAACATTAATAGAATTCCAACAAGGGCAAGATGCAAGTCAATGAACCCCATTTCTAGAGAGATTGCAAGAGAAGAAATATGACCCTAAATCAAATTCTGATTCTAATTTTGGCAATCAATTAAAGGATATTTGCGTGAAGATTCCACTCATTCAAGCCATTAAGGATGTGCCTATCTACAACAAGTTGGTTAAGGATCTATGCATCAAAAAAGGAAGAAAAAGAAATATCCATCCATTGTACAAGTTATTGGACAGATGGTTGACATCATGCTTGGGAACTCTGTATTACGTAAGTACATAGATCCAAGAAGTATTTTGGTGAACTTTACTATCAATGGAAATATAATCAAGAATACTCTAATTGACTTAGGGGTAGAAATCAACGTCATGACCAAGCAAATCATGGATGACTTGAAGTTGGAAGGACTAAGGCCAAGATAGGTCAATAGTGAGGCTGAAGGAGTCCTTGAGGAAATTTTTGTGGTGGTAGAATCTTGGGAATACCATGCTGATTTCATTGTACTTCAACCAAAAGCAAGTTTAGGAGGTTATCCTATTATATTAGGAAGACCATGGCTAGCCATAGATAATGCATTCATAGGTTGCATGTCCGACAATATGATTATCTCAAATGGAAATGGTACCAATAAGCTTATGCTCTATCCTCCTGCCCAACCATTGAATAATGAAGATAAAACAATTTGGGTTGAAGAACCAAAAGATGATCAAAGATCTATACAACAACTCATGATGTTGGAGAAGTCTTGTACAATTGAAGATCATGAAGAAGTTGTTTTTTCCAATGTCTTGCAAAATAAATATGGAATAAATGGAGAAGTAGATCAAAGATTAAGGTGATTAAGCTATCCCTTGAGCCAAGTCTTACCGCAACATAACAAAATGAGCATTACGGGTAAGAATTGTATTCTTCAAAAAAATTCCCCATGACTTCATAATAAATTGTATTAGCAATAACATGTGTTCAATGATGGACCTCTCCAAGCAAGTATAAATAACACCATGGAGGCCACTCAACATAAGCAAGGTGCTAGATAGATAACATGAAATCTTATTTAAAAACATAGAATAAAATTTTCTTTGGATTATGGTGATATGCGTGGGATTCATCCTAGGATTTTTACTCATAGAATTTATATAAAGGAAGAATGTAAACAAATTAGGCAGCCACAAAGGAGGATGAACCCAACAATAAGAGAAATTGTGAAAGGTGAACTACATAAGTTGTTGGATGTTGGATTTATATACCCCATATCAAACAATCAATAGGTGTCACCTTTTGTAATTGAGCCAAATAAGAATGGGAAATGGAGGATTTGTGTAGATTACAAAGAGCTGAACTCAACTACAAACAAAGATCACTTCCCATTTCCCTTCATTGATAACGTGCTTGATACCCTCGTTGCTAAGAAATAATTCTCTTTTTTAATGGATATAGTGGCTATAATCTGATCCAGTTACACGAGAGAACCAAGAAAAAACTACCTTCATCCATGGGGAACATTTTCCTATTCAATTCTTCCATTTGGCTTGTGTAATGCACCTACTACATTCCAAAGGGTAGTCTTGAGTATCTTTTCTAATTTGAAAAATGACTGCATGGAAGTCTATATGGATGAATTCACTATACATGGTAGCACTTTTGATGAAGCTATGCAAAATCTAGACAAGGTCTTGAAAATATGCAAGGATCACAATTTATCCT
Organism: Taxus wallichiana var. yunnanensis; assembly: GCA_018340775.1. Lineage (NCBI taxonomy): Eukaryota > Viridiplantae > Streptophyta > Pinopsida > Cupressales > Taxaceae > Taxus > Taxus wallichiana. Next base: position 424,932,879 of record CM031234.1, on the reverse strand, counting down.
TGAGTAATGAGAAGTGTTACATGATGATGTTAGAGGGTATAGTGTTGGGGCACTACCTTTCCTTTAAAGGAATTCAAGTTGATCCAAAAAGGTGTCTATTATAGTCAACCTGCCAACACCAAGGAAACAAAAGGATGTTAGAATATTTCTAGGCCATGTTGGATATTATAGAAGGTTTATACAAGACTTCAACAAAATAACAACACCACTTTTTGCATTGCTAGGAAAGGATGTTGATTTTGTATGGACTAAACGCTATGAAGGTGTTTTTCAAAACTTAAAATAGATGTTAACTATTGCTCCTATGTTGAGAGGACTTGAATGGAACTTGCCTTTTCACATCCACACAAATGCATTAGATCATGCTATTGGAGTTGTCCTAGGACAAAAAGATGGAATTCTGAATTATGTAATATACTATGTTAGCAAGAACTTGCAGCATGCATAATTAAACTACACAATAATAGAAAATGAGTTCTTGGAAGTTGTATATGTTATCAACAAATTCAGACACTACATCACATGATATCCAATGTTTATTCACATTAATCATGCTGCAATCAAATATCTGATAAAAAAACTAATAGTAAGCAACAAAATCATAAGGTGGTTGTTCCTCTTGTAAGAATTTTATGTTCCTCTTGCAAGAATTTCCTCTCCATGATGGAGACCAACAATGAGGAACAAGTAGTTGATGATTCCTTTCCAGATGAGCACTTATTTTCTATTTCAACAAAAACACCCTAGTATGTAAACATAACCAACTACTTGGTATCATGTAAAACACCTCCACATTACTTCTACTCTGAAAAAAAATACATAGTTGAAAAGAGTTCATATTTTTCTTGGATAACTAGATTTCTATTTCATACTAGGACAAGAACAAGTAATGAGAAGGTGTATAGATGATGAGGAGATATTTGATGTCCTCAGAGCCTACCACAATGAACCTTATGGAGGACATTTTGTTACAAAAAGAACAATGTAAAAGGTGTTGACTACTGGTTATTATTGGCCAACATTACATAAGGATGCAACACTATACACCAAGAGATGTGATAAATTCCAGAGAATGGGCAAGCCCACTAAATCTGATGAGATGTCATTGCAGCCTCAACTAGTCTTGCAACCTTTTGACAAGTGGGGCTTAGATTTTATTGGCCCTATAGACCCTCCATCTCAGAAAAAGGATTATATATTGGTATGCACAAATTACCTAACCAAGTGGACAGAGGTGAAGGAATTTCCAAACCAGAAAAGTGAGAAAGTAGCCAAGTTCCTATATGAGCACATCTTCACAGATATGGAGTTCCAAGGGAAATTATAACAGATCAAGGTACACATTTTATTGCTAATGTAATTTCTTATTTGGTTAAATAATATGCAATTAGGCATAGGAAGTCCACCATATTATCCCTAGTCTAATGGCCAAGCAGAAGTTACAAATAAAGAGATAGAGGCCATATTGATAAATACCATTACACTTCACTAGAAATATTGGGAAGATAGGCTTCCAGAAGTAGTCTTGGAATTTAACACAACATGGAAGACCACAACTGGCTTTACACCATTTGAAATCCTATATGGAAATTCTATTTTTTTGCCAATTGAATTTGAACACAAAACGTTGAGGACTAGACTTGAGCTAGGAATAGATTTATCAGAAGCTCAAAGATAAATAATTCTCCAACTCAATGAGTTGGATGAATTGAGAAGAAAAATAGTACATAACACAAAATTAGTACATAAGCAAATATTCAAATGTCATGATCGATACATCAAGACAAGATAGTTCTAGGAAGGTGATTGGGAAATCTTGTTTGATTCAAAATGCAAGGATCATATGGGAAATCTTAGAACAAGGTGGCTAGGACCCTATGAAATTGAAAAGATCTTACCCAATGAAGCTGTAAAGATCACTACCATAGATCCTATGACATTTAATCTATTAGTGAATGGCCATCGGTTGAGATTGTAAAAAAATCCAGTTGACAAATGTTCATTCATGGAAATTTTCAGAGGAGGTCAAAGAATAATGGAAGAAAGGACATCAAAATTAACCTCATAGGATGAGCTGTTGGATCACCTTCTGAGATTTTAGAGGATTTAAGAGATTTCATTGGCCTTGGTGCATTCAACTTGCTGAATATTCCAAGGTCAAATAAAAGTGTTGTGATCAACCTTTTTGGGTGATCAGCAACACTCTGCTAACACATTTATTTTATGAAGTTTTTGTTTTGTAGGGTTTGGTGTCAAATGATTGTAGGAGGGCATGATCTCCATCACAAGGAGAGAGTGTAATGACTAAAGTTCCACTTGCAGCCACATGAAACAATTCCTTGTTTTATATTTTTCATTTGGTGGAACTCATGAGTGTATAACGAGAGATCAAGGATACATGCACATGTGGGTGATGGATGAACAATTATTGACACATTAACCAATTGGAGTTCCCTCTTTAGGAATTATCCATTTTCAGTAAGGAGCAACCAAAACCAATTCAACACACATCTGCAGACTACAACAACTTGCATAAAGCCAAGACCCAATTAATAAAGCATGCACTACCATTAGTGTAAAAAACAACGAGATAAGTGCATTCATTTATAACTTTAATAAAGTATGATTAGTTTAATTATATTTAATTAGGAGTTATGTCGAGTCATCATGCATGTGCAATATTTAAATCCCACTACCTTTCAAGAAATGATGTGTCCACTTTACCTCTTCCACATAAGACAATGTTTTCACATCACTTTTCTTCATATGCTCCATATTGTCACATCCATTAATGATTAGTAATCCTTGCATGAATTATTTGTTCCTTTGGCAATAAAGTTCAAATGATGAAAAGCCATCAATACAACTCAATTGTGAAAATTTATTTCAAGGAAAAATTGTATTTTACGTATTGAAGCTAGAGAAAGTTGCATATCCACCATGGGATGTGACTTGATAAGGCGAGAGCCCACCATGAATTTGTCACTTTTGAGACATCCTCAAATTGTGTAGTATTTTGAGGACCATGGTTGGATGAATTATATCAACAAGTTTCAGGGTTTTGATGAAGCAATTGTGATAGAATTTTCCAACACACTCAACAATGGAGAGGCAAGGGTGAAAGGCTTAGCGTGCAAGGCTAAGTGACAAAATTATGGCTGAATTTACTAGTCTATAGACACAAGGAGAAGCTGTTCTAGAAAATGCCAATCCAAACACAAAAAGGAGAGAGTTCATAGATGATGATGACGATCTCATTTCAATCAGATAGGGTACATTTAGAACCTCTCTTAAACCCTTGTGGGCACAAGCTTCCACATTTTTTATTCAGTACTTTACTTGTGAAGGGAGGTATTCTAGATTGAACACAATGCATTTCAAGTTGTTGAATCATCTGAAGAACAACCATCAAGTAAATGTCCCAAAATTCTTGCATGAAATGTTGAAGAAAATGAGTCATGAAGTATAGAGGGGTAGGGCAACATTATCACATCATTGTCTTATAACCCTAGTGATTAAAAATGCCTTACAAAGGGATCATATACAAATACTATGGGAAGAATTTGTAAGGGTAAAAAATTTGAGACCTTGATGGGAAACATGAGAAACAGAAGGAGCAACACTAAGATATCTTCTACACATATGACAAAGGCTGCACCATCCACTCCCAACCTCAATAACCCCCAATTTCTGAAGTTCTGCCTCCTAATGAATAACACCCTATACCTATCTCTCCATAAATAATTTTCATAGCTAAAACTATTCTACAATTATCCTCTCTGGAAACATCCACTTCAAAGGCCAAACATAAATCTTCTCATTCTACTCCTACACCACCTAGGCACTCCCATAGGCTTAGAAAAAAAGGCCAAAAATATTTGACCCAGTATAGTCAAAGCCCATCTCACTAGACAGTGATATGGAAGCTACAAAGGGAATCCTTGAGACTCAACAATTAGAGATAGAGCAGGGGGATATTGATGCCAAAATTCATGACAAGAATACCCTGAATAACCCATGGAGGAGCAAGAAGAGCCAACAAAGAATGAGGAGACAATTCATGAAGTGGAAGGTCCTGAAGAGAGAGAAGAAGAGGAAGTGAATACCTAAACATGCCTATCATTGTTGAACAATTCATTAAGCAACAAGAACAAATTCATGCAGTTGTTGCCCAAGTAATTGAGAAAGTTTTGAGCAAGCACAACATGATAGTGTGCAAGAAGGAAATGTAACACCATTGCAGCCCCAAATTGTTATTCATGAAATTATCAAAGAACCTACAAAACCATCTTGTAGTGAGATGGAAACACATACTATGGAACCATATGTTGAAATTTTTTTGCAATTGGAAACTTATGTCAACCAACTCAAAGAAAAATGGGAAAAAGATAAAGAAGCCCTCATCTCTAAGCATAAGGAATAATTGAAGGAAAAAGATAAAGAGGATGAAGTAAAAAAAAAGAAGAAACAATCCAGTAGCACATGAAATATTGAAATACATGCCCCCATCAAGTGTTTATGCTATCTACTTGAAAGAGAATATGTTACAACATAAAATTACCTACATTAATTCTGAAAAAATTTATGATATCAACTCATCTCATAGATTCTTTACTCTATATATAAGCAAGTACACTTGAACTCCAACACTTGTTATGCAAACTTTATTTACACAACTATTCCCTTCAATATAACAAGAATTGGATCCCAATTCCGTATATTGGGGATGTTCAGGTGAAAGCATTATGCTCTTATTTTTCAAATGAATTAGATAGAGCCAGGAAGATGGAAGAGTATAGACATTTGGAGAAGGTCCAACCATTGTTTATTAGAGATGAAGCAACAAACACAGATGAAATCAAGGAACAATAAGAAAATTACATGGAAGAAGATGTAATCAAGAACAAACTATTGTAAATAAGGGTAGATACACATGCAAAGGTAAGGAACATGATTAAGGAGCATATAATTCAATTTGTACAGGCATGCCAAATGAGATGGAATGAGTTATCTCCTAAACTACAGAGGAAATAAATGCATTCCTATCCCAACATTATTCCAACTTTGCATAGGGTAAATAAGTACATTGAAATAACTAATGACTTGTGAGGATGAATGGTTCCCTATCGGTTATCATCCTCCAATATTTCATTTTCCAATACCACCATGGACAAGTAATTTACCAGTTGATCAGAGGATCCAAGATAGAGTCTAGGGTAGATTCATGATGAATGGTGGGTATTTCTTATCAGAGGATGAGGGCACATATACACCCATTGATTTCAAGTGTGAATGTAGTTTTAGGCAACAAAGATATGAAGCCCTTGAATGAGGACATTCAAGAGATTAATCCTAGGGGTGTGATGAGTTGTGTTAATTGCCTTTATAAACAACTCATCTTCTGTATTTTGATCAAGCCATTGTAGTTATGTCCATGTATTTTCCAAGTACATTGTTGAACATTGTTATTACAACCTTGAACTTGTGGCATAATTACTAATTAATATAGTTCTATCTAGTTATCTTTATTTTTGGTATTTTGTGTGCATTTATTCTTATTATCCCAATAAGTTGTTTGAATGATGATATGTGTGATGCCACTCTTGGTTGTAAGAAATTTTCCATATGCAACAACTCGTATGCAACAAAGGAACTTGTCTGCAGCCAAAGGAAATAATATAAAACAAAGAGGCCACATTATGAAGATATTTTAGAAGGCATGAAGAACAACACTCAAGTTTGTACGTGTCATTGAAGAAGCAGTTACAATTGGAACATGTAGAACTGGGAAACAACTCAACCTTTGATTTGGTCATTTATTGCAAACTAGTGAAGAATTAATTGATTGAGTTAACACGTGATTGAAGGAATTGGTAGATTACTTGAACATTTGTTATGTGTTCGTTAACTAAACACCTGTTAAGTTCCGTAACATGTGTTGAATCTCTCATTATTCTGTTGAAGATATTTCACTTAGTTTGTTGAAACTCCTTGTTGAACTCTTCTTCTTCTCACGCTTTTTGTAAAATGAGAAGTATAAAAGAAAGGGTTAGTGTTGGTAATAGACATCCAAGAAATTCAAAAAGGAGATTGCTTTGTTCCTTGATGTAATGTTCATGTAAATTCAATAAAGATTTGAGTTTCTGTTTATTAGTTTCTAGTTATAAAATTTAGGAGGGATTAACACCCAAGTCAGGGCCCACTTGATGATCTGCTAAACCCCTCCATTGTTTTCTTGTTTTATTGCATGTATGTTTACCTAGGAACCATTTACTTTCTGTATCTGCATTCTAAATCTACAACTTTGTCTTAGTGATAACGTTTAAAAACCATTCATTTTTAGTTCTAAGTTTGTTTACTTTGAACATTGTTGTGACAATTATTTATTCCCAACCTCCTAAATCTATTTTAGTTGTGCATACAACACTAAAAATATTTCAAGTTTACCTCATTTGGTTTGATAATTAAATGATTGTAATTCAATGAACAACATATTAATTGCTACAAGTTGATTTGCACCACCATTCATTGTTATATATTAATGGATTAATGAATCATTAAATCACATACAATTATTTGTGTTGTGATTACTATATCCCGAGTCCATTTGGGAAAATTATCTTAGTTTATGTTTCACACACTATATAATTATGTGATTTCATTGACTAATATATTACTACTACTATATTATATAATATGACAACAATTTATATCTTGCTCTAGTGTGTGACAAAATATATAAATGATGATGTTTATTAGCATTGCCTTGTATCCCAAAATAATTTTCTTCTTAATACAAAAGTTTCATCATGTTAGTTGCACTCAATAATATCTCAAAGGGGAAACCATATTTTATGTTTATTGATATCACTATTTTGATATTTCTCATGTCTCAATGTAACTATAGTATTCATGGTTATATGAAATTGAAGGCCCATCTCTAGAAAACTTCACAGTTCTAATTTCAATTTCTAGTGATTACTAGCCCAATGACTCACATTTTATTTTACATGTGGAGGCTCGTTTATTGCGACATATAGGGTTTGAACACTAATCTAATTTTATAACTCATTCAATGTATGACAATTTTGTAAGAATTCCTCTTCATATAGGGGGAAATATGCATTTTGATATTAACTAAGTCCATATTCAACATTTATCACTTTTTCACTTGCCCATATTTGAGAAGGAAAAATAAGTGGTTTCTACAAGTACCAAGTCTTAGTGACTCAACAACCAAATTTTAAGATGTGCAATAGTTATTTTGTATAATTTTATGTGTCTATTAATTTGAAGCATGTGTTTATGAAACCTAATTTATGGATATGCGTACACTTCAAAGTGAGACATTATGTAGACAGTTAAAAAATTCCCCTACAATTTATTGAGCATTATTTTATGAATGTTGGTGAATTTGTCTAAGTATTGGTATTTTTGTCTAAATGGAGTTGTTTGGTCTACTTATCAAATTATGACATTTCAAAATCCTCCTATTTATGTATCCCTTGCCTTATTATAGGTTTATCTTGTTCTTTGGGTCCTCTTTTGAGTTGGGTGTATTGGTCTCCCCCTTTACCCCTTTTTAGGTCATAGTAATTGGAAATCAAAGTTGGCTCCAATACTATCAAATTTATATTAATAGTCACCTATAAATATAGAATTAATGTAGTTCATTTAAATCAATAAGGTTGTAGGCAGTTGAATTTGGTAATTTACATGTTGGAAACCCTTGATTCAACTATGCACTCTTTCTATAATAAATGCAACTTCTCCATTCCCTCTTAGAACTTTTTGAGGTCCATTATTTAGCTTGTTTATCCTTGCACACTAACATGTTGACACATCCTTGAAATACAATGCACAAAATCAATAGAGAAACATCAACCTATCATCTTTAAACTTCATTTAACATGTTTTATGCTCCTGGTCGGGGTTGTACAATTTTTTAGGACCATACCATATGGCCCTAACTTATTTTTACGGTCTTAGGCCGATATGTCTTCAACCTTTGCCTTTGTCAAATTCAAGTATTTTTTGGGTCTTATACTTCATTTAGGTTGGTATTTCTTAGAAAAATCATCTACATAACCCTATATAAGCAAGTAAATACTGCCTCATTTTCTAACCTAGAACTCCTAAGGTAATGCATTAGAGAACTCACTTTATACACTTGAAAAATGCCTCTAAAGCTTCCTAAATCTTAGAATTACACATCTACAATAATTACGGTAGTACCCACATCAGGTATGAAGCCAAAAATAGGTTGAAGAAGTTATATCTCTATTCTACAAACATCCAAACATCCTCTCTCCAAGTGTTTTAGCTAGAGCCAAGTCAAAGTACACAGTCAAAGTAATTGTCAAATCTTATTGATCTATCTAGATATCACATGATAGGTGGAGAATGATGTGTGGTTTGATGCCTCTTTGGATTAGTGCCAACATCGGTGGTGCATGGGGATGCTCACAACCCTTCTAATGGTTGATTTATATGACTCTTAAACTACTGACTAAGGTTTGAGATGATGATAAGTCCATTTAGAGAACCTTAATGCATGTGCAAAAACTAGTGTTTGGAAATGACAAACAAATCTAGGAAGGTAAGAAACCCAAAAAAATTTAGATTTGTATTCATAATAGGTCCAAGACCGTATAAAAAGGGTTGGACCATATGATATGGTCCCGACGATGGTATGGTCCCGACCTGGTGTAGTTATAGTTCCATTCTAGGTTTTAAGGGTTACTCAAGTTCGAGATCTTCATATTTCATTATTACACAATCTTCAAATCTCTTAAAAATCATCGGGAATAAGCTAAGTTCTTCCATACCTCCACTTTATGCTTTTGATTGCATGTTAGGTTGATATGTGTATGTTAACTCTCTCCATCTTATTTGAGTTATAAATCTAAGTTAGGGTTTTATATTATAACATAATTGTAAGATCTATAATCAAATATAATCTATTCTACACTTACTTAAATTGACCTAAATTTTAGTTATGGGGTAAAGATTTTGGTGAACCCTCTTTTGATTGAATCCTTAACCCAATTTAGGATCTAATCCTTGTGTATTAGGCATCTTGATTTGCCAACCCTATATATCCTAGGGGTAATGCTATTGTGTTGTCTTCATTAGCTTATATTATTTCAAATTGAGCATGTTTTACTCATATGCCCTTCGAGAATAATGATCAGCTTTCTAATCACCCCATTGAACATTTTGAGCTTTCTCCTCCTATCCTCAAGCACAACAATTCCATGGCCTCATGCGCCAATGCATAATCCTTCCCTTATGGACCAAGCTGATGAGGTTCCATTTCATGATCTCGAAACTCATAGTGAACATTTGAATGACTTTTCCTATGATGATCATAATATTATGGTTATTGATTAGATGCAACTTGTGTCTAATTTTTGTGAACAACTTTGTCGAATCCTCACCATATTGATCCCATCATTAAAATCTTGCTCATGTCCAAATCAATTCGTGATCGAAGTCTAGTGAAGAATCCCTTGTTGGGAAACCCCAACCTTATTTATCCTTGTTAACATTTGTTGTTATCGCATCCATGGTGCCTAACCCTTTAGGTACACCTCATCTATTAATACCAAATGTCTTTATGCTTATTCTTGCGGTGAAAATTTATACCACACATCAAATATCTACTCCTCATGGTTCACATGTATCTTCTTCTAGCACATAAGCTCTTGAATCCCTTGTTCATACTTTACAAGCACAAATCTTACAATTGCAACAAGGTGCATTTGTTTCTTATAACACTATGGATTCTACATAGTTACTTCACAATGCTTTGGAACACGAAGTGGTTGATTATCCGTTACTTATTGGTTTTTGCTCCTAAATTTCCTATCTATGATGGTGTTGTCCCTGAAATTTTTAATTGTCAAAAATTAAAAAAATTGAAACTTTTCACGTTAGCGTCTTTCAATGATGAATTATACCATGCCATTTTGAGATGCCATTGTTCTCTGTCTTCTCCTGCGACCCAGTTATCATCATCGTAGTGATACGTCGTCGCATTCCCATCATCGTCATTGATATCCCTCACCTCACATACCCTTCTCCTCACAAATTAACACTAGAAATTAAATTAATGATTTTAATTTAATTACTTAAAATTAATTAATTAATTATATTAATTTAATTAATGTTATTGATTAATTAACTTTAAACAAATAAATTAACACTTTTAATTTATATCATAAAATTAATTGATTATTAATAAACGTTATTAATTTTATTAATTAAATTCATCATTTAAGTATTGAATTAATGAAATTAGTTTTTTTAATTAATTAAATTGATAAATGATGGAGAGTGAAGTGGGAGTTGACTCCCACTTTACCATCCGTCACTTATCAATTGGATAAGAATTAAAATTTCCCTGTATGCTGGGAATTTCTTCCAGCTCTCCATAGGGAAGTTTTCCAAATGTCAAATTTGAAAAATGGAAAAATTCAACCCGCTTCCCCACTTCCAACTTCCTATCTCTCTCCCACATTAACTTCCCCACTTCTCGTAATTGATGAAAATGGTTACCAGGCACATAATTAATTAATTTCTGCTTCCTTCTTCACATGTTGAAGCACTTATTCATGGCATGCACGACTTGAGGATTTTGACTCATGAAGGAAAATCGTGTTTAAAATACCAAATGAATAGGATCCAAAGATACGTGGTTAAAGTGGTTGTTTGACAAGAAGAAATAGATGATCATCCCTCCAAAGTTCTGCGTAGCAGTGAGCGAATAAGTTGAGTCGCATAGGAAAAATAAGCACCAGATGCCAACAAGGGGAAGAGACAGAAGACATTCTGATAGGAAATAGTTGTACAAGGATCATGATTTTCATTGATCAGCAAAACGGTGCTCCAAGACAAGAAATAAAACATCATGGTGTTGGGAGTTTTTGAATTATAACCGCATGCAACAACTTCAAAACTTGCACACAAGAGGAGAAAATACAAGAAAATTGTAGAGCATGCGTGGAAGGTGGTGTAATGCACAGTAATACCAAGGAGGAATATTTGGCGGTATAAGTCGTAATCATTTTGCAGGCAAATTTATTGCAAGAAGACAAAACAAGCAACGCATGGAGATAAGAAAATTGAAAATTCCAGAAATGGGATACTGCACATAGTAGAGAATAAATGGATTTCTAAGTCTGACTCAAATTGGCGTAAAAATTTCTTATCTAAGCAAATATTTTCCTCGTCAAACTACCTAGCAAGAATCTCAGAGAATTCCAGTGGACATGAAATGGTCGCCTGGTTAAGGTGTCCTTATCTCATGGGCATTTTTGGTAGAAATATGAAATTCTTGTCTGATTATTTTCTCTTCTAGATTTAAAAACAGAACACTTTGTAAACATTAATTTGTAGTATTGCATTCACTTTGTTCTTTCAAGATACCTCAACTAGCAAATGGAAAGAAACTATTTCAGATTATAGCTCTTATGTTGGAGGGATAATTATCCATGAAGGGATTCATTCAGTAATAAGTGTACAACCAGGAGCAGATTATAGACCTCTTACGTCTAACATAGTGCAGCTCTTGGTTCCCCTTGTAAAGCATCTTTGGAGAAGCCTGTGAACAAGAGGAAAACGCATGGGAAATAACAAGAACAAGACAAACCTGTAAAATTCACAAGTAAATTGGTTTTATTTGGCATCAACACAAGTAAATGTGTAATAATCAAGAAACCAAACCACGGAGATGGTGAGCTAATCCAAAAACATACCGTGAGCAAGAAAGAGGAGCATGAATCTTGTGAAAGTTTAATATGTAAAATCAAACAGATGTCATATGATAAAAAATGAGATAATATTTATATTGTAAAGGCATAAAATTAATAAATATCATTTTTTCCTCTTTTGTGGTGGACCTAGAGACACTGACCCGACACGATGAATTTTATTTTTTATTGTTTATTTTTCTCCACTTTTTCTTCAAAATGTCAACATCCAACAAATCAACGTTAAAATATGAATTCCATGGTGTAATATGCATGTTCATACTCATTTGGACTATGTTTGCACATAACTAACACCAATCTTAGTCATGTCAATATGGGCCAATTTTGCGATAGAACTCAATCTAAGGGTCGCATAGTGTTTTATCAATGTCTATACAACAATGGTCTACCATAAGCAAAGGCCTTCCCAGTGTCATTTCAATGCCTTGAGCACGACACTACAACCACGAAAAGAGATGCATTTTTAATAACAACAATGCGCATATTCTTCTAGTTACTCTTGAACACATTAAAGAGATTCTCTTAATCATTGAATATGAAGAAACTCTTGAAATCACAAGGAAATATTCAGAACAATACTAAGATGAAGACCTGCTACGATTCTCCAAAGTCATGAACAAGAACTGATCAGTCACTAAAAGGACTCATGCCATTCATCTTCCCAGACAATTGCCTCGCATTGAATTCTAATTTTAAATTGGAGATATGATCACCTTACTAAGTAGAGTGTTCATCATCCCTTATGCTTGTTATTTTAAGCCAAAGGATTTATAAGTTCATTTGCGTCATCCTAGATCAAAAACTTCACATTGATTGGGCTATAATCATAAGTGACACATTGCACAAGTAGTTGAATGAAGTGAATATGACGAGCCATTTCTACATGAATTCTTACCTCGTCTATGGTGTGACACAAAAAATAATCTTCATTGGTCTAGAGACTAGAGGCACAATAACACAAGGTGAAAATAATGTTTTTCAATTCTACTTGTGAGTTGGAATTCAAAACAAGCATGCATCAATTTTGATGGGTCAAGAATGCTTTCCTCTTCTATGTAAAAAAAAATGCTCGAGAAGAATAAGCCACAAGAAAGGTTTTCACATCATTCCAGAGAAGTGATTTCAAAATGGGGCACATGGTTCGTTCAATTCCCCACGTTTTCATACATCCATGTATGTGGATGCAACAAAGTGCCCTAAAAGTTTTCAAATTATGTAAGTGATTGGTGGCCCCCCATAGAACTTTCTGAAAACATGCATGATTAAACCACTTTCTGGGTGAAAAAATCATATCCAGTATACGTTTCCCTATCTCTATTGGTTTTTACAAGTGTTCATCTTTTCGCATTGCAGAGATAACGGATAAAGAGATGAAATTGGCTACACTACACCCATTCATGAGAAGGTGGGAATTTGATATTCGTTGATTCATGGAGATAATTCTCATCCCAAAATACAAACACCTTCCAAATGTGGAATACTCTTTGGGTCGGTTTTGTAGATGAATTTAAGGTCAGACATCATGACTACTCCCGAATGACTCTAAATCAAATAATCACATTCAAACTGAAAGATGTTCCACAAGGAGTTATTGATAGTGGCCTAGACATGATTGATCTTGCATATGATTTGATTGCATCATCACCTCTTCCTAAAATCAATTGGTCTAGAAGAGATGATACGTCACTTGAGGAAAAAATTCAACAAGTGATCAAGAGGAGTATCACTTAGTATGAGAGAGAATTGGTCAAATCTATTGAAAATGAAAGAAACACACATGAGGATTAGAGGCCAGATGACCAGAGTGAAGATATTTACAAAAGTCACTCAATCATCTTGTCACCCCACCACACAAGATTCATCCCATACTCAAGCAAATAAGAAGCAATGGAAATCAAAGTCAACTCGTGATTTACCTTTGGTGACTAGTGAACCTGAACAAAGGAAAGAAGCCAATAAGTAAAAGGAGAATGTTTTTGGGATCTCACAATCAAGATAATAGTCATTAAATTATAATAATTCAAACTCTTAAGGGTTGATTAAGAACACCACTCTATAGTTCTTGGTATTGGATCACGCACAAGTTCTAATTATTCAAATCTCCAATTCACCTAAGCCTTCACATCCTAGATATATTTCACAACCTTTTCCCATATATCATGAAGAAATGATGAAACTCCTCATCCTTAACATGAAAAATTTATTCAGAATCCACCTAGATTTGAGTATCCACTGCCAACACATGATCAACCTCCATCCAATGCAAGAATTCTATGTGGTGAGATGATTGAAGAATTACCCTCTTGGTTAAACGAAGAAGTAAAGAAAAGGAAAAGAATCATCAAACTAGTCACAATTGATCTTGAAGTTATTGTGTTAATCACAAATTATTTCACTCCCAAGAAGCCCAAGGTTATCTCCAAATATTTCGTTAATGAGCATGGATTTTGGTATGTTGACGTAATAATTCCAATTGTTGATAAGGAGAAGGGAAATTATTGTTCTTGAATATAAAGTCTCCAAAGTAGTTCTCTAAAAATTTAACCATGGAAATTGATGTTGCTCATGCTCAAGAATCCATTGATATAGTTTTGTAATGGATGGAAAAGTACAAATCTCATACAATCTAGCTCAAGGAAGAAAATCAACAACTAATAGCATATATGTATAACATCTCATCAACTTGATTTCTTCTAACATTCAAGTTCTTGTTGCAGTAGTGGTACCAGATCAAGAGACCCTTGTGCTATCCAAAGAAATAAACAATATGGGTCATGCAACCAAAGCATGGAATGATAATGTTCTAATACAAGGTTTATGGATTATTGATGAAGCTATGAGAATCTATGATAAGGCTCATAGTTCTTTAGATTTGATCATGTATTTCAAAGAGTCTCTTAAGATCAAAATAGCCACGCTTGAAAATATTTCTCCTGATATCGAGAACTTGCAAAATGAGATTCTCATCCCTTTCCAATAAAGGAATCCTAGATTTCAATCACCCTAGGTTTCACATTGAATGGTTGAATTTTTCCAAATTCAGGAAAATGGTGCTCAATGATGTCAAAATACAATTTGATGATGTAAAAGACAAAGGAGAATAAATCATGTGTGCAATCTATAAATTCATTGAGGATATCCCTTGTAATTTCATTGATGAACACAATCAAAGGAGATTTATGCAATCTCTCAAAGAGAAATTGACCAATCTAGTCAAGAATCAATATTCTTCCTCGAGAAAATTTTAGTGTTGATGCTCTTGAAAAACTCATGAAACTCAAAATTCTATTCACCAACATAGAAGAGAAAATGTTGGATTTTCATATGGTTCCTGGTAGGATTTTAGAAATTCAAGTTGTGTATGAGACTTTCCTTTCACCTCACTATTTCCTAGATGAGTCAAGAATTATGGAATCATTGGAGAAATTTAGGAAATTTAAATTGGCATGATGTTTGGACCCGAGATTTTCAAAATAATGTTTCAATGTTTTGATGAGGTTTCCCTTGGTGATCAATGAGTTCATTTCTTGTACGATCAAGATAGAAAAACTCTTGGCCCAATGGATAAGGCACTAATCTTAGGTGTCATGTTTGAATCTATGTGTCAATGTTTAGTCTATGTGTTTTCCATGTCACTTTCTAGTGGGGTCCACATGTACCCACTTATTTGAAATATTTGTAATACTTTTTATTAAGTCACCCAAATCATAAAGTTATTTTAATAAAGTGACTTTACTTTATTAAAATAAATTAATTAATTAAAGTGACTTAATTAAGTCCTAATATGATGTCATAAAACCCTAACTACTTTGTAACCAACTTTTGGGTTATAAAAGGAAGTTAGAGATAATTTTTACAGGAATTTTGGAGAAAGGATAAAATATTGTTTATAGAGAGATAATGAGAAACTTTGTGTTCTTGTGTGAAGAGAAATAAAGAAGCATTTATGGAAAACTTTTTGTCTCATGTTTTTTCTTCACTAAACATATGTTACTCTTATGTTTAATGAATGTGAAAGCTCTTTATCTTTATGGATTCTACATATTTGATTCAATTTTCACTCACTATGTTAGTTTCTAACATACGTTAAATTGTATGATTTGTGTTTACTTAATTGTGCATGCACCCCTTTCTCACTTCTTCATTCACTTCTTCTCACTTCTCTTTCCTTCTCCTTTTCTTATCAATTTCCTATCTTCCCAAAAAAAACCTCAAAATACAATTTTGAATGTATAATTGTATAAACCTTTTTGGTTTTCAATAAGAGCAACCTCACCCATCATTGCACTATTATCATATTTTACATACGTGTAAAATAACTTGCCAACAGATGGAAAAGGGGATCTTATTGAGCATCTTCACCCATATCATGTTGCTTTTGCTTCAATTATGCTTCTAATGGCATCTTTCTTACCACGATTTTCTCCCAAAGTATTAAATGATTTACATTACAATGGTTTTATGCTCTTCCCATTAATTCTATGTGCACACTTACTACTTTATAAAATCTCTTTATGGCATAATTTTGTATCAATATTAAGGAGAAAATTTCTTATGCACAATTGGATCAAATACAACAAGGGTCTACTAAACCTCTTAATGTTTATGTATTGCATTATAAGACATTGCTCACATGAAGAGGAACAATCTCTTAGTTGATGCAAGACCTATTCACTCAAATATTATTATCCCTTTGCAAATTTCATTCATGTTTGATAAGTTTCACTCTTTTAACCATCTATGGTATACCTTGAAAGAGCACGAGGCTAAGTTATTACATAAGAACAAACTCAAGTACATTACTATCCCTCCTCCTATATCCACTTCTAAGTTTCAAGTGAACCCACATTCAAAATAAAGCTTAATGACGTTAAATTTACTTCTAAAGATACCATTAATGTTATCTCTCAACTTGTTAAGTTGCAACTGTTAGTGCTTGATTTGATCTCACCCTTTTATCCAGTGTGTGTGCCTTCGAAAAAAATTCTTTGGCTTGGTTTGCCCATGTTTACCAAACACATGCTCAAAGATGTAATTGTGTTGAATCCAAGTGAAAATATTATGTTTAGGGTGTGAATCCTCTTTTTCAGTCAAGGAATGTAATAATCGTGTCATCCTTGAAGATCCTTATGAAAAAATTGATTAAATATCGTGATCATCCTTGAAAAATTCATCTTATATAGTCTCTGTGGTATCCAGTGTAAATTACACTTTGTCCTCTGAAGCCTAAAGATACATGCCATAATATAACTAGTGGTGCTATGATGGGTCGTGCTTGCAAAATTACACAATTTTCATGAAAACTAAAAAATGCAAGCTTAGCTCTGAAACCCGGTAGAATATTTTGAGGAATATTCAAGTTACAAATGCAAAATGCAAAGAAGAATCTGCTTCCTACGAAAGAGCTATGTGTCTAAATTTGGTTGGAGTGGAGAAATGGATCATCGGTGTAGTTTCACACCAAAGGCAATTTATAGTGCAAAATGTGAATATGCCTCTGAAACCCGATGGAGGACATGTGTCAATTTTTTAGGCAGAGTCAACAAGCGGGTGCTCGGGTCAATAATGCAATCTTGCACTTATGTGAAAAATCGGTTAAAAATGCAAATGAGCTTTGTGGCTCTGCCACCTTTCAGATTTAAACATGTGGAAACCCCTCATCAAAATTCAAAAGGTGGAAGTTCGGGTTAAGATTGCAAACTTGCACTCATTTAAAAGACAATACAAATGTGCAAGAAAACTCCCTAACCTCGCAAAGAGTCAGATCAAGCCATGTACATGGTCCACGTTCAAATGAGGAAAGAAAAATCAATGGTTGGGATGTAATGCATTTAAGGATACTACCATTAATGTGGATTTTTCATGAATCAAGGTAGAATTCTTAAAAATTCCAAGCATTTTGAATTATTACCATTGCATACGAAGATTTGGATGCCCTAGTTATGTGAATTGGTGAAAGAAGAAGAGAAAAATTGATAGAGAAGCAGAAAATCTGAGCAAGAGAACTAGGAAGTACAAAAGTAGAAGGAAGAGTTCACTGAATTCGTAAGAAATGGGTAAGTCTCAATTCTACCACTATTGATTCTCAATACTCAAGTTGAAAATTAAGAGAAAAGGTACACAAGATGAGGACCCTAGCATCAAGTTTCCACGTAAATTCCACCATTACCAGTGATCTAGAGAAGGTTATGGACACAAAGTTATTAAATGTTGACTTAGAGGATTTTCGGAGAAGGTTGAGTGATCCAAATAAAAGTAAATGGATGACAACCATTGATGCTAGTGGCATTTCCCTAACAGTTGCTTTCCCACCATCCATACATGCTCCTGAGCTTGTATGGTTATGTGTTGAGAATTACAATATGGAAACGAAATAAGTGTTGGATGGAAGTGGAGAAAGGGTTATAAAATTGACACCGGGGGATTTTAGGGAAATTTTAGGGTTACCAGATTTGGATCATCTGATAAATTCCACAACTGAGTTTGCACAGGTTGACTATGAGGCAAGGCATGATGAGTATGTTATAATGCTAAATGCCAAATGGCTAAAGGACAAAAAACCATATGTCAAGAGAATCCTAAAGAAATTAACCAGATCCATGTTTGTCAATGAAGTTGAAGACCTTATTGTGTTATTGAGTAGAATGGCAGGGTTGGAGGGAAGCACTGATTTTCAAGAATGGATGTGCCCTTTTATAATGGTCATTTTAGAAGAACAAGGAAAATTTTGTTGGGCAAGTTTCATATCAGCATCCATCCATGCTAAATTTTTGACAATGGCTGTAAATATTAGTGAGGGTAATCTGGGTAACATCAACTTCTATATGATGTCTTATTTTATCTATAACATTGCTTGTTTCAAATCATTTCTTGGTATCCCATTGCAAGAAATTTTTGAATATTATAGAGTGTATGATGTGTACCCATAATTGAGGTTGGCCAATTGGAAAGGGAATGTCAGGTTGATAAATGATGCCTTCATCGCTCCTGTGACCTGTCTTTTCAAACTAGAGTGGGAACAATATAGACTATTTGTTACTGCTAGGACCACAATTCTGGAATATGGCTGCATTTTTATACAATACAGGTTCTTTACATATTTTAGAGTAAGTGGATTCGAAGGAAGACCTTGTAAATTACCTAGATATGTAAGTGACAAGTGGGCCTTAATGGAATTGTCAAGACAATTAACTATTGTGCATAAGAAGATTGCAAAAAAGCACAAAACAAATATCAAATTCCCAATCCAAATTGGCGGTATTCATGCCAAACCATAATAAAGGCCAGACTAATGGAGGAAGAAATGGAGAGATTCTAGATGGAAATATTTACACCAAGGCCTAGCTATGACATTCGATGGGTTGTCAACACAGAAGAACATGAGCCTCACTTTGAGGATTATTGGATGAACTATATAGATGAAGAAGAAATCAGGTTAAGATATTTTTCTAGAATGACCTTGAGTCAGATTATTGACTTCAAGATTGTTGTAATCCCATAGGGAATTGTGGATGACATGGATGTAGTGGGACAATTTTACCATGACCAGAAGCTTGAATAAAAAACAATTAGCTCTATTGATTGGAAGGAAAAGGAATCAGATAGCCCTCATAGGAGGATTTCCAATGTCTTAAGAAGAACATTAACTTGGTTGACTATAAAAGGCTTGGATCTATCTTTGCAAAACATAAAAGTATTGAAGGAGTTCTGGGATTTGAAAGTGTTGGAAGGAGATCTCCCCACTGAGGGAGGGATCAAATAAAATGGATCCTTTAAATGGAAAAGCTCCTCAATTACCTAGTAACAAACCTACCACAAGGACTATAGATGAATGGACATCAACAACGGCCAAGAAGACTGGGACTTCAAGAATTTTTTTGATTTAAAAATCTGAGGGGATATTTTGAAAGCCATGCAAGATGCCCCCATCACTGAGGTAATTCCAATCCAAGAAAAAGGGAAAGGATTGATTACACAAAAACTCCTTCAAAGGTTTTACCAGGATCATTTGGTACTAAAAAGTGATGAAGGGAGCTATAAAAAGTGCCAATATCAATCCAAATCACATAGTTCCAAGGGAAGAGAAGCACCAGATGTCAAGCACTTTGAAAGAACTAAGAAAAGGGTTAAATTGTGTTTGAAAAGCCTTTGGTAAGAGATGTTGGTGGTCATGCATCAAGAAAAAACAAGCATAGAGAGCCTGAGGTAATTAATCCTCCTACTCTAACTGAAGATCAAAAAAAGGTTGTTGCTTCATTGGCCCATCAAGTGCCCCCATCCCGGACTCTTGAGAGTGAGAATTCTACTCCAAGTATAGTACTACCCAATGCAACTACATTTTCATTCCTGCTGAAACTATTCTAGGAATAATTGGTAGTGCTCATATATCTGGAAAATCAGTTGGAGTTAATAAAGAGCAAGGGAAAAGAAAAACAATGATTGAGCATCCTGAAAAGTAGTCCAAAATAGCTAATGAGATAATTAAATTGCTTGATGAAGTTCTGAAATAGAAATGTCTGATATAAACATTCAGACTTATACAACCGAGAATATAAATATCCCTGAACAAGAGGTGCATGTCCAAGATATTCATCAGGTATCAATTACAAGTGTGGGAGATCAACCCCAAGATACTTAGAGTAAAAGTACAACCTCTGTCATAAATGATGAGAAGATAGTTCAAGCAAGTTTGGATGAAACACTTGTAATAGGTAATGTTCATACTGAAACTCAACCACCAAAGGATTCAAAGGCAAGTAGGTGAAGGTGAGGTCTCTCAAGAGACATATATCATGAAGGGAGTTGTGGCTGAAATATTAAAAGAAACAAGTAAACTTGTTAAGACTCCACTTAAAGAAGATATAAGTAAGGATCAAAAATCACAACTAGAAGCTCAACCAAAAAATACTGAAGTGGTTGAAAAGCAGCCCCAAGTGGATCCATCCACTAAACAACCATTAACAGGAGATGAAGGTATTTCAAAGGACAAGGAGCCAGCTAAAGCTCTAAGTTTGGATGGAGATACTCCAAAGGAGACTGCAAATGTGACAAATATCTCAGAAAAAATATAGATACAAGTGCAATGGATACTCCTATTGAGGATCCAAAGGAGGTGTCAAATGAAACTGTGGTCTCTACAGACAATAAGGGTCAAAATGAAGAAGCAGTGAGTGGAAAGAAGTCATAAGATGCCACCCAGCCATAGATTCAAGGACATGATAAAGAGAAATCAGAAGTTCTAGCCTTGGAAGGTGAGAAACAAATGGTAAAGGTTGGGGAAACATCAAAATAAATGGTATTGTATTCTGAGATCCCACAAAAAGAAAATAAGGGAAATACCCCTATGGCTAGATGGTTAGGAGGGATTATTCAACAAGGAATGAAGGATGTCACTCAAAAGGAATCTCTAAGTATTACCAGCATTTCAATTCCAAATCCCAAAGAATCTTTGAAGAAAGAAAGGGTCCTTACCAAAACAAGAATAGACTAGCATGGGTTTAGAACTTTGGAGGTTGCAACTCCTCATCAGGGTAAGAAAAAGTATGATATTACAAAAGGTGATTATGATATTCAACATATCCAATTGGGAAGACCTACCAGGGAATCATTGAAATAGGGAGTTACAGAGGTAGTTGAAGGTTTGTTACATAAGTTTGATGAGGATAAAATATCCAAAAAGTAGTTGAAAGAATAGGTAAAAACATTGACCTCATGCTTACATAAACTGGTAAGGCCTACAAAAGAAATTGTCACCACTATCACCCCTGAGATGATGGATAGAATTGAAAAGGCCAGTAAGAAAGTTAAAGCAGTAGATAAGTGGATAGAGGACTTGTCTCAAAAGGGTAGGCAAGTTATTTAAAAGGAAATAGATAGGTATATTGAACTTACTAAAATCCTCAATGAAATTAATGAAGTTATTGAGCTTTGCGAAAATGAAGTATTTTCTTGGGAGGGATTCTTTCCCAAAATTGAAGAAATAACTCAATTAGAGGAGGATATGTTGGAAAAGAGGGAATAGTGCCACCTGAAGAGAAGGGCACTCAATATGTGATGGAAGACTTGGCTAGAATCAGGGTGGAAACCGTAAACCAAGTTAAAGAAAAGTTGGAAATTGAGAAAGAATGGGTTGAAAATACTATTGATAACATAGACATCATACTAGAAAAAATGGTGTTTGACAAGCACAATATGGTTTATGGGAATTAGGAAATTGATACTTTAAATCAATCCTTGGATAAGAATATCAAAGAAGAACCTTGTTCTCATGAGGTCATTAAAAGACTTATCCTAGTGGAGAATAAGATTACTGAGCTAAACAAGAGATTGAGAGAGCATAAACCAAGAATTTCCACATGTTGTGATATATTAAATAAGTATCACCTGATATAAAAACATCACTTAGGACCTGATGAGGAAGAGATAATGAAAATATTTCAGAGGTATGATGCATATGTGGAAAGGCAGCCAAAGAAGGAGGAAGATGATGAAGATGAAGATACAACTGAGAAGACCAATGAGCAAGCTTAGGCTTGTCTTCTTTAAACAAATTTTCCATTTTATTATAATTGTTACTCTTGTTTCATGAAAGTTGAACATTATGTTGAATTATTTCTTTCAAGTATGAATGTAATTTGACACAATACACTAGACTTTTATTTTTCTTTGATTATGTTGCTTTGATAGAATTTCTAATCTATTATGAAGCATGTAAACTAATGCAACTATTTGACATCTTTTGTATTGATGAAAAAGGAAAATGGGGTTCTATAGGGGCCCCAGCCCATGGAAAAGTTACATATATTTTGAGAATTACATCAAAAAGAAAAGATAAACCTAATCATATACTACCACAAAATCCTCACTGAAAGGAGGAATTTTGTTCAAAAGCCTATTCTTCCTAGGAACAAACTCATTAGACCCAGCAACCATTTGTGCAAATACAACCTCTCCTGCCAGAGTACGAGACATTCCCATATCCATGAGTTTCTCAATCTCCATCCTAGGGCCATTTAGGATACTCATCAATTCTTTCTTCTTCTGATAAGAAGATACCCAATCTAGAAGATTCACACCACCTTTGGGAAATGCCTTCCTCCCTTTTTATTTGTAAGGAGTAGACCAAATAGGAGTAGACTAAGCAAGAGCATTTGAAACAGCTGGGAGAGCAAGTATTGTGGTCCTTAGACCTAGTAGAATAGGGGATTTAGATCTAGACTCACCCTTGTATTTCCTTAAGAAAGGTGGATGTTCTCTTGGAAGAGGAACAGGAAAGGGTCCTGATAAATTTTTCTCCATCAAAGGAATATGCTGCTTTGAAGGAGTGGAAGGTTGGGAAGCAAAATTGTCAGCACTTTCCTTGATGGTAGAGAATGATGCCTTAGGATGTTGAAGAGATGAAGGCCTTGCTTCTTCCTCATCCAAATTGATAACTAGGGGTTGAGATCTTGTTTCTCCTTTCTTATTTCTTAATGATGTTGTTGGTACTACATGTTGTTGAGGTGGCATAGGTCTGCTGAACCTTTTTGCAAAGAAAGGAGTTGTTGCTCCAATTCATCTAATTTGCAAGAAATGGCAGGAACATTATCAATTGAAGTCCCGCCGTAGAATACATAAGATTCCTAGGGAATATCTTTCAAGACAAATCCTTCATTGCATAGAAAGGGACACTTGTATTCAGCCATCCCACGTCATAGTAGGCCTCCTCTCAATCCAAAATTTCTTCAATTCTTCTAGTGTTTTTGATGCTCCCACTAGAAGAGATGATAGTACATTATTTGAAAAGATGAGAAAACAAGATTGATCTTAATCAATCTCAAGAGGAGGAAAGATGAACCTCTCGATATGTCAAGGGCATTGTCCCCTGGGTCTACAATTTCAAATAAAACCCTGATAAATGCTTCATTTGGTCTAGTTAAATTGAAGATTTGAATAAAATATTTTAATGAAAACTCTTTCAAACTAGTTCCTACAGCTGTAGACACCTTTATTTTAGCTCCAAAAATTCAAATACTTAAATTGCACTAATTATAATGCTTCCCGCAAATTGACAACATATTGTTAATATAGCACACTTTCTCTTCTATTGTCATTAATTAATTACATTATGCTAATTAATTGACCCTTCTATCTAGCAAAGACAAAAATTAATGAAATTTCATTAATTAAACCCCTTTCTACTTGAATTTAATTAATTATTTGTAATTAATTAAGTTTCCTCTTCTATTAGATAAATAAATCATCATTTATTTATCCTAAACCTTTTCTATTCCCTAAATCATACTAATTGTTCTTCTAAAAACTTCTATAAAGCTTGCTCACCTATTAATTAATCACTTGGGTTAATTAATAAATCCTCTTAAACCCCATGAGTCACTACAGGACAAATTAAACTCCCCTAAGGTTGACTCAACCCCTTTTCAACCATATTCACCCCTAACTAACTCAACCTAGATATTATCCCACATGTAAAGGGATGTAGAGATTATTTTATCCATTGGGATATATAAGGAGCCCTCCTCTTACCATTCTACTTACACCTAAATGAGCATAGAGCCTAAGCTATAGCCATTTTATCATCTTAGAGCATTCTTCCATTAGAGGAGCTAGCTATCTTCATTTCTTGCATTCATCCATCCAAGTTTGAAGTCATATGGAGATATGTCAAATGGTCTTGTAGCCATGGATTGACAAGACTCCATTCTTGAAACCTTGGGATTCAAACATACAATCAACCCTTTTGATTGCTAAGGATCTAAATAGGTTCATTCCATTGATTAGCATTCAATAGAGATAGAGATTAATTTCTTAGCATATTAGTTTGATGTTTATTCATGTTCTAATGCAAAGATGTTGGTAGATTAGTCTTGTTTAAGCTCTAAGCATGATGGTGCATAGATTTTAGTTTAGCATTATATTGAGGCTATTAGGTGTTAGTCT
Organism: Taxus wallichiana var. yunnanensis; assembly: GCA_018340775.1. NCBI lineage: Eukaryota > Viridiplantae > Streptophyta > Pinopsida > Cupressales > Taxaceae > Taxus > Taxus wallichiana. The sequence continues at coordinate 424,908,166 of CM031234.1, read as the reverse complement.
TGATTTTACTTGCATAGCTTCCCCATTGGCTCTCATGATACTGGATAGCATATATGTCTATCCAACTATTGTGGATACCTCTATAGCACCATCCCACTCTCATGTAAACTCACCTACATCAACATATTCCTATGTCAATAAGGAAACATTTCTATCCATGTCTCTAGTATGTGATGAGGAATTAAGCTTGTGTTTGCTATAAGGTGCTCATAATTTGTGACATCTAGGATGTCATGTGTTGTATCTGCTAAAATCACGTGGCACCATCACCTCCCTGTCCATCATGTGCCCTAGCCTCATCCTGCTTAGTTATAAGTGTATGATCCTATACCATGGATCGATCCCGCTTAGTCATGAGTGTTTTTACTTGGACCATGGATAGTCCCTCTCTGTTGTAGCCTGTAGCTGGAAAACTATGACATGTTAAAGCTACAACTGAAGTGCATCTATCTCTCCCCCATCTCTACCCACCTCGCAAATCTCCTTAATCATCTGCTCTCCACCATCCCTCGGCGGGCCCTACTTTGTGGAACTCTTACGGGAGGTCCCCTGTGGCACTTTTTGTACTAACACCTATTGTAGTGGGACATCTAGTTCTGACAACCATGCCTCGTTATGTCAGAAAAGTAGCACCATAGGATTTTCACATTACATAACCCTACTTTTGAATAACATGGGATTGTATCAAGACATAGGACCCTTGCGATTGATACAAACCTCAAGAGAAGGCTAGTTCATGACCTATTCTAATGCTAACCTACTCTTAAACTATCAATTCTAAGGGACCAAAGAGAGAGAAATACATAAAATGTAAATCCTAAACTAAGGGAGGCGATAACACCAAAACAAGGCTAGAGAGATTCCTAGTGAGTGAAAGTGGGGAAAAAATGAGAAGGAAGAGGGAAGACAAAGTGCCATAGTCCCAAAACACATTCAAACCTCCAATTTTGTGAAGCACAACAAATTTAAACCCTGTAAAGGAACACAATATGCAAAATATACCTGCAAATATAATAAAAGGCAAGAAATGCAATATAAATCAAGCTAGGGCAAGAAGAGCCACAAAACACTAATTTTTATTTCTTAAAATGATGCAAAATCCATTACAATATAGGCACAAGGCAAGAATCCTTCACAAAATGTATAAATTTGAGGCTGCAACTCACAAAAGTGTTGGAACAATTTTTGGCAGAGTTCCTTTACAATTTTGAAATCTCTCCCCTTCAAATGAGGGGAATTTACATATATATAGAGAAAAGGAGATACTAACCAACATCCTTCATTAATTTCCTATACGAAGGTATGGGTGACCATGTTGGTTCACTTTCCAATGGTGCTTTGCTTACATAGCGAACAGGGGTACCATACCTCATTAATCCGGTTGTTGAGCTACCATGTATGGTGTCATTAATGTTTTTCCGTATCTAAAATCCTTGTTGTCACCCTAGAGGAACCACTAGCTAACCCCACACAAGAATAGTAAGGGCGCCGCCGATGAGGGAATGGCTTGTCACACGACAAGAAGAAATGTTATCGTGTGACAGTGAGGGGAGGTTGATGCACGACGAGAAGAATGTTGAAACATGATGGGAATTTTGCTGATGTGAGATGGGAATTTTGTAGATGCACAATGGGACTTTTGTTGATGCACGATGAGACTTTTGCTAATGAATGAGGGGAATTTTGCTGACGTGTGATGTGAATTTTGCTGATGTACGACGAGATTTTTAGTGATGCGTGACGATAATTTTCTTTGACATGCAACAAAATTTTTGTCATCTTAACCATTAAAAGAAACCCAGTTCTAAACCTTCTACGTGAGATATCTTGTAAACTTCTCCCCATTAACTATCAATGCTCAAAATTTTAGGTTGATCCATTTTGCAAGGGGGTGCAAAAATGGATAAAAATTATGCAACTTACGGAGTGATCTCGCTTGCTAGATTTGAAAGACCAGTGATTTTTCATCGATTGCGCATGGAGTCATTCTAATTTTGAAACCGGTGCGATGTCCTAAACCTCTTTTTTTCTCGGAACACCGATGAGACATTACTTCATCATCGAATCTTTCTTGAAACTAGAAATTGCAACAACAACAAAGCACAACCATGTACAAATAGCAAAATCATACATATGCCAAATAGAACATGCAGAGAATGCATAAGCACTTATCTGAAAGCAAATCTAGCTACAACAGAACAATTTGTTGTAAGAACTTGGAGGAATTACAAACTCTAAACTAATATGTACAAGAAAGATACTCCCATCAGTAATAATGCTTGAGATAGATGTCATTGATTGGGATATGCAATTCTTCTCCATCCAACTTTTTCAATTGGAAAGCATTATTTTCTTTGCACCTTGAAATCAAGTAAGGGCCACTCCATATTGCATCAAACTTGGAGTGCCTTCTTGGTTTGGCTCTGTTTGCATCCCATTTCAGAACTAGGTCTCCTTCTTGAAAAGTTATGTTTTTGGCCTTTCTATCAAAACTCATCTTGATTTGAGCTTGGTCCTTCTCCATTATTTTTATGGCCTGGTTCCTTAGCTCTTCCAACTCCATGAGCTCGCATACCTAACTTCCATAGCTATAAAATCAAACAACTCCAGTTGTTTGATAAGCTCCAAGGTTGGTAACTCAAGGGATATTGGCAGCCTTGCTTCCCTTCCATAAACCAACTTGAAAGGGGAATAACCAGTTGACTTCTTGGGAGTGATTATATCAGCCCACAAGGATGATTTCAATTTGGTATGCAAAGTCCTCTGATTCTTGTCTAGGGTTCTTCTTATGATTCTCAACAAGTTCTTGTTTGTGGACTTTACTTTCCCGTTACCCTAGGGGTAGTAGTTAGAAGAAGTGCTCAAGTAGATGCCATTTCTAATAGCCCAATTAGATATCTTTGCTCCAAGAAAATCTAAGGAATTATCTGATATTATAGTGGAAGGAACACTAAACCTTATTGTAATACCTTCGTAGAAATCTAGAATGCTATCTTCATTTGCTTCCTTAAGTACAATTGCTTCTGTCCACTTATTGAAGTAGTATGTGGCTGTAAGAATCCATTTGTGACCTAGGCTAGAACTTGGATTAATCATCCTAATAAAATCTATCCACCATTACATGAAAGGTTGTTTAACTGAGATAGGATGGAGTGGGAGAGATGTTATCTTCTCTTTACCTGTGAAGAAGGAACACTTCTTGCCTTTCTTGATCCATACGTAGAAATAATTTAAAATATTAGGCCAGTAATAACCATCCCTCATGATTCTAATAGTTTTTTCTTTTGGGAAAAAATTACCACCTACCTCTCCATCATGAAACTCGTGCAATACCCTCTCTATCTGACGTGTCTTGATGCACCTTAAGAGGACACCATTCACATACATTTTAAACAAAATATTCTCTACAAGAACATATGGGATGCAATGAAGTCTGAAATACCTCCTTTTGGAATTACTTAATCCTTAAGGACTTTGACCTGTTTGAAGAAAATTTACAATATCTTGAGTCTAACAAGGAATGTGTATACCATCTGCAGACTGTTCTTTATTATCTTGTAACACCATAACAACTTTTCCTCCTCTCTTGATTCAACATGTTGGTTAGAAGTTAGCTTCTCACACAACCCTTTTCCCCTAACTAATTTGGTCACATTTATATCAATATCATACTCCATGACCTTGGTTATCCAACCATCTCTCTTTTCATTAAGGTCCTTGTTCAAAAGAAAATCTTTTACACCAAGCATGTGAAACTAATAGATGAATTCTATTATTTGACACTAGATGTTTGAATTTCTTTAAACTTCTAATCACAACAAGGACATGTTTCTCAATGAATGAATATCTCACCTCATAATCCTAAAGGATTTTGCTGAAGAATGCGATAGGTGCTCCAGTCCTTCTTGATTTGGTTGTACTAGTATGGCAGATATTGCATCCATGTCTCCAAAAGTGTATAAAATGAATTCCTTCGAGAAATATGGATTTATGAGGGTTGGAGCCTGTAATGGCTTGCTTTATAGATTTATAGCTTTCTTTTCCTTCAGCAGTCCATTTGAAAACCATGTTATTTTTCAACATCAGTGTGAGTGGCTTGAAAAGATGGGAAAAGTTAGGAAAAAACCTCATAAGAGAGCCTTCTTATGACTTGGAAATGGCAATGCTTGAATAAATTCAACTCGTTATAGATCAATTGCCAACCCCTCCTTAGACATTATGTGGCCCAAGATATTACCTTTGTGAGCTAATAATATGTACTTTTTTGGATTCAAAGACACTCTGAATCTCTTGCATCTTTGGAATACTTGTTTGAGGTGACTTGTTGCATTCTTGGAGAATACAATAATGTCATCTAGATACACAAGAACTATCTTATTGATCATCCTTTGAATGCCATATCCATTTCCCTTTGGAAAGTGGCTCCAACATTTGACAGTCCAAATGGCATCTTTCTATAAGCATATGTGCCCCACTTCGTAGTGAAGGTTGTCTTGAACTGGTCATCTTCTTTCACCATGATTTGATTATAGCCCGAGTAGCCATCTAGTAATGAGAACCTTTTGGAACCGGATACAACCTGCAGGATTTGATCCATGGAAGGAAGTGGATAGTGGTCCTTGAGAGAGGCCCTGTTTAAGTCTTGAAAATCCACACATAACCTGATTTCCCCGTTCTTTTTCCTAATTGGCACCAAATTTGCTACCCATGAAGAGTGCTTGATTGGAAAGATGATGCTTGCTTCAATGAGTTTGTTCAGTTCCCTTTTCATGAGGGGCACGACGTGAGGATTTATTGGCCTTTTCTTCTACCTGATGGGTTTAGCTCCCAATTCCAATTCAATCGTGTGTTGTACTAACTTAGGATTAAATCCTTTCAAATATTCATAGCTCCAAGAAAATACATCTGGAAATTATTGGAAAAGTTGTATAAATTCATATTTTTCTTGTTCAATGCTTACCTTTCCAATTTGAAGTGTTTTTCCTTCTCCAACTAAAATTGGCTTTGAATCCTCACCTTTGACCTAAATTTTTGCTCTTTCCCTCTAGAACTGATCATTGGGATTGAATATTGACTCTAGAGTCACTAAACCCTTTGGTAGCTTATTTGTCCTTAGTTGAACCACTTGATCACCATATTTTTGCTCCAATTTATCCTAATTTTTAACCGAGAACTCAACCTCCTCCTGTAATAAATTAATGATTTGTTGATCATTCTCAAATACCTGCTAGCTCATGTTATTGTCTAGCACAACTAGCCTCACAATTACATGAATATGTGGTTGTGCTTTATCTCTCTTAATATTTTCCACCACATCAAATGTTGCTCCAATTGCCACAAGCCTATCCACAACTTCATTCTTCTTCCTCGGTATGGCTTGAATATTGAACACTCTAAAATCATCAATTTGATCCCATACCCGATGCTTGTAGGCTTTGAGCATATCATTCTTAGCAGCATGTTTTCCCCTAACCTAGTTAACAATTAACTCACTATCCCCAAACACTTGCAAGTTTTGTATACCCCTCTTTCTTTCCCAATTCAATCCATGTATCAAATCTTCATACTTAGCTATATTTTTTGAACAAGTAAATTGAAAATGGAAAGTTGAGTAGTACTTCATACCTTGTGGTGAAAAAACATTTCTCCTCCTCCAGCACCTTGCCTACTCCTTGAGCCATCAAAGAATAGCTTCCATACTTCATTATCACCCTTATCATCTAGTTTGGTGAGGCTAGGAAGAGGTGTGTTTTCCTCATGCAAACAATAAAATCCCAACTCAGCCTCCTCTATTTATTTTTGTAATAAGATGAAGGTCCTGATACATATGTGCTAACATACACTATCCCCAATAATATCTCTTACCTCGTAGTAAACCTGTTATGACTCCAATGAGGCCAAGTGAAAGGTAGAACTGTCTTGACAGGACAAGAATGCCAATGAAAAACACCATCAAGTATACAATAATGCAATGAAAACGTGGCTCTACAATGCAACGGTTTAGATAAATCGTCATCCCTTGGCGAGGTATATCCAAGAAACCAAACACCTCAATGAGACACCCTGTAATATCCTCATCATCAGTAGTATACTCAACTAACTGGCCAACTATGGGAAGACAAAATATATACCGGACAACCTAAAGTGTAACATTCATCTCCTCTATTGGGAGTCGGAATATCTTTGTCTCTCTAAGTGCCATCTCTCGGCCAAAGTTGTAAGGAGACCATGGTCTAAGGTGATCGTAGGAATTTCTGTTGCATAAGACAATCTAGTCACATCTAACAAGATTTCCAAAGCATCCGTTGGTCATGTGAACATAAGCCATCCTCTATAGTGGCTAATCGAATGTGTTGCTCCCCCATCTAAAGTGATGGTAAGTGAACTGTAAAAGAGGCAATGAATGTATTACGATTGTATTCAATTATAATTATTTATATTCTCTTCTATCTAACTATTTTTTCATATTTATCTCTTCTTTTCATTTACTAACAATTCCTCTGAAAATTTGGCAAAGTTGGGATTTTCCCTCCCATGGTGCATACGCACCCCTTTGGGCGTGTACATGCCTCCTTTGGTGTATACACCTATGGTTGTATATGTTCCTTTCGTGGCACATACGCATATTTATACATGTGTGTGCATGTACCCTAGTCTGACTACTAACCCTATCGCATACACGACCCTTTTGCTGCATATGTGCCTTTCCCTATGTGTATGCCTAGGCACACATATATTCTACCTACCATTGCATATGCCCCTCATTGAATTCATATGTGCACGCGTATATGTCCTTTGGCATATATGTCTGCATGTACATGGTTTTGGTTGTGTACGCTAACCTTTAGACGCATACGCGCCCTAGGCTGCACATACACATTTTAACCTAGCTACTAACAACAATAAATGCTAAATTAAATGCTAAAACAAATGAAGCAAGGTCAAGGCACACATAAATGATCCATCTTCATCATATTAGGCATACTTCTGAATGGTTTTGGCTTGTCTGTGGCAGCTTTGAACTCTGGCCATCTTGTTAATCGCTCACGATATCTCACGGTAAAAATTTGGCAGAGCTCGATAATAAATAAAAAACAGATCACAATGATTTACCCCCCTTAGGAGAGGTATATATCTCACCATTTTACACCACCACGATTCCCTAGGGGCATGTTTTGACCATTTTGATTCTTTTAACACTTCTTCTATCCATCGCGATGATTATTTTTATTAAATAATCATTTTTAACTAATTTTTGCCATGTTGGGGCATGCTTTTACTACCTAGCACATGTTTCTTCTCCCTAGAACAATTTTATCACTTTCATGTGATCTCATACCTTCTCCTTTCTTCCATAAAAATAAAAATCCATTAAAAATTTACAAAAATTGAAATTTTCTAAAAAAACCAAGAAAATGGAAAATCATAAAAAATGGCAAAAATTGGTGATAGGCCCATAACGGAAAAAACTCATATCTTGTGCATGGTATTCATCCCATATCTTGCTAGTAATTTCATGTGTTCACAAATTAACGACTCGCAGATCATCAAATCTACAAAGCTAGCTTTCTTGCTTCATTAGTATTTTGGGGCACATATTGTTGTCTAATTCTATTTCGTTACGCACAACGCTTTATCACTAGACCTTGCATCCTTCATCATTTCCCCTATCATGTATCCTTTCTTGGGGCATCATCTTTAACCCTTTTCATCAATCAAGAACATTTGGGGATATTCATATTGATAACAAAACATTTGTGCAACCTGTCTTGACGTTATTGGTTTGAGTATGTGCATTTGTACTTGTTTCCATGTTAAATGAGCTTGTTTCCTTCTCGTATTACATTATTGTCTATATGTTGCATTGAGTTGGTGTTTTCAGCAATGGGAAATTGTTCGTAGTATGTATTTTCATGTCATTCTAATTTTATCATATGCTTATATTTTTAATAAGGACTGATGATGTAGATCCTTGGCAAAATGATGATAAGAAAGTTGTTCTACACTGGATGCAAGACTAGTTCTTCCCTGGCCTTCTTCCTCTCTTTCTTCTCGATCATTCTCCTATTAATATTATTCTTCTAATTCACTTGGGGCATCCTACCCCTACCCATTCTTCTATCCATTTCTCTCATCTTTTCGATCGTCAATCGCCTTCTTTCATCACCCCATCAACACTCGAGGGGGCATCTCTCACTTCTACTAATTTTTCTTCTACCCCTTCAAAATTTTACATGTCTACTATCTTTGAAGTGGTGTCACTTACACCACCCCAAAGAGGGGAAAATGTAGACACCTATAATTTAGCTCTAGCAATTTAAATACTTAAATTGTGCTAATTATACTACTTCCCACAAATTGATGACATATCGTCAATATAGCACACTTTCTCTTCTATCATCATTAATTAATTACATTACACTAATTAATTGACCCTTCTATCCAACAAAGATGACAATTAACAACCTTTGTTAATTAAACCCCTTTCTACTTGAATTTAATTAATTATTCGTAATTAATTAAGTTTCCTCTTCTATTAGATAAATAAATCATCATTTATTTAGCCTAAACCTTTTCTATTCCCTAAATCATACTAATTTTTCTTCTAAAAGATTCTATAAATATTTCTCACCTATTAATTAATCACTTGGGTTAATTAATAAATCCTCTCAAACCCCATGAGTCACTACAGGACAAATTAAACTCCCCTAAGGTTGACTCAACCCCCTTTTCAACCATAGTCACCCCCAACTAACTCAACCTAGCTATTATCCCACATGTAAAGGGATGTAGAGATTATTTTATCCATTGGGCTATATAAGGATCCCTCCTCTTACCATTCTACTTACACCTAAATGAGCATAGAGCCTAAGCTATAGCCATTTTATCATCTTAGAGCATTCTTCCATTAGAGGAGCTAGTTATCTTCATTTCTTGCATTCATCCATCCAATTTTGAAGTCATATGGAGATATGTCAAATGGTCTTGTAGCCATGGATTGACAAGACTCCATTCTTAAAACCTTGGGATTCAAACATACAATCAACCCTTTTGATTGCTAAGGATCTAAATAGGTTCATTTTATTGATTAGCATTCAATAGAGATAAAGATTAATTACTTAGCATATTAGTTTGATGTTTATTCATGTTTTAATGCAAAGATGTTGGTAGATTAGTATTTTTAAGCTCTAAACATGATGGTGCATAGATTTTATTTTAGCATTGTATTGAGGCTATTAGGTGTTAGTCTTGATTTTATTTTCATAGCTAACTTATTCTTACACACAACCACCACCCCTCGTCATTGCACCAACAAAGATTTTCTCAATAACTCCTCACGATGAAATAGAGTTGAATTTATAGTGAAAATGGTGCAGACAAGCTGAGTTGAATGAAATCACTACCATTAAATAAAGAAATATTTCTGCTTCAGCCCACATGAAGGAAATAAGTTTGGAGGAGGATTTTATTATGCAATCAGAATATGTTTTGATTGATGTAACACAATCCATGTGAGAACATTCATCTCAAAAATACATGAACATGAGTATGTGTTGTTTGAAAATGATTCTCAAAAGGTAAAAGGGGTTATACATCAAATCAAGCCATATGGAGGTGCTCGAAAATCATCAAAAATATTTCTTTACCCACCAAAAAGGGGAAATGATTAAACAAATATCAAAGAGATGACATGGCATCCCAGTCATTCTGGGAGAATGAAAAACATGAATTACTATTGTTTTTCCACTTGGCAACATAAAATAGAATATTTTCAAGAGAATAATAATGGATTAGACTCTGTGTGTTGTAAAGGAGAATATTCCCTTGAAGATTCATGCTTTTGGGGGAAAAGAAAATGAGTGAGTGATCAAGATTGTATAAATGTGATGAGAATACTCTCACATAAGAGGGGGTTAAATTTTCTAAACTTTTAGAGAGATAAGGAGAAAACCAATTTGTATTGTCTTAAGCCAAACTAATCTGAGATACCTAAGTTTTTATTCATTCATTCCCAAACCTTCTTGCCAAGATGATTGCATTGTACAGTCATTGGTAAACATTGAGGTCATAGGTGTTATGTCCCCTTGTTGAAGTGTTGGTGTTTCTTGAATTAATTTGTGTGTATTCTCATGAGAAATGTTATTTTGTTTCAAGATGTATTACTGTGAATCAATTATCTGCATTCTGTTGCAATCTTATGTTGATTAATTTATTTGAATTACAAAAAGTCTTGTTTTAAATAGTGACAATTTGGCAATCTGCAACTGCATTATTGATGGATCTTTCCTTCATACTGTAGTAAATGGTTTTAAATTCAAGTTGTACTTGTTTGATTTTAAGATCTTTGTTAGTTCTTGAGGGTATCTGGAACGTATTTGATTAGAAGTTGTCAACATTTTATTGAGAATTTATCATGAGATTTTGTGTTTAGATTCTCAAAGTTTGTGTGAAATCCTATATTCTTGGGCCTCCATGAATACAAACCTTCTGGTTGAAGGAGTGATTTGAGTTGTGTGATCTGTATTTTGCATCAAGAATAATTATCTACAACATTTGTTAAGGTTCAATTAAGTATTTTGTATAATCAACTTTATCCTGCTTGATCTCCCATCAATACATTAAAAACCACAATTAATAACCATCTGATCCACCTAAATTACCCATGTTTGCCTTTGTTTATGCACAAATGTTAAGGAAATCTATTATTTATGTCCATCCTTTATCAAAAATATGTAGAAGCAAGCTAGAACTATCACTGTCTTTAGTAACTTGAGCCTTCTTTAGAAGACATCTAAATTTTCTAGTGTGACAACTCATGAGAGTTAGATGATGTCTACATTGACCATGTCTTCTTGAGGCTGCCTTTCCACCTACCTAAGAAAGAGAGTCTAAATATTGTTATTCCATCCATTTCTTTCATAAATATAGGTTACAAAATGGGTCCTCTCACCCTAGTTGCAGGCAGAACCTAAAGTAGCTAGGGTAGGTCATACCCTTAGTGAGGTGTTATCCAACATTTCCCAAGTCAAAGTGACAAAGATACTATCAGATCCATCCCCGTCTACAAAATGACTTAAATCCCTAGTCTTCTTTCTCTAAGCATCTGCTTAGCTTGTTGATGTTGTTTGACTTACAAGGTGGGACTGATTTGGGTACCAACACAACCCCAACATGTACATTGTTAATTTACTCACTTTTCAATTCCTCCTCACGTTATATTGAAACAATTTCTTGAGTACAATCTCATATCTCTCCCTCCACTATTTGAGGTTGATATGAGTAGACCTAAGGAAATAATTTCAATGCTCATGCCCATTGCAATTATCATCGATGTGTCGAACACTCTACAATTTTTTTCTTAAAGATTCACCATTTTATTCAATATCTTACATATTATCAAGTTATTGAATGGGATCTGAGCCTATGAAGCTTCCAATCCAACCAATGATAATGCTAAGATAAAAATATTCAATGATCTACTTCCTAAGCATGAAACTACAAAATATTCTTAGAATGCACATAATGCTTATCATGTGGTACCTCCCTTACCCTCTCATGTACTATCTTCTTCTTCACTCATCACTTTTGATTAATTTTGTATCAATGGTGTGCTTATTTTAGATAAATTGTCTATTCATGTTTCGTTGTTAATCACAAACCCATACAAAATTTTTTGGTCGACTTGCACAATAAGGACATTTATTCTCTCATTTTTATTTAATCTTGGGTATTCCTATGCATAATATTTACCTTAATACAAATCCTTAATACTAGTGCATTACTCTACACAACATTATTTGTCTTATTATTATATCAACTTCATTCTTGGTTGCATCTACTCTCAATTCTGGTGCCTTTAAGTTAGGTATCCCTTGGTTATGTACTCTTAGGGCCATTCTGAGAAGTTATACATCAATGTGTTAAGTTCATCCAAAATTAACACTTCATCACCATTAGAGGTATTCCCTTTAAGGTTACCCCTTCTAGCATGCCTAGTTCTCCTTCTGCAGTCCCTCCTCTTAGTCCTCCTATAAATAAGTCTTTTGTTATGCACAACATATCTAACATTTCTATGTTACTCCCTAGGCTAGTACTCTTGCACTCTAGTTCCAAATCGACACATTCTCCTAGACCCCTTGTTTTACGAAATTCCTCTCCCGATGTTGAACATATTAGGTATCCTAAAAGACCTTTAGTTTCACACTCTACATCTCATGTGATTTCCATACCATGTTTTGTTTCTCCTTGTGTTCACTCCTCTAGAGTTTTACATCTTTCCTCTAGTACACATGCTACCCCATAACTTCTTGATACCCTCCTAGCAGTCATTACACTCACTCCTTTAGTCCACTACATCAGAACTTATTTGTGCATGTTAGTGCTACATATTTTAGTCATTCTTTGGAACATGTTAATACAATAATCATGCTAGCATTTGCATCCTCATTGAGGCCTAAATATCCATCTTCTATGGAAGCTCCTTCACATCCTAAGGAGGTTATCATTGGTTATATCTTTTGATAATAACAATTTTTTAACATAGTTATGCATTGTGATAATACAAAAACATTCAAATATTTACAAAAATATAAAATTAGGACATGTACATTTTACTTGAGTTGTTAGAACTTTACATTACACGTGTTGTTTGTCACTTTGGTTTGATAAATAACATGCTTTATTTATTTACACACATGTGTTCACTTGGTATATTGAGCTAGATGTAGGACACACAAATTGGTACACACTCATAGGATAAATAATGTCTCCTTAAATTCTCATCATTTGGGGAAATCCTCTATATCCCAGAGAGATGTTATTTTTCTATTATAGTTCATTTGCACTTCCTCATTTATGCTCAATTATATACATTGTGTACTTGCTTATTTTCAAACTAATAAGACTAACACATGTGTCTTGTACAATATTTACATCTCTTGTTTCATATATCTCACCTATGTTGGTTACTACATCATGTTATCATGTTTTGACACTTTGGTTTCATGTATACATGCTTGTGTGTTTTACTTATTGCTTGTTTTCCTTGCTTGTGGCATATGTCTCTTGATTATATTTTGACATCGTGGGAGTCCCATGTTTTTGGAATCATTCATATATTATTTGAAATTGTTTTCTCTTATTTATATCCCTGCATGCCTTAGCTGTGTCTTGTGACACCATGGCTATCATGTGTTTACATGCTTAAACAACCTTTCGTATGTTCTTGTATGTTATTCTTTGGAATGGGATACATTTTTGTTCTTTTTTATTCTACATGTGTTGTTTATACCTGTATTTTTAGTTAATACTATCCATGTTTGTTGATAACATTATTTTTGTTGCATACCATGGTTGCCACTATGTGCAAACACCTTTCCTTTTGCAAGTATAAGTTCTCCAAGGTGGCCAACTCTTCCAACTTTTTAGATATATCTATCAATAGTACACATCTCTTTATTTTGAGCCACATGGTTTTCACACATGCCTTAAAAGAGGGGGTATCCATATGGGTTTATTATACATTTTTAGTAGATGCAGACATAAATTTGGGTGCAAATGTAGTAGGTACAAATAGAGTATATGCACCTAGAAATGTAGATACATACATAATTTCAAAATCATACACCTTGGTCAAGACCATACAATATACTCCTAACCCCCATATGTTTCTTATCGAGGGAAATTTCATCAAGTTTTTAGCATTTTTAGGTTTTCACCTATTTATACAAGTTTTTTTGCAAATTTTCGCATTTAGGTTACTCAATTTAGACCATTACAAAGGACACGAAAGTTTTCATTCCTTCTTCACTTAGTTTCAATTTTAGGAATCTTGGGGGCATCAGTATCCTTCCTAGTTCAACATTTTTACCACATTTTCAACATATTTAAGTGTTTTTTTAGTTCATACTCGGTTTTTAGCATATGGGGAGAGTTTGGGGCACCCATTCTCTTTTGTATTGTATATCCTTATTTGCAAAATCGGGTCTAGACCCATCGTAGTGGTGTGATCCATTGAGTTATGGAAGGTAACAAAGAAATTAAGGGATTTTTGCCCAAAATAATCGTTAGGATATTTTGGAAACCCTCGCATGGTCGGGGACCTCCTTACTTACATCCTTACAAGTTTCCTTTATTGTGGCATGCTTTGCAATCATGCCTTGCTTCCTCCGAGTCGCACACGTTCCATCATGTGCTCGTGGGCCCTCCTTGCATACTTGCAAGTTTATTGTACACACCTTCCCCATGCCTTCCCTTGCATGCTTTTTTTCCTTTTCTGCACCATCCACTTATGACACGTGTCAAATTTTCGGGGCTCGGGGTTTATTTTGTATTTTACAATTGTGAATGACAAGTTGTTATCTATGACCCAATCCCTGTAGTGAAATGTGGTAGTAAGAAAAGTGACTGTAGTCAAACTCCATATCCCCATGGCTAACGAGAGAATTCCACATGTCGGTGTGTCTTCCGCATGGTAAATACTCATATCGCCATATTTTTGACCCATGACTCCAAATTAGGCATGATTTATCTTATTGGAAAGGTGTCAACAAGAGCTATAATTTGGAATTAATAAATTTAGATTTTACTGAGATTTGGTGGGTGAAAAAGGTAAATTATGACTCGGGCCATTAATGTGCAGTTACATGCAAATCAACAACCTAGATTTATGAAGTTTGGGCCTTTTTCCTTCTTCTACAAGCCAAGTGACATGGGGGAATGCTTTTGGTAGTGCACCCATCATGTTTTCAGAGGTTTTAATACATTTGTTAGTGGTTGAAGGAAAAAAATTTCTCCCTTATTATTTTCCCTCCTCTCCTTATACCATTCTTCTATACATGTAATTTTATTTCTCATTTATAGGGTTGGATCCTCTTGGAATGCAAGGAATTCATTCAGAGTGTTTCCTAAGTGTTTTTATGACTTGTAAGCCTCAAATTTGATCTTTTTAATGTGTTTTTAATTTCTCCATGAAATATAATGAAGTGTGCATCTCTCTAAGGCAATAAATTTCATGTTTTTCACTATTCTCTACCCTACCTATGTTTTCTTGTAATTTCTTGCCTTTTTATTATTTACAGTGTGTTGTGTATGATTTCTCACTTTACAAGGTTCATTTATGTTGTGCACTATGTGAAAATGGAGATCTAAATGTTTTTATGGACCGTGGCACTCATTTCTACTCCTTCCACCATTTTTTTATATTTTCCCTCATTTGAGAGAGTATTTCCCCTTCTTATTAGTGTTATCACCTCCCTTTAGCTTAGGATTTCAATTTTATGCATCTCCTCCTAACCCTATTCCCTTGAAATCTTAGAGTAGGATTAGATAGTTACATTTCCAGTAGTAGGATTATTTTTAGCATTAGGGATAGGTATAGGAAGTCAGCCTTATCCAAAGGTTGGTCTCACTTTTGCCATACCCACATTAGCAGAGATCATCCCTTATTTCCTCAAAATCTGGCTTGTCTTTAACTCAAGGTAGGGTGTAATTTTGAGCTCTAATAGGCTTCACGGGTAGGTTTTCCTCTCCTATTACACTTTAAGGAGAAGATATTGGAGTTTTTGAATAACTTTGATACATGGTATTTTCCTTTAGTAGACACAAAATCACGAACTTTGGGTAATTATCTAGTCCTGATTACATACTACTATTCATATGATTCCTAAGTAAGAATGGTACTAATTAACCCATGTATTTGGCCACCTTTCTTTCCTTTCTGTCACTTTTCTTGGTCTTACACCTCTACTTTCTTAGTCTTTCTTTTCAATCTTCGACATTTTTCATCCTAGACACCAATGCCTAGACTAGTTGGCTAGCGTCAGGGCGCACTCATCCAATCTAGGTGCCCCTTTCCTCTTTGTACTTTACTCACACTTTTTGGGTCCTTTTTATCTGTTTGAGCATCTTATCTTATTTTTAGTTAGCATTTTCAGGGTTAATTATGAAATTCAAGTGAAGGAATCATATAAATATAAAGTTATGTGATCATAATAGGGGACCAAGCATTAAACATCTACTATATCTCCATTTGCATCCATCTAGCTCCATCACAAGGGACAAATGCTAGTAACTTTGTATCACACTTCATAGGATGGGAATCTATTATTTCCATGCACACATTATTTACATTCTACATCTAGTTACTTTGCTTATTACTCACAAAGTGTGACACACACAAGAGCAACCTAGGGCATGATTTTACACAAACATAGAAACACACATAGAGAGAGAACTACATTGGGTCTGAGATGTAGTGTAGTGTTCAGTAGTAAGTCTATCATTGTCACAATTGAGGACATTTTGACCCCTCATTTTACATCTTTCTTTTTTATGATTTGATGTTTATTTGAGGGTTTTACAGGTGCTTTCTTCATTGTAGGTTTGCAGGTACCTCGACGATCTCACAACTACATACACGTGCCAAAAGGAGAACAAATGTGAACCTCTTGCGACACATCAGAGGAGGTTTTATGAGCATCTACATAAATCGGGGTGCTCAGAAACAAGACTAGAGCACCCACAAGTGCACATATCCCTCTCCAAGATCCCTAGTCCAATCAAATCTGTTGGATCTACATTTTTCTAGGCTTATGTGTGACGGTCTTCCATCTCTATTTAACCGATCTCCACTACGACACAGTCTAGAAACCTCTTTGAATCAGCTAAGGCTCTTCTAACCCTCTTTGTAATTAGGGTTTCATATTTTCATTGCTTAGTTGCTTGGGTATTATTTCAGTATTCATTTATTTACTACAAACTTGCATTAGATTAGGCTATTATTTTACATTTTAGCATAATCATTTTGGTGAACCCAATCTTTGAAACTACCTTCCACTTCAATCTCTTCTCCTCTTATTACTATGGCTCAATCTTCTGAAGAATTTACTAAAGCCCATCTTAAATCCCTTAATGATCATATCGCTGAGCATCCCCAAGATCTATAATTTCTTTTATATGTTTCTCGTGAGGAAGCTATGAACCTCGTTGAGCTTAATGCTTCCGTTGTTATTCCCACCACCATTTCTACTCAACCACTTTCTTATACTTTTCCACCTATTTCCACCATTCTCGTTTCTATCCCTACTCCTACTAATCACTATACTCCACCTCTTGTTTCTCATATGCGGAAATCTCCTTCCATTGGCACCCAAGATTTAGCCTCCCTTTATCAAGACCTTCAAGCACAAATTCATCAATTACGATAACATACTTCTCATGTGTCTCCATATTTGGATTCCACTCTATTACTGCATACTCTATTTGCACCTATTTTATCCACTTACTCCCTTCCACCTAAAATTTTCACCCCTAAGCTTCTCATTTTTAATGGGCATGGCGACCCACAAGACCATCTCCGAGAATTCCATGTGGCTTGTCTAGATTTTGTGGATGATCACATTTTCCTCACAAATCTCTTTCCTTGTAGTCTCAAATATTACCCAATTTGTTGGTTCTATGACCTACTTGTCCATTCGGTAACATCTTTCATGTATCTGGCTGATGATTTTCTAACTCACTTCTCTATCAATATTGGCTCTAAGATCACTTATGTACAACTTACACAACTAAAACAAGGACTTAATGAACACTTAGCGATTTGTGTTTTACGATAAAAAAAAAAATGGCTAGGATGTCCAATATTCTTGCGGAATCTAAGCTTTAGGACTTATTCATTTAGAGTCTATAACCAACTCTCTAGGAGGGTGTTCTTTTTTAGACATCTCCTTCATTCGATCAATTATTTCATACTCTTAAGCTTTACGAAACTAAGCTCTTATCTATAGGTAAGATTAAAAACCAAGAGCAAGCCTAATATTCTACATGTTTTCAAAATAAATCAACATCTAAACCATCAACAACAAATCCAACCGTCACAAAAATCAATTTCAATGTTGTATCCACCCAAATAGCTTCAATCACAACTTCCTAGTCATACATTTACAAATTTCAGTATTGCTCCACAAATTATATTACAACTCTTTGGAGAGAAATCATATTACGCATCCTCCTCCACTTGAATTATAACCTTCCCACCCAAAGGGATGACATTCTGATGAATTTTTTTGATGCGACTATCATCAATGTGTGTGACATTGTACAAATAGGTGTTTTGAACTTTGCACCATCATCGAGGATCTTATCGATAATAAAAACTTGAGCTTCCAAAGTCTTCGGACTCTACACCAATCAATGAAAATAATAAGCTCAAAATATTCAACAATCCAATTCCATGAATCGACAAGAAATCGGTTGACTCCTTATCTAACCATACATATCACGTAGTGCCT
Source organism: Taxus wallichiana var. yunnanensis (assembly GCA_018340775.1). Taxonomy (NCBI): domain Eukaryota; kingdom Viridiplantae; phylum Streptophyta; class Pinopsida; order Cupressales; family Taxaceae; genus Taxus; species Taxus wallichiana. Next base: position 424,889,876 of record CM031234.1, on the reverse strand, counting down.
CCTCTTGCATCAGGGGCTCTTGATTTCTTATTTGATCATACAAAGATGTCTCCTCCAATAATTTCTTTCTCTGACCACAATTATCATATAATATTTTCTTCTAATCACTTACACATTCGTGCCTCTATCTTATCTACCCCTATCAATAACACCAAGGTTGATCTATCATGGCCTATCAACACGTGTTCTATTCCACTTCTTCTTGTTATTGGCTATCTGCTTTTGCAAATATCCTATGTAATGAATAATTCTTATGGTTTTGTTAAACTTCACATTACATTTGGTCCTCTTATTATGTTAGTACCCTTTCTTGTGGGACAAGCAGTCGATGGGTGTGACATGGTATTAGGTCTCAATTAGATCTACTGAGTCTAATTTTATCATCTCCATGAATCATTTGCATTTAAAATTCATTCACAACAATCAAGTCATCTCTATCAATGGTGTTCCTCCATCTACTCCATGGTCACCATCTCCTCTCGTGGTTGCCACTACACCTTTGAGTCCATTTAGTACATCACGACCTTTGGAACCTAAAGCACAATATTCTCCTAGATCACCTTCTCACACACAACCTATGCCATCTCATCGCTCTACTAGTACAATAAAACAATATAGGCCCATTCCTTAGACAGATTACTACAACTTTCCATAGATCACCACCATGTTTTATTCTATGTCGGTGCTCATCACCGCCACGCTCAACTTTGCATATATATCCATCACCTACACATTTTTGCGCTAACCTACCCATCATATACTCATACATCACATGCACATAGAATTCACTCACCCATGCAACATCTATCTAATATACCACCACTCTTAGAGCATGATCACACATTTTCACCATAATCATCAAGTAGAGGAACTTCATCCTTTACTCTCATTGGATAATTTACTCACCATTATACACCGGGGCATTACACTTATCTCTCCCCCCTATCTACACATTGTATACTTTTACATTGACATCTCCACACACTCTAGCATCATCATTACCCGATGACACACTCTTGTGCTTTGGTTCACACTTGACTATTGAGGGAATACTATACACATGAACCTCACACACTGCACAATAGACACTACACATCACACATCTTACACTTTTATACATACACATCATCTTACATTTTACATCCTACATCTTAAGTGATACATACATCTACACATCTTATATCATCTACACATCTTTCATACATCCTACATTACACCCTACACCCTACAAATTACATGACAATTTCTCATCCCCACATCTATTACACATATTACACAATCTTCTCATCTAATTTTATATGATGCACTCACTACCCTATGATGCACTCTAATCTCACGGTCCATCTTTGGAATGTTGAGGGTATATAAATCAAATGGACCTCATCACACTAACACATTAAACCATTCAATATTTTTCTCATGCAACATTCCTAGATTAGTGATATATGTTATAGGATACATCATCACTTCCACTTGCATCATTTAGTGATATAATCCATATGATCCATCATCACTTCCTCTTACATCCTCTAGTGATATACGTTTTAGGATAAATCATCACTTCTTATACTCATCTTGTGATATATGCTTTACGCTAAATCATCACACATCCCGCAATGCATCTCCATGTCACATATCATCATTACTCATTCATCACATCACGTTACATAAAACATATAGTTCAACCATTTCCCAAAGGCGCACTCTCATTTATGGTTCATTCTTGACTTCGAGGGCATAAATAAAGTAACCTCATTGTATACATTTTCATCCACTGGGGTGGGCTGATCCTATCATTCACACTGCATTCCATTTTTACCATTCACAAAGATACCGCATCTCTTGGTTGCATTTAATCTTGCTTACTTATGCTTTTAAATGATCACTGTTATCCAAAATGAGCCCCCTACTTATTTTGGCTAACTTACCTTCATTCTTTCATTCCTTGTTCTTCAATATCAAATTTTACACATTTCGAGGCACTAAAGAGTTTCGGAAATGGCTTCATCAGATAGAGAATTTTCTCACCTTTCCAGAAAGGTAAAATTTTCCTTCTAACTCCTTGTACTTTTCAAGTTATGGCTTGATGAAGTTTTTTGGGAATTTTTTCCTTTGATAGGCCTACGGCCAATGAGAATGTGCCACGTGTCACAGAGGTCGGGCGTGAAGCAAAATTGGAGGATTTTCCAAGGAGTTGGTGGAGGCGCAAAGGACAAAATTTTTCCTCATGGGCCCATGGAGGATAAGGAAATAGGTTGGTAGGGCCTGAGGAGATTTGGGAAATTTCCCTTTTGTCTAAAATGCCCAAAGGCAAATTTTGGCCCCAAGGCCCGTGGATCGTTTATAAGCTAATACGTGTCCAGCGGCGGAGGAGTCGGACCGGAGGGGAAATTTTTATTTTTTTGCCAAAACCAAAAAGGGCGTAAAGGTGGAAAGATGAGGTGCATCCCCTCTGACGAATGAGGGAGCACCATGTGTCCAAACAGTGGCGGAAGGGCGGAGGTAAAATGGGAAATTTTCCCAATGAAAAATCAAAGTGAAAAAGGTGAGGTTTGAGCCCGCGTTTCCATCAGCTAATGGGAAAGTGACATGTGGCAGTGGAGTGGTGGGGCATGGGGAATGTTTGGGAAATTTTCCCAAATTCAAAAAATGGAAAATTTTCAAGTTTCGGCCCGCCAACCTGAATTTTGCCCTAAAATTGCCATTTTTGCCCTAAATCTTTAGAGGGGCATAACTTTTGATCCCGAGCTCGGATTTTCACGTTCTTTATATCATTGGAAAGCTGTTGAAATCCTCTACATGATGGAATATTAAATTTTTATTTTTGATGGATATTTGTGGGAGAAAAATGGAAAAACGTATCTGGCATGTAAAAACACAGAAAATGACTCCAACCACCAAAATTAATGAAGTATGGGCCTCTGTTTTGCTCTGTAAAGAAATGTACTTCAAAGTATGGGATTTTTATGGAAACCCATAATTTTTCAAGCCCATTAGATGAATCTTGTTGGTGGTTGAAGTCCCAAATCAATTTTCCCACGTTTTCTCCTTTCTTCCATTCTGCTCGATGGTTAAAAGCCAATTTTGGCTCATTTGTAAGGTTTTGTTCATCATTCTTCTCTACCTCTCCCTTATTTTCTTCCCTGGGTCAAAAATGGAGTTTGAACCTCCTCCCTTGCTCTGTAATGGAATTTTTGCCTCTTACCAGTGAAATGATGTTTTGTGCAAACTTCTGGAGCAATAAAAATGTGTTTGTGATGCATTTGTCCATCCTTGCTCGTTTTTGCTTGTTTTCTTCTTTCCTCTCTTCATTGTAGGTATTTGTGCATGTTTGAATGTCTATTGCAGGTTTTGGGGCTATGTTCATGGAGTTTTGGAACATTTTTTGTGTGAAATCTATCCTTCGTTTTGTGGTGCACTTGTCCATTCTTTCCATTTCTCACCTCTCTTTGTTTCCATGGCAGTTTTGATAGATGTTCAACATTTTCCTTTCTACGGTGTATCTTTGTTTTAGTGTAGGCTCTTTTTTTCCTTCTTTTCTCTCGGTCTATCTCCTTGGCATAGTTAGATTAGGATTAGATTATCTTTCTGTCTTGGAATAGGTCATTTTGGGGGTGTTGTGAATTTGCACTAACAATTTTGGCACACTCGGTGGGACCTTAGAGGTCTTCCACTTTATTTTTGATAGGTTGGTGTGTTCCTGTTAAAGATTCAGCCTTTGGAGGCATATTCAAAAGCACATCTGGTGACTCCATCTGGTAAATAACTCATTCTCTGAGTTGCATACCCTCTTTCCATTCATTTTCATTCATTTTCCATTCATTCTTCTTTCCATCTCTTCCATCTTCTTTCATTCCATGAAGTTGTGCAATCATGACTTCATTTCCATCATGGAATTTACATTCACAACAGCAGCAATATATTCCACCTCCAACATGTTTTTCAAATCCTCCAGATCAACATTTTGATCAAATTCAAAATTAGTATGCATATCCATATGAGCAATGCCAAAATCAGTTTGGCTATGAAGCACATCAAGCACAAGGATACACATATGATGAGGGAAGTCAAGAAGAAAGTGCAGATTTGTTGGAGAAAATCCAAAAAATGGAGGTTGGCATGGTGCAATCAAGGGCTCAAGCACAAATGAAGGCATTTTAGATTGGTTTCAGAGCACCCTTTCCATGGGTGGGACCTTTTCCAAGGTATTACAGCCCTCAAGAGAAGCTTGACTTCATGATTACAACGTTTCCATTACTTGCAAAGTGGACTGAGGGAATAGAGGTGTATGAGAGGAGTATTCAACAACCTTGTCAATGGGTAAGCACACCATCTCATACTCTTTCTTTTCCTCTTTCTCAATCTATATCATTTCAGCAGTGTCAAGCTTCAAGTTTCCCATATGTTGCCCCAAATGTTGATCCCATTTCTCCATCTCCTAGTCTTCCACCTCATCTCAATTCTTCTGTCCTTTTCCCTTCCAAATCCAAATCCCCTCCACAAGAGAAAAAATAAATACCTTCCACTCCAAGGAAACAAGAAGTTTCATCTCTTCCACCACCACAAACAAATGAAAAAATGGTTGAGTCACAACCCACCCCTCCTCTTGCATTCCCAAATCCATGTTGGGAAGAAGAAATTGCAAAAATTAGTCATGAAGGACAGCAAGAGGAAGAACTAAGAAAATAAGGAATGATTAAGAGCTTAGTAATTTTGGCTCTTAGATATGGGATTGAGAAAATTCCTTTGCTGGTGAAGCCTATAAAGGAGGTAAAGGTTGAAGAACAAGTGGTGGTTAGGACTGATTTTTTTGCAGTAGAAGAAGAGTAAAAAAGAGGCAGATCAACAATCAATTTTCTTAGAATGTAGTGTCCATGTTGGCACTCTACTTGAAGAAGATGTTGATCTAATTCAAGTTGCACAATCAGCCATGGAAGAGGAAAGCTCTAAAAGAGATCTTGCAGCCCCAACTTGTCCTCTAGAGTGTTAGTGTGAGTTATTCTATGTGTCCTCCTCTCATATTGGAGGGTCATCTCACATGGGTTAGGTTTAGGGTTAGGTTTAGGGTTTCATGTGTGTCATGCACTAGGGTTACTCAGCACCCTATATGTACCCTTTCACTATTCATTTATGAGTATGCCAAGACACTCCATTGTCTTTCCTCTATGTGCAAGCTTTGTTTCTATTGAGCAAGTTCTTCCATTATTGATTGATTCTTTCTTGTAATTATCGTTGGAGCTATCACAATTCTATTGGAGTGTAACTACTTCATGGTGCCTCGTTTCCAATTCGATTCTCACAAATACTTTTCATGGTATCAAAGTTACATGACTTGCCATCACACCAAAAGCTCAAACTGATGGTGGAGAGGGATCTCATCGTGTTAATTAGTTGTTATGCCAATACCTTCCCGCATGATGGAGCCGGGTATACACCCAATTAGACCCAACAACATTAGGAGGAAGTGACACCGAGAATTTCCCAGGAGGTCACCCATCGCCACATTACTCTAGGGCTGGCGCGCTTATGCAGCCCGGCTCGATACATATGCAAATGATTTTCCGTCACACCAAAAGCTCAAACTTATGGTGTGATGGAAAGTCATGTAGCTCGATACCATACGATTAAGTGAGCCATCCCCAGAGTAGTTCCAGGATGGGTGACCTCTGTGAAATTCCCAGTGTCAGTGCCTCCTAATGTTGTTGGGCCTGATTGGGTATATACCCGGCTCCATCATGTAGGAGGGTATTAGCGTAGTAGCTGTTTAACATGATGAGATCCCTCTCCACCATTATTTCGAGCTTTTGGTGTGACGGTAAGTCATATAGCTCTGATACCAGGCGATTAAGCGCGTCGGCCCTGGACTCATGTGGTGATGGGCGACCTCCTAGGAAATTTCCAGTATCACTACCTCCTAATGTTGTTGGGCCGATTGGGTGTATACCTGGATCTATCGTGCGGGAGGGTTTTGGCATAGCAGCTGATTAATACGATAAGATCCCTCTCCACCATAAGTTTGATCTTATGGTGGAGAGGAATCTCATCGTGTTAACTAGTCTGCTACGCCAATAAACTACATGAGTTAGGTGCACAAATTCTTAGGCTTAGTTGCCAAGGACTGAGGGGTATCCATTCCACCAAATTCACCTAGGGCACGATCTCGGCCTCATCCCTTATTAACAATATCTCTTGACTTTGTTTGCAATGAGAATTGAACCCTGGTGGGCTCATTAAGAGCCAACATCTTCACAATTGAGTCAAACGTCATTTGAGCAGATTGAAGAGTTTGACTTGAAAAACTTCATGCTAGAGGAAGAGTTCAATCAAGAGCAAGATTTCCTTCAAGTAACAGAGGAAGGAGAATCTACTCCAAATCCAAAAGAAGAGGAGCACATTCCAGCTGTGGGGAGAAAAGTACATATCCAAAAGCTTTGAGCACAAAGTAAAGCTATAGAAGAACCTTCAGTTCTTCTTTCTACTTCATCTCTCTCAAGTTCTAGTGCTGAAGAAGAGTTTGATCTCTCAAAATCAATGTTGGAGGATGAAAGAAACCATGGTGATCAAGTTATAGATCAAGAGAACACCATGGGAGAGGTTGAACATTTGCAGTAGGACAGCAATGAGGTAGTTTATCTGTCAGATTTGGAGGACTATTTTGATGAAGAGGAACCGGTTGAAATCACACCATTTTCTCCTTCATCATCCACATTCCAAACACTTGAGCCTATTTTCATGGAGGATAAATTTCATTTGCAGCATCCTGCATCTTATAGCAGCTCTTTGGAATCAAGATTGGAAGATTTAAATCTTCCATGTTCTTCATTAGAGGAAGGAAAATAGCAGAAGAGTTCCATCATTTCTTCCACACCATCCATTCAAGAAGGTCTACAAGAAGACTCCATTTTTGGAGTTGAAAATTAGAGAAATGGGCATATCAAATGGATCGAACTTGCCTAATAAGGTATTTGGCTTCATTGGAGCCAAAGGAGAAGTCACAACCAGTCATGCTTGCTTCTAAGCATGAGGATGAGCTACAAAGTACCAAGGATCAGCTGTCATACCTCTTCAATCTAAATGTAGAGCAACTAAAAGAGGTATTCAATTTGCTTTCAGCTAACACCTTGCTAATTTGGGTAGAATAACAACTTCTTGTTGATTTTCCACTCATCCAAGCAGCCATACTCAGCTCCAAATCATTTGCATGGCTACCAATTTTGAAGAAAGGAAGCTATTTTACACAACCAGTTGTAGGGTTTGTTTAGCCCACCTTTGCTTCCAGTTAGAGTAGAGTAGGTAGGTTTTATTTCAATAGAAGAAGTGCTTGTGCACACTCTGCATGTTCCATTTGGAGCATGTATGATTTTCAGTTTTGTACATAGTTGTTTGGTGTTGTTTTGGTTGCTCTTGCATAGTCCATTTCAGTGGGTTTTGGTGAGGATCAGTTTCAGTTCAGTGGGTTTCAAGTGGCTCAGAGGGAAGTTTTCAAAGTTCAGATCAGTTTGTAGGCTACTACTCATGACTCCATGCCCAATGGATGCTTCAAGGTAGCTGATCACTTCATCTAGCAGGTAGATGACCCCTGAGAGTCACCAAATTGTTATCCAAAATGAGCCCCCTACTTATTTTGGCTAACTTACCTTCATTCTTTCCTTCCTTGTGCTTCAATATCAAATTTTACACATTTTAGGTAGTCAAGGGTTTCTGGAAATGGCTTCATCAAATAGAGAATTTTCTCACCTTTCCAAAAAGGAAAAACTTTCCTTCTAAATCCTTGTACTTTTCAAGTTATGGCTCGACAAATTTTTTGGGGGAAATTTTCCCTTGATAGGCCCGCGGCCAATGAAAATGTGCCACATGTCAGCAAAAGTCGGGGCAGCGGAGCAAAATTGGAAGATTTTCCAAGGAGTTGGTAGAGGGCGCAAAGGACAAAATTTTTCCTGCGGGCCCGTGGAGGAGAAGGAAATAGGTTGGCAGGGTGCGTGGAGATTTGGGAAATTTTCCCTTTTGTCTAAAATGCCCAAAGGCAAATTTTGGCCCCAAGGCCCGCGGATCGTTTAGAAGATGACACATGTCTAGCGGGGAGGAGTAGGACCAGCGGGGAAATTTTTGGTTTTTTTCCAAAACCAAAAAGGTCGTAAAGATGGAAAGATGAGGTGCATCCCCACCGACCAATGAGGGAGCGCCACATGTCTTGACAACGGCGGAAGGGCGGAAGCATGGAGGTAAAACGGGAAATTTTCCTAATGAAAAATCAAAGTGAAAAAGGTGAGGTTTGAGCCCACGTTTCCATCAGCTAATGGGAAAGTGACATGTGGCAGTGGAGCAGCTAGGTGCGGGGAATGTTTGGGAAACTTTCCCAAATTCAAAAAATGGAAAAGTTTCAAGTTTTGGCCCGCCAACCTGAATTTTGCCCTAAATTTTTAGAGGGGTATAACTTTCGATCCCGAGCTTGGATTTTCACGTTATTTATATCATTGGAAATATGTTGAAATCCTCTACATGATGGAATATTCAATTTTGATTTTTGATGGAGATTTGTGGGAGAAAAATGGAAAAACATATGGCATGCAAAAACACAGAAAATGACTCCAACCACCAAAATTAATGAAGTATGGGCCTCTGTTTTTGCTCTGTAAAGAAATGTCCTTCGAAGTATGGGATTTTTTATGGAAACCCATCATTTTTCAGGCCCATTAGATGAATCTTGTTGGTGGTTGAATTCCCAAATAAATTTTCCCACGTTTTCTCCTTTCTTCCATTTTGCTCGATGGTTAAAAGCCAATTTTGGCTCATTTGTAAGGTTTTGTTCATCATTCTTCTCTACCTCTCCCTTCTTTTCTTCCCAGGGTTGAAAATGGAGTTTGAACCTCCTCCCTTTCTTTGTAATGGCATTTTTTTCCTCTTACCAATGAAATGATGTTTTGTGCAAACTTCTAGAGCAATAAAAACATGTTTTTGTGATGCATTTGTCCATCCTTGCTCATTTTTGCTTGTTTTCTTCTTGCCTCTCTTCATTGCAGGTATTTGTGCATGTTTGAATGTCTATTGTAGGTTTTGGGGCTGTGTTCATGGAGTTTTGGAACATTTTTTGTGTGAAATCCATCCTTGGTTTTGTGATGCACTTGTCCATCCTTTCCATTGCTCACCTCTCTTTGTTTCCATGGCGTTTTGATAGATGTTCAACATTTTCCTTCTCTGGTGTATCACCATTTTAGTGTAGGCTCTATTTTTCCCTCTTTTCTCTCTCTCTTGTCTCCTTGGCATAGTTAGATTAGGATTAGATTAGCTTTCCTGCACTGGAATAGCTTGTGGCAGGTAGTTTAGGAAGAGGAACCAAACTTCTTTGGAGAGCTTTCCCCATTTACAAAGGTCCCACACTTTAGGAAAGCTCAATGTTGTGCATTCACACCAAATGACATTTCCTTAGAAAAGCATATCCATAGGTCATTTTGGGGGTGCTGTGAATTTTCACTAATAATCACTTTATTACACATGCTAGATAGATAGCTTGTATGTCATTATCTTTATCATACACACATGCACATTCACAATTTTTTCTAGTTGTGATCAGAGATTCTATAGATCTCTTACATGTTGGGGTTAGTACAATGGTTGTACAGATAATATATCAAATCTAATCATACATACAATAAAAGTGGATATTCTAGTAGAATAAATATACAAAATAAGATATATAAATCAACACCAGATTTAATGTGGTTCACCCAATGTGGGCTACATCCACCAAGAAACAAGCCAATCTATTATCCAAAGATTTAAGAAGATTTAAAATCTTCCACACCTCTCATGATGTATAGTACTTTATTTCTCTCAAGCTTCTCCTTCTTCTCCAAGAATTCTCTCTCATAATTATTTTCACAATAATCATTAACTCTCTCATCTAACCCTAGCTTTCTAGCTTATAAATACCTTATACAAACTTAGGGCACTTAGCCATGCAATTACAATCAATAGATATGCTTTAATACTAAAATTAGATCTAATTCCCATGAGTTAAATAAAATACTCACGCACTTGTAATTTTTGTCAAGGTTAGCCCTAACCAATGACGGTTCCTACTTTCTTGACCGATGTTGGTCATAGGTGACCGATTTCGGTCCCTACATAACCGATGTCGGTTACTGTGTTTTCCAGCAAGTTGATATAACATGTTAAACTAAAATAATTGAGCTCCACATCTCAACAATCTCCCACTTAGAGATAAATTATTGCACTATACTGTACAACGTCATTCTTGGATCCTTTCCTTAGCTTTCTTTCTTCCTCTTCAAGTCTCAAAATCAAAGACCAACAGAAGTGGAGTGTAGCTCCAACTTCTCTTTTCTAATGGCTTCATTAACATATCTCGTAGGTTTTTCACTTGTATGAATCTTCTCTAGTTTAAGCTACCTATCCTCTAATACTTACCATATGAAGTGATATCTCAACTGAATGTGTTTCATTCTAGAATGAAACACTTAATTCTTTTCTAAATTAATTGCACTCTAATTGTCACTTTGAATAATATGCAATCATTTTTCTCCTTTCCCAAGTCTTCCATGAACAAACTCATCCATATCATCTCTTTGCTAGCCTCTCGTAGCCTGCAACATACTCTGCCTTTGTAGTAGACAAATTCACAACCTTCTACAAACTCGATATCTAGCTAACTGTCATCCCACCTGCTATGAAAATATATCCAGTAGCGCTTCTTCTACCATCAAGATCTCCAGCCATATCCGAATCAACATAGCCACATAAAAAAATCAGAACCTCCATAGCATAACTACATGTTAGATGTCCCTCTCAAATACCTAAGTATCCATTGGATTTCTTTCCAATTCTCTTTACCTAGATTGGCCATAAATCTACTCACAACTCCCACTGCCTATGTAATGTCTAGTCTGGTACAAACCATAACATACATGAGACTCCCAACTGCTGAAGCATATGGTACTCGTGTCATGTATTTGACCTCCTCATGTGATGAAGGACACTGATCTTTGCTCAATTTGAAGTGTCCAACCATAGGTGTACTTACAGGTTTTGAATTCTACATTTTAAACCTTTTTAACACCTTGTAGATATAATCCTCCTAAGACAAATACAATTTCTTGTTCTTCCTGTCTCTGTGTATTTGCATGCCAAGGATTCTTTTTACAGCTCCTAAATCCTTCATAGAAAATGTGTGAGTTATCTTTCCCTTAAGCTCACCAATGTCCTACATACTAGATCTTGCAATAAACATATCATCCACATACAATAAAAAAATAATATAGCTCCCATTTTCAAGCTTCTTGAAATAAAAAAATGGTCAAATTCACAATTCAAGTAACCATGCTCATGCATAAAACTATCAAACCTCATGTACCATTTCCTTGGAGTTTGTTTGACCCCATATAGGCTCTTTTTCAACCTACACACTAATTTCTCCTTATCCTTAACTTCATACCAAATAACTATTGCATATAAATCTCTTCATTCAAATCACTATGAAGGAAAGTCATCTTCACATCTAGTTGCTCTAAATGCAAATAATCTATTGTGACTAAACTCAATACAAGTATAAATAGAAGTCATCTTTACAACATAATAATATTTCACTAAACTCAATACTGACTATTTGTGCAAATCCCTTTACTATAAGCCTTACCTTGTACCTTTTCTCGTCCACTCTCTTCTTCCTTGATCATGTAAACCCATTGTTTTGCAATGTCCTTTTTCTGCTAGCAACTTAACCAAATCCCAAGTCTGGTTTTGTTCCAAGGATTCCATCTTCTTATCTATGCCATGCTCCCACCCTTTATACGTGGGTCTCATCTTGCATTACTTCTTCAAAATTTATGGTTCACCATTATCAATCAATAATAAATAAGATAGAGAAGGTGTAAATATTTCTGGAGGTTTAATTACCCTTTGTGACCTTCTCACAAGAGTTTGGGGTATGAAAGGCTCATTATAGACCTCCTAAACATTTGTTTCTAGTTCTAACAAAGTGACCGACGCTAGTCACCTGTAGCCAATGCGATTACGCTAACCGATGCCGATTTGTCTCTTTTGTAATCGATACCGGTTCGGTTGGTTGATCTCAATTAGGGGTCAATTGACATGAGTTACTATGTAACTCTGTAGGTATGATTATTAAATCTTAGAGTTCATTTTCATTTACAAACTTATCAATCGGTTCGTCCTTGGGTACCAAAATTTTATCCTTTTACCTTCTCTTTTCATTTCATTCAATGTCATGAATCCTAATAATTTTAGAATTCTCTAAATCCCAAAAATGGAATCCAAAATCACTAGATCCATAACCAATGAAAATGCATCTCTTGGATTTTGCATCTAACTTTTTCTATTTTCCTTATCAATATGCATAAAATCTTATGAACCAAAAACTTTAAGAAAAGAAAGATCTACCTCTTTTCCTATCCAAGATTCCTCTGGTATTCCTCCATCTAGTGAACTTGAAGGCCCATAGTTAATCAAATAAACAATGTATCAACCACTTTTTCCCAAAGTCGTAAGGGAAATCCGACATGTATCCTCATACTTATAACACGTTCCATGATTGTCCTATTCATTATTTTTGCAACATAATTATCTTGTGGTGTACTTGGAACCATCCTTTCTCTACGTATTCCATTCATTGAACAATAATAATTGAAAGCCTTGTTATAGTATTCACCACCATTGTCAGATCTAAAGCACTTTAACTTTGAATTTGATTCATTCTCAACAAGGTCTTTCCATCTTTTAAAAGTCTCAAAAACAACATGATTTATGTTTAATACCATAAACCCATACCTCTTTTATAACATCATCAATGAAAGTAACATAATATTGGGATCCTCCATGAGAAGCTACTTGAGTTGCTCCCCAAACATCTCGAGTGTACAAGCTCCAATTTCTGATCCTTCTTAATTGCCCCAACTTTGAGAAATCTCACTCTCTTTTTCTTTCCAAAGAAACAATGATCACAGTAAATCAAGATCTAAATCTTTCAAATCTAATAACTTACCCTTAGCCTTAAGATTTGTATTCCTTTTTTACTCATATGGCCCAACCAATTATGCCACATGCATGCATGTGAATCTAAAGTAGATAATACAGAAAAAGAATCAGTAACATGGGTATATAAATATAACGTTCCTACCTTCTTGCCTCTTGCCACAACAAAGGCACCCTTGGTGACTTTCAAAAAGTTTGCTGTGAATGTGACCATACAACCAAATTCACCTAGTTGCCCTACAGAAATAAGATTCCTCTTGAGGCTTGGAAAATGCCTCACATCTTTCAATACCCATGTATTTCCATTTTGTAATTTTAGATGAACTTCCCCTTTACTAGTAATACTACAAGGTTCATCATCACCCAAATAAACATGCCTAAAATTGCCCTGGACATAATTTCTGAAATAACCCTTATTAGGGGTTACATGGAAAGAAGCTCCTAAATCTAAAACCCATGATTCTATTATATTATCTAAAGAAATAATAAGAGCATCTTGCATTACCTCTACTACAATATTTTTCTCTTTACCTTTGTCTAGGTGTTGGTTCTCTTTATCCTTTGACCAACAATATTTCTTTGCATGTCCTTTCTTTCCACAATTCCAACAGGTAATTCCCTTACCTCTAGATTTAGATCTGTCATTCCTTGACTTTGATTTCCCATTATTCTTACTCTTGGATCTCTCCTTCTTCCTGCCTCTGCTTTCTACATTCAAATCATTCCTATATGATGATTCCTCTTGTACTTTTCTGTGAATTTCTTCATTCAATATTATACTAACCACATCATCAAACTTCAAAATATTATTAGTAGATGTTGTATTACTAACATTCATTACCAAGTTATCCTAACTATCAAGCAAAGAACATAAGAATAAGATTGCTTTCACTTCATCATCAAACAAAATATCAACCGATTTTAACTAATTTATAATAGATCGGAAATCATTCAAATGACTAGATACAGATCCACCTTCATGCATCTTAGAACTAAATAGTTTCTTCATCAAATAAAATTTATTTGAAGTATTAGTTTTTTCATATAAATTAGCAAGAGATTTCATTAACTCTACCGTAGATGTCACTTTTGTAATATTAGAAGCCACAAATGTTGTCAGGGCTTAATTTTATAAATCTCAAAGCCTTTCGTTAAGAATCTTTCATTCTTCATCAGTCATCTTCGTAGGTTTAGACTTTTCATCCAACGGAAAATACAAATCTCTTTGATAGAGATAATCCTCAATCTGCATCTTCCATAATTGATAATTTCGTGCCTTCAAACTTCTCTACCTTGTATTTTTTTTTTCTATTGTTGTAGCTCTCACTCAATCAAAAACACTCTATGAGTAAATATGTCAACACAAAAACCCTCAAACAAATCTCTAATACCAATTGTTGGGGTTAGCACACCGATTGTACATATAATATATTAGATCTAAGCATACATGTAATAAAAGTTGATATTATACGAATAAATATACAAAACAAGATTTATAAATCAACACCAAATTTAACGTGGTTCACCCAAAGGTGGGTTACATCCACCAAGAAACAATCCAATCTATTATCCAAAGATTTTAGAAGATATACAATCTTCCACACCTCTCACGATGTATAATACTTACTTTCTCTCAAACTTCTCATTTTGCTCCAAGAATTCTCTCTCATAATTGTTTTCACAATAATCATTAACTCTCTCATCTAACCATAGATTTATAGCTTATAAATACCTTATACAAACTTACGAAACTTAGCCATGCAATTACAATCAATAGACCTGCTTTAATACTAAAATTAGATCTAATTCTCGTGAGTTAAATAAAACATTCACGTATAGGTAATTGATGTTAGTTATCCCTAACTAATGACGGATCCTACTTGCCGCCAATGCGGTCCCTACATAACCGATGTCGGTTACTGTGTTTTCCAACAAGTTGATATAGCATGCTAAATTGAAGTAATTGAGCTCCACATCTCAACATTACATGTAGTATGGATGCTTCAGTGCAGTACTCAGTACCACCCCATAGAAGCTTTTAGGGGCATCCAATTTCATACACTTTGTAGGTGATATTGTTTCATTTTGTTTCATAACACACTACTTTATCAGATTATACATGCTTTGACATACTTTTTATCTTTTTAACATGCTAACGGGTGCTTCATGTGCAACATTTGTTATGTAGGACTATTTTCTTCCATGGTTATTTGTTACATTGTTTTCCATTGCTTGTCATTGTATACTCTTGTTTGTGGTCTTTTCCTTTTGTTTTGTGTGCACATTTTTATTCTTGTGGCCATGATGGCCTTGATTTCCTTGTGACATCATGAGTGATGTCCCATGTTTGCAACCCACTTTTCACGGTCTACATTTATCTTTGTGTCTTAGATTACACATTGTCATCATGTCTCATTAGCTTACATTTTACATGCATGTTTTCTCATAATAACAATTTTTTTCCTAGCCACATGTTTACATGTGCTTTGGTTCCTACCAAGCATATTCTCTTTCCCCTAACAGGGCATAGTTTCATGCAATCGGTCCTCCTTTGTGCCACATTCTCCTTTTGTGACATTACACACACCCTAAATGAGGGGGACATCATATGGGTGAATCGGTCACCCCTTACAAATTATACACAACACAACACAATACCGGTATAGTAAATTTTTCAAATTATAGGGATGAATCAGACTTGGGTCCATGACACAGTGGCCTTACCTAGATTTCCTGAGACTAGGGGGCATATCACACAATGACCTTACCTAGATTACCTGAGACTAGGGGACATATCACACAATGATTGGGTTCAACATAATTTACGTAACTCATACACGTTGGATTTTATAGGAAGACATTCCTTAGCACTCATACACACCATTTATAGTGGTGTTTTATACAACGGGAAGTAGTTAAAGGTTGGAGAGTGATACTAGACAATTATCCCTACACTTATTTCATTACATTAAAATGAGATCACTCGAAAATATTGCATGCATTAAAAACATCTACAACCATATACTTCTTCAACTAGGGTGGTGTGATTTCACCAAAAAATTGCAAGTACAGATAATATATCCTTCTACATCCTTTCTACACTCTTTTCTCATCACGCATCAGGTGCACATGTTCCTTTTTCACATTTTCAACATTTTATTTTACATACTTTTTATACATATACATATGTATTTGAATACTTGGTTGTATTCTCTTTTGTAGGTTCATCCATATGGGAAGAAAGCAGTCAACATCAACAACAACATCACACACATTGACACCAATAATAGGTACAACATCCACATTCACACACGTGTTTCTACCATAGGTTCATTTTCATCACCTTTTACACTTTTGCATCTTTATCCTCCACGCTCCACCTTTTATCACTCCACTTTTTGTCTAGTACCGCAACATGATTTCTACATCAATCTACATGGATATCAGGTACATATCTCTATCTACTTTATGTTACCAAGCTTTCCACTCACCAACATAAAGTGGGGGAAAATGTAGACACAAAATCACGCACTTTGGGTAATTATATAGTCATGATTACATACTATTATTCATATGATTCCTAAGTAAGAACGATACTAATTAACCCATGTCTTTGGCCACCTTTCTTTCCTTTCTGTCACTTTTCTTGGTCTTAAACCTCTACTCGATTAGTATTCCTTTTTTAGTCTTCGATATTTTTCATCTTGAACACCAACGCCCAGACCACGATGTCGGCGTCAAAGCGCCCTTGTCCAATCTAGGTGCCCCTATCCTCTTTGTACTTTACTCACACTTTTTCAAAGTCCTTTCTAGCCATTTGAGCATCTTATATTTTTGGTATTTGGCCTTTTTAGATTTAATTACAAAATTCAAGTGAAGGAATTATATAAATATAAAGTTATGTGATCATAATAAGGGACCAAACACTAAACATATACTATCTCCACCTAAGGTTGCATTCATCAAAGGAATCTATAACTCCATTTGCATCCATCTAGCTCCATCACAAGGGACAAAGGCTAGTTCATCCACATCACACTTCATAGGAGATGATTTTATTATTTCCATACACACATTATTTACATTCTACATCTAGCTACTTGTTCACTACTCACAAATTATGTCATGCATAAGAGCAACCTAGGGAAAAATTACACACACACACACACACACACAGAACTACATTGGGTCTAAGATGTAGTGTACCTCTTAGTAGTAAGTCCATCATTGTGGAAACTGAGGATAGTTTGACCCCTAATTTTTCATCTTTCTTTTTTAGGATTTGACATCTATTTTAGGGTTTTACATGTGCTTTCTTCATTGCAGGTTTATAGGTACCTCGGTGATATCACAGTGACATACACGTGACAAAAGGTGAACAAGTGTGAACCTCTAGTGACATGTCGAGGAGCTTTTTTAGCGTCTATGCAGACTAGGGCACCTAGAAACAAGACCAGGGTGCCCACATGCACACCTATCCCTCTCTAGATGCCCCCTACCAAGAAAATCTATCGGACCTACATTTTCCAAAGCTTCTTTGCACGATCTTCCATCTCTTTTCAGTTGATCTCCACTGCGACACAGTCCAACAACCTCTTCAAATCAGCTAAGGCTCTTCTAACCCTCTTTACAATTAGGGTTTCATATTTTCATTGCTTAGTTGCTTGGGTATTATTTCAGTATTTCAGTATTTATTTATTTACTGCAAACTTGCATTAGATTAGGCTATTATTTTACATTTTATCATAATCACCTTTGCATGGGGTGCATTTGTACCTATATATTCTTCTTTATCTTGCATATTTTCTTATTGGCTACATGCATGTAACACTCTAGTTTCTCCTTGGCACTAATTGGGAACTTATCACCCCAATCCTTTAAGACAGTTCATCAATACAAATCTTAAAGCACAAACAAAGAACAAGTTAATATGTGTATTCTTTCTATGTTTACGTCTTTTCACTTTAAATATATACAAATGCAAAAAAATTATATTACAAGTTATATTTGAGTTATGGTCAATTATCTATCATGGAAATTAATTACTCTTTGTGTTGTAGGTTTCATCATGGAGCATGTCAACACTAAGAACAACAACGTAATTGTAAAATAAACATTCAAGAAAAGGTAAAGTGTGTTTACACACTCAGGTATAATTTCCTTTAAGCATGTAATTTTCAATTTCATACTTAAAGGGGGAAAATGTAGACACTCAAATTTTGTAATTTGCACTTTGAAAACCCTTGATTTGACTATACACTCTTGTTATGATAAATACAACTTCTCCATTCCCGCTTAGCACTTTTCAAGGTCCATTGTTTATCTTGGTTATCCTTACACACTACCATTTCGACACATCCTTGAAATACAATGCATGAAATCAATGGAGAAACATCAACCTATCTTATCCAAACTTCATTTGGCATGTTTTATGCTCTTGGTTAAGGCCGTATAGTTTAGTCAATATTGTACCATATAGTCCAGACCTCTTTGTATGGTTTTTGACGACATGTCTTCTAACAACACATTCAAGTTTAAATATTTTCTTGGGTCTAATAATTAATCCAGTCAGTCTTTCCTAGAAAAATCATCTACATAACCCTATATAAGCTCAAGTAAATAATACCTCATTTGTTAACCTAGAACTTGTAAGGCAATGCACTAGAGAAATCATTTCATACACTTGTAAAATGCATCAAAATCTCCCTAGATCTCAAAATTGCTCATCTATAGTCATAAGAGAAGTGCCCACATAAAGTTTTAAGCTACAAACCAAGTAAAGGAAGTCGTTAATGCAAAATAACATCACCCCCAAATGAGTTGTCATATATGATTTTCTAAGGCAGAGTCATTTGGTGTGATTCGCATAACATTGAGTTTTCCCCAAAGTGTGGGACTTTACAAATGGAAAACTCTCTAGATTAAAGGTCGGTTCATATTCCTCTGTTTAGGTGCATATGTGGAAACTTGCAGAGTACCTATTCCTAAACCTAATCTAAGTTTTTCCAAGGAAACAGGGATAGAGGGAATACAAGAAATCAAAACTAAGCTACAAGGTGATGCACCAAAGGAATGATGAACATTTAGTTTTGCTAATAGACACAAACCAAAAAAATACATACAATAATCAAGCACAGATAACCAGATTTATAATGAAAGACCATATGAGAGCAAAAGAGACAAGAAAGGATCTAAAATTGATCACAAATGTGTTTTATTGCTCTGTAGATTGATACAATGCATTACAAATGACCAGAAGGCAGGAAACATATTACAATTTAAATGGAAGGTCTAAACTCCATGAATTCCTTTGCTAGAAGAAAAGGGGAGATCAAAAACAAAAGAATGTCCAACCCTTTACAATGAGTCTCGACCCTACTTTTATAGATTCAACACAGAGGGGAGAAAGAGAGAGAAGTGGGAAAAATAGTTCGAAGCTCAACCACCACTATTAATGCCTCCCATAAAATCTACTCCCAAATTTGTCTTGAATGTATCAATTTCTTATTCAAAGACTGAAGGAGGAAACAATGGATCAGATCAAAATCTGATCTAGTTGTTGGGAAAAATAGATCTTGCATTGATGGCCCTGAAGAATTTTCTCCATTTTTCTCCCACCTAACCTCCCCAAAATTAAAGTCTCAGATCTCCATGGTGTAGATGAGGCTGAGATATTTCCAACGGTGTCATATTTTCAATATTTCAAGCCCTGAGTCGAAAGATATGCCCTTCAAAGTTTGTATCGGATCCGTACAAAAGGGTGGGAAAACCGGTTTGAAAAATGGGCCCCCTTTTTCGTATGGGACACATGGAGGGCTAGTGCTTATCTCGAGGGTGGCCTCTGTATTTTTATCTTAGAATGGCATGGGGATGACACATGGCTTCCTCCATCGGCCTACTTAATTTCTATGTATTTTGGCTAATTTCTTTGCTCAGCAGGGTCATATTTCTTGACTAGGGACACGCGGTGTCTTGCGCTCATTTGAAAACCCTCTCTTTATTCAACCATTGAGTTCACACTGTGTTAACACTTAGCACCCTCCGCTAGTCTATCACAATACATTGAATATTCAACCCGAATCTGTCCCATTTTTGAAATTGGACGCGTGGAGGCTCCACGCTCACTTAAAAACCGCTTAGGATTTGGCCTCAAGAAGCGCCAAATTGAAACTTGCAAGCCTCTCGCAGCTCTTAGACTTTTCAACAGCTCCCTTTACCTTTTCGCACTCAGGCTATGTGGCAAATTGGTGCTTATTTGAGCCTCCGCCTTTGAATCTACCTTTGGAGATGCACCAAAATGATGCGTGGTGGCTTCCACATTGCTTCTATACTTAGCTTCTTTTTTGAGCCCCCGCCCTATCCACCTTTTGACCTTTGTTGACCATTTTCTACATGGAGGGCTGGTGTAAGTTTGAGCTAGATTCAACTTTGGAGTAGCGTCGTCTTTGACGACACATGACTCTCTCCACTGCCTCCTCCATACTTAGCTGATTTTTGGACTCGTTCTGAACCGTTTTGAGCCCAAAGACTTCAGATCTTCGCCATTTCTTCTTTCTCTTCTCGCTCTTGGATTTTTGACAAAGACTCCTCTTTCTCTCCGACCTTGCTATTCCATTTATGAGCCTTCCTATAATGTGTTAAATAGATTTAAGACACGGATCCACTTGACAGAGCTGTCTCTTTTATTTTTTCATGCATAGCGTCATTTGGTCCTTCGTAGGTCTTGCCACTCCATCATTGAGTCTTTTTGTGACCTGTTTGTAAGATTTAACCGTGTTTTCTTTGGTTCTTCCTATGTGGGGTCATGGCTGATCCAATACTTTTCTCTGGGGGCAAAATATGGATAACAATTTGGTGACTCACAGGGGTATCTACCTGCTAGATGAAAAGACCAATTGCCTTGTCATATCCATTGGGCATGGAGTTGAGGATGACGGTTTGATACTGATCCTGCCTCTGATTCACAAGCCCAACTATTTACACTCTCAATTTTCATAAGAAATATCAAAATGATGGTTTTTGAGAGTAGAAAATTGTTTTGACCCGGGGCTTCATCTGTTTCTAAATGGGTTATGCAAGAGCAACAAAACAACACCACAACTATATACAAAATTTGAAATCATACATGCTCCAAGTAGAACATGCAGAGTGTGCAAAGAACTTAGGAGAAAAGTAACCTAAACTACAACAAGAAAATGTGCACAAGCACTTAAAGGAATGAGAAACTAAACTAATATGTACAAGGTGGGAACTTTCTTTCTAGTGGCAAGTTGTTTTGATAGATTCCATTCACTAGAATCAGAACTCTTCACCATCTAATGTAGACAATTGGAAAGCATTGCTACTTTTACATTTTATGACCATGTAAGGGCCACTCTAAATGGCATCAAACTTGGAATGCCTTCTTGGTTTTTCCCGATCTGCATACCATTTCAAAACTAGGTCTCCTTCCTCGAAGACCCTTGTTCTTGCCTTCTCCAACTAGAATTGACTCTGAATCTTCTCCTTTGATATGTATATTAGCCTTCTCTTTTGAAACTGATCATTAGGATTGAAGATAGACTCCAATGTCACTAAGCCTTTAGGAAGCTTGTTTGTATGCAATTGCACTACATCATCTCCATATTGCTTCTCTAATCTGTTTTGATTTCTAGCTGAGAACTCAACTTCCTTTTACAAAAAATTGATGATCTTCTGATCATTCTCGAACACCTACCAGCATGTGTTGTTATCTGGCACCAATGGCCTTACAATCACATGGATAGGTGGCTATCCTTTGTCCCTCTTAATGTTGTTAACCACATCCAATGTTGCTCCAACTACTACAAGCCTATCAGTAGCTTCGTTCTCCTTCCTGGGTATGGACACAATGTTGAAGGCTTCAAAATCCTCAATGAGATCCCATACCCTATTCTTGTAGCTTTTGAGTAGGTCATTCTTGATAGCATTTTGTCCTTTGACTTGATTGGAAACTAGTTCACTATCACAAAACTCTTGCAGGTTATTGATTCCTCATCTTCTAGCCTAATGCAATCCATGAACCAAATCCTCGTATTTTGTAGTGTTATTTGAGTAGGCAAATTGGAAATAGAAAGATGAGTAATACTTCATACCTTGGGGTGACACAATCATAGCTCCACCTCCGGCCCCTTGCCTACTCCTCGAGCCATCAAAGAACAATTTCCATACTTCATTCTCATCCTTATATTTTATCTTAATGATGTCAGGAAGAGGATGATTCTCTTCATGTAGGTAGTAGACCCCTATCTCAGACTCTTCCATCTCCTTATAGGGATCAAAAGCATGTCTTTTGACCACCCATTTGTTGAGAGTCGGGTCCGGGATACACCCCACCTTGGTATCTACTTCAAAAGTGTTTAGGAGGTCTTCCTGATCAAAAGCTGAACAATTTTCATTGATTGGGCTAGGCACATAAGAATCAATGTGATAATCTACTATGGGCTCGGATCTGATTGTGGCCTTCACCCCATACCTTGTTCTAAAGAGCATATGTGACCAGTCAACAGACAAATAACCTCCAATTTTGGCAGTGAAGTCCTTGGACAAACACAATACAAAATGTGGTGGTAATTCTATGACTGATACGTTCTGTAACACAATCACATTGGGGTAGGCATGCAGAGTGAGGCTCAGATCCTTGATGATTCCAACAGTTGTCACTAATGTCTAGCTCAATTGTACCACTCCTCTATAGATGACTTCACATCTGGAGACCCGGCTGATCAGCTATTTGTTTTGGCATTACATAACTACTTTCCCCATAATCAGTCATGTAATTATGCACCAATTTATCACCAATGATTAATGAAACATAGAATGGAGGAGGTATCGTGTTCTTACATTGTTGCTCTTGATAGTTCCCCAAGTTGAGTTGTATTGGTCAACACTTTCTCTTGTTGGTTAGGGGTTGACTTGAGCTTGACCAATTTTTCATGGTAGTCTACAATAGATCCCTCTGCCCTGGAATGGCTAGTGACTCCCATAGTGAAATGTTCACACTTTTCCTCTTCATTTTCTCAATGATATTAAATGAGCTATCTTTCTGCTGCCCCTTCCCTAGCACATTTTTCTCTTACACATGGGCTGTTACAATCGGTGCCTGAGTAGATTTGGAAGGTGGCTTGGATTGGCTCTCAGTATACTCAAGGTTGTATTTTGAATGCTAATACCTTATGGAGCAATGGAGGATTGAGGGTCACCTAGTTTGGTGAATTTCCTTCTCTAATATTTCTCTCTCGACAGGTGTATTAAAGCAGCTATACTTTGAGAAGGATTCTGATTCATTCCACATAAGTCTTCAGCTTGCCAATTGACAAGAATAGTTTCACTTGGAGGTCCCTCTTGCTGAGCTCCTTGCTACTGATTTTCTTCTTGGCAAGGTTCTTGTGACACACTAACGGTTTGCACCATCAAATCCTGATTTAGTGCACCATTGAAGAAAATCAATTGATTATGTGGATCGATTACATGGGAAACACCAATCATATTATTGTGTAATGTTATTTTGTGCTAGAACCAATGCCCTTGATGTTGAAGTTGTGTTTGGATCATACAACCTAAAAGGTCTAGCAGCTTGAGGTTGTCCTTGGTGTTGACTCTAAGTTATAGCCTAGGCTTGTGGTCTATTTTTCTAATATGTGGGTCTAGCTTGATACTAAGATTGAGGCTTATATGGCCTAGAACTTTGAGCCTACTATCTCTTGATGGTTACTAGATCGTTCCCCAAGTTTTGAAGTTGTTTCATAACTTCCTGAAGCTCCTTTGATGTGTTAGATGATGAAGTGGAGGCTTCAACTGAACTTTGACTCATAAGAGTTGGTATAGGAGCTAATGTGGGTGTTTGGTTGGTACTTGGGTTTCCTAATTTGGGGTATAGAGGCATGGATGGCCTAGGAGGAAGTTTTCTAGCCTGAATTAAATGATTCTTATCTCCTATGTAAAGGCTATAAGCTGTAGGTAAGGTTGTGCCCCCCATTGATTGAATCATTAAAGCAATATCAAAATTTAAAGCTCTAGCAAGTTTAACAAGGAACCTTCTTTAGCGGGATTTATCGCCATTGGAATCCTATCCTAGGTCCATTGAAATCTGAGGTTAAAATCTGTCAACTACTCATTTGGAGATATCTTGATTGTTGTTAGTTGCTCCAACAAGGATAGGTCATCCCCTTTTTCTCTAAACTAGTCATGAAGAGCTCTGTGCATATGGTCCCAAGATTGAATAGAGCCTGCTGCTAGGCTCCTAAACCATTGTGAAGCTTTACCTTTGAGTGAATAAGCTAGAAAATTGACTGCAATGTCCATCTCAATGATCTCATTGATTGTACATACATTTGCAATGTCTTGAACATGATCACCAGGAGAAGTATGGTTTTCTCCAGTGAAGTATGGAATTCTCTTTAATACTACCATTGGGGCTGGATTTTGTGCATTTAGAGAAAGTGGGCTACTGCCAGTGAAATTGACATAAGGATTTTGTTGTGCCAACCTGATCGGCCTGAGCACCCTTCTTGATTGAAAGAATGGCCTACTAGGAGGAGGTGTTGATAAGGCTCTGTTTGGTGGAGATAGAGACCTTTGGGATCTTTTTCCTCTTGTCCTTCTCGTGTGGAGACAAGTGTAGGTGTATAAATTTTCCTTCTCTTGTTCTTGACCTTGTTTGTATCCTTCTCATGAACTCGGGAACTCAAACCGCTAAAACAGTGGATTCTGTCCCTTTTGGATTCTCCAGATGTGTAGTTCTTAAAAGCTTCTTAAAACTGGAATCACAAAAAGTGCACATTGATCTTACTCGTAGTAAAGATGGAGACTTCTTTGTCCCACTGTGTGCTAAAACCGTTAATGCAAAGTAACAACACCCCCAAATGAGTCGTCGTGTCTTCTTTTCTAAGGAAGATTCATTTGGTGTGATTTGCATAACATTGATTTTACCCCAAAGTGTGGGACTTTGTAAATGGAAAAACACTCTAGATTAAAGGTTGGTTCCTATTCCTCTATTTAGGTGCATACATGGAAACTTGTAGAGGACCTATTCCTAAACCTAATCTAAGCTTTACCAAGGAGACAGGGATAAAGGGAATACAAAAATTAAAAACTAAGCTACAAGGTGATGCATCAAGAAGTAATGATGAACATTTAGTTTTGTTGATAGACACCAACCAACAAAATACATACAATAATCGAGCACAGATAACCAAATTTATAATGAAAGACCAAATGAGAGCAAAAGCAACAAGAAAGGATCTAAAATAGATCACAAACGTGTTTTATTTCTCTGAGATTGATACATTGCATTACAAACGACCATAAGGCAGAAACATATTGAAATTTAAATGGAAGGTCTTAACTCCATGAATTCCTTTACTAGAAGAAAAAGGGAGACCGTCAAAAACAAAAGAATGTCCAACCCTTTACAATGAGACACAACCTTGCTTTTATAGATCCAACACAGAGGGGAGAAAGAGAGAGAAGTAGGAAAAAATAGTCTAAAGATCAACCACCGCTATTATTGCCTCCCATAAAATCTACTCCCAAATCTATCTTGAATGTATCAATTTCTTATTTAGTGCCTCAAATAAGGAGGAAGCGGTGAATCGATCGAAATCTGATCCGGTTGTTGGGGTAAAATTGATCCTACATTGATGTCCCAAAAGAAGTTTCTCCATTTTTCTCCCACCTAACCTCCCCAAACTTAAATTCTTAGATCTCCATGGCATAGACGAGGCTGAGATATTTCCAATGGTGTCAGATTTGTAATATTTTGAGCCCGTGTCAAAAGATATGCCCTTTGAAGTTTGTATCGGATCCGTACAAAAGGGTGGGAAAATTGGTTTGAAAAATGGGCCCCCTTTTCTATATGGGACACGTGGAGGGCTGGCACTTGTTCGAGGGAAGACTCTATATTTTTCTCTTGGAATGGGTTGGGGTTGCACCTGGCTCCCTTCGTTAGTCCGCTTAATTTCTATGATTTTTGGCTAAGTCCTTTTCTTGGTGGGGTCATATTTCTTGTCCGGGGACACACGGAAGTTTGGTGCTCATCGAAAACCTCTTTTTATTCAACCCTTGAGTTTGCGCTATGTTGACACTTAGCACCCTCCACTGGTCTATCATAATACATTGAATATTCAACCCGAATCTGTCCCTTTTTAAAATTGGACGCATGGAGGCTCCATGCTCACTTAAAAAACTGCTTAGGATTTGGCCTCAAGAAGTGTCAAGTTAACACTTAGAAGCCTCTGCAGCTCTTAGACTTTTCAATAGCCTCCCTTTTACCTTTTTGGACCCTGGGCTATGTGACGAACTGGTGCTTATTTGAGCCTCCGCCTTTGAGTCTACCTTTGGAGATGTGCAAAACCGACTCGTGGCGGCTTCCGCGGTGCTTCTATACTTAGCTTCTTTTTTGAGCTCCCACCCTATCTAGCTTTTGACCTTTGTTGACCATTTGTTACATGGAGGTTGAAAATACTATATCAGAATTACATAAATTAAATTTGAAATCTTACTCTTCATTCTTCCCATTACAAAGGAAGTATTACACCCATATATATAGGAGAGGTGGTTCCTATATTTAAGGAGAGATAATCTCCATAAATATCTCCACACACAACTCCTAAAACAACTCCATGTTATTTTACGTGAGATTTTTTTCTCACAAAACTAATATTGTTAATGAGTTGTTTACTCAACAACTCATAACAATATTTACTCACCCACTCATAATTACATTTACAATAATGTAATTAATTATTACAACACATATTATATTATGTTAGATAATATAATCACTCACATAATATTCTATGTTCACACTACAACATAGATATTCCTAACATTTCCCCCCTTAGTGTGAACATGGAGTAAGAGCTCCTAGAAACATCAAACTTTTGGAGTAATTGTTGGCACTGGATCTTACTGCTAATGATCATCCTTGTCGTATGAACATATTCATTGACTGATCACCTTCCAATGAAGTACCTTCCACCAAAGCATGGAAATCAGAGGACTGTATGACAATTAGAGGACCGTATGTAGATGCTTTGCCCCTGTAAGCTGAGTCATGCAGTTTGTTTCTTCCACACCAAATAGACACTCAGGAACTATTGTTAGTCTATGTGAACACATTAAAATTAAAACATGAAAATAGTTTCACCCCCTTGTTTATAAACACACCACACAACTGAAATAAAACATCACCACATCTGTCTACAACCCCGTCATTGGTGAATGATGAGAGGATGTTGATTGTCCTCCTTCCTCCATTGCCTCCTTCCTCCAACAAGTGAACTATTTACCATAAGAATTCCTCATCTTTAGAGTATTCATCCCAATCAGTTTCTTCTTCAACCAAAAGAGCTTTTTGATCTATTTTGTCATCAAGTAGATCTTTTTCCCTCTTTTTATAGTTCAAGGCTACATGTCCCGATTCATTACAGTAATAGAATTTCATTTTACCTTTAAAAAGGAAAGGTTTTGGTTTGAACTTTCCTTTCTTAGATGAAGTACTTGCTTTATTCTGTACATACATTACTTCTTCATATTCTTCATAATTACTCTGATCAAGTAATGTGGAGATTACTCCTTCTAATATATAGAATATAGAATTGAATCAAGTACTTTAAAATTTTATATAGAATACCTTTGAACCTCCAAGTAAGCCAAGACTCTGTATTAACAATTCAACATTATTGGAAATTGGAGAAAACTTTCAGTAGAAGAATTGATATGTTGAATTTGATAGCTGCATAGTGAAATCTGTATTTCTTCAAAAATATGAATTGGGTTCTATAAAAATTTCTTCTTTCATTTTCTAACAAAACTTGGTTCTCGCATAAAAATTATAGGAAAACCCAAATTCAGAAACGAAATATAGAAGCTATTATTTGAGAGTGATTTGAGAAAAGAAAACACTGAAATTTCCTGCATTAGACTCGCTCCTGGTACCAAAATGAAAATACTATATCAATATTGCATAAATTAAATTTGAAATCTTACTCTTCATTCTTCCCATTACAAAGGAATTATTACATCCATATATATAGGAGAGGTGGTTCCTATAATTAAGGAGAGATAATCTCCATAAATATCTCCACACACAACTCTTAAAACAACTCCATGTTATTTTACGTGAGATTTTATTTTCTCACAAAACTAATATTGTTATGAGTTGTTTACTCAACAACTCATAACAATATTTACTCACCCACTCATAATTACATTTACAATAATGCAATTAATTATTACAACACATATTATATTATCCTAGATAATATAATCACTCACATAATATTCTATGTTCACACTACAACATAGATATTCCTAACAGGTCCTGGCGCAAATTTGAGCTTCCTTTTTGGATTCAACTTTGGAGAAGTGTCGTGTTGACACATGGCTCTCTCCATTTCCTCCTCCATAATTATCTAATTTTTGGACTCGTTTCGAACGTTTTGAGCCCAAAGACTTTAGATCTTTGTTGTTTCTTCTTTCTTCTCGCTTCGGCTCTTTTGACACCGCTCCTCTTTCTCGACTCTGTTGTTCCATTTACGAGCCTGCAATAACCTGTTAAATAGATTTCAGACATGGATCCACTTGACAGAGCCATCTCTTTTCTTTTTCATACATAGGGTTATTTGGTCCTTTGCATGTCCCGCCACTCCATTGTTGAGTCCTTCGCGACATGTTTACAAGATTCAACCATGTTTTCTCCGGTTCTTCCTATGCGAGGTCGTGACTGATCCAATACTTTTCGGGGTGAAATATGGATAAAAAAACTATATATATCATCTACAAGCATCCAAAAATCCTCACTCCAAGTGTTTTAGCAAGTTCCAGTTCCAAGTTAAAGAAATCATGGTTAAAGCAATTGCCAAATCTAAATAATCTATCTAGATATCACATGCTAGGTGGAGAATGATGTATGGTTTGAGGTATCTTTAGAGTAGTACCAATGTCGATGGTACACGAAGGTACCCAAAACCCTTCGATGTTTATATTACATGAATCTTTATCCATGGAAAATGTTTTATATGATAATCAATCCATTTAGAGATTCTCTCTACATGTGCGATAATAAGGGTTTGGCAATGATGGATGAATCTAGGAAGGCGATCAACCTAAAAAGTGGCAGAGTTAGATTAGGAGTAGGTCCAAGACTACAAAAGATGTTGGATTGTACAATATGGTCTTGACCTAATATTACAATCCTCACCCAGATACAATTATAGTTCTAATCTAGGTTGCGAAGCTTACTCGGAGTTTATATATGTTGTCATGTTAAATATCTAGCATGAAAAATTTCAATTTTTGTCATGACATCCAAGCCCCCACTTGAAAATATCCTTTTGCGATCATTGTAAACCCTTCCTCTAGCCATCCTTCCCACATTATAATCCTCATTATAGATAAGAGGAATGTGCTAATATGATTTTCAAGTGTTTGTCATGTGTAATAAAATATACATTGGTAGATTAAGGAAGTTCTTGAGGTCTAAGGTAGAACAACTCTCCTTAGAGGCATAAAAGGGGCTATTTTTAGCCATTTTGCATCTAAAGAGTATCCTCTGGAAGGTGATATCAAGAGAAAAATCCATCTAAAGGTTATACAAAGGAGTATCTAATGTATCCAAGGAATTTTTAAGGAATTATATGGAGCCATATGATTTTGGGAGTCAATCAAGAAAAAAAGGTTATTGCGGGTGCAAGGAATGACATGCCTCAACGTAGAAATAAGAATTTTCCTAAAGGTTTTGGGAGTTATAGAAGGATTTATAAGATTAAAAATAGGAAATGGAAAGATCTTAAAATTATTCACATGGTGGATACATTTCTTTTTCCCAAGACTTCAAAATATTTCATGATAACTTGAGTCACTACACATTTACCCCTTTAAACCTAAAGAGTGACTAAGCATAAAATTCAAATTTAAGGAAGTGTTAGTGCAAATCTACAGCACCCCCTAAATGACCTTCAGATTTACAGTCCAAAATTGGGTCATTTAGTGTGATTGCATAACATTGAGTTTTCTCCAAGGTGTGGGACCTTGCAAGGTGAGAAAACTCTCCAGAGAAAGCTGGTTCTTACCCCTCTATTTAGGTGTATGCATGAATTTTGTAGAGGTTCAATGCTAAATCCTACTCTAGATTCCAAGGAGACAAAGTTAAAAGATGCAAAAGGAAACAAAACTAAGTAAAAATGGTGATACACTAAAGGAGTGGTGAATAATTGTTTTCTTTGGTAAACACAAACCGAAATTTACATGCTGATAGCTAAACACAGATAACCAATCTTGTAATAGAAGATCAACTAAGAACAATGAAGACAAAAAAGGGGTAAAAATCACTTACAGACATGTATTATTGCCCTACATATCAATACAACATGTTATAAACAACCACAAGGTAGAAATACATGCAATTTTAATGGAAGGTTTGATAAAATCCATGAATTCACTTTGCCAAAGGGAATAGGGAGTGCAAAATAAGAAATGATTGTCTAACCCACAAAGGATCGAATCCTTTCCATTTATAGTTGAAGCAAGGAGAGAGAAAAATAGAAAAAGAAGCAAATCAGATCTTCTAATTCAACAATCTGCCATTAATCCCTTTCAAATCAGCCTGCAAACCCGTCAAATCGATTCCTCTATTCCTGTTTTGCATGTTGGAGGAAAAAGTGATGGATTTTAGCAAAACGCATCTCTCCAAGCAATCTGATCTTGGATTAATGGTGTGAGAAGACATTTTAGGGTTTTCCTCATCAAATCGAGTTGATTCTTCATCCTTGGCATGTGGGAGAAGGAAACCATGGTGGATTGAGCAAAAAAACTCATTCGAAGCAATCTGGTTCGCATTAAAGGCATGAAAGATGTTTTTGGCTTTTCTTCCTCAAAACCTACAAAAATGATGTTTTTATGCCTCCAATGCATAGAGGAGATCAATATCTTTCCAACAAGTCTGATTTTTCCCAAATCTGATCTCTGGATCGAAAGATATGCCCATATGAAGATTTAGGGCAAAATCAGGGCATAAATTTGGCACAAATTTCAAGGCACGAATTAGGTCAAAAATGGTGGTGAATCAGATTTGAAAATGGGTCCACGGGCCCAAATTTTACTTTTGCACTTTTGCAAAAATTTCCCAAAACACTCTGCATCTCCGCACTTCCTGCTTGGTTACGTGGCACCTATTGGGGTCGGCGGAGGCAGGGCTCCTTTTTTTATTTTTCCACTTTTGGATAAAAGGAAAATTTTTGATTTTACCTCCGAATCCCCGCATGTCCGCTACAGCATTTGTATGCCACCTCATCACTTAATTCCTCGGGGCCATGGGTCGCTTCTTGTTTTTAAGCCTTTTGACAAAAATGGAAAATTTTCACTTTTACCTCCGAGTCCCCGCAGGTCCGCTCCTAGTTTAGGCCTACCACATGTCGATTTTGGGTTCCTCCAGAGATGCATTCAAATTTTGGACTTAGAAACTTTTTTGGCAAAAATTTCAAAGTCCCCATAATCCTCCACCAACCCACCTTAGTGCCATTACACGAAATGATGCCACGTGTCCCTTTCGGGACTTAGGAATTTTCCACTCTTGTTCCCTTTAGCGGGCTTACGGGAGCACGAATGCATTTTGTGCTTTTAACCAAATATGCACTAAGTGCTCAAATTCTTCCCCTGCTCTGCCAGCCCAAGATTCCTTGGCAAAAATCTCTCCCAAGCTCTGCAGGTCTGCCTTGGGAAAAGTTTCCTTCCTAACTCTGTCGAGCCATAACTCAAAAAATACAAGGAGTTAGAAAGAGTTCTGTACCTTTATAGAAAGGTGGAGAAATTCTCTATCTGATGGAGCCTTTTCCAGAAATCCTTGAGTGCTTGAAACTTTTGAAATTTGTACTGAGGCACAAAAGAGTAAGTTAACCCAAAATAAGAGGGAGCTTATTTTGGTTAACAACTTTGGCGACTCACAAGGGTCATCTGCCTACTAGATGAAGTGACCAGCTGCCTAGAACAATCCATTGGGCATGGAGTCATGAACTCAACTACTTGTTACTCTCAATTCATTAGAAAATCTCTAAGATGAAGATTGTGAGAGTAGAAAAATCACTTTGACCTGGAACATGATCTGCAAAAGATGCATCCTTGGGGTAATAAAACTGTGCCAAAGAACTTAGGGAAATGTAAATATAAGCTACAACAAAACAATGTGCATAAGCACTTGGAGGAATGAAAAAAATCTAAGCTAATATGTACAAGGTGAGAAGTTTCCCTTCTAGTAGCAATGCTTTAGATGGATTCCATTAACTGGAATTTGCAGTTCCTCACCATCCAATGTAGACAATTGGAAGGCATTGTTGTTTTTTGCATTTTGTGACCATGTAGGGGCCACTCCAAATGGAATCAAATTTTGAATGCCTTCCTATATTTTCTTGGTCTGCATCCCATTTCAACACTAAATCTCCAACTTGGAAATTTCTAGCCTTAGCTTTCCTATCAAAGCTTCTCTTGATCAATGCTTGGTCCTTTTCCATTGTTTGGGTTGCATGCTCTCTGATTTCTTGGAGTTCCATCAATTCTACATATCTAACCTCCATGGGCTCACACTCCAACAATTCCAATTGCTTTATGAGTTCCAATGTTGGCAACTCAAGTGATATAGGCAAGACTGCCTCTTTCCCATAAAAAGTCTCGAATGGAGAGTTACTGTGGATCTCTTGGGAGTTATCCTATCAGCTGTAGAACTGATTTGAGCTTAGTGTGCCAAGTCCTCTGATTTTCATCAAGAGTCCTCTTGATGATCCTTAATAGATTCTTGTTTGTGGACTCATCTTGGCCATTACCTTGAGGGTAATAATTTGATGAAGTGCTCAAATAGATCCCATTTCTAACAACCCATTCAGTTACCTTTGATCCTATGAATGCCAATGCATTATCTAATATTATAGTGGCAGGTATACCAAATCTGGTTGCTATCCCCTCATAGAAGTCTAGAATGCTAGATTCATTTGCCTCTTTGAGTGCCACCGCCTCAGTCCATTTGGTGAAGTAGTCTATTGCTGTTAGAATCCATTTGTGCCCTTGGCTTGAGTTTGGATTAATGACTCCAATAAAGTCCAAACCCCATTGCATGAATGGCTAGTCAAATGAGATTGGGTGCAATGGAAGTCTTTGTTAACCTCTCTTTGCCTGTGAATAATGAACAATTCTTGCACCTCTTGATCCATGCATAACAATCACTAAATACTTTGGGCTAACAATAACCAGCCTTCATGATCTTGAGAGTTGTCACTCTTGGAGGAAAATGACCCCTAACTGATCCATTATGGAACTCTTCTAACATTTTCTCAATCTGATTTGTCCCAATGCACTTCAGCAACACTCCATTGCTATCCTTTTTGAACAAGAGGCCATCAACAAGTAAATACGTAATAGCCTGCAATATGAAGTGTCTTCTTTTGGCTTTGTTCATATTTGGAGGGTATAGGCCTATTTGTAAGAAGTGCATTATGTCCTAGGTCCAACAAGGAGTGAGCACACCACCATTTTCTTCTTGAACATCTCTTTGTTCTTGGTTGTCTTGCAACACCAAAACAACATTCTTATCTTTTCTTGCTTCAATTGGTTGACTCAAGGCCAATTTCTCACACAATCCCTTTCCTTGGACAAGCTTGGTGACTTTGATCTCAATTTCATACTCCATGACACGAGTAATCCACCCTGCATGTTTTTCATTTAGATCTTTGTTGAGGAGGAAGTCTTTAACTCCCACATGAGAAACCAATAGTTGAACCTTGTTGTTTGAAACTAGATGCTTAAATTTCTTCAAGCTCCTAATCACTACAAGAACATGCTTCTCAATGAAGGAATACCTTACTTCATAGTCCTCCAAGCTTTGGCTAAAGAAGGCAATTGGCTACTCTACATTTTCTTCATTCTACTGTACTAAAATTGCAGAAATTGTATCACCACCGCCAAATGCATAAAGGATGAAGTCTTTGGAGAAATCTGGGTTAATGAGAGTTGGAGCCCATGAGATAGATTCTTTGATTGCCTCAAAACTTTCCTTACCTTCAGCTATCCATTTGAATGCCACACTTTTCTTCAACATCATAGTTATTGGCTTGACAAGGGCTACAAAGTTTGGAACAAACCTTCGAACAAAATTGATTCTTCCCAAGAAACTTTGAAGAGCCTTCTTATGACTTGGCAATGGTAGTGCTCTTATTGCTTCAACCCTCTCTAGATCAATTACTAACCCTTATTTGGAAATAATGTGGCCTAGGAGCTTGCCTTCATGAGCTAGGAATATGCATTTTTGGGGTTTAAGGATACCCCAAATCTTCTACATATTTGGAACACTTGTCTCAAATGAAAGAGATGGTCTGCTGCACTTTTAGAAAATACAGTAATATCATCTAGGTATATCAACACTATTTTTTTATCAATCCCTTGAATGCCATATCCATTGCCCTTTGGAAAGTAGCTCCGGCGTTAGACAACCCAAATGGAATTTTTCTATATGCATAGGTTCCCCATTTGGTGGTGAAGGTTGTTTTGAACTGATCATCTTCCTTTACCATGATCTAATTATACCCTAAATAACCATCTAGTAATGAAAACCTCTTAGAGCCAACAAAAACTTGCAAAATTTGCTCCATAGAAGGAAGTGGGTAGTGATCCTTGAGGGATGCTCTGTTCAAATATCTAAAGTCTACACACAACCTGATTTCTCCACTCTTCTTTATAATTGGAACCAAGTTTGTAACCCAACTTGAATTCTTGATGGGGAATATGATACTTTCCTCTATTAACTTATTCAATTCCTTCTTCATGAGAAGCTTAAAGTGTGGATTGATCGGTCTCTATTTTTACCCGATGGGCTTAGCACTTGGATCTAGTTCAATTGTGTGTTGAGCTAGTTGGGATTGAAACTTCTCAAGTATTCATAGCTCAAAGAAAATACATTTGAGAACTCTTGGAAAAGTTTCATGAATTCATACCTTTCTTGCTCGGTTGCCACTTTACCAATTTGGAGTGATTTGCCTTCTCCAACTAAGATGGGCTCTGAATCCTCTCCCTTGACTTGGATGTTTGCTTTCTCCTTCCTAAATTGATCATTAGGATTAAAGATAGACTCTAAAGTCACAATTCCTTTTGGCAATTTGTTGGTTCTCAGCTATACCACTTGATCACCATACTGTTGTTCCAAATTTTCTTGATTTTTGGCTGAGAACTCAGCTTCCTCTTACAAGAAATTGATGATTTGTTGGTCACTCTCAAACACTTGACAACTTGCATTATTGTTTGGAACTGATGGCCTCACAATCACATGGATGTTTGGCTACATTTTATCTCTTTTGATACTCTCCACAACATCAAAATTTTCTCCAACTGCTGCAAGCCTATCAACAGCTTTGTTCTCTTTCCTAGGGATGGAGTTGATGCCAAATCCCTCAAAATCCTCAATGAGATCCCATACCATATTCTTATAACTTTTTAGTAGGTCATTCTTGGCAGCATGGTGTTCTTTAACTTGATTAACAATCAACTCACTATCACTAAATAATTGTAAGTTTTGATGCCTCTCTTCCTTGACCAATGCAACCCATGGATCAAAGCCTCATATTCAACGGTGTTGTTAGAACATGCAAACTAAAATCTAAAAGCTGAATAATACTTATTCCTTGAGGAGAAATAAGCATAAATCCTCCTCCTGCACCTTGTCTACTTCTTGATCCATCAAAGAACAATTTCCATACCTCATTGTCATCTTTATGGTCTGGCTTGGTGATGCTGGGAAGAGGCTGATTTTCTTCATGCATGTAATAGAATCCTAGTTTAGATTCCTCTATTTCCTTGTAGGGATTAAAAGCATGTACCTTTCTTGCCCATTCGTCAAGAGTCAAATCTAGAATGCTTCCAAATTTGGTGTCAGATTCATGTGTGTTTGGATAATCCTCTTGATCAAACATTTGAACAATTGGCATTGATTAGGCTTAGAGTATGAAGCTCAATGTGAAAGTTTGTAATAGGTTCAGACCTGATTGTGTCCTTGGCTACATACCTTTTCCTAAACAACATGTGTGATCAATCAGTAGATAGGTAGCCTCTAATTCTAGCTGTGAAATCCCTTGACAAACATATGACAAAGAGTGGTGGAAAATATATCACCTACACATCATGCAAAATAGTGGCATTAGGGCATGCATGCAAAGCATGGCTTAGATATTTAATCACCTCAACTGGTGTTACTACTGTCCCATCTAATTGCACCATCCCCTTGGATATGACTTCATATTAAAGGCTCAAATTGATCAGTTATTTTCTTGGGCATCACGGAACTACTTGTCCCAGAATTAATCATATAATTATGCACTAGTTTATCACCAATGATCAATGACACATAGAATGGAGGGGCTTCAAATTTTACCTTGTTGTCCTTCATGATTCCCTCGGGTTGAGTAGCATTTGTGAGTACATTCTTTTTCATATGAGCTAGCTGATTCGAGGTTGACCAATTCTTCATGGCAGCTTGTAATAGATCCCTTTATCCTAAGATGGATAGTGACTCCCACATAGATATGTTCACATTGGTATTCTTCATTTGTTCAATGATGTTAAATGGGGATGAACCATCTCTTTGCTGCCCTTTAGTCTGCACATTCTTTTCTTGTACATGGGCTACAACAAGCTGGCATTTGAGTTGGTCTAGAAGGTGGCTTGGGTTGTCCTTACACATTTGGAACTACATTTTGCTTGCCAACACCTTGTGGAGTGATGGAAGGTTGTGAATCACTTGGGCCTAATGACTGCCCTTCACCAATATTCCTCTTCTTTGATCATGTATTAGCTGCTACACTCTAAGAAGGTGTTTGATTCATACCACAAAAATCTTCAGCCTGTCAATTCACAAGTGTAGTCTCATTTGGAGTTGTATCTTGTTGAAATGTCCCTTGTTGTTGGTTTGTTTCTTGACTCACTTCACTCTCTACACCAGTTTTTGTCACCATCAAAGCTTGGTTCAAAGCATCATTGAAGCACATAGATTAGTTGTGATGTTCATTGCATGGGTTACACCAATCATACTCTTGAGCTATATTATTTTTCACGGCACTAAGGATTTAGAGGTAGATGCAACCTTGGGGTTATAGGGCTAAAATGGTCTATTGGTAGGAGGCCTT
This sequence comes from Taxus wallichiana var. yunnanensis, assembly GCA_018340775.1. Lineage (NCBI taxonomy): Eukaryota > Viridiplantae > Streptophyta > Pinopsida > Cupressales > Taxaceae > Taxus > Taxus wallichiana. The sequence continues at coordinate 424,852,692 of CM031234.1, read as the reverse complement.
ACTTGATTTTGATTTACTGACTAGATTGGGTGGTGTATTAGGCTGATATGGTTGTCTATTAGGCTGAGTTTGAGGCTGATAAGAAGTCCTAAAACTTTGAGCTTGCCTCTTGAGCATAACTAGCTCATTGCCCAAATTTTGTAATTGTTTCATAACTTCTTGAAACTCATTCAAGGCACTAGAGGATGAAGTAGAAGTTTCATTTGAACTATGATTTCTAGGAGTGGGCATGAGAGCTGAAGTAGGTGCTTGACTAGTACTTGGGATTCCCAACTCTAGATATAAGGGCATAGGAGGCCTAGGTGCAAGTTTACTAGCTTGGATCAAATAATTATAATCCCTAATGGCGATGTTGTAAGCTGTAGGTATAGTTGCACCTCCCATGGATTGGATCAACATAGAAATGTTAGAATTTAAAGCCTTGAGAAATTATAAGAAAGCACCTTGAGCTGTTGGCCTCACTGCTAATGGGATTCTATCCCATGTTCTTTGAAATTTGAAATTGAAGTCTGTTTGCTCCTTTGGGAGCTCTCTTGATAGTTGTCAATTTCTCTAATAGAGATAAGTTGTCCCCTTTCTCTCCAAATTGGTTATGGAGGGCTACACATAGGTGAATAGAGCTCTGCTAGGCTTCTAAACCATTGCAAGGATTTCCCTTTGAATGAAGATGCCGAGAAATTTGATAGTAATCTCAATCTCATGGATTGTCAAAACATTAGCAATGTCCTTGACATGATCACCAGGAGTGGTATGATTTTCTCCAGTAAAGTATGGGATGTTCTTCAATGCTATAATTAGAACTGGGTTTTGTGCATTGAGAGAAAGTGGGTTGCTACCAGTAAATTTGACATAAGGATTGGGTTATGCCATTTCGATTAGCCTAAGAACCCTTGTTGATTGGATGAAAGGTTTATCAAGTGGAGGAGTTGATAGAGTTTTGTTTGGTGTAAATGGAGACCTTTGAATCCTTCATTCTCTTTCTCCTCTTTCTAGGGATAATTACAAATAGTTAAATAATCCCTCTTCTCTGTTCCTTAACCTTGTTTGGATCCTTCTCATGAATCTTCAAGCTTGGACTACTGAAACCAGTTGATTCTATCCTTTTGGAGTCACCATATGTGCAAATCAAGGCTCTTTCAAGAAATAAACTTACAACAATTACACATCAAATTTGTTGCAATGAAGATGAAGACCTCTAAGGTCCCACCAGGTGTGCCAAAACTATTAGTGCAAATCTACAACACCCCCTAAATGACCTTCATATCTGCAGTCTAGAATTGGGTCATTTAGTGTGATTACACAACATTGAGTTTTCTCCAAGGTGTGGGACCTTGTAAGGTGAGAAAACTCTCCAGAGAAAGCTAGTTCTTACCCCTCTGTTTAGGTGTATGCATGAATTTTGTAGAGGTTCAATGCTAAATCCTACTCTAGATTCCAAGGAGACAAAGTTAAAAGATGCAAAAGGAAACAAAACTAAGTAAAAAATGGTGATACACCAAAGGAGTGATGAACAATTATTTTCTTTGGTAAACACAAACCAGAAATTTGCATGCAATAGCCAAACACAGATAACCAATCTTGTAATAGAAGATCAACTAAGAACAATGAAGACAAAAAGGGGTAAAAATCACCCACATGCATGTATTATTGCCCTACAGATCGATACAACGTGTTACAAATGGCCACAAGGCAGAAATACATGTAATTTTAATGGAAGGTTTGATAAACTCCACGAATTCACTTGCCAAAGGGAAGAGGGGGTTGCAAAACAAGAAATGATTGTCCAACCCATGAAGGATCAAATCCTTTCCATTTATAGTTGAAGCAAGGAGAGATAAAAACAAAAAGAAGCAAATCAGATCTTCTAATTCAACAATCCGCCATTAATCCCTTTCAAATCAGCCTGCAAACCCATCAAATCGATTCCTCTATTCTGTTTTGCGTGTTGGAGGAAAAAGTGATGGATTTTAGCAAAACGCATCTCTCCAAGCAATCTGATCTTGGATTAATGGTGTGAGAAGATATTTTAGGGTTTTCCCTCATCAAATTGAGTTGATTCTTCATCCTTGGCATGTGGGAGAAGGAAACCATGGCAGATTGAGCAAAAAATGACTCATTCGAAGCAATCTAGTTCGCATTAAAGGCATGAAATATGTTTTTGGATTTTCTTCCTTGAAACCTTAAAAATGATGTTTTAATGCCTCTAATTTATAGAGGAGATAAATATCTTTCCAACGAGTCTAATTTTTCCCAAATCTGATCTCTAGATCGAAAGATATGCCTAAAGATTTAGTGAAAAATCAGGGCATAAATTCGGGCACAAATTTCAAGGCACAAATTAGGTCAAAAAATGGCGGTGAATCAAATTTGAAAATGGGTCCATGGGCCTAAATTTCCCAAAACACTTCACATCTTCGCACTTCCTTTGGTTATGTGGCACCTATTAGGTCGGCAGAGCATGAAATTGCTTTTTTATTTTTCCACTTTTGGATAAAAGGAAAAAAATTATTTTAACTCTAAATCCTGCATGTCCACTACAACATTTGTATGCCACCTTTTCACTTAATTCCTCAGCACCACGGGTCACTTCTTGTTTTTAAGCCTTTTGAAAAAAATGGAAAATTTTCACTTTTACCTCCGAGTCCCCACAGGTCCGCTCCTGGTTTAGGCCTGCCACGTGTTGATTCTGGGTTCCTCCAGAGATGCGTTCAAATTTTGGACTTAGAAAATTTTTTGGCAAAAATTTTAAAGTCCCCATAATCCTCCACCAACCCACCTTAGCGCCATTACACAAAATGATGCCACGTGTCCCTTTCGGGACTTAGGCATTTTCCACTCTTGTTCCCTTTGGCGGGCTTGTGGGAGCACGAATGCATTTTGCACTTTTAACCCAATAAGCACTAAGTGCTCAAATTCTTCCCCCACTCTCGGCCCGAGATTCCTTGGCAAAAATCTCTCCCAAGCTCCACAGGTCCGCCTTGGGCAAATTTTCCCTCCTAACTCCGCCGAGCCATAACTCAAAAAATACAAGGAGTTAGAAAGAGTTCTTTACCTTTCTAGAAAGGTGGAGAAATTCTCTATCTGATGGAGCCTTTTCCAAAAATCCTTGGTGCTGAAACTTGTTAAATTTGGAATCAAAAGAGTAAGTTAACCTAAAATAAGAGGGAACTTTTTTTGGTTAACAACTTTGGTGACTCACATGGGTCATCTGCACTATTAAGTTCCCATTCTAAATCTGTGATAACTTGCGACAATCTCTTGTTATTAGCTAAGTCTTTTCCTTATTCCCCTCTTGCATTCTAGGGTTTTATTTCCATTAGATCAAATCATGTAATTTCTTTACATCACTTTAGCATATTAGTTTGTTGTCATTTATTATTGTTTAACCTCTTTATTACAAGCATTTTAGTCCTCCTATTTAGATTAACACTAGAACCCTAAATATCCCCCTTTAGGTTTTATTTTTTAATCACCTTATCGCAACTTCCAAGAGCTTGTTTTTAAACCCTCTCATCTCATCCTCATGCCACCACATGCTGCCACATGTCAAGATGTGATGCAAAGAACAATTATTTTCCCCTCTTGTCACCTATTTTTAGGGTGAAACCATACTTCAACCTCTATACGACCATGATTGAGCTTGTTAGGTTAAAATTGAGTTAGAGTGTGCAAGTACAATGAAATAGATTTGTAACTAAAACACTTATAATATTTTCATATTTGAATTCTCTAATTTTGATGCGGGAGCATTAGATAATGAAGAGAATCAAAGTGTCAATCATCCTTCTTATCATGTTTTTGAGTTTTGGATAGTCTTATAGATCTTAATAGGACAATATAAGTCATTCCAAGTAGATGAGAAGGTGTAGAAATTTGAATTTGCTTCATAATGTGGTTTCCCCTCAAAATGGGAATTTGAATTTGTAAAACTTGAAAAATGAAAGAATTTTCTTGTAAAGTGGATTAAAGGAGGTTTTCATAAATGTAAGGGTGTGTATTAGATGTCTAAACATGTTTTCATAGGTCCTATGTGGGATGTAAGTCAATAAATGTTAAAATATTACAAAAATGCCTCATAACATGTGTACTGGCATATGAAGAGTTAGTTAGGGTTGAAGGAAAGAGATATAATGGATTTTAAGCTCAAATAAGTACAAGAAGAAGTTTTTGATTCCTCAAGGATGGGAGGAGTAGATAAAAGAAAGTTAAGGGAGAAGAGAATGAATTTTGTAAGAAGTACGAGTCTAACCTATATAGAAAACTTTGTTTTGTATTGAGATCTTGTCTCTAATGTGTAATTCTGAGTTTTATTTGTATGAATTAAGGTCTAGTGGTTTATTTTCATGAAATATTGAATAATATATTAACACCATTTTAGGATTATTAAAGTTTTGAAGTTGTGAGGACTATGTTTCTAGTATGAAGGTTGATGCATGTGCCTATTATAGCTAAGAAATCGTGTCTTTGTAAGGATTTATTGTTAACTTTGAAATTGTGGTCTTCAAATAAAGTTATTTTATTGTTAATCACATGATAAGGAGTAAGTGGAATTTTGTTATATGATATTGAATACCATTGCATGGTTTAGAGGTTTAATCCCTCATTGTTTCCTTTTGTATGTTTGAATAATCTCAAGAAACAAGACCGTGTTTGTGCATATCTTTGTTTGATAAAATCTTAGACATTATGATAAATACATGATATGTATGAAATCAGCAAGAGGGTTTTGTTGATAAGTATCTTGAACCCTTGATAATATTTCATGAAACAAGTAACCAAACTCTTGGTGGGAAGTGAGGGTTTTATATACCTTTTTCTAACATGCATGCAAGCTAGTTTTTGGTTGTTGTTGTAGATATCTTAATCATTGGCCATCACCAATAGAACATAAATCTAGAGGAGTCTTAAATAGACCTTTGGGTCCAACATCAAGCTTTGAAAACAAGAAAACTTCATGTTATAAGATTGAATTCTCATGGGCTAGCAATATCACACAACTAGGGTTTGGTGAAAAATTATGTTTGGGACCACGAAATAGCGAATTTTGATCTAAAACTTAGTAGTTATTATGGTGATTTTTTATCCCAAATTTACCCCCAGGTTAATTTGGATAACTCATTAAAAATGTACTTAGCCATTTTTACATCCTGGTACATTTAAATGACCGTCAAATTCCCTTTTCCAAATACATTAGTCATTGTCATTCAAAAACTCATGGGAGACTTAGCCTATTCATTAGTGGGTTACTTTTAAAAGTTTGCTTGACATTCATTTGGCCGTAAAATTTAACACCAAACATAAGTAGGGACACATGATATAATCTTTGGGACTCAACTAGGGACACGTGTCATCATTTTGGCCAACTTCAAGCCCCAGGGATGAGCTTCTTTGGATAATTTCATCGGGTTTGAGCTTAAGTCAATGGAAGTCAAAGAACACGCAACGAGGTCAAAAGGGGACATGTGGTGCATTTATTTGAATCCAAAAATTTACTAAGTCCCCAAAGTAAAAATTTTCAATGTGAAGGAAACTCTTACAACTGACAACCCGAAGCTACGTGGAGCCATTTTATTGGCTAACCTTTCGCATTCTGGAAACCAGGAAGGTTAAGGGGTAGTCTAACGCACTGACATTGCAAAGGATCATGGATATTTCCTATTGGATCATTATTCACAATTTTCAATCAAGAGCTATTAAAATTATAACAACCCGAGGGGCGTGGAATTATCTCATTGGTTAATTCTTCGCAAGTTTTGAAGGGCAAATCAAAAGGAATGACATTGCAAAGTGCGTGGAGCCTTCTTATTGGATCACACTTCGTAATGGTCAGTAAAAGGCTTATTAAAAGGTGAATTAAAAAAAAATTTGGATCCTTCTCATTGGCTCACATTTATAATGGAGTAGTCAAAGGAAAATGATAGTTTGACACTCTGAAGAAATGTGGTATGGTCTTATTGGCCCACATTTCATAAAGGTAGACCCACTCGCAAAGGATAAGGAAGGAAAAGGAAAAGTAAAGGGAAGTATAATCCTACAATCCAATGGGCCACTAACACATGATAAAATGTGAAACATTGCACACGTTGATAGAGCCCAATCCCAAAGCAAATCAAAAATTGCCACATGTCAAGTTCTTGTGCTTCGTGATAGGAAAATATTCAAATGGCCATATCTTTTGATCCAGAGCTCTAAATCAAACAAACTTTATATCATTGGAAATATCTCCTTGAGCCCTTCAACTTGGCATCATAAAATATGATTTTTATGACATTTAGTGGGTCAAAATGGAAAACATGGATTCTAAGGGAGAAAAGATTCGTCACGAGCATGCATACGATCAAATCAAATGGTTCAAACCACAGAAATTGATGAAGTATGGCTTCATTTCATCTGCATGATGAAATAAATAGTAATGACCTTAGATGGTGCCCACTTTCTTTAAAGGTGAATTCATTATAGACTCGCTAGTGATTGAAAGTCGAAAACTCATTCCCCTTCTCTTTTCCCTGTTTTCTCTCTTCTGTCTATTTCTCTGAGCTATAAATTGTAAAATATTTCATGATTGAAAGAATGGACATTCTAAACTATAAAGGAACCATTTCAAAATGTTCTCTCGAGTAGTTATTAGTAGTAAACCTTCATTTTGGCCTCTATAGATGTTTTCTTACCTTTTATTTCAATTGTAATGGATTGTACTAATTTTATAGCAATAAAATTTGTTTTGTGGCATGTTTTGTCTGTCCTAGCTCATTTTATTTGTAGTCTTGCCTTCCTTTTACCATTGTGATGTGTTGTGCATATTTCTTTCATTTACAGGATCTAATTTTGATTGTGTTTCAGGTGAAAGTGGCAAGTTAGATGTTGTTTTGATTTGTGGAAGGTTTTCTGCCATATCTCTTCCCATTTATCCTCATTTTCCCTCATAAGAGTGTTCATCCCCCTTTTTAGTGTTTTCATTGCCCTTTTAGCTTAGGATTTCCCTTTCCATGCATCTCTTTCTAACCCTGGTCCCTTAGATTGTTAGTTTAGGATTAGATAGTTACATTTTTCTTTGTAGTAGTTCTAGCATTAGGTTTAGGTAGAGAAACCATCCTTTCTCGGAGGTATGTCTTATAGTGAAAGTCCCATAACTTGGAGATAGACTTGTGTTGCTAAAAATCCTAAGTTGTCTATGACTCGAGGTAGGGTGCAATTTTGAGATCCAATAGTTATCATCCTTCCTAAGGTATTTTGGTTGAATAAGGGGTTTCTAGTGGGTGTATTTTGAGAAAATATTGAGTCTTCTATCACAAACCTAGAATAATCCCAAGACCTAATTGGAAAGGTCTAGTTATAAGGGAAAGGGGATTTATCTTTTGAAGTACACCCTGAAACCTTAGAAAACCATGAAACAAGAAAATGGGTGTCATAATATGTTCTTATGTTGTTGAGAAACCTAATACAATGAAAGTTATAATGGAAAATGCTTGAAGATAAAGGTGGTAAAAGCTAGAAAGCCTAGAAAGGAGAAAAGAGTGTTTGAGTGAGAACCAAAAGGAGATAGGTTATGAAATTTGGGATATACCATGTTGATGGAAAAGGATTCTTGAAGAAGTTTTTACATTGTTCGGGCATACATGGGTTGGACTAACCATGAACTCGGTAAGAGCTTTGGTCTTAAGAGCAAAAGAATGCAATTCTGAGCAAGATAGGTGAAATTTGATGTTTTGATCTTTTTGAATCAAGTTATCAGTGGATATAACATTGTTTATGAGTGAGAAATAGGGAACTAAGGTATAAAGAGGTTATTGAAGGTTAGTGAAGGAGAAATGAAGGAAGGTAAGAAAAATGGAGTTTTCATGAATTATGATCATCTTGTTAGTGAAATTATCATTGCATGAAGTACATGAAATAAGGTATATTGTATGGTGAAGACATCTAAGGTGAAATTAGTCATTTTTGCAAAGTTGATCCATTTTGGGCTACTTGAGAAGATCCTCACTACAAAGCATTTGGGTAAAGTTTTTGTTTCTTCCTTAACTTGTTGAATGCATGAAGAAATGATTTATCTCTACATCATTTTGGTATCGAGAGCAGAGGAATGAGATTTTTGTGGCTAATAGTGAATTATAAGTGTGTTAATGAAATTGACAAGTACTATTTGAATAGATAAGAGAAGAGTGAAATAGTGAAAGAAAAGTAGAGAGAGAAAGACACCAAAAGACTAGGTAAGAATCCTATGTGATTTGTTGTGAAGAACAAGCTGAAACAAACATGTTAGAGAGAAGAAAAGAGGAAAATGGACAAGGAAGAGTTATTGAAAGAGCTAGTGATGATGTTAAGCCATAAGAAGAAGAGTCAAAATGAGAGAGAGGAAGAAGAAATAAGAAGCCAAAAGGAAAGAGGAAGCTAGAAAGCTAGATATATGGGTCAAAAATAATTGAGAGACATTAGGAAATATGTAGAAAAGTTTGAGGAATTGATATTGACCATGGAAGAAGAATATGTAGATGAAGAGGACTCAGTAGAAGCGGAGGATGAATAGGAAAGTTAAGAATGTAGTCACTTTCTTCACCAACACCCTAGGCACTTGTTGACACATCATCCGGCTGAAGTTTGAATGCTCACCAGAAGTGTGCAAAGGTACTAGGTCCCTCTATTGATGCCAATTTTTTTTAAGTATTTAGTGCACATGAAGATACATTCCATAACCATCACAAATAAACTAGTGCAAAGCATAAAGTAAACATATCACAACCATATGCAAGGTGAACTAAACAAGGATCAATATGAGATTTACCAAGCAAGAACCAATTATAAAGACATCAATAACAAGTAAAAAACCATATAGATCCATTATTTTGACCCACCATGCATTGCAATAGCTGAATACATCAATTCTATCATCATAAGATAGTGTGCATAAACATAACAACAACATAACAACAACATAACCTTACAAGTAACTCACGATCCCTCCCTAATAGTGTGAATCATAACACACACACACACACACACATATATATATATATAGGGCGTGTGGAATTTCCCTTCACCTCCCATTAACTCTCAAAATATCCTGTAGGACACAAATAGCCATGTGTGCACTATAAGGTAACTCAAAAGCATGCAAGCTTCGCCTAATGATAGATTATCTTATATTTTAAACTCTAGATCTAATCCTATTATTATCCCGAACTCTACATGACACTTTATATTCTTCCAACATGAGATCCTTCTAAAAATAGACTTTACTTTAACTACAAGTCTTCATGCTCAACCTTATCTTCAAAACATTGCTTAGCGTCACTCCAACCGTTCATCTTCCAATTCTGTCTCATGCTTCAAAATGCGGCTAAGCGTCAAATGTGTTTAGATGGGGTGTGAGTCTTCACGCGCGTTATCTTCTCTACTTCTACACGTGCCTTCATGCCTACCTTCCACATGTCCAAAAATATCACACCGCTATATTTAGTGCCTTTTAAGGGTCCAACATTACCCCACACTAGTTGGATTTCCGTCCCCGGTAATTCTTTGATTACCAAACACAAAAATTCATGAAGGAGACAAAATTTCAAAATTTGAAATGAACATCATACCCAAAATATGCTAAGACTCCTGGAATCTCTATGGGAACTATGCATCTACCCCATCTACTAACTTCTTCCATTCCTCAAACTTCTTCAAAACCTTCCCCAACACAGCCTCCACAATCCCCGGTACTTGGTTAGGAGTAACCTCTTCGACTCTTCCTTTCAACTCCTTTGTAACCACCACCAACTCTGTGCAAGCACCATAAATAATTTCCATATGTTCCAGTATAGAATTATGGAACTCACTAACTTTCTACTCAAGTTACTCATGTTTCACCTTGATTTTATCCTTATATGCCATGGTTTATATAATTAAGCTGAATGCACTCAAGTTTTTTTGGTTGGAGTTTTTTCTTGTATATTCTTGAGTATAGCTTCTTCATCCACCATCCTAACATCAATGTAAGGTTTGTACTTCTAGCACATGCCTTTCGCTTGATTCTTTGAGATGGGTGAGAAATTCCTCCAGCTCGGTGATCCTTGCTTTAACTTCTCTTTAGAAATTTCCTTAGCAGTTGGCCTCATGTCCCTCTAAATATTAACTAGTAACATCCCAACCAGATCCTCCAAATACTCCATTTCATCCACATAGTCCATTCGGTGTTGGATAACCACCAAAGGACACTACTCTATGATCTTTTGAATGAGTGCATCAACTCTATCATAAGCTTCCTTAGTCATTTTTTGTTCACCTTGCAATCCCTTTCACAGTCTATCTACCTCATACTCCTCATTTTTCTATTAGAAAGGTATGAATAATGGAACTTGAGTCTAAAATTCTCCTTTCCTCTTCAAGATCCATCTTATTTAAGGCATTGTACACTGCTCATTAATCAAATGATTTGGATTTATGGCTCTATACTTTTCTCTAGGATTATTCTTCAATATCATTATTTCAATTGAATGCGCACTTACTTCAAACTTGGGTTCATTTGAATGAGAATACAAATTCTAACTCAAGTATTTTCCTTATCCTAGATTCCCCTCCATATTGTCCCAACAAATCCCAAGAATCCAATTTCTCTGTGGGTATCATTCTCTAAAATCGTGCTCGTATCACCTTCTTGGGGTCATCCATGAAGTCCATGTGAGGTGACCTAGGGGTCCACCACTTCCTCTGCACCTTTCTCTTAGTTCTCTATTTCTATTGAGTTGTGGAGCTCAATTGCTTCACAAATAGCATGCTTTACAATTTTTTGGAATACACGGTAATAGGTGTTGATTGAGTGACCGCCGTCAGTCACTTGGGACTGGAATCGTTCAAACAAGTAGGAACCATTATCAGTTAGGGTAACCAGCATCGGTTACCTATGCATGATTGATTTTATTTAAGTCACGGGAATTAGATCTAAAATTTTATTAAAATGTGGTCTAATGGTTGTAATTGCATAGCTAAGGTGCCCTAAGTTTTTATATGCTTATATAAGTTATAAAGATAAGGTTAGAAGAGTGAATTAGAAGAATTATAAGAAGGAATTATTAGAGAGAGAAATAGAGAAGCTTGTGAGGAAGAAAACACTTTGTACATCCGGGAGGTGTGGAAGATTTTATATCTTCATTGTATTTCCTCTATAAAGCTCGAATAATATATCGGTTTTTCTTGGTGGATGTATAGCCCACACTTTGGGTGAACCATGTTATATCTTGTGTAAAGTTTCTTTTGGTTTATTTATTTATTGCTTGCATGCTTAGATCTGATATATATCTATAAAACAAGAGTGTGTTCAACCCCACAATAAGCTGTTATCGAGATTTTTTGTTTGAGGGTTTTATGTGTTGATATATTTACACATAGAGGGATTTTTGATTGAGTGGGAGCTACAACAATGGCAGAAGATGGAAAATACAAAGTTGATGAATTTGATGGCTGTATTTATCAATTATGGAAGATGCGGGTGGAAGATTATTTGTATTAGAAATATTTATACTTACCATTGGATGAGAAGGAAAGACCTACAAAGATGACTGATGAAGAATGGAAAATTCTTAATAGAAAGGATTTGGGATTTATAAGATTGAGCCTGATAGCATTTGTGGATTCAAATATTACCAAAGTAGAAACCATGGTAGATGTAGTCATTTTTACACCCATCACAAAGGAAAGGAATCCCATGCATGCCGGCCTATCATCCGGTGGGCACCTTTGGGCAATCACTCGAGGTACGCATGAGTGTCGAGTCTCTCTTTATGTGAGTTTAGTGGGAAACATCATCTATGATCCAAGTTTAAGATATTTGAGAGGGAATAAGACATACAAGCACCATAGAGCTCAGAATAGCTTCTAGATCCTTGTAGTCATTCTAGACAGAAAAGAGCTTAATAGATTATAGAAATTACACCAAAATAGAAAGGAAGTTATACAAGAATTCATACTTAATTCATAAACATAAATGAAAAAGAGCTATGAAGAATGATGTATGCATTAGAACCATTAATGTTCATATTCACATAAACTAGTAACCTCATTACATTCATTAGGCCCATTACAGAATGTCACAAAAAAGGGACCATAGTCATGCATTATAACTGGATTCATATAACTAGACCCTTAAAAGAAAATTTATAACTCCCAAACCCTTGATACATCCTTTCCTACAATTATTTACCCAAGCTAATAGATTCCTTGTAGTATTTCTGCAGAGCTCTGCTCTCTATTTATTTTCTTCTTCTTTTACTTCTGCAGGCACTTATATATATAGCCTTCTTGAACTACCAACTCATTCTTCTACAACCTCAGACTATGTCGCCAAGTGTCTGAATGTGGTCCTCCATGAGTGCATGCTCCTCCAGGCCTGAGCTCACTACTCCTTACCATGATGTCCTTGTAGAAGCTTCTATTGTAGGGCATATTCCTTCCAGCCAGGCCACCTTTCACCAGGTGGCACCTTACCCATGCGGGTCATTTTTCTCGCATCCTACCCGATAGGTCAAAAATGGATAAGTCCTGGATTCTGCTCCGCAAGTGCGCATCCTAGGTTCTACCAAAACCCTACTTGAACCCTTATCTTATGTGTGCTTTATTCAGCCGTTCACGCCTATGTACCCTTTTTGGACTTAGTTGAATTTTGGGCCCAACATCACCCCACACTTTACCTATTCTCCACCCTCAGAAACTTCCTCAAAGAATAAAGAAATACACAATAAAGGGGACAAAGAATGGGAAAAGAAGGAAGAATGGGGAATGATGTTACTTAAATCAATAAGAGAGGAAAGTTCTTCTGTAAGTCGGCCTCCAGATTGTTCCAAGCATTGACCTCATTCTATGCTCTCTAGAAAATATCACCTACTAAGGTGCTCACTGATCAAAACCCAGCCCATCCCCTTGGGTGCTCATGGTGTCAACAATTTTCTCTAACTCCTTGCATATATCCTCCAGTCGCATCCATCCTTCATGTAATCTACATGGGTATTTCCTTTAGCCAATTTTTAATTGAGCCCCGTAAGGCCTCAATAGCTTCTGATTTATTTTCTACCTCGGCTAGGATCTTTTCTCACTCCGCTCTGTTCCCCTTGTTCTTCTCCTGGAACTCTTTAAGTTCTACTTCATCATTGGCGACCAGCATGCTTGCCACTTTGTCTCTATCCACGTAGTTGTTGTACATGGCCTCAGCATTTTGGGAAGCAATATTTACATCAATAAGGACCTTGTTGTATTCAGCTATGAGTGCCACGACCTTCAATTTATCCTCCTTTTCTAAATGCGCGGCCACTTCTTCTGTAGATTCCAAGGCTAGCGGCTACCTCTCCATGGTGAGGATTCTTGTTAAGTCCTCCAGGCATTCTAGGGTAGATGCATACTTCCACGCGTGGGAGGTGCTAGGTCCGGATGCTTCAACACTATTGCATCTGTAATGGACTCCACCTTTTTGTATACTTCACGTACTCTAGCCTTCTCATCCCTTAACTCATGCTACAACTAGGTGTTGATCAGATTTTCTTGACTCAGCTCCTTTGTCCTCATAGCTAGCTCTTCCTCTTTCTTCTCCAGTTCATCCTCTAGATCTTTGATTCTATCATTCTACCCAAAGAGTCTAGCTTTAACCTCAACGGAGACCTTGTTGAGTGCGTTGCATAGTTGTTCATCTGAGAGCTATTGAGAATTCACCAATGGGTTGTCTCCTTTTAATTCCAGTAATGTTATTATTTCCCTTTCCCCATGGCTTACTTTGAATTCTGGCTCATCAAGATGGGACTCAAATGCCCATGAGAGCATCTTCCTTGTCTACATGGGTATGCAACCTCCTTATCAAAAGATGACATTTTTAGGAGCTCCTCTGCTGGAACCATGCTTTGGAACCGTGCACGTAACACTTTGTTGGGGTCATCAATATAACCCAACCATGGCCTCTCCTCCTTCATGCACTTTCCTCCCATGCACATTCCCTTAGGAATATTTACAGTTAAAGTGGGGCCTCTAGTGCTTCCATGGTCCTTTTCCCCACTCTCTTCCTTATCCTCATTCATTACCAGCTCAATGTTGTGTTCCAACTCCTCTTCCACCAAGGTCTTAATGATCTTCTCAACCTCTCTTTCTACCTCTTTTTTACCTCTTCGCTCCCTTCTTTGTCTTGGGTGCCTTCCCCTCTTGGCTGCCCTCTCTCCACGCGAAGATGTACTCATTCTTCTCTCCTTCTCCCTCCTCCAAGTCATGTATACTGAACACATGTTGTTCTTGGTTTACCTTAGGCTTATCTTCCTCATCATCATCCCTTTCACCCTGGTAGGCCCCCAAGCTCTCAGTGTACTCAGAATCTAACTCCTCTGTCATCTTCTACTTCTTTCCAACTAGGGATTCCAGTGTAGGTGACTCTATCTCTTCTTCTTCGATGACTCCTTGTCTAATGGATCCTCTGGCTCCGGAGTCTTCTCTTTGACTATGGACTTTTTCTTGTGTGAATACATACTTGTTCTGGTGCTTGTCCCAGGGGTACCTATTTCCTGTGTATTCACTACACTTGGTACTTTCTCCTTTGGTTATTTTTCCTTCTGCCTAGGTGCGGGTCTCTTCCTACCAGTTGGGTCCTCAGGTATGGACACCTCGTTCTCCAGATACGCACCCTTCTCAAATTTGGGTCTTATGTGGAGGTATACTTGTACCGCGGTCCCTCCTGCAATGGGAAAAGTCATGGGTCTCACCATTTGGACCTCATGCGACACGTACTTCTCCACGTATGTATGCTTGTTGGGGTAGACCAACCCTTTGCACATTTCTCTATGGTCCCGGTCTAGATTACCAAGGTCCAACTTCAAATTCTTGGATTCTTTGAACCTGTTCACTCCCCTTGGAAGTGTTGAGATGTGAAGGAAAAAGGGAGCTTGCACCATGGGCTCCATGTCTCATCCATTAGTTTAAATCTGTTGAGGTAGAAATGTTGGTACATAGAAAACTTGGCTTCTCCCTTAGTGGTCACTGGTAGTTGTTCAAGGATCCTCCATTCTACCCCGAATGCATTCCTTAGGCGCATGTACCACTTCTCAAGCACACCTTATGCATGGCCATCATACTATCATAGCTATACTTCTCAAACCTCTTTGTGGGTGAAGGGTCTTCAGCAGGGTACTCCCACACAAATTTTTCCGCTACATCAAGCACCCAATCTCTAAAAACACAATGGTTAACATGACATTACCAAAAAGGATTTTATCACCTTCCTTCGCGTTCTTTGATAATCTCATCCGCGATGAATGCAGACAAGTTGTAGATGGTGCCCTCGAAATCCTCCTACAAACATTCAACCAGGCCTTATTTACCTGGGTCCATCTCTCTGGCCATTTAACTTTGTCACAAGGTACATGTCCATCTTCATCACAAGGTCCTTGATTTTTGTGATATCAAAGTACCTCGACCCCTTTTTGTATGCATAAGCAGTGATGGTTTCCTTAATTACCTCCTTATCACTTAGGTCATCCTCCAAACTCTCTCCTTCACGAGATGAGGGTGAAATGTGAAGCTTGAGGGTTTGCATCCACCTGTGAAGTAAAAGTAATCTAAATACATGTGCGACATCAACCATTGATATAGGCACTCAGGCTTCCCAAAGTAGGGCAACTCAAAGAGTTGCAATAATCCTAACTTCTCCATCTTCACTTTTACATCATCATTATAGATGGGAAAACCCTCATGGTGTCCTTTTATTCATTGGGTGCACTAACTCCAGCACCATTTCCTTCTCGATTGTGCTCGAATGATGATTGTAATCATTTACTGACATATTTCTTAAATGGGACTCCCACTCGCACCCAAGCAATACTCCATCTGGGTACTACATTTTTGCATACCACTCTTCATTTATACCGTGGCAATGTCTTGTTGCTTACCCTTGCCCTTGCCCTTTCCCTTCTTAGGTGTGCCAACTGGTTTCTTGGGTGCCATTGTTTATGTTAACACTTCAACTTCTTTCACTTGCTTTGTTTTACTACCCCTTTCCAAGTTTAGATCTCAAACTGGTGAAGAAAATCTTTTCAACCCATGCCCTAGATACCAAACCCTAACTAGAATCTCTTTTCACCAGACGATGCTTCTCCACAATTATTTCCATGCCTATGAATCACTTCATTTCCAATTTGTAAATCCAAACTGGTCACTCACACTCAAATTCTTGCAATTTTTCTTCATATGGATCAACTCTGGAAACCCTAGTTTGCAAAAGCTCCTCTTCGTATATGCAAAGTGAAAAAATGAAATGTCAAACCTTTATTTATAGTTTTTCCCATTTTTAAGCATTAAATGCTACTTCACCTACCACCATACTTTTAACGTTTAATGCGGATTTTTCAAACAAATCCTGAATTTTGTGCCCTAACTCACATGCCCAACCTGCGTGGACAATCTTCCAACCTTCTGGCATGTAACCAATCCATCTTGATAGGAGACTCTTGCACATACATAACTAGCGCTAAAGGCACTTCTTCTATCATGATTTTTTCTCTCACCTACCTCATGTTGTTTATGCGCTTCTTCCTCCTATACGTGGGATCTGAAAGTAGCCTTATCTTGACACTAACCATTCTTTTCTACCTTTTCTTTCATGCACCTCTTTCAATAGGGCCATTCAACCAGGATTTTCAACACAATCCTCCTTGGCACTTTACCCATGCTTTCCTTCACATCACTCCACCCCACACTTAAAAAAATGCGTGGTCCTCTGCGCATTCAAAACCTTTAAAAAGTAACAAGGTTATTGGATTCCAAAGTGAAAAATAAAACAACAACATGAAAGGGAAACATAAGAAAGGAAATGCATAAAGGAAATTATAAACTATCTGGAAAAAATGCCTTATTTACAAACACCAAGAAGCCTTATTTATAGTAGGGCTTCAACCTACTCCCATTGAAGTGTCCAAGAAATTTTGTTCCATCCAATGCTTGTAACTGGCATGCACCCGAATCAAGGATGTATGAGATTATATAGGGACCTAACCAATGGACCTTTAACTTCCCAGGGTGGTACAGAAACTTAGAATCATACAGTAAGACCATCTTTGCCCAACCTCAAACTTCTTGTTCCTAATGTGGCGATCATGCCATGATTTTTCTTTTCTTTTTATGCTAATTTGCTCCACCTAGCAAGTGATTTTATTTCATCCATTCATCAATTCTCTCTTCCAGACTTGCTCATCATCACCCTCCCTCTGCATGTGCTATTTGCGAGAGAAGGTAACATGAAATCAACTGGTAGAACAACTTCCATGCCAAACACTAATTGAAATGGTGTGGCTTTGTTCATCCTTTTATAAGTTTTCCTATAAGCCCATAATACGTTGATACCTTTTCATCCAAATCTTTCTTCCGACATCACAAATTTTTGTCAGGGTATGACTCAGTATTTTGTTAAATGCTTCTGCAGTTCCATTTTCTTGTGGGTGATAAGGTGTAGTCTTGTGATGAGCCACCATGAACTCTACTAACAGGATCCTCATGGTCTCATTCAAGAAATGTGTACCCCTATTGCTAGTTAAACTTAAAGGGCATCCATACCTTGTGATAATGTTCTCCCACAAAAATCTTATTGTTGTAGCTGTTGTGTAGTCTTTAGTTGGGGCTGCCTCTGCCCACCTTGTCAAATAGTCATGCAAGTGATTACGTAGCGTGATCCAGTCCTATGCACTGTTGCTAGTGCAATAGGGCCTACAAAGTATATTGCCCATTTCTCAAAAGGTTCAGTGCTAGGGATAGGGTGCAAAGGCATTTCATCTCTCCTTCCTGGCTTGCCAACGTGCTGACAGTGGTCACACACTTTACAATATTCCTTGCAATCCTTATACAAAGTTTCCCACCACAATCCTATAATTAGTATTTTATGTGTGGTGACATCACCTACATAATGTCCACCTACACTTCCCCGTTTGCTTCCTCTATGATGGCGAGGTGCTCATACTCTAGTACACACATGCACAAAACTTTATCACACACCTAATTTGTATAAGTCCCAACCGATCAACATGTAGGGTGCAACGATTATGGTTAGTTCTTTTTCTCTAATGTCTTCATCCCTTCTGGTGCCACACCTTCCTTAGAAATATACAATTTCCTCCAAATCTGAGGGCACATGCTGCAACCTAAATAGTTGCACATCGGCATAGTCTCTTCAATTCTCTACGCGTCCTCCCCTGAATTAATTCTTGACAAATGATCAAGTCCACAATTACTCTTTCCAGGCTTCACAACTACCGTGAACTCAAACTCTTGAAATAACAACACCCACCGACATATGCACCCTTGTAGAATGGGCTTGTTCACCAAGTACTTTAATGCCATGTGGTCAGTGTAGAAGATAAAGGGAGTTTCCAGTAGATACTACCTGAACTTGTGAAGCGCATAGATCATTGACAATGCTTTGCACTCGGTCGTAGTATAATTCTGCTCTCTGCTGGTGTCAACTTCCTGCTTGTAAAGCATAGGGGTGATCAAAATTCCCTCACTAGGTTATGTAAGTACTACCCCAATGGCCGTTCTAAGGCATCTACATGAACATGGAAGGGATTATCCCAAGAGGGAAAATGTAATATAGGTGCGGTGACAAGCCTATCCTTTAATGTGTCAAACTCCTTTTGCTGCACCTTTCCCCAATGGAAGGAACTTTTATGTCTGAGAAATTCTTCTAAAGGCACGGAAATCTTGGCATACCCCTTGATGAACTTCCGATAGTAGCCGTGTGTCCAAGAAACCCACGCACTACGCTTTGGCTAGTAGGCTCCCCTAATCCCACAATAACTGCAACCTTGGCAGGATCTACTAGCAGACCCTCCTTACATATGATATGCCCCAATAATGTTTCAAAGGGGGTAACAAAGACACACTTATTAATGTTGAGGGATATCCTCAACTACCAACACCTCTCAAACATCAACCTCAAATTATCAAAATGGTCTTTTACTAGCCCATACACCATCCAATCATCCAAATAAACCTAGAGAAATTTATGGATGAAGTCCTAGAATGCTTGTACCACTATGCGCGAGAAAACAGTAGGCACATTCTTCAACCCAAAGGGCATGACCATGTATGCAAAACTTCCCCATTTAGTGGTGAAAGTTGTCTTCTCTGGTCTTCCTTTGCAATCCAGACTTGGTGGTACCCCGAAAATCCATCCGTAAAGGAATAGATTTCACACCCAACGAATCCCTCCAAAATTTCTTTAGTGAAGGGGGTTGGAAAAGGATCGATGACACAAACTACGTTCAGCTCCCTATAATCCACACAGATCCTAATCCACCCATCCTTCTTGATGTTGATTACCATTGGACTTATCCACTCCGATTCTTCAACAACTTCAATGATCCTAGATGCTATCATTTTGTCTATCTCTTCCTTTACCTTCATGTGTAAATTGGGATTCATCGGTAGGGTATCTTCCTGATTGGGTGTGCACCATCCTTCAACTTTATCCTCATCTCCCCCAAGGAATGGTGGACATCTTTTAGCTCATGGTACACACGTGGAAATAAATCCTCAAACTCACGCAAAAGATCAATGATCTTAGAGACTTCCTTCTCTCGACCAATAATCTCCAATGATAGCTTCCTTAGGTTCTTCTCTGAGTTGATGTTAACCTTTTTATTTTTTAAAGGTTCATGGTAGGCGCACGGTGAGTATAAACATTGTCCACTACCTCGCATGTCCCTACGGAATGGTTAACATCCAAGCTTTCGCTTCCTCCCCATCAATCACATATACAAGCTTTCCTTTCTCCTTTTTCACACATGCACACTCAAGCTGAACCTCCTCTGTTTCCTCTTCTTCAAAGTGCACCTCCAAACTTGGCTCACCAAGCAAGTCTAGCATACCTATCTTCTGTCATGGCACTATCCCCCATGGTAAGGTGCTTGACAACCTGTAATGCCTTATCAACTGATGGCTTGGTACTTTGATACTCAAATATTTGAATGAGGTCAGCTGCTAGCTCTTTTCGATTCCCTATTTGGTGGCGTGTCTCAGAATGTATGTACCATGCATGCATGTAACCTGCAGTGTAGAATATAGTTTTTGCACCCAAAGGGATGGTGGAAAAGCTTTCATGCCTTCCCTCCAGGTTCTCTCACATGATTGGATGTGGAAAGAGGCGAGATACTTACCAAAGTAATCTTTTATGGTGGTGGGCTCATTACTTCTAGAGAAACAAACAAAGAAGGAAATTCTCACTTCGTGGCATTCCAAGAGATTATCCGATGTGTTGCCCACCAGTGCGCAACAGTTCCTAGTAGGACGTAACTTAACATCCCCCTTCTTTCATTTTCCTCCTTCCATTGAGCTTCCATTTTTTACAAAAATACCTCAGGGGAGGCTCCTCCTGAGTACTTAGGTAGCTCTTTTCCTCCTAGGCACCAAACTATGTGCGCCTTTCTTACTTTTGTCACCGATCCTCTTAAATGTTGTTTGATCAATTCATAGGTCCCATGCACCTAATTATCACATGTTAGACTAGTGGTGTCACTTATCGACTGAGCATCTTCAAACTGGATAACTCCATCGGTAGGATGGATTATCTCTGGATCCCTGATTGAGTGCACATATATTCTATCCAGGACCTCTTCTCCCAAAGGTTCAGTATAGGGTGTTGACTTCCCATCAGCAGAGGTATGATGACTCGTTACTCTTCTTTTTCAAAGATGATGTACCCCTTGTTGAACCAATGATCCGCATTGTTCTTATAACACCATGGGTGCCCAAGAAGTGCGTTGGGAAATTTTCTTCCTCTTGGCAAGCGCAAGACTTTAAAGTCCCTAGTAAACTTAGCTCCTTGAATGGTGATAGTTGCATCCTTTAAGACACCAATGGGCATTGCCTTTGTTTTTTTTTTCCATATATAGCAAATTCAAAGATGGTTGTAATGTAGGCCTTCCCATCTGATGTCATGCATCCAATGTGAGAACATTTACCCCCGTGCTCTGTGTCAATGAGGATATTACTCAGTAGCCATCCATCCACCACTACATTTAACGTGATCTCCCTATCATAGTCAAGGATGTGAGGGGGAAGGTTTGCATGTAGGACATACCTCTCGCACTCTTCTCCGACACATGGTACCTTCTCTCTAAACCATGCCCCTAGTAAGGTAATAACATTCTCTTGCCTTAGCATTTTACATACCTCCCTAACCTCATCCAGGTCATCTCTTGGCGCCTCGACCTTCCTTCTTTGCTCCTCCCTCCTGGACTGCTCCTTTAGACACTAGATTTCTCCTTGTAAAATCTAAATGACATCCATGGTATCTTGATATACCTCCTCGATCGATGAGCAGGATCAGGTACTTTCCATGTACCACTTCTTCTCAAACCGAGTCCTATGGCTTGGTATTTCCTTTGTGTGCATGGCCTTTGCTCTTGTTGTTACTAAAACAGGTTCTAAGCCTGCATCATGTGTTACCCGTGGCATCCATTGTGTGTCTGTATTCTTAATGCTTACCATTACAACACCCTTTTCTTTCTGTTGCTTTGATTCATGTGCTCAAACAACTCAGGGCACTCCTCACACTTATGTTTCTTCCCGCACCATGAGAACTGCAATAGGTCTGGGAACTCTCATTTGTAATGCTCTGTAGACCCATAATTAAAACAAGTTCCATGTAGAAACTCACTTCTTCCTCTGTGATTACCACGACCATGAAATCCTCTGTGAAATCCCCTTCCACGTGCACCTCCATCTGTGCGCTCCTCATAATGGCGATCATCAACTTTAGAACTACTGGTAATGTTGGTCTGGTGCACCCCATAATCAATGGCCTCATGGATAGATCTAGTCAATAAGCCTAAAAAGACACATTCTTCCAAGACACAATTGTGCGTTGTAACAAGATACATCTACTTGCATCATGGTCCCCATGAAAAATTTCACAATCTACTATCATGATGCGTACTGTCCTCGGGGGAAACTATCCTTGACATGCCCCTCTACTTCATAATCTGTACACCATATACCACTACAAGTCTCATGAGTTGAGTTCAAAAACAACGTTTCCATCTCGCTTAGCCATAACAACAATCTGAGCCTCCAAAAATGGGCTAATACTAGTATCAACACTTCCAATAGCCTCGGCGTGTAGAGCAACTTCTAACACCTCACGCAGTGGTCTGTGAAAGTTTTATGAGATAAGGCCCTTCTAAAAGGATTGATCAACCCTCCAACAAACCATTGATCATCTTTATGAAGGGTGAATATTATATGATAACTTAGAAAAGAGATTTTTAAAGTGTGCATCATATTCTCGCAAACTCTCTCGCCATTCCATGTTGAATCTCCTTCAGGGCATTGATGTTCTTCTGTTCAAACTCAAGGATGTAGAGTTACGCCAAGAATTCATTATTTAAAGCAATATAATCCACCACCATTTGATGAGGGTCATATTTCCTATACCAGCTATGTGCGCGCCCTACAACATCATTGCAAACTAACTAGCCTTCCACTCTAGGGTTGTGATCCCCTTTACACGCCATAGTAGTTCACACTTGTGAACGTATTCTGTAGTATCTTCTATACCTCTATAATCTGGCAAATGTAAAGACATATCAAAGAAGACTTGAGGGGGTGGTTGGGGCCCTTGTCCTCCTGAGCTAGAGCCTTGGTTCCCTCTCGGTGTTTCCTCCACCTCCGGATCCACCAGATCCACCAAGTATTGTGCCTCTTGAGCCACTAGATCCTCTGGATCCACCAAGTCTTGTTCCTCCTAACCCTCCAAATCCAATAGGTCCACCAGGTCTTGTAGTGGTTGTGTAATTTTCCCCAAGGTTCCACTGAATTACATGTCGACAGTTTGTGATAATGCCCCACTATCACTAGTGTACCCCACGCCACTCCTGTACGTGAGACCGAAGGATTTTTTACTTTCTCCTTGTCTAAAAATTCCTCCGAATACTAGAATATGTGTATCCATAGAAATGGGAAATGAAAAAAGTGTATCTCTTGGGTGCAGATCTGTCACTCCCACTGATACCAACTGGGTCAACGATACTCCTTCCTTGATCTAGAAAACCAAATGCCAGGGTTTGGTCACTAGGTGGGTTCAAATACGTGTCAATGACTCTTCTCTCTCCACATGACAAAATCTCATCAGAAGCCAAAGGGGTTTCTCTTATGCGCTTGCCAAGATGGGGTAGCACAGACTACTTAGGTTCCACGTCCTCCACGTGAACCTCAACTCCTTCCCACAACGTCTACCTCTATAGATCCATCACACTTGTAACCTCGCATCATCTAGCAATCTCCCTTTCATGCACTTCACTATACTTGAGTCGTCTCTCCTCCCTTTCTTTCTCCATCGTAATATATGCCATCTTCCTCCACCCTAGCTTCCTCACCCAATGCTTAAAATGGTTTAGATGACCATTGGAAATGCCTCTAAACTCAAGGTAACAATCAAGATCTTCATTTCCAAAGGGATAACATGTAGAAATGATCCTCTAGGATCCCACAAAAATTCAAACTCAGCAACTTCTAGACAAGAATATGTATAAATAGCGTACTCCAGAGTGTAGCTATCCAACACACCTTTCCACCAATGATCCACAGCATGAGTCCACGTCATATCTGCATCCTGTAGCCTTTGGTATTCTTCTTGGGTCCACGTATGGGATCTATAATACCAACTTGATCTAGATGTATAAGCTGAGAGCCATTCTTACAGTTCTACTGGGAAGCAAGAAAAAAGTTTCATATAAATCATGGTAGAGGTTCTCTTCTACCCATCTATGTGCATTAAACTTAGGTCCAATGTTGAATCTCTAAGAAAATTCATCCTCCATGCTTTTGAACCATGATTCAAAACTTTCCAAAGTTAAACGCTCTGTCATTACTCATTACATAGATCATGATGTATGTCATTTCCCACTACAACTTCAAAAAGAGGTCCCGGCAATAGAACTAAGATGTAGTCATTTTTACACCCATCACAAAGGAAAGGAATCCCATGCATATTAACCTATCACCCAGTGGGCACTGGGCACTCACTCAAGGTATGTTTGGGCACCGAGTCTCTATTTTATGTGATTTTAGTGGGAAACAACATCTATGATATGAGTTTAAGAGATTTGAGAGGGAATAAGACATACAAGCACCATAGAGATCAAAACGGCTTCTAAATCCTTACAGTTATTTCAGACAGAAAAGAGCTTAACAGATTATAGAACTTACACCAAAACAAAAAGGAATTTGTACAAGCATTCATACTTTATTCATAAACATAAATGAAAAATAGCTATGAATAAGGATGTATGCATTAGAACCATTAATGTTCATATTCACATAAATTGGTAGCATCATTACATTCAATAGGCCCATTACTGAGAATGTCACAGTAAAAAGCGCACCGTAGTCATGCATTATAACTAGATTCATATAACTAGGCCCTCAAAAGAAAATTTATAACTCCCAAACCCTTGATACATCCTTTCCTACACTTATTTACCCAAGCTAACAAAGTCCTTGTAGTATTTCTACAGAGCTCCACTCTCTATTCCTTTTTTCTTCTTTTACTTCTATAGGCACTTGTATATATAGCCTTCTTAAACTACCAACTCATTCTTCTGTGGCCTTAGACCTGTCGCCAAGTGTCTAAATGTGGTCCTCCATGAGTGCATGCTCCTCCAAGCTTGATCTCACCACTCCTTGCCATGATGTCCTTCTAGAAGCTTCTATTGCAGGGCATATTCCTTCTAGGCCACCCCTGCCGCCAGTGGCACCTTATCCACCCGGTCACGTTTTCTCACGTCTGCTCGATAGGTCAAAAATGGCTAAGTCTGGATTCTACTCCGGGCGTGCATCTTGGGTTCTACCAAAACCCTACTTAAACCCTTCCCTGTGTGCCTTATCTTACGCATTTTGTTTAACTGTGCATGCCTATGCGCCCTTTTTGGACTTAGTTGATATTTCAGGGGCCCAATAGTAGACTTGATGAAATCTTTATCTAATTTAGATGAAAAACCTAATGTTTCAAATAAATTTTATTTGATGAAGAAATTATGTAATTCAAAAATGCAAGAAGGTGAATCAGATCAAGTCATTTGAATGATTTCCATTCTATTGTAAATCAATTAAAATTATTTAATATTACGTTTGATTATGAAGTGAAATCACTTTTATTATTATGCTCTTTGTTAAATATTTGGGATAGCTTGGAAATGGTTATTAGTAATATAGTGTCTGCTGCTACTAATATTTTAAAGTTTGATGATATTATTAATATGATCTTGAATGAAGAAATACGTAGGAAAAGTATAGGAGAATCATCATTTGGTAATGATTTGAATGTAAAAATCAGGGGAAGGCAGAAGGAGATATCCAAGAGAAAGAATAATGGGAAATCAAAGTCTAAGAATGGAAGATCTAAATCCAGAGGTAAAGGAATAACTTTTTGGAATTGTGGAAAGAAAGGACATGCAAAGAAGGATTGTTGGTTCAAGGAAAACAAAGAGAATGTACCAAAGAAAGGTAAAGAGATAAATGTTGCATCTTCTAAGGTAATGCAAGATGCCTTATTCTCTCTTTGGATAGTAAAATTGAATCATGGGTTTTAGATTCAGGAGCTTCTTTCCATGCTACCCCTAATAAGGGTTATTTCATAAATTATGTCCAGGGTAATTTTGGGCATGTTTATTTAGGAGATGATGAACCATGTAATATTATTGGTAAAGGAGAAGTTCATATAAAATTACATAATGGAAATACATGGATATTGAAAGATGTGAGGCATGTGCAAGCCTCGGGAGAAATCTAATTTCTATAGGACAACTAGGTGAATCTGGTTACATGGTTACATTCACAGCTAACTCTTGGAAGGTTACCAAGGGATATCTTGTTGTAGAAAGAGGAAAGAAGGTAGGAACATTGTATTTGTCTACCTGTATTACTGATTCCTTTTCTATGCTATCTACTTCATATTCAAATGCAAACATGTGGCATAATCAACTAGGCCATATGATATAAAAAGGAATGTAACTATTAAAGGCAAATGGTAAGTTATCATATTTGATCTACATTATGTGACTTTAATTGATGATGCCACAAGCAATTTATGGGTTTATTGTATTAAATATAAATCTGATGTTTTTGAGACTTTTGAAAGATGGAAAGCCCTTGTGGAAAATGAATCAAATTCAAAGTTAAAATTCCTTAGATCTGACAATGGTGGTGAATACTGCAGTAAGGATTTCAATGATTATTGTTCAGTGAATGGAATACATAAAGAAAGAATGGTTCTTAGAACACCACAAGAGAATGGTGTTGCTGAAAGAATGAACAAGAAAATCATGGAACATGCAAGAAGCATGATGATACATGTTAGATTACCTTTACAATTTTTGGTAGAAGCAGTAGACACGACAGTTTATTTAATTAACCATGGGCCTTTAAGTGCACTAGATGGTGGAATACCAAAAGAAGCTTGGACTGGAAAAGAGGTAGATCTTTCTTTTCTTAGAGTATTTGGTTCAGAAGATTTTGTGCATGTTGATAAAGAAAATAGAAATAAGTTGGATGCTAAATCCAAGAGATGTACTTTTATTGGTTATGGCTCTGGTGATTTTGGATTCCGTTTTTGGGATTTAGAAGATTCTAAGATTATTAGGAGTCGTGACATTGAATGGAATGAAAAGAGAATGTATAGGGATCAAGTTTTGGTACCCAAAGACGAACCGGTTGGAAATTTTGTGGAAGAAAACTCATTCTTGGATTTAGAAAAAGACATCTGTGTGCTTGGTGTTTGTTAGCATAAAGCTGGTATCGGTTGAATAGAATCGGCATCGGTCACTAGAGGCGATGTCGGCTAATATCGAACTAGTGTTGGTTATGAGGATTGACGTTGACTACAGTGACCATCATTGGTCACTTTCAGAGGTGGATAATAATGTATAAGATGTATAGATTGAGCATCGTACCCCGGATCTCGGCGAGAAGGTCATAAAGGGTACGTAGACCTCCGAAATATTTTTTCCTTCCTTATCTTATTTATTATTGACTAATAATGGTGAACCAAATAGTTTTGAAGAAGCAATGTAGTAGGATATCCACGTGAAGTGGGAGCATGGCATGGATGAGGAGATGGAATCCTTAAAATAGAATCAAACATGGGATTTGGTCAAGTTTCCAGCAAGTAAGAGAACACTACAAAACAAATGGGTTTATAGGATCAAGGAAGAAGAGGGTGGACAAAAAAGATACAAGGAAAGGCTTGTGGTGAAAGGATTTGCACAAAAATTAGGTATTGATTTTGGTGAGATATTTTATCTTGTAGTAAAAATGACTTCCATTTGTATTGTATTGAGTTTAGTTGTAGTAGAAGATTTGCATTTAGAGAAACTTGATGTTAAGATGACTTTCCTTCATGGTGATTTGGAGGAAGAGATATATACGCAACATCCACTTGGATATGAAGTAAAGGGTAAGGAGAAACATGTGTGTAGATTGAAAAATAGCTTGTATGGGCTCAAGAAATCCCTAAGGCAATAGTATAAGAGGTTTGATAGTTTCATGCATGAGCATGATTATATGATATGTTAATCGACAATTGTGTTTATTTCAAGAAGCTTGAAGATGGAAGATTTAGTATTTTGTTACTATATATGGATGATATAATTATTACAAAATCTAGTATGTAAGATATTGGTGAGCTTGAATAAAATTTAACTCATAAATTTACAATGAAGGATTTAGGAGCTGCAAAGAAAATCCTTGGCATGTAAATTCTTAGAGACAAAAAGAACATGAAATTGTATTTGTCTCAGGAACATTATATCAATAAGGTGTTGGAAAGGTTTAATATGTAGAATTCAAAACCTATAAGTACACCTATGGCTGGACACTTCAAATTGAGAAAATATTAGTGTCCTATATCACATGAGGAGGTTAAGTACATGGCACAAGTTCCATATGCTTCAGTAGTTGGAAGTCTTATGTACGTTATGGTTTGTACCAGACCAGACATTACACAAGTAGTGAGAGTTGTGAGTAGATTTAAAGCCAATCTAGGTAAAGAGAATTGTAAAGTAGTCCAATGGATTCTCAGGTATTTGAGAGGGACATCCAACATGCATTTATGCTATGGAGGGTCAGATACTTCTTTATGTGGCTATGTTGATTCAGATATGGTTGGATATTTGGATGGTAGGAGAAGCACCATTGAATATGTATTCATAGTAAGTGGCATGACATTTAGTTGGATTTCAAGATTACGAAGGTTGTGGCCTTGTCATGTATAAGTCAAGTATGTTACAGATATAGAGGAGGATAGCAAAGAGATGATACAGATGAGTAGGTTCATGGAAGATTTGGTAAAGGAGCAAGAGGATTGTAGATTATACAAGTGATAGTCAAAGTTTTATTCATTTGGAAAATAACTCATCATTTCATTCGAGAACGAAACATATTTAGTTGAGATATCACTTCATATGGTAGGTGTTGGAGAATGGATAGCTGAAATTGGAGAAAATTCATATGAATAAGAACCCTGTGGATATGCTAAAAAATCCCTTGACAAAGGAGAATTCGGATCTTCACTCCACTTCTGATGGTCTTTGAGTTTGAGACTTGAAGAGGAAGGAACAGGCCAAGGAAAGGATCCAAGGATGGACTTGTATGGTGTAGTGCAAAAATTTATCTCCAAGTGGGATATTGTTGAGTTGTGGAGCTCAATTTATTTACAAATAACATGCTTTAAGAATTTGCTGGAATACATAGTAACCGGCGTCAGTTGGGTGACCGTCGTCAATCACTTGGGACTAGCATTGTTCAAGAAAGTAGGAACCGGTATCAATTAGGGTAGTGGCATCGGTTACCTATGCATGATTTATTTTATTTAAGTCATTGCAATTAGATCTAACATTTGATTAAAAGGTGATCTAATGGTTATTATTTCATAGCTAAGGTTCCATAAGTTTATATATGCTTATATAAACTATAAATCTAGGGTTAGAAGAGTGAATTAGAAGAATTATAAGAAGAAATTCTTAGAGAGAGAGAGAGAAAGAGAATGTTGTGAGGAAGAAAGCCGTACATCTAAGAGGTGTGGAAGATTATAGATCTTCATTGTATTTCCTCTGTAAATCTTTGAATAATATATTAGTTGTTTCTTGGTGGATGTAGCCCACACTAGGTGAACCACGTTATATCTTGTGTATTGTTTCTTCTAGTTTATTTCTATATTTATTGCTTGTATGCTTAAATCTGATATATATCCGAACAACAAGAGTGTATTCAAACCCAATAGTTTATTGGGAGTATGTGTACTTGTACGTATTCCCAAACTTGTATCCTCTTTGATGAAAAAAGTGTCACCGTATTTTCTCTTCTTTTTCCTCTTTCCGTGCCGGTGTATTTTGTTTCCTTCTTGATTATTGGCACCTTCTTCTTCTTGTGAGCTTGATCTCGATACATTTTCTTGCACTCGATTCTCCCGATCCTCAAGTTATTATTCTAACTCCTCTTTTAGTGAGGAAAAATCCATCTCTTCTTCTCTAGACTCTATTTCTGAACTAGAAACAATTGTAGCCTTAGCACGCTTAGTTATTTCTTGTTATGTG
This sequence comes from Taxus wallichiana var. yunnanensis, assembly GCA_018340775.1. Classification (NCBI taxonomy): domain Eukaryota; kingdom Viridiplantae; phylum Streptophyta; class Pinopsida; order Cupressales; family Taxaceae; genus Taxus; species Taxus wallichiana. The sequence goes on along the minus strand of CM031234.1, from coordinate 424,823,113 downwards.
TTACCCTGCTGTGAGGTTCATGTGCCTCCACTACTACTCCTTTGAGAATAATACATCCTCTTCCTCGAGGTTTCAAGATTTCCCTCTTCTTCATCTCCTTCCTCTTCATGTGCTTCTTCCTCATGTGCCTTCTAAATAGGTGGCACCACTATTCCCGTAGGTTATGGGAAGGTGGAGTCAATAACCTCCACCTCGACTCCTCCTTGAGTCTTTGGCCATAATTACACAAACACCCTGCTAATAAGTCCTTAAATAGTAATATTTACCTATGGGTGCAGATCCAACAGGTCCAGCTCCAAAACCTCCAAGTATGCTGGCCTAGAGTCATATTTGTAAGTTACGTGCAACGTGTGCAAATCAAGAAATTTTGTCTACATCATAGGTCAAATTTTTCACATCCTTGAGCTTATTGATGGATAACTTAAGGTATTTTTCCAAGAATTAAAATGGAAGTTTGTACCATGGACCCATCTTACCCTTAGCCATTCGAATCGAGCAAGGCTAAAATTTTACATTACTGCAAACTTGACCTACTCCTCGACCACTGTGGGCAACTTATACGGAATGTGCCATTCATTATCAAATGCCTTGCGTAGTCTATCATACCACTTATTAATCTGGACCTTATATATTCTTGTGATTCTACCATCACAAGTATACCCTATAAACTACACTGTGGGGGATGGGTGTACTAGTGGGTAAACCCACATGTTATCCTTGGGCCTGTCTGGTACCTTGATTTCCCAAAATACAATCAATAGAAAAATTGATCCCCATGTGATTTTGGCTCCTTCTTCATTCTGCAACTTTGCATCTTCAATAATCCCATTTGTAACAAACTGTGCTAGGTTGTAGTATGCCCTTTTTGAAATTATGTATTCCACGTACGAAACTTCTTATTTATGCTCGTTTAGTGCTTGGAACCATCCAATTTTCAGCTCACTAGCCGTGAGGGAACCCTAAGTGCTGGTTCATCCAATTCGTGATGGTATGTGCCCTACCACCCTTCTCATAACTTGATTTTGTGGAAAGTTATTTAATATTCTTTGTAACCCTCAAGTCAAGGCCAAGTCTTCTCTTGTACTTCGTAGACTTGTGAAATGCTCAATCAATTGAATGGTGAGTTACATCCTTCTCCCCAAAAAGTAAAATAAATATTCATGAACCTATGAAATCAACCACTGGAAGAGGTGTGTGGTTTTGGAGAAGAAAGGAAGCTCCCAAAACTCTAATACATTTGTCTTCTCCAACACGCTTCACGAAGTCATCGGTTAATGGGTTTTTGGCCTCATTTGTTCTTGTTCCTAGGAGGAATTTCTCCAAATATTCCCTCATTTTCTTCTCGTTCTCATCTATGCGGTGATTATACTCACTAATTTTACATCGAGTGAGATTCAATTTCCATATTTATACCCTTAACACACCAAGGGGATCTTTTCGTATCTTTGATTAGATTTCTGGAGGGTTATTTTGCCACAACCTCGGGTCTCTTTGTTCTCAATTTTCATACCTTTGGTGCCATTTTACTATAATCATGTGCCCTAGGTGTTATGATTTACGAACTTTCTTCCTACCCAAGGTCTGTGAATCCTAACCTCTTCAAATGCATGCAACCCTCTTTCTTTGTGCTCCATTATTGACTCCAAATCACCCTTCTACAAGGATTCACACATTTTTCATGCACCTTTAGTTCATATGATCTTTGCGTCACTTTAAATCTTCTTCATACTTGACTCACTTAGTAGCACAAGTTTTCTTGAACACAAGGTAGCCAAATGAATACCCTCGACCCCTATTTATAATTTTTCCATGACCCTCATGTCCCTTTGATCCACACTTTTTAAGTTACTTTTTCACTAAAGTACCCTTTCCATGTCCGAAAAATTCCGCGACTCCACTTTGTTCTTTGCATTCATAATATTCTAGGGCATTATACTACTCCTTAGCCAAAGAACTCCTCTGCGTACCTCCATGCCAAGTACAAAATCTACGTGTCATATCTCAAGTAGTTTCACATGCCTTTGCCTACCTCAAATTACACTTTGTGTGATCATTTTTCATGTGTGGTCTTCAATCAACTCAATTCCTTCAGAACACCTTATGCATAGTACTTATAACATCTTTTTCTCTTCCGCCCCAACTTCCATAAGAATCCTTTAATCAAACCAACCTGTATCAAGAGGGTGCCAAAAATTCTCATCTTTGTTCTTTGACCCACCCACACTAAAATTATTTGTGGTCCTCTCGCACATGAAATCACTTAGAAATTAATCATCTACTAACACACAAATGTGCTTTAAACACTAAAATTAGGTCACACTCCCCTTTGGTCCCTCGATAAATGACCACCCTTAATCACATTCACCTAGCCATGGCCCCCTTCACCCCACTAATATTAATTTAATTAAATTAATTCATTATACTCACCATATTTATTATTTAAATGTCTTAATTTAAATAATATCCACACATACAATTCACCTAGACACCTCATCAAGCCAACTCAACCTAAGACCTATTCTTAGTAAGTTGCCATAACTAACTAAGACTTACCCAAAACCTAAAAATCAATGCCTACATTCTCTCTAACCACATTCCTGCATGCTTACAAGAAGCTTCCCAGTCTAGTCCGTGGGTTAATGACACAATATCTAGGAAAATCAAGAGGATCTCCCTAGTTTAGTAAACCTAGGAAATCCTGCCTTGACCAACATCGGTTACCCTAACCGTGCCATTTGGTTAAGTTGGAACATTTATTAGTTACCTTTTAACCCCCAAAACAACCTTATTTTCAAGGTTGATAGAAGGTTGAGAAAATATTGGAAAAAGTTGATGAATATTAACACATTCCAAAGAGATATCGTATCTTCGAGAGAAAATTCCAACGAGAACACACATGCAAGGAAGAAGATCAAGTATTTTCTCTGCATGACCACCCCAACAAGGATCTCGATCTAACCAAGCAAAGAGAAATGTACATGCAGCCCATGCAGAATCTTTCCTTCAATTTGTGTTCACCTACAACCTTCAACCTCTCATTAGCACCTCCATCCCTCACTCACAGGCATCCAGGACCAGAATCCAAGTAAGTATAACGTTATACTTCTCTAGTTTATTTCATTCCATCCTTATATTGTCACCTATTGTTCACCTAGCCACCCATTGACCTCCTCAACACTCCCCCTCCATATACCCATTAAAACCTCACCAAATCCTACCTAAACCACCCAATATCTCATTTTGACCAACCAAATTCCTTTGTGCAATCACAAAGGAGACCCAAAGCTCATTCTATGGGATTCCCAGATTTCCATAGTAACCGGCACCAGTTACACACAACCACCATCAGTCACCCTTAACCGTCATCAGTCTCTTTATTTTCTCATACAGATCAAAATAGTGACCTATTCACCTAATTCCACCTCACCTATATTCACCGTGACCTACCCAAGACCTCTCTGTCGGACACACTGTAGAGACCTAGAACCGGTTACTTGACCTTCAAATCCTATTCGACCTAGCTCTGTTAGATTAGATCTTTCTTATTGTGTTTTAAGTGAGATACCTAAATCATTTCAAATTACAATAGGATTTACTTTATTTACCACATTAAATTGTTTAAAATAGTGGACTGACAGCCATCTAGGAAGTATCACACTTCCGGATCTAGCACACGCTAGGTAGTTCACTTGCACATATTGTTTAATTCCTTCTGGTGGTCTTGCTTTTTATTACAGGTAGTTCCTCCTAGCCAAAAGGAAGCTCTCACGATCAGCTGTGGATTTAGAAGTCATACACGTGCAACAACCCATCAACCAACATTAAAATAGGTATTCCTCCTATGCTCGTTACCCTATCTATTTCATCAATACTTCAAAGAAACGATCTAGAATTAGGTGAAACATTTTGGCACGTCTAGTGGGACCCATCCAGGGTTCCTTGCATTTCATTCATTCCTAAGAAAATTTGTGTGTTTGTTTCCCTTCTGAAAAGCATACACATTAATTTTCTTCCTTGGTAACCCACCTTTTATTTCTATTTGCTCTAAAGGAAACCTTTATTTTGGTGTAATTAAAAAGAACCATTTCTTCGTGTTTTCTACATTATAGTGAAAGAGCATCCCTCTTCCTCTTCATATTTTTGTGTCATCCAACTTCACACTTTGATTTGGGCTTAAAAATAAGTGCATTGCATTCTGATTTATCACATTAACTCACATTAGTTGAGGGCAATCTATACTGTTTGGAAGTCATGACCAGGTGATGGTTGATAAACGAATCGTAAAAGCACATCTCTCTCTTTGATTCTTGCCAAATTGTACAAATTCAAAACAAATACATATTCTTAAACTACATCTTTCCGGGAATGCTGTCAACAATTGCAGACCGATGATCGAGGATTAGCGGGTACTCCCAACTCATTTGCTCTATTGAGTCATACTTCAGAGCGAAGCCCGCCCCCACCATAACATACCTGAAACCTCACCTTTTAGATCTCCTTCTTTGTAGGAAGCCATCCTCACCAAAAACTCTATTTCACAATTCATGTGTCAGTCCTTAAATAGCATAAGCTAAACAAACATAATAGAAAAGGCACTCCTAGGATCACATTTTTCCTTGTGTTTCTGATTGGCTTACGTTTTGAGGTGAGAGATCACATTATTCATTTTTCTTGTTCATCCTTACACACTTCTCATCACAGCTGGTGTATTTTGGTTTCACATGAGTGTGTCTGGATCATATTATCATCATTCTTAGAATTCTAGGTCTAATTCTACACCTTATTTTAATTCACAACCACTATTATGTCATCACTATTTCAATTTCACAATAACCGAGTGTCGGTCCAGTGATCGTCGTCGATTATACCCAATTGGCGTTAGTTCTAGGTCCTTTTGTTAACCTACCCAAAATGACATTTTATTCATCTTCTTCCACTTTTCACAGTTCACATCCTTTGTCATCATTCCCATTGACGTTGTAAACATCATCGATTTGGCATACCAGCCGATTTGAACTTACGCCTTATTTTTCACTCCTTTGTCCATTTTCTGATGTTGTGATCGGCAACAATTACCCCCGACCGGCATTGGTTTGGCCTAACCGCATCGAGTTAGCCTAATTCACTTTCAACCACCATTTGGTACCTAATCCACTTTTTACCGCCTGATTCACCTATTCTGTTGTTTTTCTATGTCATTTATAGAAGAAGCAACTCTACGATTAATCTTGGTTCACATGGTGCTAACCTGAAAACAAGCAAGCACACTCGTATTACACGCTACTTTTCAACCACTCCCACCTAGTCCTTCACCACCTTCCATTTTATCACCAGTCATGGATCCCATCCAACCTATCACTATCGCTACTAGGAGATGAGGAGTTCGCATGAATCCTTGAACAAAACCATGTCGCCTTGTAGTTTTACCTTTCCCACTCATCCACTCGAGATGCCTCGGGTCATTTTATATATGGCATGCCCATATCTATCCCCGACTCTCACTCCCACTCCTACATCGGCCCCATCTGGCTCTGTGTTGCTGCATCTACCTTACCCCTAGTCGTTTCGTAGCTAGGTCCTATACCCACTATGACTGTCACATCTGCCACCTCGTGGCACCCGCCACATCCACCATACCCTTGAAAACTACCCAAAACACAACCTCATCCACCCCTAATGTCTCACACATACCTATAGCTACACTACCACCTCCCGTGTTGGTGACCCCTACCCCTTTTTAGAACGTGGTCCTTTCCATTCCACAATCGTTAGCCCCCATTTCCACTAGGGTTACCACGACCCTTCCACCTCCATATACATACTATCAATAACCTCCCATTTCATCCATTATTCACTCAAGGTACGTACCCCTATTTCACTACCTTCTTCCCAATCAACCTACATGGCAGCACCATACACTGGAGTGCCACCCCCATTATATGCCCAAAACCAACCCTCTCACGCTACAGGAGGCACCCAATCATCACAACGTTCCAATTCCCTAATCAAATTAATGTTGGAAAAGATGCAAACATTAGAGGCATCGTTTTCTGGCTCCCATAACACTCTCACCTATGACAAGATTTGCAACAAGCCCATTCACCCATCCATTCCTATCCGCACATACCCCATGTATTGGGAAATGCCTAAATTTAATCATTTCAATAACAAAGAAGACCCACAATAGCATTTGCGGTCGTTCAAACACGGGTGTTATCTGATCGCTCACGATGATGCTTTGCTCTTGAGAATCTTTCCCATGTCTTTGACTGGACTTGCATTATATTGGTATAGTGGGTTACCTAGACACTCTATATTCTCATTCAATCAGGTAGCCCAAGCCTTCTTAGATCATTTCTCTATCAATATCGTCAAGAAGGTTACCATGACCGACCTATACTCCACGCGTCAGTATGAGGACGAATCTATTACAGATTTTGTCACTCACTGGCGTAGCTTGATCAACCAACTCACCTTCCAACTACCACAAACATAACTCATCAAGCTCTTCACATGGGCTTGTGCTAGACATATCTCACCGACCTTGCAGGTCTAAACCTTGAACATTCGATGAAGCATTCACTATGGCACGAAAGTTATAGATTTGGGCCATCGAAGAGAAGAAAATCCAATTATGCAATAAGAATTTGGCATTCAAGTCGAATGATACTTCTTCTTCTTCTAAACCATAAAACAATTATTCAAAATCTAAGGGAACTACGCGCGGTGGTACTCAAGGCTAGCCCAACTCATCTATCAAATCAGGCTACCCCCTCATCTAATCTCTCACCCATCCAAACTTTTCAATTCATATGAGAGCAGTGAAAATATACCCCAATTGGGGAACCTTACTCTTCTATCTTAGAAAATATTATCAAAGCTAGAGCCATCACTCTTCCACCCATAAAACAACACACTAGTTTTGACCCTGCTGCCCCATGCCCACATGGTATAAAGAACATGAATTCTGTAACTATCATCGAGTAAAGGGTCATAGTGATGGACATTGCTTCACTTTCAAGAATATTGTCCAAGAAATGCTCTAGAAAGGTGAGTTAACCATGGATAATCCTAATGCACTGCCAACCAAAGCTTACACATCTTCAAGAAACCATTTCCCAACCATGCCCCTTCATCTCGAGAAAACGATGAGATCTCAACTCATGATACCCATACCTGCGAGGTTCACGTTATCTTTAATGACGTACTTGTCACCTCCTAATTACCCCATATTCCTTCCATAGAGGAGATCCTAGCCGAAATCCTCCTTCCATGTTGGAACCCACCTGCATATACTCCTCCACCCACCAGGAAGACCTTTCATCTCCTTCATCACCTACGGAGGATTATTCCACTAACATCGAGACCATTTCACCTCTGGCTTCTCCACTTAGAGAACTAATACCCACAGTACCACCTCCACCCATAGAGGAGCACCCATTACCTCCTCCACCCATAAAGGAACACCTATCCATTCCTCCACCTATAAAGGAGCTCCCATCATCTCCTCCACCTATCATAGACCCGAGTTGAGATACGTTTACCTTTTGGTGAGCATTCTCCATCAGCTACCCAAAGTCCTGCGGACCTACTTTTGGCTCTCTTGCCCATGGAAGTTGAAGCTAGCCAATTTCCCATCTCTAAGACACATTTTATGGGAATTACCATTAAGTCCTCATCAACTCCACCTACAGACATGCCATTCTCCTGTTTTTCCGATCACTTAGATTATGTGGATAGAGCCTTACTATAGGGACACCTTTTACTTCTGTCTTAACACGGATGCAAAGCTCACTTGCTGATACCTCCACCATCTACCCAAAAATATTTTAACTTGATCAAACCAAACACCACCACCTATATCACAACTCCTTCTACGACACCTGTCATTGCTGAAACCACACCCTTACCCATAACCCAACCTATATCTAAACCCAAACCCACACCTATGGAATCTTCCTCGACTAAACCTATTACCACTTTAGGGGTCACCCGGTCACCAGCCTTACTCATCCACCTATCAAACTAGATTTAGCTACATCCTCCAAAGTCAACACCACACCTACTCCGGCACCCAAACAGAAGAGCCAAACCCATAGAACTCATACCCCGACTCCACCAATCACACCTACACCTATCCCATCCATCTTAGGACCTTAGCTTCCCAACATGGTCAAGCAACCTCCACCCATCAATAAACCAAAAACATAACAACCCATTCCTTCCTCACAAACCTCTAACCTACCTAGATGCCTAACATGACTTACACCTACACCTGCAACATCTTTACCACCCATACCTCCAATACCCTCAGCTATTGCTTCACTATCTCTCACACCCCAAGCACAAACCGTGTCATCTACCTTCATAGCACCCTGTTATCCCCATGGGCAACTTGCCCTCTTCCCCATCTACTTTTCCTTCTATATCTTGTACACCAATATCACCTTTACCCAAGAAGGTGCGACCTAAAAACAAAATTCAGCTACCCCACAATACAATACAGTAGTCAAAACAACTACACACCCTCCTACCCATTCACCTACTATACCCCTACCTAAACAAACACAACCGACACCCAAAACCATGCCAACACCTTGTTGGTTTGAAAATTTGTCACTTAGCTAGATTTATGGATAGGCAGCCAACAGCGGTGTGTGGGGCATAGCCCCTCTTTGAGTCGAAAGTGAAAGTGGCTGGTTTATTTGCTATTCTACCAAGCGAGGAATCGTGCAAGTCTCACAATATTCTACCTTCGGGGGTTTGGGATCTCATCCCAGTAGGGGTGTTTCCGACTGCGGAAAGAAAGGAATGAAAGAGAGGATGAAGAAAGATCAGATCCGAAGGAAGAAAAGAAATGAATTCCAAAGCAGAAAGGTCAGAGGGTTTATGTTTTGGGATTGGTAGTAAACAGAGCCAAACCTACTTGCATAAACGAATAAAGCAATACTGATGAATAAATGACAAAAAAGTAGAGATAGATTTCAACAGAATAAACGCATAGATCTGACATAAGAAAGATCAGATGCCCATAACACACATATTCAACACAAAGTCTTAATATTTGCATTAATATCTTCTTCTGTTACAAAAAGTACAAAGCCTCTTCTTCTCACTTCTATTTTTTATCTAAAGATAAAAACCCCCGAATCAACAAGTATTCAAGTATATATAGAAGGAGATAAGAAAAAGAAGACAAAAGCAAAACAAACCACTTATTTACAAAAATATCTTACTGATAGATTACAAAGTCATTTGTTGACTTTTGACAACTTTGGTGGATGACATCATCCCATGGTGCAACATGGATGATGTCATCATTTGTGTCAACAAATTTTAGATATTTTACAAAGAGAAAGATGAGAAGAAAGAAACTATTCGTCATCGTCCCTTGTTTGAAAGGGGTATCCGCACTTTGCTCGGGTGACGAGATGTGGAACTGGGCACGGTACTCCATGAACTTACTGATCATGGGTTAAAGTTGATCCTCAGAAGGATCCTTGTGTCTATCACTGATAGCTTCGCAGGTCTCCCACTCGTCTATGAGCTTTTCGGGAGTTTGGAATAATCATTCTCTGCCTCTATCAGGTACCCGATGAAGTCACGACATGCCAATAGGTTATTGATGGATTCGGTGTCGAACGTGACCTCTGGCCCCAGTCCTTGTGAAACTATCTCCTTGAAGATCTGAATAGTTTCTTCAACCTTTCTTAAGGCGAAAGAAGAAGTGAGCAACCCTGGAGACATTCTAAGAACAATCTGTTCCATTTGATGCATTGCATCTAGGGCTACCTCCTTTACTTTGTCGATCTTCTCAGGATGAACTCCAGCTGATCCACCCAATAATCCAAAGTGGAAAGGATTTTATTGAGGGCTCTAGGGTGTCCAAAGATGCCAAACTTAACCAGATCATCAACTGAATAGTCGAGCATTTTTGAAAGGTCTCGTGTTGCATCTGGCATGATCAAGCTCTTCGGAGATGGGTCCCGCTATCGCCTGGAGTTCTCTGTTTGTTCGATTGATATTCTGGTACAAATCTGTGAACTTAGCGATAACTCCCTCACTTTCTTTGAGGATTTGGCTCCTCCAGGTAGAAACTACCATGCCCTGCTCACCGATTTTAGCATATTCATTGATCTTATCTGGCTCAGAGGCTCAGGAGTTTTGGCGGCAGTTGTAGGAGGCGCACTGCCCATTTTCTACAAGGCGCGGAGAAGATGCTTATTTTGCTCCTTTAGTAGCCTTTTCTCTTCCTTTGCTTCTTGGAGTTTCTTGCAAAGGGCGTCAACTGCAGATAGGGCCTCTCCTTACAGGCTTTCTAAAGATGTCCCCATCGTGACTTGAGTCACTGTGTAATCTGTCGGAGACATATCCTTCTTATCCTTCAAAGGATTGGGGTATACAATCTCCATCACTCTCTCCCCTGATGCACTCTAAGAGAAGCGGGTTATTGGTTTTTGCTACTTGATCCCTTTTGATGGGATGACAGAGAAGTCCATCGGGCGATGGGAACTTTCCTCTTACGGTGACTCGAGGTCTTTGGGAGACCCAGTGGACTTATGGGAGAAGGACCGAGAAATAGAGAAGGGGTAGCTACGGTAGTAGAAGGGAAAAATGTGGAGACACTTGGAGGTGGCATTGAGAGGAAAGGCGAGGAAGTGCTCACGGGAGGAAGGGATCTGCGGGGAGGAAGTCATAGGAATGGAAGGGAGCTTAGAGATAAGGGAAGAAATGGAGGGGGAAAGCTCGGCGAGAGAAGAGAAGATGGATGAGGAAGAAGGGGAGAGGACACGACCAAAGGAATGGTTGCTTGGGTCACTCGCGAGAGGAAGGAGGAGAAGGAGAAGGAGCAGAAGGGACCTCAATTATTTACGATTGTGGCCACATCCTGAGCGGATGTGCCTATTGGAACATCTTCCGTTGCTTCTTCTTCTGAGCTTTTGGGATTACAACCTGTTCTTGTGAAGCGGAAGGAGGGCTTTCAGGAGCTTCCTCTTGGGTGGAGCTGGACTCACCCTCTTTACCTTTCCCCTTGCCCTTTGGCTATCTGTTTGGACCAAGGAGGTGCGTTGCCCAACGGAGATGTGATGAAATCAACTCCGAGGTAGATGAGACCATTCATTCGGCACCAATGCTCTATTCTTCGTAGAGTTTCCTTGACCCTTTCCTCAATTTTCTGAGGTGCTTTGGTCTGTCACAATGTAGCAAACGGCCAATCATCCCCATTTGTATCAAGATACACCTGATCAACTTCTTGATCAGTAGTTTGGTAGCCTTTTGGGACGATGGCCACCCGTACTGGATGATTTCTGCTAAGGCCAAGCGGGAATGATCCTTCCTCCTGAGCTCGACCTCATGATATAAGTCGATGTAAATGTCTTCGATCTGAGGGATGTGGATTGGATCGAGCTTGGCCCTAGGTCAGACAATTTCTTGGATCGAAGGTGGGCCTTGCTGGGAAGTTATGCTTTAGATTCAGCAGCTCCAGCTCTGCAAACATGTCTTTCGCCTTGTGGTGAGAGAGACACGTATACCTACCCACTGTGAGGGGGAAAGGAGTCCCACCCTTCTTTCTCTTGAGACACTTCTCATGGTAGGTAATAAGTTGCCTCGACAGCTCCAACAGGATCAACTTGGGACCGGCATATCTTGGTAATTTAGTTGGTTCCCCCAAGAAGTTAACTGCCCTCAGATAGGTGAATGTGGGGAATTGAGTGAACAAGGCCCCCCATTTCTCTGTAGCTACTACGATGCTCTTGGTCATGCGACAGTGAGTCATATTCGGCCTCAAAAGGCAGATGATGAAGTAGAAGAAGGCATCGTTGATCTTTGTGAACTGGGGGATGCTATTTTCCAGCTTCAGTTCTGGATAATATTCATAGATTTTAACTTGGGGCCAAACCCCGCATCACATTAGAGCGGGATAGTCTCTCTCTGAAGCTGCAGCATAGACCACATAGGAGTTCATATAGAACCTCCCCATTGTGTTGAGTTGTTGGAGCTACTCAGATATTGTGCTGCTTATGATTTCCGCCCACTCAAAGCGTTGATCAGGCACATTTTTGTTCATTGTTTCTAGGTATCGCAGCATCCACTTGTGAAAATAATGGGCATCAGGAAGCCCAAAGACTCTGCTCAGGAACGTGATTGTGTCACTGAGTTCCTCTGAAAAGTCACTGCGATGAATGACTTGTGGCCACCGAGTCACCACCTTTTTGTTCTTTAGGTATACTTCATTCATCAGTTGCATGCACTGATCCTCATTGTCGTCCCAAGCTTTGATGCAATCCTCCTGGCTAATGGCCACAAAGTGACGGTGGTGAGGGATGCCGAGCATTATTTCGAAGTGGCGGGCAGTGAGGTTGATTATGACCTCGCCCTTCTCATTATGGACACATCTTGTGTCTTTGTTGTAGCATCAGAGCTACTACCATCATAAACTCATTGTTTATAGCACTAACTGGGATCCCACCAGCAAAATGTAGTGCACTTCCCATCAGCTTGTCCATCCATGGACTTCTTGTGACCCTCTGGGTTTTGGCCCAGAAATCCTCCATATCAATATGACCCAGTTCTGAGTCTCTAATGTCTAGGTCACACTCTGCTTGGGACTCGGGCATCCTGACCCTCTGATATTTATACTTCATTTCTTCTTCTGTGAGCTTGGATTTTCCCTTGGGTTTGGTAGATCTCTTACTTGATGTTGACATATGTAACTCTGAACTCAGTTGCTGATCTACAAGAATAAGAAGTGAAACCCAACGCAAGAAAGTCATATCAGTTGTTTGATCTTCCATTAAAGCGTCAACAGAAGAAAGAGTTAGTGATTTTAAGGCCTCAAGGCGCAGGGTGCATGAATACTGCAGGTTACAGGGCTAAATAATAAGCCACACAGGAAAGGGTTGCTGCAAGGGATAAATCAGTGCCAAAGGGTGCATGGCGCATAGACACTGCAGATTGCATTTTTTGTTGTTGTAAGTATAAGTGCGCCTGTGCCATATGTATACATTTTTAAAGGGCGCGAATATTTTTCATGTTACATGGGTGCGAGAATGCGCCAAAGGCGCGAGTTTAATGCGTGTAACATCATTTTTCATGCACCAGAGGGGAACTTGGCGCGGCGCATGGAAGGTCTACATAACATGATGTTGTTGTAACAATGGATGCGCCTGTGTCGCTTTTGAGATTTGCACTTGGCACAGATTTAGTTGGTGTTACATAGACGCAGGGTGCGCCAATGGCATGAGTTTTATGATGCAACATATGAGTTTGGTGCACCAAGTAGGGCACAGGGAAAGCGGTTGCAACAAGTGAAGGAAGTGCGCCTTGAGGGCACATCTATTCTTTGTGTAACAGACATGGTATATGTGCCATTGGCGCGACTGTATATTCTGTTGGAGGGGTGACAGATGCGCCAAAAGAGGAAATAACAGTCTCTTATTTTCAAGCCATGATTCCTTTTCTTAGGGGTTTTACATGTGGTTAAGCTCCTTTTGCAGGTTTCATTGGGTGATGAAGAAGCTAAAAATAAGAGTTCAAGCCATCATTTTAGGATAGAGTTTCCCCTACCAGCAGATCTGGAAAGAGGGGAAAAGCATGGGGAAGAATAGCAAGATGGGGGTTGAGTTCATGGGCACAACTTATTTGAGTTCAATCCAAACCAACAAGCAGCCAAAAAACAAAACACAAAACACACAGAAGCAATGAGGACCTCTTACCCAGATTAAATAATAGAGAAATATGAAACCGGGTCCACGACGTGATCAAAAATGATAGGGGCGGGTGCCTTTGCGAGCAGAGAGAGAAAATCACGTGATTGTGACGAATGAAAATGACAGTGCAGATGCACCTATATATAGGTGAGGTGGTAATAAATGTGCCACCAACTTTTTCAAATGGTGCATGAAAAGCCTTTGTCGACACAAGAAAGCATGCGCCCTTTGGCACATCAAAACACTTGCCAACACTAAGTTATGTGCGCCTATGGCGCACCGAAGGTTTTGTTGACATAAGAATATGTGTGCCCTTGGCGCACCAAAAAGGGGCGCAACAAAAGTATTGTTGACATGAAGGCGCATGCGCTTTGGCGCATGCAAGGAAGGCACAACATAGTGAGGCACATCAAAACGCTGTTGACACCTCAAACCATGCGCCAAAGGATTTAAAGGGGGTGCATGAATACTTGATGTTGCATAGACATTATGTGCGCCCGACCAAAAAAGACCAAAAATGGCTAAGTTCGGAAAACTAGATTTCCCGGGAAGGGATTTTTGCAATGTTCCAAACGCAAGAGGTCCCTGACGAGGGACGAGAACAAAATTTGGTAGGGTTATCTGTAAAATTTCCCTTGCCAATTTTACGAGATAACACACCTAAAAGCATAGCTTGATCTACTCCTCCTCTTCCAAATTTTATTTCTCAACAAATAACCGCACCTACACCCAAACCCACATTCACTTCCCATTGCGATCCACTAGCAGGTCTTATGCGAAATTTTAACCAACCTCCTTGAGACTTATGTCATCACATTACCACCACTCAGACCTTATGACCCCCTCAAACCCAAGCCAAAAGGGTTTGATGACACCAAAATTTGCACCTACCATCGTGTGCCATGGCATGATGTGGAAAGCTGCTGAGGCCTTAAAACCATCCTTATCCAGTTGTGTCCTCCTGAAGCCAACTTTAACGATGATGACCTTCTCGATGAGGATCTTGCTTCACCGACACCCATTCCCACACTGCCCACTCAACAACCACAACCTCCACCCTCACAGCTCCTAGAGCCACCCCCAAGATTTGAAATTAACATGGTTCACATCAGAGAACTTGCCACGCCACCACCCCAATGTCGTTGCGCCCAGCTCACCTCACAAGGCTTTTCTCCTCTAGTAGGTTTTTTCCTATCATGTCATTATACCACTCATCCTACACCGTATCCATTTCCCAACTCCCCTCAAATCAACATGATACATGTTACTACATGTGCTCAGAAGGATAAGGGAAAATAAAAGGTAACTGACTCACCAACTAATCCCATACCCAACATACCATCTGCACCCATACCTAAAATCACTATCCACTTCCCCACGTACCCCATTTCTAACAATTACACCAATATCAGCTCAAAATGTCCTTATATGACCTCATCCAAACCTCGGAATCTAATCGTCAAGCTCTCATGGAGGTTCTTCAATCTATTGAGGTTTTACCCAATGAACCTACACCCGTAGCCTCCATTATCACACCCCATCATGTAGCCTCTCTCACCAAATTACCACCTTCATCTTCGCCTCACCCCTTTCACCAAGTAGCCTCCCTTAGCTTCTCAGAGGAAGAGATGATGCCACACCAAAATGATGACCTGGACCTAGCCCTCTTCATCTCTGTCCACATCGGTGACATATGGGTATGCCATGTGATGATTGATGGGGGCACTAACATTAACATCATTTCATCCCATGCATTCACTCAAATGTGCATACCTGAATATTGCATGCATAAACATCCGGTTATGTTGCGTTCATTCAATGATGCTATCACCTCCACACTAGGCACCATCATCCTCCATGTTCATGTGGGCCTCCACACTGTTCCAAAATTATTTTACATCTTGGAGGGGGGATTCCAATATAATCTGTTTCTTGGCAGACCCTGGATTTGTGTCATGGGTTGCATTCCTTCCACTTTGCATCGTTGTGTAAAGTTTGAACACGAAGGACACACTTATACCATTCCAGCTGACCCATCACCTTTTAAAACATGCAACATGCTTTACCGACCCAATGATGTGCTCATACCTATTAAGCCGTCTACCTCCACAATTGCTACCTCTTCACCTACACCTCCACTTACTATTATCATTGCTTCTACCGTGCATACCTTCTCCCTTCCTATTGCTGCCCCAACCTCCATAGCTGACCATCGAGCTTCCTAATCGGTTAACTCTACCTCCACATCAACCTTTGACACTTCATCTATTCCAGCTACCTACATACCAACCACCGATCCCTTGGAAGGTGTTTTCAATGCCTCACTCTGGGGGAGTACCACCTATATAGTGTCAACACATTCCTTACTCCACAAGAGTATGGAATTCTTCACCAATACCCTTGTTACGATCACCGCATAGGATAAAGACCCCTTTATGGTCCTCCTCATCTTCGTACCAATCTCACATATGGGGGATTGGATACTACCACTTACATACCTGAACCACCGCCACAAACTCACCCATTTTCTCGCTGACTTCCAATCACTTACCAATCACCATTTCACCCACACCTTCCTACACCGATGTGCATGGAAGGGTTTTGGTTTTGGATTTTACGAGCAAGGCTGCCATACCATTATTCCATGTACCACCCATAAACATAACAACCGTAGTGGTATCGGCTTTCCCGAACCACCTACCAAATAGGCCCGCATTGAACTCATTAAGGACACTAGCCCTTCTCCACCTTCTTCACCTGCTCCACCTTCATCACCACCCTCCGATGGAGTCGATGGATCTTGAATCTATCCCTCATAAAAAAATTTTCATAAACACCATTTCCTTGGGGCCTATGACTTATCAACACAAGGGTGAGGCCCCTTCCACTCTTCCCTTCTTGTATCCTGAAATTATCGATGATGATACACCTTTAATTAACATCATTTAATGTCAGGATGATGAATCCATACTCACCTATCTTGGTGCGAGAAGACTCATATATTCATCATCGGTCATTACCCTCTCGAGACGTAAACCATGTTGAATGAATAGACTATCAAGATCAACATTCATACTCAAGGCGAACCGCACATCCAATGATCAATCAATCTTTAGATGATGTTGAACATGAAGCTATCACTTCTTTTCTCAAATATCATAACCACACTTTCACTTGGTCTTACATAAAAATGCCTAGTATTGACCCCACCATAGTGGTCCACAATATCGTAACCATTCCCGATGCCAAACCCATCAAATAAAAGTTGAGGAAAATGCACCCTCACATTGCTCTTCTCATCAAAGAATAACTTTAGTGCCTTCTTTTTGTTTCCTTCATCTTACCCATTGATTATCCTCATTGGATTTCTAACATTTTCCTGTCACTAAAGTGACAGGGGACTCCACATTTGCATGGAATTCCGTGACCTCGACCTAGCCTACTCGAAAGATGACTTTCCCTTACAAGGTATTGACCAACTGGTTGACCTTACCGTTGGTCACGAGATGCTATCACTCATGGATGTCTTCTCGGGTTATAACCATATTTTACTTGCCCTAGAAGATCAACACAAGACCTTGTTCATCACCCCTTGGGAACCTTCGCTATTGATTCATGCCTTTTGGCCTTAAAAACATTGGTGCCACATATCATTGTACTATGAATTACATCTTCCACGAAATCATGCATCACATATTAGAAGATTATGTGGATGATCTCTTGGCCAAATATAAATGCCGCTCTGAGCACCTAACTTTCCTCAAAACCATCTTTGACCATCTCATTAAATATTGCATCCACCTTCAGCCTAAGAAGTGCGTCTTCGATTCTCTCTCAGAAAGCTCCACGGGATTTATTGTTTCCCTCCATGGTATAGAAGTTGACCTGCTGCTGAATTCAAGGATATTCTCAAAATGCATCTACACGATAACCGTCGACAAATCCATAGCCTAAAAGGTAAGTTGCAATCCATTCACCATTTCATTTCACAATTATCTGGTCGATGCCAACCATTTCATCATCTGCTCAAGAAGGATGTCTCCTTTAAATGGGATGATGACTATCACAAAGCTTTTGAGGCCTTAAAATAATACCTTCTCCAACCACCTATACTCATTCCACCTAAAGACAATCAACCTTTCTACCTATACATCTCAGCTACCGATCATTCCTTGGGAGCCATGCTTGCTCATCATGATGAACAACACAAGGAATAGGTGGTTTATTACATAATCCATACTCTTTTGGACTATGAAACCTGATATAACCATCCCGAAAAACTTTTCTTAGCATTAGTTTTCATTGCCACCAAACTCCGCCATTACCTACTCAACCAAAAAACCTATGTTGTGACTAACACCGACCCCTAACACTTCATGTACGCCAAACCTTATCAAAATCAGAGTGCCACACGATGGCTTATGCTTTTAGCTGATCTTGACCTCAAATTCATTCATCAAAATTCCATCAAGGGCCAAGCTATCGCTGACCAATTGGCCAATGCACCTATTTCTGGGGATCAACCCTCTAATTTTGACTTTCCAAATGAGTCAATTGCTACCCTTTCCTGGATGAACCCCCTTACCAAATGACACTCTTCTTCGATGGTTCCAAGTGTTAGCGTGGGGGTGGGGCTGGTATTATACTCATTATTTTTATGGTGAACCCATGCCTTTGTCTTTCAAACTAGATTTTGAATGCACCAACAATATTGCCAAATACGAAGCACTCGTACTAAGTCTCCAAGCCACCTACGCCCTAGATGTCAAATCAATCAACATCATTGGTGATTCTCAATTGGTCATAAACCAAGTCAATGGTATGTACTAATGTCGTAACAAGATACTTAAAAAGTATAAACATCATGTAGACATAATTTTGACCACCTTTGATCATTACACCCTTCAAACCATCCCATGTTCAACCAACAAATTTGTAGATACCATGGCCTACTTAGCTTCCCAAATACCCACTTCACCTTGATTCTAAAATATTTTTCACCGTATAATGACTCCAATCACCTTCTTATTTACCTCATGATGTTTACTCAATCGGAACCGCTACCCCTGACCCGAGTGACCTTTGGTATAAACAATACTCCAACTACCTTTCTCTCTCCATCTTACCTCCTGATCTCACCCGTAATGGACAACGTGCTTTCCTTAAAAGGTCTCTCGTTACATCATCCTGGGGGACTCCTCTATAAGCACAACTTTGATGGTATTCTCTTACAATGCCTCACAAGTTCTGAAATTCCTTATACCATTAAGGAAGTTCATGATGGCATATGTGGAGGTCACTTTAGTGGCCTTGCTATTGCTAAGCGTATTCTTCACCTAGGCTATTACTAGCCGACCCTTAACCATGATTGTTGTGACTACGTCAAGCGTTGTGTAAAATTCCAACAACATGCCAATCTTCATCATACACCCAGTCATGCCTTACAGGTCGCCCGTGACCTTTGGCCCTTCTCTCAATGGGGTTTGGATCTTGTCGGAGAAATCAATCCCCATTCTTCCCAATGCCATCAATGGATCATCACTGCTACCAAATACTATACAAAATGGGTAGAAGCCATACCACTTATCTCCACAAAATCTGAGAAAATATGTGAGTTCATTAACCACCACATCATTTGTCAATTTGGTGTTCCTCATCACCTCATCACTGACAATGGAAAACAATTAAAAAACAAAACATTGCAAAAACTTTGCGACACCTTTGGCATTCAACTTAATTTCTCATCACCTTATTACCCGCAAACCAACTACCAAGCCGAATCCACTAACAAAACCCTCAACAAATTTTTTATGAAAGTGGTTGATGATACTGGGAAGGATTGGCATACACACATTCCTTTTTCCCTTTGGGCATACCACACTAGTATCCACACTTCCCTTTGTGGCCACACCATTTTCTTTGGTCTACGGTACAAAGGTAGTCCTGCCTCTCAAAATCCAGATCCCCTCACTCTACATTTCTCTCCATGACATGCTCAATGACGATGAATTTCATCGGGACCGTTTAGCATAACTAGAGTTATTAGACAAAAATCATCTCAATGCTCTAGATCACCTTCAAGTTTACTAAAAATGTATCAAATGTGCCTAAGACAAACGTGTCCATGTATGAACTTTCCAAGTTGGTGACCTTGTCCTGAAAGAAAATCAACATGTAACCAAAGTAGAAAAAAGTAAATGGGGAAAATTTTCTCCTAATTAGCTTGGACCATACATTGTGACTCATACCTATGGATCAGGTGCTTATCATTTATCTTCACTTGATGGTAAACCCGAACCTGAGCCCCTTAATGCCTTGCATCTTCGACCATTCTATTGTTGACTTGTAGTCCTACCTCACTTTTTGTCTCTTTCCATGCTCGTCCCTTGAGCACTATCCACTTCATACACCTCACCAACGATTAAACAAGAATCATGTGAGTACCCGTCACTTGTTACCTTCTCTTGAATATGTGTACCATGATCATTGCACATAGCATGATTCTCATGGATACTTTTTGTCTACCTTTAGATGAGATCCCATGGTCGTTTCACCTTGCCTTTTTGTGCTAATTATCTCCTTTCCCACAAATTGACGACATATTGTCAATAGCGCTCATCTTCTCTTCCATTTTCGTTAATTGATTACATTATGCTAATTAATTAAGTCACCTATCCAACACATACCCTAATTAATGACCCTTCGTTAATCAACACCTTCTATCTAGTCTAATTAATTATTATTAATTAATTAGCCTCCCTTCTCATTAAATCAATAAATCACTATTTAATTGGTTTAATTCCCTCCTAATGGTCCAAATCACACTAAAATCCATCTAAAAGCTTATAAAAGCTTGCACATGTATTAATTAATCATCTTGATTAATTAATACACCCCCTTTATCCACATGAGCCACTAAAGGACAAACTAAACCCTCCTAAAGTTAACTCAACCCCATCTAAACCCCCCTTATCCATAACTAACTCTACATCTCCATTAGTCCCACATTCATGAGGATGTGTTGAATCCTTTATCCTTTGGGCTATATAAACAACCCTCCCTCTACTTCTACACCTACACCTAAATCTCTCAAGAGACAAAAGAAAGCACATAGTTTCATACTAATAGCCTTTTGTCATTCTTGAGCCCTCCATCCTCCATTCTTGAAGAGCTAAGCCTCACACCCAAGCATCCATTGAAGGATCAAAGCAAGAAAATATAATTTGATTGCCATTGGACTACTTAGGTTCATTTTAATGTTAAATTAGGCAATTAAGGAGAATAGAGTTCATTAATTTACATTATGTTTTGATCATTTCAAAGTTATAATGTTGAGGGTAGGACTTGCTTATTTCTTCATCATGATGGTGCACATTTCTCATTTCTAGCTAGGTTAGGAAGCTATTTCTAGGTGGTAGTTTCTTGCTTTAAATTTAGCTAAATTATAGAAATACTTGCACACATTTGGCACACCCGGTGGGACACTTAGTCCCATGGCATTTTAGTTTAAGTTTCATTGTTTTGGCTAATTTTTGATATACACATGTAGTAATTAATGTCCATTTTCTTGGAATTTTTTCTCATTTGATATGTGTAACTTCATGTTCATAGCCATAATTTTAATGGGTTATTGCCATTCTTAAGCTAACTTGTCAAAATTTGAGATATTGTGAGTTTTTTCTTGTGTTTTTGCCATATTTTGTTACATGGTGTGTAAGCAGCACATTTTAGGGGGCATGTGCATGGTTTTCGTGGTGCAGCATGGGTGGCACACACTCTCTCTGTGGCGCAGTGCACTAGTAAAACTTGTTACTCTATTTTTCGACCCCTAGTGCATGCGCGCTAACCCTAGCGCACACACCCTAACCAACGTGCAGTGCACTAACCCAGGTGTAGATGTCATTTCATACTGTACCTTCACTACATTCTGAAACCTGTTAGATCGGCACACACATGCCCTAACCAGAGCACACATGTTGTTTTAGTGGCGCACACATTTTTTTAGTAATGCAGTGTTTCTCTTTTTTCTATCTATTTTTTTCGGGAGTGGTGCACTGTTTTTTGTGGCACACACACCTCTCTGGTGGCGCAGTGCTTGTAAGTCAAAAAAATCCATAGAGTGGCACATGCACTTTTTTTAGTGGTGCATATACTATTTTTGTGGCGCACACATCTCTCGGGTGGTGCAGGCACTGTGAGCTGAAACAACATTTAGTGGCGCATACGCCCTAACCCCGCAGGCACTAAAAAAGGGGGCAGTGTCCTTTTGCATTTTTTGAAATTAAGGTGTTGATGTGCTAACATTCTTGTAGGTTTATCTAATCATATATTTGTCTTTGCAGGCTATTTTTACATGTTTGTATTTGATTAGGTAATATTTTTACATTGTTTACTTATAGGAATAAGGATCACGTATGCTCTTCCCTCTCATGTCCCTTGGGGTGATCTTGGGAATCAAAAATGATTCTTAAGTCCTTTTGATGCTTTGAGGTTGTTAGGAGTATTTGAGTTGGAATTGGTTAATTTGGCATAGTTGAATTAAAGTGTTTTTCCATTTGATATCTTTTTGGATTTTTGAAGACAATCACATATGCTCTTCTCTTGCATCCTTGGATGATCTAGAGAATCAGAAATGATGCCTTCTCTTTTGATGGAAAACTACTAAAAATCATCATACAGGACCAAAATGCCATCGCTTGTCAAAGAATGGAGGAATCAAAACAAAATTAGAAAACTACTAATACAATTGTTATATAGGTTGCCAAATGGTGTTCAAGCAAACCACATCTAATTAAAAAAGATAAAACAAACAACATATTCAAAACACTATATTGTAGGTTTTGGAAAAGGGTACGTCCCTCTCCGCTCAACTGGAACATAACCCCTTTGGCATAACGCCTTAAGCTACAACAATGGGGGTGGTTCCAGGAACCCCAAAGTAGTCCACGCAAGAGGGAACCTTGTGGACAAAATGGGAAGTGCTCCGCACTACCTATCTGACTAGTAAATCCTTTGTGAGATAGAGTTACAAGTTGTCCCTACGTGACCCTTTTAAGTACACATATGGATGCATTTATTGCCCATCTGTGCTTGAAGGGGGAAAAGTCGAGATACTCCCAAGATAGTCGGGACTATTTGGGTAAATCATCCCACTCGTGGATAATCTTTGTAGCACCTAGGATGAGAGAACCACCTAGGAAGATATACTTTTGGCCAGAGCCCACTTTGACCATTCTAAAAATAGTGTTGAGTTGTGAACCATATTTTCATTGTGAAACGTGTGACGCGTTACTTTTGCCTAGTTTTTACTTGCCTTAGGGCGAGGTGAAACTCTGCCAAAGTGAAGCCAACATTTTTCATCCTTTTTTTGATTTGCTTCCTTCACATTCTTTTGACACTTTGTTGATCAAGAAGAAGGGTGACTACCTTTGTGTTACCAATCGACTATTTCTGTCACTTTTATGTCCATTTACGCCCATCCATGTTTATGGCTGGGTAAGTTAAATGTCTAAAGTGTGGAGGCATATTCACGTCATTGGTAGCCATTGTGATCTTGATACCCATGTCAAGATCGTCATTAGTAGTTAGGCGTGGTTCATCACCATGGACTTCCTTAGAAGAGTTAGCTTGTTTGTATCGTATCACTACAATTTTGATATTTACGTCTTGTTTCTTGTAAACTCGACATAAATATCTATATTGTAAGGTTACGCACACATTTTTAACTATTCCTAGCTATACTTTGAGATTTTTAGTTTGATTCTATTATTACCTCGATTTCAAAGAGTGCTAGGTGTTACCATTTGTGCGTGTTATATCAATAACACCTTGATATCAATACCTTACTTTCTCTTAAAGTGGGTTAACATATCTTGGTGATATTGTTGTGTCATTCACGAATTGTAATTGGCACTTTTTGAGATATAGGTCTTAATCGAGTTTGAGCTCGCTCATCGTATATCTTGATTGGGAGGTCACATTGACTTCTTGTATTTACTTACATTTTGTTCATTCCTTGAACTTGGCATAAGTGAAAACATCTTGTTAATCATCTTGCATGACGTGAAACTACTTTTTGAAACGTAGTCTAGGAGGTACTTCATTTAAAAGTTTCGATACCAAACACTTGTGTCACTAGTGATTTATCACTCTATCACATTGGTATTCTCACATTGTTGATTTATTCATACTCTTAACAAATACATCTTGCATCTCACTTAGGGGTGGTCACTAAGCTTTGAACACATTTACAACTTACCCTAGTGAAACTATCATGAAAACATGGCTCCTAAAACATGTCTAGGATTAAAGAAATAGACATATGAGGAACAACAAGTGCAAGCTTGGGAAACCTCTAATAGACAAGGGTCAAACCCCTTCATTGGACATGACCTAGGACCACTGTTTTTCTGGAAAAGAAATAGAAGAGATGGTCGATCATAGTGGAAATGAATTAGAATCACCACACACGTAGAATTTGATTTTGACCCCACTTTACTAGATGAGTTTCTTCTTAGAAACAAAGATAGAGTGTTGGCATGGGTCATAGAATTAGGGGCCAAATTTCCCACCGAGAATGAAACAATACTACCTGCAAATGACGCTACGAGGAAGAAGAATGTCCCCTTATCAATATGGAAGATATTTTAACACATGGACATGCTTCCACTTCTTACGCAGGAATGATAAAGTGGTGGGGCATAGAATACCCTTTATCAAAGTGCCATGAAGAAACAAGATAGAACATGAGATGGGTGAAGAACCTCCACAATACGAGGAGGAGGAACCTTTAGAAGAAGAAGAAGCCACAATCCAACAACAAATCAAGTAACCTAAGCCGACAACTAGCTTTGCTTACTTCCCATGTACAGAAAGATGCAAACAAGAACATTCAAAAGTTGAGGCCTAAGGTTAAGATCAATGAACTCCATCAAGAAAACCAAGGAGAAGAAGACACAGGGTATCATCGTGTATACATCCCCGCTTCTCCCACTAGAGAACAATTGCTCACACAAGAAGTGCAGTCTATGAAAGTGACACTCATGAGCTTACAAGAGAGAAATATAGGGAGCATTAGGAAATATCAATATGAAGAATTATGCCCCTATCCTTTTGACAAGACAATGACCCTTCAACCCTTTCCAAAGAAATTTGATATGCCAAAGTTTGAAAATATAAAGGGAAAGGAGATCCATGGATCATGTTAAATATTTCTACATGGCATGTCAAGAGGTGTCTTATAGTGACAATTACCTCATCATAATTTTTCCCAAGAGTCTCGGAGGTCAAGCCTTGGAGTGGTTTACACGCTTACCACGAGGATCAATTTTCACCTGGCTAGAATTGGCAGAAAGATTTGTGTGTCACTTCTCGTATAACATAGAGAGTGATGTCACCATGGTAGACTTATGTGGTGCCAAGCAACGCCCTAATGAGACTTTCACCAGCTTCCTCCAATGGTGGAGAGGGATAGCTAGTCGCTTCCTCCTTGTGCTTTCCCTAAAAAAATTGGTTAGTATTTTCATTCCCAATCTCAACCCGGATATAGCTTTCCACCTCCAAATGCATTGTGTTCACACTTTTGAGGAGGTTATCGAGAAAGGGATTCAGATAGAAAAATCTCTCATTGCCAAAGGCACCCTCAAAACCCAATCTAGAGACAACCAAAATGTCAAACCCACGGAAAAGATGAAGATCTTTAACAAAAAAAAAATGTGGTGGGAGACGGAATCACTGATTCCAAACGTGTTCAAATGGTCCAAATTGGTCAACCTTTTAAACTAACCAAGGGCCCAATTCAACCACCACCAAAGTGAAGAACATTCACCTCTCTTAATGAACCTTTTTCAGTTATACTAAAACAATTGGATGGCCCACATGATGACCTATCCTACAACGCAACCATTTGATGACAATGCTCCAAAACCTTCATGGTACAAGGAGCATGAATATTGTGAAATGCATCACGTCAAAGGACATAAGACAAAAAATGTCTATGGCTTCATCATTATATTCAGGACCTCATTGACAATGGGGAGATAGAGGTGGATAACCCAGAAAAACACAAACACCTAACGAGAAAATGGGGATATATAAAGAACCATTCCCCAAGCATGATAAGTCAGAAAAGTCAAAGCCGGATCGGGGAGAGTCATCCCAAACTTATAAAGCCATGAATTACTTGTACACCAAAAGAGACAACAATCATTATGATTCACTTATTGGATGTATTCACTCTCCCTACGACCATGTCAATACCATCCAGATCAAGGGAAAGGACTACACTGTGGTAACAAGGCGTGCCCACCTCGTGATTCGGAACCTTCTCCATCGACCCCACAAACCGGTAAATATAACCTTTTAGAACAACTTGAAAAGATGTCTGCTAAGATTTGATCTTAGATCTTCTCAAGATATCCAATGTGCATAAAGACATTTTGTACCAAACTCTTCAAGGGTCGGGAGTGCCTTTAGAAGTCGATCCTACACACCTTCAAGCCACGTGGTGGAAAACATCGCACCAAGTGAACATCTCACTTTCAACCATAGGGAGATCCCTACTGAGAATCCAACACATAATCTTCCCTTATACATTGAGGTAGTTGTCACCCGCAGGAAGATCAAATGGGTGCTTGTGGATAACGGATCTGGGTTGAACATTTGCACACTCAAGTTGGTCAAACAGTTGGGACATATGGAGGAAGATCTTGAGTCCCATATTATCACTATCACCACATATAAAATGTGGAAAGGGAATCAGCAGGCACCATCACGCTGCCCATGGAGGTGGGTCCCACTTTGCCATCAGACAAAGTTTCATGTCCTAGACTTGGAACTTCCATATAACATGCTTCTAGGCCGACCATGGATTCATGCCATGTAGGCCGTGCCATCAACATTTCATCAATGCATTAAGTTGAAGCATGAGGGACATATTATACAATACAAGGAGATTTTGAGCCCTTTCTCATTATAGAGCTCTCAATAGCTTTACACGAAAGGGTACATATGCATGTCCTCTCTAGATATAGTTGTCCCTCTCTAGTCTGAGGCCATGGAATCCGGGTGGATTCAGATTCTCTTAGTTCTTGTGCTCATGGTGCATCTACTTCAACATCTCCATTTGATTCATGGGAGATGAAAATCCTTGAATATGGTTATGGGGAGTATAATGTACAACAAGTGCTCTTGGTTTTAGACCTCTCATTGTCACCCAAGACTAGAGGTCGACCCAACTACCACTTCAGAAGACCTAGAGAGGAACACACTATTGGGTCATTCTACCTGGAGGCTTGTTAGCTGAGGAAAATTGCTTGATCCACCTACAACTTGGGTCCCTGAGGATACTCAACCATCCTATTATCGAACCCCGGAATATGAAAAATCTAGTAAAATGATGTACTCCATGGGCTACAAAGGCCTAGGATGTGGGAGAAATGAACAAGGACAAAGAGAACCAATCCCTCTTCCACATTTCAAAATAGAAAGATACATTGGGATTCACCCTTATGGAGCACACCCCAATGATCAAGATGCTACTTGTTCTGAGTGTGAGGATAGCTCTGACTATCTAGATAGTGATACGGATTCCCATTGTAGCCAATATGAGGATCTAGCCTCCACAAACCTTTTCATGAACAACGTTGTCCTAACCATAACCCCCACGGAACCAACCCTTGACCTTGTATACCCTTCCCTTGTTGAATGGGACCAACAACATCACATGCCACTAGATTTATTTGAGAATGATGAAGCTATCAGAGTTCATGGGCATAAGGGATACAATTCCCATTGGAGATCACAAGAAAGGTTTCTTTATCGACTTAGATACCTGTGCCTACTTTGGCGAGGAGGCTGAACTTGTGGTCAACAAAACTTAAAGAAAAGTGAGGGAAAAAGTTCTAAAGAAAAGCCTCAGAAAAAATCAAAGTCCAAGTCACACAGTGAAAACCTCTTTGAGGCACTGGCTGACAAACAAATAAGAAAATCAAAGGACAAACAAAGTGACCACGCCAAGGATGAAAATCTCATGGAGACATCCTTGGATGAAGATCTCAACCTACCTCCTGATCCTACGCATGCGTATGGAGGACTTATCAAAATTACTAGTCGAAGAAACCATTGATGTCAATATTGGTACAGAAGAAGATCCCAAGATAGTAAAATTGGGAGCATCACTCTCGGCTAGAGAACAAAAGACATTCACTATGCTACTATGAGAGTTTATTGATGTGTTCACATGGTCTTACAAAGACATGCCCAACTTAGATCGACTTTGGTCATGCACAACCTAGTAGTCATGCACATGTAGATGCTAAGCCTATCAAATAGAAGCTCAAAGATGCACCCAAGAGTGGCCCTGTTGGTTAAAGAAGAGTTGGAAAGATTGCTTGCAAGTGGGATTCATCAAGCCAATTGATTATTCTGAATGGATATCAAACATTGTTCCTATCTAGAAAAAACCTATCGGTATCCGAATCTACATGGATTTTAGGGACATCAATAAAGCTTTCCCTAAAGATGATTTTCCACTGCCCAACATTGACATGATTGTTGACTCAACAACAAGGTATGAGATGCTATCACTCATGGATGGATTTTGGGATATAATCAAATCAAGATAGCTGAAGAAGACCAACACAAAACAACTTTTATGACTCCTTGGGGCACCTTCTACTATCAGGTAATGCCATTTGGCCTTAAAAATGTAGGAGCTACCTATCAGTGGGAAATGATAGTGATTTTTCATGATATGATTCATGATATCATGGAGGACTACGTGGATGACATCCTGGGAAAGTCTAAAACAAGAGAGGATCACCCTGTCATTTTGTGGCATATCTTTGAATGCCTGCGTGAATACAAAGTTAGGATGAATCCAAAGAAGTGTGTCTTTGGTGTGCTATCAGGAAACTATTGGGCTTCATTGTGTCAAGATGAGGTATTGAGGTAGACCCTGCTAAAGTGTCTGCTATCACTGAAATGCCTCCACCTGAGAATATCAAGCAACTGCGCAACTTACAGGGAAAATTCAAGCCATTCACCACTTCATCTCCCAGCTTGCAGATAAATGTCACTCATTCACCCATTTTGCTTAAAAAGGATGTCACTTTCATCTGGGGACCGAGCAACAACAAGCCTTTGCTTTGCTTAAACAATACTTGGCTAATCCACCTGTCCTCATGCCTCCCACTCCGGAGAACCACTCTTGCTCTATATTTCACTACACAATTTTCTATTGGTGTGCTGCTCACCCAATATGACCTTGGTCATAAGGAGAAAGTGGTGTACTATCTGAGTCACACCCTCATCACCTATGAGCTCAATTATCCTCAAATTGAAAAGGCTTGCTTGGCCGTTGTTTTTACTTTTCAAAAACTTCACCATTACCTATTGAATACTAAGACCAAGCTAATATCCAAGGTTGACCCACTCAAGTATTTATTGTCCAAACCCACCCTCACAGTAGAATGGCTAATTGGATCATTCTACTCTAGTGAGTTTGACATAGAATTTTTCCATCAAAAATTGGTTAAAGGACAAGTACTTGTGCAGACCAGCTAGTGGAAGCACCTTTGCAAAGCATGGAACCTTTGAATCTAGATCTGCCAGATGCCTCCTTGCTCTACATTGAAGAATATTGTATGGTAGATACATTTTGATGGATCCTTTACGTTTCATGGTTCAGGTGCAGGAGTGGTCCTTATTACTCCTTTTGGTGATCCTATACCGCAGGCTTTTTTTCACCTGGGCTTCCCTTGCACAAACAACATTACAGAATATGAGGCACTTATTGCAGGAATGAAGCTAGCCATCAAGTGGAATGTTCATCATGTCAAGGTTGTAGGTGATTCACAGTTAATCATCAAACAAGTTAATGATGAATACAAGGTTAAGGATGACAAGCTCATACCTTACAAAAAGTTAGTAGAAACTCTAAAGGAGTACTTTGTGTGCATTACCTTTGAACAAATCCCAAGAGCATAGAACAAGATCGGCAGATGCCATGGCAATGGTGGGGTTCTATGCTTTGTATTCCACCGGGAATAATGACATGCCATTCTTTGTAGAAAATCTACGCCAGCCCGCGTATGACATGCCAAAATCTTCCTGGCTTGTGAGGTTGTTGGTCCCAATTCCCCATGGTACGAACCCATTTTACCTATCTTAAGGACAACACATTCCCTCCCGATATCTCCCATTCTAAAAAGCAAATCCTGATTCACCAAATAGCCCATTACACCCTTTTAGGAGGTACACTTTATCATCGTGGCTATGATGGGAATCTATTACGTTGTCTGGATGTGACGGAGTCAATCAAGCAATCAAAGAAGTGCATGAAGGGGTGTGTGGAGCACATACAAATGGAATGGTCTTGGCTAAGAAATTGTTGAGAGTAGGTTACTATTGGCCTACCATGGAAACTGATTGTTGCAATTATGTAGAAAATGTGTACTTTGCCAAAAGTATGGAAATTTCATTCATGCTCCATCACAACCATTGCAACCTATCACTACCCCATGGCCA
Organism: Taxus wallichiana var. yunnanensis; assembly: GCA_018340775.1. Taxonomy (NCBI): domain Eukaryota; kingdom Viridiplantae; phylum Streptophyta; class Pinopsida; order Cupressales; family Taxaceae; genus Taxus; species Taxus wallichiana. The sequence goes on along the minus strand of CM031234.1, from coordinate 424,792,874 downwards.
TTCTCCAAGTGGGGACTTGATTTAATAGGAAAACTTACTCCTACCTCATCTGATGGTCATACACATATCATCACAAGCTACAAAATACTTTACAAAATGGGTGGAGGTTGTCCCTTTAACCTATGTCACAGGAGCCCAAATTTCTAAATTTATCATGAATCACATTATTTTTCGATATGGTATTCCTGCAAGCCATTGTTATAGATAATGGGAAGTCATTTAAGAACAAAAATATGAAAGGTCTTTGCCAATGGTTCCAAATCAGGTTAAAATGGTCCATGCCATATTACCCTCAGGGTAATGGACAAGCTGAGGCAACAAACAAGACTTTGGTAAGGATAATGGAGAAGATGGTCAGCAAAACAGGTCAAAATTGGCACCTACAAATCCATCCAGCCCTTTGGGCTTACCGAACATCCATTCACACTCCTATGGGTGTGACACCATATTCCCTAGTGTTTGGGACAGAATCTATCATCCCTTTAGAGATCGAACTTCCATCCCTGAGAATTTCTCTTCGGGACTATCTAGATAAGGATGAGGATTATCGAGTGGCAAGACTGGCTGAGTTAGAGCTCCTGGATGAGAGGTGCATTCATGCTCTTAATCACCTAAAAGTGTATCAACACATAGAGTCTCCAGAAACTACAACAAGAGAATCATCCCTCGTTAGTTTGAGGTTGGTGATTTAGTCATGAAGGAGAACCAGTTCAACACCAGAGCAGAGCGAGAAAAGAAAGGGAAGTTCGAACCACATTGGTTGGGACCCTATGTTATAGTCACCAAGTATGGCACATGGGGGCATACAAACTGGCTCACCCCAATGGTGATGAGCTCGGGAGCCCATGAATGCCATGCATCTTAAGTGGTTCTATGCTTAAACATGGCAAGGAAGTTAAAAAAAAAAAAAAATAAAAAAAAAAAAAAAAAAAAAAAAGAAAAAGAGAAAATAGGTCATCCACTAGTGAAAACCACGCAATTGTGGCACTTTGGACAAGTCCTTGGGTGAAAACTAGTTTCGGTGCCTCGAGAGGATTCATTGTTCACAAGCATCCTGCATCTGAGGGTAGTTTTCTTTGGCCTAGCCCTAGTTCTGCCTTTGAGATTCCCTATGTGCCCCATCCTGTCAAGCCTTGATCCGGCTTTTGCCTTCTTCTTTTATTCATCTGTGAGGGGTATGGTCTTTCGCTATTTCCCATCTTACACTGGGGGAAATTCAATGACTTCACCTTCTTGTTCATAAACGTGTGGCTTCTACCCTTGTATATTCCCCATCTAACGCTGGGGGCATCCACGCTTTCTTGGTTACCTACACATAGCTCTGGAAAACCATTAGAAAACACCAAAAACAATAGAAAATTGTTTCACAAAAACCAAAACAATAGAAAATTGTTTTCAAAAAACCTAAAAACAATAGAAAATTGTTTCAAAAAACCAAAAACAATAGAAAATTGTTTGCAAAAACCAAAAATGAAAAAAAAATCTTATTGCAAAAAAAACATTTATTTACATTTACTTGCATTGTCTTGTTTCTTCTTTGCTTGTTGCTTGTATAGTTTTTTTTGTGTTTTTACTTTTTGGGTTGTTTTTTGCTTGGGCATACTTTGTTAGGATTCATCTTTTCTTGCTTAGATTAGATTTATTCTTGCTTGTGCATATTATGTATGTTTTTGCATGCTAGTGAATCTTAGGAAATCATGATGTAATGTGTTAATTCATTATGTTCTTTCTTAAGCATTTGATTGTGTTTGTTACATGTTAATAAAGCATGGTGAATCATGGTGTATTGTATTATTTCTGGTGTTCTTTGTTAGCATTTGGTTGTGTTTATTGCATGTGCATTATTTTTGTTATCATTAACATCACATTACCATCATTATCATCACATCTAACATCATCTATACATCATATATAAACAAAATGCTAAGTTTTACATCATGCATGTATGCTAAGCTAATCATCACATATCGTATCATCAATGGGGGCAAGAGGGGTTGCGCATGATCAAAAATCTATCCCCCCACACCAATATCATCATATCATCCCGTCCATATACATCTACAAAACACATGAGAAATGCATTTGATATCATCTAAGGATCTATCATCTAACATCCACAAAGCACATGTATACATCAAACATCGAAATCAGATACATACAAAGTACAAAATCAGATAACATCATAACGCATCCATAAGTATGAATCATTGCACGCAATAAATGAGAATCAACATAGAGTAATTTCTGAAAAGGGTATTTTACATCATAAAATAAAAACATCAAATCACAAACACATAATGAATCAAAAATCAAATGCAATGAGAATCAACATAGAGTAATTTCTGAAAAGGGTATTTTACATCATAAAATTATCCCACTCATGTCACATGCATCAGACACAAAAACAATAAAGTACATCATCTCATAAACATGTGTATCTGAGCCAAAAAAAAGTAATCCTCATATATATACATGTGTGTCATATATACACTATAATGGATATCAAATCAATGGATACACAAAAATGGTTGCTCTATATCAAAAATGCCTTCAGCTGAGGTGTACAAAGATGCTACATCAAAAATGTCTATACACATATATACAATGTCTAGATCGGTACTCAATATAATACATCATCGATACACAATGCCATAAAAAAGGGCATGTATCAGAAAGAATCAAGCCTTCATCATGAGGCATCATCAAAATACAAGTATACAAGGACTGTACATCAAAATCAGCCTTCATAAGAGGCATACATATAAATAATCTATACAACAAAAAAAATGTGGATCTCAACCGCAGCTCTCGCCCTCATCGGGGCTCCCAGATCTATCATCTGGTCGATGGAACACTGGAGGCTGAGATGGCCTGGTCCAACCGGCTGCTCTGGTAGGGGCTTGTCTCACTGATCTGGTAGAATGGCCTGATCTCCATGATCGAGAGCCTGATGCACTCGACCCTGACTATTGTGGCAAGTGCTACTCACTACTCTGGAGGAACCACCCTGTAATAAGTAGTCCTGTAAAATAAGGCCTCACCACCAAGCCTGGTGGCATCACGTATCAGGTCGGCATCTCTAGAGGTGAGCGCTACCTGAAGGGCAGTATCTCACTCACCTATCACTCGGCCCAAGTCTACCTCGGCCTGTCTAGAGGAAGCAGCCTCTCTCGGTCTCTCTCTGTAGTAACAGTCTATAGCTCGGCATGGGCCTGGTCCCTTTGTGCAAGGAGTGCCTATGATCATGCATATACATGATCTCTCTGTGTGACAACCATCCACACTGTGACTGGGATTGATGAAGAAGGCTCAATATCTGAGCCCCCTGTGCCATTGTCTCCCGAATCTGGCTCCGCCATGCCACTCTATCATCTCTGGGCCAGCCTGGGCCCGAGCCTGATCCCACTCTAAAAGTAAGGTAACAATGTGAGCTCGGGCCTCATCATGCTCTACTATGGCAGTCACACACCAGCCTCGAGCCTCATCTCTCTCTCGCTGCCTCTAGCCCGTCTCTCTCTCTGCTATGACCTATCAGAATCGCAATCGTACTGTGGCTATCGTGCACGGGCTGGGAGGTTGTGTGTGCCTGTGGACTGGGTCCCTGAGGTGCTCTAGATGACTGTCCCTACTCTAGGACCCTACCTCTGGATGGCTGCACACTGCTACCTATACTGGGGCCTGTGGCCTTGGTCCCTGTGCCTGTGAGGCACCCTGCCCATCATGTGGGATACCATCAAAAGGATCCTCTGGGTCTGGCCCCTGTGCCACTACCCTCACCCTACGCTCTCGCACCATGCCATATCTCTACTGTGTGGGTGAGTTTTCGCTACGCCCAAGCCTCCTCTCCGGAATGGTGAGACGTCGGGGTAACACTATAGCATACCAAGCTGCATAGTCAGCTATGGTCCCTGGATCTCTCACCTGTCGTATTGGGTCCCATACTGGGACCACCTGCGTGAAACTCACCCTAGCTCGGGCCACTAGTATGCGAGGCCCCATGGTCTACCTCTCTGAATCCCTACGTGTGCATGCTAGATATCTAGTTTGGGGACCCCCTGTACCCTACCAAGCTACCACTGGCACCTGTCTACTCGATACAACTCCATAATATAACTACATGGCTGCCAATGATAAAGTGCTCCACCAGGCACACGAGCTCTATGGCATCCTCTGGCCACTAGAAATGCCTATATGGCCGCCAGATGACATCTATCTCTACCAACTCATCAAACTCTCACCTATATCTGAATAGGCTGCCAAGATGGCCACGTACATCCCCACCAGCTGCTACCCATGCCATATACGATGGCTCCTCAAGATCTCGACACACAAAAGGGCCCATGGGGCATCCGATCGCAATATGATCCCATGACCATATCTGTAATAAGGAGGTTGGACCCACGGTCTTCTAACCGTGGTATGTGATCAAGTGTAAATCCCAGTATAGGTGGGCCAATATGCACACGCCCCCAGCAATATCTCTCACCGCTATAGATGCCATGAACCAAAGGTAATAGTCCTCTTAGGAATGAGGTCCTTGTCTTATCAGTGAGTAAGAACCCACTGATAAGAGACATGATGTAGAGAGGCCCCCGATGCAATGTGGGGTCGGAGATGCACTCATGTAATGCTATGGTCATCCCATCATGCGGTATATCATCAACACCAAAAAGGGCACTGCAAGCTGCTCTAATCAGCCCTACATCAGAACTATACTCGATCAAGGTGCCCATCATCGCATGTGAAGAATCCACCATACATCCTCAATGGTGACAAGTCATCTCTCCTATCAAAGTCTAAAGCACTGACTCTCGCTATGCCATCACTCATCTAACACATTCAATAGGCCATGATCCAAGTATGATGGAAGGCATCCGAGACATGGGGCCTAGCCCCACCACCTCAAGAAGTATCACCATGGCTCACCGGTCACTGCACCGCGCATACTACCCTCTAGCTCTGCTATCCGGGTATGTCACTCCCACATCTGTAAAACTGGTAATCATCTCTACAAAATAACACGAGCGCTATTCAGTTCCTAACATTTCTTCTAAAAATCTATCTCCCTTTTAGGGTTAACCCAAAAATCCTAAAAATTCTTCTAAGTGTCATGTTTTTGACACTTTCCTATCTTTTTTCTCCACCTGTCTAGGGTGCCTGCGTGCCCTTTTGGGCATGTGCACCACATTTTTGGTGCCTGCACTTGCACGCATGTGTCTTCTTTGGTGCTTGCGCTCTCTTTCGTGCACGCTACGTGCACGCACCCTTTTTTGGCATGTGCGCCACACATTGGTGCTTGCGCTTGCATGCGCATGTATGCTCTGTGTGTGTGTGCACCCACCTTTTCATGTCTGCACCACTTTTTCACATGTGTGCCCCATTTCCCATGTGTGTGCATGTGCACACATGTGTTGTGTGTGTGCATGCACGTGAGTGTGTGTTGTCTATGCTCGTGTGTGTGTGTGTGTGTGTTTTGGCGCATGCGCCCCAAAAGGATGATGCTCATGCCCCCAAAAGGCACCTTGCCCCTATCCGATGCTGCTGCTGCATGTGCGTAGGCATGCCAACGATTTGATTTCTAGGCTAAAGGCCTAATTTAATGCATTAATGACAAAATTACTAGCTAGGGTTTGATACTCACAAAGGGGCCATCGTCTCGTCTGCGTGCCTGGTACCCCCAGACTGCATCTGCATGCCTCAATCGGTCTCATGCGATCACCATGGTTCTCCTCAGTGTCAGAGCCTCACAGTAAATTTTCTAAACAACTCGGTTAAAATGAATTGGTCACGATGTTTTTACCCCCTGGTGGGGTATATTAACCTATTTTTCACCATGTCAGAGGGCCGGGAGGCCCATTTTTGATCACCATTTTCCTCTATTCACTGTGGAATAATTATTTTTATTAAATAATTATTTTTCTCTTATTTTTCACCGTATTGGGGCATTTTTTGCTGTCCGATACCCCTTTCTTCTCCCTAGACAATTTTATTGCTCCCTGGTGATTTTTATTCTTCTCCACACTCTCGTAAATAATTATTTTTCAAATAATTATTTTTTCTTAATTTTTCCACTAAACAAGGACATTATTTGTCATTTGTTTCTTCTTTCTTCCACCTAGGGCACTTTCTATTGCCCCTAGGCCCTTCACTTTCTTCTTCTATTTTCTTCTACTGTTCACCATAATTTGGAAAAAAAAACAATAAAAACAATATATATATCAAAAATCCAAAAACAGGCAAAATTTTTTTCAAAAAATCCTAAAAAGTAAAAACCCTACAAAAATGGTAACTTGCTTATTACGGCTGAAACTTGTGTCTTGTGCATGGTATTTTCTCCATATCCTATTGGTTTGTCTCACATCTTCCCGATTAATATGACTCGTGGATCACCGGATTCACAACCATTCACAAAGCTAGCTTGCTTGCTTCGTCTGTACTGGGGCACTTTTGTTGCCTGGTGTTGTTTCATTGTGCACAAACACTTTTCATGGACCCCATGTCCATTGTCATTTCCCCTTGCATGTATCCTTTCTCTTGGGGCATCATTTTTAACCCTTGTCATCAATCATGAACTTGTGGATCTCTTCAACATTGATAACAAAACATTTGTACAACTGTCTTGACCATTGTTGGGTTGGATATGTGTGTTCGTACTTGTTTTCCCTATTAAATGAGCTTGTTTCCTTCTCGTATTGCATTACATTATTGTATGTTATGTGGAGTTGGTATTTTTCAGCAATGGACAATTGTTCATAGTATGGCTTTTCATGTCATTCTACCTTTGTCGTATGCTTATATTTTTCATAAGGACCGATGATGTAGTTCCTATGGCAATATGATGACATCCAAATTGTTCCAATAAACAATAGCGGCTAGAGGCTAAGCTCTTCTCTCCCCTCCTCCATATTTCTTCTACATCACTTCCTTTCACCCCTAATTTTCTCTCATCGGGGCATCCTGCCCCTTCCCATTCTTCTATCTACTCTCTCATCTTTTTCGATCATCGATCGCTTCTTTCATCACCCCATCAACACTCGAGGGGGCATCTCTCTCCTCCTACTAATTTTTCTTCTATCCCTTCAAAATTTTCTTCCATCTACTATCTTTGAAGTGGCATCACTTACGCCACCCCAAAGAGGGGAAAATGTAGACACCTATAATTATGCCCGAGCAATTTAAATACTTAAATTGTGCTAATTATCTCCTTTCCCACAAATTGATGACATATTGTCAATAGTGCTCATCTTCTCTTCCATTGTCGTTAATTGATTACATTACGCTAATTAATTAAGTCACCTATCCAACACATACCCTAATTAATGACCCTTCGTTAATCAACACCTTCTATCTAGTCTAATTAATTATTATTAATTAATTAGCCTCCCTTCTCATTAAATCAATAAATCACTATTTAATTGGTTTAATTCCCTCCTAATGGTCCAAATCACACTAAAATCCATCTAAAAGCTTATAAAAGCTTACACATGTATTAATTAATCATCTTGATTAATTAATACACCCCCCTTTATCCACATGAGCCACTAAAGGACAAACTAAACCCTCCTAAAGTTAACTCAACCCCATCTAAACCCCCCTTATCCATAACTAACTCTACATCTCCATTAGTCCCACATTCATGAGGATGTGTTGAATCCTTTATCCTTTGGGCTATATAAACAACCCTCCCTCTACTTCTACACCTACACCTAAATCTCTCAAGAGACAAAAGAAAGCACATAGTTTCATACTAATAGCCTTTTGTCATTCTTGAGCCCTCCATCCTCCATTCTTAAAGAGCTAAGCCTCACACCCAAGCATCCATTGAAGGATCAAAGCAAGAAAATATAATTTGATTGCCATTGGACTACTTAGGTTCATTTTAATGTTAAATTAGGCAATTAAGGAGAATAGAGTTCATTAATTTACATTATGTTTTGATCATTTCAAAGTTATAATGTTGAGGGTAGGACTTGCTTATTTCTTCATCATGATGGTGCACATTTCTCATTTCTAGCTAGGTTAGGAAGCTATTTCTAGGTGGTAGTTTCTTGCTTTAAATTTAGTTAAATTGTAGAAATACTTGCACACACATGACTTCAAATACCTCACATGGGACCAAACTCCTTGAGCCAAACTTCTAATAAAAAGATGAAGCTATTTCTCGACAAGGTGTTATAAATAGACTGCTCCTCAAAGGACAACTACGTAAAGCTCAAAAATAAAATAAAATAAAATAAAAAGCTAAAAAAAAATAATAAAAAAATGAGAGCAGCCGAAGCTTCCCGCATCGATTAGCTTCACGAAGACCTCAAGGAGTTAACTTTTATTCATCCCATATAGACTTCCCGCATCGATCAGTATATCAAAACAATAACCTTTTTGTCATGGAATTTCCCATTGTGACCTAGGTTCTCTTGCCCAAAGTGCATGCTACCTATACCATATAAAAATTAACTACCTTTCACCCTTCTTACCATTCCCACTCTCATTTCCTAATTGCCTCAAGGGACTTCTTAGAACTTAGACATTTGGTGATCATGTGACTACTTTTCACCATAGAACAATTAATCATGCAATGTCTTTAGGGTCTTACATTCATCACCTCCTCCAAGGTATGATCTACTCGGTATGATCCTACCCAATCAGGTGGCTTTATTTCCCCCTCTTATCTTTTAGTCATATTTTCTTATGTTTTGATTACTTTATATAGGACTTGGTTCTTGACGCTTACTTTTGGGGTAATCTTCTTCTTTTGCCACAATCAACCCCACCTATATCACTTTACCTATAATCCACCCACACCTAATAGATCTAAAACCCACACCATTCCTAAAAACCTACCAACTCATTTTCATACCTCCTCATATTCTTCCCTAGCTCATGGGAGAACTACATCGGCCTGAGGTCCCTTTTCATCGGGACTATGTAGGTAGCACTCCGAGGGCATGGGGCCCTTGGAGGTTAGCTCGGCCATCCTCTACCCTAAACAATTCATCTTCCATGTGCCTCACATTACATCACACCTAACTTAATTTCCCTTTTATACCCAACATTGGAAATTAAACCACATACATAACAAGTTGTTTCATATTTTAAACATTATCACAGCATACATTTATTACACCTACCATTTCTCTATCATCACTATGCATAGATTATACCACATCTCACATATGACCCATATTATCATTCATTGCATAAAATAATGAATCACAACTTCACCTACTTTCAACTTGATCCATGCCTAAACAAACCTAACTCAACCATGCCTAACAAACCTGACTCGATCCATGCCTAAAAAAACCTAACTCAACCATGCCTAACAAACCTAACTTGATCCATGCCTAAACCGACCTGACTCGATCCATGCCTATACCAATCTGACTCCATCATGCCTAACTCACCTAATTTCCATCCATATCAAAATAACAAATCAAAATCTCATCAACACATTAACAAATCAAATAATAGCATGTATCTCATCATATAAATAAATGTGTATCTCAAATATACATGGCTATCTCATCATATCCATCATCTCAAAATCATAGGCATGCAGGCCGATATACAATACAAAATCTCTTCGGCACGTAGGTCGGTATATGCTCGAAATATACAAAACCACTCATACATCCTCACTATCTTCGGCATGCAGGCTGGTATGTGATCAAAAATACAACTATCTCTCGGCACGTAGGCCGGTATATATCACAAAAATAACTATCATACATCAAAAACTAGGTGACCACCTATCAGGAATCTCGACGGATGTTCTCCATCTATGTATCACCTATACCCTTGGCCTCCTGGGTCCCTGTTGGTGCCTCAACTCGAGCTAGTCTCCGTGCATTGGTAGCCTTTTCCTGATCGGGCCTCAGAGCTCGTTTACCTCTTATGCTCTCCACATTGTGAGTGCGGGATCTCATCCTCTCACTGGACACCTGTTGTTCCTTGTACTCGGCATAGGATATGAAATCTATCCCGACCACCATCAGCTAGTCCTGATAGTATCTTGACTCACCTAGGGCATCCCATAACCTAGATATAGGCACAGTCTGTGGTGGTCCCATAGGTCTCGACCCCTATACCTACCCTGCGGGACCCTACCCTATGCCTGCCTATGAACTGGGACCTACTCCCGGTGCCTATGGTGGTGTCACCTGCCCTTGTGCCTATATATGGGCCTGTAAGGCCCTAATTTGTGCCTGGGTTGTGGCCAACTGGCCCTATAAACTTGCCACCTGAGCTCTGTAATCTTTGTCACTTGACCATCCCCTCCTCTCCATCTCCATCTCCTCCATCAACCATTTGGGCCTACAGACTGGCCACCTATATGTGTAGCTCTTCTACCTTGGCCTCAAAACCCTCTAGTTGTGTTTGCAGTATACCCAACTAGGTAATCAACATAGCCACCTACCCCTGTAGGGCGTCTCTCTGCACCGTAATGGTAGCTAGATCTCGATCGCCGGTTTGGGTGGTATGGCTTGAATCGAGCTACCACCACTTCCTGTACCTATCTATGCACCCAACATCATCTATCTGCCAGTCCACTGCCTGCTCCTCCTACCTTGTGGGCACTGTAGGCTGTGGTAGAGGTAAGGGCCTCTCCACGTCATCTCTCTCGATACTATGGGAAGGGCGAAGGAATGTCCTGTATTAGCCTGAACTACCATCAGAATCTATCTACCAAGATCATCTCATACTCCCCAGCATGGCGACCCTGTATCCATCTCTCTAGCTAGATCTTAGCTAACTCCTCATACATATGCCTATATGAGGGGAATCCCACATATGGCCTCCATATAATGTCCACTTCAGACAACCCCTCTAGTAACTGCTAGAAATGGGCCACATCATGTGTGGGCCTCTCAGATCTCCACTCTCTAATCACTGGCACCCATCTCCTATACCCCACCCGTAAAAATCTAGGTGGGAATGCATCTACTCAGGGCATCCCTATAGGTCACACACAAACTATGTGCTCATATGCCCAGTTGAAGTGCAGTAAAATGTACAAAGATAGGCCTGAACTCGCATAGCCACCCATATGCCCACAACTCCCTGTATAGCTGCACCAATAATGTTGGTGCCCAGGAAAAGCGGGTCTCATCCACCATCATGTCGTGGAGCACCCCCATCAGTGATCATGGAAAACGTTCATCCTCTCGCATCTAGCATTGTAAAGAAAGACACTGCTTGCCTCCATCAACAAAACCACTAGCCTTGTCTCCTCTAGACGGGCTAGGTACATCTCTCCATAGCTCAAGCTGGTGCTATGGAATCTTAGATCAGCCACCCCCTCTCCAAAACAATCACAATCAGCTCCTCTAAGGCCTCAAAGGAGATAAAATAAACCTAGGCACCCAATATGGGTAACCGAAGAATCTAGAACATGTCCTCCAGGGTGATAGTAATCTCACCCGTCGATAGGTGGAATGTGTTGGTTGTAGAATCCCATCTATCGATGAGCGTGACCATCAAACTTGTGCTTTCAGAATACATGTCTATAATGATGAGCTCCACTCAACCCAACTGCATCCACATACTGCAGCTCCTTTGGGGTCATGCGCCACACACTGTCACTAGTAGAGGCAGAACCTTGTCCCGCATATGTAGCTACGCTCTCCCCTGCATCTAATACAAACACAACATTAATTTACATGTATCAATCCATATTTACCAATTATCATTTTCCCACACACTATTTTCACCCTACCTATTTCAACCACCTAGCCCACATCACTTTTGGACCCTTGTTCCCAATAATCGATCAATACCGGTTCATCCTAACCGACCCGGTCACCCTTTAACCGACATCGGTCACCTGTTTGGTGACCGATACCAGTTCACCCTTACCGACCCGGTCACCCCTTAACCGACATCGGTCACCTGTTTGGTGACCGATATTGGTTCCACCTAATCGACGCTAGCCAAACTTGACTGACGCTCACTTTTGCGGAAAAACCCACGATTTCCCAAAACCCCCTTTTCTTAAAAAACCCCCGCCCCTTTTACCCACATATAAGGACCTAAACTACCCTTAGACCCCCACCCACCCCCTCTCTCCCATTTCTTACCCTCCCCATTCCTATTTTTACTCGTTATTCCCCCATTCCCAAATTCAATTTTGAACTAGTCACAAAAACCAAAAATCAAAACACAAACCAAAACTATAAAACACAATATATCAATCCCTAATCTATCAAATCAACTACACCTAGAGTAGGGTGCTTACCTCATCATGCTATCGCCGTCTCGGTGGCACATCGGCTGCCATACTGTGGCCGCCGAGATCCCTCTCCGGCCTTTTGCCATCACCGAATAGCTACCCATAACCTCTGCCTAAATGAATCCCTCGCACTGATCTTGTGGACCCACTACTCATCAACCAATCACTCATCGATCACACTGCTAGCTCACTGTTCCGTTCCATCTGAACACTTTTCTCTCTTTTTTTTCATTTTCTCATTTCACAAAATAACAAATGAATAACAAAAAATGCAATTTTTTTTTATAACAAACCTGACCTAACTAACGTCAGTTACCCTTTACCAAAGATCGGTTGCGTGCCCTACTTCTTCTTTGTTGTCGGTTGACCTATACCTACATCAGTTATCCATGACCGGCATCGGTCACCCTCACCTACACATTGCCCTCAATTTTACCCTTTTACCTACCCCTACCTCCTTTTTTTACCTCACCCACCCTTCCCCTTGAAAATTTACCCCACCCCACCTTTGCCCAAATCATTTACCTCACCCTCCCGACCTCCTCATTTCTTACCTACCCTCATCCCCCTTTAGGGACTCATTATTTTACCCCTACCTTGGCCTTACCCATGCCATGACCTAGATATTTAGACTGGACCATTGCTAGTGACCTTTTGACCTCGGGTGTTCGCTATACCTTGCGGAACTATTACTGTGTTGTTGACCTAATGACCTTACCTAGCCTATTTCCGTGACCGTTTATCCTGACCCTACCTTGGGTGTATCAAAACATACCTAAACATTCTTGCTACTAACCTACGTTGTGTTTCCTGACCATATCCTATACCTTGGATACGAGAATTACTTCAACCTCATTTGGATAAACCTATCAACCTTAGACAATGTAGAGTTTGCCTACTCTTTAACATGACAGTGTACTACAGTTTATACGTGTGCGTGCATTTGACTATTGCTACCTTTGACCCTGACCCATTACCTAGATTTCCCGAGTAGACCTTTCACCCTTTTTCCCCGTGCCCACCTGCCTTTTCCTCACATTCACCTTTTTATCAAACCACTCACCGATTCTACCTTCGGCCTCGTCAATTCTGGTTTGAGGGGATCACCTTCACCCACACATGGGGCAACCACATCTTATTTTTGTTAGCATCACTTACCAATACAAGCTACGCAACAAAAAGGGGAAAAATGTAGACACTAAAATTAGGTCACACTCCCCTTTGGTCCCTCGACAAATAAGCACCTTTCATCACATTCACCTAGCCATGGCCCCCTTCACCCCACTAATATTAATTTAATTAAATTAATTCATTATCCTCACCATATTTATTATTTAAATATCTTAATTTAAATAATATCCACACATACACTTCACCTAGACACCTCATCAAGCCAACTCAACCTAAGACCTATTCTTAGTAAGTTACCATAACTAACTAAGACTTACCCAAACCCTAAAAATCAATGCCTGCATTCTCTCTAACCACATTCCCGCATGCTTACAAGAATCTTCCAATCTAATCCATGGGTTGATGACACAAGATCTGAGAAAATCAAGAGGATATCTCTAGTTTAGTAAACCTAGGAAATCCTACCTTGATTGACGCATTTGGTTACCCTAACCATCGCGGTTAATCCGGAACCACCGTCGGTAACCTTTTAACCCCCAAAATAACCTTATTTTCAAGGTTGACAAAAGGTTGGGCAAATATTGGAAAAATTTGATGAATATTAACACTTTCCAGAGAGATATCACATCTTCTGAGAGCAAATTCCAGTGAGAACATGCATGTAAGGAAGGAGATCAAGTATTTTCTCCTGCACAGCCACCCCAACAAGGATCTGATCTAACCAAGCAAAGAGGAATGTACATGCAGCTCATGCAGTAAGATTTCCTTTAATTTTTGATCACCTGCAACCTTTAACCTCTCATCAGCACCCCTATCCCTTACTCAAAGGGATCCAGGATGAGAATCCAATTAATTATAACGTTATACTTCTCTGGTTTATTTCATTCCATCATTATATTGTCACCTATTGTTCACCTAGCCACCCATTGACTTCCTCCAACACTCACCCCTCCATATACCCATTAAAACCTCACCAGATCCTACCCAAACCACCCAATACCTCATTCTGACCAACCAAAGTCCTTTGTGCAATCACAAAGGAGACCCAAAGCACATTCTATGGCATTCTTAGATTTCCACAGTAACCAGAATGCAGAGGGGTTACACCCAACCATCATCGGTCATCCTTAACCGGCATCGGTCTCTGTATTTGCACATACAACTCAAAATAGTGACCTATTCACCTAATTCCCCCTCACCTTGATTCACTGTGACCTACCCGACACCTATGTCGACTCCGGGCAGAGACCTAGAACCAGTTACTTGACCTTCGGATCCTATTTTGACCTAGACTGTTAGATTAGATATTTCTTATTGTGTTTTAAGTGAGATACCTAAATCATTTTGAATTATAATAGCATTTACTTTACTTACCGCATTAAATTATTTAAAATAGTGGATCGATGATAGCCATCTAGGAAGTATCACACTTCCCGGATCTAGCACACGCTAGGTAGTTCACTGCAAATATTGTTTAATTCCTTCACGATCAGTGTGGATTCGGAATTCATACGAGCGCAACAACCCATCAACCAACATTAAAAGCAGGTATTCCTCCTACACTGCATTACCCTATCTCTGTTTCATCAATACTTCAAAGAAACATGTGCTTATTACAAAAGACACAAAACTAAATTGATAAATCATAACAACGATGAAAGGAAACACATATAAAGAAAAGGCATTAAAGGAAAATCAAATCTGAATTACCCCATGGCCTTATTACAAACATTGAGAAGACTTATTTATAGTAGGGCTTCAGCCTAATCCCATTAAAACAACTAGGCTATTGTGTTCCATCCAGTGCATTCACATGATAAGGACCTCAATCAAGTATATATGTCACCACATAAGGTTCCGACCAATGCACCTTCAATTTCCCAGGGTGGTGATCAAACTTGGAATCATAAAGAAGAACCATCTACCCAACCTCAAACTACTTATTTTTAATGTGTCTATCATGTCAGGATTTCTATCGGCATTTTCTATCTTCTAGATCCAACATGTGATGGAACACCCTCATCAAACTACATCAATTTTATCTATGCATTATTTAAGTGTTTGTTCATCATCGGTCCTCTTGCGCACGTAATACATAAGGAGGGTAACAAAAATTCCATCGATACAACTGAAATAGTGTGGCTTTGTTTAATATTTTGTAAGTTGTCCCATATTCCCAAAGTACAATAGAGACTTTATTATCCAGTCTTTCCTTCCAACATCACGAGATCTTTGTCAATGTATGCCCCGATATCTTATTAAAAGCCTTAGTAGTCCCATTATCCTATGGGTGATAGGGAATTGTCTTATGATACTCCACCATGAATTCTCCTAGCAATATTCTTATAGTCTCATTAAGAAAATGAGTACCCCTATCACCTGGTCAAGCTCAATGGGCATCCATACATGTTGATAATGTTCTCCTATAAGAACCTTGCTTTGTAGTAGTTTTTGTGTAATCCTTCGTAAGCACCGCTTTTATCCACCTAGTTAGATAATTTGTACATGTTATATTGTACAAATTGTCCTACATGTCGATGGGTAAATAGGGCCCACAAATTTAATCTTGTCCATTTTCCAAAAGGTTCAAAGACTCGCTATTGGTCTCAATGACATTTCATCTCTATGCCTAGGTTTCCTAGACGTTGAAAATGATCACACACCATATCATACTCTTTACAATCCTTATATAACATTTCCCACTAAAGGCCAACCAAAAAAATCTTGTACATGGTAGCATTACTGGATAATTTCCTCCTGTAATCCCACCATGAGCTTCCTCTATTATAGCTTCGTGCTCATGCTCTAGTACACACCGGCACAAAATCTCATCACGGCCTAACTTTTATAAATATCCACCAATCAATATGTAAGGCGTGACACGTATGGAAAGTTGATTCTTCTTGAATCTCTTCATCCTTTCAAGCGCCACACTAATACACAAAAATATAGAAATGTCTTCCAAATCAAAGGCACGCAGTGATTCAATCTAAACAATTATGCATCCAACATTGTGTCCTTAGTGTTATGTGTGTCATCACTTGAGTTAATCATTGATAAATGATCTGGTCTAGAATTTCTCTTTCCCATCTTTACCACCACTGTAAATTCAAATTCTGAAACAAGATAATCCACCGACAAATGTGCCTCGTAAAATGGTATTAATAACCAATAACTTAAATTCCATGTGATTTGTATAGAATATAAAGGGAGTTGCTAGCAAGTATTTTTTTAACTTGTGCAGTGCATAAATCATGGACAATTCTTCACTCTCCATAGTTGTATAATTCTACTCATCTGGTATTAACTTCCTTCTTACAAAACAAATAGGATAATCAATGATCCCATCACTGGGATGTGCTAACACTGCACCAATGGCCATGCCAAAGGCATCAACATGTACATGAAATAGTTTGTCCCAAGAAGGAAAGCACAGAATGGGCACAAAATTAAGTCTTTCCTTCAATGTCTCAAACACTAGCTGTTGCGCCTCATTCTAATGGAACTTTCCTTTACTTTTTAACAATTCTTCCAAGGGTGTGGAAATCTTAGCATATCCCTTAATGAACTTTTTTGTAGTAACATATATGTCCTAAGAACTCACACACCTCACTCTGATTGGTAGGCTCATCCAAATCCAAAATAATTACAACTCTAGTAGGATCTACCAACAAGCCTTCTTTGCATATAATGTGTCCCAAAAAATTTCCAAAGGGTATAGCAAGAATATACTTCTTGATGTTGAGAGATATGTTCAACTTCCTACACCTCTCAAACATAAGTCTCAAGTTGTTGCAGTGATGATATTTTACTAGCCCATATACATTCAAACTATTAAAACTTGTGTATAAAGTCCTCAAACGATTGTACAACAATGCATGAAAATACCGGAGGCACATTCTTCAACCCAAAGTGCATAAGCGTGTATGAAAAACTTCCTCAATCGGTGGTAAAAGTTATCTTTTCTTGGTCTTTTTTATCAATATACACCTAATGATAACCAGAGAATCCATCAGTAAAAGAGTAAATCTTGTGCTTTGCAACACCCTCCAAGATTTACTTAGTAAAAGGTGTGGGGAAAGGATCTATAACATAGAAAACATTAAACTCTCTATAGTCCACACATATCCTTATCCTGTCATATTTCTTTATGATTATCACCATAGGGCTAACCCACTATGATTCCTTAATGGGCTCAATGATTCTAGACTTCAACATTTTATTAATTTCTTCCTTAACTTTGACCTTACGATTAGGATTCACCTTGTAAGGCCCCTTCCTAACCAGTGCACACCTTCCTTTAACTTGATCCTCATCTTTCCCAAAGAGGGATGTAATCCCTTCAACTCATGATAGCCTCACAGAAATAAGTCCTGAAAGTCACATAATAGCTCAATAATCTTAGCCGCCTATTGTTTATACCAATAGTCTCGATGATGGCCTCCTTTGGTTTTGCATCATGCCCAAATGTTGACCTTATTTGTTTTCATAGGCTCATGATAATTATGTGCCTTCTCATCAACACTATCCAAGGCCTTGTGCGTACTTATAGTATGATCAACATCCAGACTCTCTACTTCTTCATCATCAATCATATAAACCAGCTTACCCTTCTCTTTTTCCAACTAGGCATGCCCAAGTTACTCCTCATATGTCTCTTCTTCTTCAAAGTGTGCTTCCAAATCTAGTTCTCCAAACATATCAAATAGGATTACCTTATCCTTTGTACTATCCCCCATCATAATATGCTTCATGATCTGTAATGCTTCATTAACTAGAAGTTTAGTAGAAAAATATTCAAAGGTCTGAATTGTACCTGAATTCATCTCCTTCCAGTTAACTATTTCTCTTGTTAATTCTTCATGAAAATACCATACGCACGTAATCACTTAGAGTGGCATAAAACTTATGTACCCAGAGTGATGGTGGTAAGGCCTCCTGCCCCTCCATCCGAGTCTCTCACACTTCTAAACATGGTGTGAAGCAAAATCCTTCCCATGAAATTCACATATTTGTGAAGGTACATTTCTCCTAAGAAACCTAGTAGAGAAGGTGATTCTCACTTCTCACCACTCCAAAAGGTTATCTCTATGTGTAGTCCACCAACACGTTGTTTTCCCACGTAGGGTATAAATTAGCATATTTCTTCTGTCACCCTCATCCTTCCACTAGGCTTCCATGGCATGTAAAAATACATCAGGGTTTCCTTCACCAATGTATCGTGTCACTGGTTATGACTCAAGCACTTGAACAACCCATGGTTTGATCATGTGAGTAATCGTATTATTGATCTCTCACCTAATCATTTGATATGTTCCACGCACCCAGTTTTCACAAGAAACACTAGTTGTAACACTCATAGACTGAGCATCATCCCACTATATAACACCTTCCTTAGATAGCTCAAGTAATTCAGGATCTCTAACTATATGGGTGTATATCCTGTTCAGATCCTCTTCACTCAAAGGTTCTACTTAAGGTGCATCCTTCTCATCTGTCAAGGGTATAATAATGCACTCTTCTTTGTTCTCAAAACTGATGTAACCTTTATTAAAGCATAGATAAACATTATTTGTGTAACACCAAGGGTGCCTAAGTAATGTTGGAAAACTATCTACTTTAGCAAGCACTAAGACCTCAAAGTCCCCAGTAAACTTGGCCCCTTGTATAGTAATAGTGGCATCTTTCAATACTCCAATGGGCGTGGCTCTAGTCCTATTCACCATAAAAAAACACATTCAAAGAGGGTTGTAATAGTGGTCTCCCCATCTAATTCCATGCATCCAAAGTGATTACATTTACTTCTACACTTGTATCAATCAATATGTTACTCAACAACCACCCATCAACAAATGCATTCAAAGTGATCTCTTTATCATACTCAAGACTGTGAGGAGGTAAGTTTGCATGTAATATTTGTCTCTCATGCTCAGCCCGAACGTGGGGTATATTCTCCCTTAGCCATTCCCCTAACAAAGGAATGATATTCTCCTGGCGTAACATCTTACAAACCTCCTTCAAGTCATTAACATCTTTCTAAGGAAGCTCCTTTCTTCACCCTCTCCAACTTCTCGATGACTGATCCTTTAAACACCGAATCTCACCATATAAGGTTCAAATCACTTCCATAGTCTCCTGATAAAATTCCTTCTGATGGGTAGGATTTGGATATTTCACATTTATCACTTCTTGTTTCGTAATAACAGTTTGTTTCTTCGTAACTTCCTAGCATGTGACGTTTCAAAGTGCATGTTATGATTAACATAGGTAGAATCTTAAGATCGGGCAAAATATTAGGCATCCACTCGTATTCTATGGCGCATTTGTAATTTTATCATCCTCGTGACCTTATCATTCTTCTTATAGTTCTTACTCATGTGCTCATATAAATCAGGACATTCTTCAAACTTATGTTGCTTCCCACACCATGAGTAGACTACGTTCTAAGGGAATTCATGTTTATAATGGTCATGGGATATGAATGTAAAATAGTTTCCCAAGGAAAATAAATCCTTCCAATGCCACAACATTAGCCTCTAAATCCTTTGCAATAACCTCTATTTCTACAACCTCCATCAGAGCACCCTTTATTTTGGTTATGACTATGATGTTCGCCTTGCTCCTTAGAACCATTTGCAACACTAGTCTAACATACACCAGTCTCAATAGCCTCATGAATATAATCAATCAATCTACAATTCTTTGTATCATGAGTGTGGGACTTACAAATCTTATAGTAATAGGATACATTCTTCTAGATTGCACATTATAACAAGGGGCACCTACTCAAATCATGATCTAAGTGACTGATCTCAAAATCCAGCAACATGGCACTCACCGATTTAAGAGGGGAACTATATTTGGTATGTCCTTCCACCTTTTAATCCATACACCATATTCCATTACACATCTCATGACCTAAATTGGTTGATAGTTTCTCTAATTGTTTCTCCATAGATGCAATCTAAACCTCCAAGAATGAGCTAACTCCAATGTCTACACTTATAACTACCTTGGTGCATAGAGATACTTCCAAATCCTTGTGTGGATTTGTAAAATTCTTATGAGAGATCACCTTTCGAAAGGTTTGATCAAAGCGCTAAAAACTATTACGCATGCTTTGACTAGAGTGAATATCATAAGACAAATTTGATAGTAATGTTTTAAAGCATGCATCATACTCCCTTATGCTCTCAAACATGCCCTACTTAATCTCCTTCAATGTGCTAATGATTTTCTATTCAAACTTAGGTATATGAAACTCAACCAAGAAAGCATCACGTAGCATGTTGTAATCTACAACAGTCTGGTTCAAATCATACTTCCTATACCAACTATGTGTGCACTCTTGCAAAGTATAGCAAATTGGTGGCCTTACTATCAAGAGTTATAATTCCCTTAGTGCGCCATAGTATCTCACACATATACACATGCTCCTCTACATCCTCAATTATTATGTACTCTGGAAGGTAAAGAGACATCTCATAATAGAATTTTTGTGGCTAGTATAGACCATGCCCACTAGACCCAAAACATGTATTACCTCTAGTATTCCCTCCACCTCTAGAACCACTAGATCCACTAGATCCCGAACCTCCTGATCCACCTCTTATAGTGGCAATTGGACCAGAGGATGAGCTACTCTGTGTTCCAACTGTTGCACTAAATTAAACTCCCACAATCTATAAAGTTGTGCTACTTCCATACGTATTACCAACTTTCTACGTGCCCATGCTCTATCTTGATAACACACCAAAAAATATACCACCAATAGGGCCACCAATCAAAGAAGATGTCTACGTAACCACATATGAATGTGTTTTCTGATGAACTTTTGTACTTAATGGAAAATGAAATCTACCTTTCGTTGCTCTATCGCGAACACTAGCATGTTTCTCAATAATTTTTTTAGGAACTGAAACACATAGCAAAAGGGAAATCTCGCCAAGTGGGATCAGATGTGTGCCTACGGTCCTTAATATTTCTTCATTAAATTCACTCTCATATGAAGTCGAGAGGATTCTCTACTACAATTTCCCAAGAGGGGGAGAGCTGGATACTGCGGCTCCACATCTTCCACAAGAGTTTCAAATCCTTCAAAATACATCATCCTCCACAACTCCACGAGACTCTTGCACTTCATTATACTTAAGTTTATTTCCTATAATTCCTTTTCTATCATAAGGTCTACCATATTTCACCACACCTATTCCCGCTCCCATGCACGATGGAGGTTTAGCTAGCCATAGGTTGTTCTTCCAAATCCAAAGTCACCAAAGCAAGGCGTTAATCGCTGAAGGGATAGCGCACAAGTAAG
Source organism: Taxus wallichiana var. yunnanensis (assembly GCA_018340775.1). Taxonomy (NCBI): domain Eukaryota; kingdom Viridiplantae; phylum Streptophyta; class Pinopsida; order Cupressales; family Taxaceae; genus Taxus; species Taxus wallichiana. The sequence goes on along the minus strand of CM031234.1, from coordinate 424,771,197 downwards.
ATCCTCTACGTTCACACAAGAACTAAAACTCAGCAACCTTTAGAAGGAATAAGTAGAAACAACATACTCCAACATGTATGTTATGCCCTTAATCATATATCTTACATTTGATGTATATAGCCAACTTGTGGCTATCATAACTTCTTATCATTATGTATCTCTTTCATATATGTTATATTATCATGGGTGGGTCGGCCTTAGGGATGGCCATAACATAGGAATATTATAAATAGGGGTTAGTAGGTAGTAGTTAATCATCTTATTGAGCATTTGAGTCTTATTGTATCATTTGGAGGTTGCCCCCTCGAAGTGGCTAAGCTATTTTACTTTCATATTGAGATCATTTATCTGCCATATTATGTTCTTTGGTGTTTTATTTTTAGTGATAATCATACTTATTCAAGTAATTTCATTACAAGTGGTATCAGAGTTGTAATCTAGGTAAAAATTAGGGCAAAAACCCTAATTTTTTGTTTCCACTATATCTTGCGAACCAAAGAGAACTTGTTGGATATTTATTTATAAGAGTTTTGAATCATTCCAAGTAAGGTTGCCTAAAAAAATTCAGATTTTTTATACATTTTGCAAAATTTATTGCATATTTATGGTTTTTCATAAAATCACTCCTTAGGCTACAAATTGTGGAATTTTTCCAATTTCTTTACATTTTCGAAAAGAAGATAAAAAATTAGTTAGATTTTGTTCTTTAAGTTTTTTTATAATTGGCTAAACTCTTATCAAAATCCAAAACCCTAAAATTTGACCTTGATCCCTAAATCCTACTATTTTGGAGCATCATGGCGGGGCCTTCCACAAGAGGCAAAAATAATCCCATCACTTCGAGTAACAGAAAAGGATGAGATAGTAGTTGAGGAGTTGGAGTCAGAAGAGGTAACTACAGATTCCTCAAGGTTAGCGTTTACTTTGATGAACCATAAGGTAAGCAAACTTGAGTTTAACCTACGAGACCTCAAGTCTTGGGTGTCCAGAAAAGAAGATGTGGATAGGATTAGATAATGATTGGAGGATTTCATGTAGAAATTCAATACACATATAATGGTTAATCATAATTCTATCAACCAAGGTGGATCTTCATGTCAAGGTAATAGAAAAATGAGCCAAGGTGGATCTTCAAGCATGCCCGATCAAATACAAACACTTTGCAGGCCCATAACATGTTTCTAAAAGTGAAGATGTGTAAGTTTGATGGGAATAATCCACTCAATTGGATTAACTAGATGGATATTTTCTTTGATCTATATCATATTCCATCAGGAAAAAAGGTGGCCATGGCATATTTGTATCTCAAACCTAACCAATTCATCTAGTATCGATGGTTATGTGCTCAAAGGAAAAATAGTGGTCTCAATGTTACATGGACATTATTCATCGAAGATTTGTGATTACCCTATAGTTCTAGTGTATCATAAAATTACTTCAACCAATTAGCAAAGTTAAGATAAACAAGATCCGTTAAGGATTACATTCATCAATTCTAAAACCTTTCTTTGCGGGTGGAAAATATTATTGAAGAGAATCTGAATGACCTATTTCTTGGGGGTCTTAAGGATCACATTGAGCATGAGGTGCGTATGTTTAATCCTCATAAGTTTTATGATTATATGATTATGACACGAAGGGTAGAGGAAAACATTTTTTCAAGCAGGAGAAAAAAATTACACTAATATCAGAGATCGCAACACCTTGCCTCCAAGCACTCCCTCGGCCAATTAGATTGACACCTTAACAAATTGAAGAAAAGAAAGAAAAAGGGTTATGTTTTAACTGTGACAACAAATATGAACCAGGACATAAATGTGCTGAAAAGAAGTTGTTCTAAATTGATGGGCCTAGTGAATATGAAGAGAGTGCTAAAGATACAGAGTCAGAGGTCATGGTCGAGCTAGAGGAGGAATCAGGAGATCCCTAACCAATGATCTCATGCCATGTAATTTCAGGAATTATCACCCCCCAAACCCTCAAGGTGGTTGGATTCTTAAAAAGAGAGGGTCACAGTGTTGATTGACTTAGGAAGTACTCACAACTTCATCAATCATAAGTTAGCAATGCACCTAAATTATTTTATTTATCCAACTCCTAAATGTTAAGTAATGATTGTTGATGGAGGAACTATTACTAGTTCTAGAAAATTCCATAACATTAAGCTTTCCATAGGAGATTACATATTAAATATCCCCGTGTATTTCATTTCTATGGGAAGAGTAGACATTGTGTTAGGAGTTCAATGGATTACCACTTTGGGAATAATTGAGATGAAATTCCAAGAATTGTTCATGCGATTTCAATTTGAAAGAAGGAATTTTAAGATGAGAGGATTAAGAGAAAATTCTTCACGAGATAGTGAGCTCTCATCAAATGCAAAAAATGCTAAAAAGGGTGCAGAGGTGTTTTTGGCACAACTATTTTCTTTGGAGGTGCATCAGTCTAAGGACATTATACCATCAAATATTCAAGCAGTGTTTGATGCACACTCTGTTGTGTTTGAAAATATGCCAAAGGGTTTACCTCCAAATGTAGATCATGATCATGCTATTCAGTTAGCACCATGGATCCAAATTCCTAACTTTAGAACTTATAGGTACCCATACGTGCAAAAGAGTGAAATCGAGAAGATTTTACAAGAGATGTTGGAAGAAGGAATTATTTGTCATAGTCAGAATGCTTATTCTTCTCCAGTAGTGATGGTGCATAAGAAAGATGAAATGTGGCATATCTGTCCCAATTATAGGGAACTTAATAAGTATAAAATCAAAGATAAGTTTCATATTCTGTAATTGATGATTTACTTGATGAGTTACACGATTTCGTTTAATTTACAAAGCTTGATCTTCATTCAGGATACCACCAAATTAGAATCAAGGATGAATATGTTCATAAAACCACCTCTCGAGACACATGATAGCCATTATGAATTCTGGTAATGCCTTTTAGACTCAAAAATAAACCTTCTACATTTCAAAGTTTTATGAATGTTATTTTTAAGCCATTCTTACGGAAGTTCGTTTTAGTGTTCTTTGATGATATATTAATTTATAGAAAAACATGGGAGGAACATTTTCATCATGTAAATAAGGTTTTAGAAACCCTTGAGCAACATCAACTTTATGCAAATCCCTCTAAGTGTTATTTTGGATTTAATGAGGTTGAATATTTGGATCGCATTATCTCTCATGAAGGTGTTAAAGTGGATCCTAATAAGATCAAGTCCATGATGGAGTGGAAGGTTCCAAAAACCCTAAAGAATCTTTGAGGATTTTTAGGGCTTACAAGTTATTATCGTAGATTTGTAAGGCATTATGGAAGTATAGCAACACCTCTCACAACTTTATTAAAGAAGGACTCTTTCCATTGGAATGAGGATGCTACCAAAGCATTTTAGCAGTTAAAGGAGGCCATGTGCACCACTCCAGTCTTGGCTACTCCATATTTTCCAAAACATTCATTGTTGAATGTGATGCATCAGGGTCTAGTATGGGGGACGTTTTCATGCAACAAGGCCACCCTATTGCCTTTTTGACCCATCAATTTAAACGTAATAATTTTTAAAGCCAAATTATGAGAAGGAAAAGCTATCCATACTTCATGCAAGTAAAGCAATAGAGACCATATCTCATAGGAAGACACTTTAAAGTGAAGATAGATCATGATAGTCTGAAATACTTCTTGGAGAATCTTTTATCATCTAAAGAAACAAAAAATAGGTCTCAAATATGTTGGGATATGATTTTGAGATTATCTATAAGAAAGGGAAGGAGAATATAGTTGTGGATGATATGTCTAGGAAATATGAATCAACTACAACATTGTTATATCCCATATCCATCTTACAGGGAAGATTGTGTAGAGGAGACAAGGTATGAATGGAGAAATGACTTGACTACACAAAAACTCATTCATAATCTCCATAATGATCCAAGCATGTCTAAAATTTTTTATTGAAAGGGGATGCTTTATGGTATAAAGATAGATTATACATATGTAGGAAATCCACTCTTAAAAATAGGGTTCTATCTAAGATTCACGCTTCTCCGGTAGGGGCACTCTGGATTCTTGAAGACTTATCATCAAATCAAAAAAAAAAAAAATCGAGAAGGGTTCAAATGGGATTTCCAAAATTTTGTGGCAGAATACATGGTTTTTAGCAAAATAAGGGTGAAATAGTTTGATCCCTAGGTATTCTACAACCTCTATCTATTCCTAGCAGAAGTAGGAAGAGGTTTCCATGGACTTCATCATAGGATTGGAAAAATATGAAGGAAAAAGTGTCATCATGGTTGTGGTGGATAGACTCACCAAATATGCTCACTTTTGTGCCTTTTCACACCCATTTTTTGCAAACACAAGAGCAACAACCTTCATGGACACATTTCATGAGCTATATGGGACATCAAAGATTATAGTAAGTGATCAAGACCTTATATTTACTAGTAATTTTTAGACTGAGTTATTCTCATGTTTGGGTACTCGGTTAGCTCGTAGCTCTTCTTATCATCCCCACCCGATGGGAAAACGAAGTTGTAAATAAGTTTTTATAGGGATATATCTATTGTTTCACCTCGGATAAACAATCGATATGGGTCCAATGGCTGCCACTTGTAGAATGGTGGTATAAAAATTCCTTCCATACTTCATCCAAAATGTCTCCTATTTGGGCACTCTATGGGTACAATCCACCATCCATCACATCATCGTTGAGAGGACAATCATGGGCTAGAGCAATAGAAGAGAACATTCAACATCAATAAGAGGTACTCTCTAGTATCAAGGATAACTTGGCCATGGCACAAAACCACATGAAGTAGCATCTTGATCAACATCTCACAAAAAGACATTTTGAATTCGGTGATTGGGTTTTGTGTGTTTACAACCATATAAGAAAATGTCTTTGAAACAACAATATAATGATAAAAAAATTTCACCTAAGTATTATGGCCCCTATCAAGTATTCCAAAAGATTTTTACTATAGCATACTGATTAAAACGTCCACACAACAACAGAATACATCCAATCTTTCATGTTTCTTTCCTAAAGAAAGTAATTGGATAGATGGTATCAACCAAAAAGTGTTACCTGATCTTGATGAGGAGGGAGAGTCATCTTGGAACTTAAATGAATCCTTCAAACATGCACTAAAATATTGAGGAAACGGGTTATTACCGAGTACACGATCAAGTGGAAGAATATGAATAATGAAAATGCAATGTGGGAGGATATGACATTCTCTGCAGCACACTGTAGCTTCTCAAAATTGGGGACAATGTTTCTTTGAAGGGAAGGACATGTTACACCCTTAATCTGTATCTTACATTTGATGTATATAGCTAACTTGTGGCTATCATAACTTCCTATCATTATGTATCTCTTTCATATATGTTATATTATCATGGGTGGATTAGCCTTGGGGATGGCCATAGCATATGAATAGTATAAATAGGGGTTAGTATGCAGTATTTAATCATGATATTAATCATTTTAGTCTTATTATATGGTTATGAGGTTACCCCCTCGAAGTGGCTAAGCTATTATACTTTCATATTGAGATCATTTATCTACCATATTGTGTTCTTTGGTGTTCTATTTCTGGTGATAATCAAACTTATTCAAGTAATTTCATTATAGTGTAACTCGTGAAAAACACCACTCCACCAATGATCTACAATGTGTGTCCAAGTCATGTCAATATCATATAGATCCTGGTAATCTTCTTGTGTCCAAACAATTGTTCTATACCTCCAATTCCACTTTGATGCATATGCTACCAATGGCTCATACAAATCTATACAAAAATAGCAAAAGAGCATCTCATAGAGTTCATGATACCGATGTTCTTCAACCCACGTGCAAGCATCTATATCAGGTCCAATATATATATATGAGAAAACTAGTCTTCTAAATCCACAACCCAACTCTCAATGTTGTCTAAATTCAACTGATACATCTTCATCATGCAACATCCTTGCAACAGCTTGAAAAGAGGTCCCGACAACAAAACCAAAATGTAGTCACTTTCTTTACCAACACCCTATGCACGTAGATACCTCATCCAACTGAAGTTTGAATGCTCACTTGAAGGAAACAAAGGTACGAGGTCCCTCTTTTGATGACAATTTTTTCAAGGATTTAGCATGAATGAAGATACATTCCATAACCATAAAAATAAACTAGTGCAATCATAAAGTAAATAGTTCACATCCATATGCAAGGTGAACTAAATAAGGATCAATATCAGGTTTACCAAGCAAGAACCAATTACAAAGACATCAATAACAAGTAACCAACCATATAGATCTAGTATATTAACCTACCATGCATTGCAATAGTTGATAACATCAATTCTATCATCATACGATAGTGCACATAAACATAGCAACAACCTAACCTTACAATTAAATCAAGGTCTCTCCCTAACAAAGTGTGAATAATAATATATATGTAGGGGTGGGAACTTTCCCTTCACCACCCATACACTCTTAGAATAGCCCACATGCCACAAATATCCATGCGTGCACTACAAGGTAACTACAAAAGCATGCAAGCTTCACCTAATAATAGATTATCTTCTATTTTAAACTCTAGATCTAATCCTATTATTATCCCAAACTCTACATGATGCTTTATCTTCTTCCTGCATGAGATCCTTCCCAAAATAGAATTTTCTTTAACTACAAGTCTTCATGCTCAACCTTATCTTTAAAACATTTCTTGGCCGCCACTCCAACCATTCATCTTCTAATTTTGTCTCGTGGCTCAAAATGTGGCTAAGTCTCAAATGTGTTTAGCTTGGGCATGATCCTTCATGTGTTGTTTTCTCTACTTTCATGCATTCCTTCATGACTACCTTCTACACATCCAAAAATCTCGCGTTACTATACTTAACATCTTTCAGGGGGTCTAACAAAGAAGAAGAAAAATAAGAATTCGGTGATGCAGAGGTAATCTATTGTTACCCTGAATAAGGTAAACTAATTGAAGACATGGATGAGATGGAAGAGGAAAATAAATACAAAGAAGAAGAAGATGTAGCAGCAGCATCTCAACATGATAATGAGGTATGTGAACCAATTTGTATGCATATTGAAGTTTTCTTGTTTGTAAAAACACAAAAAGAAGAGGAAATTAGATTTGATAGTCCAATATATGATGAAAATAATAGAGAATTGGATGATTTTAAGCTAAAAGAAGAGATGAAATTTCTTGATGATTTGTTTTCACATGTTGAAAAGAAGGAAAACAATTTGAATGAGCTGAGTGCGGGTGAAGAAGAGCTGGAATAGAAGGTACAAGAAGTGATGCATGCATGTGAGGAAGGCAAGGTAAACAAAATTGACTCAAAACTTGCTTATTTGATAACTGAAATTGATGTTTCTTTGGGTGAATTCCTAGAAATTGTATAAGATGACTCCATTAGTGCATTTTGAGAGCAATAAAAAGATGAGATAAGCAAGATTGAGTGGAGTGATGATCAGTTTTCATTGATGAAGTGGATGATTGTGTACAAGATTTGGTGTGTATGATGGTGAAGGAAAGAAAAGTGTAAGTACAAATGAGAGTGTAAGGTTTTCCTTGGCAAAAAGTGATTTCAAATATGAAAAAATGATTCAATAAGGCATAGGTAAGAATGTAACACAAGATGGACATGTTCTCAAACAAGGAAATGAGGAAAATAGGTAGATTTCAGTCCTCCCAAGCAAAGAAAAAGTTGAAAATATGATAGGTAAAGGCTATATAGGAAATAATAATATGAAGAAACATGAAGAATAATGTTTATTTGTTGTTGTGTTGTTTATTTTTGTAGAGGTACGAGATGATGGAAATTTAAAGTTAAAGAAGATAACGATGGAAATCAAAAAAGAAGATAAGCGAATTCAAGACAAATGCAAGGATGAAGAACAATATATGGGATCCAGGTGGTCATGAGGAAATAAAGGATAGTAGAAGTATAGGATTAAGATAAAAAGTCAATAATATCAAGAACCACTAGAAGAATTTTTTTGCGAGTATATGGCTCCTTTTCTCCACCTTGGAAGTATTATGTAGAATCATCAGAGAATGAAGAACATCAAAGTGTAAATCATCCTTCTTATCATGTTTTTAATTTTTTTGATAGTCTTATAGGTCTTAATAGGACAATATGAGTCATTCCAAGAATATGAGAATATGTGGAAATTTTAATTTTCTTCATAATGTGTTTTCCCTCCAAAATTGGAATTTAAATTTATAAAACTTGAATAATGAAGGAATTTTCTTGGAAAGTGGATTAAAGGATGTTTTAATGAATTTAACGATGTGTATTCTATGGCTAAGCATAGTTTCATAAGTCCTAGGTGGGATGTAAGTCAAGAAATGTTAAAAAGTTGTAAAAATGTCTCATAATGTGTGTATGGGCGTATGAAGATTCATAGGAGTCATATGAAGAGTTAGTTAGGGTTGAAGGAAAGAGATATAATGGATTTGAAGATTGAAGAATTAAAATAAGGAGTTTGTGATTCCTCAAGGATGGGAGGATGAGAGAAAGGAAATTGAAGGTAGTAAAGCATGGATTTTGTAAGTACAACCCAACATATATATAAAACTCTGTTTTATATTGAGATCTTGTCTCGATGTGTAATTTCGATTTTGATTTGTATGACTTAAGGTCTAATGGTTTATTTTCATGAAATCTTGAAGAATCTATTAACACCATCCCAGGAGGAGTATTAAAGGTTTGAAGTTTTGATTACTCTATTTATAGTATGAAGTTTGATACATCGGCTTGCTATATGGTGAAAGCTGTGTCATTGCAGTAAGGATTTGTTGTTAACTTTGAAACTTTGGTCTTGAAATAAAGTTATTATATTTTTAATCATGTGATAAGGAGTGGATAAATTTTCATTATATGATCTTGAATACCATTGCATGGTTTAGAGGTTTAATCCCTCATTATTTCCTTTTGCATGTTTGAATAATCTCAAGAAACAAGATTGTGTTTAAGCATGTCTTAGTTTGATGAAATATTAGACATTATGATAAATACATGAGATGTATGAAATCATCGGGAGGTTTTTGTTGATAATTATATTGAACCATTGATAATATTTCTTCAAAATAAGTAACCAAACTCTTCAATTCATGAAGTGAGGGTTTTATACCTTGCATGTTTCTAACATGCATACAAGCTAGTTATTGGTTGTTGTAGTAGATATCTTTACCATTGGCCATCACTTGTAGAACACAACTCTAGAGGAGGCTTAAAAACACATGGGGTGAAATATCAAGCTTTGAAAATGAGAACACTTCATGTTATAATATTTTGAATGCTCATGGGCTAACACTTGTCATAGAGCTAGGGTTTGCTGAAAATTAAGCTTTAGACCTTGAAACAACGAGTTTTGATCTAAAACTTGGTAGTTATTATGGTGACAATCCTTCTTAAGGTATTTTTGTTTAATTAGGGTTTTTCAATGGGTGTATTTTGAGAAAATACTAATAGTCTTCTATCATAGACCTAGAACATTCCCAAAACCTAATTTGAAAGGTCTAGTAATAAAGGAAAGGAGATTTATCTTTTGAAGTAGACACTAAAACCTTAGAAAACCCCGAAACAAGAAAATGGGTATTATAATATGTTCTTAGGTTGTTTATAAACTCCTTACAATTAAATTTATGATGGAAAATGCTTGAAGATAGGGTGGTAAAAGTTAGAAAGCCTAAAAAGGAGAAAAGAGTGTTTGAGTGAGAACCAAAAGGAGATAGGCTATGAAATTTGGGGTACATAAAGTTGATGGAAAAGGGTTCTTGAAGAAGACCTTACATTTTTATGAGAATGCATGGGTTGGGCTAACCATGAACTCACTAAGACCTTTGGTCTTAAGAGCACAAGAATGCAATTTTGAGAAAGATAGGTGAAAGTTAATATTTTGATCTTTTTGAATCAATTTATTAGTGGATATAACATTTTTTATGAGTGATAAACAGGGAACCAATGTGTAAAGAGGTCATTTAGGGATAAAAGGAAAAAAATAATTCATTTAGTGCTAATACCCAAGAGAGTCAAAGTTGAGCAGACATAATGTTGCTCTAAGGAGAAGACACACAAAGAATGTGCGTGTGGGAACAAGGTGCATTTGAAGGCGTGGGAAGATAGGGAAGGAAACATGTGCCAAAACACTTTGGATTAGGACTTAACCATTTTTATGGATAAGGGATATTTTGGAGAAATCGTGCAAAGCACACATAGAGATGAAGACTTGCGCAACACGCAATAGTATTTTGGGAACAAGTGGTTGTTAAAGCACCATGCATGGTTTGAGATAATAATTGGATTTATTATTAGAGTTCACTATATGACATCTATTATTAGAAAACTTGCATGTTGTGCATGTCATTGTAAAAGCGCATGGCTATTATCAGTATGTGACATTTTTGAGAAGTCCATGGGTGGTGAAGGGAAAGTCACCACCTCTAAAAATATGTATTGAACTACGTAGTTTAGAGTGTGTGAATTATTGTAGAGTTATGTTGTTGGTTCTGATGCACACATGACTCATGGAGATACTTTATAATGTAATAAGCTTCTAGTTTTACAGTTTTTAATGTAATGGAGTATATTGGCTAGATAATGGTGTTAGACATAATTGAATCTAGTTCTTGTATGGTTAGCCTTATTATAGTTATTGTTTAGTTCATGATTCTCTAAGATCTAGATCTGGTTTATGCACTGTGAAATGTTTATGATTAGTTATGGATCTAAATATGTATTATCATCATCACACTAACATCTTACATAAGCAACTCTAAAGAGGGGTCTGGTACCTTTTTGTGCTTTGGGTGAGTGCTCAGCTCAAGATGAGTGATGTGTCGGTCTTACTGGGTTTTCCATAGTATATTCTAGGTGCATCATTGGTTTCATTTCCAGGACCTCTTTTTCAGCTATTTTTAGGATGTTTTATGATGAAGACGTACTAGTTGACCCTAGCAAGTGTTGAGGAGTGGATAATAGATCTAGAAGAAGAATACGCTTGGAGTTTCAACACTAGATCTGAGTTTGACACACGTGCATGAGTGGATAAAAAATTATACATTGCATATATGAGATTTGTTATCCCGATTTTACCCCAAGTAAAATTGGTCAACCATGACCCCGCAGAAGAAACTAGAGAAATCACATTCAAATCCTACAATCAGCAACAGAGGGACTCTATAATGGAGAAAGCGAGGGCCTACGAAAGATCAAATGCCCCATGCAAGAATAAATTCAAGAAACAACTCCGTCAAATGAACCCATGCTTCAAATCCGGTGAGCAGTTGCAGGAAAGCTCTAAAATGGAATAGCAAGGTCGGGGAAGGAGAAGATAATGTCAAAGAAACTAGAGCCTCAAAGGAGAAGGAATGACGAAGGTTCAAAGTCTTCGGGCTCTGTAAATGGTTCAGAACAAGCCCCAAAAATGACTAAGTATGGAGGAGACGGACACTACCAAGTGTCCAAACGACACACCTCCAAAGATTGAATCCAAAAGGGGAGACTCAAATAATCACCAAACCCCCACGTGTCCCAAACCCAAATAGGGGTAGAGTCAATAGTTAAAAGTCAAAAGGGTAAACTAGGTGGGCCTAAAAAATACTAAGTATAAAGGTGCTAGCAGAAACTACCATGCGTCAGCTTGGCGCATCTTCAAAGGTAAATCCAAAAGGTGATCCCCAAATGAGTGACATCTCACCATGTATTTAGGTCCCAAAAAAGTAAGAGTAGATGTTGGACCCCCTGGAATGTTGACCAAGTATGAAGGTGTGTAGGCACGCAAGGTCCCAGCTATGGAATGGTGGGAAAGGCAAAGTGCGCAAGAAAAGGGTATAAGGAAGCATGTAGCATGCACGACACACGAAAGGATCGGGACTTAGTCATTTCAGATGTCTAGAGTAGAACACGTGAAAAGCATGACCCGGTTGTGAAAGGATAAGATGCCATCCTGGTGACAGTTGGCCCGAGGATGGAGCATACTTGGTGATGGAATCATCTAGAAGAACATCATGGAGTAAAGTGAAGAGATCGGGGACTGGAGAAGCATGCTCACATGGAGGACCACATTCGAAACTTGGCATCGAGATCGAGGGTCTTTGGAGGACAAAGTTGGCATTCCAAGAAAGATATAAATACAAGTGCCTATAGAGACATAAATATATAGATATGTACACAAAGATGCATACACATAGAGATAGACATCTAGAGAGTGAGCGGAGCTTTGCATAAATGTTGCAAGGACTCTGTCAGTGAATGGTTTTATTTGGGAGAGAATGCATTAGGCCTAGGGGTTGTAAATTTTCTTTTGGGAAGCATAGTTACATTAAGTCCAGTGTAATGCATGACTACAGTCTGCTTCTCTACGACCCTCTGTAATGGTTCCATGGATGTAATAAGGTTACTTGTTATAATATATACATGAATATCAATGGTTCTAATGCATATTTCTCTCTTATGAATTCTCTTTCCTTTCATGCTAAGTATGAATGCTTGTATGTTTCTTTCTGTCACAATACATACTATGGATTTTTTAAGCACTCGATGTATAGTGACTACAAGGATCTAGAGGCCATTCTGAGCCCTATGGTTCTTGTATGTCTTCCCATCTGAAATCTCTTACTCTAATCATAGATGATGTTTCCCACTCAACTCACATAAAAGAGCGACTCGGTACCGCACATTCCTTGGGTGAGTGCTCGATTTCACTAGGTGATAGGCCAGCACACACGGGGTTCCTTTCTTTTGTAGTAGGAGTAAAAATGACTACATCTTGGTTCCATTTCCATGACCTATTTTCAAAGTTGTAGTGGGATTTAACATACATCATGATCTATGTAATGAGTAATGATAGAGTGGTTAACATTGGAAAATTTTGAATCATGGTTCAAGAGCACGGAGGATAAATTTGCTCAAAGATTCAACATTGGACATGAGTTTAATGCACGTAGATGGGTAGAAGAGAATCTCTACCATGATCTATATGAATTTTTTTGGTTGTTTCCTGTGGAATTGTATGAATGGCTCTCAGCCTATGCATCTAGATCAAATTGGCATTGTAGATCACATGTGTGGACCCAAGAAGAGTACCAAAGGCTACATGATGCAGATCTAACATGGACCCATGTTGTGGATCATTGGCGGAAAGGAGTATGTGCTAGCTACACTGAGTACGCCATTTCCATGTATTCTTATGCGGAGGTTTGCTAAGTTTGAGTTTCGAGGAGCCTAGAGGATCATTTTTATGTGTTATCCCTCTAGCTTTAAAGATCTTGATGATTACCATGAGTTTAGAGGCTTTCCCAATGGCCGGCTAAACCACTCTGAGCGTTGGGTGAGGAAGCTAGGGTGGAGGAAGATGGCAGATGTTGTGGCGGAAAAGAAAGGGAGGAGAGATGACTCAAGTATGGTGAAGCACGTGAAAGGGATATTATTAGATGATAAAAGGTTACACGTGTGATGGATGTATGAGAAGACATTACGGGAAGGATTTGAGGTTCATGTTGAGGATGTGGAGCCTGAGCAGTTTGTGTAACCCCATCTTGGTAAGCGCATGAGAGAAACCCCTCCAAATTTTGATGAGAGTTCAAAGCACGTGGAGAAAGAAGAACCATTGGCATGCATCTAAGCCCACCCAGTGACCGGACCTTGGCACTTACTTTTCTAGATCAGGGGGATAATATTGCTAATCTAGTTGATTACATTGGAGGTGATCGTTCTATGCCCAGGAGGTATAATTTCTTGTTTGGTACTTCTATGGCTGTAAACACTAGCCCAGTGTTAGGAATTTTTAGGCAAGGTATAGGCACACAAGCATTTGGTCTCGCGTCTAGAAGTGGCGTGGGGTATACTATTGGTAGTGGGGCATTGTCACAGACCATAGGCGTGTAACTCAGTGGAAATGTGGGAACCCTTGGCATGACCACTTCGGGACCTAGTGGGCTTGGTGGATCCGGTGGTTTAGGTGGAGTAGGAGTGGTGGGCCTAGTGGATGCGGTGGTTCGGGACTGGTGGACTGGTGGATCAAGTAGTGGAGGAAACACATATGGAAACCAAGGATATAGCGAGAGAAGGATTTAGACCCCAACCAACCCCACAAGTTTTCTTTGAAATTTCTCTACATTTTCCTGATTATAAAGGTATTGAGGATGCTGTGGAACATGTTCACAAGTGTGAACTGCTATGGCACACAAAGGGTGTCACAACCCCGAGAATGAAAGGATAGTCGGTTTGTAACCACATTGCAGGGCGTGCGCATAGCTAGTATAAGAAGTCTGACCCTCATCATATAGGAGTGGATTATACTACCTTAAAGCATGCATTCTTGGTAGAGTTCCAAATTCATGAGTTCGAGCAGAAGAGCATCAGTGCTTTGAAGGAGATTCAACAAGGAATGGCAAAGAGTGTGTGGGAGTATGATGCGCGCTTTAAGTCTCTCTTGTCTAAATTATCATATGATATTCACCCTTCACAGCATGTACAATGGTTTTTGGAGGATTGATCACCCCTTTTAGAAGGGCCTTGTCTCATAAAACTTTTACAGACATGTGTGAGGCATTGGATACTACCCTACGTGCCGAGGTTGTTGGTAGTGTTAATACTAGTGTTAACCCATTCTTGGAGGCCCAGATTGCTGTTATGGCCAAGTAGTTGGAAAAATTATCTACGAACTCAGCCCATGAGACTCGCAGTGGTTTATGGTGCACATATTGTGAGATAGAGGGGCACGTTAAGGATAATTCCCCCGGAGGATAGTACGCATTGTGGTGGTAGAGTGTGAGATTTGTCATGGGGACCATGATGCAAGTAGATTCCCCTTGCTGTAGCGTGCAATCAGGAAGAATGTATCTTGTTATTGCAAGATTTTCACTTCTACAACCCATAATACTAAGGACTGTAGGCTCATTTATCAAATCCATAAGGCCATCGATCATGGGGTACACTAGTGTTACAAGTAGATCCAAGGGTGATGATCACTGTTATGAGGAGCACGCAGATGGAGGCGCGTGTGGAAGAGGTTTTGAGGAGGATTCCATGGTTGTGGTAACCATGGAGGAGGAATGAGTGAGTTCCTACAGAACTGTTTCAACTATGGATCTGAGAACATTACAAATGGGAATGCACGAACATTCATACGGTGCTCGTGGTGCAGAAAGAAGCATAAGTATGAGGAGTGCTCATCTTGTTTGAGCATATGAATCAATAGTACTAGAAGGAAATGGTGCTACAATGGTCAGAGTATCAAGAAGGAAGACATATAGTTGATGCCTTAGGTAACACGGGATGTAGGTTTGGAGCCTGTCTTGGTAGCAAAAAGGCGAAGCCACTCACGCTAGAGAGGTACCAAGATAGAAGAACCTGGTTTCAAGGGAGGAGGTCATTCATGGAAAGTATCCAGACCCTATACATCAAAAGGAGATATATCAGGACACCATGGATGTTATTTGAAGCTTATAAGGGGAGATCTAGTGTCTAAAGGAGAAATCTAGGAAGGAGGAACAAGGAAGGAGGGTCGAGGCGTAAAAGGATGACTTGGATGAGGTCAAGGAGGTGTGTAAAATGCTAAGGTAGGAGAATATCATTCCCTTTCTAGGATCATGGTTGAGAGAGAAGGTACCATGCTTTGGAGGAGAGAATGAGAGACAGGTATTACATGCGGACCTTCCCCTCATAGCCTTGACTATGACAAGGACATTACATTGAATGCAATTGTAGATGGATGGCTCCTCAACAACATCCTCATTGACACAGTGCGAGAGGTTAACGTTCTAACTTTGGATGCATGGCATTAGATGGGAAGATCCACATTGCAAACATCTTCAAATGTGCTTTATATGACAAACAAGACTAAGGAAATGCCCATCAATGTCTTAAAGGATGTAACTATTACTATCTAAGGAGCCAAGTTCACCTTTGGGGACTTCAAGTCTTGGCACTCATCAAGGTGGACAATTTCCCAAAGACTACTTGGGTGCCCTTGGTGTTACAAGAACAATGCCGACCTTTGGTTTAGTAAATGGTACATCAGCTTTGAGAACAAGGAGGAAGCGAGTCATTATATCCCTGGTTGATGGGAAGTCAACACCCTATATTTAACCATTGGGCAAAGAAATTTTGGACAGGATATATGTGTGCTCAATCAAGGACCCTGAGATGATACACCCTACTAACAGGGTTATCTAGTTTGAAGATTCTCAGTCAGTGAGTGATACCACTAGTCTAACATGTGACAATTAGGTGCATGGGACTTATGAATTAATGGGATGGTAGTTCAGAGGGTCGGTGACCAAGGTAACAAAGATGCACATGGTTAGGTGCCTTGGAGGAAAAGAAGCGCCCAAGTATTAAGGAGGATGCTTCCCTAATATCTTTCTACATGAGGTGGAAGCTCAATGGAAGAATGAGAAGGAATGGAGGGGGATGTTAAGTTATGTCTTGCTTGGCACATCAGCTCGGTGGTGGGCTCTGCATCAAGATATCCTTTTAGAGTGGCGCGAGGTAAGAATTTCTCTCTCTATCAGATTTTCTAGAAGCAATGTACCCACCATCATGAAGGAGTACCATGGGAAGGATCCCACCTCTTTCCATATCCAGGAGTGTGAATGGGTCTAGAGAGAAGGCTCAGAAGCTTTTCCACCATCCCTTTGGGTGCACAAGTTGTATTCTACACTGTAGGGTTGTGTGCGCACATGGTATATACATTTGGAGACAAGTCTGCCGAGATAAGGAATTAGCAAGAGCTCATGGTGACCTTATTCAAACCTTTGAGTATTAGAGTACCAAACCATTAGTTGATAAGGCCTTGCAGGGTATCAATCACCTTACCATGGGGGATAGTGCCAGGATGGAAGATAGGTTGTTGGAATTACTAGGTGAACCAAGATTGGGGGCATGCTTTGAAGAAGAAGTAGAGGAAACAAAAGATTTACAACTTGAGCATGAGTGTTTGGAAAAAGAAAAAGGAAAGATGGTGTATGTGATTGATGGAGAGGAATTAGAAAGCTTAGATGTTAGTCATTCTGTAGGGATGCGTGAAGTAGTAGAAAGTGCAAATACTCACGCGTGTGCCTACCATGAGCCCTTAAAAACAAAGAAAGTTAACATCGGTTCAGGAGAAGAACCTAAGGAAGCTATTATTGGATATTATTGGTCAAAGAAGGAGGTATCTAAGATCATTGATCTACTACATGAATTTGAGAATTTATTCCCATGTGGGTACCATAAGCTCAAAGGAGTTCACCATTCCTTGGGGGAGATGAATATAAAGCTAAAGGACGGTGCGCGCCTAGTTAGGAAAAAACCTTACCAGATGAATCCCAATTTACACATGAAGGTTAAGGAGGATATAGACAAAATGATAGCTTCTAGGATCATTAAGGCAGTGGAAGAATTGGAGTGGATAAGTTCAATGGTAATCAACATAAAGAATGATGGGTAGATTAGGATCTATGTGGATTATAGGGAATTGAACGTAGTTTATGTCATTGATCCCTTTCGAACCCCTTGAAGAAATTTTGGAAGGAGTCACCTGGATGCGAAATCTATTCCTTTACGGATGGGTTTTTAGGGTACCACCAAGTTTGGATTACAAAGGAGGACTAGGAAAAGACAACATTCACCACCGAGTGGGGAAGTTTTTACATATACGGTCATGCCCTTTGGGTTGAAGAATGTGCTTGTTGTCTTTTCACGCATAGTGGTACAAGCACTCCAGGAATTCATCCATAAGTTTCTTTAGGTCTATTTGGATGATTGAATAGTGTATGGTGGTTAAGGACCTTTGTGACAATTTAAGGCTAATTCTTGAAAGGTGTAGGCGGTTGAGGATATCCCTCAACATTAAGAAATGTGTGTTTGTTGCACCCTTTGGGACTTTATTGGGCCATATCATATGTAAGGAGGGCTTGTTGGTAGATCTCACTAAGGTTACGAGTTATTATGGGGTTAAGGAGCCTACTAGCAGAGAGTAGTTTGCAGATTCCTTTTTATTAAGGGATATGCCAAGATCATCGTGCCTTTAGAGGAGCTTCTTAGACATAAAAGTGCCTTCCATTGGGGAGAGGTGCAATAGAGGGCATTTGATACATTAAAATATAGGCTTATCACCATGCCTATTTTACATTTTCCCTCTTGGGACAAGCCCTTTCATGTCCATGTAGATGCCTTAGGGACCGCCATTGGAGTAGTGCTTACACAACTAGGTGAAGGGATTGTTGATCATCCTCTATGTTTTGCAAGCAAGAAGCTGACACCAGTAGAGCAGAATTATACCACAACTGAGCATGAGGAATTGTCAATGATCTACACACTTTTCAAGTTTAGACAGTATCTGCTAGTAACACCCTTTGTGTTTTACACCGACCACATGGCATTAAAATATTTGGTGAACAAGCCCATCCTACAAGGGCATATATGTCGAGTGGGTGTTGTTGTTTCAAGAATTTGAATTCACCATTGTAGTAAAACTTGGAAAAAGCAATTGTGGGCCTAATCATCTGTCAAGAATTGATTCAGGGGAGGATGCACAAAGTATTGAGGAAACAATGCCAGACACACAACTATTTAGGTTACGGTGCGCATCCTCGGGCTTGGAAGAGGTTGCAGTATTTTGAAGGAAGGTGTGGCCTTTGGAAGGAATGAAGAATTTAGAGAAAAAGTAGTTGGCCATACGCATCATGCCCTACATGTTAATTAGTGGATACTTATACAAGTTGGGACGTGATGAAGTTTTGTGTAGGTGTGTATTAGAGCATGATCGCTTAGTCATCATGGAGGAAGCACACAAAAGAAATGCGGGTGGGTATTATGCGGCGATGCCACCGTGCGTAAGATATTAATGGCGAGGTTTGTGGTGGGAAACCTGTCTGAGGATTGTAGAGACTATTGTAAGGTGTGTGACCATTATCAACACCTTGGAAAACCGGGGAAGGAGAGATGAAATGCCTTTGCACCCTATCTCTAGCGGAAAGCCTTTTGAAAAGTGGGTAATAGACTTTGTAGGACCTATTGCGCCAAATGGAAGCATAGAGGACCCAGTTCACGTTATGTCATCACTTGCATGGATTATCTGACAAGGTGGGTAGAGGTAACTCTGACTAAAGATTACATGGCAACAATAGTGGTAAGGTTCTTGTGGAAGAACATTATCATGAGGTATGGATGCCCATTGAGTTTGACCAGCGTAGGGGTACACATTTCTTGAATGAGACCATGAGGATCCTATTATCAGAGTTCATGGTGGCTCATCACAAGACTACGCCCTATCACCCATAAGAAAATGGAACCGCGGAAGCATTCAACAAAATACTGAGTCATACCCTGACCAAAATTTATGATGTCAGAAGACAAGATTGGGATGACAAAGTATCAGCAGTATTGTGGGCTTACAGGACAACATATAAAAGGCTAAAAAAATCCACACCTTTTCAGTTGGTGTTTGGCATGGAAGCTATTTTTCCGGTTGAATTTATGTTACCTTCTCTGTGAATAGCGCGCGCAGGAGGGTTAGCTAATGAAAAAGTATTGGAAGAAAGAATTGATGAGTTAATGAAGCTGGATGAGAGACGATCACTTGCAATGTGGAGCCAAACAATAGAAAAAGAAAAGAAGAAGGCTTGGCATGATCACCACATTAGAAATAAGAAATTTGAGGTTGGGAGATGGTGTTACTATATGATTTTAAGTTTTGCGCCATCCTGGGAAGTTGAAAGTCCATTGGTTGGGTCCTTACATAATCTCGTACATCCTTGATTCAGTGCATTCCGTTACAAGCACTGGATGGGACGAAGTTTCCTAGACACTTCAATGGGAGTAGGCTAAAGCCCTACTATAAATAAGTCTTCTTGGTGTTTGTAAATAAGGTAGTTTTTCCAATTAGTTTAGAAGTTTCCTTTATGCATTTTCCTTTCTTGTGTTTCCCTTTCGCATTGTTGTTTTGTTTTGCACCTTGGGCATCGGTAACCTTATTGCTATTTTGGAGAATTTGTGAATGCACAGAGGATTGTGCATCGTTTTAAGTTTGGGGTGGAGAAATGTGAAGGAGTGCATGGTTAGCATTCCAAGAAAGTTATGTTGAAAAGCCCTGTTTAATGGCCTAGTTGAAAGAGGTGTATCAGGAGAAAAGATGGAAGAAGAATGGTTGGTGACAGGATAAAGCTACTTGTAGATCCCATGTACTAAGGAGGAGAATGCACATTTAAGAAACATGAGGTAGGCGAGAGCAAGAATCAGGATAGAAGAAGTGCCTTTGGCGTGGGTTACATGTGCGCAAGAGTCTCTTGTCATGTTGGATTGGTTACATGCCATAAGGTTGGAGGAGATTTCACGTAGGTTGGGCGAGTGAGTGAAAGCATTGAAGATGGGATTTTTTGAAAAATATACATTAAATGAAAAATGTATTGTGGTAGGTGAAGTAACATTTAATGTTCAGAAAGAGAAAAACTATAAGTAAAGGGTCGAGGCACTTTCATTTTCACTTTGCGAAATAGAGAAAGGAGTGAGTTTTATAAACTAGGGTTTCCAAATTTGATCGTACGAAGAAAGATCTGTGAGATTGAAGCATGAGCAGCCAGTTTGAGTTTGAAAACTAGAAGGAAGGGGTTACAGGTGTGAAAATAGTTTTGAGGAGGTGCTTTCTTGTGGAATTTTGATCCTAGTTAGGGTTTGAAAAACTAGGGAACGGGTTCAAGAGATTTATATCACGAGATTTGAGACCGGAGGTTGGAAGAAATAGCACGAGTAACAAGGAGGGAGTGGAGTGATAAAAATACCTTGACAATGGCACCCAAGAAAGGAAAGGGCAAGGGCAAGGCCAAACAACAAGAACCCGATGTAAACACAAATGAAGAATGGTATGCAGAGATGCAATACCCAGATGGGGTGATGATGGGTAAGGAGTGGGAATCCCACCTGAGAAATGTGCATGTAAGTGATTATAACCACTGAAAAAACATGATAGAGAAGGAGATGACACTGGAATTAGTATGCCCCATAAGTAAATGAACACTAGAGGGCTTTCTGATTTACGATGATGACGTGAAGGTCAAAATGGAGAAGGCAGGGTTGCTGCAACTCTATGAGTTGCCTTATTTTGGAAAACCAGAGTGCCTGTATCAATGGTTAATGTCACGAGATATATGAAGATTACTTCCACTTTGCGAGGGTGCAAGAAGCACATCACTCCCCCAGTTTATTTCTCACTTCACAGGCCTCATATGTGAAGGAGATAGCTTAGAGGATGATTTGAGTGACAAGGAGGCAATCCAAGAGACCATAAATGAATATTCCTGTGAGAAGGGGTCATGGTATTGTTTCGCATGCAATTTAGTTCGAGAATAGAGCTATTTCTATCCTTTCATTCTCTTGAGAAACAGATAGGGGTTAGGGTTAGGAGGAATACCTGTTGAGTGTTAGGAAGGTGTGCACGTACCGTAGAGAGATCAGACCGATTGTGAAGAGCTCCTTTTTGTCTGGGAAGGACTACCTGTAAATAAGAATGCAAGACCACCAGATTTTAGTTAGACAATAAGTGAGGGAACTGCCTTAGGCCCAAGAAATATTAGACTTCCTTTTGAAGGTGGTCAATTCCCTTTTTAATACAAATTGATGCAAATGATAATAAAGAAGCTATTGCGAACTCATGATTTAGGTATCTCGTTACTAAAAGCAATAGAGACTAAACTACCAACAATAGAATGTCATGTTGTTTGTTTGGTCACTAGTTATTGATATGTTCAGATCAAGTTACAGGGATAGACCAGGCTGGACACGAGATTGTTTTGAGGTGAATAGGTGAAAGGTTGGTTTTGGTATAATTCATAGTGACCAATGCGGTCACCTGGATAACCGATCGCGGTTATGAAACCGGTACGGTAGGGAATAACCGATATCGGTAGGGCGCAAAGTGATTTAGGGATTTTTAAATGGAGGTTGGTGTAAGGTGGTTATGAGGTTTGGAAGGTTGGTAGATGGTTAAGGGGAGTAGTAGGGTGATAGAGAAGACTCAGAGAGTGAGAGATTTGTCTTTGGGGTAGTATAGAGATGGATGACCGAAGGTTAGGTGTAGGTTATTACCGGGTAGTAGATGCAGGAGTGAGCTTATAATCCCTATGAATTAAAAGTTCATAAAGTAGTGTCTAGAAGCATACCAGGTGATAAATAAGACTACTTACTAGTTTCTGATGTGGATGCAGGTCTAAAGAATGTAGTGGCGAAGGCAAGGCTCAGTTGGGATGATCCAGCAATCGGAAGTGATCTGATGAAGCTATCCTCCGACTCTCCCCATGTTTGGATGAGTGTGACAATGCTCTCGTTGTCCAGTTACAGTCTTGGGCTCGATATTCCTCTTTGCAAAACTCCTCTCTCTCCTTCACTTGTCTCTCTCTTGCAAATGAATCCGGATCCTTTGGTTTTGGTTGGGCAAGGTCATTTACAGGGAATCGATGGTGGTTACGTAATTGATGCCGGTCGAGTAGGGACCGATGTCGGTCAGGTCAAAGTTGGCTATTTGTAGTAAAATAACCAACTTTCCCTCCTTTCTCCCGAGAGGGTCGGTTGTGGGCTTGGTCAAGTCATTATTAGGCTCATTCGATGCGGGTGAGGGTGATGGTCATGGGTGTGGGTCTAGACCAAGACATAGGTCTTAATTAGGTTAGTTTAGGGTTAGGGCTAGGTCATAGTGAGGTGGCAAGGTGAGGTGACGGGGTTAGAGATGTGGATTTATTAATTATAAGGTAATTAATAAATAATTTGATGTGTAAGGTTTAGGTGGTGAGGTAGGGATAGGTTACGGGACGAGATACGTGGTACATGGTTTCGTAAGACCCAAGTTTGGTGTCTACATTTGTCCCTTGTTGTTGTGTAGCTTGTCTTGTAAAGCTGCACTGACAATAATAAGAAGTGGTTTCCCCAGTTAAGGGTATAGGTAATCCCCCTCAAATCTATCACAGATTGAAGTGACATGAAATCATGGATAGGGTTGATAAAGGGTGAATGATGATGAGATCTTTGGTAAGATGGTGGGGAAATTTCAAGGAAGCCAACGCACGTTGAAATGCGATAGTGTGACCAGTGGTACGAGTTTTGAAGAGCAAACAAGAAATTCATAGGCAAAGGTCGATAGTTTATCCAAACAAGGTTGATATAATCCTGGTATCCAAGGCATAGGAAGTAGCTCCAAGGGATATAATGGGTAAGGTACTAGAACGTTTAGGCATGTTCGGTAGTACCAAATGGTTGGTTTGGTTGAGATAAACGTCACGGTCTTGGTCTAGGCAAAGTTGGTCGGCTGATCAATTCAAGTATCCTAGTCATGCTAAAACACGAACAGGTGAGCTCGATTGAACAAACAGGTACATGATGGGTGGAGAGAATTTTTAATGTGCGGGCCTCGATCGAGGTACTTAATTGGTGCAGCCTTGGGTCGGGCCAATTGGTTGGTTGTGGCCTTGGGTCGGCCCGATTGATTGATTGATTGTGGCCTTGGGTCGGGCGATTGGTAAGTTGCGGCCTTGGGTCGGGCGATTGGTTTGTTGCAGCCGTGGGTCAAGCCGATTGATTTGTTGCGGCTGTGGGTCGGGCCGATTGATTGGTTATGGCCTTGGGTCGGGCCGATTGATTTCCTTAGAGAGAATTTTTAATTTGCGGGCCTCGGTCGAGGTACTTGATTGGTGCGGCCTTGGGTCGGCCGATTAGTTAGTTATGGCGTGGGTCGGGCCGATTGGTTGGTTGATTGGTTATGGCCTTGGGTTGGGCTGATTGGTTGGTTAATTCTGGGTCAAGGGGCTAGTTGGTTAGTTGCGGCCTTGGGTCGGGCCGATTGATTGGTTACGGCCTTGGGTCGGGCCGATGAATTCAAAATAAGGCTATTTAGCAAAGCCGGGGGTAGGTGATGTGGTGAAAAATGGAGATTGGTGGATAAGGGCAGGAGTTAGGTTAAACTAAGCCTATAACCGATATCGGTTATGGGTGATATCGGTCTCCTAGGGCACGCTCTAACCGATATCGGTTAGAGGGTGAAAACCTATAAAAAGAAAAAATACGGCATGTCATTTTCACTTTGTGAAATTGAGTGCCAACTTTTTCTTGTTTGAGTTTTTGAAGTGATTGGGTTGTGTGTTTGGGCTGAGTTGGCACTAGTTGAGTGGGGGAGTGAGTTATTGGTAGGCCCCAGAGATCGGGAGGCGAGTTTGATTGGTTGAGGACCCTGCTGAGGAGATTTGGAGCTATGGCACAGCCTGGAGGAGCAGGAGGTGTTGGAGGAGCTGGACCACCACCACCTATCCCACCACGATGACGTGTAGTCGTACCGGTAGGCTCTAAACCCCTATTTTTGTGAAGTTGATGAATTTAGCTAGGATGTGGGTTTTGGGGTAGGAATCCAAAATTTGATAAAATAATGAATAAATGAAGGTAAACCATAAAATGGATTGGGTAGATATGTTAGGTAGGCCAAAATGTCAGGGTGGGTAAATTTTTAGGCAATTGTGCTGGGTAAATGGGTAGAAATAGGAAAAAAAGGGGATTTGAAGGTTGTTTTTGGTCCGGCCCCGAAATCCCACAGTGACCGATGTCGGTCACTAGTCGACCGACATCGGTCACAGTGTAAATTATGTAGATTAGCGGATATAGAGACCGGCGTCGGTCAGGTGTCGACCGACATCGATTTATAAAAATTGGACATAGATTGTTGGTGGGGGACCGATGGCGGTCAAGGGTGGTAGTACGGTCACCATAGGTAGGAGGTAGGGTTGTGAAATTTGTTGTGTTGGGTGTTGTTGTAGGTGGGTAGGATAAATTTTTGGGGTGAAGGGGGAGAAGGTAGAGTTGCTAGGAAAGGTTATTGGGGTGGGGGTAATCGGGTGGTTGGGCCGGTTCGGGTAGGATAGGTTATGGGTTGTGTATGAATTAGGAGGGGTTAAATTGGTTGAGGTATGGTTAGAGGGCAAGAGTAGAGCGGGTGGAGTATGAGTGGGGCGGTTGGTAGGGTGTGGGATAGGTAAAGGGGATATTTTAGATTTTTGTTGGGTGGGGTTATTGATGTTGAGGGAGATGAGGTGTTTTAGGTTTGATTGGAGTGGGTAGGATATTTAAAGAAGGACCATAAGAGTGAGAGGAATTTATAGATGTATAGGGTAAGATAGGTGGGTGTAGATGTGCTTATAGAGTCGGGTTGTGATTGGGTGGGTGAGTGAGTATAGAGGGTTAAGGTAGTTGTTTTGTGAAGGGTAGGCCTGATGGAGTGGGTCATTTTGAAGGCATGCCGGTGACGATGTGAGATCGGATCTTGCCTCTCTTGGAGCGGATGCAGCCACATATGACCGCAGTGCAGTGGGTAGTTATGTGGGAGGTTGGACTCGGCAGAGTCCAGAGGTATAGGGTTGTGGATAGGGACCACAGCCTGATGGTTGCCCTCATTGAGAGATGGGATCCGGCAACCAATGCCTTTCATCTCCCTACTGGAGAGATGACAGTCACCTTAGAGGATGTGTATCGCATCCTGAGACTATCGATCATCGGTGAGGAGGTGTTCCAGGTGGATGTTGAGACAGCGATGGATAGCATCCTACAAGTATTCGGGGATGCAGCCCCATTGATTACGTATCATAGTGTGAGCATCTGCTACGGTGATATGTATCACGCGCATTGACAGGAGACACGGCTTGCCATGCTGATGATGATCGGTATCACCTGCTTCGCCCTCCCTGACTCAGAGGGAGGCCACTTCCCACGGGCTCTGATGGGAGTGTTACATGAGATGGTGGAGGAGCACACCTGCTCTGTATGGGCACCAGTGTATCTGGTGTAGCTATACAGAGCTCGGGGCTATCTCCATATGAGGTGATTTGGTATATGTTTGACATTCTTGTTACACTACTGGGCCTATGAGCATATCGTGTGTTTATGACGAAGACGGTTGCTCCAAGAAAGCGGGGCCAAGGGTAGTTTATAGATATGGGTTTCAGAGGTGGTTGGGGGTCGTGGACCAACCATGAGCAGTTATTGCAGGGTGGGATGTCACTTATTATAGACATATGCTAGAGGGCCTAACTGCCTTAGATATTATATGGAGGTCATACAGAGGCCATCAGCCCCGTGGAGGAGCCCGAGCACAGCTGCGTTGGATCCAGTACATCTTCTGGATATTTGGACGGAGACCCGGGGAGTACGAGAGGATTCTCTAGAGAGGGTACGACGATAGCTAGGATTACAGCAAGATGAGCCACCTCCCTTCCCACAGTATCGAAGGGAGGATGTAGAGGCACCACTGCCTGTACCATAACCATTTGACCCAGTCTAGGTAGCAGAGAGACCATAGATGACATAGTGGACGACGTCGGGGTTACAGGTTCATTTTTGGTTTGGTGGGCAGGGTAGAGGGCAGCCATGAGAGCACAACCAACACAAATGATTTGGCTGTTACAGTGGAGAGGACCATCTCTTGGGTCAGGTGTAGTTATTATAGGGGCAGCTTGCTGCTGCATAGGCATAGATCGGAGTGTTACAGGCGTTTGCTCGAGCACGTGAGTACGAGGCACAGGCACGAGCACGTGCATAGGTCCCTGTTCGAGCACGAGCACGAGTCCCTTTTCAGCTCCGATGGCAGCTCCACCGCCACCATAGGTATAGGCTCAGGGTCAGGGTGTACAGGTAGGACAGGGCCCACTTCTATTAGGAGCGGGGGACCAGCCCCACCAGCCATGGTGGCATGGGCCTAGTACATGGAGGTGAGAGCAGAGGCCCGTTATTATCAGGACGTACTAGATGGTACCAGTGCCGATTATCAGCCATATGCGGCTCACAGAGCCGAGACTTCCCAGAGTCACAGGTCACAGGGGGCCGCAGCCATAGCTGGTGGGTCAGTGATAGGTAGGAGGTGAGATCCGAGACTAGGGCTAGCGGAGGGACGAGCCGAGGGGGGGGGAGAGAGCTGAGTTACCCCAGGAGTGGAGATGTTTTTGGATATTTGATTTTTGGATAGAGACACCGTTCTGCGAACCAAGTGTGCATATAGAGGCCTGCATGCCCACATAGGATTTATGTATTCAATTTTGTTGTATATACCGCTGCTGCGCGAGTGAGTACGTTTTGTATAGTTGATACCATCTTGCGAGCCGAGTGTATTTTTGACATGAGAGACCGGCTTGCGAGCCGAGTCGAGATTTTGACAGAGACAGCGGCCTGCATGCCGACTTTGTATTTTTTGGATTATAGAGGCCCCATGCAGGGCAATTTGTATATTTTGACATTGATTTGAGGATATATATAGATGATGAGTTTGATCCACATGGTGTGTATAATGTTTCATTTGTTTTGTTGATGATTTTGGAAGTTGAGGTATATAGATGACGTTGATGATGTTTGGATTATATGCATATGTGTTGAAATGTTGATGGTATTATGATGATGGATATTGATAATGATGTCGTTATGCAGGGAAAAGAGGTGGGCACCGCCAAAATTTTGTAAAAAAATAAAGAAAAGGCCTAGGTATAAGCAAAAGGAGACAGTTTGACCGATGTCGGTCACTATGTGACCGATACCAGTTAGGTAACCGACATCGGTTATGTTAAAATGAGCTTTTCTAAAAATAGAAAAGCTTGGGAGGCAATTTTAGATTCTTATTTTTAGAGTCATGCAACATGTTAAATACGAGGATGCGAGGCTGTTGTCATCCATACAGGGTAGTTGCATGGGAGAATTGAGTGATAAGGAGGAAAGAGACAGGTAAAGTGATCATGGGCTTGGATTAAGAAGGTGTAAAGGCAAGTTATAGTGAAGAGTCTGGTGAACATGGTTGAACAAGGAGAAGCATCCAGTGGGTAGAGAGGAGAGAGAAGATAGGTTCCACCTCAAGCTGCTGCATCCCAAGAGGTATAAGTTTTGGTTGGAATGAGATTTTGCATGCTTATAAATAGGATGTGGTAAGATAAGTGGGTAAAAAGGTGATAGGCAAGGGTTTGGGATGGGATGAGTGTTATAGGGTAGGTAATCAGGTGTTTTAGATATGTTTGTAGGTACAGAGAGGGGTAAACCAGTGAATAAGGTATCATAGGTGGTGTTTTTGAGCAGGATGGATATTATGAACAGTGACCGATATCAGTTTAGGCCTAACCGGTATCGGTTAGGTAACCGATATCGGTTACTGTGTAAAGTTGCAGCTTCTGATAAAAAACACTTGGGGATTCATTTGCTGCTTGTTGTTCGTTGGTTTGATGTGTGCAGGCAGAGGCAAGGTTGATGATGAATGATAGGGTACCAGCACTGTTGTCACGGGTCTAAGCGGATGTAACACCAGCGGAGTGGGCATTAATAAACCATGTGGGGTTAAGTGGAATCCACTATTATTCACGAATCGCACGCAATCATGCTATGTTGCAGGTGTTGATTGAGAGATGGAATCCAGAAAAGAATACCTTTCATCTACCAATAGGGGAAATGACAGTGACGTTAGAAGATGTGTTTTGAATTTCAAGACTTCTAATTACAAGAAGACTAGTGTATCAGGCAGGGCCCAACGCGTGCAGCAGCAATAACGGTAGTATTTGGTCCAACCGCATGAGATTTGACATAGCGAGGCGTGACATTTACTTATGGTATAATGTTTGTGGCACACCCTGAGGCAACAAGGTTGGCCGTGGTATTAATGATAGCGGTGGGGTATTATGCATTACCTAGAGTGGACAGGAATATTTCCAAAATCATTGATGTGTATTATTCGTGAGATGATAGAAGGTAGCGTTACTTTCGCATGGGCACCCGCATATCTGAGCTATACAGGGGTTTATGGGCATGCAGGGAAAATCACAGGACTACACTGGATTGTGCATACTTATTACATTGTTGGGCTTATGAGCACATTGTGTGTGTGCAACCAATAGGCCAACCAATCCAGGAAGGAGAGACAGGAGTTCAGAGGTTGGGATTCAAGCTATGGGTCCAGACAGAGCAAGAGGCAAGAACCGAGACTGTGATAGATAACACCGAATATTATAGGTAGAAATTGGAGATGATGACGATTGTGGATATCCATTGGAGACCTTACACGGGAACTACATGGTGATAGAGAACATAGACGAGGATTTGAGGGGTGTAGAGCGAGTGAGGTGGATCGTAGGACACAGGCCAGGAGAGTACGAGAGGATTCCTCTAGATCACGTGCGACGACAATTTGGATTTGTTTAGGATATACCCATGGATCATAAACCATACAGAAGGATTGATGCCGAGGCACCATTCTCACCTCCATGGCCAACTCTTCCAAAAGGACCAGAAGAGATAGCAGCCGATCACAGGGTAATGGATGCAGGAGTGACAGAGTCTTATAGATTATGGTGGGCAGCAGAGATGTGAAGTACACATGAGAGGGCCGATCATCCCGACATAGCTGTGATTACCACGGAGAGAGACCGCCTGTAGGGTTTAGTTCACCAACTTAACACACAGGTGAACGAGACCACGGGATTGTTAGAGGCTTCACAGTCTCGAGTGGAGAGACTAGAGGCAAGAGTCCTCCACATGAGAGGGAAGATTCGTATGTTATAGGAGAGATTGGTGGATCAGTGGGAGGAACCAATAGTAGTGGTACCTTTGAGTATGGAGAGGCCAGGTGAGCGGTGTCGATGATCACCATCACTACCTGGTTCGGGACGAGGTGTGGGGTCTAAGTGAGTTTCATACATAGGGGTAGAAGAATAAATAAGGATTCCATGATAGAGAAGATGTATTTGTTTAACATCTAAATAAAATGGAATATGTATGTTGATTTGAGTTTGTGATAATTATAAGAATATTTGTGTTTTGAATGTTTGGATTGATAAAGGATCAAGGTGAGTGTTATCAATAAAAATATGCAAAAATATTTATATTTTTAAAGAAAACACAACACATGATAGGTTATGGTAGGGGATGGTCAAGCTAACCTTGGGAGACCCCATGTCTCCTAAGTGCTGCCTACATAGCCCATTGCACAAAGCAAGGAGGGGCCTCAGACCGATGTAGTTCTCCCTTAGGACCAAGGAAAAGTGAATCCAGGTAATTTGGTTGTGGTTAGGCAATTTGTTGGTTGGTAAAAGTTTGATGTTGGTAGAGTAATGTTGTTGGTGTTGGTGTGGGTATAGGTGAAGTGAGGGTTAACTTACCCAAGCATAGGAAACCATGTCCTAATTAAGGTCAACACACAATCCTAGATTCGGGTAAAAGAGGCAAAAGTGTCCCATAGTTGGAAAGAGCTAAACGAACCATGTATCATCGTAGGATGAGCTTGAATCCCTAGGTACCTTGCATAGGTGAGAAGTCAATAGGTGAAAAGAGTTGTATAATCACAATATATCGGATATACACACATCCCTTGAGTTTTGTTATTGTGAAGAATGGTGAGGAGAGGTGGATGGTATAGCTGGGGCGCAGAGAACTTGTTATAAGGTGATTATTCTGATGGAAGAGAACCAAACCAAAATAGACAAGTCCATGACTCAAAAGTACTTTTGAATACTACTTTGATTTTTCTGGATATAGACTGATCGATGTGGGAAGTCTATATGGGATATGCATTTTGTTGTTCTTGAGGTCTTCATGAAGCTGATCAATGCGAGAAGCTTCTGATAGAGGTTGACTTTGTATAGCTATCCTTCGAGGGAGTAGTCTACTTATAGTAGCAGACGCGGCGTTGCACATAGTTGTCCTTGAGGAGCGATCTAGTTTATAGCTTGGAGGTCTAGATGTCATTTGGCATGAAGCATCTAGTTTTGTAAGAAGTTTGACTCAAGAATATCCCAAAATTGTATAATTGAGAACTTGTTATTATGATACTTTTAAGTCATGGACCAAACTAAAAGGAGAAGGCCTCTTTAAGAGGAGGTGATGATCAAACCACGTGGGTTTGATTTTACTTTGAGATGCACAAAAAAGGTGTATGAGGTGGTAAAAGAGCTCAAGGGATGAGTGCAAGGTGGATAAGGAGTGATGTAACACTAAATTCAACAGTAGAATGGTCGAGAGATGTAAGGCATTAATGGGTTCAGGCTCAAGTTTACCATTAAGTGAAGCTAAATGATAAGTACCTGATCCGTAAGTGTGAGTGATAATGTAAGGCCCAATCCAATTAGGAGCAAATTTTCTACATTTTCTCTTTTCTAGTTTGGTTACATGTTGATTCTCTTTGAGGAAAAGATCACCAATTTTAAAGGTACACTCATGAATTCACTTATCATAAGCACGCTTGATGTGCTTTTGATAAATTTGAAGGTGGTCAAGAGCTGTAAGATGACGCTCGTCAAGAAGCTCCAATTGGGCTAACCGCTCTTGGCGGAAGTCATCATTGGTGAGAATATCCTGGAGAGATATTCTGAGGGAAGGGATTTGTATTTCAAGAGGCAAGACAGCCTCGGTACCATACACCAGAGAGAATGGTGTGGCATTAGTGGAAGTACGAATGTTGGTATGATAAGCCCAAAGGGCAAAGGGGATGTGATCATGCCAATTTTGACCAGAATCGTTAACAACTTTCATGAGAATTTTGGTTAAGGTTTTGTTAGAAGATTCGGCTTGACCATTTGCTTATGGATAGTAGGGTGATGAGAAGCTAAGTTTGATACCAAAGTTGTCACAAAGGGCTCGTAATAGCTTATTTTTGAAATATTTGCCATTATCGGTTATCAAGCGATGAGGAACACCGAAATGGAAAATAATGTGATGATTGATGAATTCAAAAATTTTCTCCTTTTTGGTTGAAACGAGTGGAACAGCCTCCACCCATTTAGTGTAATATTTGGTTGCCGTGATGATCCAATGGTGACGTTGCGAAGAAGGTGGATGAATCTCACCAATAAGGTCCAAACCCCATTGTGAGAAAGGCCAAAGATCTCGTGCGACCTGTAGCGGATGGCTGGGAGTATGTTGAAGGTTGGCATGTTGTTGACACATAACACAATGCTTAACATATTCACAGCAGTATTTATTAAGAGTAGGCCAATAATATCCTAGGCAAAGGATCCGCTTGGCCATGGCAAAGCCACTAAAGTGCCCACCACAAATTTCATCATGGACTTGTTGGATGGTATGAGTGACTTCAAGACCTTTGGTTTCACATCGAAGGAGGATACCATCGAAACCACATTTATAGAGGAGTCCCCCATGACAACATAATGAGAAATACCTTTAAGAAAAGTGTGTTTTCTATTACTACTAAGGTCGAGTGGGAGAACGAGTTTTAAGGTAGTCATGAAATTGGTGATACCGGTATATCTGTGAGTCGCCAGATGCATTATTTACCATACAAACATCCGGGACTAAGTAAGATGGGGCAAAGAGTTGTTGGACCAAGACAAATATGTCAGAGTCAGTTGGTGATGCAGGAATTTGCGAGGCCAAGCAAGCCATAGTATCCACAAATCTATTAGTTGAGCGTGGAGCGGTTTGGATATTATAATGGGTAAATAAGGTCAAAAGTGAATCTACGCAACGTTTGTACTTTTGAAGTTCCTCATTTTTACTTTGGTAGATGCGAGAACTTGATTTACTACCAATTGAGAGTCACCGAAAATGTTAATAGAATTCACACCTAAGTGTAACACAATGTGGAGACCAGAACAAGGGCCTCGTATTCCATTGTATTATTAGTGTAGGGGAAATCGAGCCTAAATGAAAGAGGCATAGGTTCACATTCAAGAGGAATGAGAAAACGCCCGCCCCTCTGCCGCACTAGCATTTAGATCCATCGAAGAAGAGATTCATCAGATAAGATGCATCACTGAGCGAAAGAGTTGCGATGAGTTCATCAGGGAAAGTAAAATTGGTAAATTGTTCCCTAGGTAGAGGGGCTTCCGCGAGTTGGTCTGCAATAGTTTTCATTTGACTAATTTCGGTGTACGAACTCAAGGTCGCGTCGGTAAGGAGCATAAGCCATTGGGTGATGCGTTGGTTTAGATGAGGTTTGGTGTACATATAATGTATGGGGTCAGCATTGGTGATGACAAAAATTTTGTGATTCAGGAGGTAATGTCAGAGTTTGGTGGCCACGAATAATAGGGCTAGGCACAACTTTTCGACGTGTGTATACCTAGTTTCATAATCCACAAGAGTACGGCTTATGTAATAAACTGTTTGTTCTCGATGCTCAGAGTCACGATGTGTGAGCATGGCTCCTATAGCATGGTCAGTGGCAGAAAGGTAAAGGTAGAAAGGGCGATCGTCCTGAGGTGGGATAAGCACGAGGTGGCTGCAAGAGATAAGTTTTAAGATCCTCAAAGGCTTTGTGGCACTCCTCGCTCCATTGAAATACAATGTCCTTTTTAAGGAGATGATGGAAAGGTTGACATCGATCCGAGAGTTGTGAGATGAAACGATGGATAGATTAGAGTTTTCCCTACAAACTACGCAATTGTTTTAGGTTAGTGGGTGGGGGCATTTCTAAAATAGCTTTGAATTTAGCGGGGTCAGCCTCAATGCCACGTAAATAGATGATAAAGCCAAGGATTTTTCTCGAAAGGATGCCAAAGACACATTTCTTTGGCTAAAGATGAACACTGATATTGTAATAAAGCGATCAAAAATAATGGTTAAAACATCGAGATGTTCACTACGATGTTTGGATTTTCCAAGAAGATCATCAACATAATCCTCAAGGATAGTGTGCATAATGTCATAAAAATGTAATTCATATCCCATTGATAGGTTGGAATAGCATTCTTAAGGCAAAATGGCATGACACGATAACTGAAGGTGCCCCAAGGGGTAATGAAGGTGGTTTTATGTTGATCGAGTTGGGGCTACTAAAATATGATTATATCTCGAGAAACCATCCATGAGAGAAAGCATCTCATGGCCCGCAGTGAGATCGACAAGTTGATCAATACTAGGTAGGGGGAAGTCATCCTTTGGGCAAGCGAGGTTAAGATCCCGCAAATCCGTACATATTCAAAGTCCCCCCGTCACTTTAGTAACAGGTACAACATTAGAAATCCATTGCAGATAGTTAATAGGTAAGATGAAAGAAATAGAAAGGAGTCGTTGAAGCTCTTCTTTAACCAAGAGGGAAATGCGTGGATGCATTTTTCTCAACTTCTATTTAACTGGTTTGGAGTCTAGTTTCAGAGTGATGTTATGGACAGCAATATCGGGATCGATTCTGGCATGTCGGCGTGAGGACAGCGAAAGCTTGATTGTGGGCACGGAGAAAGGTAGTGAAGGTGGCTTGTTACGATGCATCGAGAGATGTCCGATCTTTACAATGTGAGGATTGTCTTCCATGTGGATGTTGATTTCTATAGTCGACTCATTTAACATGGTTTGGGTTTCAGATGGTAAGGTGCGTTGAATATAAGAGTCATCCACACCAAGGTAGGTGAGGATGGAGTCATCATCCTAGCACTCCACAATATTAATCGAAGGTGAGTCTTCTTCGATCATGTCTGGATACAAAGGGGAAGAGAAGATGGGTCTTCACCATCGTGTTGATAAGTGAGAGGACCTAGGAAGATAGCATTCATGAAAAAAAAAGTTTAGGAGGGATAGATTCCGGGTCTATCGACTCCGTGGGTGAAGGTGGTAAAATGGGTGATGATTGTTCGGAATGGGTGACTTTGTCATCTTCCAGGATATAATTGACATGAGGTTTCTTCAGTGTAGGTGGTTCAGAAAATCCAAGACCACTACGATCTTTGTGTTTGCGTGTAGTCATGGGAATAACCGTATGTCGTCCTTGCTCATAAAGACCAAAACCAAAACCCTTCCAAGCACAGCATGTCAGGAAGGTGAGGGCAAAACGACGGTTGGTTAGATATTGAAAATATGATTGGAAGGGAATCACACCAAGGGGAGGTTCGGGGTGATAGAGGATGTGTCGACACCCCCATATGTTAGGTTGGTGCGGCAATTAGGTGGTCCGTAGGAGATCACCTCCCCCACACGATGGTCGTAGGTAGGATACGCTGTAACTATCCATACTCTTGTGGGGTATGGAAGGTGCTAATGTTGTATAGGTGGTACTCCCCAGCGTAAGGCATTGAAAAACACCTACCAAGGGATCCGAGGTTGGGATGTTATCGTGGGAAAGGAAGAAGTATTTGTGTTAGTGGTTTCATTGGTCGAAGGTGTGGGTGCGGCTAAGGTGGATGGTTGAGGTGTGGTTGAAGTAGATGGTTGGGTTGGATCAATGGGTGTCTTGATGGGTACAAGCACATCATTAGGGTGGTATAACATATTACAAGTTTTGAAGGGGGAAGTGTCAATCGTGTGACAGTGTATGACTTCCCTTCATACTCGAATTTGATGCATCTATGTAAGGTGGAGGGAATGCATCCCATAGCCTGGATCCAAGGGTGGCCTAACAACATGTTGTATTGGAATTCTCCCTCAAGGACATAGAAGAGTTCGGGTAAGGTACGTGGCCCTACATGAATGTTAAGGATCACGGTGCCTAGGGTAGAAGTAATAGCATCGTTGAATGAACGCAACATGGTGGGGTTGGCACACATGCAGCTAGGAGGGATATTCATCTATTGGAAGGCTTTGGAAGAGACAATGTTTAGGCTAGCACCCCCATCGATCATAACACGGCGTGCACCGGGCGTCTGGGCGTAAGAAAAGATGAAAAGAGAGGGATCAGGATCTTACACCAAAGACGACAATTTCTTCTTGAGAAAAACGACGGCGGTGGCTTTCCGTCACGGGGGACGAAGTGGTTGTGGAGGTAGGTTGTTTGGTGAGAGAAGCGACGTGGTTGGGTGTTAAGATGGAGGTGACGGGAAAGGTTTCATTAGGTAGGACCTCTATCCCTTGAAGGATCTCAATTAGAGCTTGTCGATGTGATTTAGATGTTTGAATGAGATCATAGAGTGTCATTTTACAGGGAGATTGGTGAAGTTGTTTGATCATAATGTGATGGGCAACTCCATCAAAGATTGGATAGCGGAGTCCACGAATAATCACTTTAGGTGGTGGTGCGATCGGGATGGTAGAAGTAGAAAGAGAGACCGCAGGTGTGCTCTCTTTAGATTTTCCCTTGTTTTTCTAACCTCGAGTAGCAATGCTAATCATGTTGATCTCATGAATGCGAGACGAGGAAGATGACAGGGATAAGTCATTGTTCTCGAGAGGTGGGGTTGCAATGATGATAGATTTTGGTGAGGTGGGGACAGGTGGTATAGGAGATTTTGGTAAGTTGTCCTTCTGAGATTTTCTATCCGAGATAGGCAACTGGCAAAGGATGGATTTCAAAGCTTTGCATCCTTCTACATTGTGTCCTGGTGTGTGGTGGTAGGCATAGATTTTAGATTCATCATAACCTATAGGTTGAGGTTTAGATGGATCATAGGGTCTGAGTGGGGGTAGGGAAATGGTCGCATCCCCTACTAGCATATCAAGGATCTTGGCGTAAGATCCTTTGAGTGGGTCAAATGAAGATGAGGCTATTGATTGAGTGGGTGAGATCATTGATTGTTTTGGTAATGGTTGGGTACGAGTGGTTCGTATGGGTGGTGGTTTAGGTAAGGGATTTTGATGATTGGGTTTAACTAGGTGTGGCTTCTTCTACACAGAAGTTATGTTTAGCTGGTTAGATGATGAGGCCACAGATGACGTGGTGGTAGGAAACAACCACGGGGAAAGAGGAGCGGCAGAAAACAAGTCCTTCGATGATCGAGTTTGCTTAGGGTTGGTAGGTAGGAAAGATACTTGGGGCGATGGTGTTGAGATGCCTGTGGATTTCTGTATGGGTGCAGAAGGTGCTGGTCGTGTTAAAGAAGACGTGGGAGGCATGGTGTATTGAGGCAAGGTGGAGGGGTGAGGCCCCAATATAGAAGGTAGGTGTGATGGTGAGGGTTGAAGTCATGCCTGCTGTAGTGGTGTGATCGGGGGCAAGGGTTTTAGTTGTGGCGGAGGCATAGATTGGACTCGAGGAGATTGGGTCTGTCTCCTAGGTGGATTAACGGCTTTATTTTCGAGATAAGTCTAACCGTTTAGGTGGGTGTGTTAGGCTGGGTATTGGTGAAGTCCCAAGCATAGGGAAGGTTTGGCTAGGTTGATAGAGGTGGATGAGGTATTTGGTAGAGATGAGGGGGTAGAGGTGAGGACATAGGCATTTTGAGCTTTTGTAAAAACTTCGGGTATATAGTAGAGGTGTCTGGATTAGTTATCTACATTTGAGTAGAGCATGGTGTATTCAAACGTTCCCATAAGAGTCGTCTATCTTCCTGGGGTGACAATCTTCACGTATGGACAGGAATTTTGGTATGGAAGAGAAGTGGGCTATGATTCCAGTCCATTGGGGGTGTGATACAGGGGGCGAATGAGGTGCTTTATCAATGGGTGTTAAGAGGTCAACTTGATCCTTTGGAAAGATTTAGGTGATGAAGCGATAGGGAGGAGGGCATGTTCTAGAGGATTCATCATGGTTAAGGAATTTGGTGATGTAGGCTCAAGGGGTTTCTCTTCTAAGGATGATAGAAAAAGTGATGATCCTTCTTCTTTTGTAGCAAGAGTGGTAGAAGGAGATGTTTGGGAAATAGATAAGTTGGATAACAGCTACTCACAGTCTTGCAGGGATGTGGTGTAAGAAGGCTCTTCTATGAGAAGAGAACTCTAGGTAGTTGATTCCTTTATGGGTAAAGGAATAGCAGGGCTGTCCTCTTGTCTTGATGAAGGAGAAGGGGGCAAGGACTCCTGTATCGGTGAAGAGGCTTGATTTAGAATTTCCTCGATGGAAGCCCTTGGTTGGGAGTTGAAAACCACATGGATCTCATGCACACTCTTCTCCTCGGCTAAGGTTTCTTGGTTTGTGTTACTGTTAGAGGAATGGTTTGGAAATGGTTTGTTGAAGATTTTTAAATTTCGATTAGCAGGGGCATTAGGATTATCAAGGGTTATATCCCCTGCATCAACCATTTCCTGCACTATGTTTTTCAACATCTTGCAGTTTTCGTGGCTGTGTCCCTTCACGCGATGGAAGTTACAGAAGTCATTTTCTTTATACCAAGAAGGTATAGCATGGGCGGAATCAAACCCAGAGTGAGGTTTAATAGGAGGCAAGGTGATAGCTCCTGCTTTAAGCAATTTTCCAAGATCACATCATAAGTTTCTCCCAAGGGAGTGTACTTGATGGGCTCGGCTTTATACTTATAGGTGGATTTTGGCTGGGTATAAGACGGTGCTTGAGATTTGACCATTACCATGTGTACAGCTCCTTTTGATTTCGAAGCAGCCGATGCATGAGAGTTGGTGGTGTTGGGTTTGTTAGTGGAGTCCTGGGTTCAGAAATTTGAGTTTTTGTTGTGCAACTTCAATTTCTCCTCCTCTAAGGCCCGAATCTCTAGTTTCCGAGCCATAGTAAAGGCCTCATCAAAGGTGCGGAAAGTT
The DNA here is from genome assembly GCA_018340775.1 of Taxus wallichiana var. yunnanensis. Lineage (NCBI taxonomy): Eukaryota > Viridiplantae > Streptophyta > Pinopsida > Cupressales > Taxaceae > Taxus > Taxus wallichiana. Next base: position 424,732,831 of record CM031234.1, on the reverse strand, counting down.
TGAATTTGGAGGGTGGGAGAAATTTGTTTAGCATAGGCCCACATAAAGAGTTCGATGAGCTCACCTGAGGTAAGGCATAAGTAAGTTGGTTGATGAGGCCCCGCCATCGTCCAACGAAATCTGCGATAGATTCGTCTTCAAATTGTCGGATGGCATAGAGATTGGTAATGGATACTTTCTTAGCAATATTGATGGAGAAATGATCCAAGAAAGATTGGGCTAACTGGTTAAAGGAGAAGATTGAGTGCTGGGCTAAAGCATTGTACCACTCCAAGGTAGGTCCTGATAAGGACATGGGGAAGGTACGGAGTAGTAAGGCATCGTCATGAGCAATCAGATAGCAAGCATGTCTAAATGATCGCAAGTGTTGTTGAGGGTCCTCCTTACTATTAAAGCGAGTAAATTTCAGTAATTCCCATTGAGGAGGATATGTATGAAGGGGGACAGAAGAATGAATAGGCTCCTGACAAACTTGCTTGTATGTCAGGGTGTTACTGGCTTCTGAAATAGAAGCCTCAAGATTTTACATCTTGTCCATCATTTGTTTGATTAAATCATTGGTTGGGTTAGATGATGGTGTTGTCATCATAAACGGAGGAGGATTGGGCCAAGAGCCGCTACTAGACAATGGTGGGGCTAAATGTTGATAAGGTATTGATGATGAATGTGTTGGGGCAGCCGAATAAGGGTGTCCTATATAAGATGTTGAGGCCACCGGATGCGTTTGTGGAAATGAAAAGGTGGGCGGAGCCTAAGAGGGAAAGCTCGTGTGGATAGGTGGTAGAGAACAAGTTATGAAAGAGGCAATTTGCGAGAGGGATGAGGTAGGGGTAGTGGACGGTAGTGATATGTGGGGCCCCAGATTAACCAAAGGAAAGCCAATTGGTGCAGTATGGACCATCAAATCCACTGAGCTGGGAGACGGGGCTAAGGATGAAGACAATGAGGTGGATTTATTAGGTGGGGAAGGAGCTAAGTGAGCAGCTATATCTTGATAGGCATACCCAAGAGGAGCTAACCGTCTTGTGTACGGTCATGGGTATGAGACAAATATCTTTATGCGGTGCCAAGATTAGCATCTCAAAAATTTAGCAAAATCCGGATCTCGACAGAGATCTTGGGAACATTGGTGTCCATAGGATTCCCATAGGATGCAAAGGGGGTGACTCGATCAAAGACATGGAACAAGCATGTGAAACCATGGTCGTGGCTTGTTTCAGTGATAACAAACATGGACAAGAGGATACACAAAGCAAAGGAATTAGTCAATTAGGAACAAAAACAACAACAAAACGTTGGAATTGGTAGGTTCTTGGTTTGTCGGGAAGCGTGAAAACTGATGGCGATATTGGTCTAGTAACCGATGTTAGTCAGATGGTAGCCGGCATCGGTCGGGTAACCGATGTCGGTAGAAGAGGACCGATTCCGGTCACTGTGAAGGAAAAGAGAGAATGTAAGAGGTTGTTAGTTTGGGGATAACAAGGCTTGTCATACCCACCAAATTGTTTGAAGTGATCACCGAGACAGGTATATGAGAGAAATAGAACTAAAAGAAAGAACAGAAAACAGAAAGATGCACAAGCAAATCAAGAGACTAACCCTAGGATTAGTTTTAATCACTTTGGGCTTATGCCTTAGACGCGAGATGATGTCAATCCTAAACAAAAGACCTAAGGGAGATTTCAAGTTTGTTTTGGCTTGTAAGGCTACCTCAATCGGGTGGAGGAATACCACGGAAAGGGGGATGTTTGAGATGTTATACGCAGATTATGATGTGATTTGGTATGTGTTGTGCGGTGTAGTGAGAGTAAGATTAATTTCTCGTCAATACCGTGGATATTACCCCCACGTGTACGACCTGTTACTTAATCTACGTTCACTAGAATTTAAAAACAGCAGGCAAGAATGTGATGCACGTGTTTTAAACCCAAATCAAAAATGATATTCAATGAAGCAAAGAAAGAGAAGAGGTCAAGAAGATGACTTTCACTAATGCAAAGATGTGAAAGTAAGACAAGTTCTTTTACCAAAATGACAAAATATTTTGTGAATATTTAGAAGAGAGAAATAGCAAGTGTGCTCCCTACATGAAAACAAGCAAGAAAGAAAGAAACCCGAGAAGGGTCCCACCGGGCGTGCCAAAATGTTTCGCATAGAATTTAGTTCTAGAATAGAGTTATTTCTATCCTTTCATTCTCTTGAGAAACAGATAGGGGTTAGGGTTAGGAGGAATACCTGTTGAGTGTTGGGAAGGTGTGCGTGTACCGTAGAGAGATCAGACCGATTGTGAAGAGCTCCTTTTTTCTGGGAAGGACTACCTGTAAATAAGAATGCAAGAACACCAGATTTTAGTTAAACAATAAGTGAGGGAACTACCTTGGGCCCAGGAAATATTAGAATTCCTTTCGAAGGTGGTCAGGTTCCTTTTAATACAAATTAATGCAAATGATAATAAATAAGCTATTGTGAAATCACGATTTAGGTATCTCGTTACTAAAAGCAATAGAGACTAAACTACCAACAATAGAATGTCATGTTGTTTGTTTGGTCATCTTTGGTTATTGATATGTTCATATCAAGTTACTGAGGATAGACCGAGTTGGAAATGAGATTGTTTTGAGGTGAATAGGTGAAAGGTTGGTTTTGGTATAAGTCACAGTGACCGATGCCGGTCACTGGATAACCTGATCGTGGTTATGAAACCAGTACCGGTAGGGAATAACCGATATCGGTAGGGGCAGTGATTTAGGGATTTTTAAATGGAGGTTGGTGTAAGGTGGTTATGAGGTTTGGAAGGTTGGTAGATGGTTGAGGGGAGTAGTAGGGTGATAGAGAAGACTCAGAGAGTGAGAGAGTTGTCTTTGGGGTAATATAGAGATGGATGACCAAAGCTTAGGTGCAGGTTGTTTGGGTAGTAGATCCAGGAGTGAGCTTATAATCCCTATGAATTAAAAGTTCATAAAGTAGTGTCTAGAAGCATACCAGGTGATAAAAGAGACTACTTACTAGTTTTTGATGTGGATGCAGGTCCAAAGAATGTAGTGGCAAAGGCAAGGCTCAGTTGGGATGATCCAACAATCGGAAGTGATCTGATGAAGTTATCCTTCGACTCTCCCCATGTTTGGATGAGTGTGACAATGCTCTCGTTGTCAATTCTGATCTTGGGCTCGATATTCCTCTTTGAAAAGCTCTCTCTCTCCTTCACTTATCTCTCTCTTGCAAATGAATCGATCCTTTGGTTTTGGTTGGGGAAGTTCATTTACAGGGAACCAATGGTAGTTATGTAACCGACGTCGGTTGAGTAGGGACCGATGTCGGTCAGGTCAAAGTTGGCTATTTGTAGTAAAATAGCCACCTTTCCCTCATTTTCTCCCAAGGGCTCAGTTGCGGGCTTGGTCAAGTCATTATTAGGCTCGTTTTGATGTGGGTGAGGGGTGATGAGTCATGGGTGTGGGTCTAGACCAAGTCATAGGTCTTAATTAGGTTAGTTTAGGGTTAGGGATAGGTCATAGTGAGGTGGTGAGGTGAGGTGGCAGGGTTGGAGATGTGGATTTATTAATTATAAGGTAATTAATAAATAATTCAGTGTGTAAGGTTTAGGTGGTGAGGAAGGGTTAGGTTGCGGGATGAGATACGGGGTACAGGGTGTTGTAAGACCCAAATTTGGTGTCTACAGGTATTATGACATTTCAAACATCAAGGACCCCGTGATTAAAATGGCTGCATACCTGGTAACAAAGTTGAATGGCTAGAAGAGGTGGACCCAAGTCAACAAGCCTTGGTTACATGTTTGCAGAAAAATTACGAGAAGGCACCATATACAACTTGTCTACTTACATTGCAGAGGAGATTGTCAGTTGCGTGAAGGAGGGGGACAGAATCCTCTTGGCAACATCCTCTTGACCATTGTATTTTCAGATATTGGAGTGCCTGACACACCAGACAAGTTCGTATGGGAGTGCCACGCAGAGGATCCTTTACCCTGCAAAGAGATTCGAGAAGTATGCTTGTGACACAATGATGGCACCCCACAAGGCGCGACTGGAGAAATGGTATACTTTCCTAAGGCGGATTTGGGGCAGAGTGGAGGATCCCTAAACAACTCCCAGTAGCCACTAAAGGGGAAGCCAAATTCATTTTTATCAACATTTATTCTGGACGAGTTGGTGATAGATGAGTCATGGAGCCCTTGGTGCAAACTTCCTTTCACATTCACTACTCAATACTTCCAAGCGGGAGTAAACATATTTAAGGAATCAAAGAAGTTGAGGCTGGAACTAGGTAGTCTAGAATAGGAGCATAGAGAGATGTGGAAGAGATTAAACTACCCTAGTGGCAAGCGTGCATATGTAGAAAGGTACATGTCACACGAGGTCCAGATGACAAGGCTGATAACACTACCCATTGTAGGAGGATCCACGGTGTGCGTATACCTCCGTATAAGGCCAAAGTTTGAAAAGGGAACGTACCTGGAGAGTGAAGTCTCCATACCTGAGGATCTCATGGAGAAGAAGAATCATGTGCAAAAGAAGAGGGGAAGAGAAGATAAAACACTAAGTGTGTTGACTGCTCAAAAGTGAGCATGCCAACAACAAGCACCAAGCGAAGCACTTACATGCGAGGAAGAAGTCCCTAGTGAAGGAAAAGACACCAGAAGTGGAGGCACCTAGGCAACCACTCACCAAGGAAGAGTCACTTGAGGAAGAATAAGAGGCCGAATCCCCCATCAAGGAGACACCTCTCAGGAAGAAGCAGAGGGTGGAAGAGGAAGCTGACTCGGAGGAGACCAATAGCTTGGAGAAGTACATGGGGAAAAGAGAAGGTGAGAGTGAAGAAGACAAGAGAAAGGAGGAAGAGCATGAGAAAGATCAGGAGCCACATGTGTTCAACATGTATGAATCGGGAGAGGAGAGTGGGGAAGAGAAGCAGGAGTTCGTATTCATGTGGTGAAAGAGTACATAGGATGAGGAAGGCACCGAAGACATGGAGAGGAATGAGGAGGTTTCAGGGAGAAGCAAGGAGCTATAAGTTTCACAAAAGAGTAGATCACTGAGGTGGTAGAGAGAGAAGTAAAGAGAATGCTCGAGGCCCTAGTAGACCAAGAGTTGGAGTGCAACACTGACATAGTGTTGGAGGAAGGAGAGGAAAACACTGATAAGGAGCATGGCAGCATGGGAGGAGGTCCCGCTCTAACAGTGAGTTTCCCCAAAGGTGCGCGCTTGGGAAGGAGGGCCCTTGATACAGAATAAAGACAAGTGATGGGCTACATCAATGACTCGAGAAGGTACTATGCACGTAGTTCCAGAGCACGGTACCCACAGAAAGGATTTTAGCCATGGGGTCATTTGAGAAGGAGGGTGCGTACCCCAAAATGAAGAAGATGCTCTCTTGGGTGTTTGAGTCCCACATTGATGAGCCAGACTTCAAAGTCTGCCAAGGAGTGATCATCATAGTACCAAAGTCTAAGGGAGCCAATCCCTTGGTGAATGCCTAGGAACTCTTAGATGAGCAAGTTTGTAATGTGCTCAATAAGGTTGCGGTCGAGACAGAGGCTAGGCTATTCACGCGCAATGCTAGAATAAGAGTAGTGGAGGAGAAACTAGGGAAGAAGGAAGAGGAGCTGGCAAAGAAGACCCAGAGCTTGAAGAAGGAAGAGTTGATTAGCCACAGCTAAGGCCTGAGTTAAAGGAACAGAAGACAAAGTTGCAGGAATTGTACAAGAAGATGGAATCTATCAAGGGTACCATCCTTTTAAAGTACCCATACTTAACACCACCCGCTCAAAAGTACTCATCCCTTCTGGAATGTATAGAAGATCTAACACGCGTCCTCACTATGGAGAGATGACATTTTGGCCATGGAGTGCAGAGAAGAAGTGATTGTGTGCTTAAAGGAGGAAGATAGATTGAAGGTGGTAGTGCTCGTTGCCAGAGTACTGACCGGTACTCATAGAAGTTAAAGTCACTACCTAATCTGCTAAGGCCTTATATGATACTGTGCGAGATAGGGATAAGGTAGCAAGCTCCTTGGTCGCCACACTTGAAGCAAAGCTAAAGGAATTCCAGGAGAAGAACAAGAAAAAAATAGGGTAGAAAGGGACAAGGTTCTTTCCAAAGTGGAAAGTAAATCTGAGGTGATTGAAACTTTAAGGATCTGAATCAAGGCCTCGATGAAGGAACTATACCCTCAGATTACCAGGAGGATAGACATGCTCGAAGACATGGGAAAGGAGATGGAGAAGATCGTTGACACTTTGGGTGCCTAGGGAATTGGCTTGAGTTTTGATGAGGTGAGCATCCTAGTCGGCGACCTCTGTAAGAAGGCATAAAGTGAGGTCGACATTTGGAACAAGCTGGAGACAGACTTACGAGAGGTATTTTCCCAACTTCATGAATTGATGCCCCCTAATTCTTCATTCTTCCCCTATTCTTTCAATCCTTTATTCTTTTACAAAATGTAAGAATACACCTTGGTTCTTTAGGGAAGCCTACATTCCTGGCTAAGTAGATTATTTCCACGGATAGAGAATAGGCATAGTGTGGGGTGATGTTAGGCCCCTAGAATATTGACCAAGTATGAAGGCACGTAGGTGTAAAAATTCCCAACTATGGAATGGCGCACAAGGAAAAAGCATGTAAGAAAACAGTATAGGAAGCATGTAGCAAGCATGATGCGTGCAATGATCGGGAATTAGTCATTTTTGACATCCGAGAACAAAACACGTGAAAAGTATGACCCAGTTGCACGTGGATAAGATGCCATCTTGGCTACAGGTTGGCCCAGGATGGATCATGATGGTGATGGAATCGTCTAGAAGAACATCATGGAATAAATTTGAGATCTCAGGCCTGGAGAAGCATGTTCGCATGGAGGACCACATTCGGACACTTGGCACCAGATCTGAGGGTGTTGGAGGATGGGTTGGCAGTCCAAGAAAGCTAAAAATATGAGTGCCTATAGAGACATAAATATATAGATATGTACATATAGATACATATACACATAAAAATAGACATCTAGAGAGTGAGCGGAGCTCTATAGAAATGCTGCGAGGACTCTGTCAGTGAATGGTTGTATTTGGGAGAGAATGCATTAGGCCTAGGGGTTGTAAATTTTCTTTTGGGAAGTGTAGTTACATTAAGTCCAGTGTAATGCATGACTGCGGTCTGCTTCTCTACGACCCTCTGTAATGGTTCCATGGATGTAATAAGGTTACTTGTTATAATATATACATGAATATCAATGGTTCTAATGCATATTTCTCTCTTATGAATTCTCTTTCCTTTCATGCTAAGTATGAGTGCTTGTATGTTTCTTTTGTCACAATACATACTATGGATTACATAAGCACCCAATCGAAGTGACTGCAAGGATCTATAGGTTGTTCTAAGCCCTATGGTTCTTGTATGTCTTCCCCTATGAAATATCTTACTTTAATCATAGATGATGTTTCCCACTCAACTCACATAAAAAAAACTTTGTACCCATGCATGCCTCGGGTGAGCACTCGGCTTTCGGTGGGTGATAGGCCGGTGCACATGGGGTTCCTTTCTTTTGTAATAGGAGTAAAAATGACTACAACGGATGTTGAAAATTCCAAGATCCTGTTAAGGATTCCACATGTCAACCTGACGTTCCTTCAAAGGTAAAATTTTGAGTGGGTTTCCAAATGAGCGTAGACCCTCCACGTGTCCTAGGTCCCAAAAAAAGGGACAAGGTTGGGGTTGAATAGTCAAAGTAGAGATAGGCTGGCAGAGGGAGCCAAGTGTTAGCACGACGCTAATTCAAGAGTAAAATTTGGGAAAGGTTTCCAAACAAGCGTCCAGGCCTCCACGTGTCCCCGATCAGATGTATGACCCGCCGAGCAATAAGGGACTTGGCCAAAAGTTGAGGAAACTGAGCAAGCCACAAAAGAAGCCACATGTTAGCCTAACACAACTCCAAAAGTAGAATCCAAAAGTAGTCCCTGACATGCACCAACCCTCCACATGTCCAATTTCCAAAGACCCGTTTTGACAACTGGTTGCCACCATTTCTATACAAACCCGATTCAAATTTCAAATGGGCATATCTTTTGACTCAGTGTTCAAAATTGGACAAATCCGGCACCGTTGGAAATATCTCGGCCTCTTCTACGCCATGGAGATCTGAAAATTTAATTTTTGAGAGGTTAGGTAGAGAAAAATGAATAAACATCTTTTTTCCATTAATACAGGATCTATTTTCCCTAACAACTAGATTAGATTTTATCTAATCTGTTGTTCCTCCTCCTTCGAGGCACCGAACAAGTAATTTATGTAGAAACGATATATTTGGGGTGGATTTCAGGAGGCATTGATGGCCAGTGGTTGAGCTTTGAACTAGTTTTCATGCCTCTCTCTCTCCTTCTTCCCTTTGTGCCAAATCTATAAAGGAAGGGTCAGGACTCATTGTAAAAGGTTGGACATTTCTGTTTTGTGCCCTCCCTTCTTCTTTTGTTCACAGAAGGATTTGTGGAGCTTTTCTAACCTCTCCTTTAGGTTTTAATGCATTTTTTCTTCTTGGCCACTACAATATACTGTATCGACTCCTGAGCAATAATATATATGTCTATGGATATTTCTCGACCCTCTCATGTATTCATTATTTTCTCCCTAATCTCTTATTGCAATTTGGTCATCTATGTTGTAACACCCTGAACTGTTGTTACTTTCTCCTGAGCATTCAAGTGTTGATATGTGATTTCTCCCATATGAGGATATGTTCCTTTGGTTTCAGGAAGTCATGCTTGATTTGGTTATGTCTTTTCTGCTCTTAAGATCTTTGATTTAACCGGAATATGCTTGGACTCTTTTTCTTTCATCCTTCGCATATGAGTACAATCTGATTTCTGGAAGATTGTGGATTTATCCACCATTATGACTCAACCTTGGATCAGTTGCATTGATCCAAGGAATGTTTTAATTTTATATAGGATGAACAAATTTGTATTAACATTTCGTGAGTTACTAAGTCTGACTGAACTTTGAATGTTCAAGTTCTTTTAAAAACTCCTTCGTATAAAAAAATATGTCCGTAGAGGATAGTTTTGTTGGATTCCGGAGGTTAACTCTGGCTGATCATTGCAATTAGAATCTGGTTTCAGTCATCATAGCATCAGAAAGGACCTAGACCTTAAGCCAGGAAAGATGTGTAAGTTTTCTATCTAAAGCTTAATTACTGGATGCAAAATCAGAATCTGATCCGGGAATGTTTTATTCTATTTGAATTCTATTTACTGATTAATCCCATCTAGTGGACCTAGACTAGAATCAGTAAGGTTATTAGTTTTTAACCTAAGCTATAACCTAATGTTGCAAGGTTAGTTAATCTAACCTAGTCCTAAACTATGTGCTTGATACTCCTAAGGGTTATCTAAACCTAACACTAAGGTGGGTGACTAAGGTTATATCCTATGACATTAAGACTAAGTCTAACCTAAGTCACTAACCTATCCTAAACTAATGCTATGAAAGGGGACCTAAGGAGGGTCGCAAGTCTTGGGTGGTGGTTTCCATGGCATTTAAGGAAAGGATAAGGATGAAGGACAGGGAGTGCTGCCAGGGTTAGCGGAGGTTAATTTGTTAAGAAGGGTCTTACGTGGCAACATCTCTAAGAATGGGAATTTTTGTTTATTTTGGTTTAGAGTTCACCAAATTTGGCAGTCAGTGGCAATGGAAAATAGGCGGGAGAATGAAAATTAATGCAATTAATTTGCATAGGGTCTCGAGCGCGGATTGCTTGGGAAGGCATGCAAGTGGAATTTTGCTTGGTTGTCTTGTTTTTCATGCATTCCATTTTTGCTCTGCATGAGCACTGGTTTTTCGAACCAGCTGTCTACTCTTCATTGCATGGCAATTTTGAAAGTTTCAAATTTACTTCTGTGTCATGGGGAATATATAAGGCATGGAGGTAACAATATTTTGTTGTTTAATCTTTCATGGAAGAAGAAGAGAAGGGGCGAGCGCATTCAGAGGTCTTCTTCGACTTTTAGCGACACTATTAGGCATGATAGGCCCTAACTGTTAAAATCTTGCTTTCCTTTAAATGTTTTCATTAGAACAACTCTGTTCTGATGATATATGTGTATTTTGACTTGGTTGGTAATAATGATTTGGGTTTTATGTTGATTTGGGGTTCTGGGTTGAACATAAAAATTTGGATCCTGGATGAAACCTGCTTCATTATTCTTGTTCCCTTGCTGTGAATCAAATATGGAGTTTTTCTATCCGTTTGGAGGTGTTGTAATTTTTTTTTATCTGACTGATGTATTAGATTAAAAACTGGCTCCATGGAAGGATGCATATTAAATGATTACGTGTTTGAAAACACCATGGTAATTCTTTATTGTTTCATGTAAGATTGGATCAACTGATTGTTTGCTTCACCGTAAGAACTCTGGTTATTACCGTTCCATGTTCAAGGAAATAGGTAATTAATTTTGTGGTTAAAATGTTAGTATATTCAGTGAAAATTGAATGTTTTAGTTGCGTAAGTTAGAAATGTTGTAAGAATTTTAAGCCTGTACTTTTTATTTCGAAGGGGTTTGAATGTTCTTATGATTACAAGTTCTGTGAGTATGGAAGTATATGGTTTAACTATTGTTTTGTGATTAAACAAGGGTATTAGGAACATGGTTATGTTCTGGAGGAAATGTATTTGGATAAGCTTTGTGTTTCCTGGAAAATTCGTGGTTAATCTTGGATCTGCCTTAATAAAAATTTGTGGTTAACCACATTAGGGTTATGGGATGACAGGACTGTTAAAAAGTAAGTGTAGAGAAATAGTAAGTGGTGAGATCTTATCTTGGAAGACTCCTTTCATTTTGTAGCTGTGTTAGGTCTTATTGAGAACTCAGATGTTATCTTCTTGCAAAGAAAAAAAAAAGTAATCCAGTAGATGCTTGCTTACCTGTCGTTGACTGATAATTAGTATAATAAGGTTATGGGCGTTTGTTAGGAGGACTTGCAAGTTGCAGTAATCCATTCCTTTGCACAAATTGCTTGTATATGAACCTGTTGGATGTATACTTTAGAATGGTTAAGTTTTTAATTAGGAGTTGATTAAAAACATGTTTTTCTACTGTTCTCGGTTTTGAATGGTTAGGTACTTAAGATTCAGATTGTTCCTTCTTATTTTCTTGTATAAGATGAATCATCTCGAAATAGATTAAAGTTGAAATTGTAACTGTAACTTGAGTTATGATATAGAGTCGTATTATAATGGGTAGAAAGAAAACTAGTGTGAATCATGATTTGGGATTTGATGGAATCGATGTCATTTAAACAGGATTGTTTAATGAAAACAATTAGTGGAATGCAATTGTTTTAAGGATTAGTGCTTATCATGCTCAGTTCACTGAACTGACCCATGCTAGCAATTTTTGCAGATGGTCATCATAAGTGGTAAAGGCAGACAAAATCTGATATGATGCAATGACTGTTTTAATCTGGTTCTTATGAAGAATTCTGACTTGTTTTCCAAATTGTATTATGGAAGAAAGTTACTTCTTTTGTTGAAGGCTATTGTCTTAAGTATGCCGAAGTGCATAAATTGTAATTGTATAGATTTGGAAATGAATGAAATGGAGAGATATTACTTATGTGGATTGTGTTACTTATTTGTTGGATTGACCTTCTTAATACCTATATGAATGAGTGTGCATTCTTATTGTTCTATGCAATGGAGTCCAGATGGATTCCCTAAGTAAGCCTTAGCTAATTATATGGCTGAATACTACATATTTCTGGTTAGTAATTCTTATATCTTATGATTGTGGTTAAAATTGTAAATAAGACCACTGCATTTTTAGGGAACGTTGAGAGTGAACTATGCCCTAAAATGTAACTATAACTGGAAGAAAATTTTGACCTCTCATAATGCACTAATTCAAAAGCAATATATAGATGGTTATAAACCACAATGACTTAATGGTATTAAGTCTGATATGTTTCAGTCTATAAGGTTGTTACATACCCTTGCTGGATTAGTTATTTTCCTAATGGGGAAAAACTTAAATGGTTATTGTCCTATTTTGTGGATACAAGGTTGTTAGATACCAACTAGCAACCTAGAAACAATCTTAAATCTAATTAAAAACCCCTTTTGTGAAACTAAACCTAATTACAAAAGGTAACTCAAAGAGTGTTGAACTCCGGGTTAGGGAAGGCTACCTAATAAGGTGGACCTGTAATCCAAATATAACTTGACATAAGTAAATTCTTGGAGGTATGTACATATTTTCGAGGTTTTCCGTAGGATGTTGACACATGTCAACTACAAGGTTGTACCTTCGAGAAGATTAGGATCTTCTCGAGGATACAACAATGCAGATGACATATGGCAACACCCTTCTACATCGATCGTTAAGATTTACACACCTGAGACTCGATCAAGATTTCCCTCTGGGATTGGTTAGGACCATAGACTAGTTATGAGGCAGCCCTTAGAGACTCAGGGTACCTTGACACATGGGGTTAACATCGGTTGACCCAGTATGTCAACTTACCCCTAGTCTTCAAGAGCATCTTTATAACATGAATTATGATATTAATCTGATCCAGAGAAAAACTTGGGACAAGGGGACTGACAGAGGTCAAGTATAAGACGTTCTATATAACATTAGAGTGGGGTGAAGGACGTATTCGGATTGATGAGTATGTCGTCAAGGAATAAGTAATATGAACAGTATGTTTTAAACCTTTGGCCAAAGTATCGCAAGATGTTGATTGTGTTGTCCTATGTCACCTAGTCTAAGGATCGTGATGCTGATGAATAGTGGTAAAAATTATTTAGATAGGTTCCTTGGACAGAGCACTCAGAACCCAGAATAGGGAAGAGAACCATGAAAATGAAGTGTTCAGTTGAAAACTTCAATCTCAAAGTTATGCATGAATAGATCGGTAGTTCTCCAAGTCATGGAATGAATAGATCGGTGGTACACCGAGTCATTACAGCTACATATGGTTATCTGTTATAAGAATGAATGTTATGATATGTGTGTTCTAAATTATGTATTTAGAACAAGAGAACATTAATCAAAAATATATATATCCTTGTTCTAAAGTATTAAAATGAGAATGTTACATGTGTATAGTGTTTTTTTACATTTCGTGGTCTTTGTTAAGCTGCAAAATGAGGGTCTAACATTCCTTTGGTGCATCACCTCGTTGACTTATTTTTTTCTTACATCTCTTTGACCCCTGTCTCCTTGGCAAAATAGAGTAAATAGACCCTCGCAATATATTTGTATGCACCTAAACAGAGGAATAGGAACCGGCCTTAATCTAGAGAGATATCTCAACTCGTAAGGTCCCACACTTTAAGAGATGCTCCATGTTGTGCAATCACACTGAGAGTCTCAACCCATTTGGTTGTAGGCATTCAAGGGTGTTGTGATTATGCACTAACAGTTTTGGCATGCCTAGTGGGACAAGAGGTCTTCATTTTTTATTGCAGCAAGATTGATGTGCACTTGTTGCAAGTTCTAGCTTTTAAGAAGCTTTGAAACTACACATCTGGTGACTCCAAAAGGGACAGAATCCACTGGTTTCAGTAGTCCAAGCTTGCCAAGTTCATGAGAAGAATACAAACAAGGTCAAGAACCAAAGAAGAGGGACAATTTTTCTATCTGCACTTGTCTCTAGATAGAAGGAGAAGGGGGAGAAGAGCCCAGAGGTCTCCATCTCCACCAAACAGAACCTTGTCAACACCTCCTCCTAGTAGGCCATTCTTTCAATCAAGAAGGGTGCTCAGGCCGATCAGGATGGCACAACCAAATCCTTATGTCAATTTCATTGGCAACATCCCACTCGCCCTTAATGCACAAAATCCAGTCCCAGTGGCAGCTTTAAAGAGCATCCCATATTTCACTGGAGAGAACCAAACTTCTCCTGGTGACCACATTCAAGACATTACAAATGTCTGTGTAATCCATGAGATCACTGAGATGGAAATTGCAGTCAAGTTGCTAGCCTCTTCACTCAAGGGTAAAGCTTCATAATGGTTCAAGAGTCTAACAAAGCAGGCTCTATTCAAAATTGGGACCATCTCGTGCAAAGCTTTTCGAGGACCAGTTTGGAGAAAAATGATATAACCTGTCCTTGTTAGAGAAACTGACAACAATCAAGAGAGCTCCTAATGAGCGGTTGTGATTTAAACCTCATATTTTAAAATACATGGGACAGGATTCTAGTGGTGTAAAGTCCACGAGATGAAGGTGTTTTCTTATACTTTCTTAGAGCTCTAAATTTTTATATTGCTTTAATGATTTAATCAATGGGAGGCACAACCTTACCTACAGCCTATGGCATTTCCATAAGAGCTAAAAATTGTCTAATTCAGGCTAAAAATATTTCTCCTAGGCCTCCCATGCCTCTGTATCCAGAATTAGGAAACCCAAGCACCAGCTAGACACCCACATTAGCTCTTATGCCTACTCCTAGGAATCAAAGTTCAGCTGAAGCCTCCACCTCATCCTCTAGTGCCTCAAAAGAGCTTCAAGAAGTTATGAAATAGTTACAAAACCTAGGGAATGAGTTAGTAACTATCAAGAGGCAACAAGCTCAGATTTCTAGTCCATATCATCCTCAAGCTCAAGATCGGGATAGACTCCCATATCAATAAAAATAAGTAACCAACTCAGATCTGAATCAAAACCAAGGCCAAGGACAACCTCAAGCTATTACGGCTTTCCGGTCATATGATCCAAACACAACTTCAACATCAAGGGCCTTGGTCCCAAAGATAAAATAATATGGCCCAAGAATATGATTGGTGTTTTCCATGTAATCAGCCACATAACCAATCAATGTGCTTCAATGGTGCACTAAACTAGGCCTTGATGGTACAGACTAGTGGTGTGTCACAAGAGTCTAGTCAAGAAGAAAATCAGCAGCAAGGATCTCAACAAGAGGCACCTCCAAGTGAAACTATGCTTGTCAATTGGCAAGCTAAAGACTTCTATGGAATGAATCAGGCCCCTTCTCAAAGTGTAGCTGCCAATACACGGTCCAAGAAAAGAAATATTGGAGAGGGACAATTATCAAACTTAGGTAATCCTCAACCCTCTATTACTCCACAAGGTATTGGCACTCAAAATGTAACTCCCAATATGTAGAGTCAATCCAAGCCACCTACCAAATCCACTCAAGCACCGGTTGTGGCAACCCATGTGCAAGAGAAAAATGTATCAAGGAAGGGGAAACAGAAGGATAGATCATTTAATATCATTGAACAAATGACGAAGACAAATGTGAACATTTCTATGTGGGAGTCACTAGCCATTCCAGGACGAGAGATCTGCTACAAACTGCTATGGCCAATCGGTTAAGCTCAAATAGGCCCCCTAGCTAGCAAGATAAAGTGCTTACCAATGCAGCTTAGACTGGGAGAAATCATGGAAGACAACAAGGTAAAAATATGAAGCCCCCTCCATTCTATGTTTCATGGATCATTGGGGACAAAATAGTACATAATTGCATGATTGATTGAGGCAAGCAAGTTCTGTAATGCCAAAAAAATAGCTGATCAACTGGGTCTCCAATACAAAGTCATATCCAGAGGGGTAGTGCAATTGGATGGGACAATAGTGACAACTGTTGGATTCATCAAATATTTGAGCCTCACACTGCATGCCTACCCCAATGTGATTGTATTGTAAAACATATATCATCATAGACTTGCCACCCCATTTTGCATTGTGTTTGTCAAGAGACTTCACTACTAAGATTGGAGGATATTTGTCTATTGATTGGTCACACATGATTTTTAGAACAAGGTATGGGGCTAAGGCCACAATCAAATCTGATCCCATTACAGATTACCATATTGAGTCTTATGTACCCAACCCAATCAATGCAAATTGTTCAGCCTTTGATTTGGAGGACCTCCCAAGCACTTGTGAGACAGATACCAAGGTGGGGTGTATCCTAGACTTGACTCTCGATGAATGGGCAAACAAGAGGCATGATTTTGACCCCTATAAAGAGATGGAGGAGTCTGAGTTAGGAGTCTATTATTTTCATGAAGAAAATCAGCCTCTTCCCGACATCATTAAGCCAGACCACAAAGATGATAATGAGGTATGGCAGTTATTCTTTGATGGCTCAAGAAGTAGGCAAGGATCTAGAGGAGGAGCTATGTTTGTCTCACCTAAAGGTATGAAATACTACTCAGCCTTCTATTTCCAATTTTCTTGTTCAAACAACACAACAAAGTATGAGGCTTTGGTTCATGGACTGCATTGGGAAAGGAAACATGGAATCAAGAACTTACAGGTGTTTGGTGACAGTGAACTAGTTGTTAATCATGTCCGAGGACAAAATGCTACCAAGAACAACCTGTTAAAAATTTACAAGAACCAGGTGTGGGACCTCATTGAATATTTGGAGGCATTCAACATTAACTCCATCCCAAGGAAGAAGAATGAAGTAGATAGATTAGTAGCAATTGGGGCAGTGTTTGATGTTGTGGAGAATATCAAGAGTGATAAGCATCAGCCCCATATCAAGTTGGTTGTAAGGCCACTGTCCTAGACAACAACATAAGTTGGCAATTCTTTGAAAGTGATCAACAAATTTTCAACTTTCTACAAGAGGAAGTTGAGTTCTCCTCCAGGAATCAAGATAGATTGGAGTAGCAATATGGTGATCAAGTGGTGCAGCTAAGAACCAACAAACTACCAAAGGGTCTTGTCACTTTGGAATCAATCTTCAACCCAAATGACCAATTAAAGAGAAGGCAAATATTCAGGTAAAGGGTGAAGATTCATAACCTATTTTTATAGAAGAAGGAAAAACATTGCAGATTGGCTAAGAAAAATCTGAATTTGTTCAACTCTGTCAAGAATTCCCAGATGTCTTTGCCTAGACTTATAAATATTTAAGAGGTTTCAACCCAAAGCTGGCACAACACACCATCGAGTTGGATCCAAGAGCTAAGCCTTTCAGATAGAAGCAAAGGCCAATAAATCCCCACATTGAGCCTCTCATGAGAAAAGAATTGAATAAGCTGATCGATGCCAGTATCATTTTTCCTATCAAGAATTTGAGTTAGGTTTCTAACTTGGTACCTGTGAGAAAGAAAAATGGATAAATCAGGCTGTGTGTGGGCTTTTTTTATATAAATAGAGCATCACTTAAGGATCACTACCCACTTCCATTAATGGAATAGATCTTACAAGTCAGTAATGGTTTCGAGAGGTTCTCATTGTTAGATGGGTATTCAAGCTATAACCAGATAATGGTGAAAGAAGAAGATCAATTCAAGACAACCTTCACCACCAAATGGGGTACATATGCTTATAATAAAATTCCATTTGGACTATCAAATGCTGGAGCAACATTTTAGTGAGCTATGGACATGGCATTCAAAGGCTTAATTAATAACATAGTCCTAGTGTACCTAGATGATATCATTGTCTTTTCAAAGAATGTTGTAGACCATCTCTTTCACCTTAGATAGGTATTTTAGAGATGTAGAAGGTTTGGGGTGTCATTAAACCCAAAAAGTGTGTGTTCCTAGCTCATGAAGGGAAATTTTTGGGGCACATTGTCTCAAGAGAGGGATTGATAATTGATCCTGAAAGGGTTGAAGCCATCGTACACTTCCATTGCCACAACATAAAAAGTCTCTCCAAAGATTCTTGGGGAGAATAAAATTTGTTTGTAGGTTTATACCTAACTTTTCTACTCTTGTGAAGCCTTTAACAATGATGTTAAAGAAGAGTCTTGCATTTAAATGGACAATGAAGGGAAAGATATTTTTGAGGCCATCAAGCTCATAATATCACAGGCTCCAACTCTTGTTAACCTAGACTTCTCAAAATACTTCATGTTATATGCTTTTGGAGGGTCAGACACCATCTCAGCCATCTTGGTCCAGCCCAACAATGAAGGTTCAAAGAAACCCATAGCTTTCTTCAGTCAGAGCTTGGAGGACTATGAGGTAAAATACTCTTTCATTGAAAAATAGGTCCTTATTGTTATTAGGAGCTTAAAGAAGTTTAGACACTTGGTCTCAAATAACAAGATTCAACTGCTAGTATCTCATGTTGGTGTCAAGGACTTCCTTTTAAATAAGGATTTGAATGAGAAGAGGGCAGGATGGATCACTCGGGTGATGGAATATGACATTGAGATCAAGGTGACCAAACTGGTTAAAGGAAAGGGACTGTGTGAATAGCTCACCTCCAAGCATCAAGCTGAGTCAGTGGGTGAAAAGGAGGCTATCCTATTTCTACAAAATGATCAAGAACAACCAGCTAATGATGCACCTGCTCCATGTTGGACCCAAGCCTTGGTGCATTACCTTTAAATAGGTTTGTGCCCTCTAGAATGGAACAAAGCAAAGAGAAGATACTTTAGACTACAAGCCATCCCATATGTGCTTGTTGATGGTGTCTTGTTTAAGAAGGATATTAATAGTGTTATATTGAGGTGCATTGGGACAAGCCAGATTGAGAGAGTGTTACATGAATTCCATGATAGAGAAACAGAGGTCACTTTTCCCCTCGAGTAACAGCTCTCAAGATCATGAAAGCTAGTTATTATTCACTGCAGTGTTCAGGGACTGCTACTCATGGGTCAAGAAGTGTAAAAAATGTGCATTCTTCACAAGAAAGGAGAAGCTAGCAGCCTTGCCCCTTCATCCCATTATGTAATGGGGACTAGACTTCATTGGGGTGATTAACCCAAATTCAAGCCAAGGCCACAAGTGGATACTTACTGCAATAGACTATTTCACCAAGTGGACTGAAGCAATGGCACTAAAAGAAGCAAATGAATCCAACATATTGGATTTTTATGAAGGAATAGCCACTAGGTTTAGAGTCCCTACCACTATTATATCTAGATAATGCATTGGCATTCCTTGGTACAAGGATCACTGAATGGGCGTTAAGAATGGTGTGTATCTCAACACCTCATCAAATTATTACCCTCAAGGTAATGGCCAAGCAGAGTCCATAAATAAGAACCTATTAAGGATTATCAGAAGGAATCTTGATGAAAATCAGAGGACTTGGCATACAAAGCTCAAATCAGCTCTATGGGCTGATAGGATCACATCCAAAAGATCCACAGGAAGCTCCCCATACAAGCTTGTATATGGAAAGGAGGTAGTATTTCCCATCTCATTGGAGTTTCCCACTTTGGAACTCATGAAACAGTTAGAGCTGGCTAAGTTTGAGCCTATGGAAATTAGGTATGCAGAGCTAATGGAGGTAGGGGAGGCAAGAGAGCATGCAATGCAAGTCATGGAAAAGGATCAAGCATTGATAAAAAAGAGTTTTGACAAGAAGGCAAGAATGAGGACCTTTCAAGAAGGGGACTTAGTTCTAAAGTGGGATGCAGATCGAGAAAAGCTAGGAAAAACTCCAAATTTGATGCCATCTAGAGTGGCCCTTACATGATCACAGAGTGCAAGAGTAGCAATGCCTTCCAGCTAGCTAAATTGGATGGTGAAGAATTACAAATCCTAGTGAACAGGATCCATCTCAAACATTGCTACTGATTGGGAAGTTTCCACCCCTATAAATATTAGCATAGGATTTTAATTTCCCTAAGTGTGTATGCACGTTGTTTTGTTGTAGTGTAGTTTTTGTTTCCTAAGTGTTATAGCACAGGTTCTTTTTTTCTCCAATTTGCGTCGATACACAGTTCAACATGCCTCTAAGTGAACATGCTATCCTTTTTAGTATTCATGGTAGGATACCCGTAGTTTCCTGTAATAATTGCAAATTACAAAATAAAACAAATACAGAGTAACTAAAGTCTTCTTCAAAATAGTCCATTTAGGTACAAATGAAATCCTCGGGTCAAAACAATTTTCTACTCTCAGAAGCCATGTTTCAAGATTTCTTATAAAAATTGAGAGTGCAAAGCATCGGGTTTCATGATCAAAGGTAGGATCAAGATCGTGCCATCATTCTTGAATCCATACCCAATGGATATAACAAGGCAATTGATCTCTTCATCTAACAGAACATACCCCCGTGAGTCGCCAAATTGTTATCCCGATTTTTCCCCTGTAAAATTGGTCACCATGACCCCCGCATTAAGAAACTAGAGAAATCACATTCAAATCCTACAATCAAGAAATAGAGGGACTCTACAATGGAGTGGTAGGGCCTGCAAAAGATCAAATGCTCCATGTAAGAAGAAATTCAAGAAATCTGCTCTATCGAATGAACCCATGCTTCAACTCTGGAAAACAGATTTTAGACGGGCTCTAAAATGGAATAGCAGGGTCAAGGAAGGAGAAGACAGTGTCAAAGAAACTAGAGCTCAAAGGAGAAGGAACGGTGAAGGTTGGAATTCTTCAGGCTTTACAAATGGTTTAGAATGAGCCCTAAAAATGACTAAGTATGGAGGAGACAGTGGACACTGCCAAGTGTCCAAACGGTGGACCTCTAAAGATTAAATCCAAAAGGGCAGACTCAAACAAGCGCCAGACCCCCACGTGTCCCAGGACCAAAGAGGGGAAGAGTCAATAGTTAAAATTCAAAAGGGAAGACCAGATGGGCCTAAAAAAATACTAAGTATAAAGGTACTAGACGAAATCGCCATGCGTCGCCTGGGTGCATCTTCAAAGGTAAATCCATAAGGTGATCCCTAAATGAGTTCCAGCTCTCCATGTATTCAAGTTCCCCCAAAAATTAAGAGCATCTGTTGAAAAGTCCAAGAGCTTATGGAGGCTTCCACATGTCAACCCGATGCTCCTTTAAAGGTAAAATTCTGAGCGGGTTTCCAAATGAGCACGGACCCTCCACATGTCCCAGGTCCCAAAAATGGACAAGCTTGGGGTTGAATAGTCAAAGTAGAGCCAATGGAGGTATCCAAGTGTCAGCATGGCGCTAATTCAAGAGTAAATTTTGGGAAAGGTTTCCAAACAAGCAATAGGCATCCACGTGTCCCCAGGTCGATGTATGACCCCACCGAGCAAAAAGGGACTTGGCCAAAACATGAGGAAACTGAGTAAGCCATAGAAGAAGCCACATGTCAGCCTAACGTAACTCCAAAAGTAGAATCCAAAAGTAGTCCCTAGACATGTGCCAACCCTCCACATGTCCAATTTCTAAAGACCCATTTTGACAACTGGTTACCGCCATTTTTGTATGACCGATTCAAATTTCAAATGGGCATATCTTTTGACTCAAAGTGTTCAAAATCTGAAAAATATGGAACCGTTGGAAAGATCTCGGCCTCATCTACGCCATGGAGATATTAAACTTTAATTTTTGAGAGGTTAGCTAGATAAAAAAATTTAAGAAACTTCTTTGTGCCATTAATACAGGATCTATTTGCCCCAAAAACCATATTGGATTTGATATGATCCATCGTTCCTCCTCCTTCGAGGTGTCGAACAAGTAATTGATGCAGACATGACAGATTTGGGGCAGATTTGCAGGAGGCATTGATGGCCAAAGTGGTTTTTCTTCGAAATATTTTTTCCGCCTCTCTCCTTCTTCCCTCTATGTCAAATCTATAAAGGAAGGGTTAGGACTCATTGTAAAAGGTTGGACATTTCTGTTTTGCGCCCTCCCTTCTTCTTTTGTTCATAGAAGGATTTGTGGAGCTTTTCTAACCTCTCCTTTAGGTTGTAATGAAATTTTTGCTTCTTGGCCACTACAATATACTATATCAACTCTTGAGCAATAATATATATGTTTGTGGATGTTTCTCGACCCTCTCATGTATTCATTATTGTCTCCCCAATCTCTTATTGCAATTTGGTCATCTATGCATAGTGTTTGTATTGCATTTCATGGTCTGTGTTAAACTGCAAAATGAGGGTCTAACATTCCTTTGGTGCATCACCTCGTTAGCTTAGTTTATTTTCTTGCATCTCCTCGACCATGTCTCCTTGGTAAAATAGAGTAGATTTAGAATAGACCCTCTGCAATATATTTGTATGCACCTGAATAGAGGAATAGGAACCGGCCTTAATCTGGAGAGCTCTCTCAACTCGCAAGGTCCCACACTTTGAGATATTTTCCATGTTGTTTAATCACACTAATAATCTCAACCCATCTAGTTGTAGGAATTTAGGGGTGTTATGATTCTACACTAACAATATTTTCTTTGATATCTTTCTCGATAGAGTTGTATGAGTGGATGGTTGCTTATGTGTTTAAAAGGAGTTGGAGGTATCGCACACTTGTCCGGATGCGGGAATAATTTCAGGCCCTCTATGATGTTGATCTAATTTGGATGCACGATGTGAAGACTTGATTCCTTCATGTTTCTAATAGCTATATTTTAGAGTACTTAATTTCTACTTACTCTTTCCCGAGGTAGCTGAGTTATAATTTTTATGTTATCCTAGGGGAACCTATTTGCAAGGCATTCCACTGGCAATCAAAATCTTGATGGTAACCCGAACTTGGTAGAAAGATTTGTGGCTAGCTAAACCCTACCACACATGAGGGAAGGAGCAGGTTTGGTGAAGGATGGAGGACCTCTCAGAAGAGAGGCAAAGAGAAGAAAGGTGTCTTAAGTACAATGAGGTGCGTGAGAGCGAGTTATAGATGCAAAGTGTGATATTGTAGAATGAATGGCATTGAGGAGAGAGATGGCTCATGAAGGATTTGGAGCTCATGCAGAAGGCATTGAGCCAAAGCATTTAGAACTCCCCATTTTGGAAAATATGACAAGAAACCCTCCTTAGCCTCATATGGGATCATGCCGACAAATATGACATGGGCTGCAAGTGCGCATCAGTGTCGTGCCTAGCAACCTAGCTCTTGTGCTTGATTTTCCAAAGATCTAGTACAGCAAATAGTCAACAAGCTAGTTTGGGGAGTAGAAGAACATGAGTAAATCAAATAGAAAGTGCATATATGGTCAGGTAAATGTCTTATTTGTTATTCGGAGGTACTTTTTCAGTGCATCATTGGCACATCACTCAAGTGCATACAATTTTGGACTCACTTCTAGGAGTAGTACCACCCGCAGATCGTAGGAGTTAATTTTTATACCTTTGTTAGGACGCGGGTAGTAAATCCATTGGTCCACTTACGGATATAGGTGGAGGATCAAGGGGCATAGGGGGCTCTAGTTCGTGGATCTGGTGGTTTCGGAGAAAGAGGTAAAACAAGAGGTTGTGGATCGGTGGGCATACTCCTCACAAACCCTGAATATGTACATGTAGATGTCACTTTATCTTTCAGAGTATAGTGGAATATAAGATGATGTTGAGCATGTACACATGTGTGAGATACTCATGGCACACAAAAAGGATTATGGCAACAATAACTATGACAAGATTGATCATACAAGAACCAATTACAATCATGTTAACACTTTATCCACCCAATATACTCCATTATATTAAACACTACAAAACATAGAAAATTCTTACATCATATAACATTACCATAAGTTTATGTGCCTCGATCCAACAACATAACTCTACAATAACTCATACATAGTGTCTCAAAGTGTCTCTCTCTAACTACACAGACTAATACATACTTATAGGGGTGGGGACTTTCCCTTCACCACTTATGCACTTCCCAAAATAGGTCGCATGCTAAAAATAGCCATGCACCTTTACAATAATATGCACACATGCAAGTGCGCTAATAATAGATCTCCTATAGTTAACTGGTAGTAGTAATCCTATTATTATCCCAAACTCATGCATGGCACTTAGTAGACGCTCATCCCAAAATAGCATTTTCATGTCACACAAGTCTCCATCCATTGTGTGTCTCACACATGCTATCTAAAAATATATCAGTAACCATGAAAATGAATAAGTCCCAAATCAACTTGTCCTAGTGTGTGTTTCCTTTCCTATCCTTATGTGCCTTCAAATGTGACCTTGTTCCTATGTGTGAATCTTCTATGTGCACCCTCTCCTTAGTTTCATACTTTATCTACTCAACATTACCCCACACTAATGTACATTGTCTTCCCTGACAATGGGTTTCTCCGATTCTCCCAAACAATAAAGAATAAGAATGGAAAGAATGTAAAGAATCACTATACAAAGAATATATTCTATTCTGCAGCACCCTCCGCTTCAACTGGGAGGATCAACTCTAGATATTCTATTTTAATCTCAGCCTCCAAATGTTTTCCAATCATCCAGTGGTTCTTGTCTTCTCTGGAAATGTTTGTGGTGATGGCTTCCAACTCATCCTGGGTTATCTCTTCCTTTTCATTTTGTAGTACTAGGACAACATTGGCCATAACAGACATCCTTCCCTCCAAAAGATCCATCTTTTGTGCTATGAGATTTCCAATCTCATCTAGCCTCTCCTTATGTGGGTTTTGTGTTGCTGCAAGGGCTTCACACTTTTGTTTTACTAATGCCAATCTTTTGTGTGCCCTAAAGTCTCATCCTTCATTTCCTTTAGAACTTCATTATCTTCTATCATAGTCCTGATCTTGATCACCACTTCTAGTGCTGCACATATGTTTAGAGCTTGATTTGATTTCTTCAGCTCATCTTGTAAAGTTTGGAGTAATGCCTCGTAAGATGAAATATTCCTAACCATGGAGGCCCTTTCTCTCTCTACTTCTTGTTCAGATCCTTTGGCATTGCATTGAATCGGTCCATCTTCAAGCACCAAATCAACTAATGTGCACACATAATGCATAGCCAAAGGAAACTTCTCAGGTACCTTAGACTCAGATGCGGTCTTGTTTTCAAGACATAGTCACCAATTTCTTCTCCATGTTGATGAAGGCCTCATTATTTTTTCTACTCTAGATCCTTCTCTCCTTTCAGACAAACTATTTTTGTAGTTTTTTCCTTGTTATCTTCAAGTAGCACTCTAATAGTGGAAACCTTATCGATATTCCTCCACCACCTCTTGTAGATACCTTAACCAAGGCATTTCTCACCTGCTCATCAAACATGAGAGTGGGATTTATAGTCATGTGCCTACTCTGAGGTGCCTTCTTCACTCTTCTTGACACACAAGACTCCTCGCATACATCAAAATATGGCTCATCCATGTGAGTTTGCATGGACCAGGATAATTGTTTCCTTACATGCGTAGTGGCCATGTCTGGGTCCATTAGCTCCCACCCATATAACTCCTTCAAGTCCATTGTGCTTTGAAAAATAGGCACAAATGATTTTTCTTGTGTCCTCAGCATAGCCCATACTCGGGACAATGTATTCTCCACTTGTTCTCTTTTTCTTGGCCCCTTAGGAACCTAAGTGCCAAGGTTTAGAGTTGGCCCTTCGACATCCTGAGTAGTATCATGCGCGTGAGGTTTCTCATGCTCCATTTCTTCTTCCTCCTTCACCCCTTCCTCTTCATCCTTCATGTCCTCATCTCTGGGCTCCTCCATATCTTCTGGCTGCACTGGGGTCCTAGGCATGCTCTCTGTAGACTCCTCTACCTCCTCATTCAGCTTTAGCTTTTCTCTCTTCTTCTTGTTGCCTCTTTTTGAGGGGAGAGTCATGGTGATCTTCTTACAGGTTGTGGAGTTCCCGTGCCTTGGGTCCTTGTTCTTCTGAATACCCTCTTAAAAGGCGCTCTTCATGGACTACTTCCATGTCCAAGTCCTCGTCTCCTTCTTGTGCCTAAGGTGGAGTATCCACATGCTCGCAGTCTCTCCACTTTCTTATGGGCTGCCTTGGCCCCTCTATGATCCAAGCCTCCACTATATTTTTGTTCTTCTTCCTCCTCATCTACCTCTATCTATAGTTGTAAGATTTGGATCTGGCACATTCTCCATTGTATGTTTACCCTTAGGTGGCCCTGGGAGCATGAACTCATTCTCCACATACTTGTTATTCTCAGGCTTAGGCTTAAACTGAAGATATGAGTGTGGCTCCATTGTCCCAATAGCCAAGCTTACTGGCTTCATACTTATGATGTCTGAAATGAGCCTCTCAATGTAGGTAGTTCAACCTAGATACACATATGTCTTCTTGAGGGTGTGGTAGTCATATTCTACCTTGTCTGCGTTGAATTTCAAATGATACACACATCAAGTAAAATGTGTTGAACCGAGGCCTAGAAGTAGCATGCATGAAGGCATAGGGAAGTTTGCACCATGGGCTCCATGTCCCATCCCTCAGGAAACCATGATGTAGAAGTGTTGGTACACCGTGAACTATACTTACCTTGCCTACTACCAAAGGTAGCTCCTTGGGAATGCCACTCCTCCTCAAATGCCATGTGAAGTTTGGTCATACCACATTTCTACCCTCTGCTTAAATGGCCCACTCATTGATCCTTCACATAAATATTTTTCAAACCTCTCCGTGAGGGACTTATTTTCTAAGGGGTACTCCTAGATCTTGTTTCTTTGGCCCATCAGCACTCCAATTTCTAAAAACACAAGAGAAAGTAGGATAGTGCCAAAACTTATCTTTTTTCTCCTATGCATGCTTCCTCAACAATGGTATCTGCAATATAGCCTGCTAAGTTGTATACTACTCCCTGAGACATTTTCTTTGCAATATGAAGCCACATGGTGTTTACCTGTGACCATCTCTCTTGGTCATTCAACTTGGTGAGAAGATGTGTGGCTGCCTACACCATAGAAACTTCTTCATTTTATCTATGTCCATTCTACATGGACCCTTGGTATACCCCAACTCCTTTCTTGTTTCTATGACCATTACTTTATTAGTCAGATCACTAACAAGGTCTACCCCTATGCCCTTCAATCTTGTTAGTGTCTGAAACCAAGGTCATTGTGATCCTAACCCTTCATCTCGATGAAATAAAATAAGTCCTCATGGACTCGCTCATAAGCCATTGGTATAAGGGTTCATATTTTCCAAAATATGGGAGCTCATATAACTGATAAACTCCTACCTACTTCAGTAATTTTTCCCCAGTGTCATCATACACTGGCATATCCTCCACCATGTGCTTGTTGGTCTTCTTATTCAAAAAGCATCCAAATCTCCCTTTTTTTTAGTGGTACGGTGGTTGTAGTCACTTATTTTTCATCTATGGATGTGGGAATCCCACTCTTGTCTCGACTATTACTCCTTCCTAGGTACTACATCTCTGAAAAATTACTCTCGGGAGAAATTTCAACTTCAACTTCTACCTTCTTCTTTCCTTTCGTGCCTGCTGCAGGTGCTTTCTTGGTGCCATCATAAAAATCCCACCTTTTTTTTCATCTATAATGAGTAAACTCAAACCCTAGCTTGAATCTACATGCCCTAGCTTGAAACCGCATGCCCTAGCTCCTTCTCAATGCTTCTTACTTCACTCAAACCCTTCACCAATGGGGACACAAGCCTCTTTCATGTAATAGTCTACTCTCCACATCTAGTTTCACAATGCTCCGCACCTCAACATGATTCACTCTCGGCTCGGTCACACTTAGCTCACTCAAATACTTGTGATCACAAAGGTAAAAATGAACCCGCATCACATCCTTATATATATTTTCAAAAAGTTAGTGCATTTATTACTCCTTCACCTACCAACAATCCTCTCATTAATTGACCATTTTCACAATCTCCGCATGGTACATCTTCATGCCCTAACTATAACCTTCTAGTAGCACCTTCCTACCTTCTGGCTATAACTTCTCTTCAGCGCACTTCCATGCACCCGAGTACCTCACCACTGCACCTTCCCCTAGTAGTCTCCACATGACCATTTCTTACCTCATGTTATATTGTTCCCTCATTTATCTCCATCTATGGTCATTTTTAGAGAAATCTCCTTTCTAATAGCTCCTTTCCACACTTAACTAGCACATATAATAGTTTTTTTCTCATGTGTACCTAGTTGTGAATAACCACCCCACACCAATGGTATGTGTAGTCCTCTATGCATAAAAATACTTTAGATGGTAATTAGCTTCCAATGCGCAAATGCGCTTATTACACAAAACACCAAACTAAATTGACAAAGCATAGCGATGAAGAAGGAAATACATTAAGGAAATACATAAATGAAAACCTATTCTAAATGGAAACACTACCTTATTACAAACACCAAGAAGACTTATTTATAGTAGGGCTTCAACCTACTCCCATTGAAGTAATCGGGTAACCGTATTCCATCAAGCATCTCTAACTGGAAAGCACTTGATTCAAGTATATGAGTGATAACATATGGTCCCAACCAATGCACTTTAAGCTTTTTGGATGGTGTAAAACTTAGAATCATAAAGAAGCACCATCTGTCCCATCTCAAGATTTTTTTCCCTGATGTGCCTATCATGCCATGCCTTCTACCTGGCCTTTTCCTACTTCTAACTCCAACGTGCTATGGCACATGCCTCTCATCCAATTGTATCAATTTATCAATTCTTTCTTCTAATGCTTTTCTCATCAGCTAGACCTCCAATGCACATGCAATACACAAAGAAGGTAACATGAATTCCATAGGAAGAACTGCTTTATGCCAAACACCAACTAAAAGGGTGTGGCCTTGTTTCAACCTCTTATATGTTGTTCTATATGCCCAAAGCATGACAGAAACTTTATCATCCCAATCTTTCCTTCCAACATCACAATTTTTTTTGTCAATGTCTAGCTCAAAATCTTGTTGAAGGCCTCAAGCAGTCCCATTTTCCTGAGGATGATAGGGTGTAGTCTTATGGTGCACAATCATAAATTCATCCAATAGTATCCTGATTGTCTCATTCAAAAATGTGTACCCCTATCACTTGTCAAGCTTAGTGGGCATCCATACCTTGTAAGAACATTTTCCCATAAGAACCTGGTATGTTGTAGCTGTTGTACAATCCTTGGTAGGTGTTGCTTCTACCCACCTTGTAAGATAATCTGTGCAAGTGATGATGTAGTGTGATCCAGTTCTATGTGTGACTGGTGAAATAGGACCCACAAAGTCTATAGCCCATTTCTCAAATGGCTCTACACTAGGAATAGGTCTTAAAGGCATTTCATCTCTTTTCCTAGGTTTACCAAGGCATTGATAGTGATCACATGCCTTACAATATGCTTTACAATATTTGTAGAGGGTCTCCCACCATAATCCAGTGAGTAGAATCTTGCGTGCAAGTGGCATCACCTACATAGTGCCCACTTGCAATACCACCATGAGCCTCTTCCATGATATCCATGTGCTCATGCTCTAGTACACACCAACACAATACTTCATCTCGACCTAACTTGTATAGGTCACCACTGATCAACATAAAAGGTGTCACATGAATTGCAAGTTATTTCTTCTCTAAGGCTTTCATTCCTTCGCGTGCATACCATATGTACGTAAAAAGACAACAATATCCTCCAATTCTAAAGGTGCGCATTGTAACCTATACAATTGTGCATCTAGCATTGTATCTTCAATTTTCTACGCATCCTCCCCGACTAAATTCTTGATAAATGGTTTGGGCCAAAATTACTTTTACCTAGTTTTACCACAACTGTGAAATCAAATTCTTGGAATAAGAGCACCCATCGACATATGTGCCCTATAAAATGGGATTGTTTACCAAGTATTTCAATGCCATGTGATCAGTATAAAATAAAAATGGTGTTTCTAGTAGGTATTTTCTAAATTTATGTAGTGTGTAGATCATTGACAAGGCTTTCGCGCTCAAGTAGTTGTATAATTCTTCTCTGTAGGAGTCAACTTTCTACTATAAAAATAGATAGGATGATCTATAATCCTTCTCTCAGGATGAGCTAACACTGTGCACCAATGGTCATGCCAGAGGCATCCACATGTACATGAAATGGTTGGTTCCATGAGGGAAAACAATAGAATAGGCATTGTAGTAAGTCTCTCCTTCAATGCCTCAAATGTGCACTATCATGTGGTTCTCCCAATAGAATGTCCCTTTTCCCTTTAGTAACTCTTCCAAGGGTGTGGAAATCTTAGCATATCCTTTGATAAATTTTCTATAATACCCAGTGTGACCCAAGAATCCACGCACCTCACTCTGACTGGTAGGCTCTTCCAGCCTACAATAACTACAACCTTAGCTAGATCCACTAACAAACCTTCCTTGCAGATGATGTGCCCTAACAAAGTGCCAAAAGGTGTAGAAAACACACACTTGATGTTTAAAGAGATGCTTAATTGTCTACATATTTCAAACATTAAGCATAAATTGTCACAATGATCCTTAACAAGTCCATACACCATCCAATCATCCAAGTAAACTGTAAGAAGTTGTGAATAAAATCCTGGAATGCTTGAACAACTATGCGTGAAAATACAACATAAGCACATTTTTTCAGACAAAGGGCATCACAATATATGCAAAAATTCCCCATTCAAGTGGTGAAATTCATTTTCTCTTGATCCTCCTATGTAATCCTAACCTGATGATACCTAGAGAATCCATCTATAAAAGAATAGATTTCACACCCGCAACACCTTCTAATATCTCCTCTATGAAAGGTGTAGGAAAGGGATCAATCACACATGCAACATTTAGTTCCCTGTAATCCACACAAATCCTAATCTGACCATCTTTCTTTATATTGATGACCATGGGGCTAACCCACTCTGATTCTTCTAGGGCTTGATGATGCCAAATTTCAACATCTTGTCAATTTCTTCCTTAAATTTTACACGTAGGTTAGGGTTCATTTATGTAGGGTCTTTTCCTGACCAGCGTGCACCTTCCTTAAGCTTAATCTTCATCTCTCCTAATGATTCATGCACTCCTTTTAATTCATGGTAGCCCCTAGGAAATAAGTCCTGAAAATCATGTAGTAACTCAATGATTTTTTCCACTT
This sequence comes from Taxus wallichiana var. yunnanensis, assembly GCA_018340775.1. Lineage (NCBI taxonomy): Eukaryota > Viridiplantae > Streptophyta > Pinopsida > Cupressales > Taxaceae > Taxus > Taxus wallichiana. The sequence continues at coordinate 424,702,156 of CM031234.1, read as the reverse complement.
CAGATTAGACCAATAATCCCCAATTATTGCCTCCTTAGGTTCAACATCCATACCAATATTCACTTTTTTTTTTGTCTTCATGGGTTCATGATGATAGGCACACACATTTTTATCCACTATCTAACACCTCACGTGTACCCACTGAATGATCTATATCTAGATCTTCTACTTCCTCATCATCCACTATGTAGACCATCTTTCCTTTTTCTTTCTCAAAGCAAGTGCTTAAGTAGCATGGCATCTGTCTCTTCTTCTTTATCAAAGTGCACTCTGAGTCTGTCTCACCAAATAACTCCTTGAATGAGTTCTTCTACCTTTGCATTATCTCCCATAGTTAAGCACTTTATAACCCTTAATGCCTCTTCCACTAGAGGTTTAGTAGAGAAGTAGTCAAAATTCTGGACCATTCCTGCAATCAAATCCTGCCAATTTCTAGTCTCTATGTAGCTCCACATATACATACCAAGCATGTGTGCAACCTTGTAAAGTGGAATAAAGTTTGTGCACCCATAGCGAAGGTGGTAAAGCTTCCTGCCCCTCTATCTAGAGCCTCTCACACTGCTGAATGTGGTGTTGAATAGGTTGATTACCATGATATGTGCAGATTTGAGTAGGTGCATTGCTCCTAGAAAACTGAGTTGTTAGAGAAATCTTGACTTCATTCCATTCTACAAGATTATCCCTGTGAACCACCCACCCAAGCATACGATTGTTGTCCCATGTAGGGTATATGCTAACATATTTCTTCTTTCAAATTGGTTGTCCATTGTTCCTCCATGGTGCACAAGAATACCGTAGGGTCTCCTTCTCTAGTGTACCGAGGTACAAAGTTGTTACCTATCCTCCTAATACAATGAGGTTTGCTTCTCCATGCACAAATGTGCTCCTTACTTCATGCCCAACCATCTCATAAGTTCCATGAGCCCAATTATCACAAGAAATACTTGTGGTATCACTAATAGACTATGCATCTTCCCACTAGAGGATTCCTTCCTTAGATGGCTTGAGTACTTTTGGGTCCCGAATGGCGCGTACATAAATCCTATTCAAATCTTCTTCACTCAAAGGCTCAACATAAGGCACATATTTCCCATTTGTTAAAGGGATAATAACTCTTTCCTCCTTGTTCTCAAAACTTATATATCCCTTGTTGAACCATAGATCAACATTATTTGTAGCACCAAGGGCACCCAAGCAGAGCTGGGAAACTATCTTTCTACTTTGCAAGTGCTAAAACCTCAAAGTCCCCAGTGAACTTGGCCCCTTGTATAGTAATGGATGCATATTTTAAAACTCCTGATGGGAGTGGCCTTAGTTTGATTAGCCATAAACAATACATTAGAAGATGGCTGCAATGGAGGTCTCCCCATCGTACCCATGCATCTAAAGTAAGCACATTTACCTCCATGCCTGTGTCAATCAATATATTACTCAAGAGCCATCCATCCACAACAACATTTAGAGTGATCTCCTTGTCATAATCTAAGCTATGAGGGGGAATATTTGCATGCAAGGATCTGATGTCCATTCTCAATACCTACATGTGGAGTGTTTCCCTTTAGCCAACTCCCTAGTAATGGAATGATATTCTCCTGGTGCAACATTTTGCATACCTCCTTCAAGTCATCAATATCCGAATGGACCATCTCTCTGTTGCCTTCTTTTGTTCCATCTTCCGTGATTGCTCCTTTAAACACTATATTTCACCCTGAAGATTTTTGAGTACCTCCATGGTCTCTGATAAACCTCCTTCTAGTGTGCAAGATCTAGATACCTTGCATGCAAAACGTCCTCCTTAGTGATGGTAGGGCTTTTTGTGTAACTTCTTCTAAGTGTGCATGCAACTTCAACGTGTAGTAATCTTCATAGGTAATACCTCAAGTTTTGGTGCCAACTTTGGCATCCACTGATTTTCCACAGCATGTGCATTGTATTCTAACCATCCATGTGCCCTTTTTTTCCTATTTATGTTACTTGCTAAGATGCTCATATAGGTATGGGAATTCCTCATAGCTATGAATCTTCCCAAAAAAAGAACAAGTAATATTCTGAGGACATTCACACCTGTAGTGGTCAAGAGATCCACATGTAAAGCATGTTCCATGAGGAAACTCACCTCATCCACCACCATGGCCTCGACCCCGAATCCACCATGGTATCCTCAACCTCTACCATGTCCTCCTTCATAGTGCCCCTCATTCGATCATAGTGCACTTGATTGTGATCTGATCCTGGTGCTCACCTTTACCCTTAGAGTTATCTGATACTCTTGTCTATCACACACCAATATCTATAGCATCATGGATCTGACCAATCAACCTACAAGTCTTTTGTATCATGAGTCGTGGACTAGAAAATTTTACAATAGCAAGATACATTCTTCCTTATCATGTGTTGTAATAATGGGAAGTGGATTAGCATCATGGTTCAGATGACATATCTCATAGTCTAGCAATAATGAATGCATTGACCTATGGGGACAACTATCCTTGGTGTGCCCTTCCACTTCACATTTGTACACCAAATCCTAGTGCATCTCATGTGTTGAATTTTCCGATAGTTTCTCCAACTACTTTTCCATAGCTACAATTTGTGCTTCCAAGAATGGGTTGACTCCAGTGTCTATACTTCCAACTACCTCAGCACATAAATTTGCTTCAAGTGCTTCACGTGGATCAGTGTATGTCTTATGTGACAATGCCCTTCTAAAAGGTGTGATCAGTCCTCCAATGAACCATTGTGCATGTTGGCTTGCATGAATATCATAAGAAAGCTTAGACAAAAGTGTTTTGAAATGGGCATCATACTCTGGACACTCTCAGTAGTGCCCTGCTTAATATCCTTGAGCATGCTTATACTCTTCTGCTCAAATTTAGGGATATAGAACTCTTTAAGGAAAGCATCTTTTAATGTTGCATAATCTACGCAAGTTTGATCAGGTCAAACTTCTTATACCAACTATGTGTGTGTGCATCCCTATAATGTAGTTACAAATTGACTTTCCTTGCACTCAGAAGTTGTGATCCCTTTTGCATGCCACAAGTATCTCACACATGTGCATGTGTTCAACAACATCTTCTATGCCCCTATACTCTGGAAGATGGAGAGACATCTCCATGTAAATATTTGGGGTTGGTGCAGGACCCTACCCACCTGATCTAAAACCTCATGTGTTACCTCTACCTCCAAAACCACTAGATCCACTAGAACTAGAGCCACCTATACCCCTTGATCCTCCACCTATAGCCTGGAAGTAGACCAGAAGATGTACTTCCCTATGTCCCAATAATAGTAGTACTAAACTGAACTCCTATAGTTTACGTGGTGGTACTACTCCCATAAGTGAGTCCAAAATTTTACGTGCTCAAATTTTGTGTTGATGATGCACCTAAAAAGGTACCTCCAAACAACAATGAAGACATTTTCCCTACCATGGATGTACTTTCTATGTGACTTACTCCTGCTTCCCTACTACCCAAATTAGCTTGCTGACTATTAGATGTACTAGATACTAGAAAACCAAGTGCAAGGGCTAGGTTTCTAGGTAGATTCAGATGTGCACCCATGGCCCAGGTCATCTCTATTGGCATGCTCCTTGTGAGGCCGAGGAGGGTTCCCTATCATGCTTTCCCAAATGGGGGAGTTCAGATGCTCTGGCTCCATGCCTTCTGCGTGAGCTCCAAATCCTTCATGAGCCATCTCTCTCCTCAACACCATCCACTCTACAATATCCCTTGCTTCTCCATCTCCCTTTCATGTGCCTCATTATACTTAAGCCACCTTTCTTCTCTCTCTCCTTTCTACCACTAGGTCATGCCATCTTTCACCAAACCTGCTCTGCCCCACGCGTGGTGGGGTTTAGCTAGCCATCGATTTTTCTTCCAAGTTCAAGGTCACCATCAAGATCTTGATCACCAAAGTGGAATGCCTTGCAAGTAAGTTCCCTGGGATAATGTAAAAATTGGAACTCACTACCTCGGGAAAGAATAAGTGGAAATTGAGTACTCCAGAATATAGTTGTTCAAAACACCATGGAACCAAGTATCCACAACGTGTGTCCAAATCAGATCAGCATCATAAGGGCCTGAAATTCTTCCTACATCCAAACAAGTGTGTGATACCTCCAATTCCATTTAGATGCATAAGCAACCAGCCACTCATATAGTTCTACTAGGAAGATAACAAAGAAGCTCTCATAAAATAATCATATAGATTTTTTCCACCCATGTGCACGTGTGTCAAACTCAGATCTAGTGTTGAACCTCCATGTGTACTCTTCTTCTAGATATTTTATCCACTCCTCAACACTTTCTAGGTCAACCAAGTACGTCTTCATCGCGAACCATCCTGAAAAAACAATGAAAAAGAGGTCCCGAAAATGGAACCAATGATGCAACCTAGAATCCACCACAAACAACCTAGGCGCACTGCACATCACTCAACTTGAGCTGAGCACTCACCCAAAGCGTGCAAAGGTACCAGGCCCCTCTTTAGAGTTTTCTTTGTGCAGGATGTTAACGTGTTGAAGATAGAGCATATTCAGAACCATAATAAGCACAAACATTCCACAAAGCATAACCATTCAATAGTGCATAACCAGATCTAGATCTTAAGGAATCATGAATTAAACAATAACTATGACAAGATTGATCATACAAGAACCAATTACAATCATGTTAACACTTTATCCACCCAATATACTCCATTATATTAAACACTACAAAACATAGAAACTTCTTACATCATATAACATTACCATAAGTTTATGCATGCATCAGATCCAACAACATAACTCTATAATAACTCATACACAGTGTCTCTAGTGTGTCTCTAACTACATAGAATAATACATACTTATAGGGTGGGGATTTCCCTTCACCACTTACGCACTTCCCAAAATAGGTCACATGCTGAAAATAGCCATGCACCTTTACAATAATATGCACACATGCAAGTGCGCTAATAATAGATCTCCTATAGTTAACTGGCAGTAGTAATCCTATTATTATCCTAAACTCATGCATGGCACTTAGTAGACACTCATCCCAAAATAGAAAACAAGTCAAGTCAATTGTCATAGTTTTTGGAACTCATGAACATCGGAACATGATTTGTAAAAAAGCATGCTACATGTCGCTTGACTTCCGAAACCCGAAACCCGATATGTTCCTTTGTGTCAGGTTTTTGGGACCTTGGAACATCCAAACATCTCATGCCTCATGTCATAGGACTGAAACATCCTAACATTTCCTCAAAACCCTAAAACCCAAAAATTGATAGCTAATCCTTTGTATCGGGTTTTCGGGCACTCCAAGCATGATGACATGGCATTAACGCCGAGTTGTCGGGTAGTTGGCACACACGTGTCAGGTGAAGTGTAATAAATGCTAGGGTTTTATAAATAGCCCAATTTTACATGTCATTTTTACTGTTGTAATTTTTTTGCTATGTGGATTTTTCGTACTTGTGCCTGCGACCTCCAAACCCGATCGAGCTTCTTGATCGATTTCGTGTTCCATTTTCAATTATTTTTTGAGATTACTGAAGGTATTTTACTTTTCTTTCCTGATTTGAGGTCTTTTGGATTTGTATTTGAGATATTATTTTGGTGTTCTCCTTCCTTTCCTATTTTTCCCTAGGTTTAGGGTTTTAGATTGTTTTCTTCATTTTATGTTGTATTCTAATGAAAGTTCTTGTTTGGAATTCACCCCTAGGGTGTTTCTTTATTTTATCCCATGGAATATACCCTTTTAATTATTGAAAAATCTAAAATTCCTAACTGGTGAAATGGTGGGAATTTTACATGTCTTGACACCTCAAAAACCCGATTCCTTTATTTTTGGTTTTGCAGGGTGTTCAACATCTCTTGCTTCCACCATTTGTCGGCTTCATCGAGTGCTAACAATCTCCAAGTTCCACCCTTCTATCGGGTTGTTCCAAGTGTCGGACATCTATCAACATTTATACACTTTCAAAGTGATTTTTTCCAATTGTCGACATCCTCCGATCTCCACTTTGTGTGGTTCTTGCAAGTGTTAAACATCTTCCGACTTTTCGCCAAAGTGTATCGGGTTTTACAAAGTGTCTAACATCTACTAAGTTCTAACACTCTCTGTAGTCTATCAGGTTTTGTGAAGTGTCCGACAAGACCTTATTTCTAACATACATTCTAGTGTGTTGGGTTTCATCAGGTGCTTTGCAAGTTCTAAAGTTTGATAGTGTGGCGGGTCTGTGGGGTTGTTTCCAGCAAGCTTCCAAGTCTGATTATTCAAACAAGAGTTGTCTAGGCATTCTTTCTTCAAGATTTCTCATGTCGAGAGATCCTGGATCATCTAAGGATAAGTAGAGAAAGTCGGGAAGATGAAATACAAGTACCGTAAAAATGGAATCCCCTCCTACATAGATTGCAATTATGACATCCGAGATACAAAGCTTGGTAACATTGACATGGAAGACTTTTGGAACAGAACCAAGGATTCTTCTCAGAGTCCCTGGATGAAGTCAATAACCAACAAAGTGGCCTCCCTCTTGCAAGCAGGATTCCCAATGTCTACTCAATGCCCTGAGTTCATTTTGGCCTATGCTTCCAATTATGACTCAGACTCTCGCTCAGTGAAAAATCAAGCAGAGAAGTCATAGTGAAGTTGGACGGGGTTACTTTGATGACCTCTTAAGATTACCCAACTTTCAGGAATATGTCGACGTAGATCTTAAGTCAGCACAGAAATCTTGGGACAAAGATCAAGAAGACTGCATCAGGCATGTGAATAAAAAGTTCTTGATCAAGGCCAAGCCAACTATCTCTCAAGGTTTCCCAAGTTTGTCCCCAGGAGTGATTTCATCCTTGAAATCAGTGACATCATCACCTTGCTGAGTCGAGTATTTGGACTCCCTGAGTCAAGAGACTTCCAAGGATGGATGTATCAATTCATGGTCATTATGAAGAAGAATGAACAAGGGATCGATTGGAGTAGTCTTATAAGTGATGAGATTGATTCCTAGATGAAGACAGTCTTGACTACTGGAAAATTCTATATGTCATCATATGTCACCTATGCAGAAATCTGGCATGAGAAATTATCCAGGGTTGGATGCAAAAGGAGATAGGGTAACAAAACACATATATCAGTACTTCCCTCAACTGACAATGAAGGGTTCCGAGGATCAATTCAAGAAGAGTGAATGATGCTTTCTTTTATGAAAATATCTGCAAGATGAACCCTGATCTAAGGAAAAGAAGAGTCTCTGACGAAGCATGGGCCGAAGTATCAAAATGGGGTTGTATCTTCTTGCAGTTCAAGAAGTTCACATACCTTTGGGTGGTCATGTACCTAGGTGATCCTTTCCGATTGCCCAGATTCCTAGGTGATAAGCTGATCCTAATGGAGTTGGTAAGACAATTGTTGGATTTCCACAAATTCCAACAGAGTAAACACAAGGCTGTCGTATCCTTCCCTATTTCCATCGGAAGGTACACATGCTCGATAGTGGTTAAAGCTAAGAATGTGGTGCATGAGCTTCAGGACAAGTTGAAGAAGCACATGAAGCACAGAGATGGATTTGATTTCCGAGGAGTCCTTAAATCATATGGGACTTTATATCTACATGTTCCCAACATAGAAGATATTTGGGTTGATCTTTGGGATGAGGTTTCCATCCATGAAGAAAGGACAATAATAGGTTGACAATTGAAGAAATCTAGATGCTAGATTTATCTGACATCCCAAAAGGCACTAAGGACAATGAGAGTGTCCTTGATGCCTCGTATGATGGGTTAAACAAAGATCAATATGTATTCCCGGCCATTGATTGGTCCATTGCTAAGAAAGCTTCTATCATGGGAAGAGCTACTCAAATTCTTTCCCGTACTAAGGCATGGCTCATTTCTTGGGGAATGAGTTATAAAGAAGGGAGTTTTGCAAAGCTAGATACTTTGGAAGTGGGACCCTCAAAGGGAAAAAGGAAAAGGATAAGAACCCTTCCAAAAGGCCAATGAAGGTTAAGTTTGTAAGAAAGGGAGAAGATCAAGTAACTACACCAGTGGCCACTCTCCCATAAAATAGTTGAGGTTCCTGATTCACCTCCACAACTAGAACAAGGAAATCTTCCTTCAAGAGAAGAGATTATTCAACCTTCCATTCCTCTTTTGGTTGATAGTTCATCAGAGGTAAGTCTTCCTCTTACCTCTCAAGCTCTAATTCTGGAATCCTTGCCTCCTCCCATTCAACCTTCCTTGCCTCAGATTTCTTCACCAAGTTCCTCAGCCATGGCTAGTATCTTCTCTGGCCTCTCACCTCTCCCCACTGGACCCCAGTTAACCATGGACATGCCTCCTCCTACTGCACCTTCATTCCCTAAATCCATTACCATGGACGCTACACTTGCAGTGGTCACCACTCCACAAGCTAACCTTCCTCCACCTAAAGATGTGACCATAACACCTACAATGGGAGAAACTTCTTCCAATACGCCTCAATGGTTAGTAGATCAGACTCGAGGAAGAGGAAGGTGGTAGTTCCATTACCAGCCTTTGATTTCAGTTCCCTCAAGGTCACTCCTACCAAGTCGGCCAAGAAACCCAAAACAGTCTCAAGGATTTCAGTGGATGCCTCAGGGCATAAATTTGTAGAGATTGCTACTCCCATGGATGATAAAACTAAGGATGATATAATGGTCAGATTATCAAATCACAAGGGTGGCTCTAGGGAAAGTAACAATGGAGGGAGCACAACAGGACGCACAAGATGCCATGAATGTGTTGTGCTAGAAGCTAAAGGAAACTAAGGAAAATAGAGATGAGTTAAAAGAGAAAGTACAACAATAGCTGATAGAAGTGCTACTCAAGCTCTCAAAGCCTCCTGAGTCAACACCATCATCCTCTACTCCTATCGGGTTTGATTTCTCATCGGTACCCATGATCGAGAGGATTAATGAGAAGGGGAGAACAATCGATGAATGGATCCAAAGGCTGCTCCTGCAAGGAAAAGAAGTCATCGAGGACACCATGGAAGTCTACAAATCCTTAGAGGATATAAAGAAGGATGGAGAGAAAATGGATGATGAATTTTCAGCAGAGATCAGAAACCTAGAGTTAACTTTTGAAGCTCTCCAAATGCTGAAATAGGTTCCATCCCACATCTTGGTCGAAGAAGGCATCATTCCACATGGGGATAAACATTTTCAACTAACCAAAGCCATTAGATTTAGAATAAAGATTCTCAATGAAGCTTGCAGAAAATTGAGGGAATCAAGAGATCAATTGGTCGATGGCAAGAATGACTTAGAAGAAGAGCTAGTCAAGATCTGTGCTAAGGTGTTGAGTGAAAGTTTGGGTATCCTACCTGTTGATGATCTTTACAAACAGATCCAAGAATCAATTCAGCATGAACCAACTTATGGATTCGGCCTGGAAATCATTGACATGTTTGTGAAAATTGAACATTCTTTGGAAACCCTGAGGAAACTCAACAAGAGACTAAAAATCTTCTTGGAAATGCTAGTGATACTCAGGAAACATGTGAAGTTCTGAGTGATCATTCCACCGTGCTTGATGAAAATGAGATGTAGGGTATAATCTGAAAAGTTCCAAGAATTTTGGGACAAGTAGGATTTTTGTTGAGGAAGACAAAGATGATGAAACAGAATAGGCACAATGTTGCATGTCATTTCAATCTTGAAATCGACATGTCTTTTTCATTTTTGTTTCGTCACATAGGAAGAAAATTTTGACTTGGTCTCCTACGTGAGAGTCAAGCAAAAGTAGGACTCTCATTAAAAAGACTATTTTCTAGGATTTATCCTATTTTCTCTCAACTCCTTTTATTATAAATAAGGGATGCTTATGCATTCCAAAGGGTTGAGATTTTTGGAATATTGAGAACTATTGTGAAGAAGAAAGACTTTGTGTTTTCTTTTAATCATTTGAGGAATAGAAACCGATGTTATTTTTGCAAACTTTGTGTTGTGAGATTCATCTCTCTTAAGATATTGTTCTTATGTTCAGGATCTTAAGCTATTCTTTGTTTAGCATTCTTGATTATTTTAATTATTTCAAACATTACATTACATTTGTTATCTAAAGCTCGTATGATTATTTCATGCTCTATGTTTACTCGAAAGAAAATACGTTCCTCTCATTTCCTTTCCATTGTGTTTCTTCCATAATAGTAATTTCCTTTCCGATCCATTTCATTTTGAAAGAGCAATATCTTCACCTATTATGGATATGGATTTTGGGATTCTATCCCAACCCCAATGGTTAGATTAGTGTGAATATTGTACATATTATTTTGTTGTGTTTTAGATTAGTAATAAATAGGAAGCCTCACCTGTCTTTGAGGAGGGATTTAATCCCATGTACTGTGGTTGAACCTCATATTTTGGTGTGACAAAATATCCAACCAACAATTTTTGGTGACTCCGTTGGGGAATATGGATTGATAAGACTAAGCTTATCCTTTGGTGTCTGGCAACTCCGTATTTGCCTTATTTTCAAGAAGATCCATTTTCTAGTTCAAGCTGGCCAGGAAGATCTTCACTCGGTTAAGCCGAGCCAGGGGTGAAACTGATCCATTCTTTGATCTGCTTCAACAACATAATTTCAGGCTTTCACCCAATAATGTTGCATCTAGTTAGGCAAGAAGTTCTTCACCCATCCGAAGGACTCGGATTCCTCAAGAACAAGAAGTTTCTGCAACTTGTCATGCATTATTCTTGTCGGATATTCATATTCCTGTATGCACTTCATTTAGAAGAATGGCAAGCACAACTGTGCCTTGGGGGCACAACTATTGGTCCTCTTTCCCTTACTCCACCATTACATGACCTACCTCATGGATCATGGAAGAATATTCCTAAGTTCAACGGTGATGGAAAATAACATCCTGACGAACACATTACCTCATTCTTTGTTACATGTGGTGTTCTTGGGGTTGCTCATGAAGATGTCTCTATTCGACTCTTCATCAAAACATTACATGGCGTAGCAACGGAATGGTTTTACCATCTCCCAAATGCATGCATTACCAACTAGGCTACCATGAGATCCATATTTGAAGCAAGGTTCAAACTAGCTGAAGATTCTCATGCCTTGTTAGCACAACTTACACACATGAAGAAGGAGTCTTACGAACCCATGCGGGACTTCATAGCCAAATTCAACAAGCTGATCAAGATTCCAGACCTCATTGTTCCTACTCTTGAAAATCAGAAGTGTTTCTTCATCAACGCTCAACCTCGATGTGAGCTTCTTGTTGAGAAGATCTGTTATCCCCGATTTGGCCACCACTCAAGCTACAACCACCGAAATAGAAGATGATCTTATTCTGGCTAGAAAGATCAGAAAAGAATCATCCAAGCCTAAAAATTAGAGTTCTTCTCAAGAGTACTACTGATCCAATGATTCAAAAGATGGCTAATGACTTGATCACTTTGAAAAATCAAATGTCTCAACAGGTGAGCAATGTTCCGTATCGGGATATTCCTAGATGGAATTTCAATAATACCAATGGCACTCCCACAAGAGATAGACCGTGGTTGACTGCTGCTCAACCAAGGCTAGCTATTGAAGCTCCTCCTATTAATGCTACAAGTAGAGATAGTCGAAGAAGATGAAGAACCAAAAGAACAAGATTCTCATGAAGCTTTTGAAGCTTTGGGATATGTTGATGAGTCCTATGATGATTCAAGTTGGTGACTCCAGCATTGGGTATTTGGAATACGAGGAAGATGGATGCAAACATGATGGTCAGTCATTTGTGGTCTTCACTGATCCCAATCTTAGAATCCTAGAAAACTAGTTGAAGGCTCTAAGGAGAAGAATAAAGAAGCTCCCATGGTCATGGCCAAGAGAGGCTCTCCTATCTCAGCACAAACTGAAAAGGAGACAACTAAAAAGGTAACAACTTCTTCTTATTCTCCTTCTCCTGCTCCCAAGACCAGTACCTCAGCTCAAACCAATATAACCAAAATGAGCCTACCATCATTCCTTCATATACTGCTTTTGACATTATTGACCATGCAAAAAGAACTAAGATCCAAATGTCAGAAGTAGAATATCTTCAGTCAAATCCTGAGCAATTTGAAAAGCTTTCCAAATTCATTAGAAGTAAGGTTGTTGTCCCTTCATCTTCAAAAGGAATTTTGTCAAGTCCTACTCAACCTTCACCTTAGAACAATATGACCTTTATTTCTTCTTCAGGAAAGATCGAACCATTTTATTTGTCCTTACTCATAAATGGGTTCAAACTCAACAATTGCATAATTGACTCAGGAGCTTCCGATAACGTGATGCCCACAAAAGTAGCTCATGCCCTTGGACTTACTTTGACTAAATCATATGGATGGTGTTACTCCATGGAAACCAAGCAAGTTCCCTTGATTGGTCAAATCAAAGATGCACAATTTGCATTTGTCGCCTTCCCGGAGAAGAGAGTAAAAATGACCATTCTAGGTTGCTGATATCCCAGCTGCTTATGGTATTCTCTTAGGAAGAGGTTTTTGTAAAGATGTCAGAGGAGAGATCAATATGGACTGGACCAAGGCTAAAATTCTAGTTAATGGAGTTCCTCGTATTCTCCATCCTGAGCCTCAAGTGAAGTATTTAGTCACTAAATCGGATGACCCCAAGGCTCAAATTCTTTTCGAAGATGCTGGCTTAGGGAATTATTTCATGACATCAGAGGTACCAGCTATAAATGTTAAGGAAGAAGATCCTAATGGTATTTGGACCCTTGAGTTGATGGGAGCTGTTCAACTACTGGATCAGGTGCCTGGCGTAGTTCTTATATCTCTAGATTTTGAGATCTTTCCCTTTGCTTTCAAGTTGTAGTTTGATAATACTAATAACACAGCTGAATATGAAGCTTTGTTATTAGGATTAGAAATGGCAAGACAAAAAGGAATCTGAAACCTCAAAGTGTAGGGAGATGCGGAGCTCATTGTAAATCAAGTGAAAGGGGTTTATCAAGTGAAAAATGATCGCCTAAAGCATTACAGGAACAAGGTATGGGACAACATAGAATGCTTCGATGCTTTTTCTATCAAGGCAAGTTTTGAGGGATTATAATGACAAAGCTGATTCATTGGCCATGTCTGCATCTCTTCTCCTTCCTCATCCATAGTTCAAACAAGACACATACACCATCGAGATTGTGTACCATCCCAGTGTTCTAGATAATTCAAGCACATTGGCAAGTATTCAATGATGATCAACAGGTATTGTCTTTCCTTGAAAAAGCTGATAATTTTAGTGAACTATATTTTGAAGGATCAGAATCAGCTTTCCGTGAATCTGTTTCGAGTTCATATCAAGAGATTGATGGTGAGTTCATTCAGCTAAAAGGCAACAAGATTCCCAAGGGATTGGTTTCTCTGGAAGGTTTGTTTGACAAGCATGACCAGTTTATTTAGGTAAAAGGCAAGTGAAGGTGCTTCCTCGTCAGAGGTAGATCAAGTTAACCTGGGTTCCATGATCAACCATGATGGTAAACATCGGTAAATGTTATTCACCGAAGGAAAAAGAAATATTCTCTTCACTCTTGAAGAGATATATGGATGTCCTAGCATGGTCATACGTGGATCTAAAGTCTTTCAAGCCCAAGGATGTGCAACATAGCATTCCTTTGAAGCCTAAAGTTAAACCCCATAGGTAGAAGTAGAGACATTACAACCCAAAGATCTCAGGGACTATTCTTGCAGAAATTTAGAAAATGTTAGACGCAAGGATTATCTTTCCGATCCATCATTCCACCTGGGTTGCAAACATTGTCCCTGTGAGAAAGAAGAATGGTGAAATCCAGATTTGTGTTGACTTCCGGAATCTCAACCAGTCTTCATTAAAGGACAATTATCCATTGCCCATCATGGACTAGGTATTATAGACTGTCACTGGAGTAGAAATGTTATCCATGCTTGATGGATTTTGGGGTATAATCAAGTTGAGGTAGTACTTGAAGATCAACATAAAACAACATTCACCACTCCATGGGGAACCTTTGCTTATAGAGAATGCCTTTTGGTTTGATTAACTGCTGGAGCCACGTTTCAAAGGGCTATGGACTTAGCTTTTAGAGATTTAATGGGAAAGGTCATAGTTGTGTATTTGGATGACTTGATGGTCTTCTCTAAAAAATGAAGTGATCATTATGATCACCTGGAACAGGTACTCTTAAGGTGCAGGCATCATGGGATTTCATTAAATCCTAAAAATTCCATGTTTGGAGTGACAGAAGGAAAGTTTCTGGGTCATATTGTGACTAGAGAAGGAACCAAGATCAACCTCAGAGAGGGTGAAGGCCATTCAAAGCCTTACCCTACCCACAAGCAAAACTGGGGTGCACTCCTTTTTTGGGAAGGTTAATTTCCTAAGAAGATTTGTACCTGATTTTGCTGATAAAACCAAGGATATCCTTGGGATGATGAAAGGGAAAAATCCATTTTGATGGAGCACTGAAGGGAAGCTTGCTTTCGAAGAAGTCAAAAAGGAAATTGCACATGCCCTATTCTAGTATGTCCAGACTTCAAGAAAGATTTCATCATGTACAACTATGCTTCCGCTCATACAGTATCAACCATCCTGATGTAGGAAAATGAAGAAGGAATTGAAGCTCCCATCACTTTCATGAGCTGCCCATTGAAAGAACATGAATTGAAAATGTCACAAATTGAAAAGCATGCTTATGTGGTGGTGAGAGCAAGTGAAACATTTTAGGTATTACGTGTATGAGTTCTCATACCCTCATTCTCATTCCTGATACTATAGTTAAATCCATCTTGACTCAACAAGAGTTGGGTAGTCAATGGGGTAACTAGATAGCTAAAGTCCAAGAGTATGACTTGGACATCAGACCTACCAAGTTGGTATGAGGAAGGGCCTGTGCCAATTGATTGTAGAAAATAATGTTGAGACAAAATGTAAAAAAACCGAGGATACCTCTTCGAATTGCCCATGGTGCTTTTTGTGAGCACAACCGACAAATGGTACATAGATATTGCTTTCTTTTTGACTTATGGAAAATGCCCCCACATTTAAGCCAAAAGGAGAAGAGGATAGTTAAGTTAAGATCTGCAAGATACATTCTGTGGGATAATGGAATATACAAGAAAGGTATTGATGGTGTATTCCTGCGCTGTGTTGATAAGTCTCAAGCAGGTGAGGTTGCTAGAGTCCTTCCACAATCTAGCATGTGGAGGAAATTTCTCCTCCTCCGTGACAACTTATAAGATCCTATGGGCTAGGTACTATTGGCCTACTCTCTTTCGAGACTCAGCAGAATGGGTGTCCAAATGTGAAGCTTGTCAACATTTTGTTGGTCGCCCTAAGTTAGCAGCTCTTCCCCTGAAGCCTGTGGTGATTGAAGAACCTTTTTCCAGTGGGGAATTGATTTCATTGGAGTATTAAATCCTACCTCCAGTGTGGGACACAACTACGTGCTCACTGCCATGGACTATTTCACCAAGTGGGTGGAAGTTGCACCCATCAAGTAGGTAACCTCTGAAGTTGTCTGCAACTTCCTCAAAGAAAATATAATTGTCAGATTTGGTGTGCCTCACAAGATCATGGCTGAAAATGCTTCCAATTTCTCATCACATGAGTTGACAAAATTTTGTTATGGATTTAGATCATGCTGGCTCATTCATCTGACTATTACCCTCAAGGCAATGGTCAGGCTGAATCAAGCAACAAGAACCTGGTTACTATAATCAGAAAGTTGGTGGATGAGAACCAGAGGACATGGCACAAAGTGTTATATGATGCATTATGGGTAGATCGGATTACTCCGAAATGAGCTATTGGGATGTCTCCCTTCCAAGTGTTGTATGGAATTGATGCTGAGATCCCTATCTCCATAGAGTTTCCCACCTTACGGTTGGCCAAAGCAATTGAAGATGAAACTTTTCAAAATTCTATCGAGAAGAGGGTTATGTACCTAGCTAGGCTAGAAGAGGAATGCAAAGCAAGGTGGTCGATCACATTATAGATCATCAGAGCAAAGTAAAGAAGATATTTGATAAGAAATCAAAGCAACGTGACTTCCAAATTGGAGATCTAGTACTTCTCTGGGATAAGAGAAGAGGAGCAGAAAGGGATGCATGGAAAGTTTGATTCTTTATGGAAAGGACCTTTCAAAATACATCAACTGAATGGTGAAAATAGCTTCTATCTATCATACCTTGATGGAGAGTTTCTCCCTCTACCTTTCAGTGGTCAACATCTGAAGTTGTTCCATCAGTAATGCAAGATGCTCTCTTGCATTGTACATAATTTTTTTTTTGTCGTGTGTTTGCTTTTTGTTTTCTTTCTTTCTTTGTTTGTTTTTGGTTTTCTTCTTTTTCAAACTCTGTAGCCCAATGGATAAAACCAAGAGATTCTGAGTTCTCTTCCTTTGATGTCACCAAGAAAGTCCCCAACTAGAGCCAATTGTTATCTCATTTTAGTGATTCCAGCTAAAATTAAGATAACCATAGAATTTTTTTGGAAAAATCTCCTAAAATGCCCTTTTGAGGAGATTTTTGGTTTTCGGGTTTCAACAACATGAAAACATATTTTTACATGCTACATGCAAATTTTTTCCAAAACCCAAAACCCAAAACAAGTCAGTCTGTCAGGTTTTTAGAACTCACGAACATCAGAACATGATTTGCAAAAAGCATGCTACATGTCGCTTGACTTCCAAACCCGAAACCCGATATGTTCCTTTGTGTCAGGTTTTCGGACCTGGAACATCCAAACATCTCATGCCTCATGTCACTTGTTTCCAAAACCCAAAACCGAATTGATAGCTAATCCTTTGTATTGGGTTTTTGGGCACTCCAAGCATGATGACATGGCATTAACTCCGAGTTTTCAGGTAGTTGGCACACGTGTCAGGTGAAGTGTAATAAATGCTAGGGTTTTATAAATAGCCCAATTTTACATGTCATTTTTACCTGTTGTACTTTTGTTGCGTGGATTTTTGTACTTGTGCTTGTGACCTCCAAACCCGATGAGCTTCTTGATTGATTTTGTGTTCCATTTTTCGATTATTTTTGAGATTACTGAAGGTATTTTACTTTTCTTGCTGATTTGAGGTCTTTTGGATTTGTTTTGAGATATTCTTTTGGTGTTCTCCTTCCTTTCCTATTTTTCCCTAGGTTTAGGGTTTTAGATTGTTTTCTTCATTTTATGTTGTATTCCAATGAAATTTCTTGTTTGGAATTCACCCCTAGGGTGTTTCTTTATTTTATCCCATGGAATATACCCTTTTAATTATTGAAAAATCTAAAAATCCTAACTGGTGAAATGGTGGGAATTTTACATGTCCTGACACCTCAAAAACCCGATTCCTTTATTTTCAGGTTTTTCAGGGTGTTCAACATCTTCTTGCTTCCGCCGTTTTTTGGGCTTCATCGAGTGCTCAACAATCTCCAAGTTCCTCCCCCTTCTATAAGTTGTTTGACATCTATCAACCTCTCAACATACACTTTCTGTTTGGGTTTTTCGAGTGTTTCGACATCCTCCGATCTCCACTTTGTGTTGGGTCTTGCAGGGTGTTCAACATCTTCCGACTTCGCCAGTGTATCGGGTTTTACAAAGTGTCTGACATCTACTAAGTTCGACACTCTCTGCAGTTTGTCGGGTTTTGTGAAGTGTCCAACAAGACCTTATTTCTGACATACCTTCTAGTGTGTCGGGTTTCATTAGGTGCTTTGCAAGTTCTAAAGTTTGATAGTGTGGTGGTCTGTGGGGTTTCTCAACAAGCTTCCAAGTCCGATTGTTCAAACAAGAGTTGTCTAGGCATTCTTTCTTCAAGATTTCTCATGTCAGATCCTGGATCATCTAAGGATAAGTCAGATAGGTCAGGAAAGATGAAATACAAGTACCAGAAAATGGAATCCCCTCCTACATAGATTGCAATTATGACATCCGAGATACGAGAGCTTGGTAACATTGACATGGAAGACTTTTGGAACAAAACCAAGGATTCTTCTCAGAGTCCCTGGATGAAGTCAATAACCAACAAAGTGGCCTCCCTCTTGCAGCAGGATTCCCAATGTCTGCTCAATGCCCTAAGTTCATTTTGGCCTGTGCTTCCAATTATGACTCAGACTCTTGCTCAAGTGAAAATCAAGCAGGAGAAGTCATAGTGAAGTTGGATGGGGGTTACTTTGATGACCTCTTAAGATTACCCAACTTTTAGGAATATGTCGACGTAGATCTTAAGTCAACATAGAAATCCTGGGACAAAGATCAAGAAGACTACATCAGGCATGTGAATAAAAAGTTCTTGATCAAGGCCAAGCCAGCTATGTCTCAAGGTTTCCCAAGTTTGTCCCTAAGAGTGATTTCATCCTTGAAATCATGACATCATCACCTTGCTAAGTCGAGTATTTGGACTCCCTGAGTCAAGAGACTTCCAAGGATGGATGTATCAATTCATGGTCATTATGAAGAAGAACAAACAAGGGATCGATTGGAGTAGTCTTATAAGTGATGAGATTGATTCCCAGATGAAGACAGTCTTGACTACTAGAAAATTCTATATGTCATCATATGTCACCTATGCAAAGAATCGGCATGAGAAATTATCTAGGGTTGGATGCAAAAGGAGATAGGGTAACATAACACATATATCGGTATTTCCCTTACTGACAATGAAGGGTTCCGAGGATCAATTCAGAAGAGTGAATGATGCTTTCTTTTATGAAAATATCTGCAGGATGAACCCTGATCTAAGGAAAAGAAGAGTCTCTGACGAAGCATGGGCCAAAGTATCAAAATGGGGTTGTATCTTCTTGCAGTTCAAGAAGTTCACATACCTTCGGGTGGTCATGTACCCAGTGATCCTTTCGATTTCCCAGATTCCCAGGTGATAAGCTGATCCTAATGGAGTTGGTAAGACAATTGTTGGATTTCCACAAATTCCAACAGAGTAAACACAAGGCTGCCGTATCCTTCCCTATTTCCATCAGAAGGTACACATGCTCAACAAAGTGGTTAAAGCTAAGAATGTGGTGCATGAGCTTTAGGACAAGTTGAAGAAGCACATGAAGCACAGAGATGGATTTGATTTCCGAGGAGTCCTTAAATCATACGAGACTTTATATCTACATGTTCCCAACATAGAAGATATTTGGGTTGATCTTCGGGATGAGGTTGCCATCCGAAGAAAGGACAATAGCAGGTTGACAATTGAAGAAATCTAGATGCTGGATTTATCTGACATCCCAAAAGGCACTAAGGACAATGAGAGTGTCCTTGACATGCCTCGTATGATGGGTTGAATGAAGATCAATATGTATTCTCACCATTGATTGGTCCATTATTGAGAAAGCTTCTATCATGGGAAGAGCTACTCAAATTCTTGCCCGTACTAAGGCATGGCTCATTTCTTGGGGAATGAGTTATAAAGAAGGGAGTTTTGCAAAGCTAGATACTTTGGAAGTGGGACCCTCAAAGGGAAAAAAGGAAAAGGATAAGAACCCTTCCAAAAGGCCAATGAAGGTTAAGTTTGTAAGAAAGGGAGAAGATCAAGTAACTACACCAGTGGCCACTCTCCCACAAATAGTTGAGGTTCCTGATTCACCTCCACAACTAGAACAAGGGAATCTTCCTTCAAGAGAAGAGATTATTCAACCTTCCATTCCTCTTTTGGTAGATAGTTCATCAGAGGTAAGTCTTCCTCTTACCTCTCAAGCTCTAATTTTAATCCTTGCCTCCTCCCATTCAACCTTCCTTGCCTCCTCCCATTCAGCCTTCCTTGCCTCAGATTTCTTCACCAAGTTCCTCAGCCATGGCTAGTATCTTCTCTGGCCTCTCACCTCTCCCCACTGGACCCCAATTAACCATGGACATGCCTCCTCCTACTGCACCTTCATTCCCTAAATCCATTACCATAGACACTACACTTGCATAGTGGTCACCACTCCACAAGCTAACCTTCCTCCACCTGAAGATGTGACCATAACACCTACAATGGGAGAAACTTCTTCCAATACGCCTCAATGGTTAGTAGATCAGACTCGAGGAAGAGGAAGGTGGTAGTTCCATTACCAACCTTTGATTTCAAGTTCCCTCAAGGTCACTCCTACCAAGTCGGCCAAGAAACCCAAAACAGTTTCAAGGATTTTAGTGGATGCCTTAGGGCATAAATTTGTAGAAATTGCTACTCCCGTGGCTGATAAAACTAAGGATGATATAATGGTCACAGATTATCAAATCACAAGGGTGGCTCTAGGAAAGTAACAATGGAGGGAGCACAACAGATGCACAAGATGCCATGAATGTGTTGTGCCAAAAGCTAAAGGAAACTAAGGAAAATAGAGATGAGTTAAAAGAGAAAGTACAACAACTAGCTGACAGAAGTGCTACTCAAGCTCTCAAAGCCTCTTGAGTCAACACCATCATCCTCTACTCCTATCGGGTTGATTTCTCATCGGTACCCATGATCGAGAGGATTAATGAGAAGGGGAGAATGGTCGATGAATGGATCCAAAGGCTGCTCCTGCAAGGAAAAGAAGTCATCGAGGACACTGTGGAAGTCTACAAATCCTTAGAGGATATAAAGAAGGATGGAGAGAAAATGGATGATGAATTTTCAGTAGAGATGGAAACCTAGAGTTAACTTTTGAAGCTCTCCAAATGCTGAAACAGGTTCCATCCCGCATCTTGGTCGAAGAAGGCATCATTCCACATGGGGATAAACATTTTCAACTAACCAAAGCCATTAGATTTAGAATAAAGATTCTCAATGAAGCTTGCAAAGCAAATTGAGGGAATCAAGAGATCAATTGGTCGATGGCACGAATGAATGACTTAGAAGAAGAGCTAGTCAAGATCTATGCTAAGGTGTTGAGTGAAAGTTCGGGTATCCTGCCTATTGATGATCTTTACAAATAGATCCAAGAATCAATTCAGCATGAACCAACTTATGGATTTGCCTGGAAATCATGACGATATGTTTGTGAAAATTGAACATTCTTTGGAAACCCTAAGGAAACTCAACAAGAGACTGAAAAAGCTTCCTGGAAATGCTAGCGATACTCAGGAAACATGTGAAGTTCTGAGTGATCATTCCACCATGCCTGATGAAAATGAGATGCAGGGTATAATCTGAAAGTTCCAAGAATTTTGGGACAAGTAGGCTTTGTTGGAGGAAGACAAAGATGATGAAACAAAATAGGCACAATGTTGCATGTCATTTCAATCCTAAAATTGACATGTCTTTTTCATTTTTGTTTCATCACATAGGAAGCAAATTTTGACTTGGTCTCCTGCGTGAGAGTCAAGCAAAGTAGGACTCTCATTAAAAAGACTATTTTCTAGGATTTATCCTATTTTCTCTCAACTCCTTTTATTATAAATAAGGGATGCTTATGCATTCCAAAGGGTTGAGATTTTTGGAATATTGAGAACTATTGTGAAGAAGAAAGACTTTGTGTTTTCTTTTAATCATTTGAGGAATAGAAACCGATGCTATTTTTGCAAACTTTGTGTTGTGAGATTCATCTCTCTTAAGATATTGTTCTTATGTTCAGGATCTTAAGCTATTCTTTGTTTAGCATTCTTGATTATTTTAATTGTTTCAAACATTACATTACATTTGTTATCTAAATCTCGTATGATTATTTTGTGCTCTGTGTTTACTCGAAAGAAAATATGTTCCTCTCATTTCCTTTCCATTGTGTTTCTTCCATAATAGTAATTTCCTTTCGACCCATTTCATTTTGAGAGAGAAATATCTTCACCTATTATGGATATGGATTTTGGGATTCTATCCCAACCCCAATGGTTAGATTAGTGTGAATACTATACATATTATTTTCTATTGTGTTTTAGATTAGTAATAAACATGTAGCCTCACCTGTCTTTGAGGAGGGATTTAATCCCATGTACTGTGGTTGAACCTCATATTTTGGTGTGAAAAATATCCAACCAGTCATGGCAAAGGTCGGGATACCATGATGGATTTGGGGGCCAAGGCCATGATGGTTGATGAGGTGAGTTTCCTTGTGGAATGTGTTATACATGTGGATCTCTAGGACCACTACAGGCATGAATGCCCTAATATTATTTATTTTTTTTTGTGGGTAGAATCATAACTATGAGGAATGTCTAGACTTATATGAGCATTTTAGCAAGCAACATAAACAAGAGAACAATGGCGCAAGGATGGTTAGAATACAAAAAGTATGCCATGGAAAATCGGTGGATGCCAAAGTTGGCAATGTAACTTGAGGTAGTACGTGTGAAGATTATTACATGTGCTGAAGTTGTGCGCACAAAGAGACGTTACAATAGAATCTTAATATTACTATGAAGGAGGTTTTACATGTAAGATACCTAGATCCTACACACCGAAGGAGGTTTATCAAGAAACCGCGGAGGTACTCGAAATCTTCGAGGGTGAAATAAAGTGTTTAAAGGCAAGTCACATAATTTGGAACAAAAGAAGGAAATACAAACAATCCAATCAGATGTTGATGATTTGAAAGAGGTATGCAAGATTTTGTGCCAGGAGAATATTATTCCATTACTAGGTAATTATTTAAAGGGAAACACTCCTCACGCGGGTATTGAGAATGGGCGAAAGATCCTACATGCTAATATTCCCCCTTATAGCTTGGATTATGACAAGGAAATCACTCTGAATGTTGTTTTGGATGGGTGGCTTTTGAGTAATATATTGATTGACACAGTGCAAAATTAAATGTGCTTACTTTAGATGCATGGGTGCAGATGGGAAGACCTCCATTATAGCCATCCTCTAATGAACTATTTATGGCTAATATGACTAAGGCCACTTCAATCGGGGTTTTAAAGGATGCATTCATTACTATAAAAGGGGCCAAGTTCACTCTGGGACTTTGAGTTTTGGCACTTCTAGAAGTGGACGCCTTCCCACACTCTACTTGGGCGCCCTTGGTGATATGAAAATAATGTTGATCTACTGTTCAACAAGGGGTATGTAATTTTTGAGACCAAGGAATAATTCATTATTATCCCTTTGACATATGGGAAATCTACACCTTATGTTGAACCTTTGATTGAGGAAGATCTAAACATAATTTATGTGCACGACATTCGAGATCTAGAAGTACTTGAGCCATCTAAGGAGGGAATCCTTCAGTGGGAGTATGCAAATTCTATTAGTGACAATTAGGTGCATGGCACCTATGAGATGGTTAAGTGCAAAGTAAGAAGCACCTTTGCATGGAGGAGAAAACCTCGTTGTATTAGGCGGATAGGTAACAACTCTATACCCCGGTACACTAGAGAAGGAGATCCTACAAGTATTCTGCGTGCCATGGAGGAGTAGTGGATGGATCAAGTGGAGAGAAGAAATATGTTAGTGTATACCCTACTACATGGGATGGAAACACGTTGGTGGATGGTTCATAGGGATAATCTCATAGAATGGAATGAAGTAAGAATTTCTCTAACAACCCGGTTTCTCAGGAGAAATGTGCCTACTCAAATCTACATATATCATGGTAATCAACCTGTTTAGCACCACATTCATCGAGTGTGAGATACTTTGGATAGAGATAGACGCTGAAATATTTAAGCGCTTGCTTTGAGAAGGAGGATTGAAATATGGTCTACATAGTGGATGGTGAAGAAGTAGAAAAGTTTGACATTGATCATTCTAAAGGTACGTGTAATGTTTTAGACAAAGGTGTATGAAAACGTGTGCACCTATCATGAACCTATGAAGACAATTGAGTTCTTGTGTGATTTCAAGGAATTATTTCCTAGGGGATACCATGAGTTAAAGGGGGTGCATGAGTCATTAGGTGAGATGAATATTAATCTAAAGGAAGGTGTGCACCCATTCAAGAAGAGACCTTACAAGATGAACCCTAACATGTGCATGAAAGTTAAAGAAGAAATTTACAAAATATTGAAATATGGCATCATTAAGCCCCTAGAATAATAAGAGTGGGTTAGCCCCATGGTAATCAAGTATATAGAAATATGGTCAAATTAGGATTTTTGTGGATTACGTGGAACCGAGTGTTGCATGGGTGATTGATTTCCTATGCTTTTCACTAAGGAAATATTAAAAGGCGTTGTAGGGTGTGAAATTTACTCTTTTACAGATGGATTCTCTAGGTATCATCAGGTAAGAATTTCATAGGAGGATCAAGAGAAGAAAAATTTCACCACTGAATGGGGAAGCTTTGCATATACAGTGATTCCCTTTGGTTTGAAGAACGCACTGTTATATTTTCACGCATAGTTGTTCAAGCATTCCAAGATTTTATTCACAAATTCTTGCAGGTTTACTTGGATGATTGGATGGTATATGGGCTTGTTAAGGATCATTGTGACAACTTGTGCTTAATGTTTGAAAGATGTAGATAATTAAGCATCTCTTTAAACATCAAGAAGTGTGTATTTTCTACACCTTTTGGAACTCTATTAGGGCATATCATTTGCAAGGAAGGTTTGTTAGTAGATCCAACTAAGGTTGCAGTTATTGTAGGCCTAGAGGAGCCTACCAGTTAGAGTGAGGTGCATGGATTCTTGGGCCATACAGGGTATTATAGAAAATTTATCAAAGGATATGTGAATATTTCCACACCCCTGGAGGAGTTACTAAAGGGAAAAGGGGCATTCTATTAGGGATAAATGCATAAGCGTGCATTTGAGGCATTGAAGGAGAGACTTACTACAATGCTTATTCTGTGTTTTCCCTCATAGAACCAATCTGTTTCACATATAAGTGGATTCCTCGGCATGGCCATTGGTGCAGTGTTAGCTCAACCTAGAGAATGTATTATAGATCATCTTATCTACTTTTTAGTAGAAATTTGACTCCTACAGAACATAATTATATAACTATAGAGTGTGAGGCTTTTTCGATGATCTACGCATTCCATAAGTTTAGACAATACTTGCTAGCAACACCTTTTATATTTTATACAAATCACATGGCACTCAAATAATTGGTAAATAAGCCCATTCGTAGGGGTGCAAATGTTGATGGGATATTTTATTCCAAGAATTTAACTTTACAGTTTTGGTAAAACTAGGTAAAAGTAATTCTGACCGAGACCACTTATCAAGAATTCAATCAGGAGAGGACATGTAGACAATTGAAGATACAATGTTGGATGCATAGTTGTACATGTTACATCACATGCCTTCTGAATTAGAGTATATTTTGTCTGTTTATGCATAGGTATGGCACCAAAAGGAATGAAAGCCTTAAATAAGAAACAACTTGTGATTCGCGCTTCACCCTTCATGTTGATCAGTGGTGACTTATAAAAACTAGGTCAAGATGAAGTATTTTGTTGGTGTGTATTAGAACATGAGCGCACGAATATCATGGAAGAGGCTCATGGTGGTATTGAAGGTGGAAATTATATAGGTTATGCCACCGCGCACAAGATTCTACTCATTGGATTATGGTCGGAGACCTTGTACAAGGATTGTAAAGAGTATTGTAAGGCATGTGATCACTTTGTCGGCAGACCTTAGAAATCTTGGAAAAAGATATGAAATGCCTTTAAGGCCTATTACTAGTGCAAAGCTATTTGAAAAGTAGGCAATAGACATTTTGGATCCTATTTCCCTACCCATGCATAGAATCAGATCATGCTACATCATCACTTATACAGATTATCTTACACGATGGGTAGAAGCAACACCTACAAAGGATTGTACAAAGAGCTACATCAGCAAGGTTCTTATGGGAAAATATTCTTACTAGGTATGGATGTCTCGCTGAGTTTGACAAGTGATAGGGGCACACACTTCTTGAATGAGACAATTAGGATATTGTTGGATGAATTTATGGTCACACACCACAAGACTACACCTTATCATCCTCAAGAAAATGGGACTACTGAGGCCTTCAACAAGATATTGAGCTAAACCTTAACAAAAATTTGTGATGTTGGAAGGAAAGATTGGGATGATAAAGTTTCTATTGTACTTTGGGCATATAGAACAACCTACAAAAGGTTAAATAAGGCCACACCCTTTCAGTTGGTGTTTGGTGCAAAAGTAGTTCTTCCCATGGAATTCATGTTACCTTATTTTCGTATTACGCATCACAGAGGTCTAGCTGATGAGAAAGCATTAGAAGAAATAATTGACAAGTTAATACAACTAGATGAGAGGCACGCCATAGCACATTGGAGTCAAAAGTAGGAAAAGGCCAGGCATAAGGCATGGCATGACAAACACATCAAGGATAAGAAGCTTGAGGTTGGACAGATGGTACTTCTTTATGATTCCAATTTTCTGCACCATCCAGGAAAACTTAAGGTGCATTGGTTGGGACCATATGTTATCACTCACATCCTTGAATTAGGTACTTGTTAGTTAGAGGCGCTTGATGGAACATGGTTACCTGGTTACTTTAATGGGAGTAGGTGAAGCCCTACTATAAATAAGTCTTCTTGGTGTTTGTAATAAGGTAATATTGCCATTTAGTATAGATTTCCCTTTTTGTATTTCTTTTAATGTATTTCCTTCTTCGTTGCTATGCTTTTTCAATTTAGTTCGGTGTTTTGTGTAATAAGTGCATTCACACTAGAAGCTAATTACAATATGAAGTATTTTTATGTGCAAAGGAATACACATACCATTGGTGTGGGGTGGTTGTTATTCAAAAATGGGTACACATGAGAACATACTATTATAGGTGTTATTCAAAAATGGAAGGGAGCTACTAGAAATAAGATTTCTCCTAAAGAAGACCATAGCTGGAAATAAATGAATGAATAGTATAATGCGAGGTAAGTGACGACCATAGAAAATACTAGAGGAAGGCACAGTGGTGAGGTAATTTGGTGCATAGATGCACACAAAAGGAGGTTTGTAGCCAAAAGGTAGGAAGGCACACTGGAACATTATAACTATGGTGCGTAGGTGTATCACGTGGAAATTGGGAAAATGGTCAATTAATGAGAGGATCAGTGGTAAGTAAAGTAGCAATAACTACAATAACTTTTAGCAACTCTATATAAAGATGTCATGTTGTTTTATTTCTACCTTTGTTATCAAAAGTATTTGAGTGAGCTAGTTGCGACCAAACCAAGTGAAACGTGTTGAGGTGTGGAGAGTTGTGAAACCAGGCATGGAGAGTAGATTTGTGCATGAAGTGGCTTACGTCCCCATTGGAGAAGGGTTTGAGAAAAGAAGAAGCATTGAGAAGGAGCTAGGGCACGTGGTTTCGAGCTAGGGCACAAGAGCTTACTTGATAGAGGAAAAAGGAAAGATTTTTACCATGGCACCAAGGAAAGCACCTAGAGCAAGAATGAAGGGGAAGAAAAAGGTGGAAATTGAGGTCGAAGATGCTCTTGAGAGAAATTTTTCAGAAATGTAGTATCTAGAAGGAGTGATCATTAGATGGGATTGGGATTCCCATATCCGTAGATGCAAAGTAAGTGACTACAACCACTACACCACCGATAACAAGGGGGAGTTGGACGCATTGTTGAATAAGAAGACCAAAAAGCACATAGTGGATGACATGTCAATGTATGATGATGTTGGGGAGAATTTTCTCAAGAAGGTAGGGGTGTATCAAATTTGTATGAACTCCCATATTTTTGAAAACTAGAAAATTTATACCAATGGCTTATGAGCAGAGTCCATGAGGACTTCTTCTATTTTTTTGGACGGCGGGTAAGGATCACCACACCTTTGATTGCTACATTGACATGACTAAAGGGCATATGGACAGAGGTTAATAGTGATCTAACTGATAAGGCAATTGTTATAGCCACAAGAAAGGAGTTGGGATACATTAAGGGTCCGTGCGAGAATGGACATCTACAAATTAAGGAAGTACCCTATGGTGTAGAAGTCACACATCTACTTACTAAGTTGAATGATCAGGAGATATGGTCACAAGTAAATACCATGTGGCTACATATTGCGAAGAAAATGTCACAAGGAGAAGTGTACAACTTAGCTAGATACATAGCAGAAACAATTATTGAGGAAGCATGCATAGGTGAAAAGATAAGTTTTGGTGTTATCCTATTATCTCTTGTGTTTGTAGAAATTAGAGTGCCTGATGGGCCAAATAACAAAATTTGGGAATACCCTATAGAAAATAAGTCCCTCGCAGAGAGGTTTGAGAAGTATTTGTGTGAAGGAACAATGAGTGGCCCATTCAAACAAAGGGAAGAACTATGGTATGATCAAATTTTCATGGTTCACATAAAGGATGGGACATGGAGTCCTTGGTGAAACTTTTCATACACATTCACAAAGATGCTACTTCCGAGGTAGTAGTACATAGGTTTACCAATTCTGTTGGTTGAGCTACAATGCGGACAAGGTAGACTGTGACTACCATACTCTAAGGAAAACTTATGTTTATCCAGGTCAATCTGCCTATATTGAGAGGCTTATTTATGATGTTATAAGCATGAAGCTGGTAAGTTTGGCTATTGGGGATAGTGGGGCCATGCTTATCTATCTTCAGCTCAAGCCTAGTATGGAAAAGGTCAAGTATCTGGAGGATTCGTTTATGCTCCCAAGACCGCCTAAGGGAAAACACATAGTTGAAAATGTGGCAGCTCCAAAGCCTGCCTCGACCATAGAAGGAGACGAGGAAGAAGAACTCAACGAGGATAGTGGAGGCTTGGACCATAGAGGTCGGAGGCAACCCACAAACAAAGTGGAGAGTGAGTGCACAGATACTCCCCCATATATGTAAGGAGGAGAGGAAGACTTGGATGTGGGTACAATCCATGAGGAATGCCAATTTAAAAAGGTGTTCAGAAGAACCAGAACCCAAGGTGTAGGAACATCTCAACCTTTACAAAGGTCACCTCGACTCTCCCTCAAAAATAAGCACCGAGAGAAATAGAAGAAGAAATTTGAAGCTTAACAAGGAGGAGGAGGAGAAGGAGTTTGAAGAGATCACGCCAGAACACCAATTCAACCTAAAGATGTGGAGAAACCTTGGGATGAAGAGATGAGAGATGAAGAGGAAGGGGTGAAAGATAAAAGAAACTATGCAAGAACAACTCAACGTGCCCATTATGACTTGGGTAGGAGAAGGGCCAACTCAAGACCTTGTCACTCGGGTTCCCGAGGAGACAAGAACAAAAAGAGAAAGAACAAGTGAAGATTATGTTTTCCCTAGTATGGGTTATACTGAGGACACGAGAAAATTCATCTATGCCTGGTTCCAAAGAACTATGGGCCCTAAGGAGTTATATGGCTGGGAGTTGATGGATCTAGATATGGCCATAATGCGCACAATGAATCATTTTGGGTGATTTAGAATCATATGGATGAACCATATTTTGACATGTGTGAGGATTCATGTGTCTCATAAAGAATGAATAAGGGACCCCAGAGCAGGCACATGATAATAAAACCTACTCTAATGTCTGATGAGTAGGTCAATAATGCAATGGTCAAGGTATCTACTAAGGTGGCGTGAAGAAACATTGATAAGGCCACCACCATTCGAGAGCTTCTTGAAGATAAAAAGGCTAAAACTGTAGAGATAACACATTTAAAGGAAGAGAAGGAATGATAACGGGAAAATAATGAGGCCTTCGTTAGCATGGCGGAGGAAATTGGTGATCACATCCTTAAAACAAGGCCTCATCTAGAATCTTAGGTTCTAAAAATTTTCCTTCTACTATGCATTATGTGCACACTTTGGTCAATTTAGTGTTAGATGACGGACCAATTCAGATGCCTGCACCAAAATATTTTGAACAAGAGGTAGAGAGAGAAAGGGCCTCTATGGTTAGGAAAATTTCAACTTATGAGGCATTGCTCCAAACTTTGAAGGATGAGCTAAAGAAAGCTGACCAAGCTCTCAATTTATGTGTGGCACTAGAAGCAATAATAAGGACCAAAACTATAGTAGAAGATAATGAAGTTTTGACAACGATGAAAGATGAGACACTTGGGCATGTAGAAATATTGGAACTGGTGAAACAAAAGCGTGAGGCCCTCGCAGCAGCCCAAGATCCACACAAAGAGAGGATTGATGAGATTGGGAAGCTCATAGCGCAAAAGATGGACCTCCTAGAAGGAATGATGTTAGGTATGGCCAATGTTTTCGGGTACTACAGAATGAGAAAGAGAAGATTACTCAGATGAATTGGATGCCATAGCCACAGATATTCCAGAGAAGACAAGGACCATGCTAAGTGACTGGAAGACATTGGAGGATGAAATCAAAAATGAATATCCAGAGCTAATCCTCCCAGTTGAAGAAGAGGGTGTTGTAGAGTGAAAATTCATTCTTTTGTATAGTGTTTCATTAATTATTTCATTCCTTATTCTTTATTATTGGGAACATCAGAAAGAATTCCCATTGTTGGGATGGAAATGTACTTTAGTGTGGGGTAATGTTGAGTAGAAAAAATGTTTCTCTAAGGAGAAGACACACAAAGGATGCGCACATGGGAACAAGGCGCATTTGAAGGCGCGGGAAGATAGGGAAGGAAACGCGTGCCAGAACACTTTGGCTTAGGAATTAGCCATTTTTATGGATAAGGGCTATTTTGGAGATAGCATGCAAAGCACACATAGAGATGAAGACTTGCACTACACGCAATAGTATTTTGGGAACAAGTGGTTGTTAAGCGCCATGCATGGTTCAAACTAATAATAGGATTTCTTCTTAGAGTTAATTATAGGTCATCTATTATTAGAAAACTTACATGTTGTGCATTCCATTGTAAAGGCACATGGATATTATCAGTATGTAACCTATTTTGAGAAGTGCATGGGCAAAGTGAAGGGAAAGTTCCCATCTCTATAAATATGTATTGAACTATGTATTTTAGAGTGTGTGAATTATTGTAGAGTTATGTTGTTGGTTCTAATGCGCGCATGACTCATGGAGATACTTTATAGTGTAAGAAGCTTCTTGTTTTACAGTGTTTTAATGCAATGGATTATATTGGCTAGATAATGGTGTTAGACATAATTGAATCTTGTTTTTGTATGGTTAGACTTATTATAGTTATAGTTTAGTTCATGATTCTCTAAGATCTAGATCGGTTTATGCACTATGAAATGTTTATGATTAGTTATGGATCTGAATATGTATTATCATCATCACACTAACATCTTACATAAGAAACTCTAAAGAGGGGCCTGGTACCTTTGTGTTCTTCGGCTAAGTGCTCAGCTCAGTTAAGTGATGTGCCAAAGACACCCGGGTTTTCCACAGTAGATTATAGGTTGCATCGGTCGGTGAAGGAGAAATGAAGGAAGGTAAGAGAAAATGGAGTTTTCTGAATTGTGATCATCTTGTAAGTGAAATTATCATTTCATGAAGTAAAATAGGGTATATTGTATGGTGAAGACATCGGTCAAAGCATACAAGTGTGTCCCACTTTGTGGCCATAAATATTTTAAAATCTGACTAGTAAATAAATAATTAAAAAATCAGGTAAATTTTGGATGCCCTACACCTTGGTATTTATAGCCTCTTAAAAATGCATGTTTGGTCATTTTATATGTGTTTGTTCATGTTTTGGTTGTCAGACATAATTTGCTAAAAGTATAAAAACTACAAAAAAGTGGGACACAATTATATGCTTTGACCCACATCTAAGGTGAAATTATTTAGTTTTAATAAAGTTGAGCCATTTTGGGCTACTTGGGAAGATCCTCACTCTGAGAGGATTTGGGTATACTTGTTTTTGTTTCTTCCTTAACTTCTTGAATTCATGAAGAAATGATTTAGCTCTACATAAAATCCCCCACTCCATTTTTTCATTGGCATGTTGTTTAATTTTTTATGGAACCTCAAGCTTGAAAACAATTTTTTGCTCATAACTTCATAATCGTGCACCCAATCTCCATGAAACTTCACCAGTGCATTCCTTCTTTAAAACATTCACAATGACTATAGAATCATTATAATTGATGCTCATTATAATTTATAGTAATCAAAAGAAATTTTTAGCCCCTAAACCTTCCTTTTTAGATCTAAAAAGTTCGATGATTAAATCTCTCTCAAAATTAGAGTAGAAGATCCCGAGAAAAACATAAATTGTTGAAAATAGTTTCATTCCATTCGACACTGGAGATCCCCTTTTTAAAAATAGTAAGTTTTGAAAATTCATCTTTGTCTTAAAATAGTAAGTTTTAAATTATTTGATTATTTTTAAGGTTTTTTGTTGTTATTTGGGCATTCTTTATCCATTTTTACCTAGCATGATGAGTGTTCTTGTTGTTTTCATTTTTGCTTTATTTCTAGGGTTTTCTTCCTTATATATTTGGTTTAATGTCCCTTTTTCTATTTTTCCTTTAGTTGTATTTTTGGTGAACCTTAGGCTTCACAATCTCAATTACTTGATAAACGGAGGAGTTATCATCATCAATCACCATATCGAAGTTGAGGGTTACAAAGCAAGCCTTCACTTTTTTCGAAGACCAAATTAGAAGTACCAAGCTACAAAACAAGCTCCAACCTTCGTTGTAGTTCGAATTGAGAGTTCATGCATATAAAACAAGTAACGATATCTGCCAAAACCATTTTTGGTATTAAAGGTTAAAAATAGATCTTCACTTCTAAATCGAGAGTCCAACCTTGTAAAACAAGAGTCGATTTCTGTCAGAACTTTGAGCACGAAAAACAGGCCCCGACTCCCCACATGCTTTTTTGAAGGTTCTTAGCTTCTTTTAAAAGTCCTAATTCTACCCTCGTTCAGATGCCTTCACATATTTTTTCATAGGTTCTTCCCAAAGCAAATGTCGAATAATCATCAAAAGTAAAAGGGAATGATAAAATACAATTTCTAAGTGGTGGCACCCCTTTCTAGCATCACATCATACATTGACAATATTGGAGATATTGATCTCAGCCACATCGATTTACCAGAGTTTTGGGGTAGAGTTAGAGCCCCATCTAATACTTTTGGATCAAAAGTATTTATGACAAAGTGGAATTTCCTTGGCTGCCAATTTTCCACCCTCAATGCAATGTCTTGAATTTATACTCATAGCTACATCACATTATGGTAGGGACTCTGAAAATTGAAAGATGATGATGGGATAGTTGTAATTAGATTGACTACTGACTACTTTTAGGATTTGCTAAAACTTCCTAACGTCGAAGGATATGCCTCAATTTCTCCCATTTTTACTCTCTAAAGACTGGGTAAGAAAATTTTGACACTTGTGTCAAGATACTTTATAAGAGCTATCTATCGAAGCCTAGGCCTTTAGTAACTAGATTTCCAAATACCATCCCTTGTTCATTTCATACAAGAAGTGAATGATATAATCACATTGTTGAGCAGAGTTATAAGGCTCCCATCTTCAAAATATTTTCAAGAATGGATGTATTTATACATTTCTACTATTCGTAAGAATGCCGATCTCATTCGATGGGTAGAGCACATCAATAATGCCATACACACTCAGATGTTAGAATTCCAAACCACAAGAAACTTTTATATGACTTCTTATTTGGTGTATGTTATGGCTGGAATGAGAAATTATCTAGGATTGACACCGATGGGGGGGTAAGGAATGCATCACATGTTTATGACTTCTATCCCCAACTAAAGATGAAAGAAAGGTTGAGCCACTTCAAGAGAGTAAATGATGCCTTTTTCTTTACTCTCATATGTATCTTTGATAAATAACTTTATAGTCAAAGAATATCATACAATGATTGGAATGTAGAAAGGACTTGGGGATACATTTTCCTATAATTCCCAACCTTTACATATCTCAGAGTGGGAGGATTTTCAAGTGCTCCTTACAAACTACCGAGGTTTCCCATGGATAAGTGGGTATTGATGGAGTTAGTTATACAATCACTACATCTCCACAAGATCTAACAAATTAGGCAGAAGGTAGAAGTCTAATTCCCAAGTAAATTTGGCTTGATGCATTTGTGCATCCTCATATAAAGCAAAGAATATAAAAGGTGAGATGCAATAAATGATGATAAATACATATCACCCATGAGTTAGCTTTGATTATTAGGGTGTGGTTGGTGGATTTAGACCAACTAGTGTCCACATACCACAATTGGAGGATATTTGGATAAATTGCAAAGATGAAATTGTGGTACAAGAAAGGGACTATCACAGGGTGACTCTTAACGAGGTAGCTAGATATGGAACAACAGATGTACCCAAAGGAACCCATGATGATGGAAATTATTAGATCCATTCTATGAGTAAAAAAATTTGAAGGATCAACAACTTCCATGGATCAATTGGTCACTTTAGGAGTGCATGAGTTATAAAGAACGTAACCTGTATTCTCAATCACACCCACCAATAGTTGATGTCATTGAGAATTACACCAAAGGCGTCATAGCAAGTCCCTATTACAACAACACAGGTATAACCGGTGGTTCCCCCACTTTTTCAAAAGGATGGAAACCAACTTCCAAGCCTCGTGCAATAACAATTTTATGCAAGGGTCCGGATCTTCTTCTAAAGTTCCTTCCTCATAGTTCATCGACCTAAGTATTTATCAATCCACCACTTAAGTGTTGCAATTAAATCCTCCACCTCCTCTTCATTCTTCTTGATTTAACAAATATAATATTTCATTAAACCCTAGAGGATATTTTAGATTCATATACAATAGAAAAAATAGTAAAGCACATATATGACACAAACAACGAGCAAAGTATAAATTGAAACCCTAAGTGCAAGAGGGAGGAAAGAAGACTTAGTTGATTCACAATAAATCCTGAAGTATGTGGAGCTGGAAAACTGATGAAATAGGAGGAAAGGATGTCATCAATGTGCCCAAAAATTTATGTGATTTCCAGAATAGGCTTGACTAGGGTGCCTCGGATGGTCTTGGGGCACCTAGGCACCAGAGACCTGTTTGGGCACTTGTGAGTGCTCAAAATTTAAGAAACTAGTTTTCACAATGTCACTAGTCTTCGTTGTTAATCACCTATGTGTCATACTATGCCTAAAAAATTATCATGTAACTGCTGTAAACACAAAAGACCTCTCACAAAACCCCAAAACACATCAAATCCTAAAAATAAAAAAGATGCAAATGGGGAGTCAAACTAACCCCAAAGGTGGTCACTTGACTAACTAAACTTACGATCCAGGTACTACACTACATTTCAAACTCCATGTAGTTCTTATGTGTGTGTGCAAGAGTCACGCCCGAGGAGGCTCTTTGTGCAAAATGCACTTGATAAGCAAGCAATAGCTAGATGTAGTAATGTAAATAGATATGTGGATGTCAAAATAAAATTCCCCTCCTATGAAGTGTATGCATAAAATGTAGTCCCTTGTCCCTTAAACGAAGTTAGATGGATGCTTTGATGCTCTTAGTAATTCCTTTAGATGCAACCTTAGGTGATGATAGTAGATGCTTAGAGCTTGGTCCTTTAATTTTATCACATAGCATTGTATTTATATGATTCCCTTGTTTGAATTTCGTAATTAACCACTAAAAGGTCAACCCATAAAAAATAAGATACCCAAAAGATAAAAGAGGCCTAAAAGGGGCAAGAATGATACAAAGATGTTGGGGTGCCCAAAGGGGATGAGGACGCTTGGGTGTTGGTGTCAAAATTTATAGAAACTAAAGTGACAAAGGTTAGACTCGGGCAAGTAGGGTGTATAAGACCAAGAAATAAAATAGAAAGAAAGAAAGAGGCCAAAAATAGTAGTCAATTAGTACTTTTCTCTATTAGGAATCATATGAATGAAAGTATGTGATTAGGACCTAGAAATGTACCAAAGTGCATGATTTAGTGTCTACATTTTACCCCACTTTATGTTGTTGAGTGAATGTTTGATAACATAAAGTAGATAAGAGATGCATACCGATAAACATGTAGATCAATAGTGAAAGCATGCCAAGGAGATAAGAAAAAGCATAAAGTGATAACAAATTAAGCGTGAAAGCTAAGGAAGAGGAAGTGACCCTATGGGTGAAGTGTATGTGATGTGTCGTGTTGTACTTGTTTTCATTGTCGTGCTTGATGTGTTTGATGATGTGATTGTTGTTTCCCATAAGGATGGACCTACAAAGAGAAGAGAAAAAGAGTAGTCAAATATGTGTATATGTAAAATTTGATCCCAAATATGTAAAAGTCTATAAAATGCAAAAATATAGTAAAAGGAAAATGTGTACCTGATCCGTGATGAGTGAAAAAGATATAAAGTGTCTTGAAGATGTTTTAGAAGGGAGAGTTTTTTTGGCGATCTCACACCACGACAGAAGAAGTGTTGGGGATAAAAGTCTAGTGTTATTCTCCATCCCTAACTAGTTCCCAAAATTTATACACCACTACAAATGGCATGATCCTCTTTGTTCCAATTTGATCCATTTTGATCTAGTTTGATCTAATGCAAATAGAAAAAGGAGATAGAGTGTATGTTGATTATTAGAGGATTGTGCTTGTTCTATGTAAACCATTGTGTAAACTGCTAAAAAATGTTCCAATCTGAGAAAGTAATTGTAACTTCCCCTAGTCATAGGTACCTAGGAAGGTCGGGAGCACCAGTGCTAGTGTTTGGAGCTGGCTCTAGTTTTTGTGTTGTGTTGAGGACCCAAGTCAGATTCTAGGCCATTTTTGTGACTGAAGATTATGTTGTTCTTATATTGTGCAGGTTTGAATTGTGATTGTGTGTTATTGAATGGGGTGACTAATTCACCCAATGTATGCCCCCTCATTTGGGGTGCATATAACATCACTAGGAGGATGCGTCCCAAAGAAGAGGACCAGACACGATTTGGAACTAATGCCTTGTAGGGGAATGTGCTTGGTAGAAACCAAGGCACATGTAAACAAAGTGGCTAGAAACATGTGTTAGTGCAAACAAGACAAATACGCATATAGAAGATAATGTGTAATCTAGCAAACAAGAAGACAATGTAGACCATGAAAAGTGGGTTGTAAACATGATACATCACTCACAATGAAGCAAGAAAATCAAGTCTACCAAAATCATATAAGAAATGATCAAGCAAGACATCGAGGAAAAGCCCGTAAAAATGGCATACAAAGTGGCAAACAATGAAAAGAAAAGTATTTGACAACCATGGTGGAAAAGAGTTCCTGTAAAGAAAATGTTGCACATGAAGGACCCATTTTCATATTAGAAATATAAAAAGTATGTCAAGATGTGTATATATCGATAGATTAGTGTGCTATGAAGAATAGGAAGTAGTATAAAATGAAACAATAACACGTGTGATGTGTATGAAAAAGATGCCCCGGGAGCCTCGATGGGATGGTAAGAGGTACAGTTCAAGAATCCATGTTGCATATAAGGATATTTGTAAATTATTCATTCACAACTATAAGTCAATTAAACGCGTATGTGTACATTAAAAATATAATGACATACAAAATATATGTCTAGCATAGTAAGCAAAGTGTACATGTAAGCATAAGTAAGCAAGAGTAAATGCAACCAAGATATGCAGTATGTTGTGAGTGAGTGGAATGGAATGGAATGTAGTGTGAATGTGATCAGAGCAGCATCCCCCGAGTGAATGTGTATGTATGAGTGAAATGAGGTTCATTTATAAAAGACCCCTCGATAGTCAAGAATGAACCATAGAACAAGAGTGTGTCATCGAGAAATAGTTTTAATTATGTACACTAGAAAGATAGATCAATGATTTATAAATTTTGAAAAGTGTGAATGTGGTGAGTTTCATTTCAGATTTATACCCTCGTGAGTCAAGTATGAACGTTAGAACTAGAGCTCGTCATAGGGAAGTGTAATTCCCACTTCCCTTTGAAAATTTTAGATATTGATCTTGATCTTTGATCATATATGGACACTATTATGTTTTGTTTTAGTATGATGGTTAGATGTTAGATCATGGATTATTATTGATCTGGATTCAGTTATTATGCATGATGGTTACTAGAGACATTTTTATATGTGGATGATGATATACTATTTGACATGGACATATTATAGATGTTGATTTAGACATGTGACATTGGATATTTTGAGTAGACCTAGTATGAAAGATTATTGATGATGATATAGTTGATTAATTAATTGAAAATGATAATGTTGAATTCTTGATGTTGTTGTGATTCATGTGTTTAGATGATCTTGAGATGTTGTTTATATCATTTTGGATGTTCTGATATGGCCACGAGGCCGAAGGAGGTATTTGCATTTTGTAGGTTAAAATATCACAACAATGTCGGGGACTGGAGACTAACCATATTGAAATTCTGGGTGAATTCAACAAGGTCACCATGGCAACTATTGTGTGTGTGTGTGTTGTATGTTGTTAGGGATTTCCATGGGGGAATTTCCATTATTTGTGACCATGGGGTTTTATGTTTTGATTAATGTGGTTTCTTTATTAATGTTGCATGTGTTTATTTTGTGATGTGTTGCCCCTTTTCATTAGTTATTATATATGTTGTATTAATGTTGTGAATAATCATGTGTTAAAATAAATAAATTAATATGTCATAAGAAGGTAATTAATGAAGTTTTTGATCTTAAATGTAATGTTGTAGAAGTGTGTAAGAATGTGTAAAGGATATGTAAGAGTATGTAAGATAGATTTTGGAGTGAAAGACACTTCATCCTCTTAGGAATTCGAATTTTTCCTTAGAGGCTATATTTGGAGGCTTGTGGGACAAGTTAAACTTGTCCCACACCTCTTAAAATTATTCACCAACCATACC
Organism: Taxus wallichiana var. yunnanensis; assembly: GCA_018340775.1. Lineage (NCBI taxonomy): Eukaryota > Viridiplantae > Streptophyta > Pinopsida > Cupressales > Taxaceae > Taxus > Taxus wallichiana. The sequence continues at coordinate 424,663,553 of CM031234.1, read as the reverse complement.
TATGGTTTGGAGGTTAAATTTAGGCCTTTTTAATGCATTTTGAAATGACTAATTGTAAGTTTTTATTGCACTTCTCTTACATATTTTAAATTCAGTCCTTTTGGAGTATGGGTTATTTTGGAGTGTGTAAGTAAATTTGTCATTTTTATTTATTGTGTTTAGGTGCATGATGTTGAATTACTCTTGGGTTGAGGAAGAATGATGTGGCATCCCACATGGATCCACATCATCCTCTTCTCTTCCCTCTCCTTTAAAATTTAAACTCCTTACTTGTTGGGGGTTGTTGAAACTTTGTTTATTCCTCTTGGGGTGAATTTTGCTTGCTGTTTTGGGAGCTTGTTGTGGAAGGAGTTTTGAGTCATTTTGCATGCTTGAGCATTGCTGATTTTGGACTACATTTGGAATTTGGAAAGCTTGTGGATCTTGGAACAAACTCCATTATGGAGAGGTAGGAACTTGTGCCTTTTGAAAATGTTTCTTTCTCTTGCATGCTTATATGAAATGGTGAATGTTGTTATGTGTGTGTTGGCTGGTTGGGTAGACTGCTTAGGATATGGTGTAGGAGAAGGCTATGGGGATTTCATATGGGGGCATAAGGGAATGCCAATGGCATCAGTTTTATTGTGGAGGGAGTTTGGGATTGGGATCCACCTTGGAAAAGAAATAGCTTGCATTTCTTACTCTTGGGGGCATAAGGGAGAAAATTTGGGGGGCATAAGGAGGGGTTGGGAGGCATAAGGTTTATGGGATATGATATGTTATATTGGCGGTATGATTATTGGTGGATGCCCAATTTCCAAATTGGGAGGCATAAGTAGTTTCCCCATAGTTCCTTGCTCTTCTTGGCTTGCTTGATCAAGCCTAAGTTTTGTGTGAATGTTTTCAAATGTAGTTGTGAACTGCTATTTTGTTGGACTGTGTTTCTTATTGTATTATGCATGTGAAATAATATTGCATGTTTGTTGTGGAAGCCTTATTGCCATGAGTTGATTTTCATCTCCTATTTCAATATGGTTGGGGCTCGGGGCCAATGAGGAAGGATGGCTTCTCCCTTCTCATTAGATGTCTTGGTTGGGTAGAGAGCATTGCCTTTCCCCCTTCCTTGTTGTGATCAAGATGAAAAGATGGAGAAACTAGCATGCTACTATTTTGGAGCAAGAGGAATACAGTTTGACAGTCCCTTCTTTTGTGCAAGTGCATTGTAACCCTTCCCACTTGAAGTGGATGAGTTGTATAAATAATTGCAATGTGAAGACATTTATTTTGGTAATGTAATACTGAAGATTGGAATGTGAAATGTAAAGGAGATTTATTTTACTCTCTATTTTGGAAAAGAAATGTAAAATATGTTATATGCATTATATTTTGTATTTTAGAAATCAATGGAAAAGAGAAGATTGTAAAGTTGTATTGGAAATGAATAAAGGATTACCTTAACTTTCAAAATTGTATTGTGTATTGGATTTGGATTTGTTGTTAAGATTGAAATTGTTGTTTGAAAAAGGAAGAATGCATAGGAAGTATATTATTTTTGCATACTTGGAACTATATTAAAATTTAAATCAGGTTAATTAAATCCAGTAGATGTATTAGACTAGTTTAGAAACTATTCACACATTTAAATGATAAAATTGACATGCAGACTTAAAAGAAAAGATCACGGTTATAAACTTTACTCTGGAAATTCTATTTTTTTTTATAAAAATGAGTAGTTCAAACTTACACCAAGCAATAAGATATGAAACATTGAAATTCAGGCTTAGTAAGTCCTAAGGAATTCAAATTGACCCTAACATTTAAGAAAGAACCTTCAAAACTTTATAAAATCCAATTTGAAACTTGCACAGTCATTTTTCTGTCTATTGTTGGAAAAATACAACCTTGAATAAATTGAACAAATTTACTCTCCGAAAACACTCTAAATCCTCCCTAGACCAACCCTCCATGTCTATTTGACATGTTGAGTGAAGGAGGAGATCTAATTTAACCAAATTGAGAAGTTGAAAACTGTCAGTTCACAAATTAAAATCCTATAGATTGGTTTCTCAAAATTTACCCTTTAAATTTCATCAAAAAGTAAATTTTATGGTTCTTGTGCAAATAGGGCATCGAGAGCTTTCCGAAAAGTCCTTGTTTTCCCAAACTGAGCTTTCTAGCTCAAGTTATGGCCATTTGAAGTTTTACTTCAATTTGGCATTCAAAAATAAAATAAATCTAACGGCTAACTTTAATTTTTAACTTTGGAAAATTTTCCCTTAAAAGTTTGCTGCCCCGCCATCCCTCAACCAATCAAGTATCTGCCACATGGCACCTCGGTGGGGTGGACCAAATATTTTAACTTGTCTTTTTGAAAATTTTCACCTTGGGAAAATTTTCCCACTTTTCCCCGCATCCCCATTAACCTGCAACCAATCACATGCTAACATGTGGCTCGATGGATGCACGGGAGAATTTTGAAAGTTTACCTTATAATTCTTCCTTGGTAAAATTTTCCTTTTCCTCGTCGGCTTGTAGCTAATCGAAGGCACCATGTGTCCTCTTGGGGTTATGGCGGAGGTGCGGTTCCCTTTTGCCCTTAGCCTTTTTAAAATTTTGGGAAAAATTTTCATTTTAGTCCCGCTGGCCCACAGCCAATGAGAAGGTGCCATGTGGCACCTTGGGGTGGCAGCGGGGAGGGTGGACCCCTTTGTTTCTTTTAGTTTTTGACTTTGGGAGATTTTTGCAAAATGTTCTTGCGACCCGCAACTCTACCTCCCCTTAGATTTTTCCTTCTTCCATGGGCACGCGGACCCGCGCATCCCCTTTTTTCCTTTTTGCCTCCTTTCGGCATAATTCACCAATCTCCCCTCTACTTTGCCAATCCCTTACCCCTTTTTCCGCTTGAACTTGGGCCCAACATGTGTCCACCGAGGGCCCATAGAGGCGTGGGAGGACTTGTGACTTTGTGCCCGCGCTGTGGGGAAAATTCCCTAAGCCACCCCATGACCCACCGACCCATTCAAGGTGCTTTCCCCACCTCTTGACATGTGTCCCCCTAGGGGAAAATTTGACCTAAGAACTCCACCCACTCATATCTTGAGTTCTACAAGGAGTTAGGAGGACTTATTTATATCACCAGAAAGGTGAGAAAATTTCCTATCCATTAGGGATAGTTTAGGGAAATTTTGGAAGAATTATGTAGGAGAAAATCTAGTTGAATCTCTAAGCCTGTTAGAGAGTAGGCATGGGGGTTACTCCCTGAACCTAACTAAAACATATAACCCTAAAATTTGAACCTTGTGAACTTGAAATTGTTAATGAAGGGAAACATAGGTTGTAGTAGTTTGGTCTTGTTCAGAACCTGTTAGTGAAAACTGATGTCTTGTAACCTAGTTGTAGACACTTCAAAAAAAAAAAAAAAAAAATTATCCCCTAATTTTTCTAGCTAACCCTAGGTTGTTTAAACGGGCATTATAGGAAGTGTGTTGTTGTGTGAGAATATGATGCTAGAAAGGTGCGTCATGAATGTGATGAGTGTAGAGATGTGTAGTGCATGAGATTCAAGTATGTAGTATGCCCTCAACATTCAAGTGTGAACCGTAGCACAAGATTGCATCATAGGGTAATGACGATACAAGTTGTGTGTATCAATGAGTGTAAAATGAATGAAGAAGATTAGATGTGAAGAACAAATGAGTGACACCGAGGATGTTAGAAGGGGGAAGAATAAGTGTGATTCCCCCAAGTGTATAAGTATGAGAAATCTATCTGATAAAATTGAAGGGAAAGGGTCTTCCACCGATGTATGAGGAGATAAATATGTGTGACCATGCTCTAAAGGTGGCAATGAATGAGATGGAAGATGTACATGCAATGGAAGTTGAGGTGATGAACACCTATAGGATGGATATCGTGAAGTTGAAGTGGACCTAGATGAAGGAGACTAATGAGATGACATGCATCTAGATGAAGGAGAATGAAGAGGTGATGTGCACATAGATGAAGGATAATGATGAGGTTATGTGCACCTAGATAAAGTATATCAATGAGGTGATGTACACCTAGATGAAGGAGACCGATGAGGTGATGTGAACCTAGATGAAGGATATCGATGAGGTGATGTGCACCTAGATGAAGAAATCATTCGAGAAGTGGGCCTAAAATGATGAGGTGAAATAATAGACTCGATGAAGTTGAGTAAGATGAGTATAAGTAGGAGAGATAGTATCATATTTTGCTTTATATTTCATAGGTCTATGAGACCTAAATGTTCTAGCAATTACAATGGATACCTCAAAAGGAGGATGAGGCCATAATGTACTTGGTGGGACTCCTTTGATAATGATGACTTGCTTGTTATGAATGAATTTGAGACATAGGTGGTTCATGGAAATGATTGCTTGAGTGTTAAGGATCTAAGGAGGACCTAAGAGCATGTCACAATCTTTGACGCTATGTGCCACAAGTAAAGGCACAAGCATGGTGAAAGGACCAACTGTAACTAAAATCTTGACATAGCCATAATATTCAGAACTAGATATGAAATATGTGAGAGTGGATAGTTGATAGTGACAAGAAGTGCAATAGAGCATGTGTTGATGCGAAACAATGGATCAACCATGGTGTTATTGATAGAAATAGATCCAATATAAGCATTGATGTGCAAGTAATCAGAATAAAATGTAGCATGATGATCATGGTCAGAAAATGTAATGAAAGGTGGAGATGAATCAACATGAGCAACTAGAAAATCAAGAGGCCCCGATGATGGAGGAGGCACTACATGATATGCATGATTAGCTAAAGATTCTATAGCTTGTTTCTCATGATTAGGTAGAGGATTATTGAATATTTTTAGATTTTTATTTTCATTGACCGATGTAGATGTCAAAGGCTCAGGAAGATCAATTGTATTGTTTTTTATTAGATATTGAATAAGATGTCTTAATTTAAAACATCGATTAGTAGAATTTCCAATGCATTGGTGATAGTCACATCTAGCATTTTCATTGTAATTGTGACCTTTTGGATGAGATAGATCTAGATTGAGTGGAGGAGGAAGCGTAAAAATATTTCTCTTGAGAAGTTGTGGAAATATAATATGCAGAGCATAATTCAATTTAGTAAATGTACACTGAGGTGGTTATCATTGAATCTTATCAAGAATAGAGACAACATTAACAATAAATTTCTCTTCATCGGGTTTTGTAGTTGGTTTTAAGTGTGCTTTACTTGGAACCCAAGTAGAAGATGACGAAGTTTGATCTTGATACTTAAGTTTTCCCGTAGTAATAATTTTGCTTTCACGTAACTTAAGAGTGTGGAAAAGATGATCAAATGAAGGAGAGGTCTCAAAAATGACACTCTCTGTAGTGGAGATAAGAGACTTTGAACAAATAGATCTTGTAATTTTAAATCATCAACTAAATTATTCATCCTAGCTAGGTTGTTCTTGTAACATAAGACATAATCTGCTAGATTCTCATTAGATATTTGTTTGATTTTCATGAGTTGAGCATATGATATCTTTGAGCTGATATTGATTGAAAAATGAGCAAGAAAAACATCGGCTAAATGTGTGAATGATGTTATCGAATGAACAAGTAGATCATATAACCAAGTACATAACATAGTCTTGGATACTTCTAGGAAATAGCTTCCCTAATAAATTATGACCATTTGCATAATCTAGACACGCCACATGAAATACTTGGAAATTTTCTTAAGGGTCACCATGGCCAATTAAGGTGGGCAGCTTAGGGGTGATGAGATTTGGATGAAGTGCATAAGCTGAAATGGTGGGTGGGAAAGGAGAGTGAAGTAGCAAAGTGGAATCAAGTAATGGAGATGGACAAGAATTAGTGATTTTAAGCTAGCGGATTTGAGTTTACATCAAATCAAAGGTGTTGGAAGAGGATCCCGGTTGTGTAATAGAAGCGTTGGGTTGAATGATGGGAGTGGTAGTGGCAGGAATGGAAGTGGGAACATGTAAAGGTTGAGTGGAGACCATGGTAAATGAGGAAGAACCTACAAGATGATAAGAAGCAACATCCTGAGAGTTTTTAACAGCCATCAAAGCATGGTGAATATGTAGAAGATGTGTAGGATTATCACGCAAATCTTGAAGAAAATTGGTAAGCTTATCTAATTTCTCTTGATCAATGTTGGTGTCTTCATCATATGATTGTTCACTATCAAATGTTTCAATGTTTTTGAGAGGAAAATTTTGATATTTAACAAAGGGGTTATCAGTTTTAACCATTGATTTGGAAACCCTATGGGTAGATAGAGGGAGCTCTATATGCTCAAGAGACCCAAAACGACCACTACATGTGACGGGCATAAGAAGAAAACCCTAGAAATAAGGTTGGAGTCAAGTGATGGGTTCACCAAATGATTTAACAAATATCATATTTTATTAAACCCTAGAGGATATTTCAAAGTCACATGTAATAGATAAAATAGTAAAGCACAAATATGACACAAGCAATAAGCAAGTAGAAATTGAAACCCTAAGTGCAAGAGGGATGAAAAAAGAGTTAGCTAATTCATAATAAATCGTGAAGTGTGAAGAGATGGAAAATTTTTGAAATATGAGGACATGATATCATCATTATGCCCATAAAATTATATGATTACAGGAATATGTTGGACCAAGGTGCCTCGAATGGTAGTGGGGCACCTAGGCACCAGAGACCCTGTCTGGGTGCTTGTAACTACTCAAAATATCATAAATTAGTTTTTACAGTGTTGTTACTCTTCGTTGTTGATCATTTTTGTGTCGCACTATACCCACAAAATTCTCCTATAACCTATAAAACAAAATACCTCCTACAAAACCCAAAAACACATCAAATACTAAAAATTAAAATATGTAAATGGGGTGTCGACTAACCCGATGGTCACCCGACTGAGTGAACTTATGATCTGGGTGTTACACTACATTTTTAGACTCCATGTATTTCTCATGTGTGTGTGCAAGAATCGTGCCCTATGAGACTTTTGTGCCAGATGCACTTGATAGCAAGAAATAGATAGATGTAACAATGTAAATAGATGTTTTGATGTCAAAATTAACTTCCCTCTCGGGGAAGTGTATGTTGAAAATGCAAGTCCCTTGTCCCTTGAATGAAGCTAGATGGATGTTTTTATGCTCTTAGTAATGCCTTTGAATGCAACCTTAGGTAATGATATTAGATACTTAGAGCTTAGTCCTTTAATTTGGTCACATAGCATTGGATTGTATGATTCCCTTGTTTGAATTTTGTAATTAACAACTAAAAGGTCAACCCATAAGAAAACAATATGCTCAAAACATAAAAGAGGCCCAAAAGGGGAAAGCAAGATACAAAGAGGTTGAGGCTACCTAGGCACTTTGGTGTCCAAACTCGAGAAATTGAAGTGACAAAGGTCAGACTACACAAGTGGGGTGTGTAATACCAAGAAGGAAACTAGAACGAAGTAAAGAGGCCAAAAAGTGATCAATTAGTACTTTTTTGCTTAGGAATCATATGTATGCAAGTATGAGATTAGGACCTAGAAATTTACCTAAGTGTGTGACTTAGTGTTTACACTTCCCCATTTTCATCTACTCCACCTCCTCCACCTCTCACTCTTCCTTTTCCCACATCTTCCATTTCTTCTCCTCCCATTTCCCCTACTCCCATCACCTCATCTCCTACCATGGCTCAAGTATTTTCCTCTGTTCCTTCTCTCTCATATAGGGATGTTTTGGCTCTGGGTTCCCCTCTAAGGAACTCCCCTTCTTGATAGTTTCTTCCCACCTCCTACAAAACCCTCCTATTTTATCCATCCTTTTAGCTATCCTTTCCACCCCTTCCTCACTTATCACCACTTCATTACCACTGGTGATTACTGTAACAACTACCCTTTCATCACCCATCTAGTTCACTACTATGATGTCAGTGCCCATGTCATCTTCTGAATAGTTGGTTTCTTCTTCTTCTACTCATGCATGGTTGAGTAGAAAAACCCCAAGCAAAAGAATAAGATACCTAGTACATATTATGTTTATCTCAAAGCATCTTAGACTCGACTCCTCGCGATAGGAAAACATACCAAGGGTTATTTATCACCTTTCAGTCAATTAGATAGGGGAAAGGTTTGTTGAAATAGTAACCCTTGACTACTTTGCTAAGTCAAAGGAATACATCACTATAGCATATTATCATATTTCTAAGTTCTCTCTGGGAAAGGCTACCCATAAAGGTGCCAAACAAGATGTCTAGGTTTCCCTCAGCAACCTTCTAGAAAAATTTGATAAGGATAAGATCACCAAGGATGAGCTAAAGAGATAGTCGAGAAAATTTGGCATCCATCCTCACAAAATCACACATACAGACCATAGAACTGTTATTTCAATTCCTATAAGCTTTGAAAATACCTCTTCTCTCGCATTTGAGAAGATCGAACAACAAGGGAAAAAAGTGGGGGCTTGGATCGAGAGTAAGATCAAAGACGGAAACATGTGATTAAGGATGATGTAACCTTATACCATGAGCTCGAACCAAAGAAGTACATTATTACCAAAATGTATGGTATCTTTAGGGAAGAATGTGATAATCTGGAACTCACATCGGAATCCTAGAAAGAGGTTTGAAGTGTCAAATCTGATATAATCCTAGGAGAAGGGATCATTGATGACTCTTCAAAATTGTTTAAATATAACTAAGCCATAGATTTTTATGTCCTGGATGTTGCAGGAGGTAATTTCAAAGTTAGTTGAGCTAAGAAATGAGAGAATTGAAGACCTTAATGATATCTCATATGAGTTTGACACTATTCATTGCAAGTTCCAAAATGAAGATCTTGATGTGCTTCTAGTAGATCATATCATTGAAAATTTCAAGAGCCTGGTTGAGGAAGATACTTTGATACAATAAAATATTTTGGCCTTGAATCCATCAACAAGTTAGTGACCTATCAACACTTCTTGAGCCAACTCCAAAAGATCATAAATCGAGCCAACAAGTTACTTGGAAAGCTAAACCGAATAGTCAAATCCAATGAGATCTTAAATCGCTATGCTTTCAAACCCGATGATAAATATATACATGAAATCATAAAACCATTTCTTGATTATCGAAAAAACAGGATGGAGAATAAATGGTGGAAACCGATATGGATCAGGAAAAGGGTGGTGCTAGTCCTAGCTGAATTTTCTATTGCCACTTTCACATAATAGCCAACCATTGTCCACCATTCAAGTTACAGGTTTGACTCGGTAAAAAAGTTCCATAACTACTTGACTATTTTTTTGGGATATTGTTTGTGCAAATATAAATGCATCATATTTTTAGTAGATAATAGTTAAGAAAAGTGGCTATAATTTCTCAACCTTCTTAATCTATAAATAGGAGGATGTATTACGTAGTAAAAAACTTTGGACCAATTGTATAAGGAGGATTTTCCATTTTGAATACTTGTATACAAGATTAAGCCTCAATATTATTATACAGAACTGATATATAGCCTTCTTTTACTTCAAAGTGTTGTGTATTTTGATTGTAGTTTTATACTTGTGAATCTTTCTTTCCTTATACTGGAATGATCCATTTTTATGTTCACATTAAGTTTTTTCTCCTTTAGCAAGTTGTATGTTGTAATTTATAAAACTTACTAATATTAAGTCGTGGAATCAAATTAAATCCCTTCTATTATTGTTAATTTTTACCTTCATCTCGAGAACTCTTTTTATGAGAAAAGGTAAAAATTTGTGCACATTAGTATCTCTTTGTTAAATATTCTATTTTTTTAGAAGATGATATTTTTTCCATAAACTATTGGTGCATCGCCATTTTCAGTTATTTTTAATTATCTCTCTCCATTTTTCTTGTAAGAGTTAGATAATATAGTTTATTTTTTAGGATCATAGGTTTTTTAGCCTAATCTTCTATCGATGTGTGTTGTTTATAAGGAATTCAAACTTCTCCGAAGGTTCATCCCAAGGAGACAAGGTCCCACACCTTGGGGATGTTACCATGTTGCACTAGATCATCTAACGATTTAGAGTGCACGATCCAAGTGACAACGATTTTGGCACACCTGGTGGGATAGAAAGCTAAGAGTTGGTACTTCTCTTAGCATTTGCATTAATCAAAGGTACTGAAAAATCCATATCTCTAAGTTTCCATATCCATTACAAGCACTTATGTGAAGGATTTAAACAAGGGCTTCTTTGTGGAAAGGAAAGCAACAAACCTCTCGAACTTTCTTTTTCTCCTCCAAGGAGAAGAAAAGGAGAGGCTTCATCATCTTCTTGCAAAGTGCAGTCAACACCTCCATTTGGAAGATTTCCTCCACCAAGGAGAGATAAACCACTTGTCATAACGGTAGTAAGGAATAACATCTTTCCGCTTTCAATGGTGTCATTCCTATCGTGCTCTCTCAACGCAATGTTATACCTAGTAGAAGCTCTTAAAATATTACCAAATCAATGTCACTCTAATAGAGCACATCCAGGATGTTATTAATATTTGTTCGGTCCATAATAACATGGAAGATAACTTAGCAGTCAAGATTCTCATAACTTCCTAAAGGGAAAGGTGCTTCAATGGTTTTTGGTCTACAAACCAACACTATAAACAACTGGGATGAATTAAGAGAATATATTTGTAAAAAATTTGAGGACAAGAGATATCATTTGTCCCTCATGGAGAATTTTACTACCATTAAAAGAGATCCCCAGGAGTTCATGGGAGATTTCAATTTCTAGTTTCAAAAGACATGGAATACAATTCCACCACTAATCAAGCCCTCCCCAAATAATGCATTTTTGTATTATCCGTAGGATTTGAATAGTGATATTGTAGTTATGATCTAATTAATGTGTGGAACAACTCTATTGGACTCTATGATATTACTATATGAGTGAGAATTGTTTGATCGAGATAATAAAAATAGCTCTAAGGCCACCAATGCCTTTTTTCCTAAATTTTCTACTAATAAACCAACCATTGATCCTCTCCCTTTAGTTTCCAACCAATCAGCTCAACCATTACCTCCCTCTAATGATCTCTATGAGGTCAAATATTTTCTTCAAATTTTTGGAAATGAATTGGTTTCTCTCAAAAGGAAGAAGTCTCAATACAATCTCCTTACCAACCTCCAAATCAACCGTATCAGCTCAATCAACATCCTTTCTAGAGTAATTCCTAGATTCAAAATTAGATCGCTAATATCCAACCCTTGAATACCAAGAACCCCCTTGCTGCCAACTCTTCTAGAGCTATTGTTCTTATGAAAAATAATCTTGTTCAAGATTACGAGTGGTGTTACCCATGCTCCTAACCACACAACCAGAATATGTGCCCCAATGGAGTTCTTAGTCAAGCACTCATGGTTTAAAGCATATCCACACCCATGGAACAAAAACATAATCTTTTCCATAGGAAGAGGCAAGTCAACCATGAACACAAGTGGAGTCAACCTTTTTGAATTGGAAAGAAGAGGATTTTTGTGGATTTAATGTGGAATCCAAAGCAAAGTAGAATCTAATACATGATCAAATAAGAGGGAAAAAGAAGGGGAACCACCCAAGGTTGATCAATAATCTACTTCCCAACCTCTTCCGCAAGCAATAATGATAAAAGATGTAGTGGGTAAATTATCGGGGTCCCATGTTAGTCAAAGTGTGAGAAAAGACAATCAACCCAACACTACTTTGCCAAACACCCAACTTCTAAAGGAGGATGTAGCAATAATGGAAACTCCATCTAATGCGGGGATTATTCCTTTCATCATTGTTAAACAAAAAAAAAATGAACCTCAACGTCACTATATGGGAGGTGCTTTCTATCCCTTCATAGAGAAATCTACTATAAGAATCTTTGAAAACTTTTAGTACACCGAGTGAAGTAGTGAAGCGTGAGCACTCTACTTCTACCAATTTGTGCTAACATGAGGGGAGAAACATTGCTAAATTTGGAAAACCACCACCCTTCTACATGTCTCTGGTTAATATTAAACATCTCATGCACAACTATATGAATGACTCTTGTGATAGTAGTTATGTAATGCCCGAAAAAATTATTGATGTACTTGGGTATTCAATATACACAAGTAACTAGGGGAGTTGTTCAATTACATGTAACTTCTATTCAAACCATTATGATGATTAAATACTTAAATCTTACCATACATGTCTTTCTAATTTTATCAATCACTTAATACATATATTTTATGGATCTTCCTTCCTTCTTTGCCATATGCCTCTCTAGAGATTTCACGACCAAGATTGGAAGGTATCTATTTGTTGACTAGTCACATGTGTTCCTCAAAACTAGGTATGGGACTAAGGTGATTATAAGGGACGATCCAATCTATAAGGATCCTTTTGAGCCTTATACCCCTAGTGTCATCAACATTAATTGCACCTTACATGATCAAGAAGAATACATTGAGGATCATAAAGCCACCACTCATGTCGAAGAAATCCTACACATCTTTCTTAATGGTTAGGGAGATGAAAATTATGGAAACTCTTTTTCAAAGGATCAAGAAGTAGAAACGGTGCTAGTGTCGATGTCATGTTTCTTTCCCTACAAGGTAAGAAATACTTATCATCCTTCTCAATTCAGTTCAGTTGCACTAATAATGTATTGGAATACAAAGCACTTATGCAAGCAATTCAGCTAGGTCAAAAAATAGGTATCAAGGCGTTAACTATTTTTAGGGATAGAGATCTTGTTGTACATTAGGTTAGAGCTCGAGTGTAGAAAATAACAATATGTTGAGGTCCTACAAAAATAGGTTTAAGGACTTAATCGAATACTTTTAAGATTTTTACATTCATGTGGTTCCAAGGAATCAAAACCAAGATTCATATGTACTTGCAATAGTGGGCTCTCAATATGATATCCATGTTGATGTTATGAAAAGGAAAGCAAGTTAATCAAGTTAGTTATAAGACCAACGATTACTAGATAATGTAAATAATTGGCAAGTTTTTGATAATGACCAACAAATACTTCTCTTCCTTCAAGAAGAGGTAGATTTTTCATCAAAAACCCGTCCAAGTTGCACAAAGCTTATAATGATAAAATCATCCAGTTTAAGGGTAATAATTTTTCAAAGGGTCTCTTCAATTATTGAATCTATCTCTAATCCAGATGATCAATTTAAAAGATTAAAAAAATAAAATGATTATCAATGAAGATGATTTTGAACAGGTCCAGGTTGCGGAAGATAGATTTTTGAAAATTGGAAAGATATGCATGCCAGTTGAAAGATAGGATTTTTTCAGCCTTTTCCAAGAATATAATGACATTTTTTCTTAGAGTTATGAAGATCTTAAGGTATTCAATCCAGGCTTAGCCCAACATACCATCGAACTTGACCCGAATGCCAAGCCTGTCGGGGAAAATCATAGATCATTCAATCCTAAAATTGAACCATTAATGAGGAAGGATCTTTCCAAACTCATCGAGGCTAGTATTATTTTCCCAATCAAGCACTCCTCCTAGGTGGCCAACTTGGTTCAGTTAGAAAAATAATAGGGAAATCAGATTGTGCGTGGACTTCAAGGATATCAAGTGGGATCACAACCCTCTCCCATCTATGGAATAGATTCTCTAAATGATGGCGTAGGAGTAGAAAGGTTTTCATTGCTTGATGGGTATTTGAGTTATAACTAGATATTGGTCAAGGAATCATATCAATTCAAAATGGCTTTCACCACCAAGTGGGGCACATTTACCTATAATAAGATGTCATTTGGATTGTCCAATATTGGTGCCACTTTCCAATGAGCTATGGACATGGCCTTCAAAGGGATTATAAATGATATGATCCTTATTTATCTAGATGATATAACTATGTATTCCAAGCATGCACAAAACCATATGGATCATCTGAAGAAAGTCTTTGATAGATGTAGGGAATTTGGGGTTTCTCTAAACCTGAAAAAATGCATTTTTATGTCCATTAAGGGAAATTGTTAGGACATATCGTTTCGTAGAAGTATTTTCAATTTACCTAGAACTAATACGTGTTATCTTGGAAATTTATCTTCCAAGCCATAAAAAGGGTCTCCAAATTTTCTTGGGGACTATCAATTTTGTAAGGAGGTTTATACCTCAATTTTCCACTTTGGCCAAGCCACTCACAACTATGTTGAAAAAGAACATACCATTTAGCTAGACTAAAGAAGGTAAGAGTAGCTTTGAGGCTATAAAAAATTCATTTCCCATGCTCCCACGTTATTAAATCCTAATTATGAAAATGACTTCATCCTCTATGCCTTCGCAGGACTAGAAATCATCTACGGTATTCTAACCCAATAGAATGAGGATAAGATGGAAAAATAATTTCTTTCTTCAACCAATCCATCAAAGACTAAGAAATCAAGTAATCCTTCCTAAAGAAGCAAGTTATTTCTATTGTATTGGCATTAAATAAATTAAAACATATGTTATCCAACAACAGGATCCAATTGATGGTATCACATCCAAGAGATAAGGATTTTTGTCAAATAAGGACATAAATGAGAAAATGGTTGGATGGATTTAAAAGTTCGAGTATGATGTCCACATAAAGGTCACTAAAATGGTTAGAGGTACAGGTTTTAACATCTCACTTCTAATTTAGGAGACAAAGAAGAATGTGATAACATGTTACACAACCATCATCAAGAATAAACTCATGCCGCTATTGATTGGATGTCTAACATGAATATCTTTTTTCTATTAAGTGAATATCCTCCAAATATAGATAGAACCCAAAGGATAAGCTTGAGATTTATTTAATTCCTTACATTCTAATTAATAATGTATTCTTTCAAAGGGATTTAAATGGAGTTCTTCTCAAGTGTATAAACCCAGGTCAAGTTGATAAGCTACTAGAAGAATTTCATAATGGGTTATCAGGAGGTCATTATTTAGCAAGGACAACTACCATAAAAATCATGAGGGTCGGTTACTATTGGCCCGACCTATTTAAGGATGCCCATTTATGGGTAAGGAAATGTAAATAATGTTCCCTTTTACGAGAAAGAAAAGGTTAGCTGCTCTTCTGCTCAATCCAATCCAAACAGACCAAAATTTCATTTAATGTGGCCTGGATTTTATTGGTATGATAAATCCTCCATCTAACAATGGTCATAGGTGGGTACTAACTACAACTAACTATTTCACCCGATGGATGGAGGTGGTAGTCTAAAGGAAGGAAATGAAAATTCCATTTTGGAATTTTTGAAGGTATCATGACAAGATTTGGTATGCCTTTCGCTTTCATTTCAGATAATGCCAAGGCATTTATAGGCATGAAGCTTAGTGAATGTGCCAAGAAAAATGGTGTCTATGTAAAAACATTCATCAAATTATTACCCACGAGGTAATGCTTTTGCAGAGTCCAACAACAAGAATCTGATACAGATTATCAAGAGGACAATGGCAAGTAACTAGTGAACTTGGCACACGTAATTCAAGATTTCTCTTTAGGTAGATATGATTACCGCAAAAATGGCCATTAGAAATTCTCCTTTATGCTAGTATATGGGAGGAAGAAAAACTTAATTTATCTTTGGATTTTATACCTCTAGAACTAGCACAATAGTTAGAAATGATGGAAAGTGACCCTATGATAGTGCGGTTTGTTGAACTTATGGAATTAGAAGAAACATGAAACCAAGTAATGAAGACTCTTGAGCTGCATCAAGCTCAGAATAAGAAAACCTTTGACAGAAGAGAAGTTGATAGGTCTTTCTAGGAGGAGACCAATTTCTTAAATGGGATGTGGACAGGGCCAATCCAAGAATGCATTTAAATTTTGATACCATTTGGAGTGGGATGTACTTGATCATTAGCTGCAAAGAGGCAAATTCATTTTGTCTTTCTACACTTGACAGAGAAACATTTACTATCCTAGTCAATGGAGTACACATCAAATCTTGTTATTGAGGTATTTTCACCTTGTACAGTGGTATTTTAGTTTACCTTCATCCAAGTTCTTTTGCACATTGTCATTTTCTTGTTTTATTTTCTTGTATCGTTTTGGTTTTTGTTTTATTTTTTTGGAGGTTTTCAGTTTTGTTCTTGAGGTTTAGATGACTCATGTACTAAATGGATTTTCTAAGGCTCTGGAATGATGCGTAATAGGAAATCATTCCCTAGATGTTGCCAACAAGGTTGAATTTTGAAGTCCCCTTAACAATTTACCTTCTTTTTTAATACTTGCAAAAAAATCTCCTTTTTCACCAAAAGATTATTTTTCAAGATTTCACAAAATTGAATAAGTACTAAAATTTTATTCATATTTCATATTTTGGGTTTGGGAATCAATTTAAAATTTTCATAAAAATTTCTTCCCAAATCTGAAACCGAAATACAAAGGAGTTAGACCATTTAGGGAATCGGGGTTAAATTGCAAATTGCAAGTTGAGTCCCAAAACTCAACCCCAAATGCATTTTCAGTTTTTGAACCCAATTTGCAACTTTGCATGTATAGTTACAATCGATAAACCACAAACCGAATTCTCACCAAACTAGACCATTTCGGGTTTTGGAACCTGATTTTTAATTTACATGCAAATTAAAAATTGACTTACTAAACTCGAAATACAAAGGATTTAGACCATTTAAGGTTCTAGGTTTGATATTGTAGATTACATGTAATTTTTTTATTGAATTTTGAAACCCGACGGAGTTGCAAAAAGGAACCGAGTTACAACATCGAGTCGAGCATTTAATGTCACCTACCCACATGTGTCACCTATGTGGTAATTAATTCACCCTTTTCTATTTAAGGTTGAATTTTTACATGTCATTTTCACCTGAATTTTTTTACACTGACTTGCTAAAACTCCCTCAACTTCCGATTGCACCCCTTGCATGGATTTTCGAGCATTTTTTCAAATTTTTCTTCAACCCATTTGATATTTTGGTAAGTTTTAAAATATTTGATTATTTTGCAAGGATTTGTGTTGTTATTTTGGGGCATTTTTAATCCATTTTTACCTGACGTGATGGGTGTTCTTGTTGGTTTTCATTTTTGTTTATTTTTAGGGTTTTCTTCCTTATATCTTTGGTTTAATGTCCCCTTTTCTCTTTTTCCTTCACTTGTGTTTTTGGTGAAGCTTAGGCTTCACAATCTCAATTACTTGACGAACGGAGGGTTTTTCATCATCAATCGCCATATCATAAGTCGAGGGTTTCAAAACAAGTGTTCACTTCCATTGGAGACTAAATCGAGGTACCAAGATGAAAAAAGCTCCAACTTCCTCCATAATTTAAATCGGGAGTTCACACTGTAAAGTAGGTAATGACCTCCTCCTAGACCATTTCGGGTATTAAAGGTTGAAAAAATGTCTTCATTTCTAAATTAGGATTCGAGGATTGTAAAACAAGGATCAACTTCCATTGGAACTTAAAGGTTGTTAAACAAGCCCTAACTCCCGTTTGTGCTTTTTGAAGGTTCTTAGCTACTTTTACAATTTCTACTTCTACCCTCAGTTTAAGAGGCCTTCACAAAAACATTTCAAAGGTTATTCCCAAAGAAAATAATTGAATCATCATCAAAAGGAAAAGGAAAGATGAAATACGGTTTTAAGGGGTTACTCCCCTTCCAACATCACATCAAACATTGACAATATTGGAAATACTAATCTCATCCACATCAATCTTTATTTACTAGAATTTAAGGGTAGAGTTAGAGCCCCATCCAAGACGACTTAGATCAAAAGTATTTATGATAGTAGACTTTCCTTGGTTTTCATTTTCTCACCTTCAATGCAATGTCCTAAATTTTTACTCACACCTGCACCACATTATGATAGAGACTCTCAAATAGTGAAAATGATGATGGGATAGTTGTAATTAGATGTAATACTATCTACTTTGAGGATTCGATAAAACTTCTTGGCATCAAAGGATATGCCTCAATTTCTCCTTGTTCTCGCTCTCTAGTACTAGCAAGAAAATTTTGACACTTGTTCCAAGATACTTAATAAGAGCTATCTTTCAAAGCCTAGGACTTCAGTAACTATATTTCTAAAGACCATCCCTCATTCATATTTCATACAAGAGGTGAATGATATAATCACGTTGTTGAGTAGAGTTACAAGGATCCCATCTTTAAAATATTTTCAAGAATGGATGTATTTATACATTTCTACTATTAGTAATAGTAAGAATGTTGATCTCATTCGATGGGCAGAGCACATCAGTGATGTCATACACACTCAGATGTTAAAAGTCCAAACCACAAGAATCTTTTATATGAATTCTTATCTATTCTATGTTGTGGATGGAATGAGAAATTATCCAGGATTGACATGCATGGGGGAAAGAAATGCATCGCAGATTTACGACTTCTATCCCCAACTAACGATGAAAGAAGGGTCAAGCCACTTTAGAAGAGTAAACGATGCCTTTTTCTTCTCTCTCATATGTATCTTTGATAAAGAACTCTATAATTGAATAATATCAGACAGTGCTTGGAATGTAGTAAGGACTTGGGGATGTATTTTCCTACAATTCCCAACCTTTACATATCTCAAAGTGGGAATATTTTTAGTTTCTCCTTGCAAGCTACGAAATTTCCCACGAATAAGGAAGCATTGATGGAGTTATTTCAACAATTGTTACATCTCCATAAGATCCAATAAAGCAAAAATAAGGTAGAGTCCAACTCCCAATAACTTTGGGTCGATACATTTGCACATCCTCATATAAAGCGAATAATGTCGAAGGCAAGATGCAAAAATGACAATAAAGACTTATCACCCATGAATTATCTTCAACTATTGGGGTGTGGTTGGAGGAGTGGGGGCTTGGATTGAGATTCAGATCCAAATAGGGAAGCAGATGATTGAGGATGCCACAACCTTGAACAATGAGCTCAAAATAGAGAAATACATGGTTACCAAAATGTATTGTATCGTGAGGGAAGAATTTGATAACCAAGAACTCACATTGAAAGCCTAGAAAGAGGATCAAAGTGTCAAATCTGATCTACTAGGAGAAGGGATCATTGATGAATCTTTGAAATTGTTAGAATATAAGGAATCCATGGAGTTCTATATCTGGATGTTGTATAAGGTAGTGTCAAAGTTTTTATGCAAGAAATGAGAGTATTGACGACATTAATGATATATCGATGAGTCGACACTATTCATTACAAGTTCTAGAATGAATATCTTGATGTGCTTCCAGCATATCACATCATTGAAAATTTCAAGTTCCTAGTTGAAGAAGATACTAATACAAAAAAATCTTTCAGCCTTCAATCCATCAACAAGATAGTGACCTATCAAAACTTCTTGAGCCAACTCCAAAAGATCATAAATCAAGCCAAGAAGTTTCCTAGAAAGCTGAACCGAATAGTCGAATCCTCTGAGGTATTGAATCACTATGTTTGCGGACCCGATGATAAATATGTATAGGAAATCATTAAATGATTTCTTGATTGTTTGCATAAACATGTTGGAGAATAAATGGAGGAAACCGATACATATCGGTCAAAGGGAGGCACTAGTCTTATCTCGAATTTTCCATGCCATTTTTACACGTCTCAACCACAGTCCACCATTCAAGTTGCAGGATTGACCTAGTAAAATTTACACAACTACTTGTCTATTTTTGTGGGAGACTATTGTGCAAAAAATAAATGCATCTTATTTTTAGTATGTAATAGTTAAGAAAAGTGTCTATAATTTCTCAACCTTCTTAATCTATAAATAGGAGGATGTATTGTAATGTCCTCATTTTAGTACTTTAGAACAAGTAAAAAAAAAAAAAAATTTGATAAATGCTTCCTAGTTCTAAATACATAATTTAGAACTCACAAATCAAAACAACCATTCTTATAACAGATAACCATATGCAGCTGTAATGACTCGGAGTACCTCCGATCTATTCATTCCATGACTTGGTAATCTACCGATCTATTCATGAGTATCAAGAGTTGGCGTTTTTATTTTAACACCTCACTCTTGCGGTTCTCTTCCCTAATCTGGGATTCAGAATGCTCTGTCCAAGGAACCTATCTGAATAATTGTTACCATTATTCATTGGCATCTCGTCCCTTAGACTAGGTGACATAGGACAACGCAATCAGTAGCTTGCGATACTTTGGCCAAAGATTTGAAACATATGCTTATGTCTCGTATTCCTTGACGGCATACTCGTCAATCTGGAATACGTCCATCACCCCATTCCTTTGTTATGTAGAATGTCTTATACTGACTTCTGTCAGTCTCTCCTGCCCCAAGTTATTCACTCAGGAACGGATTAGTAAAATGACAATGTTATAAGGATGCTCCGGGGACTAGGGATATGCTGACATACTGGGTCAACCCTAGTTAACCCAGTGTGTCAAGATACCCCGAGTCTCCTGGGGCAGCCTTATAACATGACCACGTTCCTAATCAGTCCCAGAGTAAAACTTGTTCGAGTTTAAGGTGTAAATCTTAATGATCAATGCAAAGGGTGTCGCCATAAGTCACCTGCATTGTTGTATCTTCGAGAAGATCCTAATCTTCTTGAAGGTACAACCCTGTAATCGACTTGTGCCATCAACCTTCAAATCCGCCTCGATAAGATCTACTAATTTTAAGGTGTTACTTACGTTGAGTTAAAATTATACTATCAGACGCTCCCTTAAGGGTAGTCTTTCCCAATCCTTGGGTTCCTCACCTTAGAATTACCTTTCTTAATAAAACCCATTACACAAGAGAAGTTTAATAAGATTGAGGTCCTATCAAGGAGTTCATAGAAAAACATAAATCTAAATCAACGAAATTGGACAATAACCCATAATCTTCACATGAGATTGCTAACCATACCCTTTTTAGGTTTATATCAGTTCTCATAACTGAAATTATATCTTACTTATTAGCATCGAGATATAGTGATTAAGAGTCCAATTAAACGTTGTCTTGACTTAGATCAAGACTAGGAAGTAATAATTTATTCAGCTCGTTTAGCTTCCTGCTCAGGTTTATTTTAACCTTAGCTTCCCGAAAGACAGTGATCTAAATTCCAATTTAGCTTTAGATAGAACATAATAGAACTACTAAACAATCTTAAGTATTCAGTCACATAACCTTGCAAGCTTACTTAGATAATCACAAAAGTCTCCAGTTATACAATAATAACAATGCTCTTAAGATCATTCGAACCGAAGAAGATCAAACCATCAAGATACGAATGCAAACACATAAGTAACAAATACCTCTTTTCATTCCTTTCAAGGCTAATCAAATACATTTTATTCATTCAGCATATTTGATACAATACTCAACAGCAAAAGAACATCTTTCTTCAAGTAGTACATTTAGATAATCAAATTGAAGTTCATCGTAAAACCAAATTAAACAATCTGAACATCATATCAGATCTGCGTGCCTTTACCACTTACGGCAACCATCTGCAAAAATTGTCAACACGGGTCAGTTCGGTGAACTGAGCATGATAAGCACTAACTCTTAAAACAAATGCAATCCACCAATTGCTCTCATTGAACAACCTGTTTAAATGAAATCATTTCACCAAACATGTAGACATATTTCAGACTATGCTCTTTTGTAATTCAAACATGACTATAAACGCGTAACTCATATTATAGTTACTAAATAGTCCTAGATACTTTTCAGATATTTCTTCATAAATATAAGTGACCAAGAAGAACAAATGTATCCAAAACAACTATCCATCTGAATCCCAAGGACAGCAAACATCCGACAGACCATTACATTCAACATAATAAAATGAATATCATAACAATTCATGAATCCATCAGTATGTTAAAACAATTCCAACAGTTAAATATAAATATATCAACATATACATTACAGCAGAAGAGAAAGAAACCGAGACATTCAGATTTCCCTTCCAATCATGCTCATGACTGTACCGTCCTCTCAAGAGTAATGCATTCACATTATACGCATGCGACTAAGCCAGTCGAGACCACAGGAAGAACTACAGTTCGTCAAAAATTCAAGTATAAAAATTACCTGTAGCTTACTGAGCAATACAATAGCCCTCATGGCAAGGCAGTAATAAATAATCCAACAAATAGACTTAACATAGCTTTCCATATTATTCAACAAATGAGAAAATATCCAACGCCATCGCTTGTCAAGGCACAGCTATTAACTCTTTATCTCAGTCAAGCACAAGACTAGATAATCACAATAACAGAAGACGTAACCATGCACAATCACAACATCAATCCCACTGAGTCGAAACACTCAGCAACATACAGCTCAATCTAATCCCTACTAACACAGCAAGGACTTAAATCCAAAGCCGAAATCAAAAGAACAACCTCTTTATCACAGTCAAACAAGAGGCTAGATAACATTAAAACAAATGATGTTTCCTTATGCATATATAGTGACATTCATACTGAATCTAACACAAACATGCACTGACTTCATTTAAGCGAAATGAAACATAAAAAGAACTCCAATTGATTCACGTACCAACGATATTCACTTGCTAAGCAAAATGTATTCATAACAAAGCAAAAAAAGTCGTAATACCAGTTACTTTTCAAGGACTCCAACTGAGTCTAACTAATAAGTATTCACATTCATGACTTCTACAGAAGTCCAAAATATACGAAACATTCCAAGGACTCCACAGAGTCATTTTCGTATATATATTCCTTGCAAACTTTCAACGGATTATATCCCAAAAATTGCAACACAGGGAGGACTTCTACAAAGTCGCATTCAAATAGTATAAACACAGCAAGTTATCCAACCAGAAGTAACTTAAAGTATTATAGCAAGATCCAACAAGATTCAGCAACCATAAAAGTACAGCCGGTTTCAAACGAAGTGAAACCACAAGGAAGATTAAATACAGAAACTATTCCTTCAAGGTCTTCTAAAGATCCGAGATTCCTAATTTCACAGGAAAAGAAGAACCAAAACAATGCTTCCAACCAACTGAATTGAAATCACCTGAACAGAGTTGTTCTAATGAAATCATTTGAAGGAAAGCAGGATTTTTAAAAGTTAGGGCCTAACATGCCTGGTAATGCCGCTTAAAAATCCGAAGAAGACCTCTGAAAGAGCTCGAGCCTTCTCCTCTTCTTCCACGTTAGTTTCAACAACAATAATTTGTTATTTCCATGCTTTATAAACTTTCCTCGACAGAGAAAAGAGCTAGTTATTCTCATAGTTGCCATGCAACACCAAGTAGACTGGTTCAAAGAACCAGTGATCAAACAGAGGGAAAACCGGAGTGCATGGAAAACCAAACAAACAACTAGTTTTCCATTTTGCATGTCTTCCCGAGAAATCCGAGCTCGGAAACCGAGTTCTTTAATTGCATTAACTCCAAAATTCCCGCTCAATCTCCATTGCCACCGACCGCCATAGTTGGCGATGGACAAATGCAAACCAAAGACCATTTCCAAATTTGGCGACTCTGCCACGTCGGCCTCGATGGCCGTTTGAAACCTCCGCTAATTCCTTGTCCTTCATGCTTATCCCCTTCATTTAATGCCATAGAAACTACCGCCCATGGCTCGTACCCCTTCATAGGTCCCCTTCCCCCACTAACATTAGTTAGGTTAGAAACATAGGTTAGATCATAAGGTGATACTTAGTCTAACTTCCTTAGTGCTAGGTTGCTAACCTTAGGAACATTTAGCTTATAGCTTAGGGCTAGGTTAGATTAACACTAATCCAACCCATAGGTTATTAACCTTAATAAATCTAGTTTAGGTCTAACAATTAGAATCGTTCAGTATAAGAACCAACAAATATACATTCATGAAAAGGATTCATTCCAGCACTGATAATAAGCTATTAGTATAAATGTATCTGAATTTATTACCTGGCTCAAGATCAAGACCTTCCTGATATTACGATATCGGGAACCAATTCATTTAACAAGATCAGCCTGAGTTAACTCCTGAATTGCTCATTCCACACATTCGGACCTTGCAACCTTCGTAAGGTCTATAATTTTTGTTCATCCAGAATAAACTTAAAACATCTCTTGGATCAATGCCACTGATCCAAGGCTGAGTCATATAGACGGGTAAATCCACAATTTATTCCGAAATCAGATTAAACTCAGGTGCAAAAATGAAAGAAATAAAAGAGTCCAAGCATATCCTGGCTCAGTCAAAGATCTTCAAATGCAAAGAAGATACAATCTATATCAAGCATGACTTCACAATCAAAGGAACACATCCTTTTTACAGAAGAAATCATATATCAACACTTGAATGCCCAGGAGGAAGTAACAATAGTTCAGGGTGTTACATGCTTCCCTCCTAAAAGATTCATCATCCCGATGATTACATATTTGATTTACCTTCAGGTCAACCAATTTATTAGTTCACAATACAATGTGACTATTTCCAACTTGAATAGTTTCAGAAATCAATGTCACGATACATTTTATTCAGCCTGAATAATGTTTGCCTCAATCTGGCTTTCATATGATCATGAAAAAGATAAGTTCATAAAAAAAATGTTTTGTCAACAGATTTCATCCTGTTGAAAAAGAAAAGGAAAAGTAATTTTCATCTCTTCCAGATTTTCCCAAGTTGCACTTTCTTCGTTAAACTGGTCCCACTGGACCTTACATTGTTGTATTTCACGATTTCTCAAATGCAATTGGTGAGTTTCCAGCACTCGTGTGGGTTTAACCACGATTATTCCTGGGTCTTGGACCTGCAAGGAATTCCAATTTAAAACATGTGACAAATCTGAAACGTATTTCTTAAGCAAAGAAATATGGAAAACATCATGCATGCGAGATAAAGCAGGTGGTAATGCTAATCGATAAGCTACAGGATTGATTATCTCGACAATT
Source organism: Taxus wallichiana var. yunnanensis (assembly GCA_018340775.1). Classification (NCBI taxonomy): domain Eukaryota; kingdom Viridiplantae; phylum Streptophyta; class Pinopsida; order Cupressales; family Taxaceae; genus Taxus; species Taxus wallichiana. The sequence goes on along the minus strand of CM031234.1, from coordinate 424,638,774 downwards.
TCGAAAGGTCCCACAAAACGAGGTGACAACTTGGCAGCCTTGCCAAAAGTTATAGAACTCTTTCTGGGTTTAACACGAAGAAAAACCTTCTCACCCAGCTCAAACCTTCGATCAACCCGCTTAAGGTCAGCATAGCTCTTCTGCCTATCTGCTGCTTCCTTTAATCGTTCGCAAATCAGCTTAACTTGTTGTTCCATTTCAGTGAGGATCTCTGGTCCAATTACCACTCTATCCTCAACACTATCCCAACTAACAGGGGTTCTACACTTCCTTCCATAAAGTGCTTCAAATGGTGCCATTTTAAGAGATGAGTGATAAGTGTTGTTGTATGCGATGGAAGATACTCTTCCCATTTATCTTTGTTGATCCATGCAATACATTCACAACATGTCTTCCAACACTTGATTTACTCTCTTAGTTTGTCCATCCGTTTCCGGATGATATGCAGAACTGAATTTTAGTTTTGTTCCAAGAGCTGTATTAAGCGTTTGCCAAAATCTTGACGTCATTCTAGGATCTCTGTCAGATATAATCAATTCTGGTACACCATGCAATCTGAAAATTTCGTGTACGAATCTTTTGGCCAGCACTGGTGAATCATCCTTTAGATTTCCAGCGATGAAATGAGCTACCTTAGTTAGTTTATCTACAACTACCAGGATAACATCATGTTTGTTCCTAGACATAGGTAACCCTTGTACAAAATCCATGCTTATTACTTGCCATTTGTACTGCGGTATGCTATGAGGATATACTTGATCCCAGCGGGGGTGCATGTGTTCTATCTTAACCCGCTGACATTCCAGACAATGAGTCACAAAATCAATGACATCCTTTTTCATACCTTTCTAAAAGTATTGCTGTTTCAGATCAGCAAGAATTTTTGTGATACCCGGGTGTCAGAGAAAGGCGAATTATGAAATTCAACTAACAACTTCTTTCTCATATCATTCAAAGAGTACGTATACCCTATTTTCATAACGTAAGATTCCTTCATTATCAAAATGAAAGCCCTTATACCTTTGATCATTAGGTTCTGCAGCAAAGCCTTTGCTTTTTTCACTTTGAAAGTATGTATCGATCACGAGGCACTCTTTACCTCATCCTTAAACTGAGTTCTTAATGTTATAAGAGTAGAAATGTGCTTCCTACGACTTAGAGCATCTGCTACTCTATTCTCTTTCCCTTTGATGTAGCTAATATCAAAATCATATTGTGATAAAAATTCTAACCACCTTCTCTGTCTGGCATTTAGATTAGGCTGAGTGAAAATATATTTCAGTCCTAAGTGATCAGTTTTCAACTCAAAAGGTTTCCCAAGTAAATAGTGTCTCCAGACTTGAAGCGCATGAACAATGGCAGCAAGCTCCAAATCATGAGGAGCATAATTCAGCTCATGTAACTTAAGTTTTCTACTTTCATATGCTATGACTTGATCATTTTGTAACAAAACACCTCCAAGGCCTTCCCCAGAAGCATCCGTTACAACAGTAAAGCTCCCATTAGAAGTGCAGTGCAGCTAATATAGGTACGGAAGTCAGCGGCTTTTAGGACATTTGAAAGCCACTTCACACTTACCATTCCACATAAATTTCTTATCCTTCTTCTGCAATGAAGTTATCGGTGCAGCCACTTTAGAAAAATCCTTAACAAATTTTCTATAGTAACCAGCAAGACCCATGAAGCTTCTTACTTCGTGCACATTCTTTGGTGCAGGCCACTCAGTTATTGCCACTATTTTTGAAGGATCTACAGCAATTCCTTCCTTGCTAATGACATGACCCAAATAGTGAACTTCTGAATCAAAGAAAGAACATTTGGATAACTTACCATACAACTTTCTTTTTCTCAAAATTCCCAAAACTATCTTCAAATGCTCATTGTGCTCCTCAACACTTTTAGAATAAATGAGAATATCATCCAAGAATACAAGTACAAACTTGTCCAAATATTCTTGAAAGATATTATTCATTAAGTTCATAAATTTTTGGGTACATTAGTTAATCCAAAAGGTAGAACCATGAATTCATAATGTCCGTACCTTGTTCGGAAAGCTGTTTTATGAATATCTTCTTCTCTAATCCTTAACTGATGATAACCAGATCGAAGATCTATCTTAGAATAAACCGCTGCCCCATGCATCTGATCAAATAGATCGTCGATCCTTGGAAGTGGGTATCTATTCTTGATTGTTGCTTTATTCAACATCCGATAATCAATACATAGCCTAAGTGTTCCATCCTTCTTTTTCACAAATATTACTGGCGCTCCCCAAGGTGAAACACTTGGTCTAATCAAACCTTTAGACAAAATTTCTTGCAATTGTGCCTTAAGCTCGACTAACTCTGTAGTAGTCATCCGATAAGGTGCTTTGGAAATAGGTTCCGTTCCTGGTTTGATTTCGATGGTGAAGTCAAATTCCCTCTTGGGTGGTAACCCTAGTAATTCCTCAGGAAAAACATCCCTGAAACTTTGTAACAGAGGAAATCGTTTCATGGAATCACCATCTTCTTCTGAAAATTTAGATATCTTTACTGCATAAAGGGTACATCCTTTGTTTTTAGCCTTTTTAAGTGCATAGTTGTGATTTTCTAACTAAAATTTCCGTTTCACACCTTGAATCTCTACTGATTTCAGCCGATCATCTAAACATTTTATATTCTTTTCATAATAATCTACTTTTGCTTTATGGTCAGCTAACCAATTGACACCAATGACAATGTCGTAAGACCCCAAAGGTGTAACATAGAGGTCAACTTCCGTGGAAAAGTTAGGTAAGTCAAGGACTGCCCCAAAAAGACACATACTCACTGTATGAACAGAGTTATTACCATACTGTGCAGTCAAGATTTATCCATTTTTCCAGCTTTTCTTTTAAGTTTAGAAGCAAGTTTACTAGAAATAAAACATTCAGTAGCTCCTGTATCAAAAAGAATAGTGACAGGTATGCCAAATAACTTACCGGAACTTCTATAGGTGTCACTTGCTTTTCAACTTGCTTATCGCTCTTTGCAAAGCATGTATCTTATGCTGCTGATTACGATCATCCTTCTTCAAAGGGCACTGATTTGCGTAGTGGTCTTTGCCACAATTGTAGCAGCCTCCTACAGGTCCCTTTTTAGGCTCAAAATTGCCTCCAACCTTGTAATTATCACGTTGTCCTCCATAGGGCTTCTGCCCATTGTTATAATTTTTGGCAAAATTATCCCTTACATTTCAGCAGGCTTATTTGCTACTGCTTTCTTACTATTATCCCCTGGAAACTTACTTTTGTTTCCAAACTTTTTCCATGGTCCCTTTTTGGGTGCAAGTGAAGTTGAAGAAGGGTTTGTAATCTTCTTCCGCACTTCCTCTTTATGAGTAGAAATAGCCTTTAATTTTTGTTCTTGTCGTATGGCCTTTTCAACAACTCCTTCCATAGTGGTTGGATTGTGAACATCGACCTCTCCTCTATCACGGGATTCGGTCCCATGATGAATTTTGTATTCGAACTTCTCGTCAATTTGATCTTGTGGTACATACTTGAGGAGTTTTGTAAACCGCTCCTAGTATTGGCCACGTTAGCTTCCCTTGAGCTAAGTTCGGAATTTCTGTCATTTTACGATCATAGAAAAGTTGTGGCAGCCAACGTTGCCTAAAATAGCCTTTAAATTGATCCCAAGTAACATTGGTCTCATCAATATTTAGCTCAGCTTTTGACTATCCCACCATGAAGATGCTTCATGGGAAAGCTGATAGGCTCCCCAAATAGCTTTGGTTTCCTATGAGAAGTTTCTTATTGCAAAGTACTTCTCCATTTCATTGAGCCAGTTCTCAGCTCCATCTCCTAATGTGATGCCATCATATTTAGGTGGGCTTATCCTTTTTATATCATTAGTGAGTTCTACCGCCAACCTGGCCTTTTTGTTTTCTAGTTGGACAGGTGCATTTTAAGCATTAATATCAACACCCATATCAGGGTTGTCCTTAGGAGGTTGCTGATTGTTATTACCAGCTTCATCATCCTCCTCATTTCCCATCACCTGTTGTTCAAGTACAGCTAAACGATCTCTTGTGTCCAACAGGGCAGCAAGGATCTCATCAAGTTTTTGGGTTGTTGCTGCCCCTCCTTCAGGTGGAGCATTATTCGTAATGTTCCCCCTTGTTCTAACCATTTTCTGTTACAAGAAAATTCAGGTTTTTTTATCAGATTATGGACACTGATAGGTCAAGAGCTGTAACCTTCACTACGATACCAAGATGTAACGTCCTCATTTTAGTACTTTAGAACAAGTAAAAAAAAAAAAAAATTGATAAATGCTTCCTATTTCTAAATACATAATTTAGAACTCACAAATCAAAACAACCATTCTTATAACAGATAACCATATGCAGCTGTAATGACTCGGAGTACCTCCGATCTGTTCATTCCATGACTTGGTAATCTACTGATCTATTCATGAGTATCAAGAGTTGGCATTTTTATTTTAACACCTCACTCTTTCGGTTCTCTTCCCTAATCGAGATTGAGAATGCTCTGTCCAAGGAACCTATCTGAATAATTGTTACCATTATTCATCGGCATCTCATCCCTTAGACTAGGTGACATAGGACAACGCAATCAGCAGCTTGCGATACTTTGGCCAAAGATTTGAAACATATGCTTATGTCTCGTATTCCTTGACGGCATACTCGTCAATCGACGGAATACGTCCATCACCCCATTCCTTTGTTATGTAGAATGTCTTATACTGACTTACATCAGGTCTCTCTGCCCCAAGTTATTCACTCAGGAACGGATTAGTAAAATGACAACGTTATAAGGATGCTCACGGGGACTAGGGATATGCTAACATCTTTGCGTCAACCCTAGTTAACCGGAGTGTGTCAAGATACCCCGAGTCTCCTGGGGCAGCCTTATAACATGACCACGTTCCTAATCAGTCCCAGAGTAAAACTTGTTCGAGTTTAAGGTGTAAATCTTAACGATCAATGCGAAGGGTGTCGCCATAAGTCACCTGCATTGTTGTATCTTCGAGAAGATCCTAATCTTCTCGAAGGTACAACCCTGCAATCGACTTGTGCCATCAACCTTCAAATCCGCCTCGATAAGATCTACTAAATTTTAAGGTGTTACTTACGTTGAGTTAAAATTATACTATCAGACGCTCCCTTAAGGGTAGTCTTTCCCAGTCCTTGGGTTCCTCACCTTAGAATTACCTTTCTTAATAAAACCCATTACACAAGAGAAGTTTAATAAGATTGAGGTCCTATCAAGGAGTTCATAGAAAAACATAAATCTAAATCAACGAAATTGGACAATAACCCATAATCTTCACATGAGATTGCTAACCATACCCTTTTTAGGTTTATATCAGTTCTCATAACTGAAATTATATCTTACTTATTAGCATCGAGATATAGTGATTAAGAGTCCAATTAAACGTTGTCTTGACTTAGATCAAGACTAGGAAGTAATAATTTATTTAGCTCGTTTAGCTTCTACTCAGGTTTATTTTAACCTTAGCTTCCCGAAAGATAGTGATCTAAATTCCAATTTAGCTTTAGATAGAACATAATAGAACTACTAAACAATCTTAAGTATTCAGTCACATAACCTTGTAAGCTTACTTAGATAATCACAAAAGTCTCCAGTTATACAATAATAACAATGCTCTTAAGATCATTCGAACCGAAGAAGATCAAACCATCAAGATACGAATGCAAACACATAAGTAACAAATACCTCTTTTCATTCCTTTCAAGGCTAATCAAATACATTTTATTCATTCAAGCATATTTGATACAATACTCAACAAAGAAAAGAACATCTTTCTTCAAGTAGTACATTTAGATAATCAAATTGAAGTTCATCGTAAAACCAAATTAAACAATCTAATCATCATATCAGATCTGCGTTCTTTTACCATTTACGGCAACCATCTGCAAAAATTGTCAACACGGGTCAGTTCGGTGAACTGAGCATGATAAGCACTAACTCTTAAAACAAATGCAATCCACCAATTGCTCTCATTGAACAACCTGTTTAAATGAAATCATTTCACCAAACATGTAGACATATTTCAGACTATGCTCTTTTGTAATTCAAACATGACTATAAACGCGTAACTCATATTATAGTTACTAAATAGTCCTAGATACTTTTCAGATATTTCTTCATAAATATAAGTGACCAAGAAGAACAAATGTATCCAAAACAACTATCCATCGAATCCCAAGGACATGCAACACATCCAGAGACCATTACATTCAACATAATAAAATGAATATCATAATAATTCATGAATCCATCGGTATGTTAAAACAATTCCAACGATTAAATATAAATATATCAACATATACATTACAAGAAGAGAAAGAAACCGAGACATTGATTTCCCTTCCAATCATGCTCATGACTGTACCGTCCTCTCAAGAGTAATGCATTCACATTATACGCATGCGACTAAGCCAGTCGAGACCACAGGAAGAACTACAGTTCGTCAAAAATTCAAGTATAAAAATTACCTGTAGCTTACTGAGCAATACAATAGCCCTCATGGCAAGGCAGTAATAAATAATCCAACAAATAGACTTAACATAGCTTTCCATATTATTCAACAAATGATAAAATATCCAACGCGTCATCGGTTGTCGAGCACACTATTAACTCTTTATCTCAGTCAAGCACAAGACTAGATAATCACAATAATGAAGACGTAACCATGCACAATCACAACATCAATTCTATTGAGTCGAAACACTCAGCAACATACAGCTCAATCTAATCCCTACTAAAACACAGCAAGGACTTAAATCCAAAGCCGAAATCAAAAGAACAACCTTTTTATCACAGTCAAACAAGAGGCTAAATAACATTAAAACAAATGATGTTTCCTTATGCATATATAGTGACATTCATACTGAATCTAACACAACATGCACAACCTCATTTAACTGGAACAAATTCTTATGATAATACAGCCATGACTTATATTAGAAGTCGTTTTCAAGAAAAATAATCACAACAAGGTCTTCACAGAAGCTGAAATTCCATATCAGTATTTTCCTCAAAGTTTCATCCTAAGCCAAGCTACTACGGAATACAACAGGGTCTCAAATCGAGTTAAATTTGTAAAGAAAACCCTTCCTTTAAATTTCCACGAAGTGAGCAGAGAAAGGAACACAAGAATGTTAAGAAGGAGGTGAGCGATATGCATGCACAGCGAGGGTTTAAATCGAGAGTCAAGCCAACTAGCAACATATCGAGATCTCAAACAAATCGCAAACAAATAATGCTCATAAACAAGGCTTAGATTGAAGTTGATTTCATGTGACAACAATTCAAGAATCCCAATAGTATTCCCAGCAAAGCTTCTACATAAGTCGTAATTCAAGATACATATCAAGGACTCTAACTGAATCAATATCCTAAGTAATCTTAACTAAACATCAGCATTCGAAACTAAGCTTAAGCAGAAGACGAAACATACGAAACATAAAAAGAACTCAATCGATGCGTGCAGCGATATTCACTACTAAGCAACAGTATTCATAACAAAGCAACAGAAGTCGTAATACCAGTTACTTTTCAAGGACTCCAACTGAGTCTAACTAATAAGTATTCACATTCATGACTTCTACAGAAGTCCAAAATATATGAAACATTCCAAGGACTCCACAGAGTCATTTTCGTATATATATTCCTTGCAAACTTTCAACGGATTATATCCCAAAAATTGCAACACAGGGAGGACTTCTACAAAGTCGCATTCAAATAGTATAAACATAGCAAGTTATCCAACCAGAAGTAACTTAAAGTATTATAGCAAGATCCAACAAGATTCAGCAACCATAAAAAGTACGGCCGGTTCAAGCGAAGTGAAACCACAAGGAAGATGAAATACGAAACTATTCCTTGAGGTCTTTAAAGATCCGAGATTCCTAATTTCACGGGAAAAGAAGCACCAAAACAATGCTTCGACCAACCTGAATTGAAATCACACAAACGAGTTGTTCTAATGAAATCATTTGAAGGAAAGTAGGATTTTTAAAAGTTAGGGCCTAACATGCCTGGTAATGCCGCTTAAAAATCTGAAGAAGACCTCTGAAAGAGCTCGAGCCTTCTCCTCTTCTTCCACGTTAGTTTCAACAACAATAATTTGTTATTTCCATGCTTTATAAACTTTCCTCGACAGAGAAAAGAGCTAGTTATTCTCATAGTTTCCATGCAACACCAAGTAGACTGGTTTGAAGAACTAGTGATCAAACAGAGGGAAAACCAGAGTGCATGGAAAACCAAACAAACAACCAGTTTTCCATTTTGCATGTCTTCCCGAGCAATCCGAGCTCGGAAACGAGTTCTTTAATTGCATTAACTCCAAAATTCCCGCTCAATCTCCATTGCCACCGACCGCCATAGTTGGCGATGGACAAATGCAAACCAAAGACCATTTCCAAATTTGGCGACTCTGCCACGTCGGCCTCGATGGCCGTTTGAAACCTCCGCTAATTCCTTGTCCTTCATGCTTATCCCCTTCATTTAATGCCATAGAAACTACCACCCATGGCTCGCACCCCTTCATAGGTCCCCTTCCCCCACTAACATTAGTTAGGTTAGAAACATAGGTTAGATCATAAGGTGATACTTAGTCTAACTTCCTTAGTGCTAGGTTGCTAACCTTAGGAACATTTAGCTTATAGCTTAGGGCTAGGTTAGATTAACACTAATCCAACCCATAGGTTATTAACCTTAATAAATCCAGTTTAGGTCTAACAATTAGAATCGTTCAGTATAAGAACCAACAAATATACATTCACGAAAAGGATTCATTCCAGCACTGATAATAAGCTAGTAGTATAAATGTATCTGAATTTATTACCTGGCTCAAGATCAAGACCTTCCTGATATTACGATATCGGGAACCAATTCATTAACAAGATCGGCTGAGTTAACTCTGAATTGCTCATTCACACATTCGGACCTTACTGACCTTCGTAAGGTCTATAATTTTGTTCATCCGAGAATAAACTTAAAACATCTCTTGGATCAATGCCAGCGATCCAAGGTGAGTCATATAGCGGGTAAATCCACAATTTATTCCGAAATCAGATTAAACTCAGGTGCAAAAATGAAAGAAATAAAAGAGTCCAAGCATATCCTGGCTCAGTCAAAGATCTTCAAATGCAAAGAAGATACAATCTATATCAAGCATGACTTCACAATCAAAGGAACACATCCTTTTACAGAAGAAATCATATATCAACACTTGAATGCCCAGGAGGAAGTAACAATAGTTCAGGGTGTTACATGTATTATGTAGTAAAACACTTTGGATCAATTCTATAAGGAGGCTCTTAAATTTTGATTACTTGTATATAGGATTAAGCCTCAATATTATTATACAAAATTGATATATAGCCTTCTTTTACTTCAATGTGTTGTGTATTTTGGTGGTAATTTTATACTTGTGAATTTTTTTCCTTGTACTTGAATGATCCATTTTTACCTTCACATTAAGTCTTTCCTCCTTTAGCAAGTTGTATGTTGTGATTTATAAAACTTACTAATAATAAGTTGTGGAATCAAATTAAATCCCTTTATTATTGTTAAGTTTTACCTTCATATGGGAAATCTTGTTATGATAAAAGGTAGAAAGTTGTGCACATTAGTATCTCTCTTGTTAGGAAATCATTGTTTAGTGTTCACATTAAAGGGGTATTTGATATTTACCGTAAATTATACTTACGATTATATTGTTATTTGGGTTGTTTGTAATATTGTTGTGGTTATAACAATATTATGTAGATAGGTTATGAGAATATTTTGAGGGGTGATTTGTTATAGCAACCTCCTTAATTATAGGAGTTGCATCCCTATATAATTGTATGGTGTCCCATATGAAATAATATAGAAGATAGATTATTCTATCATTGATTTTTTGTTGTACATTTCTATAAATTTCATTCAAATCTATTATTTGGTATCGTAACAATAGTTTATGGTAATGGATCATTGATGAATTCTAAATGGGAAACTTTGTTTCCTAATTGCCCCATTCATGAGAGTAAAACAAAGCGCAAATTTCTTTTATGGATTTTTAGTATTGAAGTGGGGCATTCGGTGTGATTACACAACATGGGACCATCTCTCAAGCTATGGGACTTGCAAAACTTGAGATGGACCTCTGGAGAAAGATTCTTGCTTCCTAATCTACCTGCCACAAGCTACTCTAGTGAAGGTAGAACCTATTCTATCCTAATCTAACCATTCAAGGGGAAGAGAGAGAGAGAGAGAGAGAGAGTGAAAGAGCCTACACTAAGTGGTGATACACCAAAAAGGAAGTGGTTGAATCACAGACCCGGCCGCCTGAAGTGGAGAGAGGTGAGCAGAGGAGAGGGTGGACAAGATGCACCATAGACCAAAGATAGATTTCACATAGAACACCACTTTGAAACCCATTAAACATAGCTCCTAGGACCTATAACAAACATCAGAGTATGCACAAAATACCTCTGCAATGATGAGAGGTAAGAAGAGACAACAAAATAAGCCAAGGATGGATAGATGCATCACAAAATAGATTTATTGCTCCAAAATGTTACACAGTACATCATCAATGGGAAAGAGGAAAGAAAATGCCATTACAGAGCCATGGGAGGAGGCTTAGACTCCATGTTCTACCCTAAGGAAGAAAGAGAGAGGGGGGAGGAGAGGAGAAACAATGACAACCAACCCTTTGAATATGCCCCTCTATTACAATATATAGGAAGAATAAGAGAGAGAGAGGAGGGAAAAATTTGAATCCTACTTCAACCACCTAGAGATACGCATTGAATCTTGCTTTGAAAGCTCAACCACTATCAATCAATGCCTTTCTCAAATCCACCCCAAATATGTCATGTTTGGTTCTAGTTCTGATGGATCAAATCGAATCAGATCTGGTAGTTGGAGAAATCGGGCTCTGTATTAATGGCTTGGAAGACATTTTCCCATTTTCACCCACCAAATCCTATTAAGAATGATATTTTATGTTTCCATGGCGTAGAGGTGTGAGATGTTTCCAAAAAGTCTTCTCCCACCCAAATCTGAGTCTTCCAGTCAAAAGATATGGCCATTTGAATATTTGGATTGTGGGCATGTAATATTTTAAAGAGTTTGCCATACCGGGTCCATGTGGTAGCCTGCACACCTTGGAGATTTGGCCCCTACCTTTCTCTTTTGAAATCACATCGAACTGACATGTGGCAAATTTTGTGAGCTCCTTGGGATTCTTTGTATTTTTCCTGAGTCTCTTTGTTTGGCGGGGCCAAAATTCTGACCCTGGACACGTGGCGGCTGACACTTGTTTGGAAACCCCCCAAATTTTACCTATGAAATAGTGTCATGTTGACACTTGACACTCTTCACTGGCCTATCTTAATATTTTGACTATTCAATCCTCGAATTTTTCCCTTTTAGACTCTGAGACACGTGGAAGGCCCACGCTCATTTGAAAACCCTGTTTAGGATTTTACCTTTGAAGGAGCATCGTTAAGACACGTGGTGCCTTCACCTGCACTCTATACTTAGTCATTTTGGGCCCACTCTCTTTTTGACCTCTATTGACCATTTGCTACATGGAGGGTTGGTGCAAGTTTGAGTCTCCGGCCTAGATCCCACTTTTGAATGTGCACCATTAAGACACTTGGCACCCTTCATTGAGTCGAAGACTTTTCAATGGTCGGTGAAAATTTTGGGGCTCTAGATGTGTGGAAGTTTGGTGCTCATTTGGGTCTACCCCTTTGGATTTAATCTTTGGAGGTGCACCGTTTGGACACTTGGCTCCCTCCGTTGTCTCCTCCATACTTAGTCATTTTTGGGCCCGTTCTGAACCATTTATGAAGCCCGAAGACTTTAAATATTCATTGTTTCTTTTCCTTTGAGCCTCTAGTTCTTTGACACTACTCGGCTTCCTACCCTGACCCTGTTATTCCATTTTCGAGCCCACCTATAATCTATTTGCTAGATTTGAAGCATGGGTTCGCTCGATGAGCCTGTTTCTTGAATTTCTTCTTTGCGTAGGGTTGTTTTTGATCTTTCGTGAGCCTTGCCATCCATTGTAGAGTTCTTTCATTTACTGATTATAGGATTTGAACGTGAATTCTTTGGCTTCTTCTTATGGGGTCGTGGCTGATCAATTTTTTTAGGGGAAAATATGGATAACAATTTGGTGACTCACAGGGGTATCTACTGCTAGATGAGAGGACCAGTTACCTTGTTATATCCATTGGGCATGGAGTCAAGAATGATGGCTGATACTAATTTGACCCTTCTTTCAAAATGGACTCTCGATACTAATCATGCCTCGATCCACAATCCTAACCATTTGCACTCTCAATTTTCATAAGAAATCTTGAAACAAGGCTTTTGAGAGTAGAAAATTGTTTTGACCGGGGCTTTCATCTGTCCCTGAATGGGTTGTCTTGAAAATGTTCTTTAGTTTCTCTGCATTTGTTTTATTTTGAAATTTGCAACTATTTAGGTAAACTATGAGTCTTCTACCATGAATAGTGAAGGGCTGGCCTTAGTAGCTCTAGAGCAATATGAACAAAACTTATGTACAAAGACAAAATCATACATGCCTCAAATGAGACATGCAGAGTGTGCACAAGCACTTCTTCTACTAGAAACAAAGTCTACTCCTACTCCTAAACTAACCAGAGAGAAAAGGGGCTAAACAAATCCTACTATAGGTAGGGAGAAGTAGCTTCCCTTTCTCAAGAGAGGCAGCCATGCAAATGATTTGACACTAAATATGGCTTCTTGTATGAGTGAAAAACTGACTTTAAGCCGATCCTCCACCCATATCAGCAAGGTATCAACATTAATGGAAAATACCTCCTCAAGTTGATTGGCATTGGACTCTGGAGGTGTTGATGATGACCCTTGGTACTTTGATGCTCATCCTCATGCCCTGAAGTAGGCATGATTGGTTTTGGCTTCTCCCTTGGCTCTAATGAAGCCAAGTATCTGATTGGGAAAGGTATGGTCCTTTGAATCTGCCCATGGTTCTGAACTCTAACTCCAAGAATGGAGCCTTCTTGCTGACCCTCATGGATGGATGGTGTGGGAGGAATGATAGCCTCATACTCTTTCTCTTCCTCTGTAGTAGGTGTGACTTTTGGAAGATCAAAATCTTCCAACTTTGATTCAGGAGGCATGTTGTAAACTGTAGGTTGTGCTTGCATGCTCTCTTCCATGGTAGTAGGCTCTTGTGATTGAAGAATGAATGATGGGGGAGAAAATATTACAATTTCAACTGGATCCTTCTTATCAAAACATTCTTTTGAGTCTAGTAGGAAATCAAACTCTTTACTTATCCTATTGTAACAAGGTCTCTCCCTTTTGCATGGTGATCTTAAAATCTTCATTATCTTCACCATATGAAGCTTCATCTTCAAACATGAAGCTAATGAGTTCAAGATCCTCCAAAAAATCAGATTTTGGAGAGGTTGAATGGGAGAGGGGCTGTATTTTCTTGTGCAACCAGCTCATGATTTAGTGCCTCTAAATTTGTCTTGGTCACCTCCATATGCTCCTTTTTAACTGGGCTTGGAGTTGGTTGTTCTTCTTCCTTCTCTTGTGAAGAACATGGAAGACTCATATCTTCCAACCTTGGTTCCAGAGATACGTTGTGAGACATAGGTTGTTGTTCTTGAATGCCCTCCTTCATGGTAGCATAGTAGGCTCATATGCTTGGAAGATGGATGATGGAGAGAAAATGATGTGATCTCCATGGGATTTTCTCCATCAAAGCAATCCTCCAAGTCAGACAGATAATCTACCTCATTGTTGTCTTGTTGCATGTGCTCAACCTCCTCCATGGTGTCCTCCTGATTTGAAACTTTCTCACCATGGTTTCCCTCTTCCTCAAACATGAAGTTTGAAAGATCAAACTCTTCTTCAACATCAGAGCTGAAGGGGATGAAGTGGGAGGAAGAACTGAAGGTTCTTTCTGTAGCCTGCTCCACACTTGGGGCCTCTGAAACTATATGGTCCTCCTCCTCTGCTACAAATTCAGCCTCAGCCACCACTGGCTCTTCAACCTTGACCTCCTCTATTGGCTTGACCATCAAGGGGATCTTTGTAAACCCAAATTTAGCAGCCCAACTCATCATATTTTCTATTATTTCTTTTCTGTTGGGCTCCTCTTCTTGTTTGTCCTTGACTGGATTCTTGAGTATCTTCCCAACATGGACTTGGGAAAGTAAGAGGAGTGGCAGGTTGGGGTTCAACCAGCTTTGCAATTGTTTGTGGTGGGGAGGGAGGTGGAACTTCTTGTTTGTTTGGAGGGGATGATTGTTTGGAAGGAAAAGGGTAGAAGAACTGAGATGAGGTGGAAGATCAGGGGATGGAGAAGAGAAACCAACACTTGGGGCAGAAAAAGGGGCTTGACTCTTGATCATGCTGAAATGATAAAGACCGAGGAAGAGAAAATGAAGAGCTAAGAGGTGGTGGACTTACCCATTGACAAGGTTGTCTCGCACTTTGCTCATAAGCCTCAATGTCCTCAATCCATTGTGTAAGTTGAGGTAACACTTCAACCATGAAGCCAAGCTTCTCTGAGGGTTGTAATGTCTTGGAAAAGGGCCTTCCCATGGACAAGGTGCCCTACTAACCAATCTTGAATGCCTTCATTTGTGTTATGCCCTTGATGAACCCATCCGACCTCCATTTTTGAATTTTCTCCAATAACCAGCATTCTCCACATAGTTGTCACCATTGTATGCATCCCCTTGTTCTTGATAAGCTCCATGGCCAAACTAACTTTGACCTTGCTCATATGGGTAAGCATAATGGTCTGGATCTGATTATAATGCTGATTTGGAGGAGTTGGGAAATGCATTGGAGGTGAACTGCATTGTTGTAAGTGTGAGTTCCATGAAGGGAATGAAGTCATGATTGCACAACCTCATGGAATGGGAGAAAATGAAAGAGATGGAAGAAGAAAATGGATGAAAATGAGTGGAAATGGATGGAAAAGATCTGTAACTCAGAGAATGGGTTTTTTATCTAGATGGAGTCACCAGATGTGCTTACATGTGCCTCAAAAGGCTGAATTTAATAGGAACACACCAACTTGCTAAATGAAGTGGTAAGGTGCTTTCAGACCTGTCCCACTGGGCATGCTAAAATTGTTAGTGTAGAATCATAGCACCCCTGAATGGCCTTGGGTGTGAAGTGGGGCATTCGGTGTGATTGCACAACATGGGACCATCTCTCAAGTTGTGGGACTTACAAAACTTGAGATGGACCTCCGAGAGAAAGTCGGTTCTTGCTTCCTAATCTACCTACCACAAGCTACTCCAGTGCAGGAAGAACCTATTCTATCCTAATCTAACCATTCCAAGGGGAGAGAGAGAGAGAGAGAGGGTGAAAGAGCCTACACTAAGTGGTGATACACCAGAAAAGGAAGTGGTTGAATCACAGACCGACGCTTGAAGTGGAGAGAGGTGAGTAGAGGAGAGGGTGGACAAGATGCACCATGGACCAAAGATAGATTTCACATAGACACCACTTTGAAACCCATTAAACACAACTCCTAGGACCTGTAACAAACATCAGAGTATGCACAGTATACCCTATAATGATGAGAGGTAAGAAGAGACAACAAAATAAGCCAAGGATGGATAGATGCATCATGAAACAGATTCTATTGCTCCAAAATGTTACACAGTACATCATTAGTGGGAAAGAGGAAAGAAAACACCATTATAGAGCCATGGGAGGAGGCTTAGACTCTGCATTCTACCCTAAGGAAGAAAGAGAGAGAGGGGGATGGAGAAACAATGACCAACCCTTTGAATATGCCCCTCTCTATTATAATATATAGGAAGAATAAGAGAGAGGAGGAAAAATTGAATCCTCTTCAACCACCTAGAGATACGCATTGAATCCTACTTTGAAAGCTCAACCACTATCAATCAATGCCTTTCTCAAATCTGCCCCAAATTTTTCATGTCTGGTTCCTTGGTGGATCAAATCGAATCAGATCTGGTAGTTGGAGAAATCGGGCTCTGTATTAATGGCCTGGAATATGTTTTCCCATTTTTCACCCACCAAATCCTATTAAGAATGATATTTTATGTTTCCATGGCATAGAGGGTGTCGAGACATTTCCAAAAAGTCTTCTCCCACCCAAATTTGAGTCTCCAGTCAAAAGATATGGCCATTTGAATATTTGGATCACGGGTGCACGCAATATTTTAAAGAGTTTTTGTACCAGGTCCATGTGGCAGCCTCGCACACCTTAGAGATTTGGCCCCTACCTTTCACTTTTGAAATCATGCCAAACTGACATGGTGACATCTTCCATAAGCTCCTTGGGATTCTTTGTATTTTTCCTGAGTCTCTTTGCTTGGCGGGGCCAAAATTCTGACCCTGGACACGTGGCGGCTTGGCGCTTGTTTGGAAACCCACCCCAAATTTTACCTATGAAATATTTCTGTTGACACTTGGCTCCTCTCCACTTTGGCCTATCTTAATGCTTTGACTATTAAACCCCGACTTTGTCCCTTTTTGGACTCTGAGACACGTGGAAGGCCCACGCTCATTTGAAAACCCGCTCAAGGATTTTACCTTTGAAGGAGCATCGTTAAGACACGTGGCACCTTCCACTGCACTCTATACTTAGTCATTTTGGGCCCGCTCTCCTTTTGACCTCTGTTGACCATTTCTACGTGGAGGGCTGGCACAAGTTTGAGTCTCTGGCTTGGATCCACTTTTGAATGTGTGTCGTTAAGACACTTGGCACCCTCCAGTTGAGTCAAAGAATTTTCAATGGCGGTGTAACTTTTTGGGGCTCTGGATGTGGAAGCTTGGCACTTGTTTGGGTCTGCCCCTTTGGATTTAATCTTTGGAGGTGCATCATTTGGACACTTGGCTCTTCTGTTGTCTCCTCCATACTTAGTCATTTTTGGGCTTGTTTTGAACCATTTGTGAAGCCCGAAGACTTTAAATCTTTTCTGTTTCTTTTCCTTTGAGCCTCTAGTTCTTTGACACTTGCTCAACTTCCTACCACCCGACCTGTTATTCCATTTCGAGCCTGCCTGTGTCTAATTTGTTGGATTTGAAGCACGGGATTGTTTCTTGAATTTCTTCTTACACTTCGGGTCGTTTTATCTTTCACAAGCCTTGCCACTCTATTGTAGAGTTCCTCTTGTAGAAATTAATCTGATCTAATACAAAGAATCTATGAAATAGCTACAAACAATAATTGAAATCAACAACTCTATATTATATTTTTTATTATATGCATTCACTATTACACTCCATTATATAGGAGATGTAAAATAACAATCATTATAGCAACATTTGTCTTCATATACAACCATACACCCATATGGTTTGACCTCTCACCAATATAATAATAAAACAATACTAATTGTTTTATTATTCTAACTTACTAACTTACCACATACTAACCACATTTTACATTTACTATTTACATTTACATAGTAAATGTACTTTCACTAATTTACCATAATAATAATTACACATGTAATTATTATTCACCCGTCATACAAATGGAGCACTAAGATATATTTCCTAACATTCCCCCCCTTAGTGCGAACATGGGGAAAACCTGCCTTATACTTGCACCTGCTCATGATCTGATGATTTTACAGGATGATCATAAACCTAATGGATGGTTTTTCATAGGGTTGACCATAAACCAAAAATGATGGTTTTGCATAGGGTTTACCAACAACCGAAAATGGTGGTTTTACAAGTGGTGTACCACAAACCAAAAGGGTGATGGTTTTGCATAGGGTTTACCAACAACCGAAAATGGTGGTTTTACAAGTGGTGTACCACAAACCAAAAATGAAGGTTTTCAAGTGGTTTACCTACAACCACATCATGATATGCCAAGTATTATTCTTAGCCCTCATCACATCTCACTGCAGGGAATAACATAGGAAATTCTATTTGAAGCTGCTGCATATATAGAAAATACCAGAAATGTAGAAAACTAGAAATGGAACATTGAGATCATGTTCCCCCCTCAATGTGAAATTTCATTTATTCTGAAAACCACAATAGGAACACTGCAACCAAACACTCTACCAGAAATACAAAGAAACAACAGGAACACACTGTATAAAAAAATAATCACCATAGCTGATACGGCCCCATCCTGTCGTTGGTGACTGACGAGAGGTCGTTGAATGACCTCCAACCTCCTGTGCCTCCTTCCTCCAAGAAATTCAATTAGTATAGAAATTCTTCATATTTATAGTCAATTTCATCTGTTATTTGTTCATCTCTAGCTTCCCATTCTACAATTTTGCTTATATCTATAGGTGTTTTTTCTTTTCCATCTACTATCCTCCATAGGTTTTTATTCATTAACTGCATCTGAATTTTTACTCTCCATGTATGGAATTTCAGCTCATTAAATTTATCTAATGGTGTATCCATTTTTCTGAATCTAAATATCCAAAAAAAATTGAATGTAGATTTGAATTACCTTTGATTCTCTTATTTCTTCAAAAAACAACAATGATCAATGTGTTGTATAGTAAATTGCACCTTTATCCCAAACTACGAACTGGGTTTTCTAAAATTTCTATTGTAACTTTCTGTATAATAGATCGTTCCACACGCAAAATTTTGGAGAAACCCAGATCAAAAAAAAAAAGTTACGAGATCATCTTCGAGACAGATTTAACCTGCTCTGGTACCAAATGTAGAAATTAATCTGATCTAATACAAAGAATCTATGAAATAGCTACAGACAATAATTGAAATCAACAACTCTATATTATATTTTTTATTATATTCATTCACTATTACACTCCATTATATAGGAGATGTAAAATAACAATCATTACAACAACATTTGTCTTCATATACAACCATACACCCATATGGTTTCAACCTCTCACCAATATAATAATAAAACAATACTAATTGTTTTATTATTCTAACTTACTAACTTACCACATACTAACCACATTTTACATTTACTATTTACATTTACATAGTAAATGTACTTTCACTAATTTACCATAATAATAATTACACATGTAATTATTATTCACCCGTACATACAAATGGAGCACTAAGATATATTTCCTAACACCTCTGTTGCCTAATTGTAGGATTTGAATGTGAATTCTCTATCTTCTTCTTATGTGGGGTCGTGGCTAATCAATTTTACGGGGGAAAAATATGGATAACAATACCTACTACATACGACTGATATGTGGCTTTGAGAAGTTTGTTCCTCAATTAGTATTCCTTTCGGTCTTTGATTTGGATCTCAACACAATATATTTTGACATTCGAATGTGCCACGTCTGAATTACTACTATGTTTGGCTATGCACTCAGCTGAAAGGAATGATAAGAAGATTGTTCTAAGCCATGATCTCAAATGATAGTAGCACACCACATTAGATTTCTGCCAAAGCGAGAAGAGCTAAAATACCATATATGGAAATCGAGTCATAATCCCTAATGCTCAATACATTACAATAGAATGACTTGAATTATTCAATAAGAAAGATGTACATATAGGAGGAGGAAGTTCAACTACTACCTAAATTAGTGGTGAAGAACTCCCACTAAGCTGATATTGGTAGTTAAGTTAACTCAAAAGACTAGTAAGCTAACTACACATAGCGAGAAGCTAACTCAACACAACTAGTAAGCTAACTCCACACAACTAGTACACCTAAGCAAGCTAACCCAACAAGTGTAGGGCTAACATAAGTGTAATAATTATCACGATAAATAAATAAAAGGATAAATAATAACCTACACTAACAATTAGTATTCCTTTTGGTCTTTGATTCGGATCTCAACACAATATATTTTGACATTCGAATGTGCCACGTCCTGAATTACTACGCATTTGGCTATGCACTCGGCTGATCCATATTTGAAGACTTCTATATGCTTTGTAGCTACCTAATTCTATCCACTTGGAGTTAGTTGAATCATCTCTGTTAAACCATCATCATTCTTTGAGTTGGAGATCCGTAATTATATAAAGGAGGAGACTGACTCAAAGTATATCTACTGAGATCTCAATCAAGCATTTTGTTACAAAATCGTATTGATTTCCAAATTTTTATTGAACTTAGAAGTTCCAAATCTTCTACCAAGATCTCATTGATAAATATGTTCAAAGGTTTATTTTGAGGTGGAAGATTGATTTAGATCTGAAATACATTTTCTAATTGAGTTCTCTATCCTGTCACTTCATTGTTCGCACTCAAAGATCTAAATTAATTTCTTTGTTATCACAAAATCCGTTCTACTCCCAATCCATTGCATCAACATGCAGCTATCCACCATTCACCTCATTCATTGGTGTGAATTCTATACATATTTTTAGCTATTCAGGTTCGAGTCTTCATTGTATTCCTTCCACTTGTGCATTTGAGTCGAACAATCTAACATAGTTGATTCTTAGACATTACATTTGTGAGTCAATATGCTAGTGTGGAAATATTTTTATAGTATATGGTTAAATCTATTGGAGTCTTTTTCTAGTAAGTTGTCAAGTTTTTATATTTCCACCCATTAATATATGTCTCTGTTAGCATTAGTTTCATCCACCAAATTGAAGTGTTCATCTAATTTTTTTCATCAAAAGTATCGTCCTTGTTTATAAAAAATATTCAAATTATATATATATATATTTCCGGTGTCATCGAGTTTGTATTTTCATTGACATTTTTCATTTGTAAGCAATATAAGTCTTATCTGTTTAAGTCATTCATTCGAGTCAAAGTCATCAAAAGTATTAAAAAAAATTCCTGTGGATGCATTTTCGGTGTTACACAACGTCCAAAAAATAAATGATTTTACATTGTGGGGGGGAATAATAAACAATGTAGGAATTATTGAGCTTCATATCCAAATCATTTGAGTTAGAATCACATACAATGGAGGATGGAGGCATCGAGATGATGGAGGAAAACCAATGACCTCTTGTTAGTTCATCGATGATGGGGCCATAGTTCTAGTATGGTGACTTGTGTTTTCAGTTGTGTGGCGTGGATTCAAGTTTTTCATCTTGTTAGTGTGGTGTGAATAATAATAGAGAGGTTTATTCTTGTTCATGTGTGTATGTGCCTATTCTACATTATTCCCTTATATAATAACATAGTGAATAACATATAACACAATGAAATGCAATATCATGAGTCTTAAAGAGGTTGAGCAGTCATATGTGTTCATGTTCATACCTAGGTTTGTGGTTAGCCTCACGGAAAACCATTAAAGGTTGTTTAAATGTATTCCTTCTTGATGCCCCACTTTCTTTAGGTCATATGTGTAACACTCGATTTTGCAAATTATCTTGGTGAATGTTTTTCATACTGTTATAACTTCTGAAATGAAGGCAAACATGTTAAGATATGTTCTGATCTTAAGAGAATGTGTTGCTAACTTGGATTCTTGCATATTATAATTCATTGCATAGGACTGCAGTTATTGTACTTGCGTGTTTGCTGATATGACGACAAATTGTCGTATACTTGCTAAACTCTCGTGGCTGATTGACAACACACTTTGAATCAATTCCATTGATCCAAAGTATGTTGTGGTCTTCTTGTGTTTGCTTGTCGATTTACTCTTGAACCGAACCAGAAATTGATATGAACGTGCAGCGCCTGATTTCAGGTATGAGCGGCTATACGTAAATGCCAACAAGCAGGGTTTGATTCTTGAACCTGTCTTTGTCGAACTTGGGACCTCGTGAGGCAAGAAACGCCTGGACACGGGTGGCCTTGGCATGAGATACAAAGGAGTGAACGTCCTGCACAGCATAGTTACGGGAGTTAGTTGAGAGATCGGGTTAGGGGTTGATTAGTGTTAGTGGTTAGTATGAATTAAACCTAAACTAATCCTAAGTCTAACTTGCATCCTAAACTACTATCCTAAGTGGATTTTTAAATTAAAAAAAAAAAAGGGGAAAAATAGACCTAAGCCCTAATAACCTAAGGCTAAACTAAGACCTAGGTTGAACACTATATGCAACCTAAACTAATCCTAATCTAAAGGGGCACGTCAGACCCTTGGAGGGAAAGGATAAGGATGGAGGAGGGTATTCATTAGCATTTATTGGAAAGTCCATACGTGGACAGCGCCAGTTTTGGTGGGGCAGGTAAGAAATGGAGGCATCTATTTGGAGATAGAGCCAAATTTGGTTTTGCATGGGAAATTTGAAAATTGAGTTCGCCAACTCAAGTTGGCGGTGGCGTGGGAAGTTAGGAAAAGGCAGAGCCTTTAATGCATTGATTGTTCTCGGTCCTCGCGACCAGCTCGCCTTGGAAAGTGTATGAGGGAATTCTGATTTTCATTTTGTTGATTCGGGCTTTTGCAAAGTTGCTCTGCATTTGGTTTTTCTGGTCTGGTTCAGTCGACCCAGCTCTTGGAATTTGACACTGTTCTTGGAGATTTTAAGGCTGTTGTTGAGCCTGAAGCAGAAAGGAGTGCTGGGAAGTTTTTGTTGTCGCTGAGGAAGGAAATAACGCGCAAACGAAGCTTCTTCGGGTTCTGGAAAAGAGATTACAGGCATGTTAAGCCCTTCTCTTTAAAAATTCTTGCTTTGTTTAAGTGTCTCATTAAAACAACCCTGCTCTTGGGTTTGGATTGTGTGATTGCTGTCGAGTCGATTGATTTGGATTTTGTTGATTCTTGTTTTCTTTTTTTTGGGAAATGTTAAGAAGAATTGTTTCTGGTTGCTTGGCCTTGATTTGTTTTGCACGAATCGAGTTAGAACATGAATTACTGTATCGAAATGTTGACAGTATGGTGGATTGAAATAGATAGTTTCTTTCTCTGTTCATGTTTTATGAGATAGGAACAGGCCTTGTGAAATGTTCTCCTTTCTGTGAAATCATTTCCTTTGCTGTTGTGTTGGAACTGTCTTTGCATGTAAATGGAAGTAGAATACAGTTGTGTGGTGTTGTTATGGTTTGGGTTCGTCGACCCTTGCTGTCGTTTTTGGAAATGATAGGAAAATCATTTCCCTGTTGCTGTGTTTAACTGTCTTTGCACTCTCGAATGGAATACCTCCATGTTGTGCTGGTTATTGACATTAGATGGAGTTCGAACTGGTTTTTCTTGTAAAATATGATATGGAACTGTGTAGGCAGCATGGGTTATTTCATCATCTGTACTATTGTTTTGTTGTCACCAGAATTTGCGATATGATTGTATTGGTTGTGTGAACGGCCTGAGGTCGTTTCTGTACTGAAGTTTCATTGAGGAAAATAAGATCTTTTGTTTGTTTACTATCTGCTGTTCGGGATTAAGAGAAATGATAACACGTTTCTTTTTTTTGGTGTTTCTTTCCTTTTCTTGCTGAATGAAATAAAACTTTTCGCTACCTTCTGCCTGCTGTTTCGGGATTATAAGGAAATGGCATTTGGTATTTTAAAGGAATGAGCATTAGAATGTTATATGAGAGTTCGTGAAAGTTGGAAAAGAAATAATTTTTCCTTCTGAACTCATAGAGAAATATATTGTTTCTTGCTAGGAAGGTATGATGATTAGTTGTGTTTATTAATGTTGATCGGTCTTTTAAGATCGAACTGTTTTGGTGATTACGACTTAGCCTTGGATTGCTGAACAAAAGAATAAATGCATAGAAATTTTGTCTTGCTGTGTGGGTTGTCTTGATTGTACTAGATCCATGTATTTGACACCCTGTACGGTTTACTTTGATAAAGGTAATGACATCTGATTTTTGCATTCTGGAGTTCTGCATACTATCATGAACTTGGAAAATGGATTGAGTAGAATCATTTATTGGAAGGGAATTCTTCTTCTGTCTGCTGTTCTGACTTGGTGAAATTCGTAGTCATGTGATTATTGGACTTGCTGTAGGTAACAACAATGAATAAAATGTTATTTTGAACGGGATACGTTCATAGGATTAGAAAGTCATGTGATTAATTGACTGTATGATTGAATAATTGTTTATCTGTTTAGCATACAGTGAAAGAAATATGGTTTCTTTAGTATGGTAAATATATGGTATACATCCTTATACTGTTTGATCTTGGATGAACATAATGTGGTACTAACCTGTTTTGGATTTCCATATGAGCCTGATTCAAATGAAATATGGAAATGGATGATGAATTCTTCCCTGTTTTCATTAAAGCTGATTATGAATGAAACTACTCTACTGCTGGAAAGTGAATTCTGAATGGATTTTGTAAGTTTCACTCTGAACTGTTATCTTGATTTGTGTTTCGTTTGGATTCCATTATTAGAACAGCCATTTGGAAAGAAATTGGGTCATGGATGAATGACTGGGAAAAATGATCTGTTCTTCTTTTATTCAGTTGGAAATCTATAATTCGTTGGTAACGAATCTTGTAGTGCTTAGATATGAGCGACTATATGCATTGCTGTTCACTTTCTTGTCTGTGCTTGATTGCTTGGATTCTTATATGATGCATGAACTGAAAGGAAAGTAAAGAGGTTTACATTTCAGTTAGTTTCATCCTTGCATTTATTATTAATGAAAGGCGTGGAAAGGATAACAGTATGTTATATCAGCAGCAAGCTATTTGTATTTTCTAACTTTGTAATTATTGTGAATTAAGACTTGTAACGGTTATGTGGAAACGGGACAGCAGTTCTTTGGCTGATTGTGATGATATTTTGATAGTTCAGTTGTTATGCTGATCTTTCTTTTGTACCTATTTCGTGATTGATGTCTTACTGTCGTTTCATAAAAGCAGGGTTCTTTTATTGAGACAGTTAGTTGAAGCACCTTATTTTAAGGATAAGTGCTTAATATGCTCAGTTCATTGAACTGACCCGTGCAAATTATTTTGCAGATGGAATTTGATTAGAATGAAGACATGGTTGTTTTCTGATGCTTCTTGATTAGCTGAAAGATAAATTGTAATTGTTGCTTTTATTCCTCTTCGAGGAATTGTGGAAAGAAGAATGTATATTCTTCTGTCTATGAGTTGTATTGATGTTTTATTGTAAACCATGCCCATTCAGTTGGATTGGCAAATGTACAGATTATGACATGAAATGTTGAATACAATTACAAGTGTGATATTTTTATAATTATATCAGTTTGATGTTGTTGACTAAATTGGAAATATAACGTTATTTCTTGATTTGGATTTGTTTAATTGTCCTTGGATGGATGTTAAATGGAAACTGATCTCTATTCTTACCTAAATGCAACTTTTAAGTTGAAAAATGCA
Source organism: Taxus wallichiana var. yunnanensis (assembly GCA_018340775.1). NCBI lineage: Eukaryota > Viridiplantae > Streptophyta > Pinopsida > Cupressales > Taxaceae > Taxus > Taxus wallichiana. The sequence goes on along the minus strand of CM031234.1, from coordinate 424,613,554 downwards.
ATTAGTTCATACTTGGGTAAAGATGAATTTTTAATTGACATTAAAAAGGTTTAAGAAGAATATGAGTCCATAATCGAAAGGGTATTCAGGATTAGCTTAGGAGCTAAGGAATATCAATTAATTTCGGAGTGTTCGAACTTCGTTTTCGAACTCCATTAATGATCTCGTATGCTAAATTCAGAATAAAGGATATAGGATAAGTATATCCATAACTAATGGACCTTAACTATATAACGTTAAGGAGAACAAATGAATACATTTCTTGGGAATTAGACCTCGTTTAAATGACGTCTAATAAGTTAGTATTCTGAATTTAGTTACAGTTGGGAAAACCTTGGCTAAGTTTAATGGGTTAAACTTATCACGTCCGACGGTACGGACTGCTTAATCCAATGATTAAGAAGTGAACCAAGTAGGGAAATGTAGCCCTTCGATATGAAGGAGAAGATGCATAGCAAGCTAATGGACGGTTTTAGTCCCTCTTAGCTATATACAACTGTAACGGAAACAAGGATCAAGGGATCAGCATGGATGCTGAAAGTTGATTCTTAATTATTAAATCGTATCCAAATCACTTGAGCAGGATGTGTATTCTCGATGGGAGAATTCTGTAGGACATTGGCATACGCCAGCTACAGCAAGGTGTCTCCATGAAGACGGGGTCTTCATGACGACACACTGTTGCAGCTGACATATTGCAATGCCCTCCCGAATTAAAACATCAAGAATACATAGGCTGAATGTGTAACTGTTGGCAGGGGATAGAAGTATGATCTGGTATACGGAGTGACTCCGGAATACTAAAGATAACTAGACACACGGGGTCGTGGGGAAACGACACCGTATGTCTGCGTATCTTTAGTTACCGGGAGTGCCTTCCTATATTCGTTCATATTACTAACTGTAATTGGAAGTTTAAAACTGACCTTAAATGAAGAGGACTGGTAGGAACCAGGAAAGACCATTCTAGATAACAGGTGAAGTGAAGTGAAGGACGTATTCCGTTGATGTGTATCACATCCAGGAATATGATCATGCAAAGCATGTGAAAATCTTTGGCCAAAGTATCACAATTGCTGGTTGCGTTGTCCTTATCACTTAATTTAAGATGCAGGATGTCAGATGAATATCAGTAACAGATATTCAGATAGGCTTCTTAAATGGATCACTTCGATAACCGGAAACGGTTATGAGAACAGGTATATATAATATACTATGCATAAACGAACATGAAGGATCGGTTGTTGCCGAGTCATGAAATGAAGGATCGTTGAAACTCCGAGCCATGAAAATGGAAGATCAGCAGTTCCTCGAGTCATTTACAGCAGCATATAGAATCTGTTATAAGATTGAATGGCATTGAATGTGTGTTCCATATTGTAAATATGCGAACAGGGAACATTCGTTTTAAAAGAAATTGTGTGATCCAAACTGTGTTGTTTGGGCAGAGAACAATTATTAAAACTTGAACGTGTGTTTGAATTTTATAATTCATAACAGAGAACGTTATCAAAAAAATAAAAAAATTCCCTTGTTCTGGTATCTTAAAATGGGGATGTTACATCTTGGTATCAGAGCTGAAGGTTGCAGCTCTTGGACCTAATGAGTCCACGATATTAATAAGGTTTACATTTTCTTATTGAACAGAAAATGGTCAGGACAAGAGGGAATGCTGCGAATAACCCGTTACAGGGTGGAGAAGCGGCATTTGCCCAAAAAAGTTGGATGAAATCCTTGCTGCCCTACTTGATACGAGGATCGTTTGGTGCATCTTGGAATAGCATCAATGGGCAATGAAGAGGAGGAGAATGAAGCTGAAATAAATGATCATTTGCCCTGTGGACAACATCAACGGAGGGAATCCGGGTGTTGATGATAATAATGTAAATGCTCCTAATCCCCCTGAAAATAAAAGGGCAAGATTAGTAGCTGAACTTACAAATGATATAAAGAGAATAAGTCCTCCAAAGTTTGATGGAAAACTCTTGGGGACCGAAGTGAGCGGCTCGGTGAAATGGAGAAATACTTTGCAATAAGAAACTTCTCCGAAGAGACTAAAGCGATATGGGGAGCATATCAGCTTTCTCATGAAGCATCATCGTGGTGGGACAACTGTAAGGTTGAGCTGAATATTGTCGAATCAGACATAACTTGGGATCAATTTAAGGGTTATTTTAGGCAACGATGGCTGCCTCAACTCTATTTTGATAGGAAAATGACTAAATTTCAGAACTGGTCGCAAGGAAGGCTGTCGGTGACGGAATACTGGGAAGGGTTTACTAAACTCCTTAAGTATGTGCCGCAGTACCAAGCTGATGAGAAGTTCAGAATACGGAAATTCATAATGGGACTGAATCCCATCATTGGGGGTGAAGTGGATGTCCATGGCCCAACCACCATGGATGGAGTTGTTGAAAAGGCAATCAGACAGGAACAGAAATTGAGGGCAATATCTGCTCACAGGGAAGAGATAAGGAAGAAGATTCCCAATCCTTCTTCGTCTCTTGCACCAAAAAGGGGACCTTGGAAAAGGTTTGGTGTGAAAAACAAAATTGTTGTAGATAACAACAAGAAACCTGTGATGAACAGACCTGTAAATAGCATGCGGAACAGCTTCACAAAAGTGAATGGCATTGGACAGAAGTCCTATGGAAGCCAGAATGATAACTTCAAGGCTGGTAACAAATTTGAGCCTAGAAAAGGGCCAGCTGGAGGATGCTTCAACTGTGGAAAGGACCACTATGCGAATCACTGTCCTCTGAAGAAGGATGATCGCGGACAGCAGCATAGGATACACGCTGCAGTGGCTAACAGACAAGCTGAAAAGCAAGTGACGCCCATAGAAGTTACGGGTAAGTTATTCGGTACACCTGTAGTTATAATTTTTGATACTGGAGCTACAGAATGTTTTATTTCTGCTAAACTTGCTGTGAAACTAAAAAGAAAGGCTGCAAGAATGGATAAAACATGGACAGTGCATTATGGGAATAATGTTGTCCATACAGTCGAAATGTGCCTTTTTGGGGCAATTCTTGATCTGCCTAGTTTCTCCACCGAAGTTGACTTGTATGTCACTCCTCTAGGATCATATGACATCATTATTGGAATTAACTGGTTGGCTGAACATAAGGCAAAGGTCGACTGTTACGAAAAGCAAATCTGTTGCTTTGATGACCTGCAGAAAGCAGCAGTCATTCAAGGTGTAAAACGGGAAGTTGCAGTTAGGAAACTGACGGCTATGCAACTAAAGAGGGCTAAAAATAGAGGTTGCACTTTGTATGCAGTAAAAATGACAGAAAATGCGAGAGGAAGATAATGATTTCATGGAAAGATATCCATTGTTGAGGGATTTCCATGATGTGTTTCTGGAATAATTGCCAGGTCTTCCGCCCAAACGTGAGTTTGACTTCGCAATAGAAATCAAACCAGGAATAGAACCCATATCTAAGGCACCTTATAGAATGACTACCATTGAGTTGGTAGAGCTGAAGGCTCAGTTACAAGAACTTCTCACTAAGGGGCTGATCAGACCGAGCGTCTCACCTTGGGGAGTGCCAGTAATTTTTGTAAAGAAAAAGGATGGCACTTTGAGGCTGTGCATTGATTACAGAATGCTGAACAAAGCAACTATCAAAAATCGATACCCACTTCCTAGGATTGATGATCTGTTTGATCAGATGCGAGGAGCATCAGTTTATTCAAAAATAGATCTGCGATCAGGGTACCATCAGCTGAGAATAAAGGAAGAAGATATTCATAAAACAGCTTTTAGAACGAGGTACGGGCATTATGAGTTCACGGTGTTGCCTTTTGGGTTGACTAATGCACCTGCCGCCTTCATGAATCTAATGAACAATATTTTTCAAGAATACTTAGACAAGTTTGTGCTTGTATTCTTAGACGACATTCTTATATACTCTAAAAATGTTGAAGAGCACCAAGAACATCTCAGGATAGTGCTGGAAATCTTAAGAAAGAGGAAGTTGTATGGCAAACTGTCCAAATGTTCCTTTTATGATGCAGAAGTGCATTATTTGGGACACGTTATAAGCAAAAATGGGATAGCTGTTGACCCTTCAAAGATCACAGCTATAACTGAGTGGCCTGCACCTAAGAACGTGCACGAAGTGAGGAGCTTCATGGGCTTGGCTGGATATTATCGAAAGTTCGTTAAGGACTTTTCAAAAATTGCTGCCCCAATCACTTCACGTTGCAAAAGAAAGAAAAGAAATTTGTCTGGACAGACAAATGTGAATCTGCCTTTAAAAAGTTAAAGGAACAGTTAACTACAGCACCTATTTTGACTGTACCTGATCCAAATGGAGATTTTATGGTTGTAACGGACGCCTCAGGAGAAGGCCTTGGAGGTATTCTATTACAGAATAACCATGTCATCGCTTATGAAAGCAGAAAGCTTAAGTTACATGAACAGAATTATGCTCCACACGATCTTGAACTCGCTGCCATTGTTCATGCACTTCAAATGTGGAGGCATTATCTTTTAGGCAAGCCCTTCGAGCTAAAAACAGACCATCTAGGGCTGAAGTATATTTTACTCAGCCAAATCTGAATGCAAGGCAACGAAGATGGTTAGAATTTCTGTCTCAGTATGATTTCGATATAAGCTACATTAAGGGTAAGGAAAATAGGGTAGCAGATGCTCTGAGTCGAACGAAGCATATCTCTGCTCTTATAACGTTAAGAACTCGGTTTAAGGATGAGGTGAAAGATGCCTTGGAATCAGATCCTTATTTCAAAGACAAGTCAAATCAGCACTTCTTTGTAGACCCGCAGACGTCGGTATAAGGGATTCGCGTTTTGATAATGAAGGAATTTCGAGGTTCGAAAACAGGGTATATATACCTGTGGCAAATGACTTAAGAGGAAAATTGTTAACTGAATTCCATAATTCACCTTTTTCTGGACACCCTGGCATTACAAAAATGCTCGCTGATCTTAAGCAGCAATATTTCTGGAAGGGAATGAAAAAGGATGTGGCAGAGTTTGTAACACACTGCTTGGAATGTCAGCGTGTTAAGGCGGAACATATGCACCCTGCTGGATTATTGTATCCCCACAGTATTCCGCAGTATAAATGGCAAGTGATAACGATGGATTTCATTCAAGGATTGCCTATGTCAAGAAATAAGCATGACATTATCCTGGTTGTAGTCGACAAATTGACCAAAGTGGCACACTTCATTGCTGGTAATTTGAAGGACGATGCACCAGTGCTAGCAAGAAGATTTGTACATGAAATCTTCAGATTGCATGGAATACCGGAATTAATCATATCGGACAGAGATCCGAGGATGACATCAAGGTTTTGGCAAATGCTTAATGCGGCCTTGGGGACTAAATTGAACTTCAGTTCTGCATATCATCCAGGAAACGGATGGACAGACTGAGAGAGTTAATCAGGTTTTAGAGGACATGTTAAGGATGTATTGCATGGACCAGCAGTATAAATGGGAGGAATACCTTCCGCTGGTAGAATTTGCTTACAATAACACCTATCATGCCTCTTTAAAAATGGCACCCTTTGAAGCATTGTATGGAAGAAAATGCAAAACCCCTGTCAGCTGGGACAGCGTTGAGGACAGAGAGGTAATTGGGCCAGAAATCCTTATGGAAATGGAACAGCAAATCAAAATGATTCGGGAACATCTAAAGGAGGCTGCCAATAGGCAAAAGAGTTATGCAGACTTGAAGCGGGTTGACAGGCATTATAAACTGGGAGAGAAGGTCTTTCTTCGGGTGAAGCCAAAAAAGAGCTCAATAACTTTTGGCAAGGCTACCAAGTTGTCACCACGTTATGTGGGACCTTTTGAAATTGTTGAAATAATCAACCCTGTAGCTTATCGTCTAGCATTACCTCCTGCTTTGTCTCAAATGCATGATGTTTTTCATATTTCTTTGCTTAAGAAATACGTGACAGATTTATCACATGTGCTAAATTGGAATTCCTTGCAGGTCCAAGACCCAGGAATAATCGTGGTTAAGCCCATTCGAGTGCTGGGAACTCGCCAGTTGTACTTGAGAAATCGCGAAGTGAACCAATGTAAGGTCCAGTGGGACCAGTTCAGCGAAGAAAGTGCAACTTGGGAAAATCTCGAAGAAATGAGATCTACTTTTCCACACCTGTTTAATTGAATTTGAAATTCAAAGAACTGATAATTCTACCAAATTTAGACAATTATTAGTCTATTGTACAGTTGTCTTAAAACGCTGTTTTTAAGAGTGAATCTATTTTTGGTATGAACTTATGAATGGAAGGACAATAACTGAACTTTGTCCTAGGAACTCCTTGACTTGTTTAATCTGATCATCGGGACGATGATTCTTTAAGGAGGGAAGAATGTAACACTCTGATTTTGCAAATTATCTTGGTGAATGTTTTTCATACTGTTATAACTTCTGAAATGAAGGCAAACATGTTAAGATATGTTCTGATCTTAAGAGAATGTGTTGCTAACTTGGATTCTTGCATATTATAATTCATTGCATAGGACTGCAGTTATTGTACTTGCGTGTTTGCTGATATGACGACAAATTGTCGTATACTTGCTAAACTCTCGTGGCTGATTGACAGCACACTTTGAATCAATTCCATTGATCCAAAGTATGCTGTGGTCTTCTTGTGTTTGCTTGTCGATTTACTCTTGAACCGAACCAGAAATTGATATGAACGCAGCGCTTACTGATTTTGTGTATGAGCAATTGGCACGTAAATGCCAACGACAGGGGTTCGATTCTTGAACCCGTCTTTGTCGAACTTGGGACCTCGTGAGGCAAGAAATGCCTGGACACGGGTGGCCTTGGCATGAGATACAAAGGACTGAACGTCCTGCACAACATAGTTACGGGAGTTAGTTGAGAGATTGGGTTAGGGGTTGATTAGTGTTAGTGGTTAGTATGAATTAAACCCTAAGCTAATCCTAAGTCCTAACATGCATCCTAAACTACTATCCTAAGTGGATTTTTAAATTAAAAAAATCAATGACCTCTTGTTAGTTGTCAACGATGGGGCCATAGTTCTAGTATGGTGACTTGTGTTTTCAGTTGTGTGGCGTGGATTCAAGTTTTTCATCTTGTTAGTGTGGTGTGAATAATAATAGCGAGAGGTTTATTCTTGTTCATGTGTGTATGTGCCTATTCCTACATTATTCCCTTATATAATAACATAGTGAATAACATATAACACAATGAAATGCAATATCATGAGTCTTAAAGAGGTTGAACAGTCATATGTGTTCATGTTCATACCTAGGTTTGTGGTTAGCCTCACGGAAAACCATTAAAGGTTGTTTAAATGTATTCCTTCTTGATGCCCCACACTTTCGCTAGGTCATATGTGTAACACTCGATTTTGCAAATTATCTTGGTGAATGTTTTTCATCTTTGTTATAACTTTTGAAATGAAGGCAAACATGTTAAGATATGTTCGATCTTAAGAGAATGTGTTGCTAACTTAAATTCTTGCATATTATAATTCATTGCATAGATTGCAGGTTATTGTACTTGCGTGTTTGCTGATATGACAACAAATTGTCGTGTACTTACTAAACTCTCGTGGCTGATTGATAACACACTTTGAATCAATTCCATTGATCCAAAGTATGTTGTGGTCTTCTTGTGTTTGCTTGTCGATTTACTCTTGAACCGAACCAAAAATTGATATGAACGTGCAGCGCCTGATTTCAGGTATGAGCAGCTGGCACGTAAATGCCAACGACAGGGGTTTGATTCTTGAACCCTGTACTGTCGAACTTGGGACCTCGTGAGGCAAGAAACGCCTGGACACGGGTGGCCTTGGCATGAGATACAAAGGACTGAACGTCCTGCACAGCATAGTTACGGGAGTTAGTTGAGAGATCGGGTTAGGGGTTGATTAGTGTTAGTGGTTAGTATGAATTAAACCCTAAACTAATCCTAAGTCCTAACATGCATCCTAAACTACTATCCTAAGTGGATTTTTAAATTAAAAAAAAAAAAGGGGGAAAAATAAACCTAAGCCCTAATAACCTAAGGCTAAACTAAGACCTAGGTTGAACACTATATGCAACCTAAACTAATCCTAATCTAAAGGGGCGCACAGACCCTTGGAGGGAAAGGATAAGGATGGAGGGGAGTATTCATTAGCATTAATTGGAAAGTCCATACGTGGACAGCGCCAGTTTTGGCGGGGCAGGTAAGAAATGGAGGCATCTATTTGGAGATAGAGCCAAATTTGGTTTTGCATGAGAAATTTGAAAATTGAGTTCGCCAACTCAAGTTGGCGGTGGCGTGGGAAGTTAGGAAAAGGTAGAGCCTTTAATGCATTGATTGTTCTCGGTCCTCGTGACCAGCTCGCCTTGGAAAGTGTATGAGGGAATTCTGATTTTCATTTTGTTGATTCGGGCTTTTGCAAAGTTGCTCTGCATTTGGTTTTTCTGGTCTGGTTCAGTCGACCCAGCTCTTGGAATTTGACACTGTTCTTGGAGATTTTAAGGCTGTTGTTGAGCTTTGAAGCAGAAAGGAGTCTTTGGGAAGTTTTTTTTCGCATTGTGAAGGAAATAACGCGCAAACGAAGCTTTCTTCGGGTTCTGGAAAAGAGATTACAGGCATGTTAAGCCCTTCTCTTTAAAAATTCTTGCTTTGTTTAAGTGTCTCATTAAAACAACCCTGCTCTTGGGTTTGGATTGTGTGATTGCTGTCGAGTCGATTGATTTGGATTTTGTTGATTCTTGTTTTCTTTTTTTGGGAAATGTTAAGAAGAATCGCTTCTGGTTGCTAGGCTTTGATTTGTCTTTGCACGAATCGAGTTGGAACATGAATTACTGTATCGAAATGTGTGATGTGATGGTGGATTGAAGTAGATAGTTTCTTTCTCTGCTCATGTTTTATGAGATAGAACAGCCTTGTGAAATGTTCTCCTTCTCGTGAAATCATTTCCTTTCTTGTTGTGTTGGGAACTGTCCTTGCATGTAAATGGAAGTAGAATACAGTTGTGAAGTGTTGCTATGACTTGGGTTCATCGACCCTTGCTGTCATTTTTGGAAATGATAGGAAAATCATTTCCTATTCTTTGTGTTTTGTCTTTGCACTCTCGAATGGAATACCTCCATGTTGTGCTGGTTGTTGACGTTAGATGGAGTTTCGAACTGGTTTTTCTTGTAAAATATGATATGGAACTGTGTAGGCAGCATGGGTTATTTTATTGTTGTACTATTGTTTTGTTGTCACCAGAACTTGCGATATGATTGTATTGGTTGTGTGAACGGCCTGAGGTCGTTTCTGTACTGAAGTTTCATTGAGGAAAATAAGATCTTTTGTTTGTTTACTATCTGCTGTTCGGGATTAAGAGAAATGATAACACGTTTCTTTTTTTTTGGTTGTTTCTTTCCTTTTCTTGCTGAATGAAATAAAACTTTTCGCTACCATACACTTTCTTTGTTTGGGATTATAAGGAAATGGCATTTGGTATTTTAAAGGAATGAGCATTAGAATGTTATATGAGAGTTCGTGAAAGTTGGAAAAGAAATAATTTTTCCTTCTGAACTCATAGAGAAATATACTGTTTCTTGCTAGGAAGGTATGATGATTAGTTGTGTTTACTAATGCTGATCGGTCTTTTAAGGTCGAACTGTTTTGGTGATTATGACTTAATCTTGGATTGCTGTACAAAGAATAAATGCATAGAAATTTTGTCTTGTTGTGTGGGTTGTCTTGACTGTACTAGATCCATGTATTGACACCCTGTACGGTTTACTTTGCTAAAGGTAATGACATCTGATTTTGCATTCGGAAGTTCTGCATACTATTATGAACTTGGAAAATGGATTGAGTAGAATCATTTATTGGAAGGGAATTCTTCTTCTGCTCTGTTGTTCTGGCTTGGTGAAATTTGTAGTCATGTGATTATTGGACTTGCTGTAGGTAACAACAATGAATAAATGTTATTTTGAACGGGATACGTTCATAGGATTAGAAAGTCATGTGATTAATTGACTGTATGATTGAATAATTGTTTATCTGTTTAGCATATAGTGAAAGAAATATGGTTTCTTTAGTATGGTAAATATATGGTCCACATCCTTATCTTGTTTGATCTTGGATGAACATAATGTGGTACTAATCTTTTTGATTTCCATATGAGCACGATTCAAAATATGGTTTGAGAACCAATGTATTTGTGTATGTGTGTGTGTGTGTCAAAATCATGCTCTCGGTGGCTCTTGTGCATATCACACTTGATAGCGAGCAAGTAGATAGATGTAAAAAGGTGTAAATATTTGTTTGCATGAAAGAATGAACTTCCCCTCAAAGGAAGGCTGTATGCATAAGATGAAGTCCCTTTCCCTTGTGTGGATGCTAGATGGATGTTTGAATGCTCTTGATAATGCCTTTGGATGTAACCTTAGGTGGTGATAGCTAATGCTTAGTGCTTGGTCCTTTATTATGGTCACATAACTTTATATTTATATGATTCCCTTGCTTGAATTTCATAATTAACCCCGAAAAGGTGACTAAAAAAAGATAATATGACCAAACGGAAAGAAATGACCTAAAATATGTGAGCAAAGTGCAAAGAGGTCAGGGGCACCCAGAGGGGATGGGGGCACTGGTGTTGGCATTCTAGCGGGCGTTGATGTTTAGAATGAAAAATGTCAAAGTATAAAAAGTCATAATGGGAAAGCGGGAGGGTTAGACTACAAGAGGAAACAGAAAGCAAGCAAAGAGGCCAAAGACATGGGTCAATTAGTACTTTTCTTACTTAGGAATCATATGAATAGTAGTATGAGATCAAGAATAGATAAGTACCCAAAGTGTGTGATTTACTATCTACATTTCCCTCATTTTATATTGTTGAGTGAATGCTTGATAACATAAAGTAGATAATATATGTGTACCTGATAACCATGTAGATCGATGGTGAAAGGCGTGTCGAGAAACAAGGAAAAGCATGGAGTGAAAAAAAGTGAAGCGTGGAAGCTAGAGAATAGGAAGTGAAAAATAAATGATGATGATGATGAAGATGATGACCTTAGGGCAAGAGTGTGTGTGTGTAGATGTTGCGATTGTACCTATTGTTGATTTCGATTGGTGTTGTGATGATATGTTATTTTTAATGTGATTGATATGACTACTGACTTCCCATAAGGACAAACCTACAAAAGAGAAGAATGGACAAGTGACCAAATACATGCACATATGATCAAAATGTGTAAAAATTGTGTAAAAGTATGAAATAAATTACAAAAGGAACATGTGCACTGATCCGTGATGAGTAAATAGTGTAAAAAGATCTTGAAGATGTTGTACAAGAACGATTTTTAGGGTGATCCCATGCCGTTACACTAAATGTGAGTTTTTGGGCGATATCATGCCAAAAATGGAAGAAGTGTAGGGAGAAAATTTTGGTGTCATCCTCCAATCTTTAATTTTTTCCCACAATGTGAATATTATTCATTTTTTCACACTTGAGGTAAAAATGGACAATGACACTGAGACTCCATCACCAATAAAGCCTTTCATAGAGCTTGGGGCCTATAGGAATTTTTTATGCTTCGAGAGTGTTTATGGTATTCCGAGAGGTTTTGGGATCATTTCGGGCTATTTACTCATGTTTTTGATCTTGGATGCTCAATGTTTGCTTAGAGAAAGGAAAGTGGTCATCATGGGTATAAATTAACCAAGATTGATAAAAACATGTTTAAAGGCCTTATTGTATTGCCATTTTCCTCTAGGGTTGAGGAAAAGCCATAAGGGTCACATCCAAGGGAAAAATCGTGATTTAAGAAGCTCTTTGTATTAAGCTAAAAAGGGAGCTCGGACACGATAATCCATAGTTGGGGAAAGTTTGTCGCAAGATCTTAGAAACATTAGATGCATACAATTGTTTGAAGAATTGAAGGTTAAGACAAGTGGCGCGATAACCCCATAACTCGATGCGTGATTCAATAGGAACAATGAACTTTTAAGTCTCAATGTAGTGAGCTTGTGAGTGTCTCGTGCCAATAGGAGGGGTAAAATCTTAAAACATGACCTCAATAACATTAGAAAATAGGATCGAACGTGGATCTTTACATAGGTATGTCAAGTTAAGCAACTCATAGGAATCGACTTGCCATCAAGTGGCTGGAGTATTCAAATTAGCTCATGCATGGAATGAGGTCGAACACGGGAAATGATTTGTGAGAAACCCTTTGTAACATGGAGGTTTGAGGCATCAATAACCAATTTACAGATAATAATAAAGAGATATTGGGCTTACTAAGTCAAGTCAATTTTAAGACCAAAGGAGTGCCTGTGGGGTTTAGTGGATTAAATACGGGTGACACTATAATCGAAGCTCGATCAAGGCTAGGTATGTGCAAACATGGGATCCCGTTCGGAGTAGATCTCACCGAGAAAATAAGAAAAAAGGAAGTTGAGTACAAATAGAATGGGAGAAATCTCATAAGGAGTTGCAGGAGCTTGGTCATTGTGATATAAATACCACTTGGATTGAATAAATTCAAGTCGGAAGGGTTGGTTTGTGTTACTGTTCGAGCCCATTTGAAAATTGTGGGTAGATGCCTAGGTTGAGCGTTCAAGTTCAAGCCATCTCATCTTGGCATGACGTTGTAGAGATAAGCTAAGTCGGCATTTGTATAGCTTGACCATTACAGTTGGAGGATTCAAATCAAGTTCGTAGAAGTAATGTGTGAATTTGAGGGGCTTGAATCATGCTTAGCAGGGTTCAATACTTCGAACTAGGGGTCTCAGCATGGATACCAGGTGAGGATGTTAATGGCGGTGAGCCAATGAATCAAGTAAAGTTAGTTGGATTTGTAAGGGTAGCAAGATCTTTCATGGTTTTTTTAATTTGTAGGATTCGGGGTTGTTATCCATGCCACATATTCTTATGAGGCTCAGGAATTACAATGAAGCTACTATGAAGGTGAGTTCAATAATCTTGTGCCCTAGAGGATTGGTGTTGAATGGTTGATCGATGGAGAGAGGAGTTTGGCCTATGGCTGAGTTAGAAGATGAAATGGATTAGCAAGACACTCGTAAATCCAAGCTCATATCTCATAGAGGAAGTAGTAAGCGAGTAAACAAGTCATTCCAGTTATCCTCGTGAGTCACAATTTCGGAGGTAAGTTTTGGCGATTGGTATTTTGGGATTTTGGATGTTTTGAGTTCAATCTCATCCCGATGAGTTGGGAGAAATCTCGAAGCTTCCAAAACCTGAAACACCGAAACTATGAAGTTTCATAGTTTCATATTTTTGGCTTTTCGGAGGTTTCAAGGTAAGTTAGATCGGGGTTGTTTCAAGGGGTTCAAACTCCAAACTCTGAAATGATTTAGATTAACAACGTATACATATAACTCACCAAGTTTAACTTTTTGGCTTGCCACCATTCAATGAAACGTGGAGGTTACTCATGGAGTGCATGAAACTCAGTCAATGGAAAATGGTCATTGGAGTATAAACCAGTAAATGGAATATGTGCATGGAAATGGAGTGGTTTATGAGAAGCCCAACCAAGAGCTAATTCAATGTAAGATACAAGGTTCTTGGTGACACGTCGACCAATCATCATATGAAAGCCAAGAAACTCGGTATCGTATTCCCATGTGCTTAGGTGATTAATATGGACCACCGGTCTTTAAACTCCATGTGGAGATATAAGTCTTGAGCTTGTCTATAGATCCATCCTCAAGAGCTCGGTGGAAGTTTGAAGTGGGGAGAATAAATGCTATGACTGATTACATGGTGATTTATTAGGATCTCAAACCAATTCATTCAACTTATTTGAAAGTGTTCATTGAAAGTTCATGTCACCTAGTAGGGGCTCGTTCGAGCTAGAATGTGGCACAACCAAATCATCATGGGGCTCACTCAATGAGCCTTGTGGGCTCGAAAATATGAAAAAAGTAAGTTGTGGGTTGGCTCGAAGGAAGTATCGGAGCTCACTTATGTGAAGATTGAGTGAGTTGATAAAAACATGGGTTTGAGCATTAAAGAAAATACAAAGAGCTACTGAGTTAATCTAAGAGTTGGCCAATGCAAACGTAGCACGAATAAATGTGGAATTTACCCAATTCGAGGCAGGAAGTTTTTGAGAATCTCATTGATTAATTAAGAAGTCAGAAAATATTTAGAAAGCACTTGTTGCATAATGCTATAAAACTCATGGAAGAAGAATGAGGGACTCACCAAATATCTCGCTAGTCGGCTCGGCGAGTGGTTGGCATGCCATTTTCCAAACTACCATATTAGGACCCCTCCAATGCAGTTTTCGACCCAGGGGGTCTCACAGAAGGCTCAAATTAACTCCGCTAAATACATTTAATATTATTTTTTATTTAATGCATGAAAATTCAAGTTTTTAGACATATTGATCGAGTACAATGATACTTGGGATACCCAAATAGTACCTTTTCACTCATGAAGCCACAACTTCCTCCCCGATTGTCGGTTTTTCACAAAATTACAATTGATGGAATTGGGAGAAAGATAAATACGTGTTAAAATAACCAAAAGATGAATTTTTGGAGTTTTTGAATTCCATGTTTGTAGGTTTTCCTCCTTCCTTAAGTGGAGCCTCGAAAGGTGGAGGTGTAATAAATGGGGAAACATGGCCAACAAAAGTGATTAATTGTTTCCTACATTCTGGCCTATATTATAGGGTTTTCTCCTTCTTCTTCTCACCACTTAGCAAGTGTTATAAAATGTAAAGGGGTGCTTATTCCAAAGGGGGTTAGACATTAATCCGGTTTTCCCTCTCTTCACAAGATGAATCTGTTGTGAATTTGCAGGCTCTCAATCCTTCCTTCTAAAATTGTAATGGCAGCCTATGCTTTTTATCCATTGTAATGATGCACTATTCAAGTGCTTTAAGTAATGAGAATTATGTTTTGTGATCAGTTATATTTCCTTACATGATTTTTCTACTTCTATTTTCCTCTCTCATGTTTGCAGGTGAACTGTGCAACCAAGGTTTCTTTTGCAAGTTTTGGAGGTCATTGTGCTTATCAAGGAGTGAAGTATTGTATGTAAATTATGTTTGTAATACATGTTCATTCTTCCTCATGATCATCTCTCTTCATTAACAAGCCATAATTTTTCTAGCAAAACCCTTCTCCTTGTGCATCACCACTTCTAGTATAGGTTTTTTTCCTATAAATATCTCTCCCTAATCCCTTGAAATGTTAGCATAGGTCTAGTTAGCCATTTATCTTGCATTAGGAGTAGTGTAGTGCTTAGTTTAGGAAGAGGAAGCCAGCCTTCTCGGAGGTTCACCTCGAGCCCAAGTCCCATAGCTTGAGAGGTAATCCCACGTTACCCAATCACACCGAATGTCGTGTTCACCTTCGTGCCATTCGGGAGTGCGATGATTTGGAAATAATAATGAACACCATTGTAGATGGTGTGTAAAAATATGATCCATTTTGAATAATTCCAATCCAACATGAAAGTAGAAAAGAACGTGTAGTCCATGCATGCTGAGTGTTAAAGGATTGTGTGTCCTGTAAAAGACACTGTGTAAACTACCAAAAACTATGCTAAACTAAAATATATATATGTAACCACCCCCCAGTCATAGGTATCTAGGAAGGGTCAAGGGCACCAGGAGCTAGTGTCGGTGTTGGGTGTTGGTGTAATACGTGTTATCCAAGACCCAAGTCGGAGTTAAGGTCATTGCTAAGACTAAAGACCGTGTTGACTATGTGGTGAATCTGTATTGTATTGTGACTATAGACTATTGTATGGGGCGTCTAATTCACCTAATGATTCCCCCTCATTTGGGGTGCATGTGATGTTGTTGAGGAGTATGTGGCCCAATGGAGGACTCGAATGGTGAACTGAAACTAATGACATGCATGAGGGAGGGAGTGTGATTGGTAGAAACCAAGGCACACACAAGAAAAGTAGCTGGAAAATGAGTGTTAATGCAAATAAGAAAAGCACGCATGTAAAATACAAGATGTAATCTAGCGAGACAAGAAGACAATATGTCGGCTAACACATAAGAAGAAAATATGCAAGAAGATAATGTAGACCAAAAAAGTGGGTTTCAAACATGGGACATTACTTATGATTTAAAAAACATGCAAGGCCAATATAGCCAAAAGAAGACAGTGTGCACACAAGATAAACAATGGAGAAAATGAAAAGCAATGATGACATAATAAAAACAATGTAATGCATCATGGAAACAAATAGACTGCAAGATAAATATTACACATGAAGCACCTATTATCATGTTAGAAAGATAAAATGTATGTCAAAATGTGAATAATCTGATATAGTAGTGTGTTATGAAAAATGAAACTATAGCACTTGTGATGTACAAAAGTGGATGAACCGGGAGCCATTATGAGACTAGTACGAGTCTCGCACCAAACATCCATGTTGTGTGTAAATATTTGTGTAAATATTGTCATCATAACTAGAATGCAAGTGAGTTCGCATGTGTGTATAGAAAGATAATGACATACAAAATATGTGACTAGCATGTGTAATAAAGTATACATATATAATGAGTAAATGTAAGAAGGACTAAATGCGACTCGGATATGTAGTATGATGTGGATGAGATGTGTTGGCTAGATTTTATGCTCAGCAAAAACATGCAACCTAGGTAGTCATGGGATGAATCCCCTTCATTTAACGGTGAATCTCCCATAGACTTTATTTGTTTACTATAACACCAATCTAATTTGTTTGGGGTATTAATTTAAGCTGTATAGCTCGTGAACCACAACTAAATAGCTTGAAAACAAGTAAGCAAGCGATTACTTGGTAACTAGAATGTAACTTGGGGAAGAAAGAAATAGAAATAATAAACTTGAAAGGATATAAGGAAAGTGTGAATGTTCTTTGTAACAAGTAGATTTCAGAGTGAGTTACTCACACACAAAATAAACAAACATTATCTTATCTAGATTACTTTGAAGCAAATTAAAAAGAAGCGTATACTTATGAAAGTTAAGACAACACAAAGTTTATCATAACAATCACAAATCACACAGTCAGACTATGATAGACACAAAGTTCAACCAAAGTATTTCTTTCTTCTTATTAAAATGTTAACTACTTACAATAAGTGCCTCCAGTTATTTCAACACAAAGTCTAAAATAACCAACTAAAACATATACATTTACTTGCCAAAAACCTTTCAGATCTGCTACATGTAAGTTTCCTCTTCTATTTATAATTGTCACCAGTAAAGCATATGGAAAATATATCCATTATAATTTAATAAATGAAAAACTAACAAACAGTTAGGAGTTGAGAAATTCACTCCTCAAAATCTTCATTTAATGCCACTTAGTCACTTTTAGAAAGTTCAAACATTAAAACCATAAAAATTGCTTCATAACCACTTTCTAAGCTTTTGACTTTATCAAACGACTTAAAGTAACGGTGATTGCACACCACATTACTTAAGTCTTACAAAGAGTGTACTTAATAAGAAAAGAATAAAAGAAGAAGAAGAAGAAGAAGAAAATAAATAGAAGAATTATTTTGGATTAGTAGCTTCTGTCCCCACTTTCTCTTTCCCTTTATTCTTATCTTGGGATTTTCCTTTATCTACTTCAACTTCATCTTTTTCATCCTTATGATTTTCTTTGTAGATGGAAAATTGATCCCTCATGTACTTGATGACATTACTATCCGCATCAGCTGTAGCCTCTAATTTTGTTTCAAACATGAGCAATTCTTCTCCCAAAACCTTGCAGCCCCCTTTCACCTTCCCAAGACAAGATCCCAACTGATTGACAATATCTTGAATATATGTTAATTTTTCCAGGATTTTCTGTTAAAAGGAATAATAGCCTTGTCCATCAATTGCTAAAACAATGGAAGAAACTCATCAATACTTTGTGGATAGCTGGAAGTATCATACTTTTCGACCATAAATTACATCATCAAGTTCTTCTGAACTTGCTCAACTCATTCCTCCATCATCTCCATCTTGGTCATAATGTGCTTCAAAATATTTTTCCTAAATGATAAAAGATGTTTCGTTGTTTCCCCTTCCTAATTGATCCTTCAGTGCAATATTTTCTCCAATTAAGACATCATCTGATAATTCATTAATTTCTTCCAGACTTTGCAGTTGTAATTCAGCAATACCACCTTCATTATCTACTTCTTGCTTAAGATCCTTCAATTTATTCAGCTTCTCTCAAAACTTCTTTGTAAAATTTCATAGTTGTATTTTTATATTAGCCACCCATTCATCTATAGCCTTGGATCTATCACTTGTCTCTTCCACAATAGTAATTACTTGTGGATTTATTTTTTCTTCCATAAGAACTGGTTGTGTAGGGTTCTTGGCAACCTTCATAATAATATTATAGAGTTTAGATGATTGCTCTTTTAGCTTGGAAACTTTCACTTTTTCTTCATCCAATTTCTAGAAAATATTGTTTATTAATGTCTGTGTGTCATGTTTCAAATCCTTAGTGTTGACTTCTCCCAAAGACACCCTTGTGATTTCAAATCAATTCATCAATTCTCATTTTATTTTCCCATTGCTAGAGTGGATATCTCAGCAAACTTCTTCCCTAAAGAATCAATGATCAACTGTGAAGTCACTTTAGCCACTTTTGGCCTTTTTATTTTCTTTTCAATACTTCTTAGCAATTGGAGATCCATCTCTTCTAAGTTGATTACTTCCTTGGAAGTAGAATGAGACTGCTTAGTCAACCAATTTGTGAATTCTTTCCCTGAAAGGGTTTGGGCTTCTGGATGAACAATTATTTCCTTACCACTTCCTTCTGTAGGAGGAAGTGTTACTATTTCCAATTGTTTACTAGGCTCTTTTGCAACTGTGATCTCTTGTTAAAATCCCTCCTAATTCAACCATATTTTTATTATCAATTCTTTCTCTATCTCCTCTTCATTTCCAATATCAATATCCTCAATGTTCCTCTACACTGCAGCATCTGGTACTGAAGATATTTCCACCATTTGATGATGCACAACATTATCAACTTCCATCACAATCTCTCCTTCCTCCACCTCTGCATCTTTCATTTGCTCTTTACTTTTTCCTAATGTTTGAGGTATTTCTTGAGAAGAATCAACATTAAGATTCTCCTTTTGTGGCACAGTTGATGATTCTTCAAGATACAGAGGAGGGGGGGAGTAGCTAGTGGGGAATATGGAGGTGGTCTAGGACAACACAATTTCTGTGGCAGCCTGTAGGAAATATGAAATAGATTGGCTTGAGTGTTGACATTACAATATTCTTCTCATAATAATTTCACGAATGGTAGGGTTTAACCGATGATGTCAATAAACCGAAGTGCTTCCGGGACAACTCCGAAATCAAAAGGATTCTTTGTTCTTTCTCTCCGGAATGGATTTAAATTCACAACCATGCCACTAATTTCCCTACACCATCCTTTCCTTTATTACTTCCACTTCGACATCATCTTACTTTCTAGTGCTTATTCGATTAATTATTGTCATCATGATTCCTCGAGGCAACAACCTGACTATTCAACCATTCAGTAGTGTATAATAATACTTTTGATGTTCTCTCCATGACTGACTTTGAAGTATGAGTGACTGGAAGAAAAGGAGCACTATCACCTCCTTGATCATAATAAGCATTAGAAATTACTTTCCCATCATCAACAAGTCCTATAATTTTTCCAAACCAAACTCTAAAATTTGTTTTACATTCAGTTGACTATAATCCCTTCTTTTGACTTCAAATTCATCTCTACAATCAGCCCAAAAATCTTCCAATGTTGGCAAGTGTGAATAATTCAGTGAAACTGACTTCTTGGCTATATTTCTATAATCAAAATTCCTCCTTTCATTGAAGGAAATCTGATTATATCGAGATACATATCTTTTGAACATCTCTTGCCTTATGAATATTTGTACAATGGTATTGTCTAATCATAATAGGAAAATGCACAACTATCCTATGAAGACCTTGTTGCAAATCATGAAGTATTGCTAACTATCTACACAACTCTAGCAAAATCCATCTATCACTTGGATATTTGGCAAATTTAATACAACATTTGAGAAACCACAAACTCTTAAATATGTAAAGTGATAAAATTGAATAAAAATGCACCCATAAGGTTGGACTGCATTCCATGCTTCATCAGTCACCCTTTTGGCTCTTAAATTCGGATCACGTCTGCAAATGACCTCATACAATAAGAAGTCATTAAATTTTTTATATTCATTAAAGTACCGGAAAGGCTAACTATGGATAATATTCATAGATGGGTTTCTCATCCTTTGTTCCAATAATTCTTAATCTGGGAAAATTTCCATGTGCTTGTTATAACATAGACAAGATAGGAAGTCATTTTGAAATCCATAGTTTGAATAACATTTCTCAACTGAAAATCAATATTATCACTAATGATTTTGCCCAATTGATCAAAGTATCTAGGCTTAGCATTCTCTATTACTCTTAGAAAATAATACATCCATTTATAAAATAATTTTGCATTCTTCTCACCATTAATCTGCAAAGAAGTTGAGTAATATCATGCTTCTTGAATCAAATCAGATCTCACAACTATTTGGGGAATCTAGAAGCCTGTTTTGATACCTTTAAATAATGCAAATTCATGATCTTTATGGCATCTTTCTTATTTTTCACCCAATACTCATTGGATTTTTCCATACTGATACTCAATGCATTTGGTATAGTTGGAATCTTCAAGAAAAAGTTGAAGAAATGAACATCCAGTCTTCCCACAAGATCACCGGCATCATTCTTGATTGTTCTGGTTTGGGAATCATAATGTTTGGCACACTCTAGCACAAATTCGTAACTAACAAGTTCTTGGAAAAGAACTAACTGCTTCAATCAATCCACTTCTAGCTAATGCTTTCATCAAAGGTGCTTGTTTTTAGATTTAGACCTCTCTATTAACTCAAACATTGATACATGACCCATGTCAATGTCACCTATTCCATCCAACTTAGATGTAATGCAGGTCTCCATAGGATATCCTTTATAATCATACTTCATTTTGTCTTTCTTAGCTCTGGTTTTTCTTTTGCCTTTTATGGAACTTGAAGCTTCCTCAATATCCAAATTTGGATCCTCTCTTATCACAGTAGCTTCCTCTTCTCCTGCTGCAGTTCCTCCTTCTTCCTCTGACTGGTCACTTACTTCAATTGGCTCTCTTTGGTTTTAGACATCTGCTCTTTCTTTTGTGTTTCTACCATTGTGAAATAACAATTGTTTCTACTCCTTAAATAAAAATAATCAATTTAATGCTCATGTTCCTCAATTGCATGCATGCATTTAAGACTTAATTTACTCATATAATCATGTTACAAATATCTTGGAAGTCAAGTTCAGAAACAATTCAACTGCAGTTCATTGCGGGCTTCTAGGGTATAACTTCTTAAGACTAGCAGTTGACAAGAATGATCAACTCAAATTCGCGCAATGCAAAGAAATCAACATCAACACAATTTAACACAGAACTAACCAATCAACTAGTACATTTTTTAATGCAAATCACATGTGGGAAGAAATAAAAATCTCCTTCACCGCAAAAAGAAGAAATAATGGGTGGTCATTTTAACACAATGAACAAAAGAAGTAATAACGATGAAAAACATTACTTTACTTCTTTTATAAATAAAATAAGTAAAGCAACACAAAATCAACGTAATGAGTAAAAGGTATGCTTTGTGGATTTTATACACTACTTTACTTATTTTAAAACAAAGGTAAGTAGTAAGTCATCAAATTCACGCACTAAATAGAGATATGTGGTTCATTACTACTTCTTTTAAATAAAATAAGTAAAGTAAACTCAAATCAATGCGATAGTCCAGAAAGCAAAGCATGTAAGGTTCAATGCGAACTAAGAATATGGCTTGTGGTCTTTTCGAAATACTTTACTATTTTTTCCAAGGGAAGTAAAAGACAATTGATTTGACTCAGTAACAAGCTTTGCAGGTGATTTCATATAACTCTACCGCATTGTAAAAACACAAATATATCAATCGACACAACACAAGCAAAAGCAAGTGAAAATGACGCAAAATAGGGAAAAGCCTTTGTGGTTTATCTAATCATCTTTACTTTTTGAATTCAAAGGTGATGAAAAGACACTAGATAAATATATTGAATGGAGAAAGTTTTGCATTGATTTCACCCTACTCGACTCTTACTTACGAATGCAAGTAAAGTATGCCCAAATCAACAAAAACATAGAAAGAATAGTAAACTGCCATGGACAATGAGGAAGATGATTGATAGACACAAACCTAGGGCAAAGCTAGGGCTAAAAATTTAATGATTACTCCCTAAAGGTAACAACGAACTCAAAATTAAATATGAATTCTAATCCCAATGAAGTAATGAACTTAAATTTTGAATTTTAACCCTAGAAAATGGAAACTAAAAGAAAACACAAAATAGAACCTAAAATGACACACACACAAGAAAGGAAACTAGAAGAGAAAGAAGGAGAACAGAATACTAACCTTAACTGCAAATGGGTTGGAATCGGTTCATGTTAATTCTTCCTCAATTGATCATTGGAGTTGCTTGGGGTTTGGAGGATCAACAATTGCTCTCTCCTTGACAATGCGAATGTGTGGATCCTAGGTGGAATTACTTGGAAATTTTATATTTTCCACCTCATTAAATTTTGATCATATGAATGTCAACTCAGCCTTCTTCCTTATGCAGATTTTTGAAATGTCTTTACTTCAATAATTTAGAAAGAAGCAAAGCAATCTTAATTAGTCGATAGCTTGAATGATTAGTTGTGCGGATTTTCAGAGTTACTTTACTCATTTTGAGATTAGGAAAGTAAAGTGATTTGAATTCAATGTAATGAATAAGTAAGCAATAAGGTTGAGATTCAATGTAATGAATGGATAAGTAGTTGTTATCGATTTATTCTACCTTGAGAAACAGATTTTGAAATCAATCGATAAATTTTGAAAAAAATCTTCACACGGAAGTTTTCGCACCTTGAAAATTCTCCAAGTACCAAAGATCTGAAAATTCAAACTTCGGACCTCGAGGATTTTCCCTTTCGAAGTTTAATTGGCTTGAAATTGAAATTATGTTTTTCAAATTTTGAAGTCTGAACCCGAAAGTCCGAGATTTCGGACTTTTGGGCTTCGGTTTTGGGATTCTAACTCACAATTTTTAGAAAATTCCCTTGGAATTAAAGTCGAAACTCGAAAGTCCAAAATTTCAGGACTTTTGGGATTTCGTGTTTTTAACTCTAGGTCGGACTTTTGGAAAATTTATTTCAGACTTCCTCGAAGTCTCAAAAGTCTGAAATTTCAAAATTTCAAGCTTTTCGGTTTCGGAACTCTCTCGATCATTTTCAACTTAATTACTTTTGGGCTTCCAATTCGAAAGACTCGAAAGTCCAAAATTTCAGACTATCGGGATTTCAGGTTTCGAACTCTTTCATTCCATTCCACGATTTTCATCCCCTGATCTCTGAAGTCTGAAACCCCGAAATTCTGAAATTATGGAATTTCAAACTTTCCAAGCTCTCTTCACATTTAATATTTACCTAATTCCCTACGGATTGGAATTTCACCATTAATATTAGGTTTTTTCTATTTAAAATCACATTTTCACTTGACACTTTGCTCTGATGATCCGATTTTACTATATCTTGTACTTTTCGACATCATTCTCAAGGTATTTTTTATTTTGGTCATTTTCTTTTTGGTTTAAGATATTTTATTTTGTTTCCTCCTTGTTCATTTTCTTTGTTCCTCCTCTGCATACCTTGGGAAAATGACAAACTCATTTCCTATCATGTTTCCATGATTTGAGTTTCTACATGCACTCAGATTTTGCAAAGATCCTCTTGAGTTCTCCAATTCACCCTCTCAACACCTCTTGTTTTTAAGAGTTGGAGATTGACATTTTCAGAGAACTCTCTTTTTGTAATTCAGAGCTTTGGTTATTCGGCGCTTCTCATTTTTTGGGAATTGTGTCATTTAGACTTCAGAGTTCTCTTTTTGGCCATTCAAGTCCCTACTTTGGATTTCTATTTTTCAAGATTTCGAGACTTCTCTGCTTCGTAGATTTTCACTTCGGGTTTTCGAAGGTTTCCAATTTGGGTTTTCAAAACCTGTCATTTCAGACTTCTCCAATTCAGGTTTTCACTTCGAGTATTTTGGACTTCTCCACTTCGGGTTTCTAATTTTTAGGTTTTTGGAGGTTGAAGATTTTTGGGTTTTCGGACTTCCCTTCTTCAATATTTCATAACTCGAATTTGATGTCTACTTCTACATCCAAGGGAAAGGAAAAGATGAAGTATTCATTTCTTGGAGTTTCTCCTCACTCTTGCTTGTCTTCCGACCTAGAGAATATAGGGGACACCGACCTCAGTTGGTTAAAACATACATGAAGAAGGTACAATCGTACCTCGGTTGGTTACATACACCGACTACATACACGAAGAAGGTACAATCATACCTCAGTTGGTTAAAACATCCAACAGTTTCGAGGGACTATGAAAACTATTCTTTGATGGTTTGAGGAGTAAAAATGGATCTGGTGCAGGAGTTATGTTGATTTCTCTCGGAAGGAGATAAATATTTCTCTTCCTTTCGGTTGTAGTTTAGTTGTACTAATAATGTCACCGAATATGAGGCTCTCATATAAGGAATTCAACTAGCCCAAAAAAGAGGAATCCAAACCTTGACCATCTTTGGTGATAGTGAATTAGTTATGCACTCAAGTAATCTACTCGTAGTGCATCAAAAATGATCTATTGAGATCATATAAAAATTGGGTTTAGGACCTGATAGAATATTTCAAAGCTTTTGGAATTCACGCAATTCCTAGAATGCAAAATCAAGATCCTGATAGGCTTACTACTATTGGCTCACAAGTATGATATACCTGTGGACATTATGAAAGAAGGGAAATAGATGGTCAAAATGGTGGTTCGTCTCTTTGTGTATCGGATAACGTAAGTAGCTCGTAGGAGGATTTCGATAGTGACCAATAGAATGTCCTCTTGCTATAGCAAGAAATAGTGTTCGTTTCCAAATACCAGGATAAACTTCAAAAATCCTATGGTGATCAAATTATATAGTTTAAAGGAAACAAGCTGCCAAAAGCCCTAGTTACACTTGAATCCATCTTCAATAAGAATGATCAAGCCAAACGAAAGAGCACGAATATGGTGGTTAAGGAAGATGATTTTGAAGAAGTCGAGGTGGAAAGTAAAAAACTTTTAAAAATTGGTAAGGTATGCACTACTCAAGAGAAGAAATCTTTCATTGAACTATGTCAAGAATATCATGATATTTTCATGTGGAGCTACAAATATCTACGTGGTTTTGATCTTGGCCTAGCTCAACACACCATTGAGCTGGATCCAAATTCTAAGCCAGTTCATCAAAAATAGAGGCCAATTAATCCTAAAATTGAGCCACTAATGAGGAAGGAGCTAACCAAGCTTATTGAGGCTTGCATAATTTTTCCCATCAAGCATTCCTCGTGGGTAGCCAATCTGGTGCCCGTGAGGAAGAAGAACGGAGAGATTCGGTTATGCGTGGACTTCAGGGATTTGAACCGCGCCTCATTGAAAGATCACTACCCTCTTCCATCAATGGAGAAAATCCTCCAAACTAGTGGCAGGGGCTCAAAGGTTTTCTTTTCTTGATGGATATTCGGGATACAATCAGATTCTAGTCCAAGAATCTGATCAATTCAAAATGGCTTTCACTACTAAGTGGGGCACGTATGCTTACAACAAAATGCCATTTGGGTTGTCCAATGTAGGGGATACTTTCCAAAGATCCATGGACATGGCATTCAAAGGAATAATCAATGATATCATCTTAGTTTACCTTGATGATATAACTGTGTATTCCAAGCACATGAGGATCATATCACACATCTAGGAAATGTTTTTCGAAGATGTAGAGAATTTGGGGTCTCACTAAATCCTAAGAAGTGCATTTTTGTAGTTCAAGAAGGAAAATTGTTGGGACATGTTGTTTCAGCGGAAGGACTATCTATTGACCTAGCCAAGAATTCATTCAATTATGTCCTTATCTCTTCTAAGTCATAAGAAAGGTCTCCAGGACTTTCCGGGAACCATAAATTTCATGCGGAGATTCATTCCTCAATTTGCAACATTGGCTAAACCACTCATAGCCATGCTGAAAAAGAACATTCCATTCTCATGGACGAAATACGGGAGGGAGAGTTTCAAGGCTATCAAAATGGCCATTTCCCAAGCTCCCACACTGGTAAACCCCAAGTTTGAAAAATATTTCATTCTCTATGCTTTCGCAGTCAGGAAAGTATTTTGGGATTCTCACCCAAAGAAAATGACAATCTGATGGAACAACCAATTGCCTTCTTTAGTCAGTCTCTCAAAGAATACGAGCTCAAATATTCCTTCATTGAGAAATAGGTCTTTGTAGTCATTCAAGCTCTGAAGAAGTTTAGGCACATGTTGTCCAACAACAAAGTTCACTTGATGGTCTCTCATCCTAGCGTCAAGGATTTTTGTTGAACAAAGAAATGAATGAGAAGTGCGTAGGGTGGATCACAAAAGTAATGGAGTATGACGTACACATTAAAGTCACTAAACTTGTCAGGGGCAAAGGGTTATGTCAACAGTTGGCTGTAGACATGGAGATCAAGGATGTGGAAGATGTTACGCTCCTAAACGTTGACAAAAGTGACGGTCAAGTTGATTGGTTAACAAAGATGCAAAATTTCCTCCTCTTAGGGGCATATCCTTCAAATATGGATAAATTCCAAAGACGTAATTTTCACCTTCAGTCTATTCCATATGTCTCGATCAACAATGTTCTTTTCCAAAAAGACTTGAATGGTGTTCTTCTGCGTTGTATCAAACCGGAGCAAGTAAGTAAAATTCTGGAAGAATTCCACAATGGTTTGTCTGGAGGGCATTACTCTACATGAACAAATGCTACCAAGATTATGCGAGCAGGTTACTATTGGCTATATTTGTTCAAATATGCCCATCTCGAGTGAGGAAATGTAAATAATGTGCCTTATTTGTAGGCAAACAAAAATGATGACTCTTCCCCTGCACCCCATTCAGGTAGATCAACCTTTCGTTCAATGGGGGTTAGATTTTATCGGGATGATCAACCCTCCTTCCAATGATGGACACAAATGGGTTCTTACTATGATAGATTATTTCACTCGATGGAAAGAGGCGGTGGCTTTAAAGGAAAGTAACAAAAAGGTGGTCCTTGATTTCCTAGAAAATATAATGACAAGGTTCGGAGTTCCATTTACCGTTATCTCTAATAATGCAATGGCCTTCCTTGGGTTAAATTTGAGTGAGTGGGTGGTTAAGAATGGGGTCTATCTCAAGACTTCATCTAATTACTATCCACAGGGAAATGGGTTGGCTGAATCTAGTAACAAGAATCTCATAAGGATCATCAAACAGACGATGGAAGCTAAAAAGAACCTGGCATACACAACTTAAGACTGCCTTTATGGGTGGATTGAATCACACCTAAAAAGGTCGTTGGAAGTTCACCTTTTATGCTAGTATATGGGAGGGAGGAAAAGCTCCCACTCTCCTTGGAATTACCTTCTTTGGAATTGGCTCATCAACTCGAAGTTATGGAAAATGACTCCTTAACGGTGAGGTTTTTTGAACTCATGGAGTTGGAAGAAGTTCGAGACATGGCTATGAAAACTTTAAGCCAACATCAGGCTCAAGTTAAGAAATCCTTCGACAAGAAAGCTTCTGATAGGCATTTTCAAGAAGGAGATTTGGTTCTCAAGTGGGACGAAGACAAAGCCAAACCAGGCAGGCATGCCAAGTTTGACGCTCTCTGGAGTGGACCATATATTATCTCAAGTTGCAAAGAGTGAATTCATTTTGTCTATCCGAATCAATGGAGAATAATTTCCCATTCATGTGAATGGGATACATCTCAAATCTTTCTTTTGAGATTGTTCCACCCTTGTACAGTGTTCATTTTTCTTTTCCTCCAAGTGCTTTGCACATTGTTTTGTTTTCTTTTTCTTTCTTCTTTTGGTTTTGAGTGTCCTCTAAATGTAGTTTTCTTCCAAGAATATTTTTTCCCAATGGTTTGTATAAGGCTAATGATCTAAAATCTTAGCAAGAAAGCATTCCCTAGAGGTCACCAAAAATCTTACCGATTTATTCTACCTTGAGAAAAAGATTTTGAAATTGATCAAACAAATTTTGAAAGAAAAAAATCTTCACACAGAAGTTTTCTGCACCTTGAAAATTCTCAAAGTCTCAAAGATCCGAAAATTTGGGCTTGGACTTCGAGGATTTTCCCTTTCGGAGTTTAATTGGCTTGAAATTGAAATTGTGTCTTCCAAATTCCAAAGTCTGAAACCCTGAAAGTCTGAAATTTCAAACTTTCGGGCTTTTGGGTTTTAGGATTCTAAGTCAAGATTTTTAGAAAATTCCCTTAGAGTTTCAAGTATGAAACTCGAAAGTCTTAAATTTCATACTTTCGGGCTTTCGGCTTTCGGAACTCTAGGTCACACTTTTTGGAAAATTTATTTTGGACTTCCAATTTTGGAAGTCCGAAATTTCAGACTTTCGGGCTTTCAGCTTTTGGAACTCTCCGATCATTTTCAAGTTAATTACTTTCAAACTTCTAAAGTTTGAAAGTCCTAAATTTCAGACTTTTGGGCTTTCTAGTTTTGGAACTCATCCGCACCATTCCATGATTTTCATCCCCTGATCTCTGAAGTCTAAAACTCTGAAATTTTGAAATTTTAGACTTTCAGGTTTCTGACTTTCAGAGCTCTCTGCGCATTTAATATTTACCTAGTTCCCTACGGATTGAAATTTTGCCATTAATATTAGGTTTTTTCTATTTAAAATCACATTTTCACTTGACACTTTTCTCTAATGATCCGATTTTACTATATCTTTTACTTTTCAACATCATTCTCAAGGTATTTTTATTTTGGTAATTTTCTTTTGGTTTAATATCTTTTATTTTATTTCCTCCTTGTTCATTTTCTTAGTTCCACCTCTACATACCTTGGGAAAATGACAAACTCATTGTCCACCATGTTTCCATGATTTGAGTTTCTACAAGAACTCAGAGTTTGCAAAGATCCTCTCAAATTCTCCAATTCACCCTCAGCACCTCTTATTTTTAAGAGTTCGGAGATTGACATTTTCAGAGAACTCTCTTTTCGGAATTCGGAGCTTTGGTTGTTTGGTGCTTCTCATTTTTGGGAATTATGCCATTCGAAGTCCCTACTTCAAATTTATCTTTTTGGGATTTTTGACTTCTCCATTTCAGAGGTTTTCTCTTTGGTTTTCGGAGGTTTCCAATTTTGGTTTCAGAACCTGTCATTTTAGACTTCTCCAATTCAAGTTTTCAGAGGTTTTAACTTCGGGTTTTCGGACTTCTCCACTTCGGGTTTCTAATTTTTGGTTTTTTGGACTTCTCTTCTTTTATATTTTGGAACTCATAATTTTATGTCTACTTCTACATCTAAGGGAAAGGAAAAGATGAAGTATTCATTTCTTGGAGTTGCTCCTGACTCTTGCTTGTCTTCCGACCTGGGGAATATAGGGGACACCGACCTTAGACAAATTGATTTTCTAGACTTCTAGGCAAGGGTGAAGGCCCTAAATAAGAAACCCTAGATGTAAGCCATATATGACAGTGGGCTTGTTCTTACTACTAGTTTTCCCATGTCCATGCATTTCCCAGAATTTGTTTTGGCTGTAGCAACCCACTACGATGAAGAATCTATGATAGTTAAAGATGCCAATGGAAAATTTGTGATCCGCTTGGACCCAGATTTCTTTGAAGATTTTCTCAAACTCCTGACGTTGAAGATTACGCCACAATTTCACCAGAGTCAGCGGTGGAACATTGGGACAAAGAAGCGGAGTTGTGCACAAGGGTCATGTTGAAAACCTATCTGGCCAAGAGTGTTGCCAAATTGCCAAAGACCATGTATCAGTCAGATTTCATTCAGAGGTCAATGACATTATTGTGCTACTAAGCGAGTCTCAGGTCTTCCCTTCGTAAAGGAATTTTAGGAGTGGATGTTCTTATATATCGCTACCATCAAGAAGAATAAGGAATTTATCAGATGGGGGAGCATATCAATAGCTCCATTTTCTATTAGTTGAGTAGAGTGCATTCTTCAAAGAGTTTCTATATGACATCCTTCTTGGTTTATGCCATAGCTGTTATGGGAGACTTCATCGGGTTGAATACTAAGGGTATTCAAAGCACCTCTCAAATCTATGATTTCTATCCTCAACTCACACTAGACGAGGGAAACAGCACTTCCGTAAGATCAACAATGCCTTCTTTGTTGTTATTCTCTACCATTTTGATAAGGAGTTATATAATCAGAGGATTTATGACAAAGCCTTCAAGGAAGTATGTGAGTGGGGAGCTATCTACCTTCAGTTCCCCACATTTATTTGTATTTGAATTCCAGCTTTATAGGTGCTCCCAAGAAGCTACCAAGATGTCCCACCGAAAAATGGGTTCTACTAGAATTGGTTTGACAACTACTGGACTACCATAAGATCCAGAACAAATGACACAAAGTGGGAGTTCAATTACCTATTTCAATTGGCAGATACACTTTCCCAAATATTTACAAGGCTAAGAATGTGGATGCAGAAATGGAAGAGGTAACCTTACGGAATTTCCATCCATGGACCAATTTTGACTATTGGGGTAAATTAAGCAAAATAGGTTGGTCCAGTTCCCATGTGCCCTAGTTGGAAGACATCTGGATTCATTATTGGGATGAATTCATCATCTAAAAAAGAGACTATGAAAGGCTAACTTTGGATGAGGTTCAACAATTTGGAATAGTCGATGTCCCAAAAGACATGCAGAGATGATGAGGTTTTGGATGTAGTATATAAAAATAATAATATTTCTAATCAACCATTGTCATGGATTGATTGGTATGTGGAAGAATGTTGCAATACAAAGGAGAGGGTGGGGCCCATTCTATAGAGAACTTACAGTTGGTTGGTTACCTTGGGAATCTCACCCAAGGGGTTAGAGAAACCTATAAATACAGAATCCCCATCAACCATGAGCTAATCAACACCCACAAAAATGGAAAAGGTCAATCCAAAAGGCCCATACAGTTCTAAAAAATATTTCATTTGGTGTTGGGAGCTCATCTCTCTCCAAGGCTCCTGTTCCCAAATTCATGCCTCCTACAACACCTGTGACTGAAATAGTTGAAGTTAGTGATTCTCCTAGTATCCCACTAGACCCATCATTTCATTTTCTCTTCCATTGTCACTTCCTACATCAATTCCTTCTACTTCCACAATCATTTCTTCTTTCCCATCTCCTTCTATTTCCCAAGTATTCTCATCCCTTCTAGTTCTCTTAGATGGAGACATTATTGGGTCAACCATTTCTACTTCACTTCCCCTAACACTTTCATTTCCTTCCATCTCATCCCCTAACATCATTGTATCAACTCCTATGGCCATCCTCACATCGACCCCATCCATTACTACCACTACCATTCAAATGCACATTAATGTTGTTGGTACTCTTGTTGTGACTAATGTTTCTCTGTATTGGATCTATTGTTCCATCCTCAAAAGTATTATCCATTCCGAATGGTTGTTTAAGAAGAATCAAAACCAAAATAATAAGGTGCCTCTAAGGGATGTCATAGATCTCAATATATTGAAACATACACCAAAAAGAGACAGCCAAGATGCCAAATATTTTTCTATCCCGAAAATGAATCCATTTGGAGAAAGAGTTGTAGAGGTTTTCACTCCCACCGAGGGAAAAATAAGGAAACAATTACGGTTGTGGATTATCGATTTCTATATTTTCACTAGGAAAATCCACTCACGAAGGAGCCGAGCAAGATGTACACACCGCTCATGGAAATATTTGGAGAAATATAATAAGGATAAAGCTTCTAAGGATGAGCTTAAAGCCAAGGTCGAGCAGCTCGCCGCTGCATTGCTACACAAGGTAACACAACCAACTCCATCTACCAAAGTCTCAACTGCTACGACTATGATAGCTTTGTCTACCATTGACAACATTTCTTATCACGAGATCGAGAAGATAGGCTAGAAAGGGAGATCAATGAATGGATGGATGGAGCACATATTGCAAGAAGCTAATCCTTTGATCAAAGAAGTCTTTCGAAATATATAATGATTTGTAGGTTGGAAAAACTACTATTTGTAAAATGGATGAAGCTTTTTTGGAGGACAATAACAACCTAAATTTGAATTTGGAAACATGGAGTGAAATCAGAGAGGAGGATTCAAATCTACTCTTTCAAGATGATGTGATCGACGATGCTACAAATTTTTTGAATATCAAAAGGCCATGGAATTTCGGTGTCATGTGTCTGTAAGATTTAATTAAGAATTTGGATGATAAACGAGTGGAAATTACAGATTCTTTGAATGACATATCAGAGGAATTTGATATTGTTAACTGTAAATTCTTTGAAGAAAACATCGATGCTCTCCCAGAAGAACAAATCAAGGAAAATTTCAAGGATTTGGTGAAATGTGATGATGAGGTTACCGAAAATTTCAGCAGTGAATCTATAGATAGATTGGTTTTATGCCAAAATTTAATAGGAAGACTGAAGAAAGTTGTGAATAAACTTAGAAGAATTCCAGCCAAGATCACAAAATAGATTGAGATAGCATATGTGGTTAATCACTATGCACGTGGGAATGTGGGAGACGAAGAAGTTCGAGGAATCATCAAGCATTTTCTCGAATACAAACATTGAATGGCCGCATGGGAAGAAACACAACATAAACTTGTGAAAGGATAAGGTGTTGCAGAACCGAGGCCAAAGTTGCGCATCCATGAAAGGACAGATTCAGGCTCTAGATCGGTCAAAGTTGCGGGGTTTATCGAGTCAAGCCCTCGTAGAAAATTTGTTATTTTCATGGGAGCTTGTTCCCTTAAATTAATGACATTTCTATTTTTAGTAAAATGTTAGTTGAAGGCCCAGCTGTAATGGCTCAGCCTAAAGAACTTATAAATAGTTAGGTATATGGAGTCATTGGAGAGATAGATAGATCAATTTTTTGGTGAAGTTGTTCTTCAAGCTTGGAAGAGTGCTTCACATATTTAAAATCTTTTAATTATATTCAGAGTGATATCTTTCCTTAAAGAACCTGATTTATTGTGTAAAATGGTTGATCTATATATCAAAAGGACATGGAATTCCAGTGTCATGTGCTGCAAGATTTAATGAAGAAGTTGGATGATAAACGAGTGGAAATTACAAATGCTTTGAATGACATATCAGAGGAATTTTATATTGTTAACTATAAATTATTCGAAGAAAACATCGATGCTCTCATAGAAGACCAAATCAAGGAAAATTTCAAGGATTTGGTGAAACGTGATGATGAGGTTACGAAAACATTCAAGCATGAATTCATAGATAGATTGGTTTTATGCCAAAATTTAATAGGAAGGTTAAAGAAAGTTATGAGTAAACTTAGAAGAATTCCATCCAAGATCACAAAAGAAATTGAGACATCATATGTGATGAATCACTACACATGTGGGTCGGGAGATGAATAAGTTCAGGATTCATCAAGTATTTTCTTGAATACAAACATCGAATGGTTGCATGGGAATAAACGCAAAAACCTCTAGAAGGAGAAGGCATTTCGAGAACCGGGCCAAAGTGAAGCCCGAAAGGGTAGATCCGTGCTCTGGATTGGTCAAAGTTGCAGTAGGTTGGATCGAGCTGTGGGCTCTTGTAACAAATTTGTTATTTTCATGGGAGCTTGTTCCCTTAAATTAATGACATTTATATTTTTAGTAAAATTTTAGTTGAAGGCCTAGTTGTAATGGCTCATCCTAAAGAACTTATAAATAGTTAGGTATATGGATTCATTGGAGAGATAGATAGATCAATTTTTTGGTGAAGTTCTCTTCAAACTATGAAGATCACTTCTGATTTAAAACCTTTTAATTATATTCAAAGTGATATCTTTCCTTGAAGAACTTGATTTATTGTGCTAAATGGTTGATTGGTATATGCTTTGTGAATGTGTGATTCCTTAGTATAGATGATTAGCTTTCCTTTATTTCATATTATCGTGTTTCATGTTATGAAAAAAGTGATATAACCATCTTTTATGTTAGTTATGGAAAGAATGTTTTCCTTTTTATTAAAAGTTATATTATTGTTAGCCATAATCAATGAAATGAATGTTTTACATGTGCATGTGTTTTATCCTCATGGTTAGTTAACTATGTGTTCAATCAAATTTGGTCTCTCTATTCTATATGATTCAATTTTTAACAAAGGAATGTATGCTTCGGTTTGTGGTATTTTGTACCCTTTCTAAGTTGCAATAGGTGAAGGTGATTAACGGTGCAAGCATCCTACTCACATTAACCCTTCCTAAGATTAAAATATCCCTTTATTTGGTGCATCACCATCCCTATTATAGTTTCCTTTTTGCAAAACTCTTTCCCTAAAACCCATGACAATGTTAGCATAGGACTAGATAGCCATTTTATGAAACTAGGAGTAGTACAACACTTATTTTAGGAAGAGGAAGTCATCCTTCTCTAAAGGTTCACCTTGAGCCCAAGTCCCATAGCTTGAGAGGTGATCCCATGTGTCTCAATCACACCAAACGACCTACTTATAGTTTGGCCATTTGGGGGTGTAGTGATTTGGCGATAACAGTTTTTGGCATGCCCGGTGGGATAGGGTTGGTACTTCTCTTCTCACTTGCACAAGTCAAAGTACTGGCGACTCTATATCTCTTGATTTCACATCTCAGTGCATTAACTTATGCAAAGAATTCAGACAAGAGCTTCTTCAAAGAAAGGAAGTTATCAACATATCAAACTTTCCTTGTCTCCTCCAAAGAGAAGAAGCAAAGGTGTTTTAACTCCACTAGCTACAACTTTATCTCGTAGGGGTCATTCAAATCCTCCATATGGAAGATTTCCTCCACCAAAGAATAATCAACCTCTTGTTGTTATGGCATGAAACCAAGTTTTTTCCCCTTTTAATGCAAGCAGTCCTCTTGTTGGCTCAACGTAACCCTATACTAGTTGTAACACTTAAAATTTTACCCTTTTACATAGGGGAAACTCATGTTACTCTAGTATAACACATTCTTGATGTATCTAGCATTTACGTAATACATAACATCATGGAGGATAATGTTGTTGTCAGAATTTTGGCCACTTCTTTCAAGGGAAAAGCACTTCAATGGTTTTGAGGGTTACGTGTTGGTAGTATAACCACTTGGGATGAGTTAGGAGAGAATCTCTCAAATAGTTTGAAGACAAGAGTGATCACCTATCACTCTTAGAATAACTCACTACCATAAAGAGAGCTCCCTAGAGTACATGAGCGATTTCAACTTCTGATTTCACAGAACTTGGAATAGGATTCTGGAACTCATTAAGCCTTCTCCAAATAATGCATTCTTGTACTATTTGCGAGCTTTGAATAGCAATGTAGCAGTTATGATCCAATCCATGGGAGGGGATACATTACCTGATGCCTACGACATAGCCATAAGTGTGGAAAATTCCTTAATTCAAGCTGGAAAGATAGCTCCTCGACCGCCAATGCCATTTTCTCTGAATCTTACAAATAATCAAAGCATATCATTTCTCCTATTCCAGCAGCCTCTAATCAACCAGCTCAATCTACCCCAACCTCTTCAAATGATCTATTTGAAGTCAAATCATTGTTGCAGACCTTTGGAAATGAGTTTTTTGTTAGGTTGTGGAGCTAGATTGCTTCACAGTTAGCATGAAATGGAAAGTGACTAGAAATACAGTAACCGGCATCGGTTACAAAGTGGGACCGACGTTGGTCAGAAAAGCAGGAACTCGCCACGCGATTAGGTCTAACCGGCACTTTTAGCACTGTGAGAAGAACTTTATTTTTAAGTCATGGGTTTTAATATTTTTTTGTTTTAAAGCAAATCTATTGGATGTAATTTCATGGCTAAGTTGCCCTAAGTTTGTCTAAGCTTATATAAGCTAGAAAACTAGGGTTAAAGATGTGTTGATGAGAAGAAGAGCATAATCCTTGGTTGAAAGGATGAAGAAGAAGAAGAAGAAGCAGATTACATGAAGACAAGAGCTTTCATGGAGAGAAGTTGAATAGAAGGAAAGTGCAGGTACATTGTTGGTGAGAAGATGGTATTATCTTCTA
Source organism: Taxus wallichiana var. yunnanensis (assembly GCA_018340775.1). Taxonomy (NCBI): domain Eukaryota; kingdom Viridiplantae; phylum Streptophyta; class Pinopsida; order Cupressales; family Taxaceae; genus Taxus; species Taxus wallichiana. Next base: position 424,577,377 of record CM031234.1, on the reverse strand, counting down.
CTGTATTTCCTTTGTGTTAGTTCCAAAGAACACCGATGTCACCAAGGAACTAACATTGGTCACAGAGGGTAACTAGTACTGGTCAACAAACCATAGTCGGTCTCTGTGACAACGAGTTTACACATGGTTTCTTACAGTAGAAGAGGGCATGGATGGTTCAATGTCCTATTTTGGAGGATCTGGTTTCTGGCACAGTGTGTACAAGCAGAAATAGTGTTGATCACTTCAATGTTTGGATTAGAAAGAGGATAGATTTGGCTTGGTTAGTCCAGTGAGACTTTGGGTCAGGTATCTCTATATGGTTCATGTTTTATTTCTTTCTTTTGGAGCAGTGATATTATGTTTGGATAGTGTGCACAAATTTACACCATGTTTTTGGGTGTTGTTTGACTTTTATTTCCCAGTTGTGTGGAATCTTGAGGACAAGGATATCTAGTCTTAAGGATAAGATCCTCAATGAAAATTCATGGTTAGACACAGTTGCAAGTAATGAAATATTTTGAGTACACATGATGAAAAGAAGTTGATTCACCTACTTCACAAGAAGTCCAAACTTTTGTGATGTAGAAAGTATTCTTTGATAAGAAGGGAATCATTTTATATTTTCTTTCATCTAGTTTTATTTCTCACTGACATATTATCTTTTGAGCTTGGTGTTAGATTCAATGCAGGGAATTTTGTGTTCAGTGGGAACAAGACATGGTTTTTGGCATTGTAGGATTGGATACATGATGCACATGCAGAGTGAGAGAAGTTTGCTACTATTCAGAGTGGTAGGAGGCACAAGTTGGTTTTGGAGGGCAGTCACGGTTTTACAAGTATATTGAGTTTATTGCTTTGTGATGTCACTTCTATTTTATTTTGTGGTGCCTAGATATCCCTATGGGATTACAGTTGATGGCTAGATTCAGTTGGGTGAAGATGATAGAGCAATTTTTCAGAGTTTTAAGGGTTTAAGTAGAAACTCTAACTATTACAGAGACTAGTGTCGGTTAGGATTAACCGTGGTCGGTCATCTAGTAACCGTGGTTGGTCAGGTAGTGACCAGGATCAGTTAGGAATCCGTGGTCGGTTTGGTCACGGAGTTTGACAAAGTGTTTATTTACCATTTTTAGATGGTTCCCTTTTTTGCTTTCATCTTGGTTGGTTTGTGTAGAGTATGTTGATGACATGTTTGCTGGTATTTGCACTTGGTATTAGTGGCATGGTTTAGCATGGATGTTTGTTATTGACATTGATGAGCACAGGATTCATATTCAGCTTTGGAGTTAGTCTAGTGGCAGACTTGGAGCTTCTGGAGAGCTGGTGATATGGATGGATGTACATGGTGAGTTTGTACATGTTGGATAGATTCAGTTTTGTGAGTCTATGATGATGCAGATGTTTGATTTGCACATGGATGCTTTGAGCATGAGTAGGGGATGTTTGTATTTCCTCTTGATTACTATGTTACTCCTTGAGAGATGTTATCTACAGATGATTGTCTTGGACATGCTAGTTGTTTATGCAGGTTGGATTTACAGATTGTAGTGTTTGGATTCTTTGAGTTATGCAGGTTTGTGGATTGATCACCCATTGTTACAGGTAGAACTCATTTGGGTTGTCTTTACCTAGGATCTTGTTTTGCTTTCACATATTCTAGTTTGACTTGTCTTGGTCAGTTGCATTGGTGGTTACATGGAGACATGGATAGATGGATGGAGAACATGGTTGGTTTTACAGGTATGGCTATGGATGCGATTGAGGCTCAGAACTTCAGTTTGAGTGGGAGATCTTATAGGTGTGTTAGTCATGATGGCTTATTGCATGAGGAGCTAGGTTGGCTTGTTTTTTTGATACCAACAATTGGTATGGTGTTACGATTTAGTGGGAGCTTGAGGCTTGGTGTCACGGATCAGTTGTAGCTTTGTGCAAGTTTGGTAAGTCATGGTTTTATCTTCTTGGTTTGAGAAGATGGTTTGATCTTCCTAGTTTTATTTTTCTTTGAGAGAATTTTTGAAGGAAAGAATAGATGGTCTTCATGGTGTGTTGAGGACTGTGATGTATAGGTACAGGTATAGAGGTTCAGCAATTTATCTCCAAGTGGGAGATTGTTAGGTTGTGGAGCTAGATTGCTTCACAGTTAGCATGAAATGGAAAGTGACTAGAAATACAATAACCGACATCAGTTATAGTGGGACCGATGTCGGTCAGGAAAAGGAGGAACTGGCCACGGTTAGGTCTAACCGGCACCGGTTACCTATGTGAAGCACTTTATTTTTAAGTCATGAGTTTTAATATTGTTTTTGTTTTAAAGAAAATCTATTAGATGTAATTTCATGGCTAAGTTTCCCTAAGTTTGTCTAAGCTTATATAAGCTAGAAAACTAGGGTTAAAGATGTGTTGATGAGAAGAAGAGCATAATCCTTGGTTGAAAGGATGAAGAAGAAGAAGAAAAAAAGATTACATGAAGACAAGAGCTTTCATGGAGAGAAGCTGAACAAAAGGAAAGTGTAGGTACATTGTTGGTGAGAAGATGGTATTATCTTCTACTGTATTTCCTTTGTATTGTTTAGTCTCATGTAATGGCTTGCATAGTATGCAAAGCACTTAGGGTTTCTTCTTGTTAGATCCACAAAGTTGTTGTGAGATCTTGTTATTGCTCATTCTTGTAGATCCACATGTTATGAGATCTTGTATTGTAGATCCATGAGATCATGTTGTATTGTTGATCCATAGGAATCTAGCATGGTAGAGGAAGTCATCTTCATGTTTGCAGTTTGTTGCAGTGATAGAGGAGAGACTTACTTCTTGGTGCATGGTTAGGGTTGCACATTGGTAGATCTTTCTAGAGGTCTTGTTTGTAGATTCACAATACAGTGAGAGCTTGGCTGCATAGTGGCAGATGTAGGGTAGCTTCAGGTATATGAGATCTGGCTATGTTTCGAGAGGCACGGTTGTAGTGCACTCAGGTAGATCCGGTTAGAGCTTTGGAGGAGACATAAGTGGTGGTATGGAGGCATGGTTTAGTGTACTCAGGTAGATCCGGTTGGAGATCTGGGAGGAGGAGATACTCTTGTAGAGATACATGTACTCTTGTGTAGAAGAGTTGGTTTGTAATCTCTTGTTATATTATATATATATGAGATCTCTATCTTTGGTGGACGTAGCCCACATTGGGTGAACCACGGTACATGCTTGTTATGTGTGTGTACTTTTGTGTGATTTGGATTATTCTAGTTTATACTTCCACTGTTGTAGATTTTGTGGGGAATTGTTTAGATCCTGTGTGCATGATTTTGTTTGTTATTAAATCATAGCACTATTCTGCAGTCTTGTATTCCCAACAACTAGTATCAGAGTGATGGCTTTAGTTTTGAGCAAGGGTTTGCTTCATGGTTTTGTTAGTAGTTATTACTGACATGTATGAGAGCAGGGTTTATTTTTCCTGATGTGAAAATCGTAGGAAGAGATTGAATCTCAAGTGGGAGATAGAAGTGTAAGGTTGTTGGAGAACACAGTGACCGGCATCGATTAAGTGGCAACCGGCGTCGGCAGGTGACCATTTTTGGTTACTGGGGTAACCGTGGTTAGTTATAGGGTGACCATGGTCGGTTGCTGGGTAGCCTAGTTTTAAACAAAAAATCACTAGATATGAAGAAATGGAAAGATACATAGATGGTCGGATTATAGATCCGGTTATTGAGGTACGGTTTTATCTTGGTATTGCAGTGCTTATATTGTTTTAGTTGCACATGCATGTTTGGGATTGCAGATCTAGATCGAGAATGAGATAGAGGAGAAGTTATGCATCCTTTGGTGTAGTTAGATGCATGGGCTTCATTAGAGAAGTTGAATATAGTAGCATAGAATGAAGACGGGGTTTCCATCGAGAAACTGCTGATGCAAAATCACAAGACACCCACCTGGAATGCAGATCAAGCTTCTAGGTTGATCACTTAGGTATCCAGTGTGATTGCATAACATTGAATCCTTCCTCCAAGTGTGGGACTTGAAAATGAGAAAGGATTCTCCAGAGAAAGGTTGGTTCCTATTCCTCTGTTCAGATGCACCAATAAAACGCAGAGGTTCACCCAAAAATCTAACCTAACTACCAAGGAGACAGGGAGAGAGAAATGCATATAAATAAACCTAAGCTAAGGAGGTGATGCACCGAGGAATGAAGAACATAAGCTTTGCAACATAAACACAGACCATATAGATGCAATACCACACCATGCACAGGTAACCGAAATGCAATGAGAGATCAGAATGACAACAATGAATACATGAGAGGATTTAAATTTAATCACAGACATATATATTGCTCAAAGGATCGATTCAAATACATTGCAATGGCCAAGAGGCACAATGGCATTACAGTCCATGTGGGAGGCTTGAAAACTCCACGAATTCTCTTGCAAGCAGGAGAGAAGGGAGGGGTTGCAAAACAGAAATGTCCAACGTTAGAAAGAAGCCCCTCCTTACAATTTATAGGAAGAATGAGAGAGAAAAGAGAGAGGAATTCGAAATCTGCCCCAACCACCTCCTGAATGCATTTAACTCATCTCATCATGGCAGAAGCGGCGGATCCTGGCGAAATGGTGGGCTGCCTAGCAGAAGCGGCGAAGTGTCTGCTGCATTAAAATTGTTCGTTGACGCATCACTTCTGTTTGTTATTCGCGCCAGAGGCGTTTCTTGATTTTCATCCTCCAAACTGAACCAAAATACAAGATTGACCTTGGAAATGTGTAGAGAATTTTACCAGCTTTCCATTGATACAAAGAACGCGCAAATCCGAGCTCTGGATCAAAAGTTATGGCAATCTAAAGATTTAGGCACTAATAGGGAAAACGGCTTTTGAATTCTTTCCCGCGCTCTGCCGCCTGGATGACACGTGGCGTGCTCTGATTGGTTGAATAATTCTCTCTCCTCTGCCTTTTGGCGGGCTTTCCTTTGAAATTTCCTCGTGGGCCCTTAAATGGGACACGTGGCAAGATCCTATTGGTTCGGCTCGGTGCTCGAAAACTCGCCCTTTGACTTTTCGACCTTTACTCTATGAGGACACTTGGTAGCTTTTGATTAGTCTGCGGGCTGCCCACCTCTTTCGCGCCCTTCGCGTCTTTTTGTCCCGGATGTCCCAAACCGTTTGGGACAAAAACCTCCGATCCGCCCGAAATGGGCTTCCTTGTCCCTCATTCGGCCGATGACGTGGCACAATTTTATTGGCTTTCGGCTCCTTCGGCGATCCGCGTCCCACGCATCCCTTTGTCCCGCTTTTGCCTTGTGTTCTTTGTGCTGATTTTGCGAACGTCCCCTTGGCCGGTTTCGCCCTTTTCGCGTCCTTTTGGCCCGCTTGTCCCATTTTGCCTCAGCAGTTAGCCAATTTTTCCTCTCTTTCGGCCGAATCGGCTTTTCGCGCCCGCCGCGTACTTTTGTCCCAGATGTCCCGATTGCTTCTTGGGCCGCCTGGAGGCTTTTCGGCCGATCCGCGCATTTCTGTCCCAAATGTCCCGATTGTTCCTAGGACTAGGACTTAGCCGATTTTCACGATTTTTCCTGGATCCACCTATTTGCCCTTTTGCAACTTTTGATGTATGTTATCGAAATTTTACCCGGGGGGGTGAAATTTTGACAACAGTTTTGACGACTCAGCGGGGTCACCTACCTGCTAGGTGAATGATCAGTGGCCTTTTAGCGATCCATTGGGCATGGAGTTAAGCAATAACCCGAAACAAGCCTCGACATCGCAACTTCTTCTCCAAAGAACACTCGAATCGTAGAAAACAACCTGAGAGTAGAAAAACTTGTGCCAAAGCACTTAGGGAAATAGAAACCTAACTACAACAGGACAATGTGCATACGCACTTAGAGGAATTAAGAAAAACCTAAACTAATATTTACAAGGAAAACCTTCTCTTAGTAGCAATGTTTAAGATAGATTCCGTTAACCGGAATCTGAAGTTCCTCTCCATCCAATGCAGACAATTTGAAGGCATTACTATTTTTGCATCCCGTGACCATATAGGGACCACTCCAGATGGCATCAAACTTGGAATGCCTTCCTGGTTTTGCCCGGTTTGCATCCCATTTCAGAACTAGGTCCCCTTCCTGGAAAGTCTTTGCTCCAGCTCTCTTATCAAACCATCTTTTTACTACGGCCTGATCCTTTTCAATCGTCTGAATCGCATGTTCTCTGATTTCCTCTAATTCCATCAATTCTGCATACCTGGCCTCCATTGGTTCGAATTCAGATAACTCAAGCTGTTTCATGAGCTCCAAGGCTGGCAATTCTAATGATATAGGCAATACTGCCTCCTTCCCATAGACCAACTTGTAGGGAGAATTACCTGTAGACCTCTTTGGTGTTATTCTCACGCCCCATAACGCTGATTTTAGCCTTGTATGCCATGTTCTTTGATTTTCATCCAGAGTCCTTCTGATGATTTTTAGCAAATTCTTGTTTGTGGACTCTGCCTGTCCATTACCCTGCGGGTAATAATTTGAAGAGGTGCTCAAATAGATTCCATTCTTGATGACAGCCCATTCGTAATTTTTGAACCTATGAATGCTAATGCATTATCTCGATATGATGGTGGTGGCGCACACCGAACTCCGGTTACTATTCCTTCATAAAAGTCTAGTATGCTAGACTCACTTGCTTCTTTGAGCACCACCCTCGGTCCACTTGGTGAAATAGTGCTGCCATTTGTAAGAATCCACTTGTGACCTTGACTCGGGTGGGATTGATGACTCAATGAAGTCCAATCCCCACCGCATGAATGGATGATCTATCAAATTGGGCGAAGGGGCAAGTCTTTACGCTAACCTTCCTTTCCCTGTGAAGAATGCACATTTCTTGCATTTCTTAACCCATGAGTAGCAATCATTGAATATAGTAGGCCAATAGTAACCAGCTTTCATGATTTTGAGAGCTGTTACTCGTGGGGTGAAATGGCCTCCTGCCTCCCCGTCATGGAACTCTTGTAAGATCCTCTCAATCTGACCTGTCCCGATGCATCTCAATAGAACACCGTTGATGTCCTTTTTAAACAAAATACCATCAACAAGCACATAAGGAACTGCTTGTAATCTGAAGTACCTTCTTTTTGCTTTGCTCATCTCTGGAGGGCACATGCCCGTCTGTAGGAAATGTATCATATTCTGAGTCCAACAGGGAGTGGACACATCATCATTTTCCTGTTTTTGATCATCTTGTAACAGCAGGACAGCGTCTTTTTCATTACCTGTTTCAACTTGTTGACTCAAGGCTAGCTGCTCGCATAGTCCCTTCCCACGTACTAGTTTGGTGACCTTGATCTCGATGTCATATTCCATGACACGAGTTATCCATCCTGCACGCTTCTCATTCAGATCCTTGTTTAGAAGGAAGTCCTTAACTCCCACATGAGAGACTAACAATTGGATCTTGTTGTTTGAGACTAGGTGTTTGAATTTCTTTAAACTTCTGATTACCGCAAGGACATGCTTTTCAATGAAAGAGTACCTAGTTTCGTATTCCTCCAAGCCTTGACTGAAGAAAGCAACTGGTTGCTCTAACCCTTCTTTGTTTTGTTGTGCCAGGATTGCAGAAATCGTTTCCCCACCACCAAAGGCGATAAGCACGAAGTCCTTGGAGAAGTCTGGATTGACGAGAGTCGGAGCTTGAGATATAGCCTCTTTTATTGCCTCAAAACTTGCCTTGCCTTCTGATGTCCACTTAAATGCCATGCTCTTCTTTAACATCAGCGTTATTGGCTTCACAAGAGCAGCAAAATTTGGAACAAATCTACGGACAAAATTGATCCTTCCCAAGAAGCTTTGAAGAGCCTTCTTGTGACTTGGCAATGGCAATGCTCGAATTGCTTCAACTCTTTCTGGGTCAATCGTCAACCCCTCCTTTGAAACAATATGGCCTAGAAGCTTTCCCTCGTGAGCCAAGAATATGCATTTTTTGGGATTCAATGATACCCCAAATCTTCTACATCTCTGAAATACTTGCCTCAAATGACAGAGGTGATCCGCTGCATTTTTTGAGAATACAGTGATATCGTCAAGATATATCAAAACTATTTTATTGATCAACCCCTTGAATGCCATATCCATTGCCCTTTGGAAGGTGGCTCCAGCATTTGATAGCCCAAATGGCATTTTCTTGTAGGCATAGGTCCCCATTTGGTGGTGAAAGCCGTCTTGAATTGGTCATCTTCTTTCACCATCACCGATTATACCCCCGAGTAGCCATCTAGGAGAGAGAATCTCTCTGAACCGGATACTACTTGCAATATTTGTTCCATTGAAGGAAGTGGGTAATGGTCTTTGAGAGATGCCCTATTGAGGTCTCGGAAGTCCACACACAACCTGATTTCTCCGCTCTTCTTCCTGACCGGAACCAAGTTCGCAACCCAGCTTGAGTGCTTGATAGGGAATATAATGCTTGCCTCGATTAGCTTGTTAAGCTCTTTCTTTATTAGAGGCTCAATGTGAGGGTTGACTGGTCTCTGCTTCTACCTGATGGGCTTAGCATCTGGATCCAATTCTATGGTATGTTGTGCCAAATTTGGATTGAATCCTCTTAAGTCTTCATAGCTCCAAGCGAAGACATCTGGAAACTCTTGGCAAAGTTGTATGAAATCTGATTTCTCCTGTTCAGTAGCCACTTTGCCAATTTGAAGTGTTTTGCCTTCCCCAACTGGAATTGGCTCTGAATCTTCTCTCTTGACTTGTATGTTTGCCTTTTCCTTACGAAACTGGTCGTTAGGGTTGAAGATAGACTCCAATGTTACCAAACCCTTAGGAAGCTTGTTTGTCTGCAGCTGCACTACTTGATCCCCATACTGCTGCTCTAATCTGTCTTGATTTCTAGCTGAAAATTCAGCCTCTTCTTGTAAGAAATTGACGATCTGTTGATCGTTCTCAAACACCTGCCAGCTTGTGTTATTATCTGGAACTGCTGGCCTCACAACCACATGGATGTGTGGCTGTTTTTTCTCTTCTGATGTTGTCAACCACATCAAATGTTGCTCCAACTGCTGCGAGCCTATCTGCGGCTTCATTTTTCTTCCTGGGTATGGACACAATGTTGAAAGCTTCGAAATCCTCAATGAGGTCCCATACCCTATTCTTGTAGCTCCTCAGCAAGTCGTTCTTTGTAGCATGAAGTCCTCTAACTTGGTTGACGATCAGCTCGCTATCTCCAAACACCTGCAAGTTCTTTATGCCCTTTTTCCTGGCCCAATGAAGTCCATGAATCAATGCTTCGTATTCGGCGGTGTTATTTGAACAAGAAAACTGGAAACGAAAAGCTGAATAATACTTGATATCCTGTGGTGAAATCAATACTGCACCGCCTCCAGAACCTTGTCTGCTTCTCGAACCATCGAAGAATAATCTCCAGACTTTATTTTCATCCTTTTTGTTCAGGCTGAATGATGTCAGGAATGGGTGAACTTTCCTCGTGTATACAATACACGCCCAATTCAGACTCTTCAATTTCTTTGTATGGATCAAATTCATGACTTTTGTTTGCCCATTCATCTAAAGTTAAATCAGGAATTCCCTCGACCTTAGTACCTGTTTCTAGATCATTTGAACACTCCTCCTGATCAAAAGCTGAGCAATTTGCATTGATAGGACCTGGTACATAGGGCTCAATATGGAAATTGGCAATTGGTTCTGACCTGATTGTTGCTTTGGCTCCATACCTTGTCCTAAAAATCATGTGCGACCAATCTGCAGATAAATATCCACCGATTTTCGCAGTGAAGTCTCTTGAAAGACACAACGCAAAGAGTGGCGGAAGGTCAATCACAGACACATCTTGCAAAACTGTAACATTAGGACAGGAATGTAGTGTTAGACTTAACTCCTTGATGACTCCAACAGTCCCCACTGCCGTTCCATCTAGCTGTACTACTCCTTTCAGCACTGGCTCATATTTCAAACCTAGCTGATCCGCTATTTGCTTCGGCATCACCGAACTACTGGCCCCCGAATCCAACATGCAGTTGTGCACCAAGTGATTTCCAACAATCAATGAAACATAGAAAGGCGGAGGCTTCAAATTTTTTCTTGTCTGCCCCCCATCATGTTGCACTGCATTAGTGAGAACTTTCTCATGTCCTAGGTTTGATACATTTGTGGCAGACCAATCGGTCATTGCAGCTTGCAATAAATCTCGTTGCCCTGGGATCGCCAGTGATTCCCACATGGAAATGTTCACATGTGTCTTCCTCATTTGATCGATGATGTTGAAAGGGGATGCACTGTCCTTTTGCTGCCCCTTACTTGGTACAACCTTTTCTGGGACTTGAACAGGTACATGCATTGCTGCAATAGGTACCTTAAGCTGATTTTGCACATTTGGAGCTATGTTTGGTCTGCTGACCCCTTGTTGCGTAAGAGTAGGTTGAGAAGCAACTGGATTAGACTGTTGTCCCTCTTCTATGTTTCTCTTCTTTGACCGTGTATTGGCAGCCATGCCTTGAAAAGGCTGTTGGTTAACTCCACAGAAGTCTTCCGTCTGCCAATTGGCCAATGCGGTCTCTGTTGGGAGTCCTTCTTGTTGCGTTTGTTGCTGTTGATTCTCCTCCTGGCTTGGATCTCGAGCAACACCAATGGTTTGCACCATCAAGGCCTGATTTAGTGCACCATTGAAACATGCTGACTGATTGTGAGGTAGATTGCAAGGGTAACACCAGTCGTACTCTGTGCCATGTTATTTTGTGCTGGTACTAATGCCTTAGAGGCAGATATGGCATTTGGATTATAGGGCTGGAATGGTCTATTGACAGGAGGCCTTATTTGACTCATGTTTGCAGCTGGATTAGGTGGTCTTTGAGACTGATATGGCTGCCTATTAGGTTGAGCTTGAGGCTGATACGAAGGTCTAAAACCTTGAGCTTGCTGTCTCTTGAGTGTGACCAGCTCATTACCTAAATTTTGCAGTTGCTTCATGACTTCTTGAAGCTCATTTGGGGCACTTGGAGATGAAGTGGAAGCTTCATTTGAACTCTGATTCCTAGGAGTGGGAATAGGAGCTAAGACAGGTGCTTGACTAGTACTTGGGCTCTCTATACTTGGATATAATGGCATTGGGGGCCTAGGAGCTAGCTTGCCAGCTTGAATTAGACAATTTTCAGCTCTAATGGCAATACTATATGCAGCAGGGATAGTTGTGCCTCCCATAGATTGAACCAACATAGAAATATCAGAATTTAAAGCTTTAAGGTAGTATAGAAAAGCACCTTCTGCTGTTGGCCTGACTGCCACCGGAATTCTATCCCAAGATCTTTGAAATCTGAAGTTGAAGTCGGTTAGCTGCTCATGGAGGCTCTCTTGATGGTTGTCAGCTGCTCCAAAAGAGACAAGTTGTCTCCCTTCTCTCCAAATTGATCATGAAGTGCAATACATAGCTGATTCCAGTTTGTGATAGAGCCAGCTCCAAGGCTCCTAAACCATTGCAATGCTTTCCCCTTGAATGAAGACGCCAGCAATTTGACAGCTACTTGCATCTCATTAATCTCATGGATTGCACAAATATTAGCAATGTCCTTGACATGATCACCAGGAGTGGTCTGATTTTCTCCAGTAAAATATGGAATGTTCTTCAATGCTGCAACTGGGATTGGATTTTGTGCATTGAGAGCAAGTGGGTCACGCTCGTGAAGTTGACATAGGGGTTCACTGGTTGCGCCATTCTGATTGGTCTTAAAACCCTTGTATATTGAAAGAAAGGCCGCTCAGGTGGAGGAGTTGAGAGAGTTCTGTTTGGTGGAGATGGGGACCTTTGAATCCTTCTTCCTCTTTGCCTTCTTCTTGGAGATAATTGCAGGTATTCAAACCGCACTTCCTCTTCTCCAACTCTTGACCTTGTGATTCTTCTCATAAGCTTTTAGGCCTGACTGCTGAAATTCTATTGATTCCTCCCTTTGGAGTCGCCAGATATGCAAATAATAGCTCTTTTTAAGCAAGAAAATTGCAGCAGATGCATATCAACCTTGCTGCAATAAAAATGAGACCTCTAGGTCCCACCGGGCGTGCCAAAACTGTTGATGCAAAATCACAGCACCCTGGAATGCAGATCAAGCTTCTAGGTTGATCACTTAGGCATCCAGTGTGATTGCATAACATTGAATCCTTTCTCCAAGTGTGGGACTTGGAAATGAGAAGGATTCTCCAGAGAAAGGCTGGTTCCTATTCCTCTGTTCAGATGCACCAATAAAACGCAGAGGTTCACCCAAAAATCTAACCTAACTACCAAGGAGATAGGGAGAGAGAAATGCATATAATAAAACCTAAACTATGGAGGTGATGCACCGAGGAATGAAGAACATAAGCTTTGCAACATAAACACAGACCATATAGATGCAATACCACATCATACACAGGTAACCGAAATGCAATGAGAGATCAGAATGACAACAATGAATACATGAGAGGATTTAAATTCAATCACAGACATATATATTGCTCAAAGGATCGATTCAAATACATTGCAATGGCCAAGAGGCACAATGGCATTACAGTCCATGTGGGAGGCTTGAAAACTCCACGAATTCTCTTGCGAAGGGGAGAGAAGGGAGGGGTTGCAAAACAGAAATGTCCAACGTTAGAAAGAAGCCCCTCCTTACAATTTATAGGAAGAATGAGAGAGAAAAGAGAGAGGAATTCGAAATCTACCCCAACCACCTCCAGAATGCATTTAACTCATCTCATCATGGCAGAAGCGGTGGATCCTGGCGAAACGGCGGGCTGCCTAGCAGAAGCGGCGAGCTGTCTGCTGCATTAAAATTGTTCGTTGACGCATCACTTCTGTTTGTTATTCGTGCCAGAGGCGTTTCTTGATTTTCATCCTCCAAACTGAACCAAAATACAAGATTGACCTTGGAAACGTGTAGAGAATTTTACCAGCTTTCCATTGATATAAAGAACGTGCAAATCCGAGCTCTGGATCAAAAGTTATGGCAATCTGAAGATTTAGGGCACGGAACAGGCGAAAACGGCTTTTGAATTCCTTCCCGTGCTCTGCCACCTGGATGACACGTGGCAGGCTCTGATTGGCTGAATAATTCTCTCTCTCGCCTTTTGGCGGGCTTTCCTTTGAAATTTCCTCGTGGGCCCTTAAATGGGACACGTGGCAAGATCCTATTGGTTCGGCTCGGTGCTCGAAAACTCGCCCTTTGACTTTTCTGACCTTTACTCTATGAGGACACTTGGCAGCTTTTGATTAGTCTGCGGGCCTGCCAGCTCTTTCGCGCCCTTCGCATCTTTTTGTCCCGGATGTCCCAAACCGTTTGGGACAAAAACCTCCGATCCGCCCGAAATGGGCTTCCTTGTCCCTCATTTGGCCGATGACGTGGCGCAATTTTATTGGCTTTCGGCTCCTTCGGCGATCCGCGTCCCGCGCGTCCCTTTGTCCCATTTTGCCTTGTGTTCTTTGTGCTGATTTCAGGCGAACCGGCCGGTTCGCGTCCTTTTGGCCCGCTTGTCCCATTTTGCCTCGGCCAGATTAGCCAATTTTTCCTCCTTTTTTGGCCTTTTTGGCCCGCTTGTCCCATTTTGCGAATCGGCGAGTTAGCCAATTTTTCGCGCCCGCCGCGTACTTTTGTCCCAGATGTCCCGATGTGCTACTTGGGCCGCCTGGAGGCTTTTCGGCCGATCCGCGCATTTTGTCCCAAATGTCCCGATTGTTCCTAGGACTAGGACTTAGCCGATTTTCACGATTTTTCCTGGATCCACCTATTTTCCCCTTTTGCAACTTTTGATGTATGTTATCGAAATTTTACCCTGGGGGGTGAAATTTTGACAATGTGAAAACATGTTCTTCAAGTTGAAGATGTGGTTGAGTATCTTGGTGATGGTAAGGTGATGTGTTTCATCTTAATGCAATATTATTGCATGTATTATTGTTGTTAAGTTTTGTGCAAGATTTGGGTGCTTGAAATGGTGGCCCAACACAACTATCGGCTTTAGTCGAAGTAGGCACTGGTTTAGTGACCTATGCCAATTTTTGGCGTTGTGTTAGTTCCACCAGCACCGATGTTAGTCAAGGAACCGACATCGGTCACAGAGGGTAACTGGTACTGGTCAACAAACCATAGTCGGTCTCTTTGATAATGAGTTTGCACATGGTTTCGTGCAGGTAGAAGAGGGCATGGATGGTTCAAAGATATCATGTTTTGGAAAATATGGTTTCGACACTATGTGTACAAGCAAAAATAGTGTTGATCACTTCAATGTTTGGATTAGAAAGAGGATGATTTGGCTTGGTTAGTCCAATGAGACTTTGGGTCGGAGTACCTCTATATGGTTCATGTTTTATTTCTTTCTTTTAGAGTAGTTGATATTATGTTTGGATAGTGTGCATGATTTACACCATGTTTTTGGGTGTTGTTTGAATTTTATTTCGGTATGTGGAAACTTGAGGACAAGGATATCTAGTCTTAACGATAAGATCCTCAATGAAAAGTCATGGTTAGACACAATTGCAAGTAACGAAAGATTTTGAGTCCACAAAGCATGAAAAGAAGTTGATTTACCTACTTCACAAGAATTCCAAATGAAGTAGAAATTATTCTTTTATAAGAAGGGAATCATTTTATATTTTCTTTCATCTCTTTTATTTCTCATCGACATATTAGCTTTTGAGCTTGGTATTAGATTCAATGTAGGGAATTTTGTGTTCAGTGGGAGAAAGACATGGTTTTTGGCATTACAGGATTGGATACATGATGCAAATGCAGAGTGAGAGGAGTTTGCTACTATTCAGAGTGGTAGGAGGCACAAGTTGGTTTTGGAGGGCAATCATGGTTTTGCAAGTATATTGAGTTTATTGCTTTGTGATGTCACTTCTAGTTTATTTTGTGGTGCTGGATATCCCTATGGGATTACAGTTGATGGCTAGATTCAGTTGGGTGAAGATGATAGAGCAATTTTTAGAGTTTTAAGGGTTTAAGGAGAAACTCTGACTATTACAAAGACCGGTGTCGGTTAGGATTAACCATGGTTGGTCATCTGGTAACCGTGGTTGGTCAGGTAGTGACTGGGGTCGGTTAGGAAACCGTGGTCGGTTTGGTTACAGGTTTGACAATGCAGTGTTTATTTACCATTTTTAGATGGTGCCCTTTTTTTGCTTTCATCTTGGTTGGTTTGTGCAGAGTATGTTGATGACATGTTTGTTGGTATTTGCACTTGGTATTAGTGGCATGGTTTAGCATGGATGTTTGTTATTGACATTGATGAGCACAGGATTCATATTCAGCTTTGGAGTTAGTCGGTGGCAGACTTGGAGCTTCTGGAGAGCTGATGATATGGATGGATGTATATGGTGAGTTTGTACAAGTTGGATAGATTCAGTTTTGTGAGTCTATGATGATGCAGATGTTTGATTTGCACATGGATTCTTTGAGCATGAATAGGGGATGTTTGTATTTCCTCTTGATTACTATGTTACTCCTTGAGAGATGTTATCTACAGATGATTGTCTTGGACATGCTAGTTGTTTATGCAGGGTTGGATTTGCAGATTGTAGTGTTTGGATTCTTTGAGTTATGTAGGTTTGTGGATTGATCACCCATTGTTGCAGGTAGAACTCATTTGGGTTGTCTTTACCCAGGATCTTGTTTTGCTTTTGCATATTCTAGTTTGACTTGTCTTGGTCAGTTGCATTGGTGGTTACATGGAGACATGGATAGATGGATGGAGAACATGGTTGGTTTTACAGGTATGGCTACGGATGCGATTGAGGCTCAGAACTTCAGTTTGAGTGGGAGCTCTTACAGGTGTGTTAGTCATGATGGCTTGTTGCATGAGGAGCTAGGTTGGCTTGTTTTTCTGATACCAACAATTGGTATGGTGTTACGATTCAGTGGGAGCTTGAGGCTTGGTGTCACGGATCAGTTGTAGCTTCATGCAGGTTTGGTAAGTCATGGTTTTATCTTCTTGGTTTGAGAAGATGGTTTGATCTTCCTAGTTTTATTTTTCTTTGAGAGAATTTTTGAAGGAAAGAATAGATGGTCTTCATGGTGTGTTGAGGACAGTGATGTATAGGTATAGTACAGAGGTTCAGCAATTTATCTCTAAGTGGGAGATTGTTAGGTTGTGGAGCTAGATTGCTTCACAATTAGCATGAAATGGAAAGTGACTAGAAATATAGTAACTGACATTGGTTACAGTGGGATTGATGTTGGTCAAGAAAAGGAGGAACCGACCGTGGTTATGTCTAACCGGTGCCGGTTACCTGTGTGAAGCACTTTATTTTTAAGTCACGAGTTTTATTATTGTTTTTGTTTTAAAGCAAATATATTAGCTGTAATTTCGTGGCTAAGTTTCCCTAAGTTTTTCTAAGATTATATAAGCTAGAAAAATAGGGTTAAAGATGTGTTGATGAGAAGAAGACCATAATCCTTGGTTGAAAGGATGATGAAGAAGAAGAAAAAACAGATTACATGAAGACAAGAGCTTTCATGGAGAGAAGCTGAACAAAAGGAAAGTGTAGGTACATTGTTGGTGAGAAGATGGTATTATCTTCTACTGTATTTCCTTTGTATTGTTTAGTCTCATGTAATGGATTGCATAGTATGCAAAGCACTTAGGGTTTCTTCTTGTTAGATCCACAAGTTATTGTGAGATCTTGTTATTGCTCATTCTTGTAGATCCACATGTTATGAGATCTTGTATTGTAGATCCATGAGATCATGTTGTATTGTTGATCCATAGGAATCTAGCATGGTAGAGGAAGTTATCTTCATGTTTGCAGTTTGTTGCAGTGATGGAGGAGAGACTTACTTCTTGGTGTATGGTTAGGGTTGCACATTGGTAGATCTTTCTAGAGGTCTTGTTTGCAGATTCACAATACAGTGAGAGCTTGGCTGCATAGTGGCAGATGCAGGGTAGCTTTAGGTATGTGAGATCTAGTTATGTTTGAGAGGCACGGTTGTAGTGCACTCAGGTAGATCTAGTTAGAGATTTGGAGGAGACACAAGTGGTGGTATGGAGGCATGGTTTAGTGTACTCAGGTAGATCCGGTTGGAGATCTGGGAGGAGGAGATACTCTTGTAGAGATACATGTACTCTTGTGCAGAAGAGTTGGTTTGTAATCTCTTGTTATATTATATATATATGAGATCTCTATCTTTGGTGGACGTAGCCCACATTGGGTGAACCACGGTACATGCTTGTTATGTGTGTGTACTTTTGTGTGATTTGGATTATTCTAGTTTATACTTCCACTGTTGTAGATTTTGTGGGGAATTTTTTAGATCATGTGTGCATGATTTTGTTTGTTATTAAATCATAGCACTATTCCACATTCCCGTATTCCCAACACTTGTAGCAATTAAAATGAAGTAGTCCTAATATGCTTGACCATTCCAATCCTAATATCTTGCAAGTTGTACTCCTTTTAAAGGAAATAATCAGGCCCAAAACTACGTCACCAGCCAAAACACAAGTGTGAAGCCTTTAAACTTCTGGAACCCTTCTTCTTAGAGTTCATCCGAGCCATAGTACCAGTCCAAAATAACCTCATTCAAGATTATGAATGGTGTTATCCTTGTTCTCAGCCTCACAACTAGAATCTTTTCCCAAATGGAGTTTTGAGTCAGGCCCTTATGGTCCAAAGCATATCTACCCCACCTGAATCATCAGTTGGACCATCCACCCAAGAGAGCCAAGACCAGCCTTCTAATGAAACTACACTACTAAATTAGAAAACAGAAGATTTTTGTGGTTTGAATACTAACGCCTCTATTGTAGCATCAAACACATGTTCCAAGAAGAGGGCAATAGATCCTCAATCTCCCAAAACTGATCAGGCATCTACTTCATAGCCTTAAACACAAATATCAGCTGATAAGGGTACATGAAATAAATCACCAGAAGTATCCTCGATCAGTCTACAAAGAAGGGTGGAACTTCAAGTATCATAGTGCCCAATAAGCATTTCCCAAAAGAATACTCTAACACCCAAAAAGTATTAGCAAAGTTGGGGCAATTCTATTCAACATTGTGGAGAAAATGAAGAAGACCAATTTGAGTGTCACGATGTGGGATGCGCTCTCAATTCCTTCTCAGAGGAACTTGCTCTTTGGAGGATTTAAACTTGATTTTGGTGTTATCAATAGATCATCAGGTCGTGAATCAACAATGGTAAAAAACCTATGTCAACTAGAAATGAAAGTGTTTTCTAAGGCCATCAAACCTCCACCATTCTATATTTCTCTGATCATCGGTGATCATGTGGTACACAATTGTATGATCGAGTTCTGGAGCTAGTAGTTCCGTGATGCCCAAGAAAATTGTAGATGTGTTAAGAATTCCATATACTCCAATCTCAAAAGGAGTTGTCTAGTTAGACGGTATTGTAGTCCAAACTATGGGATTCATTAAGGGGCTTCACTTATTATCCATGCATGTCCTAGCTTGGCATTCACACAAGACATATTTGTTATTGATCTCCCTCCCCTCTTTGCCATTTTCTTGTCATGTGATTTCACTACCAAGATGGGTGGTTATTTTTCATTAGAATGGTCACATATGATCCTTATAAATTGAGTACGGGACAAAGGTGACTATAAGAGCAGAACCTATTTGTCACAATCATGTGGAGCCTTACACTGCTAAACCCATAAATGGGAATTATGCCATTTATGACCCTAGATGAGGAGGATGCAGATCACGAGCCAACTACTCTTATGGAGGAAGTTCCTAACACAGTGCTTGATGAGGTAAGTATCAATCACCAATATGATCCCTATGTTGATTTATTAGTAGATGAATAATTTGGTTGGTTGTTTGTGGAAGAAACTGGATTACGTACATACTACATACGAAGAAGGTACAATCGTACCTCAGTTGGTTAAAACATCTAGTAGTTCCGAGGGACTATGAAAACTATTATTTGATGGTTCGAGGAGTAAAAATGGATCCGGTGCAAGAGTTATGTTGATTTCTCCGGAAGGAGATAAATATTTCTCTTCCTTTCGGTTGTAGTTTAGTTGTACTAATAATGTCACTGAATATGAGGCTCTCATACAAGGAATTCAACTAGCCCAAAAAGAGGAATCCAAACCTTGACCATCTTTGGTGATAGTGAATTGGTTTTGCATCAAGTAACAGCTCCTGTAGTGCATCAAAAAATGATCTATTGAGATCATATAAAAATCAGGTTTGGGACCTGATAGAATATTTCAAAGCTTTTGGAATTCACGCAATTCCTAGAAAGCAAAATCAAGATGCTGACAGGCTTGCTACTATTGGCTCGCAGTATGATATACCTACGAGACATTATGAAAGAAGGGAAATAGATGGTCAAAATGGTGGTCTATCCCACAGTACCAGATAACATAAGTAGCTGGTAGGTGTTCGATAGTGACCAACATATTGTCCTCTTCCTACAGAAGAAGCAGAGTTTGTTGCCAAACACTAGGATAAACTTCAAAACTCCTATGGTGATCAAATTATATAGTTGAAAGGAAACAAGCTGCCAAAATGCCTAGTTACACTTGAATCCATCTTCAATTTGAATGATCATGCCAAACGAAAGAGCACGAATATGGTGGTTAAGGAAGAGGATTTTGAAGAAGTCAAGGTGGCAAGCAAAAACTTTTAAAAATTGGTAAGGTATGCACTGCTCAAGAGAAGAAAGCTTTCATTGAACTATGTCAAGAATATCATGATATTTTCACATGGAGCTACAAATATCTACGTGGTTTTGATCCCGGCCTAGCTCAACACACCATTGAGTGGATCCAAATTCTAAGCCAGTTCATCAAAAATAGAGGCCAATTAATCCTAAAATTGAGCCACTAATGAGGAAGGAGCTAACCAAGCTTATTGAGGCCTGCATAATTTTTCCCATCAAACATTCCTCGTGGGTAGCCAATTTGGTGCTGTGAGGAAGAATAACGGAGAGATTCGGTTGTGCGTGGACTTCAGGGATTTGAACCACGCCTCATTGAAAGATCACTACCCTCTTCCATCAATGGAGAAAATCCTCCAAACAGTGGTACAAGATAAAAGGTTTTCTTTTCTTGATGGATATTTGGGATACAATTAGATTCTAGTCCAAGAATATGATCAATTCAAAATGGCTTTCACTACTAAGTGGGGCATGTATGCTTACAAAAATGCCATTTGGGTTGTCCAATGTAGGGGCTACTTTCCAAAGATCCATGGACATGGCATTCAAATGACTAATCAATGATATCATCTTAGTTTACCTTGATGATATAAATGTGTATTCCAAGCACATGAGGATCATATCACACATCTAAGGAAATGTTTTTGAAGATGTAGAGAATTTGGGGTCTCATTGAATCCTAAGAAGTGCATTTTTGTAGTTCAAGAAGGAAAATTGTTGGGACATGTTGTTTTAGCGGAAGGAATATCTATTGACCTAGCGGTATTCATTCCATTATGTCCTTATCTCTTCTAAGTCACAAGAAAGGTCTCCAGAGTTTCCTGGGAACCATAAATTTCATGTGGAGATTCATTCCTCAATTTGCAACATTGGCTAAACCACTCATAGCCATGTTGAAAAAGAACATTCCATTCTCATGGAAAAAATACGAGAGGGAGAGTTTCAAGGCTATCAAAATGGCCATTTCCCAAGCTCCCACACTAGTAAACCCCAAGTTTGACAAAGATTTCATTCTCTATGCTTTCGTAGGTCAGGAAAGTATTTTGGGGATTCTCACCTAGCAAAATGACAATCTAATGGAACAACCAATTGCCTTCTTTAGTCATTCTCTCAAAGAATACGAGCTCAAATATTCCTTCATTGAGAAATAGGTCTTTGTATTCATTCAAGCTCTGAAGAAGTTTAGGCACATGTTGTCCAACAACAAAGTTCACTTGATGGTCTCTCATCCTAGCGTCAAGGATTTTTTGTTGAAAAAAGAAATGAATGAGAAGTGCGTAGGGTGGATCACAAAAGTAATGGAGTATGACGTACACATTAAAGTCACTAAACTTGTCAAAGGCAAAGGGTTATGTCAGCAGTTGATTGTAGACATGGAGATCAAGGATGTGGAAGATGTTACGCTCCTGAAAGTGACAAAATTGACGGTCAAGTTGATTGGTTAACAAAGATGCAAAATTTCCTCCTCTCAGGGGCATATCCTTCAAATATGGATAAATTCCAAAGACGTAATTTTCACCTTCATTCCATCCCATACTTCTCGATCAACAATATTCTTTTCCAAAAAGACTTGAATGGTATTCTTCTCGCACCGTATCAAACCGGAGCAAGTAAGTAAAATTCTGGAAGAATTCCACAATGGTTTGTTTGGAGGGCATTACTCTACATGAACAACTCCTATGAAGATTATGTGAAAAGGTTACTATTGTCTATATTTTTTCAAATATGCCCATCTCTGGGTGAGGAAATGTAAATAATGTGCCTTGTTTATAGGCAAACAAAAACTGACAGCTCTTCCCCTGCACCCCATTTAGGTAGATCAACCTTTCATTCAATGGGGGTTATATTTTATCGGGATGATCAACCCTCCTTCCAGTGATGGACACAAATGGGTTCTTACTGCGATATATTATTTCACTTGATGGACAGAGGCGGTGTCTTTAAACAAAAGTAACGAAAAGGTTGTGTTGTATATATCTTCCCCCGGGTAGATATAGACAAGCGGAAGAATATGGAAACCAAAGAAATTCAAACCTCAGCCCATGGCGCACAAAAGGGCGCACAACAATGAGTGTCAACATGAGAATGTATGCGCCAAGGCACAGGAAAGTGGCACACAGAAATGGATGTCGACAATGTAAAGGATGCGCCCTTGGCGCACGGAAATGGCGCATAACAATGAGTGTCAACAGGGAAAAAGTTGCGCCTTGGCGCACATAAGAGGATGTCGACACAAATGTAAATGCGCCCTTGGCGCACAGAAGAAGATGTCAACATAGAAATAGACGCGCCCTTGGCGCACAGAAAGGAATGTTGACACGGAAAAAGTTGCGCCCTTGGCGCAGGTAAAGTGGCGCACGTAAACATGTGTCGACACAAACATATTTGCGCCTTTGGCGCACAGAAAAGAGTGTTGACATGCAAATGAATGCGCCCTTGGCGCACAAAAAGGGTTGTCGACACAAACATATTTGCGCCTTTGGCGCACGAAAAGGATTGTCAACATGCATATGGATGCGCCAAGGCGCACCTTCAGGAGGCGCAACATTACGAGCGCGACAGAAGCGAGACCACGACCCGAGATATTCAGATGGCCATAACTTTTGACTGGGAGCTCCGATTCACACAAGGTTGGACTTTTCGGAAAGCCTACGGCGTCCTCTACCTAACTACGACTGGATATCTTTAATTGGGTGGGAACAAGTTCTTAAAAATGCAAAATACAGTTTGCCACTTTTGGGGTTTGATATGGTCCTCACCTACCACCATAATGAGATGAATTAAATACAACCTGAGGTGGTTGGGGTAGATTTGGACTTTCTCTCTCTTCTCTCTCTCATTCTTCCTATAAATTGTAAGGAGGGGCTTCTTTCTAAAGGTCGAACATTTTTGTTTTGTGCCTCCTCCCTTCTTCTCTTTGGCAGGTGGAGTTGTGGAGCTCAAACCTCCCATTTGAAACTGTAATGCACCTTTGCCTCTGGGCATTTTTTGCAGTGTATTGTATCAACCTTCGGAGCAAATAAATGCATGACTGTGGATGTTTCTCAACCCTCTATGTGTTTCATTTTGCATCCTCCTAATCTTTCACTGTGAATATGTTTATCTGTGCATGATATTGCATTGCATTTCCGTAGTGTGTTTAATTGGCAAAACATATGTTTCTTCATTCCTCGGTGCATCACCTCCTTAGCTTAGGTTTATTTTTCATGCATTTCTCTCTCCCTGTCTCCTTGGTGGTTAGTTTAGGTTTTTGGGGTAAACCTCTACGTTTTATTGGTGCATCTGAACAGAGGAATAGGAGCCGGCCTTCATCCGGAGAGCTTTTCCGATTTCGCGAGGTCCCACACTTGGGAAAAGCTCCATGTTGTGCAATCGCACTGGGAGTCTCAAACGATCGCGTTGCGGAGTCCCAGGGGTGCTGTGATTCGTCACCAATAGTTTTGGCACACCCGGTGGGACCAAGAGGTCATTCCATAGATTTGAAGGAGTTTTCATGAAATTCGGACCAAAAAAATTGCAGGTTTTACAATTCCAGATTTTTCACCTTCCAGGCTGAACTTTGAAATTGATTTTCAAGGACTTAACTTGCTCGAAAAGGGTCAAAATTTCATCAGTTGATAGATCGGGGGGTAATCTTCAAAAGGGTATTCCTAGAATTTTGAGATTTTGACTTTCAAAATTTCATGGTTTTTTGAATTTCGGATTTTAGGTTTTCAGAAATCTGGCGTTTTTTGGGTTTTCGGGACTGTCATTCCAAATCAAATTCCAAACCCTAAAATCTCAAATGTGCAGGTCTTTTAAAAAAATTTTGTGTTTAAATATTGTCAGGTTTTGGTGTGTAACTTGGCAAAATCTAGTCTTTTGAGGCTTGTTCTCTAACACATCTGGCGACTCCGAAGGGATAGAATTCAGTGGTGTAGCAGCACAAGTTGCCTAGGCACATGAGAAGAATTCGAACCAGGTCAATACTCAAGAAGAAGGGCTATTTTTCCACTTGCAACTATCACCAGGTAGAGGAAGGAGAGGAAGAAGACCACAAAGATCACCATCTCCGCCTAACAGGACTTTGTCTACACCTCCACCTGGTAGGCCTTTTCTCGCATCAACCAGGGTTCTTAGGCCAATCATAATGGCGCATCTACCACCGAATCCCTTTGTCAATTTCACGGGAAGTAGTCCACTTGCCCTAAATGCTCAGAATCAAATTCCAGTTGCAGCGCTAAAGAATATCCCCTACTTCACAGGTGAAAATCATACTACTCCTATTGACCACATCCAGGATATTGCTAATGCATGTGCAATCCATGAAATAAATGAAATGGATGTTGCAGTCAAGCTGTTGGCTTCATCTTTCAAAGGCAAGGCCTTCTGATGGTTTAGGAGCCTTACGGCCCGAGCTCTATTACGAATTGGAACCAACTTTGTTCTGCTCTTTGCAGCCAATTCGGGGAGAGGGCGGACAATTTATCTTTATTGGAACAGCTGACAACAATCAAAAGGGCTCCTAACGAACAAATGGCAGATTTCAACTTTAGATTCCAACGGACATGGGACAGGATCCCAATAACTGTTAGACCAACTGCCGAAGGAGCATTCCTTTATTTCTTAAAGGCTATAAATTCAGACATAGCCATGATGATCCAATCAATGGGAGGGACAACGCTGCCAGGGGCCTATGACACAGCGATCAGAGCAGAGAACTGTTTGATCCAAGCCGGAAAGCTTGCACCAAGGCCACCAATGCCTCTCTATCCAGACATGGGAAATCCTACTGACCAAGCACGAGTTGAATCCCATTCCAACTCCTAGAAATCAAAGCAATAATGAGGCGTCGACTTCTTCAAATACTTCAAAGGAATTGCAAGAGGTCATGAAACAATTGCAGAACCTTGGAAATGAGCTTGTGACTATCAAAAGACAGCAAGCTCAAAGTGCTAGACCGTATCAGCCTCAAGCACAGTACCAAGCTAGGCCCCCATACCAACAAAATAGACCACCACCTCAGGCTGCAAATCAAAACCAGAACCAAGGACAGCCTCAAGCTGCCAGGCCATTTCGACCGTATGATCCAAATGCAACGACGTCCTCAAGAGCCTTGGTTCCAACACAAAATAACATGGCACAGGAGTACGACTGGTGTTACCCTTGCAATCTACCTCACAATCAGTCAGCATGTTTCAATGGTGCACTGAATCAGGCCTTGATGGTGCAAACCATTGGTGTTGCTCAAGAACCAAGCCAGGAGGAGAATCAACAGCAACAAACACAACAAGAAGGACCTCCAACAGAAACCACATTGGCAAATTGGCAAACGGAAGACTTCTGTGGAGTTAACCAACAACCTTTTCAAGGCGTGGCTGCCAACACACGGTCAAAGAAGAGAAATATAGGAGAGGGACAACCATGTAATCCAGTTGTTTCTCAACCCACTCTTACACAACAAGGGGTCAGTAGACCAAACGCAGCTCCAAATGTGCAAAATCAACCTAAGGTACCTGTTGTAGCAACACATGCACCTGTTCAAGCTCCAGAAAAGCTTGCACCAAGTAAGGGGCAGCAAAAGGACAATTCATCCCCCTTCAACATCATCGATCAAATGAAGAAGACACATGTGAACATTTCCATGTGGGAATCACTGGCGATCCGAGGCAACGAGATTTGTTGCAAGCTGCAATGGCTAATTGGTCTGCCACAAATGTATCAAACCAAGGACATGAGAAAGTTCTCACTAATGCAGTGCAACATGATGGGGGCCAGACAAGGAAAAATTTGAAGCCTCCACCATTCTATGTTTCATTGATTGTTGGAAACCACTTGGTACACAACTGCATGATAGATTCAGGAGCAAGTAGTTCAGTGATGCCAAAGCAAATAGCGGATCAATTGGGTCTGAAGTACGAGCCAGTGCTGAAAGGAGTAGTGCAACTAGATGGAACAGCGGGGGAACAGTTGGGGTCATCAAGGGTTAAGCCTAACACTACATTCATGTCCTAATGTTACTGAGTCTTGCAAGATGTTTACGTAATTGACCTCTCGCCACTCTTTGCGTTGTGTCTATCAAGGGACTTCACTGCAAAGATCGGTGGATATTTATCTGCAGATTGGTCACACATGATCTTTAGGACAAGGTATGGAGCTAAAGCAACAATCAGATCAGAATCGATTGCCAATTTTCATATTGAGCCTTATGTACCAGGCCCTATCAATGCAAATTGCTCAGCTTTTGATCAGGAGGAGTGTTCAAGTGATCTAAAAGCAGGTACTAAGGTTGAGGGAATTCCTGATTTGACTTTAGATGAATGGGCAAACAAAAGTCATGAATTTGACCCATACTGAGGAAATTGAAGAATCGAGTTGGGCATGTATTGTATACACGAGGAAAATTCACTCATTCCTGACATCATTCAGCCTGAACAAAAGGATGAAAACAAAGTTTGGAAATTATTCTTTGATGGTTCGAGAAGCAGGCAAGGTGCTGGAGGTGGTGCAGTGTTGATTTCACCACAAGACATCAAATATTATTCAGCTTTTCGTTTCCAGTTTTCTTGTTCGAACAACACAGCTGAATATGAGGCCTTGATTCATGGACTTCATTGGGCCAGGAAAAAGGGCATAAAGAACTTGCAAGTGTTTGGAGATAGCGAGCTAATCGTCAACCAAGTTAGGGGACAACATGCTACAAAGAACAACCTGCTGAAGAACTACAAGAATAGGGTATGGGACCTCATTGAGGATTTCGAAGCTTTCAGCATTGTGTCCATACCCAGGAAGAAAAATGAAGCCGCAGATAGACTCGCAGCAATTGGAGCGACGTTTGATGTGGTTGACAACACCAGAAGAGAAAAAACGTAGCCACATATCCATGTAGTTGTGAGGCCAGCAGTTCCAGATAATAACACAAGCTGGCAGGTGTTTGAGAACGATCAACAGATCGTCAATTTCTTGCAAGAAGAGGCTGAATTCTCAGCTAGAAATCAGGACAGACTAGAGCAGCAGTACGGGGATCAAGTAGTGCAGTTGCGGACAAACAAGCTTCCTAAGGGTTTAGTAACATTGGAGTCTATCTTCAACCCTAACGACCAGTTCCGTAAGGAAAAGGCTAATATACTGAGTCAGAGAGAGAAGATTGAGCTCATTCTAGTTGGGGAGGGCAAAACACTTCAAATTGGTAAAGTGGCCACTGAGCAGGAGAAATCAGATTTCATACAACTTTGCCAAGAATTTCTAGATGTCTTCGCTTGGAGCTATGAAGACTTAAGAGGTTTCGATCCGAAGTTGGCACAACATACCATAGAATTGGATCCAGATGCTAAGCCCATCAGGCAGAAGTAGAGACCAGTCAACCCTCACATTGAGCCTCTAATGAAGAAAGAGCTAAATAAGCTAATAGAGGCAAGCATTATATTTCCGATCAAGCACTCAAGCTGGGTTGCAAACTTGGTTCCGGTCAGAAAGAAGAGCGGAGAAATCAGGTTGTGTGTGGACTTCCGAGACCTCAACAGGGCATCTCTTAAAGACCATTACCCACTTCCTTGATGGAACAAATATTGCAAGTAGTATCCGGTTCGAGAGAGGTTCTCTCTCCTAGATGGCTACTCGGGGTATAATCGAGTAATGGTGAAAGAAGATGACCGATTCAAGACGACTTTCACCACCAAATGGGGCACCTATGCCTACAAGAAGATGCCCTTTTGGCTATCAAATCTTTGGAGCCACTTTCCAAAGGGCGATGGATATGGCATTCAAGGGTTGATCAATAAAATAGTTTTGATATATCTCAGCGACATCACTTGTATTCTCAAAAATGTAGTGGATCACCTCTGTCATTTGAGGCAAGTATTTCAGAAATGTAGAAGATTTGGGGTATCATTGAATCCCAAAAAATGCATATTCTTGGCTCACGAGGGAAAACTTCTAGGCCATATTGTTTCAAAGGAGGGTTGGCGATTGACCCGAGAAGAGTTGAAGCAATTCAAGCATTGCCATTGCCAAGTCACAAGAAGGCTCTTCAAAGCTTCTTGGGAAGGATCAATTTTGTCCGCAGGTTTGTTCCAAACTTTGCAGCTCTTGCAAAGCCAATAACACTGATGTTAAAGAAGAGCATGGCATTTAAGTGGACATCTGAAGGGAAGGCAAGTTTTGAGGCAATAAAAGAGGCTATATCTCAAACCCCAACTCTCGTCAATCCGAGACTTCTCTAAGGAATTCATGCTATATGCCTTTGGTGGTGGAGACACAATTTCTGCAATCCTGGTACAACAAAACAAAGAAGGGTTAGAACAACCAGTTTCTTTCTTCAGTCAAAGCTTGGAGGAATATGAAACTAGGTACTCTTTCATTGAAAAGCATGTCCTTGCGGTAATCAGAAGCTTAAAGAAATTCAAGCACCTAGTCTCAAACAACAAGATCCAATTATTAGTCTCTCATGCGGGAGTCAAGGACTTCCTTCTAAACAAGGATCTGAATGAGAAACGTGCAGGATGGATAACTCGTGTCATGGAATATGACATCGAGATCAAGGTCACCAAACTAGTACGTGGGAAGGGACTATGTGAGCAGCTAGCCTTGAGTCAGAAAGTTGAAGCTGGTGATGAAAAGGAGACTACCTTGGTACTACAGGATGATCAAGAACAAGAAAATGATGACGTGCCTACTCCTTGTTGGACTCAAAATATGATACACTTCCTACAGACAGGCCTATGCCCTCCAGAAATGAGCAAAGCAAAGAGGAGATACTTCAGATTACAAGCCATTCCATATGTGCTTGTTGATGGTGTTTTGTTTAAGAAAGACATCAATGGAGTTCTATTGAGGTGCATTGGGATAAGTCAAATTGAGAGGGTGTTACGAGATTTTCATGATGGAGATTCTGGAGGACATTTTGCCCCACGAGTAATAGCTCTCAAGATAATGAAGGCAGGGTATTATTGGCCGACAGTCTTCAGTGACTGCTATACATGGATAAGAAAGTGCAAGAAATGTGCACTCTTCACAGGCAAAGAAAGACAAGCAGCACTTCCATTGCACCCAATTCTGGTTGACCAACCATTTATGCAATGGGGATTGGACTTCGTCGGGGTCATCAATCCAAACTCAAGCCAAGGCCATAAGTGGATTCTCACGGCAACGGACTATTTCACCAAGTGGACTGAAGCAGTAGCGCTCAAAGAGGCAAACGAGTCTAATATACTAGAATTTTACGAAGGAATAGTGACCAGGTTTGGTGTGCCGGCCACTATTATATCAGACAATGCATTGGCATTCGTAGGTTCAAGATCACGGAATGAGAATGGGTGTCAAAAATGGAATCTACTTGAGCACCTCTTCCAATTATTACCCGGGGGTAATGGACATGACGAGAGTCCACGAACAAAAATTTGCTAAGAATCATCAAGACTCTGGATGAAAATCAAAGAACATGGCATACCAAGCTAAAATCAGCATTATGGGCTGACAGAATAACACCAAAGAGGTCTATAGGTAATTCCCCTTATAAGTTGGTCTATGGAAAAGAGGCAGTATTGCCTATATCATTAGAACTACCTGCATTAGAATTCATGAAGCAGTTGGAGTTGGCTGAGTTCGAACCAATGGAGGCTAGGTATGCAGAGTTGATGGAATTGGAAGAAATTAGAGAACATGCAGTTCAAACAATTGAGAAAGATCAGGCCTTAGTGAAAAGATGGTTTGATAAGAAAGCAAGAGCAAGGACCTTCCAGGAAGGGGACCTAGTTCTGAAATGGGATGCAGATCGGGAAAAACCAGGAAGGCATTCCAAGTTTGATGCCATTTGGAATGGCCCCTACATGGTCACGGGATGTAAAAGTAGTAATGCCTTCCGATTGTCTACATTGGACGGAGAAGAACTTTCGATTCGGTCACATCGGAATCTATCTTAAACATTTTCTTGAAAAGAAAATTTCTACCCTTGTAAATATTAGCTTAGATTTCAATTCCTCTAAGTGCGTTTGCACATTGTCTTGTTGTAGTTAGGTTTCAGTTTCCCTAAGTGCTTTGGCACAGGTTTCGTTGCTCTCAGGTTGTTTCTACAGTTCAAAGTGCTGTCGGAGAAGGAGTTGCGGTTTCAGGCTCGGGATCAGAGATCAAGTTGGTTTCAAGTATTGCTTATGACTCCATGCCCAATGGATTTCTAAAAGGGCCACTGATCTTCTACCTAGCAGGCAGGTGATCCCGTTGAGTCGCCAAATTGTTGTATATATCTTCCCCCCGGGTAGATATAGACAAGCGGAAGAATATGGAAACCAAAGAAATTCAAACCTCAGCCCATGGCGCACAAAAGGGCGCACGACAATGAGTGTCAACATGAGAATGTATGTGCCAAGGCACAGGAAAGTGGCGCACAGAAATGGATGTCGACAATGTAAAGGATGCGCCCTTGGCGCACGGAAATGGCGCATAACAATGAGTGTCAACAGGGAAAAAGTTGCGCCTTGGCGCACATAAGAGGATGTCGACACAAATGTAAATGCGCCCTTGGCGCACAGAAGAAGATGTCAACATAGAAATAGACGCGCCCTTGGCGCACAGAAAGGAATGTTGACACGGAAAAAGTTGCGCCCTTGGCGCAGGTAAAGTGGCGCACGTAAACATGTGTCGACACAAACATATTTGCGCCTTTGGCGCACAGAAAAGAGTGTTGACATGCAAGTGAATGCGCCCTTGGCGCAAAAAGGGTTGTCGACACAAACATATTTGTGCCTTTGGCGCACGAAAAGGATTGTCAACATGCATATGGATGCGCCAAGGTGCACCTTGGGGCGCAACATTACGAGCCGGCGGAGAGCGAGACCACGGACCCGAGATATTCAGATGGCCATAACTTTTGACTGGGAGCTCCGATTCACACAAGGTTGGACTTTTCGGAAAGCCTACGGCGTCCTCTACCTAACTACGATTGGATATCTTTAATTGGGTGGGAAAAAGTTCTTAAAAATGCAAAATATAGTTTGCCACTTTTGGGGTTTGATATGGTCCTCACCTACCACCATAATGAGATGAATTAAATACAACCTGAGGTGGTTGGGGTAGATTTGGACTTTCTCTCTCTTCTCTCTCTCATTCTTCCTATAAATTGTAAGGAGGGGCTTCTTTCTAAAGGTCGAACATTTTGTTTTGTGCCTCCTCCCTTCTTCTCTTTGGCAGGTGGAGTTGTGGAGCTCAAACCTCCCATTTGAAACTGTAATGCACCTTTGCCTCTGGGCATTTTTTGCAGTGTATTGTATCAACCTTCGGAGCAAATAAATGCATGACTGTGGATGTTTCTCAACCCTCTATGTGTTTCATTTTGCATCCTCCTGATCTTTCACTGTGAATATGTTTATCTGTGCATGATATTGCATTGCATTTCTGTGGTCTGTGTTTAATTGGCAAAACATATGTTCTTCATTCCTCGGTGCATCACCTCCTTAGCTTAGGTTTATTTTTCATGCATTTCTCTCTCCCTGTCTCCTTGGTAGTTAGATTAGGTTTTTGGGGTAAACCTCTGCGTTTTATTGGTGCATCTGAACAGAGGAATAGGAGCCGGCCTTCATCCGGAGAGCTTTTCCGATTTCGCGAGGTCCCACACTTGGGAAAAGCTCCATGTTGTGCAATCGCACTGGGAGTCTCAAACGATCGCGTTGCGAGTCCGAAGTCTTGTGATTCGTCACCAACACAGTTGTCCTTGATTTCCTGGAAAATATAATGACAAGGTTCAGAGTTCCATTTACCATTATCTCTGATAATGCAATGGCCTTCCTTGGGTTAAAGTTGAGTGAGTGGGTGGTTACGAATGGGGTCTATCTCAAGACTTCATCCAATTACTATCCACATGGGAAATGGGTTGGTTGAATCTAGTAACAAGAATCTCATAAGGATCATCAAATAGACGATGGAAGCTAAAAAAATAACCTGGTATACACAACTTAAGACTGCCTTATGGGCAGATTGAATCATACCTAAAAATGTTGTTGGAATTTCACCTTTTATGCTACTATATGGGATGGAGGAAAGCTCCCACTCTCCTTGGAATTACCTTCTTTGGAATTTTCTCATCAACTCAAAGTTATGGAAAATGACTCCTTAACAGTGAGGTTTGTTGAACTCATGGAGCTGGAAGAAGTTCAAGACACGACTATGAAAACTTTAAGCCAACATCAGGCTCAAGTTAAGAAATCCTTTGACAAGAAAGCTTCTGATAGGCATTTTCAAGAAGGAGATTTGGTTCTCAAGTGGGACGAAGACAAAGCCAAACCAGTGGGCATGCCAAGTTTGACGCTCTCTGGAGTGGACCATATATTATCTCAAGTTGTAAAGAGGTGAATTCATTTTGTCTATCCTAGAATCAATGGAGAATAATTTCCCATTCACGTGAATGGGATACATCTCAAAGCTTGCTTTTGAGATTGTTTCACCCTTGTACAGTGTTTGTTTTTCTTTTCCTCTAAGTGCTTTGCACATTGTTTTGTTTTCTTTTTCTTTCTTCTTTTGGTTTTGGGTGTCCTCTAAATGTAGTTTTCTTCCAAGACTCCTTTTTCCCAATGGTTTGTATAAGGCTACTAATCTAAAATCTTAGCAGGAAAGCATTCCCTGGAGGTCGCCAAAAATGTTACCGATTTAATCTACCTTGAGAAAAAGATTTTGAAATTGATCAGACAAATTTTGAAAGAAAAAAATCTTCACACAGAAGTTTTCTACATGTTGAAAATTATTGAAGTCCCGAAGATCTGAAAATTCGGACTTCGGACTTCGAGGATTTTCCCTTTTGGAGTTTAATTGGCTTGAAATTGACATTGTGTTTTCCAAATTCCAAAGTCTGAAACCCCGAAAGTCTGAAATTTCAAAATTTTTGGCTTTTGGGTTTTAGGATTCTAAGTCATGATTTTTAGAAAATTCCCTTAAAGTTCTAAAGTCTGAACCTCCAAAAGTCTTAAATTTTAGACTTTCGGGCTTTCAGCTTTCAGAACTCTAGGTCGTACTTTTTGGAAAATTTATTTTGGACTTCCAAAGTCTGAAAGTCTTGAAATCTGAAATTTCAGACTTTCGGGCTTTCAGACTTTCGGGATTTCAGCTTTCGAAACTCTCTCGATCATTTTCGAGTTAATTACTTTCAGACTTCCAAAGTCTAAAAGTCCTAAATTTCGGACTTTTGGGCTTTCCGGTTTCAGAACTCTTCCACACCATTCCATAATTTTCATCCCTTGATCTCTAAAGTCTGAAACCCTAAAATTTAAAAATTTGAGACTTTCGAGCTCTCTGTGCATTTAATCCTTACCTACTTCCGTACGGATTGGAATTTTTCCATTAATATCAGGTTTTTTCTATTTAAAATCACATTTTCACCTGACACTTTGCTCTGATGATCCAATTTTACTATATCTTGTACTTTTCAACATCATTCTCAAGGTATTTTTATTTTGGTCATTTTCTTTTTGGTTTAATATCTTTTGTTTTATTTCCTCCTTGTTCATTTTCTTTGTTCCTCCTCTACATACCTTGGGAAAATGACAAACTCATTTCCCGCCATGTTTCCACAATTTGAGTTTCTACAGGCACTCAGAGTTTGCAAAGATCCTCTCAAGTTCTCCAATTTTCCCTCTCAGCACCTCTTGTTTTTCAGAGTTCGGAGATTGACATTTTCAGAGAACTCTCTTTTCAGAATTGAGCTTTGGTTGTTTGGTGCTTCTCATTTTTTGGGAATTATGCCATTCAGAAGTCCCTACTTTAGATTTCTTTTTTTGGGATTTCAGACTTCTCCATTTCGGAGGTTTTCACTTTGGGTTTTTGGAGGTTTCCAAGTTTGGTTTTCAGAACCTGTTATTTTAGACTTCTCCAATTTAGATTTTGGAGCTTTTAACTTCGGGTTTTCGGACTTCTCCACTTCAGGTTTCTAATTTTTCAGTTTTTCAGACTTCTCTTCTTTGATATTTCGGAACTCATAATTTTATGTTTACTTCTACATCCAAGGGAAAGGAAAAGATGAAGTATTTGTTTCTTGGAGTTGCTCTCGACTCTTGCTTGTCTTGGACACTGGGAATATGGGGGACACCAACCTTAGAAAAATTGATTTTCTAGACTTCTAGGCAAGGGTGAAGGCCCCAAATAAGAAACCCTAGATGTAAGCCATATATGATAGTGGGCTTGTTCTTACTCTTTGGTTTTCCCATGTCCATGCATTGCCCCGTAATTTGTTTTGGTCAGAAGAACCCCTACGATGAAGAATCTATGATAGTTAAAGATGTCGATGGAAAAGTTGTGATCCGCTTGGACCCAAATTTCTTAGAAGATTTTCTCAAACTCCCTGACATTGAAGATTACGCCAAAATTTCACTAGAGTCAGTGGTGGAACATTGGGACAAAGAAGTGGAGTTGTGCCTGCACAAAGGTCATGTTGAAAACCTATCTAGCCAAGAGTGTTGCAAAATTTCCAAAGACCATGTATCAGTTAGACTTCATTCAGGAGGTCAATGACATTATTGTGCTACTAAGAAGAGTCTCAGGTCTTCCCTCCATGAAGGAATTTTAGGAGTGGATGTTCTTATATATTGCTACCATCAAGAAGAATAAGGAATTTATCAGATGGGGGAGCATATCAGTAGCTCCATTTTTTATCAGTTGAGTAGAGTGCATTCTTTAAAGAGTTTTTATATGACATCCTTCTTGGTTTATGCCATAGCTGTTATGAAAGTCTTCACCGGTTTGAATACTAAGGGTATTGAAGCACCTCTCAAATATATGATTTCTATCCTCAACTCACACTAGACGAGGGAAGCAGGCACTTCCGCAGGATCAATGATGCCTTCTTTGTTGTTATTCTCTATTGTTTTGATAAGAAATTTTATAATCGAAGGATTTCTTACAAATCCTTCAAGGAAGTATGTGAGTGGGGATCTATCTACCTTCAGTTCCCCACATTTACTTACATTCAAATTCCTGGCTTTGTAGGTGCTCCCAACAAGCTACCAAGATGTCCCACCAAAAATGGGTTCTACTAGAATTGGTTCAACAACTACTGGACTACCATAAGATCTAGAACAAATGACACAAAGTGGGAGTTCAATTCCCTATTTCAATTGGTAGATACACTTTCCCAAATATTTACAAGGCTAAGAATGTGGATGCGAAATGGTAGAGGTAACCTTGCAGACTTTCCATCCACAAACCAATTTTGACTATTGGGGTAAATTAAGCAAAACAGTTGATCCAATTTCCATGTTTCATAGTTGGAAGACATCAGGATTCATTTTTAGAATGAATTTATCATCTGAAAAAGAGACTATAAAAGGATAACTTTGGATGAGGTTTGGCAATTTGGAATAGCCGACGTCCCAAAAGACATGCAGGATGATGATGAAGTTTTGGATGTAGTATATAAAAATAATAATATTTCCAATCAACCATTGCCATGGATTGATTGGTATGTGGAATAATGTTGCAACACAAAGGAGAGGCGGGGCCCATTCTGTAGAGAACTTACAGTTGGTTGGTTACCTTGGGAATCTCACCCAAGGGGTTAGAGTAACCTACAAATACAGAAGCCCCATCAACCATGAGCCAATCAACACCCACAAAGGGGAAAAGGTTGACCCAAAAGGCCCATACAATTCCAAAAAATATTTCATTTGTTGTTGGTAGCTCATCTCTCTCCAAGGCTCTTGTTCCCAAAGTCATGCCTCCTATAGCACCTATGACATAAATAGTTAAAGTCAGTGATTCTCCTAGTATCCCACTAGACCCATCATTTCCTTTTTCTCTTCCATTTTCACTTCCTACATCATTTCCTTCTACTTCCACAATCATTTCTTCTTTCCCATCTCCTTCTATGGCCCAAGTATTCTCATCCCTTCTAGTTCTCTCAGCTAGAGAAACTATTGGGTCACCCATTTCTACTTCACTTCCCCTAACACTTCCATTTCCTTCCATCTCATCCCCTAACATCATTGTATCAACTCCTATGGCTGTCCTCACATCCACCCCATCCATTACTACCACTACCATTCAAATGCCAATTAATGTTGTTAGTACTCTTGTTGTGACTAATGTTTCAGGTACTGGATCTATTGTTCCATCCTCATCAACATTATCCATTCTATAATTGTTGTTTAGGTAGACTCCAAAGCAATCGAAGAAGGTGCCTTTAGGGGATGTCATAGATCTCAGTATATTGGAACATACACCAAAAAGACAGGCCAAGATGCCAAAGATTTTTTCTATCCTAACAATGAATCCATCTGGAGAAAGAGTTGTAGAGGTTGTCACTCCCATTGAGGGAAAAATAAGGAAACAATTACAGTTGTGGATTATCAAATTTCTATATTTTCACTAGGAAAATCCACTCACGAAGGAGCTAAACAAGATGTACACACTGCTCTTGGAAATATTCGGAGAAATATGATAAGGATAAAGCTTCTAAGGATGAGCTTAAAGCCAAGGTTGAGCAGCTCACTGCATTGCTACACAAGGTAACACAACCAACTCCATCTACCAAAGTCTCAACTACTACGACTATGATAGTTTTGTCTACCATTGACAACATTTCTTATCACGAGATCGAGAAGATAGGCTAGAAAGGGAGATCAATGAATGGATGGATGGAGCACATATTGCAAGAAGCTAATCCTTTGATCAAAGAAGCTGTCGAAATATATAATGATTTGTAGGTTGGAAAAACTACTATTTGTAAAATGGATGAAGCTTTTTGGAGGATAATAACAACCTAAATTTGAATTTGGAAACATGGAGTGAAATCGAGAGGAGGATTCAAATCTACTCTTTCAAGATGATGTGATCGACGATGCTACAAATTTTTTGAATATCAAAAGGCCATGGAATTTCGGTGTCATGTCTTCAAGATTTAATTAAGAATTTGGATGATAAACGAGTGGAAATTACAAATTCTTTGAATGACATATCAGAGGAATTTGATATTGTTAAGCTGTAAATTCTTTGAAGAAAACATCGATGCTCTCAGGAAGAACAAATCAAGGAAAATTTCAAGGATTTGGTGAAATGTGATGATGAGGTTACCGAAAATTTCAGCAAAGTGAATCTATTGATAGATTGGTTTTATGCCAAAATTTAATAGGAAGGTTGAAGAAAGTTGTGAATAAACTTAGAAGAATTCCAGCCAAGATCACAAAATAGATCGAGACAGCATATGTGGTTAATCACTATGCACGTGGGCGGGAGGCGAAGAAGTTCGGGGAATCATCAAGAGTTTTCTTGAATACAAAACAATTGAATGTGCATAGGAAGAAACACAACGAAACTTATGGAAGGATCGGGTGTCGGCAGAACCGAGGCCAAAGGCGAGCATCCATGAAAGGACAGATCCGAGGCTCGGATCGGTCAAAGTGCGAGGTTTCTTGAGTCAAGCCCCTGTAACAATTTTTTTTATTTTCATGGGAGCTTGTTCCCTTAAATTAATGACATTTCTATTTTTAGTAAAATGTTAGTTGAAGGCCCAGTTGTAATGGCTCAACCTAAAGAACTTATAAATATTTAGGTATATGGAGTCATTAGAGAGATAGATAGATCAATTTTTGGTGAAGTTGTTCTTCAAGCTTGGAATAGTGCTTCAGTGATTTAAAACCTTTTAATTATATTCGAGTGATATCTTGCCTTAAAGAACCTGATTTATTGTGCAAAATGGTTGATCTGGTATATGCTTTATGAATGTATGATTCCTTAGTATAGATTATTAGCTTTCCTTTATTTCAGATTATCTTGTTTCATGCTATGAAAAAGTGATATAACCATCTTTTATGTCAGTTGTGGAAAGAGTGTTTTCCTTTTTATTAAAATTTATATTATCATTAGCCATAATCAGTGAAATGAATGTTTGACATGTGCATGTGTTTTATCCTCATGGTTAGTTAACTATGTGTTCAATCAAATTTGGTCTCTCTATTCTGTATGATTCAAGTTTTAATAAAGGAATGTATGCTTCTGGTTTGTGGTATTTTGTACCCTTTCTAAGTTACAATAGGTGAAGGTGATTAATGGTACAAGCATCCTACTCACATTAACCCTTCTTGAGATTAAAATATCCCTTTATTTGGTGCATCACCATCCCTAGTATAGTTTCCTTTTGCAAAACTCTTTCCCTAAAACCCGTGACAATGTTAGCATAGGACTAGATAGCCATTTTATAGAACTAAGAGTAGTACAACACTTATTTTAGGAAAAGGAAGTCGACCTCTCTCGGAGCTTTACCTCGAGCCCAAGTCCCACATCTTGAGAGGTTATCCCATGTGTCCCAATCATCTGAACGACCTACTTATATTTTGGCCATTTAGGGGGTGTAGTGATTTGGCGACAATAGTAGTTGAGCGGCATTTTGGCATTGCTTTACTAGGCTTCAAAAAAAGATAAGTAAAGCAACATGAATTCAGCACAATGAATAGTTATGCAAAGCAATATGAATTCAACACATTAGTATTAAAACCTAAGCCAATTTTGTAACTTCTTTGAACCACTTTACTTAATTAGTAGAAGTACCTCAAAATAGCACAAAGAAGCAAAGTTTTTGATCTTATGAGGATTTACAAAGAATCTAACACATGATTACTTAATGAGCCTCCCCCAAGAAACCTCTTACAACCTCTTAAAGAATCATCATGCACTCCTACAACCCAAATGAGTCAAAGTAACAACCTAAACACATACTAAACAAAATCTAGAGCTACAAACAAACATGAACACAACTCATCACAAAACATGAGAACCAAAAATTTTAAAGGGGTACCCCAATATTTCTACAAGAAATATTAGGGACACCAAGATTGAATGGAATGCAGAGTGAATGAAAGGAGCATCGTTTGATCGAATAAGGATAAGTATGTGTGTGATGAGGTTCATTTATAAATTCCCTCTTAGTAGTCAAGAATGAACCATAGAACAAGATTGCGTCGTCAAGAAATGGATTGAATTATACACTAGAAAGATGTGATCGTGAAAGTGTAGAGCATAGAGTTATCGTGATCAAGTGAGTGAGTGTGGTGAGTTTCATTTTAGATTGAAACCCTCGGTAGTTGATTATTAATCCTGGAACTAGAGGATGACATAGGGTAATGATTGCAACATGTACAAGTAAATGCAAGAAAGATATGTCGTGAATGCATTGAGTGTGAAATGTGTAATGTTTATGATGTGTAATAGAGGATGTGATGAATGTGTAATGTTTGAAGTGTGTAGTGTGTGAGTTTCATGTGTATACTATGCCCTCAACCATCCGGTGTGAACAAAATCACAAGAGTGCATCATCGAGTAATAACGATACAAACATGTATTAAGATGTGTACGATGTGTGTGAGAGACTAGGTGCAAAGTGTAGTGTTTTTAAGATACATGAGAATGATAGAAGGTGGGGAATAGGAGAATAAGTATAGTGCCCCCATATGTGCAGTGATGAGTATGTTATCGATGAAAATGAAAGATGAGGGTTCTCCCCCAGATGCTTGTGAAGATAAAGGTGTGTGACCATGCTCTAAGATAGGCGATGCATGATAAAAATGATGTTCTGGTGAATGATACCTATGTGAAGGAGACTGCGAAGGTGATAAAAACTCGTGTGAAAGAGAGCGCATAGGTGATGGACACCTATGTGTAGTAGAGTGCAGCGGTGATGGAAACTTATGTATAGTAGAGTACGGAGGTGATAGACACCTATATGAAGAAGAAAGCATAGGTGATGGAAACATATGTGAAGTAGAAAACAGAGTTGATGGACACCTATGTAAAGTAAAACAAGGTGGTGATGTATACCGATGTGAAGGAGTTGTCTGAGTGGTGGACCTAGACTGATGTGATGGAGTGGAAGACCAATGAGACCGTGTGCGAACAGGTGAGCTAGGAGCTTATTTTGCTTTAGATTTTAGAAGTCCATGGGACCTAGATGATCTAGGAAGTGTAATGGAAACCTCAAGAGGAGGTTGTGGCCATGGTGTGGAGGGAGGAATACCATTGATAGTGATAAATTTCTTATTGTGAATGAAATTTAGGCACAAGTGATTGATGGAAGCGATGGCCTGAGTTGTGTAGATCTAGAGGATACCTAAGAGCATGTCACACCCTTTGACTTATGGTGCCACAAGAAAAGACACAAACATGGTAAGAGGACCAATAGTGACAGGAATCTTAACAAACCCATATGATTTAGGTATCGGATATGATATTTGTGAGAGTGGAAAGCTGATAGTGATAAGAAGTGCAATAGAACATGCGCTAACGCAAAATGATGGATTGATTATAGTGTTATTAATAGGAGTGGATCTAATAGAAGCACTAATGTGCAAGTGATCAAAAGAGAATGTAGCATGATATTCATGATTAGAGAAATTAATGATCGATGGAGATGGATCAATGTGAGTAACTAGAAATTCAAGATCCCCTGGTGTAGGAGGAGGAACTGCATGATACATATGGTTAGCTGAAGAGTCAAGAGCTTTCTTTTCATGTTTTGGAAGAGGATTGTTGAAGATCTTGAGCTTGTGATTTTCATTTACCGGTGCAGAAGTCGTAGCCTCTGAAAGCTCGATCACATTATTATCAATAAGATCATGGATAAGATTGTGAAGTTTGAAGCATCGATCAGTAAAATGTCTGATACATTGATGATAGTCACATCTGAAATTTTCGTTGTAATTGTGACATTTTGGATGAGATGGGTCCAAGTTGAGTGGAGGAGGAAGCATAATAATATTTCTCTCGATAAGTTGTGGCAAGAGAAGATGCAAAGCAATAGTCAATTTTGCATATGTACACTTAAGTGGTTTCCATTGAAGCTCTTTAGTATTAGAGACATCGTTGATAGTTACTTTAGCTTCAATAGGTTTTGTAGATGGCTTGAAAGTTGATTTAATTTGAAAGCGCATAGAAGATGAAGCATTTTCTTGATACTTAAGATTGCCTATAGATAAGAGTTTTGTTTTGCATAGCTTAAGAGTGTGACACAAATGATCAAATGATGGAGAGGTCTCAAAGATAACACTCTCTTGGAGAGGTGGTAATAGAATTTGAACAAATAGATATTGAAGTTCGAGTCCACAAGCACATTAGACATCTTAGCTAAGTTGTTCTTATATCACAAGACATAATCCGCTAGATGCTCATTAGATCCTTTTTTAAGTTGTGCGAGTTGAGCATAGGAGATCTTAGAGTTGATATTGATGGAGAAATGAGATAGAAAAACATCATCTAGATGCATAAAAGATGTTACTGAGTGGACAGGTAGATCATAGAACCAATGCATCACATAATCATGAAGACTTCTAGGAAAGATATTTGTTAGTAGAGTGTGATCATCCACATATTCTAGACATGCTACATGAAATTATCGAAGATGCCCTTTAGGGTTGTCATGGAATTTAAAAATTGGTAACTCAAGAGTGAAAAAATTTGGAGGAAATTGGTAGGTGGAGATGGCGGGTGTGACAGAGTATCAAGTAACAAAGTGGAATCTAGAGATGGAGATGCACGAGAAGTAGATAATTGAAGTTAACGAATTTGAGTTTGTAAATCTTGATATAAATAATTGAGATCAGGTGTATTTGAAGAAGCGTTAGGTTGTGCATGAGAAGCATGAGGTTGAATGATGGGAGTGGTGGTAGTAGGAATGGAAGTAGGAATATGAAGGGGTTGAGTGGAGGCCATAGCGGTAAGGAAGAAGCCCGATAAGAGGTGCTGAAGTAACATCACAAGAGTTTTTAGTAGCAATCAATGCATGAAGAATATGTAGAAGATGAGTAGGATTATCATGTAAAGCTTGTTAAAAAATTGTGATCTTATCTAATTTTTCTTGATCAACATTTGTGTCTTCATCATATGAGTGTTCACTATCATATGTTTCGATTTCATGAAGAGGAACATTTTAAGAGTTGGAAAAGGATTTTCATTTTTAGCTATTGATGTAAGAACTTCAACCATAGATTGAGAAGCCCTATGGGAAGATGACGGAAGCTCAAAATGTTCAAAAGGCCCAAAGTGACCACTATGGGTGATGGGAAAAAGAAAAAATCCTAAAAAGGAGGTTGGAATCGAGGCGTCAAGCTCACCAAATGATTAAGAAAATATTGGAATAAATAGATGCCTAATACTAATTATGTAACAACATTATAAATTAAATATGAAATGAAATATATATTT
Organism: Taxus wallichiana var. yunnanensis; assembly: GCA_018340775.1. Classification (NCBI taxonomy): domain Eukaryota; kingdom Viridiplantae; phylum Streptophyta; class Pinopsida; order Cupressales; family Taxaceae; genus Taxus; species Taxus wallichiana. Next base: position 424,535,613 of record CM031234.1, on the reverse strand, counting down.
GACCCAAGAAAAATAAGCTAGAAATTATGAAACCCTAGTTGTAAAGAAGGGATAAAAAGACTTAATTGATTCACAATCAATCCTAAACTATGTTGAAGTGATGAACTCGATGAACAGAGAGAGGGATAAGTATCGCACATAAGCTCGAAAATTATGTGACCGTAAGATCTTCTTGGATTGGGGCACCTAGAATGGGTCGGGGCACTGCGGGTGCTCAAACCCGCTATAGGTGCCTATTACTGCTCAAAACCTCAAAAAACCAAATTTGGAGGGTCGTGAGGTATTTTTGTCCTTTGCTTCTTATCGATAGTATATCACATCAAGTTAACAGATGTTACCTATAACCTATAATGAAGAAATGACCTGTAAAACCCTAAAAGTGCATCAAATCCCAAAAAAAAAAATGCAAATGAGGGGTGGGTGTCCTCGATGTCAAAAATCAAACTTACGACCGAGTGTTGTACTACATCTCAGACCCAATTTAGTTCTTTGTGTGTGTGTCGAAATCATGCCCTAGGTGGATCTTGTGCGTGTCACACTTGATGATAGCAAACAAGTCGCTAGATGTAAAATGTATAAATAAATGTGTGCATGAAAGAATGAACTTCTCCTCCTATGATGTGTATGCGAAGATGAAGTCCCTTGCTCTTGTGTGGATTCTATATGGATGCTTGAATGCTCTTGATAATTTCTTTAGATGCAACCTTAGGTGGTGATAGCTAATGCTTAGTGTTTGGTCCTTTATTATGGTCATGTTACTTTGTATTTATATGATTCCCTTTCTTTAATTTCATAATTAACCCCGAAAAGGATGAATAAAAAAATATAATATGCCCAAACGGCTAGAAAGGACTCAAAAGATATGAGCAAAGTACAAAAAGGTCGGGGTGCCCAAAGGGGACGAGGATGCTTGACGCTCGTGTCCTAGGCCAGGTCTTTGGTGTCCCTGAATGAAAAATGTCAAAATATGAAAAGTCAAACTAGGAAAGCAAGAGTGTAAGACCAAAAGAGGAAACAAAAAGCAAACAAAGAGGCCAAAGACATGGATCAATTAGTACTTTACTTACTAAGGAATCATATGAATAATAGTATGTGATTAGGACTAGATAAGTACCCAAAGTGTGTGATTTAGTGTCTACACTATCCACTTTGCTCCTAATGCGCCACAAAAGTTTCCAACCAATGAGAAATATCCACAACTCACACATCGGGAGAGTAAATATCACTATTCTAGGGTGAATGATGCATTCACCATGTGTATCATAAGGTTACTTGAAGGAGATCCTGAAGAAATAATTTCATCCCAAGTAGCTACATTGAATGAAAAGTATGGAAGTCACTTCATCCAATTTCCCACCTTCACCTACATAAGATTCAGAGGGCTTGATCTTGTTCCTTGTAGGTTACCCAGGTACCTAAGTGATATGATCGTTATGTTTGAATTGTGCAGATAGTTGTCCCATGTCCATACCGAGTGTAAGAATGCTAAGAAGAAAGGTGTGTCCTTTCCTATCTCTTTGGGAATCTACTTGTGCAAGAGTATCATAGATGCAAAAACATCGAAACATCAATTATTGGTATCGGTTTGTATTCCTATATATCTTAGTCTGACTTTGATATTAGGAAGAATCTAAAGACTTTAATCTTGTGAGGATTGCATCATGTTCCAAAATTGAGGATTATTGGATCAACTACATAGATGACTTCAAGGTCAGGAAACAAGATTATATGCGAATGACATTGGATAAAATGAGAGACTTCAAGTTTGACTCTGATTTTTGGTTGGAATAAAAGATGATAGGTCGACCTTTTTATCATGAATATCAAGCAAAGGCAATCTTCCCTGTCTTCCCACTCCATGGCACATTCGAGAGTCAAGTGAAATCAAAGACATAATCATGACAGTAATTCAAAGGTCAAAGGATTATTTCAAACAAAAGAGGTCTTCTTTCATTGAGTCCTGGTGGTCTTTTTCCTCCTTCTAGACAAGTGCCTCATAATTCTTCTCTCAAGGCATATGAAAAATCCATGGGATCTGCTCATTTAGAATATTTTTCCAAGATGAAACTTATGGAAACATAGTACACAATTTTCTCCCCCTAGGAGGCTTCACAAGATCGTGAAGATAATTAAAAATCCCATTAATCCCCTTGAATTAGGAAAAATTGATCCATCACACTCTCTTGTTGATCTCAAACTCTTCAAATTTGGAATTCTCTACATAATCATAATTAATCATTGTTGTTCTACTACTATTAGAAAATAACAGAGATAGCTAGTGAATGAATTATACTTGTGCTTAGAATCAACAACTTGCATAAAGGGAAAGAATATAGACTCATACACCAACAATTTTATCCTGGAAAACCTCCAGAGGAGGAAAAACCAGTCGGGAAGGGTAATTTCTCTTTCTTCCCACTTTTATTGGCCAATTCAATAATAAGTACAGAAATTACAATAAGTATGAAAAAGAAGTAGATAATATATCACACTTCCTCCCAGTTGCTTGCTCTGTCTCAATTACTCCTTACTTCTACAAATCACAATTCCAACACTAAGAGCTTCTTACTCACTTGCTTCATGCTTTGATGCCTTTGTTCTCTTCCATAACATGCATTTATAGCCTTTCTCATGTTCTCCCATGCACTGGAGAATGGGAAAGGTCATGCAGAAGAAGAGACATGGACACCCTTTGGAATTCTGGGATTATTCGTGTCATATTTTATTTTCTGTCCGTAAGAGCCAAGACCACCACCCAATGCAGACCAGTGGTCCCAAGACTGTCGCCCTGGTGGGGCGGTAGTTTTGTAACTGCCACCCTGCACAAGGCGATGGTCCTGTTACTTAGATAGAAAGAACCTCTCGTGTATCATTTTTATTATCCGTGTTGGCTGATTTGACAAAGTAGAGACATTTTAGATCCCTATGGATCACACCTCCCCTGCTTATGAGGATTTTGGTCCCACAAAAGCTTATTGGGGGAGTAGATGAGGAAATAATTCCCTCACTTTCTCCTTTGAGTACCACCGGGTCTTCCTTGGTGGCTTTTCTTTTAGTCCAATCTACCAAGACTTGCAGACCTCTCCTAGTCTCTCCGACCTTCCGCTGCAAGATACTACATCCTCCTCCACCCGCCTTGTGAGTCCAAGACACAATCCTCAATGGAAGGTAGCAACTATAGTTCTTCATCTTCATCTAGCATGGATGGCTCATATAGGTGCAAGTTCTTACAGTTTACTATAGAGTACATCCTCATGAACGATGACAAATCAAGTCGAAAGGCATTTTCTCCAACTTTCTCCAATATGGTGAAGGGTCCATATCGTAGTGGCTTGAGCTTCCGTGTTTGACCTTGTAGTCTCTCCTTACTCAAGTAAAGCCAAACTCTATCTCCAACATGAAGCTTATGTTCCCTTCTATGCTGATCGTTCCTAGCTTTGTACTTGGCCTGAGATTTTTCTAGTTGTTCCTTGACTTTGAGATAGATTTACCGGATCCTATCAATGGATTTGTTTTCTCTAGTCACCTCTGTGTCTCATGTATCCTTCTCATCATGTTATCTAACTACTATGTCTAGCGGATTTGTACGTAGATATCCCAAGCATGCTTCAAACGGTGACTTCATAGTGGATGTGTGTACTTCCTGGTTATAGGAATGTTGAATGCAAAGTTAAGGAATCATCCCAAGTCCTTGGGTATTTGTTATTATACCTCTGATCAATTGTACCAAAGTCATGTTTACCACCTCTATTTTTCCATCTGTCTATGGATGGAAAGTTGTGCTCCTTTGTAACCTGGTATCCATCTTGTCCCACAAAGTAGTCCAAAACTTACCCAAGAACCTAGAATCCCTATCGAAACAATAGACTTGTTGGTATGAAAATCATCAAGAGGGCAGATCTATGGATAGACGAGCCAACAGTGTGCAGGGCATAGCCCCTCTTTGAGATAGCAAAGTGAAACTAGTTTATTGCTATTCTACCAGCAGAATCTGCGTAAATCCTACAAAGATTCTCGCCTTGGGGGTTTGGGATCTCATCCCAGTTGGGGTATTTCCGACTATGAAAAGAAGGGAATGAAGGGAAGGATGAAGATAGGATAGATCCGAAGGGAGAAAAGAAATGAATTCCAAAGCAGAAAGGTTAGAGGGTTTATGTTTTGGGCTGGTAGTAAACAGAGCCAAACCTACTTGCATAAACGAACAAAGCAATACTGATGAACAAATGACAAAAAGTAGAGATAGATCTAACAGAATAAACACATAGATCTGACATAAGAAAGATCAGATGCTCATAACACATGTATTCAACACAAAGTCTTAATATTTGTATTAATGTTTTCTTCTATTACAAAAAGTACAAAGCCTTTTCTTCTCACTTCTATTTTTCATCTAAAAAGTGTCCACCCCTTGAATAAAAAAATATTCAAGTATATATAGAAGGAGAAGAAGAAAGAAGGCAAAAAGAAACCAACAACTAATTACAAAATATCTAAAAGTCAACAGTTGACTTTGGGCAACTTGGTGGATAACAACATCCCATGGTGTAACATGGATGATGTCAATCATTTGCTTCAGGTCAACATACTTTTAAATATTTCACAAAAATGAGAAGAAAGCCAAGAGGAGGAAGGATATTTGTCGTCGTCCCATGCCTGGAAAGGAGTATCCTGCTTCTACTCAGAAGAGGAAATGTGGAATTGGGCCCGGTACTCCATGAATTTGCTGATCATCGGTTGAAGCTCATCTCGAGCAGACCTTGGTGTGATCACCAATGACTTCACAAGTCTCTGTTTCATCTCTCGAGATTTTCCGGGAGTTTGAAGTACTCATTTCCTACCTCCATTAGGTATCCCACAAAGTCACGACAGGCCAGAAGGTTGTTGATGGATTCAATGTCAAAAGTAGCTTCTGGGCCCAACCCTTGCAAGACGATCTCTTTGAAGAGCCGAATGGTTTCATCTACCTTCCTCAAGACATATGATGGAGTGAGAAATCCCAGAGACATCCTTAGGACAATTTTCTCCATTTGATGCATTGCATCCAAGGATTCCTCCTTAACTTTGTCAATCTTCTCCAAGACAAACTCCATCTGATCAACCCAATAATCCAAAGTAGCAAGGACCTTGTTGGGTGTCCGTGGGTGATCAAAGATGTCAAATTTTACCAAATCATCGATCGAGCAATCGAGCATCCTTTGAAAATTCTCATGTTGTAACCTAGCATGGTCCAACTCTTCGGAGATAGGTGCTATAATCACTGGAGTTCCTTGTTAGCGACAATATTCTGATATAGCTCGGTGAATTTCACGATTACTTCTCACTATCTTTGAGGATTTGGTCTCTCCAGTAAATACTGCCATGCCTTGTTCACCAATCTTGGCGTATTCATTTATCTTTTCCTGACTAAGGGCCTTAGGAGTTTCAGTGGCAGTTGTAGGAGGTGCACTGCCCATTTTCTGTAGGGCTTGGAGAAGATGTTTATTTTGCTCTTTTAGTATCCTCTTCTCTTCCTTTACTTCCTGAAGCTTCTTGCAAAGGGCATCCACTACAGATAGGGCCTCTCCTTGAAGGCTCTCGGAGGATGTTCCCATTGTGACCTACGTCACTGTATAATATGTAGGAGACAGATCCTTTTTGTCCTTTGTGGGATCGGGATACGCGATCTCCATTACTCTTTCACCTGACGCACTCTGAGAGAAGCGGGTTATTGGATTTTTCTTCTTAGCTCCTTTTGTTGGAATGATGGAGAAGTCCATAGGTGCAATGGGGACTTTCCTCTTGTGTTGGCTCAGTGTTGGGAGATCCATGCTGGACTTAAGGGAGTGGGACCAGGGAGAAGAGGGAACGGAGGAAGAAGGAGCAACTACAGTGTACTCGGGGAAATGGGTTGAGATGCTTGGTGGCGACATTGATAAAGAAGTCAAAACTCCAATGCTCACAGGGGTAGGAGTCACTGTAGGAGAGGAAACTATGGGGGTAGAAGGGAGCTGAGAGATGAGGGAAGAAATACTGGGGGATGCTCACTCAGCGAGGGAAGAAAAGATGGAGGAAGAGGAAAGGGGAACAATAGAAGATGGGGGAGAAGATACAACCAAAGGAGTGGTTACATGAGTGACATGAGGAGGGGAAGGAGGAGTGAGAGAAGGGATGGTGGGAACCTTAGTAGTTACAGCAGTGGCAACATCCTGAGTGGATGTGCCTGTTGGAACACTTATTGCCATTTCTTTCTCTGGAGAGAGACAGGCGCACGACTTACTCCCTGGGTGGCGAAGGAGGACTCTCGGGAGCTTGCTCTTGAGTAGCACTTGATTCCCCTTCTTTGTCTTTCCCTTTCCCTTTGGCAAGTGCTTTGGCCTAGCAGGTGCATTACCTAAGGGAGACGTGGTGAAGTCTACCCCAAGGTAGATGAGACCGTTGTACATGCACCAATGTTCCATGCACTACAAAGTTCCCTTAGCCCTCTCCTCAATAGTCTGAGGTGCCCTTGTTCTATCTATCTCGGCAAATGGCCATTGTCCCCGTCTGTATCTAGATAGACCTGATCAACTTCTTGATCAGTTGTTTAGAAACCTTTCGGGACAATGGCCACACCATATTGAATAATTTTTGTTAGGGCCAGGAGGGAGTGATCCTTTCTCCTAAGCTCAACCTCATGATATAGGTCGATGTAAATATCCTCAATTTGTGGGACGTGGATCGGATCGAGCTTTGCCTTTGGGAGGTAATTGCATGGATCAAAGGTCGGCCTCCCGGGAAATTATGCTTTAGATTGAGCAGCTCTAGTTCTGCAAACATTTCCTAGGCCTTGGTGTGAGAAGTGCAGGTGTATCTCCCCACTGTGAGGGGGAATGGAGTTCCACCCTTCTTTCTTTTTAGGCACTTCTCATGATATGTGATGAGTTGTCTAGAAAGTTCCAATAGGATCAGCTTAGGGCTCACATATCTTGGTAACTTAGTGGGCTCCCCAAAAATTTGGTGGCTCTGAGATAAGTAAAATTGGGGAATTGCGTAAACAACACCCCCACTTCTCTATTCCAGTCACTATGCTCTTGGTCATTCGACCGTGAGTCATATTGGGCCTCAATAGGCAGATGATGTCGTAGAAGAAGGCATCGCTTATCTTACTTAACTATGGGATGTTGTTCTCCAGTCTCAACTCTAGATAATATTCATATATTTTTACTCGGGGCCACACACTACATTAGCTCGGTGTTGGATAATCTCTCTCGTGAGGCAAGTAGCAACGGTAGACCACATAGGAGTTCATGTAGAACCTCCCCATTGTTGAGAGTTGTTGGAGCTACTCAGAGATGGTGCTGCTGATGATCTTTTCCCACTCATAATGTTGATCAGGCACATTTTTGTTCATTGTCTCCAGATACCTAAGCATCCACTTGTGGAAGTAATGGGCATCAAGAAGCCCAAATACCCTACTCAGGAAGGTTATGGTGTTACTCAGCTCTTCTGAGAAGTCGCGATGAATAACCTGGGGCCACCTAGTTATTACCTTCTTATTCTTTAGATATACTTCGTTCATCAACTGCATGCATTTTTCCTCATTTTCATCCCATGCCTTTATGTAGTCTTCCTGGCTTACTGCCACAAAGTTCTAAGTGATGGGAATGCCCAACATAATTTCAAAATGTTGGGCAAAGTGAGGTTGATTATAACTTCGCCCTTTTCGTTCTCGACACACCTCGTGTCCTTATTATAACAATGGGCCACCACCATCATGAATTCATTATTCACCGCACTTACATGGAATTCACCCAAAGAAAGTGTTGACCACTTCCGACCAATTTGTCCATCCAAGGACTGCCCTCGTGACCCTTTCCGGTTCGGCCCAAAATCTTCCATGTCAATGTGGCCAAGTTCAAGCATCCCCGATGTCTAAGTCACATTCGCATGGGACTCGAGCATCCTGACCCTTTGATATTTATATTTCATTTCTTCCTCTGTGAGTTTAGCCTTACCCTTTGACTTGGTCAGCCTCTTACTTGATGAAGACATGTGATTCCGAGTTCAGCTGCTGATGTGCAAGAAGAAGGAGCGAATTCCATCGCATAAGAGCCATGTCAGCTATTAGATTATCCATCAAAGCTTTATAGAAGGAAGAGTTAGCAATTTAGAAGCTTCTGGGTGCAAGGCACAAGTATACGCAGTCAGCAGGTCGAAAAGCAAGGCACACTGATGCAAAGTGTTGCAAGGAAGAAAATAGTGCCTAAGGGTGCAGGGCGCAGGAATACTACACATAACATTAAGTGTCAGTGTAAAAGGATTTGTGCCTGCACCTTATGAAAGGTTTAGAACTAGGCACAGATAATTTTGGTGTTGCATGGCAGCAGGATGTGCCAATGGCGCAGATATGGATCATGTTGCAACACGTTATGGTGTGCCAAAGGGGCGTAGGTTTAAATGATGCATCATTGAGTTAAGGTGCGCCTTGTTTTTAGCTTTGGCGCGGCGCAGAAAAGATTACATGACACAAATGTTGGTATAGCCGGAGTTTCTCTTGCATCTATGTTAGGATTTTAATAATTTCAAAGGGCACATTGAGGGTGCATGTTACAGGCAGGGACAGTGCGCTTTGGCATGACTGTGTTTTATGCAACAAGATGTGTTTGTTTGCGCCATGGAGAAAGCCGTGGGTTTGGATTTGTGATACTTGATATTTTCTCTCTCTTGATTGGTTTTTTGTGGTTTTTGGGCTCTTTAGCATAGATCCTAACAAGTGAGGGGGAACAGAGCAAAGAGGATCTTGGATCATTTTTAGACAAAGCCCCCAAGCCAGCAGATCTTGGAGGAGGGCGAAACTGATTTGGGGGGAGCCTCTTAGGTTCATTTTTTATTATTTATAACAACCACCACCTCTGAAAACAACACAGAAAACCAACAAAAAAATACCAAAAGACAAGCAAGGACCACTTACCAGGTATATATAGAATGGAAGAAATGATGTGGGGTCCATGAACGTGACGTAAAGCGACACGAGGATAACAGAGCGCCGACAGTGCATAGAGAAACAAATTTTCACGTGTTTTTCAATCGTGAAAATGACAAGTCAGATGTGCCTATATATAGCAAAAGGTGCAATAAATGTGCCACCAACTTTTTCAAAGGGTGCACAAAAATGAATGCCAACATTAAAATTTGTGTGCCAATGGCACAGATTTGGAACTATCGACATTGATTTGTTAGCGCCTTGGCGCATCGATTAGGGGTGCAACATTTTTGATGTTGACAGGGTGGCGCATGCGCCATTGGCACAGTTTTAAAGGGTGCATCAAGGGAAGGCGCAACATTTTTGATGTTGACATGACAGAGGGTGCACCAAAGGAATAAAGGGGGCGTAAATTCATTTTATGTTGCATGAACAAAATCTGCGCCCAGCCAAAAAGGACCAAAAGACTTAGTTTGAAAAACTAGATTCACCAGAAAGGGATTTTATGCCACTCCGAATGCTAAGGGACCTCGGGGGAACCAAAACAAAATTTTGGTATGGTTACCTGCAAAATTGCCCTTGTCAATTTTATAGGATAACAGCTGGCTCTTTTTGGGGACTATCTTTGAGTGAAGCTTAAGGGTAGAGAATCCCAGATCAACATGTGCCTATCCATTGGGTTACAAAGTCAAAAACAAGGTGACAACAAAAGGAAAACACACAACCAACAAAAGCAAACACACGACAAAAACAAACACACAACTAAAACAAACTGTACAAAGAAGAGAGCAAGCTCTACTTCCTGAATATTTTGAGATGTTGCCCACTATAAGGAAGCAGGAGTTCAGTTCCGTCTAGATACGAGAGATAGAAACTATTCTCTCCATTGAGCTACTTGATCTTGAAAGGCCCTCTCCATAGAGAATCAAATTTCCCATGCATGCCCTTGGGCTCTCTTCGCTTGTCCCACAAAAGGACGAGATATCTCACCTGAAAATATCTCTACTTGGCCTTTTTATCAAACAGTCTCTTGACTTGATTCTGATGTTTGGTGATCCTGTCGACCACTCTTACTCTTTTTCTTCAAGCTCTGCTAGATACATGATCCTCTTTTCAAGAGAATTTTGGAAAGTTTCATCTTCAATCACTCGTGCCAAGCGCAGAGCAGGAAGTTCCGTAGAAATGGGAAGCTCAACGTCGATTCCATATAATACTTGAAAAGGTGACATACCAAGAGACCTCTTTGGAGTAATGTGGTTTGCCCACAAAGCATCATATAACGACTTGTGCCACAACCGCTAATTCTCATCAACTAGCTTCCGTATGATGGTCACTAAGTTCTTATTATTGGATTCTTCCTGACCATTTCCCTGGGGGTAATAATCCGAGGCGTGGGCCAAGGTTATCCCATATTCATAGAAAAAATTGATTACTTCCCATGAGGAGAAGTTGGAAGCATTATCAGCAATGATCTTGTGTGGAACGCCAAACCTTACAATGATACTTTCTTTGATGAAGTTGCAAACAATCTCAGAGGTGGCATTCTTAACAGGTATGGCTTCCACCCATTTGGTGAAGTAATATGTTGTTGTTAGGACATAACTATGTCTGGCACTTGATTGGGGATATAGCACTCCAATAAAGTTGATTCCCCATTACCTGAATGGTTTGTCAATAATGACGGGCCTGAGGGGAAAAGTAGCCAATTTTGGTTTGCCAACAAATTGTTGGCAGAGCTCACATTTTGCTACCCAGGTGGTTGTATCCCAAAATAGCATCACCAATAATATCTGGCCCGGATGATCTTGTGGGCTATGACAGAAGAGGAAAAGTGACCACCGCAGGCTGAATTATGAAATATCTCAAGTAATTTTACCTACTATGGCTTGTCAACACATCGTAAGAAGATGCCATCAATCCCATGCTTATATAAACCGTCATCCCAGATGACATATCTGGCCACCCTGAGCTTTATGGTACACTTCTCCTTTGAAGTTAGATGAGCTGGACACTCACCGTAAGTGAGAAAGAAAGTGATATCGGAATACCATGCGTCCCTAGTCTACAACAAATAAAACCATAGGTAGAGAATCAGCTTTCTTTAGTCGATCCTGCGTTCCATCGATGCAATCATCTTTTTCTTCAGGGGCCTGTGAATCTTTATTTTCAGCCATAAGATGACATAGGCCCTTGCCTCTTACTGGCTTGGTTGATTTTATGTCTAGATCATACTCTTGGACCTTTGTGATCCAATTTCCTCATAGGCTTCCTAACTCTTGTTGAGTTAGGATTGACTTGACTGTCGTGTCAGGAACTAGAACCACCACATGAGAGTTCAGGATGTAGTACCGGAAATTCTTGACTGCTTTAACAACGGAAAAGGCATGTTTTTCAAACTAAGACATCTTTAATTCATGAGGCTTGAGGGGAGAGCTCATGAACACAATCGGAGATTCAACATCCTCAGAATTTTTTTGCATTAAGATGGCTAATACAGTATGCTCAGATGCATAACTCTACATGATAATATCCTTGGAGAAGTCGGGACATACCAGATGGGTGCATGAGCAACGAGAGGCTTTTATATCATCAAATGATGTCTTTCCTTCCTCGCTCCACATCGAAAGTTTGTGACCCTTTCATCATATTTGATGTGGTGGGTCTTCTCAAAGACAAAGTCGGGAACAAAGCGCCTGAGAAAATTCACTTTTCCGAAGAAAGAGTGAACACCTGTCTTGCTTGTGGGTAGAGTAAGGCTCTGAATAGCCTTAACCCTTTCAACATCTATCTTTGTCCCTTCCTTGCTTACAACGTGTCCCAGAAATTTCCTTCAGTGACTCCGAAAATAGACTTTTTTGGATTTAGGGAAATCTCGTGCTCTCGACATCTAATCAATACTTGCTCCAAATGATCACAATGATCACTTCACTTTTTGAGAACACAGTTAAGTCATCTAAGTAAACTACGATGACCTTTCCCATCATACCTTTGAATGTGAAGTCCATTGCTCGCTGAAAGGTGGCACCAGCATTGGTCAAGCCAAAAGGCATCCTGCTATAGGCGAATGTGCCCTAGGGAGTAGTGAATGCTATTTTGAATCGGTCTTCAGGCGAGACTTCGATCTAATTATAGCCCGAAAAACCATCAAGCATGGACAACATTTCTGAACCATTTCGCATGCGTAACTTGATCCATTATGGGTAGCGGGTAGTTGTCCTTCAAGGACGCCTTATTCAAGTTGCGAAAATCTATGCATATGCGTATCTCGTCATTCTTCTTCACGCATGATGTTTGCCACCTGTACTGTGGTGGATAGGAAAAATGATCCTTGCATCCAAAGCATCTTCTATATTTCTGCCTGGATGGTACCGAGATCTTGGGATTATAGTGCCTCTATTTCTGGTGAAAAGGTTTGACATCCTCTTTTAACGGATGTCATGCTGAACGTCCTTCGGCTTGAAAGACTTTAGATCAGCATAAGACCATGCCAATATGTCCATATATTTCTTCAGCAATTTGACAAACTTCCACTTTTCTTCGGGTGTGCAACATTTCCCAATGTTCACAAGTTGTGGGTGTTCCATAGTACCCAGATTAACTGATTCGGTCTCTGGAGAGGAGTTAGGATTGTCTTTCACGCTTCTTCTTGATAAAACGATCATGTTTGTTAAACAATCATTCCAAAGAGACTAAACCTTTTGAGATTTTATTTCCTTTGAGTGACATATGCCATCACCTCCTCCTTTCGATTCGTTTGCTTGATCAGTGATAGATTCACAGCATGTAGGAGTAGATTCTTTAAAATGAAGCTCACTAAAATTTTCTGCCTTCTCTAGAAAGGCAATAAGTTGATTGTCATTGTTGAATACCGCCAAAGGCTTGAGAATTGTCTGGCACGCTTGGGCGGAAGACTACCTCAATAGTATATGTGTCTGTTTTTAACCCGGGGTGAGGGAGCATGAGAGAAGCTGAGATGGCCAGTGAATCGGCCATGTCATTCTGAGCTCTTAGAACGGCTTTTATTGAGAAGGCATCAAATTCCTCAATGTTGTCCCATACTGCATTGTGGTAATGCCTGAGCCTTTCATTCTTTACTTGGTATATTCTTTTACTTGATTCACGACTAGCTCGGCATCACCCTGTACTTTTAGGTTCTTGATTCCCCTTTCTTTTACAGCTTGCATGCCAAGTAGCAAAGATTCATATTCAGTAGTATTATTCATGTTGAAAAACTACAACTTGAAAGAGAGAGGAAAAATCTCCTCCTCATGAGATATTAACACAACTCCAGCACCGCATCCACTAGTTGCACAACTGCCATCAAACTATAGTGTCCATATCTTGTTAAGGTCCTCCTCTTAGACGAGAACATCCATCTTCTTAGACTAGTAGATAAGAAGTAGTTCCCCATCCTTGATGATTCGAAGAGAATTTGGGCTTTGGGGTCGTCGGAATTGGTGACTAAGTACTTCTTTTGCGATTCAGGCTCCAATGTTTGCATTACTCCTTGACGGGGATTCTAGCTTTGGACCAGTCCATATAAATCTCTCCACCAACTTCTCTGCAAAATCTCCTTCCTAGTAGAATTCCATATGCTGCAGGGATATCAACAACGAGGATGGTCATCTTTACTCTTTTCTCTGGGAACGCCGCAAAGGCGAATGTGTGCGTCTTTGATTTGACCAATCAATGGAACCTGTTTGGTTTCCATGGAGTAACATCTGCCAAATAGCTTGGTAAGAGTGAGGCCCAAGGCATGGGTGACTTTTGCCAGCATGACATTATCAGAAGCCCCAAAATCAATTATGCAGTTGCTTAGCTTGTGACCATTGATTAGGAGGGAAAGATAAAAAGGTTCAATTTTTCTTAACACGGAAGTCGAGGCCACATTTATGCGAGATGCAAGAGGAGTGGAAAGGATCCCTTTCGGGAGGCATGAATGGGGATGACAACTTGGATTTGGATATATTCAAATCAATCTTATGAGTGCTTCGTGGTTTGACTGGAGATACTCAACCTCTTGACATTTGAATCTTGGTCTTTTTAGTGTGATCGATTATGTCGAATGCGACCAAGGGTTGCGTTGATGAGGGAATGAGTCCCTCACTTCGCGGCGGTAGGGTAGGATTATTGGTCTTTATGGGAATAGAAGAAGGCTGATTTGGAGGAGAGATGGGGGAAAATATTTTTTTGTAAAAGACTTAATAGGAGGTTGAGCAGGAAGAGGATTACCTCTTTTAGCAATGGTTGGAGGTGTGTTTGACATAGCCTTCTCCTTTTGTATCCTGGCAGCAACTTCTGCTTATTTTCCTTGAGAGCGGGTAAAAACATCATATGACTACCCGCTTGCATATCCTTGGGTACCCTCTTCTTCATCAAATTCTTCACCTTCAAATTCCATATACCCGATAGTAGAGTCGCCAGTCGGTTCACCGACATCTTGATCATCTTCACTCCTGGGATGAAGGTTCTTCATAATTTTGCTCCTCTTCTTCAATCTCGACTAGGGCATTGACCGAAGGAGCTTCAAGTGCCAACCGTGGAGCAGTTGCAGGTAAATGTGGCCTTTATGGGGCATTGTTAGGAGTGAAATTTCTCCATGGGATATCCGGTATGAAGTGCTAGGAGAAGCTTGAGCCAATTTCTTCTTTAACATGAGCAAGTCGTTTGCCATCTTCTGGAACGCCAGATCTGATGAAGTGGCTTGAGAAGGGGTTAAAGCTTTAGGCTTGGATGGCTCACATTTTAATTCACCAGATATAAGTAGGTTGTCTTCTATCCGAATGGTAGCAGCTTGAGTGAGAACCAGGGTGGTAATTTGTTCTTGTAAGAGTAAGAAACTTACTCTTGAGCTCATGGTGTTCATAAAGAAACACTTTTGATTTTCTGGCGTTGGCAGCATGGCAGGTGGCACACGGTTAATTAGTGAATTGAAATGAGTAATAAAATCATGCATGGTTTCATTGACTTCCTTCTTTAGGTGAGTGATCTTGGACAAGTAACACAAACACGTCTTCTGAAGGCTTATATCTTTCTTCAAATGCAGTTTGTAATGTGGCCCAACTAGTGATAGATTCGGCCGACAAATGTTGGAACCATTCGATGCGGGTCCTTGCAAGGTTTCTAAAAAGAGGCGTACTGACACATCTTCATGGGTAACATCCAGGATGTTGCATGACATGATGAATGCAGATATATGTGAATCCATGCTTTGATTTCCACTCCCATCAAATCTTGGGAAATTCTTTTTCGGTTTCCATGAGGGAGTGCGTGAACAGGATGTGGCAAAGCAAGAGGGCCCATAGCGTTTCCCCATGGTACTACCATCTGAAAATCTGGAAAAAGGATGTGAGCCGGAAGGGCGGTTCCACTGAGCAATAAAGTGTTGCAAAGGGATGTGGATGCTCCTTGTAAAAATGGCTCCTTCGTGGAGGCGAGACACTTCTGGCTGACCGATCAGCTGAACTCAGTGATGAGAAGCATGCTGGTGTAATACTAAAGTTGTGCCTTTGAAGTAGATCAAAAATAGGATCCACTTCCCCATGAGCTCTCCTGCTACGAGTAAATGGTTCACCTACCAGTGTATCTTTCAGATCTGCAATGTTTTTAGAGCAGATTTAAAAACTCTTTTTGGTTGTACTTGCTGATTTTCTGATTTTTCTGACAAAAATCAGCAAAGCATGTATTTTTCTAAATATTTAATTTTATCCTTCTTTTGAAAACCGATTGTGGTTTAATGACAAAGAACAATGAGGATAAAATGATGGTTTAATTTAGCAAGCTAATTTTTGGATCTTAGAGTTGACTTTTTGCAAGGGTTTGAAATTTTTGTAAAAATCGAAACTCAAATCTACGGAAATATACGGGTTTTTGTAAAAACTCAGTGAACTAAAGATCTCTAACTAGCCTAGATCTACGGATCTCTGAAGAAAATTTTTAGTTTGGATCACTTTTGCAAAAAAATGGATTTTAAGCAAAAGGTTAAGATTTGCAAACAGGTAGTGATTTTTACAGTTTTATCTATTTTCTTAGTTACTTTAGCAGCTTCAAAAACTATTGGTGTTTTTTTAACTGACACACCACTCACATAGATCTAGTTTGATCCCCAAAGAGAGTCACCAAAGCTGTTGGCTCGAAAATCTGTCGGGAGGGTAGATCTATGGATAGACGAGCCAACAATGTGCAGGGAATAGCCCCTCTTTGAGACAGCAAAGTGAAACTGATTTATTGTTATTCTACCAACAGAAATCTACGCAAATCCTACAGTATTCTACCTTCAAGGGTTTGGGATCTCGTCCCAGTTGGGGTATTTTCGACCATAAAAAGAAGGGAATGAAGGGAAGGACAAAGATAGGATAGATCCGAAGGGAGAAAAGAAATGAATTCCAAAGCAGAAAGGTCAGAGGGTTTATGTTTTGGGCTGGTAGTAAACAGAGCCAAACCTACTTGTATAAATGAATAAAGCAATACTGATGAACAAATGACAAAAAAGTAGAGATAGATCTAACAGAATAAACACATAGATCTGACATAAGAAAGATCAGATTCTCATAACACATGTATTCAGCACAAAGTCTTAATATTTGTATTAATGTTTTCTTCTATTACAAAATGTACAAAGCCTTTTCTTCTCACTTCTATTTTTCATCTAAAAGGTGTCCACCCTTGAATACAAAAAATATTCAAGTATATATAGAAGGAGAAGAAGAAAGAAGGCAAAAAGAAACCAACAACTAATTACAAAATATCTAAAAGTCAACAATTGACTTTAGGGCAACTTGGTGGATAACAACATCCCATGGTGCAACATGGATGATGTCATCATTTGTGTCAACATACTTTTAAATATTTCACAAAAATGAGAAGAAATCCAAGAGGAGGAAGGCTATTCGTCATCGTCTCATGGCTGGAAAGGAGTATCCTGCTTCTGCTCAGGAGAGGCAATGTGGAATTGGGCCCGGTACTCCATGAATTTGCTGATCATCGGTTGAAGTTGATCCTGAGCAGGACCCTTGGTGTGATCACCGATGACTTCACAAGTCTCCCTTTCATCTCTGGAACTTTTCGGGAGTTTGAAGTACTCATTTCCTACCTCCATCAGGTATCCCACAAAGTCACGACAGGCCAGAAGGTTGTTGATGGATTTAGCATCAAAAGTAGCTTCTGGCCCTAACCCTTGCGAGACGATCTCTTTGAAGAGCCGAATGGTTTCATCTACCTTCCTCAAGACATATGATGGAGTGAGCAAGCCTAGAGACATCCTTAGGACAATTTGCTCCATTTGATGCATTGCATCCAAGGCTTCCTCCTTAACTTTGTCAATCTTCTGCAAGACGAACTCCATCTGATCAACCCGATAATCCAAAGCAGCAAGGACTTTGTTGGGTGTTTGCGGGTGATCAAAGATGCCAAATTTTACTAAATCATTGACTGAGCAGTTGAGCATCCTTTAGAAAGTCTCATGTTGTAACCTAGCATGGTCCAACTCTTCGGAGATAGGTCCTGCAATTGCCTGGAGTTCCTTGTTAGCCTGACCAATATTCTGATATAGCTCAGTGAACTTCACGATTACTTCCTCACTATCTTTGAGGATTTGGTCTCTCAGGCGGATACTACCATGCCTTGTTTGCCAATCTTGGTGTATTCATTTATCTTTTCCTGACTAAGGGCCTTAGGAGTTTAGTGGCAGTTGTAGGAGGTGCACTGCCCATTTTCTGCAAGGCTTGGAGAAGATGTTTATTTTGCTCTTTTAGTATCCTCTTCTCTTCCTTTGCTTCCTGAAGCTTCTTGCAAAGGGCATCCACTGTTGATAGGGCCTCTCCTTGAAGGCTCTCGGAGGATGTTCCCATTGTGACCTACGTCACTGTATAATATGTAGGAGACAGATCATTTTTGTCCTTTGTGGGATCGGGATACGCGATCTCCATTACTCTTTCACCTGACGCACTCTGAGAGAAGCGGGTTATTGGCTTTTGCTTCTTAGCTCCTTTTGTTGGAATGATGGAGAAGTCCATAGGTGCAATGGGGACTTTCCTCTTGTGTTGGCTCAGGTGTTGGGAGATCCATGCTAGACTTAAGGGAGTGGGACCAGAAGGAGAAGAGGGAACGAAGGAAGAAGAAGGAGCAACTACAGTGTACTTGGGGAAATGGGTTGAGACGCTTGGTGGTGGCATTGATAAAGAAGCTGAAACTCCAACGCTCACAGGGGTAGGAGTCACTGTAGGAGAGGAAACTATGGGGGCGGAAGGGAGCTGAGAGATGAGGGAAGAAATACTGGGGGACACTCAGCGAGGGAAGAAAATATGGAGGAAGAGGAAAGGGGAATAGTAGAAAATGGGGGAGAAGATACAACCAAAGGAGTGGTTGCATGAGTGATATGAGGAAGGGAAGGAGGAGGAGGAGAAGGGATGGTGGGAACCTCAGCAGTTATAGCAGTGGCAACATCCTGAGTGGATGTGCCCGTTGGAACACTTATTGTCGTTTCTTTCTCTGGAGAGACAGGGCATATGACCTGCTTCTAGGCGGCGGAAGGAGGACTCTCGGGAGCTTGCTCTTGAGTAGCACTTGATTCCCCTTCTTTGTCTTTCCCCTTGCCCTTTGGCAAGTGCTTTGGCCTGGCAGGTGCATTACCTAAGGGAGATGTGGTGAAGTCTACCCCAAGGTAGATAAGACCGTTGTACCTACACCAATGTTTCGTGTGCCTACAAAGTGCCCTTAGCCCTCTCCTCAATAGTCTAAGGTGCCCTTGTTTTGTCTATCTCAGAAAATGGCTAGTTGTCCCCATCCGTATCTAGATAGACTTGATCAACTTCTTGATTAGTCATTTGGAAACCTTTCGGGACAATGGCCATGCCATATTAAATAATTTATGCTAGGGCCAGGCGGGAGTGATCCTTTCTCCGAACTTGACCTCATGATACAGAGTTGATGTAACTATCCTCGATCCGTGGGACATGGATCGAATCGAGATTTGCCTTTGGGGAGGCAATTGCATGGATCAAAGGTCGGCCTCACCAGAAATTATGCTTCAGATTGAGCAGCTCTAGTTCTACAAACATTTCCTGGGCCTTGGTGTGAGAAGTGCAGTGTATCGCCACTTGTGAGGGGAATGGAGTTCCGCCCTTTTTTTTTTAGGCACTTCTCATGATATGTGATGAGCTATCTAGAAAGTTCCAATAGGATCAGCTTAGGGCCCACGTATCTTGGTAACTTGGTGGGCTCCCCTAAAAAGTTGGTGGCTATGAGATAAGTAAAAGTGGGGAATTGCATAAACAACGCCCCCACACTTATCTGTTGCAGTCACTATGCTCTTGGTCGTTCGACCGTGAGTCATATTGGGCCTCAATAGGCAGATGATGTCGTAGAAGAAGGCATCGTTGATCTTACTGAACTGTGGGATGTTGTTCTCCAGTCTCAACTCTGGATAATATTCATATATTTTTACCTGGGGCCACACCCCGCATCAGCTCAGTGCTGGATAATCTCTCTCTAAGAGGCAGCAATGTAGACCACGTAGGAGTTCATGTAGAACCTCCTCATTGTTGAGAGTTGTTGGAGCTGCTCAGAGATGGTGCTGCTGATGATCTCTGCCCACTCAAAACGCTGATCAAGCACATTTTTGTTCATTGTCTCCAGATACCTAAGCATCCACTTATGGAAGTAATGGGTGTCAGGAAGCCCAAATACCCTACTCAGGAAGGTTATGGTGTCACTCAGCTCTTCTGAGAAGTCACTGTGATGAATAACCTAGGGCCACCTGGTTATTACCTTCTTATTCTTTAGATATACTTTGTTCATCAACTGCATGCATTTTTCCTCATTTTCATCCCATGCCTTTATGTAGTCTTCCTAGCTTACTACCACAAAGTGCCGGTGATGGGGAATACCCAACATAATTTCAAAATGTCGGGCAGTGAGGTTGATTATAACCTTGCCCTTTTCATTCTCAACACACCTCGTGTCCTTATTATAACAGTGGGCCACCACCATCATGAATTCATTATTCACCACGCTTACGGGAATTCCCCAGTGAAGTGTAGACCACCAGCCGACCAATTTTTCCATCCAAGGACTGCCTGTGACCCTTCTGGTTCTGGCCCAAAAATCTTCCATGTCAATGTGGCCAAGTTCAGCATCCCTGATGTCTAAGTCACATTCTACATGGGACTCAGGCATCCTGACCCTTTGATATTTATATTTCATTTCTTCCTCTATGAGTTTGGCCTTACCCTTTGACTTGGTTGGCCTCTTACTTGATGAAGACATGTTATTCTCGAGTTCAGCTGCTGATCTGCAAGAAGGAGTGAAGTCCATCGCATAAGAGCCATGTCAGCTATTAGATTATCCATCAAAGTTTTATAGAAGGAAGAGTTAGCAATTTAAAAGCTTCGGGTGTAGGGCGCAAGTATACCGCAGCTGCAGGTCAAAAAGCAAGGTGCACTGATGCAGAGTGTTGTAAGGAAGAAAACAATGCCAAAGGGCGCAGGGCATAGGAATACTACACATAACATTAAGTGTCAGTGTAAAAGGATTTGCGCCTGCACCTTATGAAAGGTTTAGAACTAGGCACAGATAATTTTGGTCTTGCATGGCAGCAGGATGTGCCAATGATGCAAATATGGATCATGTTGCAACACGTTATGGTGCGCCAAAGGGTGCAGGTTTGAATGATGCATCATTGAGTTAAGGTGTGCCTTGTTTTTAGCTTTGGCACGGCACAGGAAAACATTACATGACACGAATGTTGGTGTAGCGGAGTTGCGCTTGCGCCTGTGTTAGGATTTTAAGAATTTCAAAGGGTGCAGGGAGGGTGCATGCTGCAGGTAGGGATAGTGCGCCCTTTGGTGTGACTATGTTTTATGCAACAACGCATTTGTTTGTGCCAAGGAGAAAGCCATGGGTTTGGATTTGTGATACTTGAGATTTTCTCTCTCTTGATTGGTTTTTTGCGGTTTTTGGGCTCTTTAGCATAGATCCGAGACAGTGAGGGGGAACAGAGCAAAGAGGATCTTGGATCATTTTTGAGACAAAGCCCTCCAAGCCAGCAGATCTGGGAGGAGGGTGGAACTGATTTGGGGGGAGCCTCTTAGGTTCATTTGTTTATTTTTTATAACAACCACCACCTCTGAAAACAACATAGAAAACCAATAGACAAATACCACAAGACAAGAAAGGACCACTTACCAGGTATATATAGAATGGAAGAAATGATGTGGGGTCCACGAACGTGACGTAAAGCGACATGGGGATAATAGGAGCGCTGACAGGTGCAGAGAAACAAGATTTTCACGTGTTTTTCAATCGTGAAAATGACAGGTCAGATGTGCCTATATATAGAAAAGGTGCAATAAATGCGCCACCAACTTTTTCAAAGGGCGCACAAAAACGAATGCCAACATTAAAATCATGCGCCAATGGCACGGATTTGGAACTGTCGACATTGATTTGTTAGCGCCTTGGCGCATCGATTAGGGGCGCAACATTTTTGATGTTGACAGGGTGGCACATGCGCCATTGGCGCAGTTTTAAAGGGCGCATCAAGGGAAGGTGCAACATTTTTATGTTGACACGACAGAGGGTGCGCCAAAGGAATAAAGGGGGCACAAATTCATTTTATGTTGCATGAACAAAATCTGCGCCTAGCCAAAAAGGACCAAAAGACTTAGTTCGAAAAACCAGATTCACCGAGAAAGGGATTTTATGCCACTCCGAATGCTAAGGGACCTCGGCGGGGAACCAAAACAAAATTTTAGTATGGTTACCTACAAAATTTCCCTTGTCAATTTTACAGGATAACAAGACTTTGGCAAACCAAAATGCACCCATACATTAGCAAAGAAAAGATCTATCGCCTCATGTGCTTTTACTGTCTTTTTACATGCCATAAGAATACACATCTTACTAAATCTATCAACAACAACATAGAGATAGTCATGGCCATGTTTAGACATAGGTAATCCTCCTACAAAATCCATAGAAATGTCCTCCCACGACGAGTAGGTACTGGCAAAGGCATATAAAAACCTTCCTTCCTAGTCTTAGGCTTGCTAGTACAACAAAGTTTACATCCCCGTATAAATTTTGATACTTCTTCTTGCATATTGGGCCAATACACGTACCTTTGCAAGTGGGCTAGGGTCTTACCAACACCGAAATGTCCCACTACTTTTGAGGTATGTGCTTCCCTCATCAATAGAATTTACTCTTATTTTGGCACGCAAAGCTTCCCCCATTGGTAGAGCAGCCCATCTTTGAGATAACAATCTTCAATCCCTGTCCTTCCAACCCCTGGGATCATGAATCGCTGAAATTTCACCCAAAAGTCTTTATCCTGGGCATATGCCTCTCCGTAAGCTTCCTTCGTGAAGGGCTCAATATGAGAGATAGTGGCCAAACAAGAAAACTTTTCCTATGTGAGTGGCCTAGACAACATGTCTGCCACCAAGTTTATACTACCCTTCTTGTATTTAATCACTAGATGGAACTATTGAAGGAACCCCATCCATTTGTAGTGCCTTGTCTCTGCTATAATTTAGATCGTGCTTACAAATACTGGAGAGGTTTTTGGTCAGTGTGCACAATAGTTTCTTTACCCAACAAATAATGCTTTCATTTTTTAATTTCTTGAACTAGTGCATACATTTCCTTATCATATACTGAATATCCTTTAATTGCTGAAGTGAAAGTTTCAAAATGATAACATACGGGTTTACCTCCTTCAAGCAACACTGTGCCCATGGCGTAATCACTGGCATTTGTCTCTACTTCAAAAGGCTGTTGTAAATTAGGAAGAGCGAGTACTAGAGCATGAATAATCTTGTATTTCAATAACTCAAAGGATTTGTCTTGTTCCTTACCCCAGTCAAAACTCTTACTCTTTGCGGCCACTGTGTGTAGAGGTGTTGCGATCATGGAGAATCCTAGAATGAACTTCCGCATGTATTGTACTACTCCCACAAAACTCCTAGTTTTTGTGGCTCATGTTGGTGTTGGCCAATTAGTGATGGCTTCCACCTTCTTTGGATCCACTTGTAGCTCTCCTCCTCCAACCACGTGCCCAAGATAGACAAGTGATTGTTTGGAAAATTCACATTTCTTCATATTACAAAGTAGTTGTTTCTCCCTAAGAACTTGCAAGAATTGCTGCAAATGAGTTAGATGTTCTTCCCATGTGGTACTAAAAATCAAGATATCATCTAGATATATAATGACACATGAATCTATGAAATCCCGCAATACATCATTCATCAATCTCATAAATGTAGCAAGTGCATTGCATAACCCAAAAGGAAGTACTAACCATTCATAAAAACCTTGTTTTTGTCTTCAAGGCGTCTTCCATATATCCTCCTCCTTCATTCGACTTGGTGATAACTTGACTTGAGATCCAACTTCATGAAAAATTTGGCATGCAAGAAGCTGGTCCAAGAGATTATCTATGCGGGAAGTGGATATATGTTCTTTATGGTGATCTTGTTCAAAGCACGATAGTCAATGTACATTCTCTAAGAACCATCCTTCTTTGGCACCATCATGATAGGCGAACAACATGGTGAGGTGCTCGGACGTATCACCCTTGGTCTATTAGTTCTGAAGTTGTTTATTTACTTCAACACTCTCAAGAAAGGATTGCCTATACAACCCAATGTTTCGCGTAGAGGGATTCTAGAAATAGCTGAATCTCATGCTCTACTTCTTGTTTTGGTGGTAACCCACTAGGAGCCTGAAATATTTCTGAAAAGACTGAATAATACTATCCAAATCATGTTTTCCCTGGTTAGAAATCTATGCAACTTCTACCCCATCTTGTTTATCCTTTAATAAAAGTAACAAAATTGATTATGATTTGCCCGAATAAGTCATTTTGCTTGATTAGCACTTACCATAGAACTAGTGTCTTACGTTGGTGTGCCCGGATGTTGTAGTGATCCCATCCTTGACCCATCTATACTAGTTTTCCTCCTCATAAATATAGCATCCCTAACATACAAGTAGGGACTCCCGAATACAACATCAAAATTGTCAAGTTGAATAATGTCACCTTCAAAAACATCAATATATTAGGAATTTATCCCAAACTTGACCTTACATCTTCATTACGAATTTCAACACCCTTCTTCACCCAACCCAAAGGATAAGGGTGTGGATGCTCGTAAGTCTCAAGACCAAGCTTCTTTACAACCGCTTGTAAATCAAGTTAGAATGAGCACCAATATCAACCAAATCATTTACCTTAGTTCTCTTGATCCGGATTTTGATGGAATAGTCTACCCATCTCCTCTTCTTGGCTGTCCATGTTGGTGGTCGTGCATCCAAGCCTCTCATCTACATGATTCATCTTCGATTTCCACCTCCCCTTCTGTTTTCACAAGCTATCATGGATTTCTTTGAGTCCTTGGTTCAGGTTCTTCGAATGTAACTCCAAATGTAATTTCCAAAGATGTAGCGTCAAGATGATATCACAATTCTTGCAAAAATTCTTGGGATCTTTACAAGTATTCAAAGTAGTGGCAGCTTGTTTACCTTTCCCTTTCCACTTACCCTTGTTACTTGTTTGCCCAAACTCTTTCTTCTGCTGATTTGTTGACTACTTTACCCTTGGCTCTGCTTCTCCTTGCTTCTTTTCATCATCTATGTAGTACGCCTGTATGCATGTTTCGTTGAGATCTTTGGGCTTTGTGGAGATGACATTTCTTCGAAGGTGAGTATGAAGTCCTCCCAAGTACTTGGTCAAAATATCCTCATCCTCTAAGTCCATGTTAAGCAACATGGCTTGCCTCAAAAACTATGTAGTATACTCCCGCACACTTTAAACACTGCCTTGTCTAAAATACTTCCATTTAATCATTTGGTCAGTCTTATGGCCAATAGGATAGAAGTTAGCTCTAAGTAATTATTTAAATTCTTGCCAAGATTTCACAATAGGACGCTTCTTCTTTTAATAAGTGGCTAGATGGGTTTCCCACCAAACCATAGCATATCCCTCCATCTTTAGATGTGCAAAGGTGATCCTTTGTACCTTAGTGACACTATGGACACTAAAGTAGACTTCTAACTATTTTAACCATTTATCAAGCAAATCTACATCTACTTGTCCTTCAAATATTTTAATCTCAACTTTTGTTTCAACTTTAAAAGGAGTATGATTGGATTTTACCTTTTCTCTTGTGTTAGAATTCTCTTCTTCATGCTCTTCCCCATAACTTTCCTCATGGTGGCTCCTTCCTATGCCAAAATTTTCAGCTAAGCCCCAAACCACTGAGTCCATGGAGTCTTGTTTGACAGAAGTTGTCTTTTGTAAATCAACAAGTTCTTCTTGCCTTCTAAACATCCTATCCATCATGGTCTCCAGCATCTCGATTCTACGGATCAATTTCTCTTCCTCCATTTGTCCCCGAATTCTCTGTTTTCACTTTTTTGTAGAAATTTCTGGATCGCAAGGTAAAGCCTCTTCGCCTTTAGATCTCGTCATTGTCATACAAATCCAAGAATGAATACCACATTCTTGGATAATTGTTAGCTCTGATACCAAAATGATCTTGTAAACTCTTCAACTTTGGAATTATCCACAGAATCACAATTAATCGTTGATGTTCTACTTTCTATTAGAAAATAATAGAGATAGCTAGTGAATGAATTATACTTGTGCTTAAAATCAAGAACTTACAAAAAGGGAAAGAATATAGACTTATACACCAACAATTTTATCCTGGAAAACCTCCAGAGGAGGAAAAACCAGTCAAGAAGGGCAATTGCTCTTTCTTCCCACTTTTATTGGCCAATTCAATAATAAGTACAAAAATTACAATAAGTATGAAAGAGAAGTAGATAATATCTCACACTTCCTCCCAGTTACTTGTTTGCTCTGTCTCAATTACTCTTGCTTCTACTACAAATCAAAATTCTAACACTAAGATCTTCTTACTCACTTGCTTCATGCTTCGATGCCTTTGTTCTCTTCTATAACATGCATTTATAGCCTTTCTCATGTTCTCCCATGCACTGGAGAATGGGAAAGGTCATGTAGAAGAAGAGACATGGATACCCTTTGGAATTCTAGGATTGTTCGCGTCATATTTTATTTTCTGTCCGCAAGAGCTAGGATCGCCACCCAATGTGCACCGGCGGTCCAGGACCGCCGCCCCATTGGGGCGGCAGCATCACTCACTAGACAGACAGAACCTCTGTGTATTATTTTTTCTTCTTCATGTTGGCTAATTTGATAAAGTAGAGTCATTTTGGATCCCTATGGATCACTTGTCCATCCCCGCAATCCAAGTGTGTCCTTGACAACTAAATCACCTCATCTTATGCAGGTATGATTCCTTATCAAGCACCTAAAATTCTCCTATACCTGACTTTGTGTCCACACCGATGGAAAGTTTTCCATTGGTACAAGAGTTGCTTAGAAGTGAATCAAGAACGGTGCAACAAGCCATAACACCTAATTTTGAGGCCATCTCAAAATACATCAAGACCAAGTGAACCAAGAAAGCACATATAACTTCTCGTTTCTTCATTAGGGCTTCTGGATCTCAGTATGTGGAAGTTGCATGACAGAAGGTTGTAAAATACATGGGAGAAATGACACAAGATGACTATGAGATGATTAGGGTTTCCTTGGGACAAGCTACACATAAGGGAGATGTGCACCTATTTAAAGAGTCTCGCATAACCTAATTTCTTTGCGAGAAACAAAGAGAACAAATAAACCATGGAGCAACCTGGAAGAGCATTTGAGAACCCTCATTACCTATGTACAATTATTCCTAGAACCTAGTGTGGCACAACTTCTCCTCGACATAGGCTATTCATCCCATTAGCAGTTTTGATCCTCAAGTGATCAAGAGAGCTCAAGGGTACACCATGCAAGGGAGAGCTAATGAAAAATGGGTGGAGAAGATTCTAGAAAAGGGAAAGGTACTACTACATGAGGTTCTCTCTTTATTCAAAATTTCCCTTGCCAATGTTTCTAAGTTGAAATTGACCAAGGAGGAGAATGAGAAAGAAAAGGACCATTGGGATAGTGTGTTCCTATTGGTCTTCAAGATGATTTTTCTTGACTCTCACTCCTTAGTGATCAATAATGCATTCACTTCTATCTCAGATTATTTGTCTCCCATATGGTCTCACACAATGAGTGTTAGATATGATATTATACATGATGCTATCTCAGAACTTGAGTCTTGTGGAGAACATGTATCCGAAAATTGGAAAATGTCGGTAACAATGTGTAGAATCTCATATCACCTCCACTTTCGAGCGAACAATCATACTTATATGAGCTTCTCAATTCTTTTTAATATTTGGTCCAAAAAGAGATAGGGGATCCTTTCTCTTTCAATGAATATACTTTGGAATCCTTTGCAGAAATTAGAGGCCCAATCTCTAATATTGCAAAAGAACATCAAGTCGGGTTCAATCAATGCAAGACCCTTGGTGGTGTTCCTAGGACTTGGATCAATGCTTTAGGCTGCATTTGCAGTCCACATGAAGAGAAGGTGACACTCACACGACTCATTTTAGTAAGGAAGTGAAAGGTGAGGAGTTCATTCTAGGAGCATTTCCTCATAGTTCTCCAAGAGTTGGATCTTCATCATCGAAAGCTTCTTCGTCCTCAGATTGATCACTCTCTTCTTCCCTCTCTCTATGTTCTAATTCTTCATTGGGAATGTACTTTTGAATTTTTTGTCTTATTAACTTAAGTGACCTTTTTAATTTTACATTGTAAAAATTATCTTTCATTGATAAGAAAGGGGCTTATTTCTATTCCTATAAGAATATGAAAATCACAAGTGAGAGGGACATGTTAGCTAGATTTTTGCATAGTGAAAACCTAGGCAAATCATGAGATAAATCTCCCTCATTTACCGATGAGGATCCAGTGTAATATTTTCCAAATATCTATTTGTTAGTATTACTTTAACTATGTAGCTCATGAACCATAGCTAGATTGTTTTACAACAAGTATTTTGTAAAGGAAAGGAAAAATCTGAGAAGAATAAAATAATAGGAAACAGGAAGAAATGAGAGAAGATGTGCAACCCAATCAATAGTTCACGAGTTGATTGCATGCACATAGATTAAAACAAATAGATCATGAAATAAAAATTCAAAGCAAAGGAACATTCGAGATCTAGATCTAGAATAACACAAAGTTTATGAATAGATCTAAAAATAAATATGAGACGTGTTAGGTTGTGGAGCATGTTTTCATGTGTGAAAGTGTTGAAGACTGTACATTAAGAGTACTGTACAATTTTCATGTATCTCGCTGGGAGTTCGGGCCGAGCACAGCCCTGCCCCGAGCGAGTCCGGGGTGGCGGACCCCCAGTAATGAGGGTTCGGGGCGCAGTCCTAAAAAAAAATTGGGCCTTAAAACGTGCCCAATATATCGGGAAACGTGATTTTCTCATATGGGCAGGATTTTGACCCATAGGTTTATGGGACGGTTTTTGCCCATGGTTTTGATACCCACGGTTTTGTAAAACTGCTTAAGCAATTGTCTATTTATATGGTTTTATGCATATGATAGAAGTATGAAAAACATTGCAGATGTGCTTTGAATTTAGGTGTGAATTTTGTAGAGTTTGTTGAGCATAGCTCCAAACAGATCTGGGTATTGTATTGAGAGAGTGGTGGCTTGTAATAAAATCTGAGCAAGTGATTCTTGGTGGACGTAGCCCAAATTGGGTGAACCACATTAAATATTGTCTCTTTGTGTTGTGTTATTTTATTCTGCACTTTTATTTGAGATCTGTAATATTTTTTGCATATTAGTTTCTACTTTGTTATGATTCTGTGAAGGATTATTCCACATATTTTATCACTTATTCCCTAACAAGACGAATGCTCCGTTGACACAAAGTTCTTCGTAAATCTCTTCTCTATTCATCTACTTGCATAAAGCTATCAAGTGTCTCAGCTCAAAGTCTGGAACACAAGAATGTTAATTACAAATTCTGATCCTCTAACCCGTAGGTTCTTCCTCTATTTATTACAAATAGGAGCTTTAAATGAATTCCTTGCAGTGGAAGCTATGAAAATGGAAACAACTAGCAATCTTCCTCTGGAATTCCTCTTTGCATGACATGCATGATTTATAACTAAAAAATAGAACCTTCTATTTTACATATCCGCCACCTATTTCCAAGTAGTTGACTTCTTCAAGTAACAACTTTTAAACCAATCACTCAATTTTTATAATTTAATTTATTGCTCAATTACTTTGTCGAGAAAATAAAAGGAAGAGGAAAAGAAATACGAAGAAAGCTGCAACCCTCTTAGTGTTGTTCTCCTTCCATACTTTGCATGTTGATCCAACCTGTATTGTACTTCTACTTCATCTATTTTAGCAATGAATGATCTGAATGATATCTCTGTCGTGGATCTGAGATACTCCCATATGTTGTTGAATTCTTTCCTTTGATTCTCACCAAAATGGATCTAGAAGCAATCGATGTGATTTGCATGCGGTTGCCTTGAAGCTTTTGCAATTCTTCTTCAGTACATGCACTAGTGCAATGTTTGTCGTAAATAATTCAGACAAAACTCATCATCTTTTATTTAAAATTGCATATGAGCAATTTTAAATTCTGGAAAGCACTCGAGTGAAGGAAAACACAAGTAAATTCAATGAAGGCTTCAACTAGAAGATTGGGAGCACATGCACAAGCTTCTGAAAGGAATTCTCCATGCAATGACTTCCACATGGGCTGCATTAGAAACAAGAGGATGAATTTTTGCCAAAAGCCTTTGCAATTATGAGAGTTGGATCTGTCAATCAAATTGGTGATAAGTTCGGGGCCTATGTTTGTATCATTGACTTCAAAGCAAATCTAGAAGCTATGCATGATTCTGCTGATCCTTTTCTTTCATCATGCTTCATCATGGCTGGAACAATCTTTGTCTGAGCTCTTTTTCTTTTAATTCTATCGGAATCCCTTGCAATTGGATCAATTTGTGCAGATCTGACAATTTCTTCTAATTTGGAAGATATATTCAATGTACCTGACATTGATTTGAGCACCTGTGATGAATACCTGCAATTTATTTAGACAAATATGGAGTCCATGACATGAATACTTGATTTTTATCACCAAAATCTGCATATAAAGCCTATTGCCCTAAAATTTGAGGTTTTGCTTGCATGCAAAGCAAGAAAAAATATTATTTAATTCACCAAAGCACTTATACCAACATGCAGATAATTATCATAGCAAGAATTAAGCCATTCCAACCCTAGGCGCCAAAATTGGAAGCTCCCCGACAGTGGAAAATAAACTTTAATGCAAAATCCTCCTTTTGGCGCCAAAACTTGTCTGGGCTGCAATTCTCATAAAAAAGAATTAATTGCTTCTTTATTATGGCAGCCCATGCTTATATAATCCTCAACATACTATTTTTAATAATTGCCCTTCCTATTTCTGGCAATTTAATTAATAAACAATCATGTTTATTCACCCAAATTGGGCACCCAATTATGCATGTTGCTGGTTGTTTTTAAATAAATTTAGTTTTTATTTTTAGCATGCATCATTGACTTCTTTTTAGCTCTTCCACTTGCATTGACTTTCCTTCTATTTATGGCACCAAAATTGGGTGAATAAACCATTAATAAATATTATTAAATGCATTGTTATTCACCCAAGGTGGGTCGCATTTTTTAGCAAGAGTAATTTCCAAAAATAGGAAGTCAACTATGATGGGAATTTCCACCCTGCATTGCAGCTCCAAAAATCCCCTCTTCCACTTAAGTGATTTGAATTTCATCATGGGAATTTTCACCCTACAAGGCAGGTAAGAAATTCACGTCGATTCTTTAAGTAATTTTTCTTTTATAATGGGAATTTTTACCCTGCAAGGCAGGTAAGAAATTCCCACCTGCTTGCCACCTCTAATATTCCCATTGTAGCTTAAGTAACTTTGACTTCATGGGAAAAATTACCCTGCAAGGTAGGTAAGAAATTCTCGCTTTCTTGCCACGCCAAAATTCCCCTTTGACTTAAAGTCTTCCTTCCAAAAAGTGTGACTTGCATTAAAACCATCCCCCTTTAATTAATAAAGTGCAAACTTGCATAGGTAAATAAATCTCTTTGGTGGGAAAAGTTAGCCTACCAGGTAGACAGAAAATTCTCATCGGTGTTTTAAGTGATTTTTCTTTATTTTATAATGGAAATTTTTACCCTGCAAGGTAGGTAAGAAATTCTCATCTGCTGCCACCTCTAATTTTCCCATCGCAGCTTAAGTGACTTTGACTTCATGGGAAAAAGTACCCTGCAAGGCAGGTAAGAAATTCTGTTGGCTTTCACTACCAAAAATCTCATTGCATGACTTACACTCATTAATTCCAAAAATGTGACTTGCCAGAGAGGCTTTTTGTTCATGACTTCATCTTTTTGGTAAGAAGTTTGAATTTTGAGGTTGATTCCTTTCGGTGTTTCATCGGTAGATGATCTCCAGATGCTTCAGGAAATTAAATAGACTATCTTGGACACGTAATGGACTTGGGGAATTTCACAAAGAAAATGTGGAGAAAATCGGAAAAACGCAAAAGAAATAAATAAAAGGAAAAAACGTAGCGAAGTTTGCAGATAATACCCTAAATTCATTCCTAGTGAAACCCTATTGAGATGAGTGAGTAATGGCATGCAAAAATTCAACAAGATTCAAGCACAATTTACTTCAACGGGCATTATTTATTCAATAAATAATTAAATAAAAATATCTCTGAGATAAAACTTGGCGGAGGGATAAAATGAGTTTGGGCATCTAGGTATTTGTCGAAATCGGATCATATGATTCATGGAAATATCCTAACATAATCTGTACATATTTTGGCAATAAAAACACAAAAAGACCCATTATTTTAAAAGAATATATTTTTTAAAATGGGTAGTCCCAGATTTTAAGGTGAAATCTGGGGACTCCAAATTGCTCCGTCTATGGACATCTTCGCTCAGCACAAAATGAAAGGAGTGAAGATGAGATCCCAACATCTCGGTTTCATGTCTCGTCCATTGGGTTCGGGGTCAGGCTACAAAAATAAAAGAAAAAGAAAAAGAAAAAGAAAAGAAAAGAAAACAATAAAAGTTTTATTTATATACAAACAGGTTTTAGCCTGTATCTCAATTTCTGAATAGCTTTAGATGCTACCCGTTGAAAGGAAATGGTAATTCAATTCCATCCCCGTAGAAAAGGAAGAAAGTTTCCATTTTGACATCTATTTTGATCATGAAGCGCCCTTTCAGAGTGGATTAGATTTTCCATGCATGCCCTTCAGTTCATGTCTCTTATCCCACCAGAGTACCCAATCTCCGATCTCGAACTTCCTTTCTTTGGCCTTCTTTTAAAACAGCTTGGGAAAGTCCTTATCAACTTCATCTTGTGGTGGTTCATCCTTTCTTCTCTTTGTGGTGGGTAAGTCTACATCAACTTGCTCCATTCCCAAATTTATTTGTTGCATTTCTGAGGAAGAACTATCACCATATTCTTTGTTCTTCTTCAGGTATTGATCATGCTTGTTGAAAATATCTACTAAGGAAACTAAACCCTTGGGGATTTTGTTACCTTTTTGTTAGATTATTCCATTATTATCATCATAACTTGGATCGGTTTGTCCTGTGATTGTTCGTTGTGGTAGTGATTTATTCCCTTTAACATGCAGACATGCAAATGTTTGTTTGTCATCATTGAAAAGTCTGCCACAAATCGCTCAACATTATCGGGGACTTTGGGACGGTAGATAGACCATCTCCACTTTATAGTTTCCTTGTCTGAATATGCATGGTGGTTTATTTGGATTCAATAGTGCAGTTTGTGATCGCCAAAGAGTCTCGCTTGGAATTTTGATTTATTGGAATGGAATTGATAGAGAAGGCTACAAAATCAAGTGTGGCAGAAAGCATTTTATCTCTATAATGCTTTAGCTTATCTCTTTTGACTTGATTTTTCCCTTGAACTTTCTTTACTAGAAGTTCAACATCTCCTTGGTCTTTGAGGAGTTTGACTCCTTTCTTTTTAGCTTGCTCCATTACTAACAACAATGCTTCATACTCTGCCGTATTGTTGGTGTTCTCGAACATCATCTTGTGGGAGTATGGGAAAATCTCATGATCTGGAGATATTAATAGAATGTTGGCTCTTGATCTAAAAGAACGACAAGTGCCTTTAAACTCTAGAGTCTAATTTTTTTAGCTCTTCGGTTCTCGCTCTAGTTGAAGTTTTGGCTCTGGAATGTCTTTATCCATTTCTAAGAAATAGACCCACGGTCAAATTCCTGAAAAATAATCTAAGATCTAGGATCCTCAAATTTTGTAACCATGTACTTGGACTTATTTTCCGGCTATAGCTCCGACTAATCCCCTTGATAGGAATATGGGCGCAGGACAATCCATCTTTATTTCTCCTCCTGACTCTTTGCATAAGTTTTTGCTCAAAAACATCCC
Organism: Taxus wallichiana var. yunnanensis; assembly: GCA_018340775.1. NCBI lineage: Eukaryota > Viridiplantae > Streptophyta > Pinopsida > Cupressales > Taxaceae > Taxus > Taxus wallichiana. The sequence goes on along the minus strand of CM031234.1, from coordinate 424,502,226 downwards.
ATAGCAGACAAGAATATCTACAATTAAGATTGTCATCTATAATCTTTTATCGGAAAAGTTGTTATAACAACTTGTGCATCTTTGATTTGTCGATTTAAGGGACTTGTCTCTCCATGGAGTAAGCACCTTTTTATGGTATTTGTCAAGGTAAGCCCAAGAGCATATGCAACTTTAGTTGGAATGACATTATCAGAAGCACCTAAATCTAAAATGCAGTCTCTTAACTTGAAACCATTAAGCAATAGTGAAACATAGAATGGTTCTACTCTTTCAGAAGATGGTGAGGATTTAGCAATTGCAGTGTTATTCTGGGGAGGAGTATCTTTAGGCTTAGGAAAAAGGCCATTTGATGCATTAGATTGTCCTAGTGATTGCACATATTTGACTAGCCTATTTAACTACTCAGGAAAGGCTCTCAAGTATTCAACTTCTAACATTTGAACTCTAGTTTTCTTGGCATGGTCAATAATGTCAAAAGAAGGAATAAATTCAGATACCTGAGTTCCTTTTGTGGTTGAGATGAAGAACTCACATTCTTATCTCTGGGAGCTAAAGAAGAAGGTAAAGGGTTATTTCTTTTGTGTTCATCAACTAATGCCTCAGCTTGGCGAGTTTGTGATTTTGTAAATACTACATATGTATGACCATGATCATCTTCATGAAGTTTCTCATCGTCATGTTTAGATTTGTAGTTTAGGTAATTAATGTTGGAGTCGCCAATAGGACCTACAAAATCATCATTCTCGAGTTGATCGATGTCACTTCCTGATCTTCTTCATTCATCTCCACATTGTTTCTAGGAGCAACTTCAATTGCTAATCTTTGGGAACTAGCAATGTGGTTCTAGTTGTTGTTGTTGAAATTCCGAGTAGGGGCAATATTGTTGCCCTGAGCCATTTGAGCCATTTGTTTCTTCATCTGCATCATCTCATTTGCTAAATTTTGCAATAGTGAATCGGAGGTAGTAGCAGAGGATGAACTTTCAGCTCTAGAATTGTTGCTTTTTATCTTTCCAGCCATGATGATGTTGTCTTCAATTTCAACCACCATGTTTTGGGTTGTTAACAAGTCAGTAGGACGTGCTCTTCGTAGTTGATATCTTACTTCAGGAAGTAAAGCGTTGATGAAGAATACCTTTTGATTCTCATCATTCAAAGAAGCAGAAGCTGGAATTTTGTAAAGTAATATTTGGAATTTTGCAATAAAATCCCGCATATGCTCATGTGGCTCCTTTTTCAACTGAGTCAATTGAGTTATCAAGGTACTGGAATCTTCAACTAGTTTGAATCTTTTCAGGAATGCATCTCTCATAGAGGCCTAGTTAGTTATGGTGCCGGGAGCTAGCCGGTAGAACCATTCTCCAGCCAAGTCATGCAGAGTCTCTATGAAAAGCTGGACAAACACATCTTCATGTTCTACAGTGAGCACTCCACATGATATAAAGAATGCAAAAGTGATCATATGGATTTCGCTTTCCATATCCAAATGATTTTGGAAAATTCTTTCTCATTCCTTTAGGTAGATGCATAGGAGGCATCATATTCGAGAGGTCAAAGGTTGCACCCCTAGAATAGGGTGCTGTAATGCAAGTGGTTGATTCTACATCATGATGAACATATCATGTCTTCTTTGAGAATAGACTTGGTGAATAATTCCACCTGCAGATTATTTGAAGATGATCTCGGATCTGGATGAGTTTGCACTCTTCTTCCTGGTGAAAGACTAGATCTACGGCTTCTAACTTGAGAAAGTTCTGGTATGTTAATTTATGTTGTTCCCCAACGGAGTCACCAAAAATTATTGGCTAGATTTTCTGTACAGTTGAAAACCTAGGAAGTCATGAGATAAATCTCCCTCATTTACCGGTGAGGCTCCCGTGTAAGATTGTCCTAATATCTATTTGTTAGTATTACTTTAACTATGTAGCTCATGAACCATAGCTAGACAGTTTTGCAGCAAGTAAGCAATTGTAAAGGAAAGGAAAAATCTACAGAAGAGGAAAATAATAGGAAACAGGAAGAAAGGAGAGAAGATGTGCAACCCAATCAATAGTTCACATAGTTGATCGCATGCACATAGATTAAAACAAATAGATCATGAAATACATAATTCAAAGCAAAGGAAACTTTCAGATCTAGATCTAGAATAACACAAAGTTTATGAATAGATCTAGAAATAAATACGAGACGAATGCACCGTTGACACAAAGTTCTCCGGAAATCTCTTCTCTATTCCTCTACTTGCAGAAAGCTATCAAGGGTTTTAGCTCAAAGTCTGGAACACAAGAATGCTGATTGATTAAAAATTCGATCATCTAACTCATAGGTTCTTCCTCTATTTATAGAGTATAAAAGACAAATACAAATAGGGAGCTTTAAATGAATTCCTGCAGTGGAAGCTATGAAAATGGAAACAACTAGTAATCTTCCTCCAGGAATTCCTCTTTGCATGACATGCATGATTTATAATCGAAAAATAGAACCTTCTATTTTACATGTATGCCACATATTTCTACGTAGTTGACATCTTCAAGTAACAACTTTTAAACCAATCACTTAATTTTTATAATTTAATTTATTGCTCAATTACTTTGTCGGAGAAAATAAAAGGAAGAAGAAAAGAAATAAGAAGAAAGTTGCAACCCTCCTAGTCGTGTTCTCCTTCCATACTCTACATGTTGATCCAACTGTATTGTACTTCTGCTTCATCTATTTTAGCAATGAATGATCTGAATGATATCTCTATTATGGATCTGAGATACTCCCATATGTTGTTGAATTATTTCCTTTGATTCTCACCAAACTGGATCTAGAAGAAGCTGACTGTGATTTTCATGCGGGTGCCTTGAAGATTTTGCAGTTCTTCTTTAGTACATGCACTAGTGCAATGTTTGCCATAAATAATTCAGACAAAACTCATCATCTTTTATTTAAAATTGCATATGAGCAATTTTAAATTCTGGAAAGCACTCCGGGTGAAGGAAAACACAAGTAAATTCAATGAAGGCTTCAACTGGAAGATTGAGAGCACATGCACAAGCTTCTGAAAGGAATTCTCCATGTAATGACTTCCACATGGGATGCATTAGAAACAAGAGGATAAATTTTTGCCAAAATCTTTGGCAATTATGAGAGTTGGATCTGTCAATCAAATTGGTGATAAGTTTGAGGCCTATGATTGTATCATTGCCTTCTATAAATCTGGAAGCTATGCATGATTCTGCTGATCCTTTTCTTTCATCATGCTTCATCATGGCTGGAATAATCTTTGTCTGAGCTCTTTTTCTTTTAATTCTGTTAGAATCCCTTGCAATTGGATCAATTTGTGTAAATTTGACAATGTCTTTTGATTTGGAAGATATATTCAATGTACCGACATTGATTTGAGCACCTGTGATGAATACCTACAATTTATTCAGACAAAGATGGAGTCCATGGCATGAATACTTGTTTTTATCACCAAAATATGCATATAAAGCCCTCGCCCTAAAATTTGAGGGTTTTTGCTTGCATGCAAAGCAAGAAAATATATTATTTAATTCACCAGAGCACTTATACCAACGTGTAGATAATTATCATAGCAAGAATTAAGCCATTCCAACCCTAAGCGCCAAACCTGAAGCTCCCGACGGTGGAAAATAAACTTTAATGCAAAATCCTCCTTCTTTTGGTGCAAAACTGTATGGGCTGCAATTCTCATAAAAAAGAATTAATTGCTTCTTTATTATGGCAGCCCATGCTTATATAATCCTCAACATACTATTTTTAATAATTGCCCTTCCTATTTCTGGCAATTTAATTAATAAACAATCATGTTTATTCACCCAAATTGGGTGCCCAATTATGCATGCTTTGATGGTTGTTTTTAAATATATATATATATATATATATATATATATATATATATATATATATATATATATATATATATATATATATATATATATATTTAGCATGCATCATTGACTTATTTTTAGCTCTTCCACTTGCATTGACTTTCCTTCTATTTATGGCGCCAAAATTGGGTGAATAAACCATTAATAAATAGTATTAAATGCATTGTTATTCACCCAAGGTGGGTCACATTTTTTAGCAAGGGTAATTTCCAAAAATAGGAAGTCAACTTTGATGGGAATTTCCACCCTACACTGTAGCTCCAAAAATCCCATCTTCCACTTAAGTGATTTGACTTTCATCATGGGAATTTTTAGCCTGCAAGGTAGGTAAGAAATTCCCACCGGTGATTTAAGTGATTTTTCTTTTATAATGAGAATTTTTACCCTGCAAGGCAGGTAAGAAATTCCCGCCTGCCTTCCACCTCTAATTTTCCCATTGCTAACTTGAGTGACTTTGACTTCATGTGAAATATTACCCCGCAAGGCGGGTAAGAAATTATTGCACCGTTGCCACTACCAAAATTCCCATTGGTAGCTTAAAGTCTTCCTTCCAAAAAGTGTGACTTGCATTAAAATAGTCCTCCTTTGATAAAGTGTGACTTGCATGGGTGAATAAATCTCTTTGGTGGGAAAAGTTAGCTCTCAAGCAGGCAGAAAATTCCCATCAATGCTTTAAGTGATTTTTCTTTATTTTATAATGGGAATTTTTACCCTGCAAGGCAGGTAAGAAATTCCCACCTACCTGTTGCCTCTAATTTTCCCATCACAGCTTAAGTGACTTTGAATTCATGGGAAAAAGTACCCTACAAGGCAGGTAAGAAATTCTCGCTACCTACCACTACCAAAAATCCCATTGCAACTTACACTCATTAATTCCAAAAATGTGACTTGCCTAGGAGAGGCTTTTTGTGCATGACTTCATCTTTTTTGGTCAAAAGTTTGCATTTTGAGGCTGATTCCTTTTGGTGTTGCGTTAGTAGATGATCTCCAGATGCTTTAGGCAATTAAACAGACTATATTGGACAAAGAACAAACCTAGGGGAATTTCACAGAGAAACTGCAGAGAAAACCGAGAAAAACGTAAAAGAAATAAATAAAAGTGAAAAACGTTGCCAGAAGTTGCAGACAATGCCCTAAATTCATTCCTAGTGAAAACCCTATTGAGATGAGTGAATACTGGCATGCAAAACTTCAACAGGATTCAACCGAAGCACAATTTACTTCAAACATGACATTATTTATTCAATAAATAATTAAATAAAAATTTCCGTAGATAAAACTTGGCGGAGGGATAAAATGAGTTTGGGCATCTGGGTATTTGTCAAAATTGGCTCATATGATTCATTGGGAATATCCTAACATAATACAAACATCTTCTGGCAATAAAAACACAAAAAGACCCGTTATTTTAAAAGAACGATTTTTTTAAATGGGTAGTCCCAGATTTTAGGGTGAAATCTAGGGATACCAGGACATGAAAAGTCATGTAGGGGAGATGAAAAGACATATTGTAAAGTTATATATCAGACTTCTCCATTCCAAGGGTTTATAACTATTTTTCTCTCACTACAAGCAAGAAGTTATTTCTTCTATTTTCTTTTCTATGTTCCTCTACTTCCTACTTTCAACTTTGTAAGCATTGTAATCTTGAATAACCAAGAAAGAGCTTTGTATCTTTGAGGAATAAATCAATTGAACTTTGTGTCTTTGATTTGTTAATCTTGTTATTGCTTACATGATTATTTTCTTCTTGTTGGATGTGGACCTACTCTGGTTAATGCTAGTGAAATTTGTAAGTTCATATTCATTACATTTCTTATCCCCCTTCACCTCTCTCCAAGCAAATTCCTCCCTTGTATCCTATACAAACAATTTGCCATAGGTTTAGTGGAGTATTCAGTGTGTCATCCCTTGCCTAACGACAATCACAAATTTTAGATTTCATGTATTGATAAATGGGAGCCTCCCCATTCCTAAGAGGAGGGACCTAGTCCCAGAGCATTGGTGAAAAATCACTTATTTTCCCTTGTGACAAATTATTTCGCCAACAATATCTTTATGTTTTAATGTTGCACAATCTCATATCTCTCCATAAATCATCAAGAATCAACTAAGTGCTTCTATACCTCTATTTTGTGCTTTCAATTGCATGCTAGGTTGATTGATGTATGCCAAATTTTTTTATCTAATATGGATTGGTGTTTTATAATGTAACATCTTTGTAAGATTTGTAATCAACTCTAATCTATTCTACACCTAACTAAATTGGCCTAAAATTAATTTAGGGTTAAACAAAGGCAAATATTATAAAAATGATCATTATCAAGCTAACATTATATTTTGGGGTACTTTTGGCACACATGTTCAAATTATTTTTATTATGAATTTTTGTTTATCAACATATTTGTTCCAATTCTGTTGGGCTTGATAAATTGGTGAAATATTCTCTTACTTCCTAACTTGATTTCCTTGACACTCTAGGTCAAGCAAATTCATCTCATTATAGGACGGTAGGTTTTGCATCACACACACTTAGGGAAAGAAAGTAGAAGTGCAAAAATAGGTGTGATGATAGACTCTTAAAGCTATAATTTAGTTATTAGTCACTTGTTATGAGCACTTTTATAATCATGAAAGATTATCGGTAGTGTTTGTACAATCTTGGCATCTTGTTTGATCAAACTCAATTTTTCAAATAATCATACTAACAATATTAGTTACACATTTCAAGTTAAAATTATAGAGACAAATTTACAACAAACCATAAATTAAATTAAATCTTTTTAATTCTCCGTTTCTTGACATATTTGATCCGTAAGTAATTAGATAATATTTATATAATTTTAAATGTAGTGCTGAGACTTGATTAAATGTAGTTCATTTATGATATTAAGAATACATGGACCTTTTGTAAAATTGCAAACAACTACACCTACGATAATTGAAATTGCTTCTACAACTCTAAAACCCTCATTGATTGGAAAAATTAATCCCACAATTATTAATATTTTGTCCCATGACAACATGTAAACCCAACATACCACGATCCTATAACCTAACATAATGGTTGATTGGTTGTGGGATGAGTATATTTGCTTCCTCAACATTCTCCTCTCCTCCTTTATGACTTTGTAATCTAAAAATCTTGCTCAAGTGCATCTAAATATACACCTTATTGAAATGCCTCTAAATTCATGGCTTATGAACTTGAGTTGGATATGCCTCTTCAACTCTATAATCATCATTCATTCATCCCAACAAAGTCTCGCTCAAATACATTTAAATATATACCTTACTACCCCGAATCGAATATACCTCAACGTTACATCTTAAAATTGCTTCTACAACTCCAAAATCTTTCATCCAAAACACAAAAGTGTGAGTTTGTAGCTAATACCAATTCATCCCTAGAAAATAAGTGGGACAAACGAGTTTGTCACCTTGAGAAAGTCGAACTATATCCAATTTAGGCATGACAAATCTTGTCGTTGACATATATCGTACTATGGTTAGAAGCGCGAGTTTGACATTGCAAAATATATTTAATTAACACCAAATGACACGGGGTTTGGAATGATTCAAAAAGAGCGAGCGGTGGGGATGGAGAGAGGAAGGTGCTGGGATGTCTTAAAATGCAATTCAATCTTATTCTCACCAACACGGTATATGATGATGGCTTGCCTCCCACATTAGTTAATTCACTTATTTCTTCTACCGAATTGCCGAATTGGAAATCTCAGATTGATGGACGGACCATAACAGATAACAATCCCCGAATTCCGGTATATTCAAGTGAAGTTTTTAATGTTTTGTAGAGAAGGAATTCATACCCACTCAATCTGTGTTTGAATTCATTCATACCCAGTTGAGATCTTTGTATGATTCTTTATTTGAGCTCATTTACACCTAATTGCGGCCTTTTTCGATTCTATGTTTGAATTCTTTCATACACAGTTAGTATTTTTATGATTCTATGTTTGAAATCATTTCTACCCAGTTAGGTTAGGAACATCCATTAAGTATTTCGATGGTTTTTGGTTGAATTCATTCATACCAAGCTAGGTTTTTTGATACATTCATACTCAGGTAGGATTACATTATTTTGGGGTTTATTTAGTCCACACGAGTTCTTTTAGGTTAAACAGCTATGGATTCCCAAACCTGGAAGAAACCAGTACAGAGGAAAATGATATGGAGGCTCCCATTGTTAATAAAAAGAGAGAGAGATACACCACACACTTCCCTGGTGCGGTCAAGACAAGTGCTTATAGATTTGATGGGCAGGGGAATTATTTCAATAAGGAGTGGGATCTGACTGAAGGTCAGGGGAAGGAGTTTTGTTGGTACCATGTAGAGCTTCCCAGGTCTAATCAGAAACTGGCCCTGGCGGCACAGTACCTGATTGATGTCCTCTGCCCCCTCTGAAACTTTATGACATTCTGGCCCTGGTGAGCAATGGACCATTCATTGGAAATATTGACGGGGCTCTGGTCTTCAGGGTCAATTCTGCAGGCCCAGCAGCCAGCAAATTCACACACAGGCTTGCTGCTAGGATCACTGAGAATAACTTTTAAGAATTATCATTACTGTAGCTCTGGGGAGGGTGTCAAGATTGGGGTTTTCTACCACAAGACACCAGCCACTTCTCTCTGATATTCCAAGTGTTGAAAGTCCCCACTATAGAATGGGGTCAGCGGTAGGCGCAGGGGCAATGGCAGAGGAGGGGTCCAAAACAGGGGAGAAGACCACCACCAACAACCCGATGTAACTGTCATCAGAGAGCATGTGTTGGAGTTTTTATTGACCATGAATCATTCGGAGGAAGCTGATAACCCTGTGCCCTCAAGGATGTCTTATCTGCTTGTACATATTATTGATACGCATGTGGATCACCTTCAAGATATAGTGGCCAAGCTTGAAATGGATTTGGATACCACAGAGATTGAATTGGATAATGGTAAGTAATATGGCTTATTTGTTTTAAAACCCCAATATATTTTAATTTTACTTCCTGATTATGTTTTTCAGTTTTCTTTAATGCAATATTTTTGTTGTTGATTTGAAATGAGTTTCAAGCATAGTCACACAAGGATCCTGTCCCAGACCCACATTTTCTGTTGAATTTATTTAAATGGCATATGGTTGTAAACATGTACACTTAATCATATACTCCCATACCCTGTGTCAATACTGATGTCATTGTGCTTGCATCCCATGTCTCCTGATGGCTGCCATTTTATGTTTTTTTCCTTTCAAAGGGAAATATGTACCCAGGTTTCCTGATGTCTTCTTACTGAAGGAAACATCTCTAGTAAGCAGGGTATGTGCCTGCAAGTTTCTTGATGGCCTCAAGGTGCATTACATGCCAACTGTTGTCAAAAAGCAAAATAAAAGGAATTTTAAAAACAAAAATGAACCCCCATAGCTTTAGAAGGTAAAAAGACCCCATTCAATCCATCACATAAACAAAGAAATTTGCAGAACATATGTTTGTTGTAGCGGGAAAACTGGAGAGCATGCATTACACATTGACAAGATTTTGTAATCAAGCAGAGCAGGATTGAAAAACTTGTAAGTCTGTACAGCATAGATTTGCAAGGAAAATAATTACACAACAAAGGAGCAACATATTTTTGATTATGATTAAATGTTTATAACATTTTATTTTATTTTTAAAATATTGAAATCTCTCTGACTCCCTCAATATATATGTGCATACATACACGTACCTGCACCTATATTTAGGCGCCTCTACGGTTTTTTAATTGTCAAGAATTAGGTTTTTCCCTTGCATATTCCTGAAGTGATATATTTCAGACCTGTTTAGTCAAATACTATAATTTTACAAATTGTTTGACCGATGTATACCTCAACTCCTTGATATTGTTGACTGCTCTTTTAATGCTCTGTGCTAATTTGTAAACACCCTTCAGTTTTCTTAGTTAATTATTATAGTACTTTGTGTTTTTTCTAAATGCCTTTTAGTTTTCACATTTTGTTCTTATAGTGCTCTGTGTTTATCTTTCAGTTTTACTGAAGTCCTCAAAACCATGGAATGCAATTAAAGATTGATGTAACCTAGGTGGGCTGGGCATAACCGGCCTGCTGAACCAACCCACCAACATCTCATCTGCACAATGGCATTAAGAATCAAGAGTTACGAAAGAATGCTTTATTTAGTAACCAATTCCACAGTAATTGTTGAGTAAAAGCCCATAAATGCAATTACCCTATAAATTGGTACTTCTAGGATGGCATGAGTCATAAATTTGTCTAGCCCTTTTAGATTTTTTCTTTCTTTATTGCCTATATCCTAGATAAATAAAACATGGTTTTTGCAGAAAGCTTTCATATCTCTCATGCCAGAAAGAAATATCATAGTAGAAATAAGCATGGCTAAGTTCTTGCTATCAGATTTCATATGGGGTTTCGCAACAAACAAAATGCCCTTGGACTTTGTTAGCAACTAGAATAGTGGTGAGGGGAATAAGTATCAACCAGAACAGTGATAATATTTGTTCTACTAGATTTTTAGAGAATATGCTAGTCTGTTTTTCATTTTAGTGTATTACACTGTATTTTTCTTCTGACCTTGGCTTTTGTACATAGATAATGAATGTAACTTTTAAGCATAATTTCATTAAAAGTTTTTAACTATAAATTTTATTGTCTAAATTTGCTGAGAGACAACTCTGTCCTGAAGTCTTTGGGTTATTTATTCTAAGTAATCTCAACTAATAATTTTATTTTTATCAGTAGAAAGACTTCATGATTGTTTTTGGTTTGTCCTATGATTGTAGGTGGTTATATATTGAAGAAACAGATGTTAGATGACAGACGATTTCCTAAGATGCATTTAAATTTACAACGTCTTTTACAGGTTGGTGTTTCCTCTGTATAAAAATAAGAAACTGAAGTACAGTGAAGCTTTGAATGTTGCATTAAGCAACTGAACAAAATTTAATTAAATGATTTCTTGCAGGTTATTGCTCATGGGGAGCAAGTTTTTCCCAGAGTGAAAGAGAAATGTGCTTCAAAACCTTGGTTTGCAAGTGAGGATATTATAGCACTAGAAGTGCTGGTTGGTCGTCTAGGGAGACTCAAAGAGAATGTGGGGTTTATTGCGAACCGTGTAACTGCAATTCAGGCTGGCCTTGATAGCTGGCAGGCAGAACAAATTAACAGAAAGCTGTATTACCTTTCATTCCTGTCAATGATATTTCTTCCATTTTCCATAGTCACTGGACGTAAGATCTCTACCTAGATTGACTGAATCACTTTATATATTAATTAAAAATTTAAAGGCTTCTTGTTCTCTTTCCTCTGTTGCATCACTTTTTTGTTACTCAAAATGCCTTTTTCCCTCCTTACAATGTTTTCTTCTCTGGCTTTTATTTTATTTGATCTTGATAATTGTGGCTGATTCAACAATGAATTCATAATGATAATACTAGTCTTCCTGAAATTATTTGGTTTCATTTTCCATTTACCTGTGTCTTTTGTTGATCTTCTTTGTCCAATTATAGTTGTAATGCAGATCAGATTCTTGGTGTAACTTTTGTCACTTGTCGACTGATGGCTTCCCAATGTTTTTTTATCACATCAAACTAAACAGAGTCTTGAAAATTAATTTTGCTTGAAATGTGCTGTCACAGTGTTTGGAATGAATGTTGGAGGTGTACCGTGGACGGAACAAAATAACCCTGCTTTGAAAGATGGATTTATGAACGTTTTGTTGATATGTGGTGCGATATTGTTGTTACTGCTGGTGGTCTTTGGGGCAGTTCCTCTGTATACACACCTCTATGCATGGAGAAAGAGACAAGCGAGCAAGAGAATATGGTCAAGCACTAGAAGATCCTTCACAAAGAGAGGAACTGATGTACATAATGGAGGATACCTTCTCCTGTGAATGTATCATGCTTCAGTATAACAGCATTCTTTCAATGACAAAATTGGCAAAGTGCAGTTTTTCCTAACAGTGGATCTGGCGAATGTCTTATTTGTGATTGGTTCATGGCTTCCTGCCAATTTCTTTAGAAATGAGATAGAAGTGCCTCTATTGGGTCTTTACTGCTATCAAAATGCTATTTGGTCTGAGCTGACAAAGTCCAGCAGGATTTTGCTCTCACACAGATATGTGCATATGGCTCCCAACATGCAAGTAGATTTACTTGTTTGGGGATTCAAGCCCTTCATTTCTTTGACCCTTATACTCTTTAAGGACCTTCTCAGTTTGGTTCCAAGATTACCTTGGAAAGTGTGGCAGTGAGAATATTCATTGTTGGATAAGACAAAGATTTATCCTTCTATTTACCATGTTAGATTATTGGTAAATATTATGCAATGTGGCGGCATGATCTGCCTGGTCTTCCGCAAGGGGTGTATCTCCACGTTTGTACTTTTGGAAAGTTCTTATCAAAGTTGTCCTCACCTGAATACCTGATATTTTCAAAACACTCGTCCTTTACGTCTAAGTAGCATTTGGTGGGCTTAGTGGTGGTTGACAGTATTTTACATGCCAACATTGTTTTCACAATTCACAATTCGCACATGATTAAAATTAGTTCTTGCTCAGGCAGAATAAGCAAAGTTTAGTTTGTGGTTTCCTTTTTTGAGAAATCAGTCGCATTTTATTAAGGACATTTGTTTGGCTGCAAGCCCATAGGATGTCGTGTTAACTGTTACCAACCTCCGCTTCTTTAGCGTTAAATTTGCTTCCTGGTGCATGTGTGCTTTGTAGGATCCTTTGTCTGTTGGTGGTTGGCTTTGTAATACCTTCTTAACTATACAAGCTTGTTGATTTCATTCCATGTTAATATCTCATCTTCTTGTGTTTTGTGCTTGATAATCTCACATTGGTCAGATTACGAGTCAAGGAATGTTTATGATTTACTCAATGCACCAAAAGCCTTGCCAATGTCGAAGCAAAAATTATGATGCAACTCCTAGGTTGTGTCAGCGATCTCTTCTTGGATATTAACCTGCTTGGTGTTGCTTGTGTGTGCTGTGTATATCCACTTGTCTTCTGGTGGGTGTTTTTATAATGTTCTTTCGATTACAAGCTTTCTGACATGCAACATGGCATATCTCTCATAGATTTCATTCGATGGCATTACCTCTTCTTCTATTGTCTTGTATGTGGGTTTCTAATAACCTGCAGATGGTAACAATTTTGGTCTAGTGATTAATGACAAGCTTTTAGATGATGGCATCACCTCTTCTTCTATTGTCTTGTATATGGGTTTCTAATAACCTGCTGCTGGGAACAATTGTGGGTTAGTAAGCTAATGAGAAGCTCATGTCGGTCCAAAAGCAAGCATCACAGTGCAAGTCTTAAGGTTGTCGTGTTAGTGATATCTTGTTTTGTATTAACATCTTCTAACAGTGCCCATGTTTTTTTCATGGTTGTTACCTGTAGAATGTCCTTTTATTACAAGCTTGTTGATTTACCATGTGGCATGTCGCTTGTGGAATTTGTTCTACATTAATACACACTTTCCAACTCGTGTATGTGTGATAGTTCCACATTGGTAATAATTGCAAACTAAAGAAATTTTTAAGGTACTCTTTGCACCACAAGATTTGCCAATCTGGAATAAAGCAGTAAGGTACAAATGTTTTGATTGTTGTATTCAAACCTCCTCTGTGCATGTTCCTTGTGGAATTTGTTCTACATTAATGCACTCTCCAACTCACATGTATGTGTGATAGTTTTACATTGGTAATTAATTGCAAACTAAAGAAGATTTCCAATGTACTCTTTGCACCACAAGATTAGCTGATCTGGAATAAAGCATTAAGGTACAAGTGTTTCGCTTATGATGTTCAAACCCCCTGTTATGGTATGAACATTTCTTAGTGATATCATATTTGTGGAGTGTTGTGGCGGTTGTCCTTGTGATGCCTTAATTACGAGCTTGTTGATTTGCTGCATGGAAATGTCCTTTGTTGCGGATTTTGTTTCACAGTAATACCTACTCTCATCTATCTTTCATATGCCCTTTCCATTGGATTCCTTAGCCTCTAATCCTTGTATATATTGTCTTCAAATCTGTGAAAGCAATCTACCTCTTACAAATAGGTATTGGAATACAAGCTTGGAAACACTGCATGTTGGCAAATAGTTTTGTTGAAGATGGGGTCTTCTAGTATATCTTGATCTGCTACCGTGCCCTTTAAATTTAGATCCATGTACAAAATCATACATGGGATCCATAGCATTTCAATTGCCTCCAATGTAATTAAATTAGCAAAGACTTCTGATTTTCTCTTTTACCATCGCTCTTCCTCGATTCGCAAAGTTTATTGTCTATGCACCAAGCTGGATCTTGCGAGTCTTCAATAAAGCAAGTTAGCAGCTCAGCCACATATTTCACTGTTAATGATTTTCCAAGAAAGGAGAACAGTCTCTACTTTTTATTTCTCTGGCAAGCACAAGCAGTGGGTTGTTGTACCCAAGCACAAAGCATACATAATCTATCACACTATTATAGGAACGGACAAGCTATGAATAATTTTATATCTTACTGATTTCTTGCTCGCTTTGAGGCGAGTTTGCAAGCTGGCTATGTTGGTTCAATCTAAATGGATCTACCCTCAACATGGTACCCATAGAACCTTCCTTTGCCAATCATGCAACCGCTATTCTTCTTCTTAAATCTGATTTATACATCCCATGGAGATGTATGACTCCTCTGCTGCACCTGTTCACAACGGAGGCATTTACACCTGCCTTCCTTTTGGATGAATATGTCTTGATCTTGCCCTGACATTTTCCTTGCTGTTTTGATATATTTCTTACATATTAGTCAAACTTGAAACACAATTCTGCTGTCAGCCAATAATGCAGCAGTCTCTGTCTGGTTCCGCCATTTCCAAACTCGAGTGAGCTCTTGATCAACCTGCATTTCCTTCCAAATAGTTAAGTCAAATCAAAAGACCGGAACTTCTCTTTTAAATGCTTTCCAATGAAATCCATATTTTGGTAAATTTTCCAATGAATTAAATTTTCTGATGCAACTATCACATTCTCTTTGATGACAACTGGTTGATTTGCTTCTTGCTGTTCTTACGATGGTTTCCAAATCTGGTACAATTGTTTGCTGGGAGCTATGAAGTTTTTCTAGAATAGTTAACTTTCGGGTATACTTATGATGCCTAAACCCAACACGTCTCTGTATCTGAAATTCTGCTGACCGTGCTGCTGTTGCTGCACTCCAATTCCACCCATTTATCAGCACAGGCCGCAACCAGAGAAAACAATAAGCTGCAATGGCCAACACCAAACCATAACTTGATGATAGCTACTGCTAATTCCTGAACCACTCCAAACTTTGCCACAAACTGTTCCTCAAAAACCTTACCTTGCACAACAACATGATTGATACACACAAGGGCAAGGATTCTAATTTCCACTTTGATACCAATCTTACAAACACACGCAGTACCACACTATAAGTATTGCACAAAAGGCACACATCTCAAGATCTTGGGCTATTGGTGAGTTACAACTAGTTTGCGATTATCAATTCAAGTTTTATTTTCGTTCGAGTCTATTGGACATTTTCAATAAATGACCATGGGGGCACCTTGAAGCAAGGGTCGAACTTCTCCATATGGGCTAAGCAGAACACAGTAGGATACTCCAATTGCAGATTGCTTAGTGGACATTAAACACCTAAGCCCACCCACACTTCCATTTTGATAAGGTGCTCCTCCACCACTTAGATTCATAACCCTAATAAAAATAAAAACTTTTACCATCTAAAATTTGGAGTAGAGTGATAGAGGACGAGTAAGGGTATCTCATGTGTCACGTGTATGTTATTATTTGCATATATAGATAGGGTAGAGGGGTGTGTCTGATAGCGGGGTCTTGAGTGTTCGACAACATTCCTCCTAGATTTTAATCCTCAAAATTCCTAAGAACTGGTCACCCTTGCATTTACATAGGCTGCTAATAGTAATAAAAAAATTGATATTATCGTGGTACAACTGCTTGTACGTGGCAGTCCAAAATTTAATTATAGACATGGCAATTACTTGTCACTACTCAAAACAATTTTACCATTTTTAAGAAAATATATATACATTCATAAAATAAACTTCAATAAGATAAAATAAAATAATAATATTAATATTAACATAAAATATTTTAGGGTTATTTGCATTCAATTTTCACGTACAATGTCCTCAATAATGGCCTCTACGTAACGTTGAATTGCTACACCTATTGATCTACACTTTCATTGGAATGTTGGATAAAAGTTATTTGCTTTACACTTTTCCAAATTGGGATTTAATCACACAACTTCAATGTTATAGGTATAAGGTTTTTTTGGACGTGTATTTTTCCCTTATTCTAAATCATTTCTACCCTTTAAACACAAAATTAGTAAAAAAGTGTTATTATATTCACGCCGAAAGCATTCCCCCTATGGTATAGGGTTTTCGGTTGTTCACGTCGCTAGCTTAAATTTGATGGGAATTTTGATGTTGATGGGCATTTTGACGTTTTGACGGCCTGTAATGTCTCCTTTCTGTAATGTCCCCTTTTCCTACGCCAAATGGCCCAAGGGCCAAGTCGAGTCCAAACCGTGGTCAGACCTAGGGGGTGTGGACGCTGAAAGTTTTTGGGAAGGGGCCCTGTGGTTTTAATATCCCAGTTTTGTGTTTGGGGGGTCACTTTTAGACATGGCGACTCAAAAAGGAGAAAAGTAACTATAGTTACTCTTATTTTATTGGCCCCTCCATGGAATGAAATGCGCCTAGGGTTATGGGGCTCATTTATTGAGGTAAAAGTATATAAGGACCCAGGGGAGGAAGAAAGGACACTTTTTGTCATATGCATTTTTAGCCTCCTTCACGTGTAGTTGTTCTTCATTGCGCATCTACAACTTGTGGAGTCAAATCCCACAGGGACCCTAGCTTCGGTGGTGAGAGACCCATCCTTAGCTAGCAGGGCATTCTTCGGTAGTGAGAGATCTACCATAGTCTGTCATTTCGGAGCCATTTTCAGCGTATTTGTGTGTGGCAGAGACATTATCGAGGTTTCGAGAGAAAAGATTTCGGGTTTTGGGGGCATTTGGGGAAGATGATCGGAGGGGCTCCAGATCGATTCACGGCAGCCTTTGGGCTAGGCGTGGCGGCACGTTCAAGGCGCCTCCATCATTTTCCGACCCCTTTCCAAAGCATGGCGACTTACAACCCGTGACGTGGAGGGTTTTCCATTTGTATAGGCTCGTCATGATTTTCTGCCAACATTTTAATCTCGTAATATGCAAAAACAATTTCCGTATGTCATTTGTAATAATATCAAGCCCTCTCTATATTTTCAAGTAATTTGGGAGATTAATTTGGGAAATATTAAGTTTATTTAGTTTGTTGTCCTTCTTGTATAAATCTAGTAAAATCAATATTTGATGTCGCTGCAAATTTTCAATATTTTGTGCATTTTTTTAAGTAGTATCCCATAAGGGATATTTTAGTGGTATCAGAGCAGTTGTTTCTCCAGCCTGTTGGGATTGAAAGATGGGGGACAAAGACAAAGTGAGGACATAGGGGTAGATCTGATGAAACAATTGTTCACCAACATGGTAAAGCAACAGGAGACTACCAATCTCTATTTGAGCCAGCTCACTGAGAGATTAGCACAGGACATGTTTGATACCCATGCGGAAAGAGGTGAAAATAGCAATAGGGGACAACATGGTCAAAGAGGTGAGGGTGGACATTCAGGACAACGGTCCCCCATTCTTCTACCAGGCCTTTGGGGTTTCACGAACCTTCTTTCTTGAAGGATCCGGAAGTTTCACAGGTACAACAACCAAGGGATATTGTAGATGAGGAGTCTTGTTGGGAAAGGTACCAGACCTTAAGTGATGGCTTTCGTGACAACATGTCATTCTAGGAATATTGCAAAATGAAGATTGGCAATAGGCCTAGGAGAGATTACCAGGCACAAGTACCAGAGATGCAAAGGAGGTTGGGATAGATTTTTGTTCCACATTTCGACAGGTTCTAAGAAGTGTACTGCATAGTCTTGGGTGCAAAAGTTGAAGACATACTTCAACTTGAATCCTATGCGTGAGGAAGATGCAATTAAGTTTGCAATCTTACATCTAGAGGGAGATGCTCATGATTGGTGGCATCATGGGTTGATTACACAGGGACACACATACATCACGACTTATGTAGAGTTCACAAAGAGGCTAGTGAATAGATTTGCTAAGAGGGACCTCGAAAAGTATTTTAGAGAGTTGACTCATCTGAGGCAGACCGGGTCCGTGGATCAGTATATCACTGATTTTCAGAGACTATCGGTCATGGTACCTGATGTTACAGAGATGAGGTTGATTTCCCTATTCACAACAAGTTTGACAGACGCTCTCGCTGGATTTGTGAGGGCATTTGAGCCTTCTTCGTTGCATGAGGCTATTAGGAGAGCTTGTGACTTGGAGTTATCCACTCCTAAGTCGAGGTTTCCACCTCGAGTACAGCCTAAGGGTTTCCCTTCAAGAACCGGGGTTCGCAGCTGAAGGTACCTCCACCTAGGAAAGATGTAGCTTGGAGACCATTCGGAGCTAGTGAGGACAGGGAGGAATTGAGGCGAAAGAAACTATGTTTTGATTTCTGCGCACCTTGGGTCCCAGGACACGATTGCAAGGGTAGAGGGAGGGCCCAATACATAGAGGTCTTCGAGGAGAGTGATGGTGATGAGGAGTTGGACACACAACCATTAGAGGATGATGATGATGAGGCATTAGATAGTGCGGGTGTGGAGCAGGATAGCGAGACTTTCCCCCAGGAGACTATCGCCACCTTGTCTAGTACCCCGAGGTACAAGGCATTCAAAGTTAGGGGAGTTTTGTAGGGACAATGAGTGGTGGTACTCATTGATAGTGGGGAAACCCACAAATTTATTGATGCCTCATTGGTTGAGAGGTGGGGGTTATAGATGAGAGGAATTTGAGGGCTTCAACATGGTTGTAGCCAATGGAGATTCTATGAGATGCACATAATGGGTTCCCCAATTAAGCATCACGATGGGTAACTATATGTAGTGCCCACTTCCCTTTGACACCTTTTGATATTGATCTTGATACTATTGATTACATTATGGACGTTATTATGCTTTTGATTTAGTATGATGTTAGATATTTGATCATGGATTATTGTGATCTTGATTTGGTTATGATGCATGATGATTATTAGAGACACTCATATGTGGATGATGATATACTATTTGACATGGATATATTATGAATGTTGTTCGGGCATGTGATTTTAGATATTGTGAGTAGACCTAGAAAATGGACATTATATGATGATGATATAGTTGTTGATTAAATTACAAATGATATAGTTGTTACTTTGATGTTGTTGTGATTCATTTATATAGATGATTTTGGAATTATATTTATATTCATTTTGGATGTTCTGATATGGCCACGAGGCCGAATGAGGTATTGTGTTTTGCAAGTTAAAACATCACAACAAACATCGGGGGATTGGAGACCAACCACATTAGAATTCTAGATGAATTCAACAAGGTCACCATGGCAACTTGTTTTATTGTGTTTGTGTTTGATTGTTGTTAGGGATTCCCATGGGGGGATCACCTTTAAATGTGACCATGGGTTTTGTGTATTTGTTCATGTGGTTCCTTGTTTTATTGTATGTGTTTTATTAGTGATGTGTCCCTTTCTTTTAATTAATTAAATTGTGGAGAATTAATGTGAGTAATCATATTGTTAAAAAAATTAATTAATTAATCAAATTGGGCCATAGGAAAGTAATTATTAAAGTTGTTGACCCTTGTGTTAAATGTTGTTAGGTGTGTGTACGTATGTGTAAGGGTTGTGCAAGTCAAATTTTGAAGTATGAAACACTCCACCTCTTTAGAAATTTGAATTTGTCCTTGGAGGTTGTTTTGGAGGCTTGTGGGACAAGTAAAACTTGTCCCATACCTCTTAATTTCATTTACCAACCATACCTATGGTTGGAAGGTTAAATTTAGACTTTTATAATGTATTTTGGGAAGACAAATTGTAAGTTTTAATTGCACTCAAATTTAGACTTTTATAATGTATTTTGGGAAGACAAATTTAAGTTTTAATTGCACTCTTCTTACATTTTATTTAATTTAGTCATTTGGGGTGTGGGCTTTTGGAGTTTGGAAGTAAATTGTTATATTATTCACTCACCTCTTTATTGTGCATTGGAGATTGAATTTTGACTTTTGTGTTGGAGTTGAGGATGTGTGATGTGGCATCCTACATGGATCCACCTCATCCTCTTCTCTTCCCTCCTCTATAAAATTTAAACTCTTTGCTTTGTTTTGGGTTGTTGAAACATTTTGCATGCTTCCTTGGGGTGAATTTTCTTGTGATTGGAGCTCTTGCTTTTGGAAGGAGATTGGAGAACTTTGCATGCTTGTTGGTTGCTGATTTTGGGACTGTGTTTTTGACATTGAAAGCTTGTTGTGTTGGAACAAATTCTACCATGGAGAGGTAGGAGCTTAGCTCTTCATTTATGCTTTTATTTCTTTTGTGTTTGTGTGAATGGTGAATGCTTTGTGTGTTTATTGGTTGTTTGGGTAGACTGCCATAGGAATGGTGTAGGAGAAGGCTATGGGGAATTCATGTGGGGGCATAAGGGAATGTCAGTGGCATCAAAATTCTTGTGGAGGGAGTTTGGGTTTGTGATCCACCATGGAAAAAAATAGTTTGCATTTCTTACTTTGTGGGGGCATAAGAAAATTTATGGGGGCATAAGGAGGGATTGTGGGGGCATACGGATATGTGTGATGAATTATATTAGCAGAGTTTGTTACTGGTGGATGCCCAATTCCCATTGGAAGGCATAAGCAGCTTCCCCCATAGCTCTTGCTCCTTTGGCTTGCATGATGAAACCTGAGTTTTGTTTTAATGTTTCAATGCAGTTGTAAACTACTGTTTTGTTTGGACTGTGTTTTCAATTTTGAAATGTGCATGTTGAAAGATTGCTTGTGATGTGGAAGCCTGTTGTTGCCATGAGTTGAAATACATTTCCTATTGCATTGTGGTTGGGGCTCGAGGGCCAATGAAGAAGGATGGCTTCTCCTCTTCATTGGATGTCTTGGTTGGGTGGAGAGCGTTGCCTTTCCCCCACTTTTGTTGTGATCAAATTGGAAGAAAAGGAAACTTTGCATGTTGCTGTTCTGGAGCAGAGGAGAAAGACAGTTTGACAGTCCCTTGTGAAATAAATTCTTTTGTAACCTTTCCCACTTTGAAGTGGATGAAATTGTAAATGTTTTGGAAATGGAAAGATGTTGTATGGATTATGAAATTTGTAAAGTGAAATGAAAAGAGACAGAATTCTGTTTTTGCTTTAAAAGAACATGAAAGAAAATGTAATATTCTGCTATGTAATTAATAAATGATTTTGGAAAGAATAAAAGAAAGAAGTTGTAAAATTGCCTTTATAAATCAATGAATGAATGAAATGTTTTTCCCAAATTGCATTGTTAGATTGAAACTAATTATATCAATGTTTTAGAATTTACGTTTGAAAGAAAGAAATACGTATGAAGGAATTGTATTACTTTGTCTCTTTTGTAAATGTATTAAATTAGAAATCAAAATTTCATTTTGGGTTCGAGAATGGTTTGTTTAAATCACTTAAATGTATTAGACTATAATAGAAATGAAATTTCCATATATGGAAGATGAAATTGATAAATAGATCATCTAGAAATTGATCTCTGTTGTAAATTTAAAACTGACAAATAATTTATTTAAAATGTACAGTTCGAACTTGCAAATAATAATCAACATTGAAACATCAAAATTTAGCATGCTATAATATCAATGAACTCATTTGAACAAAAAAACACTTAAGGAAATCATTTAAAACATTGCAAAATCGGGCCCAAACCTTTTCACAATTATTTTGTAGACTTTTTCTATCAAATGTTGGAAAAATTCAAATTGGAAATCAATCAAGTAAAATTACCTGCCTTAAACATCTTAAATCCTTCTTAGAATTATTCTCCATGTCTGTTTGGCATGTTGAGTGAAGGAGAAGATCAAATTGAACAAAATTTTATAAGTTAAAATTTACTGGTTTGCTTTTAAAAAGCTTGCAGACTGTTTTCTTAAAATTGACCCTTTAAAACTTATCAAAATCTAAAATTAATGATTCATGTGCAAAGAGGGCATCGAGAGATTTCCAGAAAGTCCTCATTTTCCCAAAATCGAGCTTTCTATCAAAAGTTATGGCCTTCTGAAGTTTTCTTCACTTGCATTAAAATTTTGGGAAAATTTTCCTTGGCGGGCCCGCAACCCGAATTTTTCCCTTGGGACTTAATAAAAAAATTTGGGAAATTTTTTAACATTTTCCCTGCTGCCCGTAGCCAATAAGAGGTTGCCATGTGGCCTCACGAGGCATTGGCAAAGGCGCGGCACAATTTTCTTCCTTGGAACCTTTTTAAAAAATTTGGAAAATTTTCTTAATATTCTCTATTGCCCCGCCGCCCCACAACCAATGAAAGGCTGCCACGTGGCACCATGGGGTGACATGGGGGCGGAACCCATGCATCGGTGGAGGCACAGATGGAATTATTCCTTATTCTGCAGGCGCGAAATATTATTTTCCCGCCACCCCGTTCTACCTGCGCTGACTTGAGATGTGCCACGTGTCCCCGGCGGACGCGTGGGGCGCGCAGTGCAAAATGGATTTTTCACCCCGCATGGGAAAATTTACAAAACATCTCCCCGCAACCCACCAACTCGCCCTTTTGGGCAATTTTTCGTCATTTGGGCCCAGTCGCTCTTGGGGGAAAATTTTCACCCCAAGGCCCACCAGCCCATAACTTGAGTTGTATGAGGAGTTAGGAGGACTTATTTATATCATTGGAAATGTGAGGAAATTTACTATCCAATGGGAATGATTTAGGAAATTTTGAATGCATTAAGTGTGAGAAAAATCAAGTTGAAACTCTAAGCCTATTAGATAATTGGGTATGATGATAAATTAACCTACGAACTTAACCGAAACTTCTAACCCTAAATTTTGGACCTTGTGACCTTTGATAATTATTAATAAAAAATAAAAGTATGTTCTAGTAGATTAAAATTGTTCCAGAACTTGTTAGTGACAATTGTTGCCTTGCAACCTGGTTGTAGACACTTATAATAAAAAAATTATTCCATAATTTTCCTAACTAATCCTAGGTTGTTTCTTAGGTCTCAAGTGGGTTGTTTTAGCGGGCATCACACTATACAATTACCAATGATTTCTATATTGTTGGTATTGGAGAGACCAACATAGTGCTTGGGGTACAATGGCTCCATTCCCTTGGTGAGTTTCGGACTAACTTCTAGACGATGGAGCTGAAGTTTAAGTCCGAAGGGAGGAATGTGATCTTGAGGGGCTTATCTTCAGGGGCACCCCGAGTTGTTACGACCAAGAGGATCGAGAGGATCTATAGGCACGACGGGGTGGATTGGGTAGTACACTGTTTGGTTTCAACCAAGAAATCAGAGGATGGACAACAACAGTACCATGTGGATATACAGGGCCTATTGGATAGACACAGTGTCGTGTTTGGTGACATACCTCCAGGCATACCTCTAGATAGGGGATTTGAGCATGTGATTGAGCTCGAGGATGCTAGACCGGTGGTCACTTCTCCTTACCATCACCCCAAACGGTTTAAGGATGAGATCGAGAAGACTATATAGGAGCTCATGGATATGGGGCATATTAGACCAAGTTCCAGCCCTTTTGCTTCTTTGGTGGTTTTGGTGAAGAAGAAGGATGGGACCCTGTGGATGTGTATGGACTAGGGCCTTGAATAAAAAGACAATAAAGAACAAGTATCCCATACCACGCATTGATGAGTTGCTAGACGAGCTACATGGTGCAATCTATTTTTGAAAATAGATTTGTGTTCTGGATATCATCAGATCAAATTCAGCGAGTAGGATGTGCATAAGATAGCGTTCAAATGCCATTATAGTCACTTTGAATTCTTGGTGATGCCTTTTAGATTGTCTAATGCTCCAGCTACATTCCAGTCTTGCATGAATCATGTGTTCAATCGCCACTTGCGGAAGTTTGTATTGGTTTTCTTTGATGATATTTTAGTCTACAATAGGACTTGGGAGGACCATATCAGGCACCTGGGTGAGATATTGGGGATATTAGAAGCTAATTTGTTATATGCGAAAGCCTCTAAGTGTGAGTTCAAACATGACCAAACTTCTATACTTGGGATATGTAATTGGTGGGGTACAATGAAGGTGGACAAAGAAAATATACAAGCAATCCTAGATTGGCTGCCACCTAGGACATTGACACAATTGAGAGGATTCGTGGGGTTGTGCACATACTACTGGAGGTTCGTGAAAATTTATTATCGGTTGGCTGCTCCATTGACCGATTTGACCAAGAAGGGGGCTTTTGCTTGGTCAAACGCTGCACAACAAGTTTTTGACCACCTCAAGGAGGTAATGAGTTTGTGTCCCATCCTTGCATTACTCAGACTTCTCCCGCCCATTCATTCTAGAGTGTGATGCTTCAGGAGAGGGTGTTGGGGCAGTTCTCATGCAGGATAGGCATCCCATCGCCTATGAGAGTCGAAATTGAAACCCATGGAGAGAGGGTATTCAATCTACAACAAGGAGATGTTGGCCATTATGCATGCCTTGGCCAAATTCAGACAGTACCTTGTGGGCAGTAAATTCATGGTTCATACGGATTATAACACTTTGAGGTTCTTCTTAGGACAGAAAGAGCTCAACGATCGCTAGCAAAGATGGATGAACAAGGTGCAAACCTATGAATTTGACATAGAGTACACTAGAGGTTCATCAGGGAAAGATTTGCATGGAAGGGAATGAAGGACAATGTCCTTAATCATGTCAGAGAGTGTATGGTTTGCCAACAAACCAAATTCGAGCGTTCTTTCCCAAAATGATTACTTTAGCCTCTCCTCATTCTCGAACAAAAATGGGAAAGCATATCTATGGACTTTATCATTGGGCTTCCCTTGGTGCATGGGCATAGCTACATTTATGTTGTAGTTGATCGGTTAACTAAGTATGCTCATTTCTTTTCCCTGCCCAAGGGGCACGAGGCAGTGGATGTGGCCCGGATCTTCTATACCAGTATTTTTAGGCTACATGGGTTGCCTAAAAACATTGTCAGTGATAGGGACAAGATCTTCATGAGCACCTTTTGGTAGGAGATCTTCAGACTAGCAGGTACAAAGTTGACTCCTAGCACTAGCTACCACCCACAGACAGATGGGCAGACAGAGATAGTCAATAAGTGGATAGAAGGCTACTTGCGGAGTTATGTAACAGGACACCAATGGGCATGGATTAAATGGTTACACATGGGTGAGTACTGCTACAATACCACCTACCAGATGAGCATAGGTATGACCCCTTTCCGAGCCTTGTATGGGTACGACGCCAAGACATTTGTAGATTTGGTATTACCAGATAGCCAAGCTCCCAAAGCTCGAGATTGGTTACAGGAGAACCAGGATATTCTGAAGGCTCTCAAAGAGAATCTTCAGAAGGCACAAAATCAACAGAAGGTATATGCAGATTAACACATGATAGAGAGGTCTTTTGAGGTTGGGGATCTAGTGTTCCTACGTTTACAGACCATATAGGTAGTCCTCACTGAAGTAGAAGGGTGCAGAGAAATTGAAACCATGATTTTATGGTCCGTACCGAGTAGTTCGTCGAGTTGGGGCAGTGGCATATGAGCTAGAGCTACCGGAGCATAATAAGATACATAATGTCTTCCATGTTTCATGCCTTAAGAAGGTGCTCGGACCGCATATTGTACCATCTACAGAGTTACCGCCACTAGATGAGGAAGGGAAGTTGGTGCTGGAACCAGAATCCATTATTGAAATGAGACAGAGGGGGCTCAGGAGCAGAGTAATCACCGAGTATTTGGTGCGATGGAAGGGACTGCCACTTGAGGATGCTACTTGGGAGGGGGAGTAGATTTTACAGCATCCAAATTTGCATTTTCTTGAGGACAAGCAAAATTTGGGAAGGGAGGACTGTAATGTCCCCTTTTCCTACGCCAAATGGCCCAAGGGCCAAGTCGAGTCCAAACCGTGGTCAGACCAGGTGTGGACGCTAGAAGTTTTTGGGAAGGGGCCCCGTGGTTTTAATATCCTAGTTTTGCATTTGGGGGGTCACTTTTAGACATGGCGACTCAAAAAAGGAGAAAAGTAACTATAGTTACTCTTATTTTATTGGCCCCTCCATGGAATGAAATGTGCCTAGGGTTATGGGGCTCATTTTCCGAGGTGAAGTATATAAGGAGCCGGGGGAGGAAGAAAGGGCACTTTTTGTCATATACATTTTTAGCCGCCTTCACATGCATTTATTCTTTGTTGTGCATCTATAACTTGTAGAGTCAAATCTCATAGGGACCCTAGTTTTGGTGGTGAGAGACCCATCCCTAGCTAGTAGGGCATTCTTCGGTAGTGAGATATCTACCCTAGCTTGTTATTTCGGAGCCATTTTCGAAGTGTGTGTGGAGACATTATCGGAGGTTTGGAGAAAGGATTTCACGGGTTTTGGGGGCATTTGGGGAAGATAATCGAGGGGCTCTAGGTCGATTCACGGCAGCCTTTTGGGCTAGGCGTGGTAGCACGCTGAAGGTGCCTCCATCATTTTCGACCCCTTTCCCAAGCGTGGCGACTTACAGACCTGTACGTGGAGGGTTTTCCAGTTGTCTAGGCTCGCTGTGATTTCCTGGAAGCATTTTAATCTTTGTAATATGCCAAAAATAGTTTCTGTATGTCATTTATAATAATATCAAGCCCTCTTTATATTTTCAAGTAATTTGGGTGGTTAATTTGGGAAATATTAAGTTTCTTTAGTTCGTTGTCCTTATTGTATAAATCTGGTAAAATCAAGTATTTGATGTGGCTGCAAATTTTCAATATTTTGTGCATTTTTAAGTAGTATCCCATAAGGGATATTTCACGGGTGTTTACCTATTTTTCTTATTTTTAATCGTTCCATCAAACAGCAGGGTTGCATGTCTTGCTTGTGGTGGATTATTTTAGGGATCAATTTAAGCATGAGAATCGATTCCCTGTTGAAGATTCCAAACCCTCACAGATTTGTGTGATGTTTACGAATTCTGTAGCTGTCAAATTTTCTTAATTGCCTTGTAAAACCCTAGCAAGAATATTTCTGCAGTGGTTTAAAAATCTATATTGTAACTGTGTTAGCTTTTGGCATTTTTCCGTTTATGAATATTTCACCTTACGACCGGCTCGCAGGTCAAGGGCTCGGTCCCTCAAAGCCATAAATTTAATTCTGTGAATTTGTAGAGCTCGGGAGTATCAATCTCAAAAATGGAGTCACATCTTTGGCTCAAGGCATTCCCCGTATTGTTCCAAAAAACTGTGAGTTTTGTTTTTGGTTTTCAGCATGGCTTTTTAATCATATGTTCGTATCAATGCAATTTTTTTCCAGTTATGAAAAATGTTATTTCACAGTTCAATAGATCTTTGTCGACCAACGAGGACTTGATTTTACGGCGGTTGGTTGTAGCCGGTTGTCTGATTTGAGCCTAGCATCAACAAGAATTATAGACTTTGGTGTATCATACCTTGAGAGCTATACTGTTAAGGTCATTGAAGATCTGTTATTGTAGAGGAGTTCAAGGTTTTGGTTTGGTAGTGATCTCAAAGTCCTGTTGCTGGATGCGGTCTTTGTTCTTCAATTTTTTCTTAAAAATTTGTATTAGGTAATAAGTTTCCTATTTTTGACCTTTTACCGAGCCCACTTACCTAGAAGGCCGGATTGTAAACACTAACAAGCTTCGAACCCAAGTCTGGTTGGAAACAACAGACATAAGTATTCCTTATACTAGCAAGCTTAGAACCCAGATCTTGCTAGAAACCGTTGATACTCATTTAGTCATAGAATTGCGGATTGCCAATAACTCCTAATTAATTGCATAGAATTCAAAATCGAATTGGCCATGCCAAAAGCGGGTCAATGGTCAGTAGCGTGAGATTTTTTTCTCATACTCAGAGAATAAAATGTAAGAAAGTTGTTCTGATTTTCTTTTTCAATTTTATACTTAGTTTGCCGAGTTCTTCCATTTAATCTGGATAATTGAATTCCATTTACACTTTTAGTTTGACATGTCAATGTCATGTAAATGGAATGATAATATGGTTTTAGGAGGCTCTCACAATCACAACTTGACTTGCTGTTGTGTAAAATTGAGTATGATATTTATAGTTCTAGTAGATGACTAATTTTGCTTACATCATAAAAAAATAAGCTACCCACTGAGCCACAACATACAATTTTCTCAAAAGATAATCCCCACTCAGACAATGGTCAACTCGGTAATTAGAAGGTATAGGTAAACTAGAACCAGTTTGCTAATATCATATGGAGCGACATTGACTCAATTTCTATGGTAGCATAAACCGTTAGGTTAGATATCACATTTTGTTTCAGTTCCATGTTCTTTCAGGGGCTGTTTGTGCACATTGCATCCAACCTCAATAAAGGAATGGCAATATCACAAACCTAGTTGGGTAGCCCTTGTCCTAAGTGGTTGTTTATGCACATAGTAATCTAAACTGCCCCCGCTCAGTCTATTCTGTGTGACAAAGGTTGGGTGCCCATATGTGTGTTTAAGCGAGGAAAATAAATCCAGTTTTCCATTGTTAAACAACTGAACCATGGAGCATAGGGCAATAGGCCTATTCCTCGATGATAGTAAGGATCAATTTCCTATAACCAATTTTTCTATTGAATCTCTAATTCTTAGAAAATATCTGCAACATCCAAGCTTAGTTGTATGAACATGCCATGAATGGAGCATTTAGATAACTGTGATGTAACAAAAGAGCAGCCAAGAATCCATCTCCAAGATGTTTTGTGATTGTGAGAGGAGAGCTCACACACCAACATTTGAGAATGAGAATCCTTGAAAAAATACAAGAAATCCCACTTGCAGAAAACTTGTAATCAAAATCTATCATTCCTCCAAAAAAAGTATTGAAAAATTCACTAGGCATTGACTCAATCTCCCACCACCCTTCCTTGTGCTGCTCCCAAACATTCAATCTTTTACAGTCCTTGGGTTCTAACCTCACTCTAAACCCCATGTACAAAATCGAAGGAGATAATACTATAAGGCCTAGCAAAGGTGAGGCAATACATGATCCCATTGCAATAAACTGTGTCATTGGGTGTCCACAAAGCCAACCTCACAACATATTCACATGGAACCTCCCCAATCACATCCCATGAATATGTGAATGAATCATACAATTCAATTGATGCTTCATACCCATTTCCATTATGAGATCTCCCTTCTGCTACAATTACTTGAAACCCCTTGCAATTAGAATTAAATCATCTTTCAATGATAGACACGATAGAGTTTGATATGGGCTTGTGCAATGGAGGAAGGCTTCTCCACTACTTCGAGATTGGATTGCAGACTGCAAGATGATGAGATACATTGAAGTTTCCTTGACAAGGAGGAAACCCCAATTGCTGCTACCGGAATACGCAATGACCAAGGTAGGAAAACCAGAGAAAGAGAATACCATTTGTTCATAACTAGATTGTAAGCTAGAGCAAAAATCCCCGCAATTGTATGGAGATAATGCAAATAACCAAGGCGGCCCCTGAAACCCACATGATTGTCTCCATACTTCCATGAAAGCTTTAGAGCTGATGTACAACTCCAAATCATTACAAACATAATTTCTTCTTATAGTATCGTCGAGAAAATTCCTTGAGAGAATATGACCCAATATGTCATTTGTGAGATCTGTTAGAGCCCTTCATTTTGATGACTACCCAATTCTTCTTATTTTTATCATGGGGACAAAAACATATGCATTTGCAACTCAAATGTTACAAAGTGTTATTTCAGGACATTTTGGTTTTATCTCTACAATTATGAAATTTAGTAAGAGGCATTACATCTTCAAAAGATGAGGTAAAAGACGCTGAAGATAGAACCCACATATTTGAGTGGTACAAATGATGATGGTTGATGAGGCGAATATCGATTAATGTATAATATATGATCTCATCTTACTCTCCTTTTGATTAAGTTTGATTGTATTGTGTGACTTTTAGTTGATCTGATATGAGTTAGGATGTAATTGTTTGTCTTTTGATTGATTGTGATTATAATGTTAAAATCTCTAGAATTCTTGACAAGTGTGTGTTTGAATTCAATTTTGTAATAAAGCAAGTCTAAATCAGTCGAGGAAATGAAGCAGGAAGCATTCAGTTTGTTTTCAACAACATTTGTTCCTACACAGCTTAGTTCTCGGAACTTCCAAGCTAGTTTGGAACTCCATCACACAGTCATCATTTAGTTCAGAAACTTTGGACTTAGTTCTAGAACTCCAGCATTTAGTTCCGAAATTTTTGGAATTAGTTCGGAACTCTTGGGGATAGCTCCAGAACTCTCACGGTTTTGATCCTTAACAATTTCCTATGGTTCTGGAACTTCTCCAAAGTTCCGGAACCGATGGGAGTTATCTATTTTAAACCACATACGGAGATTTTACATCTACGACCCTTTCAATCGAGGAAGGGCGAGAAATTTTTGAACGCGAGATCCGGGAAGAGTTATTCTACGACTATCGATCAACCACAATCGGCTCAACATCTATTCTAGGCATGATTCGATTTCATCAGAATCATTGAGACAATTGTGATTGTAAAATGTATATAAAAGCAGACTTACAGTAGATAGATAAATATATATATAGAAATAGAGAAATAGAACAGAGAAGAGAAATAGACTAAGTACTCAAGATCAGTACATTTGTAATTCGAATGTTTTATCAATAAAATAGCCATTCCTATTTGAGAGAATTCTAAGTTGTTAAATCCTGATTCGAGGAGGAGCAAGGGCCCACTCCCCCAAGGACCAGGATATTCGTTTATTTGGTATTTATATTTCTTCAACAAATAGCTTAGATCTGTTAATTCTGTATTGTTTTGATCCTTCGGTTAAAATCATTGTATACTTGTTCTGCATGGTGTTTAGATATATTTGTATATTTTTGCAATTTTTTCAAGCATTCTAAATTGAGTGTGTTTATTTCCAAAAGCAAGTGTGTTTACTTTCAGAAGCAAGTGTGTTTATTTTCCAATGCAAGTGTGTTTCCATTCTGCACGATGTGTTTCCTTTTAGCAAAGCTTTCAGTGTGTTTACTTTTAACAAGTTTTTATAGTTTGATTTAAATAAGGTTTTACTAAGAAGTCCTTAAGACATTAAAGAGATCCCCAGAAAATACAAAAATAAATACAATCAACTACTAGATCGGTTAAAGTACTCTTGTTGCATATAGCTTTAGACACACCCCTGGTTTGATATGACATCAACAAGAAGTTGATTAAATGAAGGGAATGATGACACCCATCATTTTTGGCGCCATTTCGGGGAACACTAGTTGGAACTTTCTAATTAAGTGTTAGCAAGAGCAACAAAACATACATCTAGTAGTTGAAGGATCTTCCCTGCTATATCACAAAATATATGAGTAGACCAAGAGACTCATAGGGTATATTCCTCCCAAAAACATCTTCACAAGAATTCATAACATCCTCTAGTCAAAGTAAGGAAATTAATCAAGAATTGGAGGCACCATCATCCCCTATCAGACAAGAAACAAAATTGCCATTTTTGGAATTCTTAGATTAGTCACATGAAGGGAGTGGAACTTTTAGGAGAAGGCTTATTACCCAAGATCCATTTAGGGTGAGTTTTGATTCTCAATTGAGTAGTCCACCTCTACTCTAATTTTTCACCTTCCCAAGGCATACCTCTTACCACATTGATTGGGAGGAAAATTCAGAAAATATTTTGAAATGACATGAGAAGATGAGAGAGAACTTGATAGGACCTTTACCTATCCAATCCAATTGGGAGATGATGATACATAAATGAAAAATATCTCACCTGCACATTTACCCACCTTTAGAGGGATGCCATCTGAAGATCCTAACCAATTTTTGTTTGAATTCAAGGTACTATGTCAAACCTATGATTATAAAATAGATAATCAAAAACTCAAGTTGTTTCCATCCATGTTGAAGGATGCGAAATGAAGTGGCTCATGGGATTACCATCCAACTCTATTAGCACTTGGGCACAAATGGAGGCTTGCCTTCCTAGATAAATACTAGGATTATTGAGAGGAAGAAATAGGAAGGAAGAATTCTTCAAAATCAAGCGGGAGGATGATGGAAACATAGAAGATTATTTAGATAGATTCCTCTTTGTTAGCAAAAGATGTGGATTTATGCTTACGGAGGAGTTAAGTAAATCCATTTTTCTTAAAGGTTTGGATGATGAATCTAGGAAGCCCTTAACTTGATAGGAGGTGGAGACATTGATCGAGATAAGAATGAATGGAATTAAAGACATTTGTAAAAGCTATTCGAGAAGCGAGAGGTGGACCTAGAAAAGGAAAATCAGTGAAAATTCTGAATCGGATATGAACAAACTAATGGATGAGTTAGTAAACTTTAAAAAATACATTTTAGTGTAATTAACCTCTACTATGGATGGATTACAAGCTAAAGCAAATTCCAAAAATGAACCATTGGCTATGTATTGTCCTAGATGCAGGAAGAAGCATGCATTAAGAGACTTTCCTTTGGATAAAATAGAAATGTGTCTTATCTGTGAATCTAAAGAGCATGATAATCGATGTTTGTTCTTTACTTCATGTTATTAAAAATTAGCTTAAATAAACCAGTGCCTCATCTACAACAAAAGAATTGAATTTTGTTCAGAGACAACCTAACCAAGGGTAGTTTATGCCAAGATCAATTCCTAATCCATGGACAATGCCATGGGCTGCTCAAGTAGTACCACAAAATTGGGGACAACCACCTTGGGTACCTTAACCAACTTGGAACCCTCAAGATTGGGAAAATCAAGCTTGGTATGCTCAGGGACATCAACAACCATGGGCTGGTCAAGGAAATCCTTATGCTTGGTCACAACCTAGATGGAACCCTAATAATTATTCCCAAGGAAGAACATATCCAAATCAGAATCAACAGGCCATCATGGGATCCCCTGCACAAAATTCACAAACTAAGAATGTAGTCCAAATGCAAATGCCAAAGCACATGATCGATAGCAAACCCCAGAAACAAACAAATAAATCTGTTTATGGAACAGAGCCATAAAAATCAGTTGATTTACATGTTATGGATTGTAAGGATATTCAAACTAGATATGGGAAAATCATTAATAGTCCACCCCTTATAATCACTAAAATGACAGAAGAAAATGAAATCCCTAGTACTGTTGTTCCAAAAGAGGATATAGAAAGAAAAGAAAAGGAGCCAGATAACAACACTACCGAGACTCCATTTCCAAATAGATTCAAAGAATCTATAGAAATCAAAGAGTCTGAATTGGTACAGGAACTAAGAAAATTGAATATTGAAATACCATTGTTACAAGCAATTAAAGATATTCCAGAATTGAATAAATTAATCAAAATGTTATGTATGAAAAATCTTGGAAGGAAGAAACAATACCCCAAGACTATCAAAGTAGATGGGAAACTTGTTGATTTATTAGCAGGAAAACTTTTACTTCCCAAATATGGAGATCCTGGAAGTCCTGTTATTTCTGTCTCTATAGGAAATAAGGATGTACATAATGTTTTGATAGATTTGGGAGCTGCTATCAATGTAATGATAGTGGATACTCTGAAAACATTACCATTAACAGGTATACAACCTACTAATACCATATTGCAGATGAGAGATCAATCTGTAACAAAACAGAAGGAATTATTGAAGACGTGTCACTTATGGTGGAGTCATGGGAATATCCAGTTGACTTCCTTATACTGCAGCCAAAAGGTAAAACATTGGGTTATCCCATTATTTTGGGTAGACCATGGTTAGCTACGATTCTTTGCTTTGATAGATTGTAGGTCAGGTGATATGACAATCTCGAATGGTAAGAACTCTAAACAAATTTCCTTATATCCTCACTGACCTTTTATTGACAATCATGAACAATTGTGGGTTGATTCTCCTGAAACTAATAAGCAAAATTTGTCTTCTTTGGCTATGATCACATTACAGGATCATGTAAGAGAAGTAGAAGAGATGATTAATCCACCATTGGATGAGAACTTGCTATCCTTGAAGCAATCAGAAATAGTTTTGAAAATGAACTTAGTTCTAGAACCCATGAACTTAGTTAGGAACATCTGAACTTAGTTTGGAACTTGGTTACTATAGGAACCACCACATTTAGTTCGAAACCACGACAACAACAGATTCTCTTTGATTGAAAATGATTTCGCTCCGGAGGAACGAGATTTCTCGTGGGGAGAGGATGAATCAGTAGCTTCAATTTCAAGTACATCAGGAAGTGGTGAAGAATTTCTAGAAAGTAGCAGTGATGAGGAATTTGGCCTACAAAGAGATAAGTATCATAATTCTCATTACTGTCCTTTTTCTAGTATTTTGTCTCAAGGAACTTTTGGAGATGTTGCTACATACCATATGTTATTACCACATGCATGTCCATTAAATACTTTAATGAAACCCTTTCCACAAATCAGTTCATCACATATTAGAACCAAGCATGTTGAAATTCAACTGGGTAAATTTTTAAACATTAATAGTTGGTTGAAGGAGGATGAAGAAGCTAAATTGTTTGATGTTCTAAAAAATCATAATAAAGATTTTCTTGGGATTACAAAGATATGAAGGGGATTCATCCAAGTATCTGCACTCATCACATCTATACTGAAAACATTAAACCAGTTAGGTAGCCTCAAAGAAGGATTAACCCAACTTTAAGGGATATAGTCAAACAAGAAATTGAAAAACTATTACAAGTAGGTTTCATCTACCCTATCTCAGATAGCCAGTGGGTATCTCCTCTTGTAATTGTTCCCAAAAAGAATGGAAAATGGAGAATATGTGTTGACTATAGGGAACTAAACAAAGCCACAATGAGAGATTATTTTCCCTTACCATTCATAGATCAAGTCCTAGATAACCTTTCAGGTAAACAATACTTTTCTTTCTTGGATGAATTTAGTGGGTACAATCAGATTAGAATTATTGCTAAAGATCAGGACAAAAATACATTTACATGTCCATGGGGAACCTTTTCCTATAGGGTGTTACCATTTGATTTATGCAATGCTCTGCAAATTTCCAGAGAGCTATACTTGTAATCTTTGCTGATCTAACAAATGATTATGTTAAAGTATATATGGATGACTTCACTGTACATGGAGATACATTTGAAGATGCTTTGAGAAATCTGGATAGAGTGTTAACAAGATGTAAACAACACAACCTGTCTCTTAGTGATGAAAAATGTTTGATGATGGTGGATGAGGGAATTGTATTAGGACACCATATTTAAAAATAAAGGAATTCAGGTGGATCAAAAAAAATTTAGGATCATTTCAGATTTACCTATTCCTCAGACCCCCACAAATATCAAATCATTTCTAGGGCATGCTGAGTACTATAGGCGCTTTATAAAATATTTTAGTAAAATTTTTGCCCCCATGTAATTTGCTGACCAAGGACTGTTAATTTCTTTGGGATGAAAAGTGTCAGCACACTTTTGAAGAAATTAAAGAAAAATTAATCAATGCCCCAATATTGAGAGGTCCTATATGGAAAACCATTTCATATCCAAACAAATGCCTCAAATTATTTCATTGATGCGGTATTAGGACAAAAAGATGAGGAAGGAAAGATGTATGCCATTTACTATCTTTAGCAAGAATCTTACTCCCACTAAAAATAATTACACCACCTTTGAAAAGGAATTTCTTGTTGTGATTTATCCAATCAATAAATTCAGACATTACATTACAGTACAAGGTATTTGTACACAAAGATCATTCAAAAATTAAGTATTTAATGAACAAACCAATGCTTGGAGGAAGAATCATTAGATGGCTATTACTTTTGCAAGAATTTGATATTACCATTGTGGACAATCCAGGTAAATCTAATGTGGTAGCTAATTTTTTGTCAAGACTAACCACCACAGGGGAGCAAGATCCAGTCAAGGTTAACTTTCTAGATGAACAACTATTTGCAATCTCAACAAGTACACCATGGTTTGCTGATATGGCAAATTATCTTGCAACATGGAAGTTTCCTCCTTTCACTAAGAAACAAATAAAGAAGTTAATTAAAACTAGTGCACAATTCAAATGGTTAAATGGAATGCTATTTAAGTGTGGTCTTGATTTTGTCTTGCAGTGTATGTAAGAGAGGATGAAATCTTTGACATCCTCAGAGCATGTCATGATGAACCAAGTGGAGGACACTATTCAGTAAAAAGAATAGCTCATAAGATACTTGGCACTAGTTATTATTGGCCATATTTGTACAAGGATGTGAAAATATATATCAAGAGGTGTCATCCTTGTCAAAGAATGGGACAACCAAATTTCACCAATGAAATGCCTCTTCAGCCTCAAGTTATGGTTGAACCATTTAAGAGATGGGGATTGGATTTTTTTGGTCTCTTTAATCCTCCTTCACAAGGGAAGGAATATATTCTTGTATGTAGTAACTATGTGACAAAATGGGTAGAAGTGCAAGCATTGACAAATGTCACTGAGGAAGTAGTTGTTGATTTCATTTGGAACCGAATTATGATAAATTTTGGAGCACCAAGGAGCATAGTTTCAGATCAGGGACCACAATTCATGTCTAATATGATCAAAGATTTCACAAGGTATTACCAAATCAATCATAGGAAGTCATCTCCTTACCATCCACAGTCAAATGGAAAAGCTGAAGTAAAAAACAAAGAATTGGAGAACATCCTTACCAAAATAGTTGAAGCTGGGAGAAAAGATTAGGTAAAGAGATTACAGAAGCTGTATGCGGGATTATAATACAACTTGGAAAACTACAACAGGGTTTTCACCATATGAATTAGTCTATGGGAAAAAGCCCTTGTTGCCTATAGAATTTGAACTTCAGACATTGAGGACAACAGTGAAGGTGGGAATTGAGTTGAATGTAACTCAAAAAGAAAGAATCCTTCAACTCAATGAGTTGGATGAATTAAGGTTGGAAGCACTTCAACAGACAGAGATGATTCAAGAGCAAAGGAAGCAATGGCATAAAATACATATCAAGAAAAGGCAATTCAAAGTAGGAGCGGGCATTACTTTTCGATTCTAAGTACCAACAGATTCAAGGAAAATTGAGAACCAGATGGTTGGGACCCTATCAAATTGAACAAATATTTGACAATGGTTCTATTCAATTACTTCCCATTGATGGAAGCAATCAGAACACTCTTAGTCAATGGACATAGGCTGAAACTCTATAGGAAGCCTCCCACTACGAATGAATTTTTGAGGAAGATTGAAGCAGAGACAAAGAATTTGATCATATGGAAGAACTCAGTTCTTCTAAAATGATCAAATAACCAGATGATAGATCTGGAATAAAGGGAAGACGATGAAAACCTGTAAATGACGTTTTCCTCCAAATAAAAAAAAATCTCCCAAAAGTCAATTGAAAACTAGCAAATGGCGGTTGACCTCTTTTTGGCTAAGTTCAAATAAAGGAATTCTTTTAAATTCCATCTGTCTTATCTAATCATGTTTTGTTCCACTTGTAGGAATGATGAGTCATCATAACAAAAGGATTACATCATCAAGGACAGTAATTATGTCTTTTAACTCATTTAGGGTTGATTAAATGTTTACATGTGTGATGTGACTTAATTTAAAAGTAGGTATGATGAGTCATCTATTTATACATTATGATTACAAGTGTGTAATCATGAAATTGATTTGGATGGAATAAGTGGCGGCATGGTTATCATTAGTAATCATTATTACAAAAATCAAGTGAAATAAGTTGCAGAGATATTTTGAGGAAGGAGCAGTGAATTGAGTTTGTATTCTACAACAAAGAATAGAGAATTCAAAAGTTCCACAACTAATAACTGAGGTTCCACAACTAAAAACAGAGGTTCTATAGCCAAGTCATCGGCCCGCATCTAAGAAAAAGGGCATGCAACTAATTCACATAAAATAAAAAGAGACAAAACTCAAGCTGATATGGGGATTAAGAAGAAATCTGAACCAGAGGATGATTCCCAGCTGCTCGCAGACGAAGAAGTGGCATCCATCTTTGAGCATGCAAGATGGCTTGAATTCCTAAAGAAATTTTCAAGGCATAATGATGAATTGGTAAGAGAATTTTTCATAAACCTAGAACAATCCAGAACAAAGGTGAGAAATGTATTTATTCCTTTTTGTGAATATTGTAAGTAATGTGTCTAGAGTGCCCATTGTGCATGTCCCACAACCTGCCAAGGGGACTTTGAAAGAACTGGTTGAAGTCTTACTGTAAGAAGAATAATTTGAACCCTAGTACATCTATAATACAAAGAAAATCATAAAAGGGGTCAGAAGGGCTAGTTTTCCCAAACCCTTTGACAAGGTAGCATTTTGGATAGTAAAATATTTAACCTGTGATGGTCAATTTGGGTTTGTGGGAAAATAAGTCTTAAAAATGCTCATATATTTGAAGTATGGAGCCACCAAACCTGAGTACATAATAAACCTTCCAAGGTTTCTTTTTTATTCTATCTAGACCATGGCTTAGAGGTATTCCTGGGGTGTTGGGATAATTAGGCATCATGGTCTAATTCATTTAATATGCCAACACCATTTCTGTCAAAGAAGAATGGGGAAGAAATTTAGGACAAGTTTCTTTCCAAGTTCAAGAAAAAACCTAATATTATCAAAAGGACAATTCCAGCCCCATTCTCACCTCGGCTAATTTGAAATTGATGCCCTGTAGAAGGACGAGAGGAAATGGAAAGAGAAAAAATACCAAAAAGAAGAAGGTCGGTGAGAAAGATAAAAACAACAGAGCCTCCTGTACCTGTGAAGGAAATTCCTTCTTCTACAGCAGCTTCAGGGAGCCAATATTTGTCTTTGACGGTGATAGCTCACCCACACAAGAGCAAGAAAGAATAGTAAGAAGAAGCTCTAGAAGAAAATTCACGATTGGGCATGTTGAACTTCCCCAGATAAAAAAAATTCATAAGAGGTCAAGGGAAACCCCAGAAGAAAGGAGTGAGCAGGAAAGGATGGAAGAAAAGCTACTGACATTTTGGGCAGTATGGCCATGACTCCTCCTGAGCCAAGTCAAGCTGAAATGGACAGAGGAGAAGAGAGATTTGAAGATCAAGATTTTCAGGAATTGGCTGAACCATCAGTAGTGCCACATGAAGAAGAAGAGTTGGCATCCAGGATAAGAAAAGGAAAATTTCCTTTGATAGAGGAAGAATGCCCAACTCCTCAAATAATTTCAGAGGAAGAAGAAAGACAACAAGTTAAACAGGCTCTATTCTTGTCTAGAGCAGAGCTCATTATCAGAGAAAAAGATGAGGAATTGGATTTCCTCAAGCTCAAGTTGGAACAAAGGGAGATGCTCATTGGAGAGCTAACAACTCAGCTTGTAGCCAAGACTGAGGAATTATCAACAACCAAGGAACAACTGATAGAAAAAGAGGAAGAATTTTAGGCTTCCTAGAAAATAGAGTGTTGTGTCCACAGTCTCTGCATAGACTGAGTTGACCTATTTTCCTCTCCAACCTATGGAATGATACTTGCAGGGAGCTCAGAGAAGCCAAAACATTGAATGAAGAATTAAAGACCAAGATGGAGGAAGAGATGAAGGCAAGAAAGGAATGGGAAGAAAATTTTTATAAGGAGGAAGGAAATAAATATAAATGTCTTGCCAAAATTCATATGGTCTGTATTATGAGTGAGAAATTACTTTCTGCAGGAGGCCCTCTCCTGCATATAGTGTGTTTTTAGAAGAGCAATTCATTCATTGACAACTATCAAGGATTACATGTGGGCTTCCACATGAAATCAAAGATGAATTTGAATTCATGAAAGCTTACTCTCTCCATTACTGAAGCGAGTAAAATCTTATGTGTGAATTTTATCTTTGCAATTTTATGCTAGAGAAAAACACAAGATTTATGATCAACTTGAATGTAGGGAGAGCCATTTCAATGAATTTGTCTCTGTTTTGCAAAACCAAATTGCATGGAAGGAAAGGGAATATGAATTTTTATCTAAATCCGACTCCAAAAGTCTCTCATCGTCGAGAACTCATTATGGTAAACTCTTTGCCTTCGTCTCACATTTTAAAACTCATGCCTTTGATGAGAGATTCAATACACACTATCTTACCATTCTGCAAAAGAGTATAGATGTCTTCACCTCCTATGAGGAGGAAAATTTTGAAGATATTTATGAAGGATGATCAAAGAGGTGGGAACTCTTTCTTGTTTCCTTGAGAAGAAGGGAAGTAATTTCCCCAAAAATCTGATCGGAGTTTAGAAAGGGTAAAAGCATTATACATAATAACTCCCAAGTCAATGAAACCTACGGGAAAATATGGATGGGAATGTGAATAATGTCCCCTCTACTTCTCACCACCATGTATCCTTGGTAGAACAGAGAACCTCAAGACCCTACTGAATTTGAACAGTGGGAGAGGAAAATAGAAGGAGTAGGGTACAGTACATCCAAGTTTAAACATTAGAAAATCCAGTTTTAGCCATTTGATCTAAGCAATCAAATGGAATGCAGAACTTATAACCCCACTTTTGAAGAGTGAAGTTTTTAAAGGGACTTACAAACAAGTAAGTTTGGGGAAATGATGAGGCCAGAATATGTTTGATTAATGTATAATATATGATCTCATCTTACTCTCCTTTTGATTAAGTTTGATTGCATTGTGTGACTTTTAGTTGATCTAATATGAGTTAGGATGTAATTGTCTATCTTTTGATTGATTGTGATTCTAATGTTAAAAGCTCTAGAATTCCTAACAAGTGTGTGTTTGAATTCAGTTTTGTAATAAAATAGGTCTAAATCAGTCGAGGAAATGAAGCAAGAAGCGTTCAGTTTGTTTTCAGCAACATCTGTTCCTACACAACTTAGTTCCAAAACTTCCAAGCTAGTTTGAAACTTCATCACACAGTCATCATTTAGTTCGAAACTTTCGAGACTTGGTTATGGAACTCAGTATTTAGTTCCGCAGAATTTTGGACTTTGTTCGGAACTCCGGGTAGATATATACCGCACTAGATATATATATATATATATATAGAAATAGAGAAATAGAAGTAGAGAAGAGAAATAGTCTAAGTACTCAGATCCAGTACATTTGTAATTATGAACGTTTTATCAATAAAATAGCCATTCCTATTTGAGAGAATTCTAAGTTTTTAAATCCTGATTTGAGGAGGAGCAAGGGCCCACTCCCCCAAGGACCAAGATATTCATTTATTTGGTATTTATATTTCTTCAGCAAATAGCTTAGATCTGTTAATTCTGTATTGTTTTAATTCTTCCAGTTAAACTCTGTTGTATACTTGTTCCTACAGGTGTTTAGATAGATTTTTATATTTCTTGCAATTGTTTTCAAGCATTCTAAATTGAGTGTGTTTATTTCCAAAAGCAAGTGTGTTTACTTTTAGAAGCAAGTGTGTTTATTTTCCAGCAGCAAGTGTGTTTCCATTCTGCATGATGTGTTTCCTTTCAGCAAAGATTTCAGTGTGTTTACTTTCAACAAGTTTTCATAGTTTGATTTAAATAAGGTTTTACCAAGAAGTCCTTAAGACATTAAAGATATCCCCAGAAAATACAAAAATAAATACAGTCAACTACTAGATCGGTTAAAGTACTCTTGTTGCATATAGCTTTAGACACACCCCTGGTTTGATATGACATCAACAAGAAGTTGATTAAATGAAGGGAATGACGACACCCATAAATGGTGATGGTGATGATGATCTCATATTATCTCATTTTTTTCTTCATATTTTGATATTTATACGGCCTAAATAGGGGCTCATTCATCCCCTTAGATGGAAAAATTTATATATTAACTTAACTCTTACCTCACTTAAGACTGGTGTGGGTATATGTATTAAATTGAATCAAGATTGTTCTGTTCCAAGGAATAGTTGATAGTTGGTTGCATAATTGCATTTCTTTCAATGCAAAATGAACACTCAGTTCAACTATAATAGGTAGGACTGCTCTGCCATGTTCCTAATGATAGTAATTGCCATTTAAATGTATAGATAGAACCTTTCAATGTTTAACGTATCCCAATAGATAAAAAAATTATGATGTTCACCTTTCACATTGCACTTTGTACACATGCGACACTGGAAAACAACAACAAAACATGACCATTCGACCTACTTGTTGAAGGAAATGACCATTCAATTTGCATAACAGAGACTGGATGCATTGCATCATCTGTTGAGCATTCTCTCCCTTTTCATAATCTTTGTGTGCATTTATTGAAGCTTGAGAAAAGTTATCAAGGATTTCTCAACTCTAGCAAGGGGGCCTAAAGCCTCGTGGAATAGTTCTGATTAATCACACTGAGATTTGTGATTTCACCTCTATCTATTTTGGGTGACATAGGAGAATGTTTTCTACAACAAGGATTAAATGCCATGATATAAGTTGTTCCTACCATTATATCAGAGGAACATGTTTCTATAAAGTAGGGATTTAAGGCCATAATTATAATTGTTCATACCGTTAAATCAGAAATTTTGTCACTGTGGAAGTATTTCAATAAGTAACTGAGATGCTTACATTTGTTTGTTAAAAAGAGCTACATTGCATTTTGTGGTTGTTATTCGATTATGTAACACCGATAATTGGGAGCTTCTCAAATTTGTTTCTTAAAACATGCATGCCATTTTCTTTCACCTGTGTGGACTGAGATTAATTAGAAATGCATGTAGGGTTAATGTAAACATCTTTTGGTGCAGTCAAGATTAGAGAGCACTAAAGACAATCCTACCATAAGCATGAAAACACTCTTACATAGGACCGTTTAAACTAATTAGGACACAAATTCAACCAAGATCAAATACTCATGAGAAATACATATGCTTTAAAGGTTTCCCTAGAGCCTATAAATGAATAAAACAACATTAAAACATTGTTAGAGTCCCTATATAGGTTAGACAGTATCAAGACTGAATTCTAACATTTTTTCAAACAATTAGCTGATTTCTTCGATGGATTAAAACAACATTTACAATATGATACAAGTGATTCAGAAGGAACTTCATCTTTGTGCTTATGATATGCAAAAATATTTGTGCCCAAAGAAGATGTTTCTAATGGAAGGTGGGTGCTTATTCAAAACTTACTTTCATATCATTGTCAGTTTATGCTCATACCCTTGTATTTATAGAGATATTCTAAAATCGGTACTATTTTGTTATGGAAGATACAATGTTACATTTGGCAGATTGTAGAAGTGGCTTTGCTAAATATATATATTTTGGTTCATTATTTGTAACACATTCTCATGGAGTATTATAATTATAGATTACAGAAGACATGAACATCCTCATGAAGCATTGACTCTATTTCACCAAATGCAACCAACAGGTAGCCAACCTGAATATCAGTTCCCCTTTGCTAGCATACTGCCAACCTATGTCAAAACAGGGGATGGACATTCACCAAAGAATAATAGATACAAGAATTTTTCCAGACTCCACAACCTTTGCCATCATCATCCCAACTGTGCCGAAATGGGAGCTTTAAAGCAAGACATGGACATCCATCAAAGTATAATGGAAAGTTGATTTTTGTTAGATGTAGTTGCAAGTGTCGTGGTAGACATGTATGCAAAATGTGGAAGCATACACAAGGCATGTGAATTGTATGATAAAATGCCTCAATGAGATGTGATCTCATGGACTTAAATGATTACAGGATATGCATAAAATGGGTTTGTTGAAAATTCCTTCAAAACTTTTAGGCGAATGCATTTGGAAAGTGCAAACCTAGCCTCTAGACCTTTTCAAAGATACTCCTTTCTATACCAATATGGGATCCTTAACACAAGGTATGAACATCCATCAAAGTATAGTGGAAAGTGTATTTTTGT
Source organism: Taxus wallichiana var. yunnanensis (assembly GCA_018340775.1). Taxonomy (NCBI): domain Eukaryota; kingdom Viridiplantae; phylum Streptophyta; class Pinopsida; order Cupressales; family Taxaceae; genus Taxus; species Taxus wallichiana. The sequence continues at coordinate 424,458,291 of CM031234.1, read as the reverse complement.
TTTCAAAATTCCTCAAAGAGATGTGGTCTTACAGAATTCCATGATTGTCGGATATGCACAAAATAGCTCGACAATGATGCTCTAAAATCGTTGAGGTAATAAAGAACTCTGGAATGTACCCTAACCATTTAAGCTTTGTTTATATATGCTTGCATATTTTGTCTCATTTATGTTTCTTGGAGAGGTAATATATTAAAGCACTTAGTCATTCTTTCAATCTATTTTGACGTCAACACTTTACATTCTCTACATTCTTGAGAGTGAGTGTTAGCAAACTTGCATGTCTCACTTGCATTTGAATTCGATTATTACACAACTAACTATTATTTAACATCCCTTCCGATGCACTTTGCAACATTTGTTTTGGCTTTAATAGAAAATCATAATTGTCAATCACGCCCCTTATCAACATCAACTGCAAAAGTAATAACTATCCCTCTAAATCAAATAACATATATCGTTCGACATTCACATTGCATTGTATACATGCGATTGCTAGTAATATTTATTCGTGGTGTCATTTAGATGGAACATATATATTAATATTTTTAGATTAAGTAAGAAATAAATTTTCAAGTGATGTTAAATGAACATTAAATTTTAGATTAGTTATTAAATTTTAATTACTTGTAATTATTGCAATCCATTGCCATCACCTTGATTATTTTGAGAGTAGTAAATATGGCATTAATAAAGTTGGTAATTAATGGTCAATCATTAAATTCTAATGTGTGAAGTTTAATATACTTTACAATGGTTGCAAAATAAACTATATCTAAGAGACTTAAGAATTGACTAGTAATTGTGTTGAATTCCATGTTGAACAATTTGGATAATTTATCTCTAAAAAGATTTGAGAATATTTTAAACCTCTTTGTTTTCAATTTACTAGTTTGCCATTACACCACAACTCATTGGCTAAAATAGTTATTTTCTCTTTATTGCTAGAATTGATTAATAATTGTGCTAAATTCCAAGTTGAATGCTCACATTTTGAACCTTGCATCTTAATTTTCTAATTAAATTATTTGCGAAGCCTTCAACTTAAAATAAAAATAAAATACATTATTGGATCATAATTGGGCTTAACCTCACATTGATGATAATTGTGAGACAATGGTGATTTTTATAGGATTTGGTTAGAGATATATTATGTCATACACATGCACACATAAAATATTCACACATCACATTACTACATTCTATTTGATAGGGATATAAATACAAATAGATCTCCTACTTTCTAGGAGTTGAACCTGAACACCCCACTATTTACTCAACCTCACATGTTAGAGATATATAATGTAATACACATGTACAAAAATACTCACACAACTCAAATTATTAACCGGGACATTATCGACTAATGTAAATTAAATAAATTAAACCTCTTCTATATGTAATAATTCTAAATTTCCCAACATTTTTCAAGACAATCAAATATGAAGTGGAACACTCTCAATTCATCATACTTACAAACCGTAATATCAAAATTAGGGTTAGTTTAATTATGATTAATCACTATGTAAAGATGATGTAGAATAAAAATACAATAAATTTGTAGATCCTAAAACACGTTTTGATCAAATATGAAAATAAACAAACTCTAGTTAAGATAGATTAAAAGTTAGGATTAAGGTTTAGGATCATATTCACCCAAATAGGTTGTGACAAAGTGACAATGATATGGTTACGGAGGAATGAACTATGTAGATTTTGTAAGTGCACATGTAAAATCTAGAGTGATAAAACCGAGTCCAAGGCATGTTTTCTTGGATGGGGAAAAACATCTAGGCATTTTTGTCCTTTGCGGCCAATTTTTCCCTTTGTTATTTTGATCTGGATTTGAGTTTTGATAATTGAATGCTCTGTGTCTTTAGGTTCGGATTTGTGTTTAGATGTTTGTGATTGTGCTTCTTGTGTACAAGGAAAACTGAAACAATGAAAGAAATAAATAATGCAAACCTTTTTTCAAGCTCTCTTGCAACCTCAAATGAGATGGTTGAAGTGTGGAATGGAGTACCACACTTGTTGAATCTCCTTGAATGATTTGGTTATGGATGCTCCAAACTTGGTTCCAAATGGAAGAAGGATGTGCTATGAGAAATGGATGATCAAATGGGAAGCCTCATGGCGTGCAAATTCAAATGGCAAATTGACAGAGTAATGTTGCAAATGCCTTAAGCTTCCAAGAGATGAATTGTGAAGGAAAGAGCCTCTTATTTATAGCTAAAGGAGAGGCCATGGATTGTGGATCAAAATTTGAATAAGTTGCATGTTAATGAATGCATTTTCCTAATTTAGCAAGTTGATTTGGTCTGTGTAGTTGGTTGGTTTGAATAAGAATTAAAGGGGAAATGAATTTGAATAGTTGGCTCTTGAATTCTTCAATTGTACATGTAATTTTGCTTCCACCTTTATAGGGTTCTAGAACTTGAGTGGAGTGAGCTAGTGAAGTGGAGTTGAGTGGGAGGTGAGTGGATAAATAGTTTTTTATTTTATTTAAATAGATAATTAAATTAGCTAAGGAGTATAAGTGTATAGTTTATGCATGATATAATTAATTAAATTAATTATAATGGGATGTGAGTGAATTCTAATGGAATGTGGGAGGATAATGGTCTAGGATGCATTCTAGAACTAATTTGGCACATTGTGCAGAGATAGGAATGATTAGGAATAGGTATGTATTTTTAGGGTGTCTACATTTGCCCCTCTTTAAAGTGTTATTACAAAGTAATAACATTTTAAAGATAGTAGACACATGTAGATCAATGAGCGGATGATAGGAAGTGTGGTGGACTGCTTGATTTGCTTCGGTGAAACATTTAGATGGCCCAACAAGTATGAATGCTTTATTTTCCCTAGTGAATCATTTAGATGCCCCAACGAGTATAGATTATGCTAAGGGAGTGCCCCTCAAGTGGATGGGTGACAATAAAGTGGTGGAAAACTATTTGATAAGAGGAAGGATGATGCTTATAAGTTGAGAGTGATTAGAAGGATGATGGGAGTGATTTTTCTCATAGCTTGAGCTTCCATTCAAATATTATATTTTAGAGCAACCTTTTTTTTTTTGTTGCACAATAGATTTGGCACCATGATTATGAAAGAATCGTGATGTTTAACCCATTATGTGCATAAACAAACACACACACAACAACAAAAGATAAAACATAAAACAAACCCAATATACATAGTAAATGTATACACCATGGCTATAAATGAACCAAGATGATAACAAAATACTTGTAATTGGTCCAAGGAAAAAAAGATAAAAATAAAACAAACCCAATATACACAAAGTAAAAGTATGCACCATGGCTATAAATGAACCAAGATGATAACAAAATACTTGTAATTGGTCAAGAAAGAATAACAACAATGCAACACAATTGTAAATAAAGACAATTAAATATGCCCCTAATGTGTTCCAAAATGATATTTGAGCATATTTGGATGCCCCAAAGCAAGAATTCATGCAAGGGGATTTGATCATATTGAAAGAGTGGGGTCAAGTGACACTCTTTGTTGGATCCGCATTGAAGATTAATATGAGAGTGAATGGGTCATTTCCCCAATAAGGATGCATACAAGGGAGAAAATGAGAGTCGAGATTTCCCTAAGCGAGGATGCACGCACGAGAGAAAATTGAGTTGATTTTCCCCCAAGCAAGGATACATGCCAAGGGTAAGATGATTTGTTTTTCTTAGTCGTAGAATAGTTGGAACGATCATTAGGATATGAGTTAAAAATTTTATTTTGTTAAGTTGATATTGTGGGATTTTTTTTTGTTTTTGTAAAAACAATAGATTTCTTGGTTGTATGAATGTTAAGGATTTGTGATTATTTGATTTTTTTATATTTTTGAATCGGTAAAAGGGTGCATTGTCTAAAATCATGTTCAAACAATTGTAAACATTTCATTCCATTGGAAGAATGTAGATGATATAGTGATAGGATGTCTAACTCCACTCTTGACTCCACGCAACTAGTAAGATGTGAGGGCTCAACATCGAGAGCCAAGAAGGACATGAGACAAAGGAGATAGTGATATGAAAATGAAGATGATGGATGCAAAGACACAAGGTGTAATAATAATCCATTTGGGAAAATGTGACTCATCTCCAAGTAAATATTATCTAATCTATTCCAAGATTATTTCACTTTATAGGTTTTGATTAGACTTAGATCCATTGATGGCTTACTGATTGAAAATATTCGATTGAAGGACTAGTTGTCTCTCTTAACATGAGCAAATAAATTTTTCTTTGGATTTTTGTGATTAAGCACTTGTGATTGAGATTTCCTGAAAGCTTTATTTTTGTTTGATTTGTAGAGGGACCCCCTACATCTTGCCCCATGCCACCAGTAAGAGGCAAGGGCTCAACACCAAAGACAAAACATAGGCAAGTAATGTTACATTCTTCCTTTCCCAGTCTCACACTACTAGTAAGAAGTGTAGGTTCAACACCAAAGGCTATGAAGGACGAGAGGTGTAATAATTTACATTTTTTATATTTTTGTTTGATTTTTCCTTGTTTTTGAATAGTTCTTATTGGAAAGGAACGTTTTCCCCCAAATCTCAACCTCATGGGATCGATAGGATGCAAGGGTTTAACACTGTAGACTGAGATGGGTGGACAAATGATCTGGGTAAATAAGTTTAGTTCTTTTTGTTAAAGAGAGAGCTTGTTTGGAAGGAGGATTTGCCATCAGTAAGCTTCTAGACAAGACCATAGGTAAAAATATCTAAAATGGTAGAAACCATAACAAGGATGAGGTACACAATGCCTAATAGGAACAAGATTAACTTGTGTCTTATAGGTAAAGAGTGTGAAGATATGATAATGTTATGATTGAGATATCCGTTAATGGATGAAATAATTAAAACTATTTTTAGATGAGTTGATGGTACAAGCGACCTCCCCTAGTGTGGAAAGTACCCATGGATAAGTAGTTTTTGCTTCTACATTTTTATTTTCATATAATGCTTGGATGAAGTGTTGGCTATGGGATATTTTTCATTTCTTTTTACGCTTTTATTTTTTTATTTTTACGGATTAGGGTTGGAAATGGACTCATCATTTTGGAAGAGGTCCATGGTTATGTGAATTGAATGGTCATGATTTATGAGACTTGGGTGGACAAGGTCTAATTCAACGGAGTAGATAGAAATATTCTCAATGAATATGTGATTTGATTGGTCTTGATTTACGAGACTTGGGTGGATGAGGTCCAAGTCAATAGAGTAGATAGAAATATTCTCAATGAATCTATGATTTGATTGGTCCTAATTTACGAGACTTGGGTGAATGAGGTCCAAGTCAATGGAGTAGATAAAAAGATTTTCAATGAATTTATGATTTGATTGGTCTTGAGTTACGAGACTTGGACGGATGAGGCCCAAGTCAACAAAGTAGATAAAAATAATTTCAATGTATAAGGATTTAATATAGATGATGTTGGGATTCAAAAGGTCATGAGAACTAAATGAGAGGATTGGATTGTTTGATGAAATATTTGCGATTAAATCTTGAAATTGGTTTATGTTGATACCCTTAGGCACACATGCATCATGGATTTCATGAGTAAGGATATCTTGAAACGTAGGTGATGTTGTGGTCAAATCCATGAGATGAATTTGTGGATATGTCTTATATAATTATTTGATAATGTCATTGGAATTAGATGAATATTTTACATTTGATGACTGTTATGGAACAACAATAGAGTTAGGATTGGACATTTGAGGTATCGTGGACGATGTCCAAACCTGTTCTTGGAATGTTGCGAGATAAAGGCTAGGAATGTAAATTTTGATGGTAGCTACCCACCGTGAGGCATAAGATCTAGTGATGAAATTATATAATCAAGCTCAACCTTGTTCGATGATTGGCCCTTATCATTAGATTTTTCATTTGTATCATGAGTTGAAAAGGAGTCTTGAATCACTTCCAATTCTTCATTTGGCGTGGTTGTATTAAAAGTGTCTTCGACTTCAATGTATCCATTGTCAAGTAAATTTTGGATGTAATGACATAATTTTGAACAAAAATCCATAGGATGGTTGCTGATGCGGTGATATTAACAATATTCGATTCGTTATACCATGTAGGTTTTGGTTCCTCTTTTGTGAGGGTTTTGTGAGTGGATAGGTTACCATTTTAGCTTCGCTAATTTATGGAGGACACTTGAAAGGCTTTCTCTAAAAGGCATACATTGTCGTCTTTTGATTTCATGTGGAGTAGTTTCTTGACTACGGAGTATGATTGTTTGTTTACTTGATTGATGATTTAGAGGATTTTTTATGAGGCCTTTTGCAATAAGAGATCTCTCAATTTGAGTTCCCTTTTTAATTACTTCTTCAAAGTTGTTTAGACAATGCATTTGCATTTGGAATGAGAGTTTTGAATGAATATTTGTTATGAAAATTCCTATCAACCATTTTCAGGTATAAAGCAATGATATCGGTTTCATAATCCCTCGCCTTCGCTAAAGGAAGGAGGCAGAAGTTTCATTGTTCATTTACCTTTTTTGCAAAGGTCTATAATGGTGAGTTTTTTTGACATCTCATGAAGTTTGTCTAGAAAATTTTCATTAAATGTGTTGCATGTGGCCGTCATTGTTTATTGAAACCTATGTTTGATTTGATCAAAGGCTAAGCGTGTTTGAGATCAAATCGATGGATATTCAATTTGCGATTGGTTTTAAAGTATGTTAGGACTAATTTGATGATTTTTTCTTAACTTTGGATTAATTGAATACCCAAATGATAAGACTCTTAATTTGGTTTGGATTACTTAGTACATGAATAAAGGGAATATTCAACGTATAAAGTTTAGATTTTGGTTTGATTTTGCTTAGTATGTAAATAAATTGAATATTCAATGTAGGTTTGGATGTAATTTATACTTGCTTAATACGTGAATAAAGTGAATATTCAACGCATAAGGTTTTAGATTTTATTCATGATTCAATATATAAGGCTCTTGATTGAGTTTAGTTTGATGTGGTTTAATATGTGAATAAAGTGAATATTCAACGTATAAGGGGTTTGATTCGATCAAATGTGCTTAAACAATGGATAAAGTGAATATCCAATGAAAAAGGCTTAAATCATGAGATGATTTGATTTTCTTAAGTCTAGGATTTTTGGTGAAATCAAAGACTAAGGATAAGAGAATGGTTTGATTTGATTTTGATAAATTTGTGGAACAACATTGAATTAGTTGGCCCCAATTTTCCAAACTTCTCATGGGTTAGGGAGATTCTCTCACTAATGTTGTATGAATGAGTACACACACAAGAAAACTTTTGATTATAGACTATACCCCTCAATCAATTAAGAATGGGGCCATTACCATAGACAACCTTTGGTTTTACTCATGAGTAATACTAGTCTATCAAGGAATAGGGCATTGCCCATTTCGTTGGCGATTCTGATGAAACTCAAAGTAATTGCTATGGATGCATGAACCTTCAAGCTAGGCCTTTTTACCTTTGCAAAGTTACGGTTGATGCATGTGTGTGAGACGTAAACCAATCCCTGCCGCTCGATGAGGTGGCATATTCGAGAGAATCTTCACACTTATGGGTCCATTGAGCATATTTAAGGTTTGCGCAAGAATGCAAAGTGTGCAAAATAATCCCGGTCCCCAATAAAAGGAATATTCTATAGAATATTGTAATCAACGAGTAGGTGTGTCTTGCAAGATTGCACTTTGTAAATTCACATCACATATGCAAGAGTGAAAATGCACTTTAAGCCCCAAATCCCGAAGGACACACATGGCACCTTATTAACACAATATGGTGAGCGAGCATCCCTATAGAGACAACCTTTTGGAATGGTGACAAGTGAGAATTTCCTTTTCCATCAGGTTTACTCAGAACAATATACCTACGTAGATATGTGAATATCACGGAAGACTCCTACCTCGTTTCACGTCCATAATTTTGAGAGACTATGGCACAAGGCCAAGAGGTTTTACCACCATCCCTATGGGTACATAAGTTATACTCCACACCTTTGCATGGATGTGCATGCGCATGGTATGTCCATGAAGAACTAAAAAGGGAAACAACAAACTAGTGTGAGATGACTGTAGGTATGATTCAAACTTTTGATTAGTTTTCTACTAAGCCTTCAATCCATGAAGCATTGCAAACCATGAAGTGCATAACATTGGGGGATAACGCAAAGGCTGAAGAGCTCATGATATAATTGTTTAGTGAACCTAATTTTGAGGTGCACCTGTATCTTGAAGAGATAAACGACATACAAATGGGTCGCGCTAGAAGAAGGAAAAAGAAAAAGGTAAATTGGTATACATGATTAATGATGAAGAATTTGAAAACTTGGGTGTTAGCCATATTGAAGGTGTGTGCAAGGTAATGGACAATGTGGAAGAAAAGGCACACAGGTACCATGCTCCTATGAAAATGAAGAAGGTTGACATTGGCGCAGAGGATGTGCCCAAGGAGGCCATAATTTGTGACTATTGGTCAGAGAAAGAAGTACCAAAGATTATTGAACTCTTGCGTGAATTCCATGACTTATTTCCATGGGGTTATCATGACTTAAAGGAGTACACCCTTATTTAGGTGAGATGAAGATCAAGCTGAAAGAAGGTGCACGTCTAATTAGGAAGTGACATTATTTGATGAATCTAAATCTCCGTTTCAAGGTGAAGGAAAATATTGATAAGATGCCCAAGTCCTGGAATTATTGAGCCAATTGAAGAATTTGAGTGGGTTAGCCCCATGGTTATAAGAATTAAGAAGGATGGAAGGATAAGAATTTGTGTGGATTACAGGGAACTCAATGCTTCATGTGTAATTGATCATTTTCCCACCCTTTTCACCGAGGAAATCCGTGAAAGAGTTGTCAGTGAAAAATATATTCTTTCACAGATGGTTTTTCAAAGGCTATCACGGATGTGCATCGTGAAAGAAGAACATAAGAAGATGACTTTCACCACTGAATGGGGAATTTTTACATATACAATTATGCCTTTTAGATTAAAGAATGCACCAACTAGTGTTCTCGTGCATTGTTGTGCATGCCTCTCAAGTATTTATTCAAAAATTCTTGTAAGTGTACTTGTATGATTGGATGATGTATGGCTTAGTCAAGGATCATTATGATAATCTTAGGCTCATGTTTGAGAGGTGAAAATACTTAAGTATCTCTCTCAATATTAAAAGCGTATCTTTGTTACACCTTTTGGAGCTTTGCTTGGGCACATCATTTGCAAGGAAGGATTATTGGTAGACCCAACAAATATAGTGTGATTTTGGGTTTTGAAGAGCCTACTAATTAGAGTGAAGTGCATGGAGTTTTAGGGCATCTGGCTACTACAATAAGTTTATCAAGGGATATCCAAATATTTCCACACCCACGGAAGATTTTCTCAAAGCTAAAGGGGAATTTTATTGGGGTGACACGCAACAACAGGCGTTTAAAACATTGAAGGAGAGGCTTACCATTGCAATGAGTTTTTGCTTTCCCTCATGGGACAAACCATTTAATGTACATGTTGATGCCTCGACATGATGATTGACACGAGTGTTGGAAAAACCAGGGCAAGAAATTTAGGATCATCCCATTTGATTTGCAAGTAGAAATTTGACATCTCAGAGAGGAAAATTACACAACCATTGAGCGCGAAGCCTTGTCTATGTGTAGACACCAAAATTGGGTCACACTTCCCTAGGTCCCTCGAAAAATAACCAACTCAAACACACTCACCTAACCATGGCCCCTTTCACCCCACTCTAATATTAATTTAATTAAATTAATCCATGTCCTCACAATATCCATTATTTAAAATATCCTAATTGGATAATGCCCACACCACCACCTCACCTATACACCTCATCTAGCCACCTCACCCTAAGACCTATTCTTAGTATGTTGCCATAACTAACTAAGACCTACCTAAACCCTAAAAATAAAAGCCTACATTCCCTCTAACCACATTCCCTCTCGTTAGAAAGGAAGCTTTCATTCTAATCCGTGAAGAAAACAAATGAGATCCCATTAAATCAAGAGGATCTACCAGTTTAGTAAACCTAGGGAATCCCACCCTAACCGACACGATTACCTAAACGCGCCGCTATCAACCTGGAACCACCATCGGTTACCATTTAATCCCCAAAACAACCTTATTTTGAGGTTGGCACATTTTTTGAGAGCAAGAGATGAAACCAGAGCTGCATGCAAGTAGAACCAACATTCGTACATGCATCAGAGCATCCACAACCAACACCAAAAGCAATCATAGAGCCATTTTCCTTCACGGGAGCATCCAAGGAAGCGCCAACACCCCACCAAGTTCCTTCCATTTAATCACCCGCTATTTCCAACCAGACAACAAAATCGCATACAACAATAAGTGTTTTGTTAACCAACACTTGTCCATTGTCATTTTGGTAGACTCTTTTACCTCTGTTATTGGTTTCTACTCCCATTCCCATTCCCCCACCATTTACCTCCATGCAAACTTGACCATTCCTTCACCCACTCCATTGAACTGTTCATACCTAGATTTTAATTACCCCTAAGTATACCTAAGACCCACACAAACCTTGTCATAGCCCTCTCCATTTCCATTTAGTTTTGGATCTGCCCTCACATCAATATTTTATTAAGCTTCCTATACCCCAACCATACCGATGCCGGCTACCCACAACCATCACCGGTTAACCTAAACCGACACCGGTCATACCAGACCGACGTCAGTCTCTCGTGTTTTTACCCTCAGACCAAGAACAGAGCTTAAAACCTCCACCAAATACCCAAAAATCCTGTAAATGCAGGACTCACGACCAAGAGTATCAGTCGTGACAGAGAGACCTTGACCATCGATTCAATCATAAGCTTAACATTGTTGTGAGAAAATTTGCTTATTGTAGTTGAATGAGACACCTAAATTATTTTAACTACCATAGGATTTCCTTTATTGTTAACATTGAGTTGTTTTAAATAGTGGATTGACAGCCATCTAGGGAGTATTGCACTTCCCGGATCTAGCCTACACTAGGCAGTCCACTGCATATATTGTTTAAATTTTATTTGGTGGTCTTGTTTTCTATTTCAGGTAGTTCCTCCAAGCCAAAAGGAAGCTCTCACGATCATCTGTGGATCAAGAAGTCATACGTGTGCAACAACCTACAACCAACATTTTAATAGGTATTCCTCCTAGCCCTTTACCCTTATCTATTTCGTTAATATTCAAAGAAATGCTCTAGAATCAGGTGAAACATTGGAGCACGACTTCTACAACTATCATCAAGTAAAAGGTCATAGTGATGAAATTACATCACTTTTAAGAACATTATTCGGGAAATGATTGAAAAAGGTGAGTTAACCTTGGATAATCCTAACACACCTGCCAATCAAAACCTACACATCTTCAAGAAACCATTTCCTAATCATTCCCATTCTTTTGATCAAATCGAAGAGACCTCAATGCATGATAGCCATACCCGTGAGGTCCATGCTATTTTCAATGACACACCCGTTGCTTCCCAATTACCTCATATTCCTTCCATAGAGGAAATCCTAGCCCAAAGTCCTCCACCTACACTTGAACCCACTTCACCTACTCCTCCACCCACAGAGGAGCACCCTTTGTCTCCTCCCTCACCCATGAAGGAGCCTCCTATTAACATCAAGACCATTTCACCTTTGGCTTCTCCACCTAGAGATCCGTCACCCGCAGTACCTCTCCAACCCATGGAAGACATTTTTTATCTCCTCCACCCACAGAGGAGCACCCATCATCTCCCCACCTATCAAATATCCAGTAGAAATGTCTTTTCCTCTAGGTGACCATTCTCCATCAGTTACCCAAGATCATGCGAACTTACTTTCGGCTCTCTTATCCACAAAATCTGAAGTTAGCAAATTCCTCGCTTCTAAGACACATTTACGGGAATCACCATTGGATCCTCATCAACCTCACCCACTTTGAAGTACTATTCTCATGCTTAGCCGACCACTGGATTATGTGGATAGAGCCTTACTTTGGGGGTGTCTTCTACTTCCTATCTCAACACAAATACAGATGTCACTTGATGACACTTCCACTATCTACCCAAAGATATTTCAGCCGATCGAACCAAACACAACCATAACTATCCCAAATTCTTCCACGATACCACTCATGGCTCAACTCACACGCCACGCATAACCCAACATGCATCTACATCCAAACCCATGACTACATCATCTTCCTTGCCTAAACCTATTACTACCTTAGGGGTCATCCCAACCGCCAACCTTACTCATCCACCCATCAAATTAGATTTAGCTACATCCTCCAAAGCTAACACCAAGCTTAATTCGACACCCAAATAGAAGAACCCATCCCATAGATCTCATACTCCAACCTCACCGATCACACCTTCATTACCTTCACCCCTTCCATCCGTCTTAGGACCTCGCCTTCCAACATGGTTAAGAAACCTCCACCCATTGGTACACTAAAAACAACAGCCCATTCCGCCTCGCAAACCTCTAACATACCCAAGTGCCCGACACGACTTCCACCCACACCTGCAACATCTTTACCACCCATACCTCCAATACCATCAATAACTTCTTCACAACCCATGACACTTTAGTCTCTTTCCCTCACACCTCCTACACGACCCACGCCATCTACCTTCACAACACCTCGGTTATCCCCGTGGGTAACTCACCCTCTTCCACCATCCAATTTTCCCTCTAGATCTCGTGCGCCCGTATCACCTTTACCCAAGAAGGTGCAACCTAAAGACAAAAATTCGCTACCCTCTAATAAGGTAGTCAAACCAACCACACACTCTCTTTCCAGTTCATCTACCATACCCCTACCCAAGAAAACACGACCAACACCTAAGACCACACTAGCACCTAAAATTGTGGCTTGACCTACTCCCCCTCATGTAAAGACCCTTCCTCTACAGTCAGCCGCACCTACACCCAAACCCACTTTCACTTCCCATTGTGATCCACTAGCGGGATCCTATGCCAAAATCTTAACCAACCTCCTTGAAACTTTTGTCATCACATTACCGCCTCTTAGACCTTATGACCCTCTCAAACCCAAACCAAAGGGGTTTGACGACACCAAAATTTGTGCCTACCATCGTGTGCTAGGACACGATGTAGAGAACTGTAAGGCTTTGAAAACCGTTCTTATCTAGTTATGTCCTCCTGAAGAAAAATTTGACGATGATGATCTTCTCGATGAGGACCCCATTTCACTAGTACCCATTCCCATAGTTCTTCCCTCATTACCTACTCAAAGCAACCAAGACCTCCACCCCACAACTCTTAGAGCCACCCCCAAGATTTGAAATTAACATGGTTCGCATCAGAGAACTCATTAAACCTCCACCCTAATGTCGGTGAACTCATCTCACAAGGTTCCTTCCTACCACTTGGATTTTTCCCTTCCTATCGTTATACCTTTCATGGCTCACCTACTTCACCTACCTCCCCACCTCAGATCAACATGATCCATGTTACTACCCACGCCTAGAAGGATAAAGGCAAGGAAAAGGCAACCGACCCACCAACCAATCCTATACCCAACATACCATCTGCACCCACACCTAAAATCACTATCCACGGCCCCACATATCCTATTTCTAATGGGGTTACACATTACACGATGCTCAAACAACTACACCAATCCCCCCTCAAAATGTCCCTATATGACCTCATCCAAACCTCGAATCCCATTGTCAAGCTCTCATGGAGGTTCTTCAGTCTATTGAGGTCTTACCCAATGACCCTACACCCATGGCCTCCATTATTACACCTCATCATGTAGCCTCTCTCACCAAATTACCACCTTCATCTACACCTCCACCTACTCACCAAGTAGCTGCACTCAACTTCTCAGATGAAGAGATCACACCACACCAAACCGATGACCTAGATCTGGCTCTCTTCATCTCCGTCCACATTGATGATATATGTGTACGACGTGTTATGATCGATGGGGCGCTAGCATTAATATCATCTCCTCCCATGAATTCACCCAAATACACATATCTCGACAATTGCATGCATAAACATCCCATCATGTTGTGTTTATTTAATGACACTATCACCTCTACACTTGGCACCATCATCCTCCATGTTTGTGTAGGCCCCGTACTATTCTAGAGTTATTTTATGTCTTGGGGGAAGTTTCAGTATAGCCTTTGTGCTTGGTAGACCTTGGATTCATGTCATGGGTTGTGTTCCTTCCACTTTGCATTGTTGTGTAAAGTTTGAGCATGAAGGACACACCTATACCATTCCGGTGACCCATCACCCTTCGAAACCTGCAACATGCTTTACTCGACCCAATGACATACTTATACTCATTAAAACGTCTACTGCATGACCACCGCCTCTTCACCTACACCTCCACTCACCAGTGCTGCCACTACCTTGACCACACCTACATCTTCCATTCCTACCACTGCCACAACCTCCATGGCTGACCCGTCAGACTCCTAATCAATTGGCTCCACCTCGATCCAATCTCTAACACATCGTCTATCCCAACTACCCACATATCGACCACCGATCCCTTAGAAAGCATTTTTCAACGCCTCACTCTGGGGGAGTATCACCTATATAGTGTTAACACATTCCTTACTCCACAAGAGTATGGAAGTCTTCACCAACACCCTTCTAGGATCACTGTATAAGAGAGCACCTCCTTTATGGTCCTCCCCACCTTAATACCAATCTCACCTATGTGGGACTTGACACTACCACTTATACACACGAACCACCATCAAAACCCGCCCATTTTCTCGCCGACCTCCACCACTCACCAATCGCTTTTTTGCCCACACCTTCCTACACCGATGTGCATGGAAGGTTTTTGGTTTTGGTTATTATGAGCTAGTTGTCATCCTGTTATTCCATGTACTACCTATAAACATAACGACCGTAGTGGTATCGGCTTTACTGAACCACCTACCAAGAAGGCCCGCATTGAACTCATTGAGGACATCAACCCTTCTCCACCTTCTTCACCCGCTCCACCTTCTTCACCACCATCACCACCTTCATCGACGGAGTTGATGGATCCAGAATCCATTCCTCCTAATTTTTTTCATAAACACCATTTCCTTGGGGCCTTTGACTTATCAATGCGAGGGCGAGGCTCCCTCCTCTCTTCCCTTCCTGTACCCTGAAATGATCGATGACGATACACCTTCGATTAATGTCGTTCAATGTCAAGATGATGAATCTATAATCACCTACCTTGGTGCTGAAGAATCATATATTCATTGGTCATTACCATCTAAGATGTAAACCATGTTGAACAAATCAACTATCGAAATCAACATCCATACTCAGGACAACCCACACATTCTAAAGATTGGCCAATCTTTGGATACTACTGAACAGGAAGCCATTACTTATTTTCTCAAAGAGCATAACTATGATTTTGCTTCATCTTACACATATATGCTTAGTATTGACCCCACCATAGTGGTCCACAATATCGTAACCATTCCCGATGCCAAACCCGTAAAACAAAAGCTGAGGAAAATGCACCCTCACATTGCTCTTCTGGTCAAAGAAGAACTTCAGCATGTTCTTTATGTGTCCTTCATCTTACCCATTGATTATACTTGATGGATTTCTAACATTTTCCCTATCACTAAGGCAATAGGGGGACTTCACATTTGCATGGATTTCTATGACCTTAACCTAGCTTTCCCGAAAGACGAATTTCCTCTACCCGGTTTTGACCAACTAGTTGACCTTATCGCTGGTCACGAGATGCTATCACTCATGGATGGTTTCTCAAGTTATAACCAAATATTTCTTACCCCAGAAGATCGACATAAAACCGGATTCATCACCCCTTAGGGGACCTTCGCTATCGATTCATGCATTTTGGCCTTAAAAACGCTGGTGCTACATATCAACGAGCTATGACTTACATCTTCCATGACATTACGCATCGTATAATAGAAAATTACGTGGATGACCTCCTTGCCAAACCCAAACACCATTCCGAGCACCTCGCCGTCCTAAAGACCATCTTTGACTACCTCATTAAGTATTGTGTTCACCTTTAGCCCAAGAAGTGTGTCTTCGTAGTTCTCTTGGGAAAACTCCTAGGATTTATCGTCTCCTTACATGGTATAGAGGTTGACCCTGCTAAGGTCAAGGCCATTCTTGAAATGCCTCTGCCCACTAACCTTAGGAAGCTCCGTAGCCTACAAGGTAAGTTGTAGTCTATTCGCCGTTTCATTTCGCAATTGTCGATCGGTGTCAACCCTTTCATCATCTTCTCAAGAAGGATGTCTCCTTTAAATGGGATGATGATTTCCACAATGCTTTTGCGGCCTTAAAAAAATACCTTCTTCAACCACCCATACTCATTCCACCTAAAGACGATCAACCCTTCTACCTATACATCTCAGCTACTGATCACTCCTTAGGGGCCATGCTCACTCATCACGATGAACAACACAGGGAGTAGGTGGTTTATTACATAAGTTGTACTCTTTTGGACTATGAAACCCGATACACCCATGCTGAAAAACTTTGCTTAGCCTTAGTCTTCGTTGCCACAAAACTCCTCCATTACCTACTCAACCAGAAAACCTTCGTCATTACTAACACCGACCCCTTACACTTCATGTATGTCAAACCTTACCAAAATCAATGTGCCGCATGCTAGATTATGCTTTTGGATGACCTCAACCTTGAATTCATCCATCAAAAGTACATCAAGGGCCAAGATATCACCGATCAATTGGCCGACGCACCTATTTCCGTGGACCAACCCTCTAACTTTAACTTTCCAGATGAGTCAATTGCTACCCTTTCTCTGGATGAACCCGCTTACCAAATGACACTCTTCTTTGATGGTTCCAAGTGTCAGTGTGGGGGTGGGGATGGTGTTATCCTCATTCTACTTGATGGTGAACCCATGCCTTTGTCTTTCAAACTCAATTTTGATTGTACAAACAATATTGCCAAATACGAAGCACTCGTATTAGGTCTCCAAGCTGCCTATGCCTTAGATGTTAAGTCAATCAACATCTTTGGTGATTCTCAATTGGTCGTAAACCAAGTCAATGGTATATACCAATGTCGTAATGAGATAATTCAAAAGTATAAACATCATGTGGACATACTTTTGACCACCTTCGATTGTTATGCCCTTCAGATCGTCCCTCGTTCAACCAACAAATTTACAGATACCATGGCCTGCTTGGCCTCTCAAATCCCTCGCTTCGCCCACCAATTCTAAAATATTTTTCACCGTACAAAGACTCCAATCACCCTCCTATTTACCTCGTGAAGTTTACTCTATCAGAACCACTACCCCTAACCCAAGTGACCTTTGATATAAACAATATTCGGACTACCTTTCCCCCTCCATCTTACCTCCTAACCTCACTCATAATGGACTACGTGCCTTTCTTAAAAAGATCTCTTGTTACATCATCATGGGTGGCCTCCTCTATAAGCGCAATTCGATGGTATTCTCTTATGGTGCCTTACGAGTTCTAAAATTCCTTATACCATTAAGGAAGTTCATGATGGCATATGTGGAGGTCACTTTAGTGGCCTCGTTGTTGCTAAGCATATTATTCGCCTAGGCTATTACTGGCTGACCCTTAACCATGATTGTTGTGACTATATTAAGCGTTATGTAAAATGACAATAACATGCCAACCTTCATCATACACCCAGTCATGCCTTACAGGTCACCTGTGACCTTTGGCCCTTCTCTCAATGGGGTTTGGATCTTGTCGGAGAGATCAATCCCCATTCTTCACAACAAAATCAATGGATCATCACCGCTACCAAATATTACAACAAATGGGTTGAAGCCATACCTCTCATCTCCACGAAAGCAAAGAAAACATGTGAGTTCATTAACCATCACATTATTTGTCGCTTTGGTTTTTCGCATCGCCTCATTAGTGATAACGGAAAGTAATTCAAAAATAAAACCTTGTGGAAACTTTGCGATGCCTTCGGCATTCAGCTCAGTTTATTGTCACCTTATTACCCACAAACCAATAGCCAAGCTGAATCGACTAATAAAACCTTAAAACAAAATTCTCATGAAAGTGGTTAACGATACTGGGAAGGACTGGCATACACACATTCCTTTCACCCTGTGGGCATACTGCACTAGTATCCATACTTCCACTGCTGCCACACCCTTTTCTCTGGTCTACGGGACATAGGTTGTTTCACCTCTCGAAGTCCAGATTCCCTCACTCTACATTTCTCTCCATGACATGCTCAATGATGATGAATTTCGCTAGGACCATTTAGCACAACTTGAGTTATTAGATGAACATCATCTTAATGCTCTTGACCATCTTCAAGTTTACCAAAATTGTATCAAACGTGCCTATGAAAAATGCGTCCATAAATGAACCTTCCAATTCGGTGACCTTGTTTTGAAACAAAATCAATATGTAACTAAATTAGAAAAAGTAAATGGGGAAAATTTACTCCTAATTGGCTTGGACCATACATCGTGACTCATACTTATGGATCAGGTGCTTATCGTTTATCTTGATTAGAAATTAAACCCAAACCTAAGCCCCTCAATGCCTTGCATCTTCGACCATTATCGTTGACTTTCGGTCCTACCTCACCTTCTACCTCTTTCCATGCTCATCCCTTAAGTGCTATCCAATTCATACGCCATCACAAACGATTAAATAAGAATCATGTGCATACTGTCACTCTATTATCTTCTCTTAAATATGTGTACCACGGGCGCACATGGCATGATTCTCATGGATACTTTTTATGCGCTTTTAGATGAGATCCCATAGTCGTTTCACCCGCTTCTCGAACAAGAATCCAATTATTTACCTTAGTCTTGTCCATGACTTAAAATCCCTCACATGGGATCCAAATTCTTAAGTCAAACTTCCAATAAAAGATGACTCCCTCAAAAGGACATCTTTCTCTCTACATCAGCTGCTATAAATAGACTGCTCCCTTGAAGGAAAACTATGTAAATCCTGCTTAAAAAAAAATGAGAGAGAGAATCTAAAGCTTCCCGCATCGATCAAATTTGTGAGGACCTCAAGGAGTTAATTTCCTCATCCCATATAGACTTCCCACATCGATCAGTCTATCTCAAATACAAGTCAAACAGAAAAAAATTTCGTCATGGACTTGCCCATTGTGATCTTGGATCTCTTGCCCAAACGCATGCTACCAAATACCATATAAACTACCCACTTTTCACCTTCTCACCCTTTGCACCTTCATTTCCTACCGCCTCAAGGGACCTGCTGAAACTGAGACATTTGGTGATCACGTGACTACTTTTCACCTTTAGAATACTCCATCATGTAATGTATTTAGGGTCTTATGTTCTTCAGCCTATTTAAGGTATGACCCACATGTTATGATCCTTGCCAATCAGGTGGATTTCTTGCCTCCTCTTATCTCTGAACCTTCTTCGTTACGTAGTGATTATCTTATCCAGGACTAGATCCTCAATGCTTATCTTTGGGTAATAAATTTTCCTCTTTTTCCGCATTAAAATCAAAATCACCCATCCCATGTGTCCACCATTCACCCATACCTAAAAGAACTAGACTCAATCATGCCTATAACCTACCAACTCATACTCATACCTCCTCGCCTTCTTCCCTAGCTTATGGGAGAACTACATTGGCCTGAGGTCCCTTTTCACCGGGACTATGTAGGCAACACTCGAGGGCATGGGGCCCTTAGAGGTTAGCTCGGCTACTCTCTACCCTAACTAATTCACCTTTCATTCTCCTAAATCACATTCTACCATAGTTGGTTTCCTTTTTATATCAATTAATTGGAAATTAACCCACACAAACAACAGATTGCTTCACATCTTTATCATCATCATTCATACATTCATTATGTCTACCATTTCTTTACCATTATCATGCATGTTACTATAAAATAAATCTCAAACGTGACCCATATCATCATTAATTACACAAATTAATGAATTACATACTCAACCCATTTCAACTCCATCCATACCTAAACCAAAACTTAACTCCATCGATGCCTAAACCAAAACCTGACTCAATCCATGCCTATGACTTGAATCAATCCATGCCTAAACCACAACTTGACTCAACCATGCCTATAACCTGAATCAATCCATGCCTAAACCAAAACTTGACTCACCATGCCTATAACCTGACTCCACCATGCCTAACACACCTATCATGAATCCATCTATGCATAATAATAAAATTCTATCAACACAGATACATCATGCCAAAATCACCATCATCTCTATAAATAAAAACATCCAAACATGTGTATCCATATACATAACTCTCAAATATCTTGGCACAAGTCGGTGTATATAACAAAATCTCTCAAACTCTCATATACAGCCTCACCATCTTTAGCACGTAGGCCGGTATATGATAAAAAATATACAAAACTCTCATATACATCCTCACTGTCTTTAACACACAAGCCGAGTATATATCAAAATGAATAAAATACATCAAAATGGAGGGATATGCATCAGGCATCATCCTGTCGGACATCCTCCATATATGTCTTTCCCGTCTCCTCCTCCCTCTCGGCTCTGTCTGGCGGCCTGATAACATCTCATCACCCATCATGGGTCGTGGTCGGGCCCCTATGGGTACATCACTGGATCGGCCTCCATGAATTGGTGGCCTCACCCTGATCTTGTCTCGGGGCTCGATGGCCCCCTGTGCTCTCCACACTGTGGGTATGGGATCTGGTCCTCTCACTCGAGGCCTGCTGCGCCTGTACTCTCCATAGGATAGAAAATCTATCCCGCCGCCATCAACTAATCCTGGTAATACCTAGCCTCACCTAAGGCATCCCGTAACCTAGATATGGGTACTATCTATGGTGGCCCCATCAGCCTCTACCCCTATGCCTATCCTATGGGACCCTATCCCGATTCTTGTGGAGGTGTCATCGGCCACACACACTGTGCTGTGCACTGAGCCTATAGTGCCTCAATCTACACCTGTGTAGTGGCCAACTGGCCATGTAAACTTGTAACATGTGCCTATAGAGCAGCCACCTGCTCATCATCTCCATCTCCATCTCCACCCTGGGCCATCTGGGCTTGTAGACTAGCCACTGTGCATGCAATGCGGCCACCTCCTCCTCTGAACCTAGAAACTACCCCTGTACCATTCCCAACTATGTAATCAGAGTCACCACCTGCCCTTGTAAGGTGTCTCTCTACACGGTGATGGTGGCTAAATCTGGCTACCCCGGCCTGGGAGGTATTGCTCATAAATGTGCCACCCACCATTGTCTATACCTATCAGTCACCCGGCATCATCGATACACTAATCTATAACCTTCTCCTCCTGCCTTGTAGGTATTGTCAGCTGTGGTAGCGGTAGTGGTCTCTCCACATCATCTCTTGATCTTGTGGAAAGGTGATAGTATATCCTACTGATAATCCAAACTACCATCTAACTCTATCTATTGGGATCATCTTGTTCTCTGCGACACTACACCCTCAATCCATCGAGTATCCGGAGGCCATATAACTCATCAACCATCACATGTCCGTATGAGGGATATCCCACATACGGTCTCCAAATAATGTCCACCCGGAAAATCCTCTCAATAAGCGCACTGTAATAGGCCACACCATGTCTAACCCTGCTTGCTCGACACTCTCCAATAGCAGGCACCCATCGCCTGCACCCCACCCGAACAAAACCTAGCTCAAATGCATCTGCCAAGGCATACCCTTTGAACGAACACAAACAATGTGCTCATAGGCCCAACAGTGAAGAATAAATGTGCAAAGATAGAGCTGAACTCGGAGCGCCCATATACCCATAGCTCTTTATATAGCTACACTAGGAATGCTAGCGCCCATGCAAAGCGAGCTTGTCCATAATTATATCATGCAACACCCCATCGGTGATTGTGGGAATCTCCTACCCTCTGCATCTGGCGGTGCAAAAAAAACTGCCTCCATCAATAATACTACTAGCCTCGTCTCCTCTGGACAGGCCAGGTACATCTCTCCATAGCTCAGGATGGCACTGTGAAATGTCATCTCCACAGTCCCTCACCAAATATTATCAGCATCAACTCCTCAGATGCCTCTGAGGAGATCAAGTATACCTACGTCCCCAAAATTGGTAACCACAGGATCCTATACACATCCTCCAGGGTGACCATCATCTCCCTCGTCGGTAGGTGGAACGTGTTGGTCACCAAATCCCATCTATTGATGAGGGTGAACATCAAAATCAACTGTCAGACTACATGTCGATAACCTTTGACCCCACTCAAGCCTACCTCTATCACATGTTGCCACTCCTTGTTGTCACCGCCCCACGAATCACATCATGAGCGGGGGGTGGCACCTTGTCTCGCATCCTCAACCGATCTCTTACCGCATCCAACAAAACATCACATTAATATCTTTGTTAGTATAGAATCATAGCACCCCTAAATGAGCTCTAAAATATCATATTTTCTAACTCATTTGGTGTGATTGCATAACATTGAACTTTCCCCAAGGTGCGGGACCTTGTAAAATGGGAAATCTCTCCAGATTGAAGGTTGGTTCCTTATTCCTCTATTTAGGTGCATATGTAGAAACTTGCAGAGGTGTTCTTAATCCTAATCTAAAATTTACCAAGGAGACAAGGATAGAAGGAATATAGAAATTAAAACAAAGCTAAACTACGAGGTGATGCACCAAAGGAATGATGAACACTTATTTTGCTAATAGACACAAAACAACAAAATGCATACAATAAACAAGCACGAGATATCCGGATATATAATGGGAGACTAGATGAAAGAAAAGAGACAAGAGAGGATCTAAAATTGATCACAGACATGTTTTATTGCTCTGTAGATTGATATAATCCATTACAAAGTAGCCAAGAGGAAAAAACGTAATGAAATTTTTGATGGAAGGCCTAAACCCCACAAATCCCTTTGCTAAGAGGAGAAGGGAGCCTGCAAAACAAAGAATGTCCAACCCTTTACAATGAATCATGCCCCGTATTTATAGATTCAACTTGAAAGAAGAAAAGAGAGAAGCAGGAAAAACAGGTTGAATCTCAATGACCACTGTTAATGCCTCTGATGAAATATCTCCCCAAATCCATCTTTACTGCATCAATCCTTGGTTCAATGCCTTGAAGGAAGAGGAAACGATGAAAGCAGATCAAATCGATCACGGTTGTTGAGCCAAGAAGATCCTGCATTGAAATCCTGAAGATGTTTCCTCTATTTTTCTTCACATACCCTCCTCAAAATTAAAGTTTCAGACCTCCATGGCATGGGTGAGGCTGAGATCTTTCCAATGGCATTAGATTTACAATATTTCGAGCCCTGAGTCGAAAGATATGCCCCTTCGAAGTTTGTATCAGGTTCGTATAGGAGGGTGGGAAAATAACTTGAAAAATGGGTCCCCTTTTGATATGGGACACATGGCGGCCATTGGAACAAAATCGGGCCTACAGTCTGCAATTTATCTTTTTCCCTTTCCTCCGATTCCCTGCTTGGCTTTGACTTGGGCCCGAATGCTGAATTTTTCCTTGGGCGGAGTTGTGGGCCATTTTGCAACTTTTACCCCTTTTGATAACAAGGGGCAAAGAACCAACTTTTTCCCTGACGGTCCACTTTCCCCTGGGACATGCGGTAGTCTGGCACTCATTTAGAAACCTTTTCTCTATTTACCCCTTGAATCAGTGCCATACTGACACTTGGCATTCTCCACTTATACCTTTATACTTAGCCAATTTTGAAGCCCTTTTCTATCCACCTTTTGACTTTATTTCCTCCTATGCGGGATCGTGGTTGATCCAATATTTTTCCTGGGGGGCGAAATAAGGATAGCATATACCTTAATGATAACCTCAATCCCACTCGACATTTCACCTTTATCTACCACCTACCTCTCTTTTCCTAGACCTCCTTACCTTCGTATCACATCTTCTATCTACCCACCCCAACCCTAATCCAATATCATTCACCCTTACCTTACCGTGGTCGGTCCATTGTGGTGGCATCGGTTCCTTCAAACCGTCATCGGTTTACCTACTTAGTATTTTTCCTACCCCCTACCTCCAATTTTGACCTAAATCCTTTTACCTCACCCACACCTCACTTGGACACTTCACTTTATCTTCTTGACCTTATCATTGACCCC
The DNA here is from genome assembly GCA_018340775.1 of Taxus wallichiana var. yunnanensis. NCBI lineage: Eukaryota > Viridiplantae > Streptophyta > Pinopsida > Cupressales > Taxaceae > Taxus > Taxus wallichiana. The sequence goes on along the minus strand of CM031234.1, from coordinate 424,434,103 downwards.
CTCACCTTGTCCTCAGTTGGGGACTCATTATTTTCCCATCCCTCGGCCCTACGTGCCGTGACCTAGATACTTGGACCTAGACCATTGCTAGTGACATGTGACCTCATGTGCTCGTTATACCTTGTGGCACCATTACATGTGTTGATGGACATCCTGACCTTACCCCGCCTCTTGCAGTGACCGTTATATCGACTCCAACCCTTGGTGTACGAACATACCTAAGCGTTCCTCGCACTTTGACATGCATCATGTTTCCTGACCATATCCTATACCTTGGATACCAGAATCACCTCAACCTTGTTTGGATAAACCTATTGACCTTGGACAATGTAGAGTTTTCTGCTCTTCAACCTAGTATCGTCTTTGCAATTTATACATGTGTGTGTGTTTAACTATTACTACCTTTGACCCTGACCCATTACCTGGATTACCCGAGTAGACCTTTTTCCTTTTTACCCCTGTTGCCCACCTTCTTCTTCATCACATTCACCTTTTTATCAAACCACTCACTGATTCTGCCTTTTTCCTCATCAGTTCTTGGTTTGAGGGGGATCACCTTCACCCACACATGGGGCAACCACATCTTATTTTTTTCAATGTCGCTTACCAATACAAGCTATGCAACAAAAAGGGGCAAAATGTAGACACCAAAATTGGGTCACACTCCCTAGGTCCCTCAACAAATAACCAACTCGAACACACTCACCTAACCATGGCCCCTTTCACCCCACTCTAATATTAATTTAATTAAATTAATCCATGTCCTCATAATATCTATTATTTAAAATATCCTAATTGGATAATGCCCACACCACCACCTCACCTATACACCTCATCTAGCCACCTCACCCTAAGACCTATTCTTAGTATGTTGCCATAACTAACTAAGACCTACCTAAACCCTAAAAATCAAAGCCTACATTCCCTCTAACCACATTCCCACCCGTTAGAAAGGAAGCTTCCATTCTAATCGTGGAAGAAAATGAATGAGATCCAAGAAAATCAAGAGGATCTGCTCAATTTAGTAAACCTAGGGAATCCCACCCTAACCAACGCGGTCAACCCTAAAGCGCGTCGGTTACCATTAATCCCCAAAATAACCTTATTTCGAGGTTGGCACATTTATGAGAGCAAGAGACGAAACTAGAGTTGCATGCAAGCAGAATCAACATTTGTACATGCATCAGAGCATCCACAACCAGCACTAAAAGCAATCACAGAGCCATTTTCCTTCACGGGAGCATCCAAGGAAGCGCTAGCACCCCACCAAGTTCCTTCCATTTGATCACCCGCCATTGCCAACTAGACAACAAAATTATACAACAGTAAGTGTTTTGTTAACCAACACTTGTCCATTGTCATTTTGGTAGACTCTTTTACTTCTGTTATTAGTTTCTACTCCCATTCCCATTCCCCCACCATTTACCTCCATGAAAACTTGACCATTCCTTCACCCACTCCATTGAACTACTCATACCCGAATTTTAATTACCCCTGAGTATACCTAAGACCCACAGACCTTGCCATAGCCCTCTCCATTTCCATTTAGTTTTGGATCTACCCTCACATCAAGTTTTTATTAAGCTTCCTATACCTCAACCATACCGATGTCGGTTACCCACAACCATCACCGGTTAACCTAAACCGACACCGGTCATACCAGACCGATGTTAGTCTCTGTGTTTTTACCCTCAGACCAAGAACAAAGCTTAAAACCTCCACTAAATACCAAAAACAGCTCGAATCGGACCACGACGGTATCATTACTCGATAGAGACCTTGACCTTTAGATTCAATCATAGCTTAGCTGTTGTGAACGAATTTGCTTATTGTAGTCGAATGAGATACCTAAATCATTTTAACTACAGTAGGATTTCCTTTATTGTTAACATTGAGTTGTTTTAAATAGTGGATTGACAACCATCTAGGGAGTATCACACTTCCCGGATCTAGCATACGCTAGGCAGTCCACTACATATACTATTTAACTTTTATTTGGTGGTCTTGTTTTCTATTTTAGGTAGTTCCTCCTAGCCAAAAGGAAGCTCTCATGATCAGTTGTGGATCAAGAAGTCATACGTGCACAACAACCTACAACTAGAATTTTAACAAGTATTCCTCCTAGCCCTTTACCCTTATTTGTTTCGTCAATATTCAAAGAAACACTCTAGAATCAGGTGAAACACTATGATCTACGTGTTGCATAAATTCAGGCATTAATTTTGGAAACCCCGTTTATTTTCCATATAGATCATGTGGCTTTGAAGTACTTAGTCAAGACAAGCTCATTTTGCAAGGGTGCATACGTAGGTGGATACTTCTATTTCAGGAGTTTGACTTCATAGTCATTGTAAAGCTCGTGAAGAGAAATTCAAGGCATAATCATCTATCAAGGATTAATTCGGTGAGGATGCACAGAGCATTGAATACATTATGCCAGATGTACAACTTTTCGGAGTTGAATTACGCGCCATAAAATTTGGAAGATATAGTCATGTTTTTATGCACTGGGTTGGCACCTAAAGGGATGAAGACGCTAGAGAAAAGTAGCTTTTTATACGTGCAACACCTTACCAGTTGATTGGAGAAGATCTGTACAAACTAGGACATGATGAGGTCTTCCACTGGTGTGTGCTTGAACATGAGTGTGAAGCCATTATGGAGGAGGCTCATAGTGGAATAGTAGGAGGACATTATGCAAGTGATGCTACAATGTACAAGATCCTTATGGTTGGCTTATAGTGGGAGACATTGTATAAGGACACCAAGGAATATGTGAAAGCATGTGAACATTATCAGTGCCTTGGGAAGCCTTGATATAGAGATGAGATTCCCTTAAGACCCATAGCAAGCATGAAACCTTTTGAGAAGTGGACCATTGACTTTGTAGGACCTATTGCACCACCCATGTGCGGGATGGTTGCATGCTACATTATAAATTGTACATACTATATCGACAAGGTGGATAGAGGTTACGCTTACAAAGGATTGTGCGGCAACAACAACAACATTATTATGGGAAAAATTATTAGCGGTATGGATATCCACTAAGCTTAACTAGTGATAGAGGAACTCATTTCTTGATTGAGAAAATAAGAATTTTGTTGGTAGATTTTATGGTGGCCCACCATAAGACAACTCCTTATCACCCTCAAGCTAATGGCACTGCAGAGGCTTTCAACAAGATCTTGGTATAAACATTGAAAACAATATGCGATGTTGGAAGAAAGGAATGGGATGATAAAGTATTAGGTTTCCTATGGGCTTATAGGACCACTTATAAGAGGTTGAACAAGGCCACACCTTTCCAATTGGTGTTTGGCACAAAAGTTGTATTACCCCTTGAATTCATATTACCATCCCTCCGTATTGTGCATGCAGGAGGATTGGATGATGAACAAGATGTAGAAGAGCTCATTGAAAAACTAATACAACTAGATGAGAGGCACACTATTTTTCGTTGGAACCAAAATACTAAGAAGGAAAGACAAAAGGCCTGACATGATAGGCACATTAAGAACAAGACATTTAAAATTGGTAAGATGGTCCTTTATGACTCCAAGTTTGCGCACCACCGGGGATATTAAAAGTGCATTGGTTGGTACCTTTTGTAGTAACCAAGATACTTGATTTAGGCACATGTCAATTGCAGGCGCTGGATGGCACCATGTTGCTTGGTTACTTTAATGGGAGTAGTAGTGAAGCCCTACTATAAATAAAGCTTCTTGGTGTTTGCAATAAGGCGATTGCCACTTAGACTAGGTTTCCTTTTCATGTTTTTCTTTCCGGATGTTTCTATTGCTTTGTTGTTTTGATTCTTAATTTTTTTGTAATAAGTGCGCTTTCCCTGATCCATTCAAATTTTTTTGCATAGACCCTATCACCACTATGCCCATTTCTCCGTCACAACCTATTCCATATATCAATATCAACACATATGATATTGGTCAATCTAGTGCTTCACAACCTTCTTCAACCTCTACAAGCATACCATCCATTCACATTCACACTACTGATCTCATTTCACCTATTGTGTCTACTCCAGTCACCACCGCCATTCCACATACCAAGTCTTCTCTTGCTCTTGCCCTTAGTCCCACTCCTGCTAATAGCCTTGATGATGTTATCTTAATCGAAGATTTCAACACTGATGATTTCGATGATGAGGTCAATGTCATAGAGCTTAATGATGACACATTACACAATCTTAGCTTCACTCCTATTGAGATTGATGAGTCATATTTCAATGATACTTTTTTTTCTATTGGTCCTGGTGAATATTAGTTCAAGAAACCCCCTTCTACTAATGCTATGGTACTTTATCGAGGGTTTGTCTATACATTGGACGTTGTGCCATCTTCCTTACCCACTCATGAGCAACTGCAGATAGCGCTTCCGCCTTTCACTTGTACTCTTTTCATTAGTAATGATTATTGGCCATACATTCCATTTGATCCTATTCAAACACACGCTCAAGTTTTAATAATTGTTCTTCAAACACCCAAACAATGCAGTTTGGAACACACAATTTCCTTTTAAAACTAATGTTCCCTATTCACATATTTACAATATGGAACACACATTCAAAGTGCCATTCAATCTTATAATGATTCTATATGCTGTCAGTAAATGACTCAAGAACTACCGATCTCCCATTTTCATGGCTCGGAGTTTCAACGATCTCTCATTTCATGACTCGGCAACTACCGATCCTTCATGTTCATTCATGCATAGTATAATATATATACAAGTTCTCTTAACCATTTCCGGTTATCGAAGTGATCCATTTAAGAAGCCTATCTAAATATCTATTACTGATATTCATCTGACATCCTGCATCTTAAATTAAGTGATTAGGACAACGCAACCAGCACTTGCGATACTTTGGCCAAAGATTTTCACATGCTTTGCATGATCATATTCCTGGATGTGATACACACCAATGGAATACGTCCTTCACCTCACTTCACCTGTTATCTAGAATGGTCTTTCCTGGTTCCTACCAGTCCTTTCAATTTAAGGTCAAATTCTAACTTCCAATTTCCAACTAGCAATATGAACGAATATAGGAAGGCACTCATGGTAACTAAAGATACGCAGACATACGGTGTCGTTCCCCACGACTCCGTGTGTCTAGTTATCTTTAGTCCTCCGGAGTCACTCCGTATACGTGATCATACTCCTATCCCCAGCCAAGAACTTAACATTCAGCCTATGTATTCTTGATGATTTAATTCGGGAGGGCATTGTAATATGTCAGCTATAACATTGTGTCGTCATGAAGACCCCGTCTTCATGAAGACACCGTGCTGTAGCTGGCGTATGTCAATGTCCTACGGAATCCTCCCATCGAGAGTACACATCCTGCTCAAGTGATTTGGATATGATCTTAATATTTAAGATCAACTTTCAGCAACCATGTTGATCCTTTATCCTCGTTTCTCACATACGGTTGTATGGAGCTAAGAGAGACTAAATCCATCTTCTAGCTTACTATGCATCTTCTCCTTCATACCGAAGGGTTGCATTTTCTCTACTTGGTTCTCTTCTTAATCATTGGATTAAGCAGCCCATTACCGACGGACGTGATAAGTTTAACCTATTAAACTTAACCAAGTTTTTCACAACTGTAACCAAATTCAATTCCAGAATTCCACTTATTAGACGTCATTTAAACGAGGTCTAATTCTCAATAAATGTATTCATTTATTCTCCTTAACCTTACATAGTTAAGGTCTATTAGCCCTGGATATATTTATCCCATATCCTTTTTTTCGAATTTAACATTCGAGGCTATTAACGGAGTCCGAAAACGAAGTTCGGTTGCTCCTAAGTTAATTGATATTCCTTAGCTTCCAAGCTAATCCTGAATACCTATCAGTTATGGAATCATGTTCTTCCTAATCCTTTTAATGTCAATTAAAAATTCATCTTAACCCAAAGTATGAACTAATTGCACATTTCAACTTAAAAGTTGCATTTAGGTAAGAATAGATATCAATTCCTTTTAAATCCATCCAAGGACAATTAAATAATTCCAAATCAAGAAATAACATTATATTTCCAATTTAATCAACAATATCAAACTGATATAGTTATTAAAATATCACACTTGTATTTGTATTCATCAATCCATTTCATAATCCATACATTTGCCAGTCCAAATGACTGGACTTTGTTTATATTAAACAACGTTACAACTCATAGATAGAAGAATGTACTTTCTTCTTTTCACAATTCCTCGTAGAGGAATAATAACTAACAAATACAATTCATCTTCAGACAATCAAAAGAAGCATCAGAAAACAGCCATGTCTTCATTTTAATCAAGTTCCATCTGCAAAATTACTTGCATGGGTCAGTTCATTGAACTGAGCATATTAAGCACTTGTCATTAAAATGAGGTGCTTCTAATTAACTGTCTCAATAAAAGAACCCTGCTTTTATGAAACGACAGTATGAACATCAATCAAGAATTAAGTATAAAAAAGAATGAACAACATAACAACTGAACCATCTAAATACCATCCCAATCAGTCAAAGAATTGCTGTCCTATTTCCCACATAACCATACAAGACGCAATTTCCTTCAACAGTTCCAGATTACAACATTTGTAAGAACTAGGAATATAAGTAAGCATACTGCTGTTATAACATAACTGTTATCCTTTCCATTCCTTTCATTAGTAATAAATGCAAAGGATAAAATCTAACTGAAATGTAAACCAATTACTTTCCTTTCAGTTCATGCATCTCATTTGATTCCAAGCAATCAAGTACAGACGAGAAAGCAAACAACAATAAATATAGTTGCTTATACCCAAGCAATTACAAAATTCGTTCCTAAACGATTACAGATTTCCAACTGTATGAGAGAAGAAAAGATCATTTTTCCAAGTTATCCATCCACATTCCTATTTCTTTCCTCATGACTGTCCTAAAAATTGAATCCAAACGAGACACAAATCAAGATAACAGTTCAGAGTGAAACTTACAAAATCCATTCGGAATTCACTTTCCAACAGCAAGAATAATTTCATTCATAATCAGCTTTAAATGAAAACAAGGATGAATTTATCGTCCTTATCAATACTTCATTTAATCAGGCTCATACGAATGAATACCATAAACAGGTTAGTAAAACATCGTATTCATCATAGAACAAGCAGTATAAAGATGCATACTATGTACTTGCTGTACTAGAAGATTCCATACTTCTTTCACTGTATTTTTAACCAAATAAATCAGTTATACAACCACGTAATCACTTATTCACATGACCTTCTATATCCATGAACGCATACAGTTCATAATAACAATTTGCACATTGCTGTTACCTACAACAAGACCAATTCATAATGCACAGTAAAGCTCTATTGCTATTTCCATAATTCAAACAGCAAAAAGAGAAAATTTCATTCCTTTAACCTTTCAATAAGAAAACAACCATTTTCTTCAAACTCAACAAGAATTATTCAGGTCGATTTCATTTCTTTTAAATGACTGTGCAAAATCAGAATCTCGCATGAAACATTTAAATATTCCATTTGTACAGAAAAACACAGCACTCAGGAAAATAATCTAAATACCGCTGTCACTTCCAACAATCCGAACTTATAAAGTTCAATAAACGCAATTATCGTTTCTATCAAAATCTAAAAAAAAAGAGAGAAGGAAGAACTCGTTTCTTATAACCTTCAATAAAGAAACAATCATCTTCTTAAAAATGTAATAAAACACCCAAATCGTGTTTATCTTACCATGACAGCTCAACTCATAATGACAACTGAACAATCGTTCAACAATGAAAAGCAAACTCACATAGCCTGTACAGTTTCAATTCAACATACCATATGCAATGAATACCCAACTCGAGTTCCTTGCCAACAAACATTTCTACCCGAAATCCATTTTTCTATTTCATAATGATGTGCAGAACCCAAAAATGCAATTTTCATATAACAATACCCTTATTAATGAAAACCCGCATAGGATATCAGATGCACAACAAGGTACAGTCAAGACAGACCCAAACAACAAGACTAATTCCCATATATTTCATTTATTTGCACAGAAATCCAAAGCCAAGTGCGTATTCACATGAAACAGTTGAATCGGAAGATCAAACCGCATCCATAAAACACTATAAAATCAACTTTCCATCACAACAAGAGACAACATAATTCATTCATTGCACATAAATACAAAGCCAAGCTCATTTTCACGACAACAGTCCGAACTGGAAAATCAAATCGCTTCCATAAAACACAACAAAATCAACTTTCCAACACAGCAAGGAAAGAATATAATCATTTATAAGTTCAGAAGAAAAACAGTTACCTTCTCCTACTTTCACGAATACCCAAAACGTATTCGTTCATTTCTTATACAAAGAAAAAGGCACAACAATAAAAATATTACTATTACTTCCTTCAAATCGAGTTCATGATGCTCAAATAAAACCCAAATGCTATTTCCTTCAAAATCCAAAACAACAGAAGGAAAAGGATCTTATTTCCTTTTAAAAATTTCAATAAAGAAACAACTTCAAACAACTCGCACACTTTATAGAGATTTCATCATTCAAGTTCATATAGCAAAAGAACGATTTTCAACAATGAAAAACAAACTCATACAACATAATTGTTTTCATATAAACACATAAGAAATACCCATTTGAATTCCCAAAATCAAACAAACCAACACAACAATGTTTGTATTTCCAACTCAAATTTATGCAAAAGCAAAAATCACAACAAAGAAAACGATTCTACCCAAATCATTTCCAAAAAAGCAAAAAACGATTCTACCCAAATCATTTCCAAAATGACAACAAAATCAAATAAACCCAAAACCCGTTCAGAAGAAGAAGAGCAGGGTTGTTTTAATGAGACGCTTAAATAAAGCAAGTGTTTTAAAGAGAAGGGCTTAACATGCCTGGTATTCTTCCTCGAATGCTCGAAGAAAACCGCGTCTACAGAAGGTGTTTCCTTCCACGGCGACAACAACGAGCTTCCCAACAATCACCTTCCTCTACAGGCTCAGAAAACAACCTTCAATTTCCAAAGAAACAGTGATAAGAAACCAAACACAACTGGTTCGACTGAACCAAGAAAAACCAAATGCAGAGCAACTTTCCAAAAACCCGAGCAAACACAAATGACCAACAAAAATTCCTCCATACTCTTTCCAAGGTGGCTGGTCACGAAGACCAAAAAATTAAATGCATTAAAGGCTCTGCCTTTTCTATTTCCTCACGCCACCGCCGACTTGGGTTGGCGAACCCCAATTTCAAATTTTGCATGCAAACCAAGTTTAGTTCCATAACCAACTAGATACCTCCACCTTTTTCCTGTTCCCGCCAAACTTGGCGCTGTCCACGCAAGGACTCACATTAATTGCCATTAAATTTCCTTTCATCCTTATCCTTTCCCATGGGTCTGTGCGTCCCCTTCTAGGTTAGGATTAGTTTAGGATTCATAATAGTGTTCAAACCTAGGTCACCGCCTAGTCTTTAGGTTAATAGAACTTAGGTCTATGTTTACCATTTTAGAATTTAAAAATCCACTTAGGATAGTAGTTTAGGATGTAAGGTAGAACTTAGGATTAGATTAGGATCTAATTTCCCTCTAACACCTAACACTTAATTAATCGACTCCAAACAAGTCTTCCAACTGACATTCCAAATTCAATGTTGTGCAGGACATTTCGTCCTTCGTTCACATGCCTGAGCCACCCGTATCCAGGCATTTCTCACCTTACGAGGTCTCACGTTACGACAGTGTATGGTTCGTGAATCGAACCTTTTTCGTTGGCATCTACGTGCCAACTGTTCATACCTGAAATCAGGTGCTGCACATTTATATCAACCTTCATTCGGTTTAAGAGTAAATCGACAAAGCGATCACAAGAAGGCCACAACATACTTTGGATCAATGGAATTGATTCAAGGTGTGCTGTCAATCAGCGAATAGAGTTCAGCAAGCATACGACAAATTTGTCGTCACATCAGCAAACATACAAGCAATAATAACTGTTGTCCCATGTAAACAAATTACAGTATGCAAGAATCCAGATTAGCAACACATTCCCTTAAGATCAAAAATATATCTTAACATGTTTGCCTTCATTTCAGCAGTTACAACATTAAGAAAGTAATCACCAAGATAACTTACAAAAATCAGGGTGTTACATTCCTCCCTCCTTAAAGAATCATCGTCCCGATGATCAAATTAACCAAATCAAGGAGTTCTAGGACAAAGTTCAGTTATTGTCCTTCCATTTATAAGTTCATACCAAAAATAGATTCACTCTTAAAAACAGTGTTTTAAGACAACTGTACAATAGACTAATAATTGTCTAAATTTGGTAGAATTATCAGTTTTTTGAATTTCAAATTGATCAAACAAATGTGGAAAAGTAGATCTCATTTCTTCGAGATTTTCCCAAGTTGCACTTTCTTCGTTGAACTGGTCCCACTGGACCTTACATTGATTCACTTCGCGATTTCTTAAGTACAACTGGTGAGTTCCCAACACTCGAATGGGCTTAACCACGATTATTCCTGGGTCTTGGACCTGCAAGGAATTCCAATTCAGCACATGTGATAAATCTATCACGTATTTCTTAAGCAAAGAAATATGAAAAACATCATGCATTTGAGACAAAGCAGGAGGTAATGCTAGACGATAAGCTACAGGGTTGATTATTTCAACAATTTCAAAAGGTCCCACGTATCGTGGCGACAACTTGGCAGCCTTGCCAAAAGTTATTGAGCTCTTTTTCGGCTTCACCCGAAGAAAGACCTTCTCTCCCAGTTTATAATTCCTATCAACCCGCTTTAAGTCTGCATAACTCTTTTGCCTATTGGCAGCCTCCTTTAGATGTTCCCGAATCATTTTGATTTGTTGTTCCATTTCCGTAAGGATTTCTGGCCCAATTACCTCTCTGTCCTCAACGTTGTCCCAGCTGACTGGGGTTCTGCATTTTCTTCCATACAATGCTTCAAAGGGCGCCATTTTTAAAGAGGCATGATATGTATTATTGTAAGCAAATTCTACCAGTGGAAGGTATTCCTCCCATTTATACTGCTGGTCCATGCAATACATCCTTAACATGTCCTCTAAAACCTGATTAACTCTCTCAGTCTGTCCATCCGTCTCCGGATGATATGCAGAACTGAAGTTTAATTTAGTTCCCAAGGCCGCATTAAGCATTTGCCAAAACCTTGATGTCATCCTCGGATCTCTGTCCGATATGATTAATTCCAGTATTCCATGCAATCTGAAGATTTCATGTACAAATCTTCTTGCTAACACTGGTGCATCATCCTTCAAATTACCAGCAATGAAGTGTGCCACTTTGGTCAATTTTTCGACTACAACCAGGATAATGTCATGCTTATTTCTTGACATAGGCAATCCTTGAACGAAATCCATCGTTATCACTTGCCATTTATACTGCGGAATGCTGTGGGGATACAATAATCCTGCGGGATGCATATGTTCCGCCTTAACACGCTGACATTCCAAGCAGTGTGTTACAAATTCCACCACATCCTTTTTCATTCCCTTCCAGAAGTATTGTTGCTTAAGATCAGCAAGCATTTTCGTAATGCCAGGGTGTCCAGAAAAAGGTGAATTATGAAATTCAGTTAACAATTTCCCTCTTAAGTCATTTGCCAAAGGTATATATACCCTGTTTTCGAACCTCAGAATTCCTTCATTGTCAAAATGAAATCCTTTATACCTGACATCCTTTGGATCTGCAGCAAGTGCTGTTTTGACTTGCTGGAAATAAGGATCTGATTCCAAGGCATCTTTCACCTCATCCTTAAACTGAGTTCTTAACGTTATAAGAGCAGAGATATGCTTCCTTCGACTCAGAGCATCTGCCACTCTATTTTCCTTGCCTTTGATGTAGCTTATATCAAAATCATACTGAGACAGAAATTCTAACCATCTTCGTTGCCTTGCATTCAAATTTGGCTGAGTAAAAATATACTTCAGCCCCAGATGGTCTGTTTTTAACTCAAAAGGCTTGCCTAAAAGGTAATGCCTCCACATTTGAAGTGCATGAACAATGGCAATGAGTTCTAGGTCGTGTGGAGCATAATTCTGTTCATGTAACTTAAGCTTTCTGCTTTCATAAGCTATGACATGGTTATTCTGTAACAGAATACCTCCAAGGCCTTCTCCTGAGGCATCCGTTACAACCATAAAATTTCCATTTGGATCAGGTACAGTCAAAATAGGTGTTGTAGTTAACTGTTCCTTTAAATTTTTAAAGGCAGATTCACATTTGTCCGTCCAGACAAATTTCTTATCCTTCTTTTGCAGCGAAGTGATTGGGGCAGCAATTTTTGAAAAGTCCTTAACGAACTTTCGATAATATCCAGCCAAGCCCATGAAGCTCCTCACTTCGTGCACGTTCTTAGGCGCAGGCCATTCAGTTATAGCTGTGATCTTTGAAGGGTCAACAACTATTCCATTCTTGCTTATAACGTGTCCCAAATAATGCACCTCTGCATCATAAAAGGAACATTTAGACAGTTTACCATACAACTTCCTCTTTCTTAAAATTTCCAGCACTATCCTTAGATGTTCTTGGTGCTCTTCGACATTTTTAGAGTATATAAGAATGTCGTCTAAGAATACAAGCACAAACTTGTCTAAGTATTCTTGAAAAATATTGTTCATCAGATTCATGAAGGCGGTAGGTGCATTAGTCAACCCAAAAGGTAACACCGTGAACTCATAATGCCCGTACCTTGTTCTAAAAGTTGTTTTATGAATATCTTCTTCCTTTATTCTCAGCTGATGATACCCAGATCGAAGATCTATTTTTGAATAGACTGATGCTCCTCGCATCTGATCGAACAGATCATCAATCCTAGGAAGTGGGTATCGATTTTTAATAGTTGCCTTGTTCAGCATTCTGTAATCAATGCACAGCCTCAAAGTGCCATCCTTTTTCTTTACAAAAATTACCGGCGCTCCCCAAGGTGAGACGCTCGGTCTTATCAGCCCCTTAGTCAAAAGTTCTTGTAACTGAGCCTTTAGCTCTACCAACTCGATGGTGGTCATTCTATAAGGTGCCTTAGATATGGGTTCAGTTCCCGGTTTGATTTCTATTGCAAAGTCAAACTCACGTTTGGGTGGAAGACCTGGCAATTCCTCCGAAACACATCACTGAAACCCCTTAACAATGGATATCTTTCCATGAAATCATTATCTTCCTCAGCATTTTCTATCATTTTTACTGCATACAAAGTGCAGCCTCTATTTTTAGCCCTTTTTAGTTGCATAGCTATCAGTTTCCTAACTGCAACTTCACGTTTTACACCTTGAATGACTGCTGCTTTCTGCAGGTCATCAAAACAACAAATTTGTTTTTCATAACAGTTGACCTTTGCCTTATGTTCAGCCAACCAGTTAACTCCAATAATGATATCATATGATCCTAGAGGAGTGACATACAAGTCAACTTCGGTGGAGAAACTAGGCAAGTCAAGAATTGCCCCAAAAAGGCACATTTCGACTGTATGGACAACATTATTCCCATAATGCACTGTCCATGTTTTATCCATTCGTTCAGCCTTTCTTTTTAATTTCATTGCAAGTTTAGTAGAAATAAAGCATTCAGTAGCTCCAGTATCAAAAAGTATGACTACAGGTGTACCGAATAACTTACCCGGAACTTCTATAGGCGTAACTTGCTTTTCAGCTTGTCTGTTAGCCACTGCAGCGTGTATCCTATGCTGCTGACCGCGATCATCCTTCTTCAGAGGACAGTGATTCGCATAGTGGTCCTTTCCACAGTTGAAGCATCCTCCAACTGGCCCTTTTCTAGGCTCAAATTTGTTACCAGCTTTGAAGTTATCATTCTGGCTCCCATAGGACTTCTGTCCATTGCCACTAACTTTTGTGAAGCTGTTCCGCATGCTATTTACAGGTCTGTTCATCACAGATTTCTTGTTGTTATCCACAACAATTTTGTTTTTCACACCAAACCTTTTCCAAGGTCCCCTTTTTGGTGCAAGAGATGAAGAAGAATTGGGAATCTTCTTCCTTATCTCTTCCCTGTGAGCAGATATTGCTCTCAATTTCTGTTCCTGTCTGATTGCCTTTTCGACAACTCCATCCATGGTGGTTGGGCCGTGGACATCCACTTCGCCACCAATGATGGGATTCAGTCCCATTATGAATTTCCGTATTCTGAACTTCTCGTCAGCTTGGTACTGCGGCACATACTTAAGGAGTTTAGTAAACCCTTCCCAGTATTTCGTCACCGATAGCCTTCCTTGCGACCAGTTCTGAAATTCAGTCATTTTCCTATCAAAATAGAGTTGAGGCAGCCATCGTTGCCTAAAATAACCCTTAAATTGATCCCAAGTTATGTCTGATTCGACAATATTCAACTCAACCTTACGGTTGTCCCACCATGATGATGCTTCATGAGAAAGCTGATATGCTCCCCATATCGCTTTGGTCTCTTCGGAGAAGTTTCTTATTGCAAAGTATTTCTCCATTTCACTGAGCCAATTCTCAGCTCCGTCCCCAAGGGTTGTTCCATCAAACTTTGGAGGACTTATTCTCTTTATATCATTTGTAAGTTCAGCTGCTAATCTTGCCCTTTTATTTTCAGGATGATTAGGAGCAATTACATTATTATTATCAACACCCGGATTCCCTCCGTTGATGTTGTCCACAGGAGGCGGCTGATCATTTATTTCAGCTTCATCTTCCTCCTCTTCATTGCCCATTGATTATTGCTTGTTCCAGAACAGTCAAACGATCTCTCGTATCTAGTAGGGCAGCAAGGATTTCATCCAGCTTTTGAGCAGTAGCTGCTTCTCCACCCTGTAACGGGTTATTCGCAGCATTCCCTCTTGTTCTGACCATTTTCTGTTCAATAAGAAAATGTAAACCTTATTAATATCGTGGACTCATTAGGTCCAAGAGCTGCAACCTTCAGCTCTGATACCAAGATGTAACATCCCCATTTTAAGATACTAGAACAAGGGATTTTTTTTTTTTTTATAAAACGTTCTCTGTTATGAATTATATAATTCAAACACACGTTCAAGTTTTAATAATTGTTCTCTACCCAAACAATGCAAGTTTGGAACACACAATTTCCTTTTAAAACTAATGTTCCTGTTCACATATTTACAATATGGAACACACATTCAATGCCATTCAATCTTATAACAGATTCTATATGCTGTTGTAAATGACTCGAAGAACTACCGATCTCCCATTTTCATGGCTCGGAGTTTCAACGATCTCTCATTTCATGACTCAGCAACTACCGATCCTTCATGTTCATTCATGCATAGTATAATATATATACAAGTTCTCTTAACCGTTTCCGGTTATCGAAGTGATCCATTTAAGAAGCCTATCTGAATATCTGTTACTGATATTCATCTGACATCCTGCATCTTAAATTAAGTGATTAGGACAACGCAACCAGCACTTGCGATACTTTGGCCAAAGATTTTCACATGCTTTGCATGATCATATTCCTGGATGTGATACACACCAATGGAATACGTCCTTCACCTCACTTCACCTGTTATCTAGAATGGTCTTTCCTGGTTCCTACCAGTCCTTCAATTTAAGGTCAAATTCTAACTTCCAATTTCCAACTAGCAATATGAACGAATATAGGAAGGCACTCATGGTAACTAAAGATACGCAGACATACGGTGTCGTTCCCCACGACTCCGTGTGTCTAGTTATCTTTAGTCCTCCGGAGTCACTCCGTATACGTGATCATACTCCTATCCCCAGCCAAGAACTTAATATTCAGCCTATGTATTCTTGATGATTTAATTCGGGAGGGCATTGTAATATGTCAGCTATAACATTGTGTCGTCATGAAGACCCCGCCTTCATGAAGACACCGTGTTGTAGCTGGCGTATGTCAATGTCCTACGGAATCCTCCCATCGAGAGTACACATCCTGCTCAAGTGATTTGGATATGATCTTAATATTTAAGATCAACTTTCAGCAACCATGTTGATCCTTTATCCTCGCTCGTTACAGTTGTATGGAGCTAAGAGAGACTAAATCCGTCTTCTAGCTTACTATGCATCTTCTCCTTCATACCGAAGGGTTGCATTTTCTCTACTTGGTTCTCTTCTTAATCATTGGATTAAGCAGCCCATTACCGATGGACGTGATAAGTTTAACCTATTAAACTTAACCAAGTTTTTCACAACTGTAACCAAATTCAGAATTCCAGCTTATTAGACGTCATTTAAACGAGGTCTAATTCTCAATAAATGTATTCATTTATTCTCCTTAACCTTACATAGTTAAGGTCTATTAGCCCTGGATATATTTTTCCCATATCCTTACTTTCTGAATTTAACATTCGAGGCTATTAACGGAGTCCGAAAACGAAGTTCGGTTGCTCCTAAGTTAATTGATATTCCTTAGCTTCCAAGCTAATCCTGAATACCTATCAGTTATGGAATCATGTTCTTCCTAATCCTTTTAATGTCAATTAAAAATTCATCTTAACCCAAAGTATGAACTAATTGCACATTTCAACTTAAAAGTTGCATTTAGGTAAGAATAGATATCAATTCCTTTTAAATCCATCCAAGGACAATTAAATAATTCCAAATCAAGAAATAACATTATATTTCCAATTTAATCAACAATATCAAACTGATATAGTTATTAAAATATCACACTTGTATTTGTATTCATCAATCCATTTCATAATCCATACATTTGCCAATCCAAATGACTGGACTTTGTTTATATTAAACAACGTTACAACTCATAGATAGAAGAATGTACTTTCTTCTTTTCACAATTCCTCGTAGAGGAATAATAACTAACAAATACAATTCATCTTCAGACAATCAAAAGAAGCATCAGAAAACAGCCATGTCTTCATTTTAATCAAGTTCCATCTGCAAAATTACTTGCACGGGTCAGTTCAATGAACTGAGCATATTAAGCACTTGTCATTAAAATGAGGTGCTTTAATTAACTGTCTCAATAAAAGAACCCTGCTTTTATGAAACGACAGTATGAACATCAATCAAGAATTAAGCATAAAAAGAATGGACAGCATAACAACTGAACCATCTAAATACCATCCCAATCAGCCAAAGAATTGCTGTCCTATTTCCCACATAACCATACAAGACGCAATTTCCTTCAACAGTTCCAGATTACAACATTTGTAAGAACTAGGAATATAAGTAAGCATACTGCTGTTATAACATAACTGTTATCCTTTCCATTCCTTTCATTAGTAATAAATGCAAAGGATAAAATCTAACTGAAATGTAAACCAATTACTTTCCTTTCAGTTCATGCATCTCATTTGATTCCAAGCAATCAAGTACAGACGAGAAAGCAAACAACAATAAATATAGTTGCTTATACCCAAGCAATTACAAAATTTGTTCCTAAACGATTACAGATTTCCAACTGTATGAGAGAAGAAAAGATCATTTTTCCAAGTTATCCATCCACATTCCTATTTCTTTCCTCATGACTGTCCTAAAAATTGAATCCAAACGAGACACAAATCAAGATAACAGTTCAGAGTGAAACTTACAAAATCCATTCGGAATTCACTTTCCAGCAGCAAGAATAATTTCATTCATAATCAGCTTTAAATGAAAACAAGGAAGAATTTATCGTCCTTATCAATACTTCATTTAATTCAGGCTCATACGAATACCAAAAACAGGTTAGTAAAACATCGTATTCATCATAGAACAAGCAGTATAAAGATGCATACTATGTACTTGTTGTACTAGAAGATTCCATACTTCTTTCACTGTATTTTTAACCAAATAAACAGTTATACAACCACGTAATCACTTATTCACATGACCTTCTATATCCATGAACGCATACAGTTCATAATAACAATTTGCACATTGTTGTTACCTACAGCAAGACCAATTCATATTGCACAGTAAAGCTCTATTATTGCTATTTCCAGAACTCAATCAGCAAAAGAGAAAAATTCATTCCCTTAACTATTTCAATAAGAAAACATCCATTTCCTTCAAATACAACAAGAATCAGTCAAGTCGAATTCGATTCATTTTTTTGAATGACAGTGCAAAATCAGAGATCTCATGAAACATTTCAATATTCCATTTGTATAGAAAAACACAGCACTCAGGAAAATAATCTAAATGCCACTGTCATCTCTATCAAGCCGAACTTATAAAGTTCAATAAACCCAATTACTGTTTCTATCAAAATCTAAAACAACAGAGAAAGGAAGAACTCGTTTCCCTCTACCTTCAATAAAGAAACAATCATCTTCTTAAAAATGTAATAAAACACCCAAATCGTGTTTATCTTTCCATGACAGCTCAACTCATAATGACAACTGAACAATCGTTCAACAATGAATAGCAAACTCACATAACCTGAACTGTTTCAATTCAATATACCATAAGCAATGAATACCCAATTTGAATTCCTTGCCAACAAATGTTTCTACCCGAAATCCATTTTTCTATTCACAATGATGTGCAGAACCCAAAATGCAATTTTCATACAACAATACCCTTATTAATGAAAACCCGCATAGGATATCAGATGCACAACAAGGTACAGTCAAGACAGACCCAAACAACAAGACAAATTCCCATGCATTTCATTTATTTGCACAGAAATCCCAAGCCAAGTGCGTATTCACGAAAACAGTTTGAATCAGAAGGTCAAACCGCATCCACAAAACACTATAAAATCAACTTTCCATCACAGCAAGAAGAAAATATAATCATTCATTGCACAAAAATACAAAGCCAAGCTCGTTTTCACGACAACAGTCCGAACTGGAAGATCAAATCGCTTCCATAAAACACAACAAAATCAACTTTCCATCACAGCAAGGAAAGAATATAATCATTTATAAGTTCAGAAGAAAAACAATTACTTTTTCCAACTTTCACGAATACCCAAAACGTATTCGTTCATTTCTTTTACAAAAGAAAAAGCACAACAATAAAATATTACTATCACTTCCTTCAAACCGAGCTCATAATGCTCAAATAAAACTCAAATGCTATTTCTTTAAAATCCAAAAAATCAAAACCCAAAAAGCAAGAAGGAAAAGGATCTTATTTCCTTTTAAAAATTTCAATAAAGAAACAACTTCAAACAACTCGCACAACTAATACAGTTTCCATCATTCAAGTTCATATAGTAAAAAGAACGATTGCTTCAACAATGAAAACAACTCATATTGATTGTTTTCATATAAAACATTAACAAGAAATACCCATTTGAATTCCCAAAAACAAACAAACCAACACAAAGCAAGTTTGTATTTCCAACTCAAATTTATGCAAAGAAGTTAAACAGATCAAATCACAAATCATTTCCAACAAGAAAACGATTCTACCCAATCATTTCAAACATGACAACAATCAAATAAACCCAAAACCCCCTTCATCAGAAGAGCAGGGTTGTTTTAATGAGACGCTTAAGTAAAGCAAGTGTTTTAAAGAGAAGGGCTTAACATGCCTGGTATTCTTCCTCGAATGCTCGAAGAAAACCGCGTCTACAGAAGGTGTTTCCTTCCACGGCGACAACAACGAGCTTCCCAACAATCACCTTCCTCTCTGAGGCTCTAAAAAACCTTCAAATTTCCAAAGAAATAGTGATAAAAACCAAACACAACTGGTTCGACTGAACCAAGAAAAACCAAATGCAGAGCAACTTTCCAAAAATCCGAACAAACACAAATGACCAACAAAAATTCCTCCATACTCTTTCCAAGGCGGGCTGGTCACGAAGACCAAAAAATTAAATGCATTAAAGGCTCTGCCTTTTCTATTTCCTCACGCCACCGCCGACTTGGGTTGGCGAACTCCCAATTTCAAATTTTGCATGCAAACCAAGTTTAGTTCCATAACCAACTAGATACCTCCACCTTTTTCCTGTTCCCGCCAAACTTGGCGCTGTCCACGCAAGGACTCACATTAATTGCCATTAAATTCCTTTCATCCTTATCCTTTCCCATGGGTCTGTGCGTCCCCTTCTAGGTTAGGATTAGTTTAGGATTCATAATAGTGTTCAAACCTAGGTCACCGCCTAGTCTTTAGGTTAATAGAACTTAGGTCTATGTTCACCATTTTAGAATTTAAAAATCCACTTAGGATAGTAGTTTAGGATGTAAGGTAGAACTTAGGATTAGATTAGGATCTAATTCCCTCTAACACCTAACACTAATTAATCGACTCCCAAACAAGTCTTCTGACCGACTTCCATTTCAATGTTGTGCAGGACATTTCATCCTTCGTTAACATACCGAGCCACCCGTATCCAGGCATTTCACCTTACGAGGTCTCACGTTACGACAGTGTATGGTTCGTGAATCGAACCTTTTCGTTGGCATCTACGTGCCAACTGTTCATACCTGAAATCAGGTGTTGCACATTTATATCAACCTTCAGTCCGGTTTAAGAGTAAATCGACAAAGCGATTACAAGAAGGCCACAACATACTTTGGATCAATGGAATGATTCAAGAGTGTCATCAAATGTCAATCATGAATAGAGTTCAGCAAGCATACGACAAATTTGTCATCACATCAGCAAACATACAAGCAATAATAACTGTTGTCCCATGTAAACAAATTACAGTATGCAAGAATCCAGATTAGCAACACATTCCCTTAAGATCAAAAAATATATCTTAACATGTTTGCCTTCATTTCAGCAGTTACAACAGTATGAAAAATAATCACCAAGATAACTTACAAAAATGTTTACTCTTCCCCCACTTCTAGCATTCTTAGGAGTCTCACATTTCTACTATCACACTCTATGCTTCGCATCTAGTCCTCCTCATGCATCATACACACATTGATGCACACAAATAATATCCTCATTACCCTATGGCGCACTCTTGTGCTACGAGGTTCACACTTGATTTGTTGAGATAATATTACATACATGAACCTCACATCATACACATGACACATTTCACACTATACGCGTTCATGACACATCTTTCTAGCATCACATTCCCGCACATCACACTATCCTATGAAGCACTCTAGTTCTACGATTCATACTCATTCTTTGAGGGACTAATATAATATGAACCTCACCACATTCACTCTCTATGCTACATGCTTCATTGATCTATCTCTCTAGCACACACTATCAAACAATTTCTCGATGACGCACTCTTGTTCTATGGTTCATTCTTGACTGTCGAGGGCTGTTTTATAAATGAACCTCATCTCATACTCATTCACATTTGCTCGGGGGGCATGCTGCTCCTATCACATTCACTTTGTATTCCATTCCATAGACATTCACAACATCTGCATATCTTAGTCGCATTTATTCGGCTTACTTATGCTTACATCTACACTTTTTTTCCCATGCTAGACAGATACATTGTATGTCATTATCTTCTCTATATACACATACACGTTTACTTGGTCTTTAGTTTTGAATGCAGATTTACTTAAATGCTTGGCACTATACCTCTTACACCGGTCCCACCAAGGCTCTTGGGAATCTACATTTGTTTCCATATCGCATGTGTTATTGTTTCATTTTCTACTACTTCCTATCATTACTAGCACACTACATTCTCAATATATAAATGCCTTGACATACTTTCTATCTTTCTAACATGTTAACGGGTACTTCAAGTGTAACATTTTCTTTGCATGTCTATTTGTTACCCTGGTTGTTTGATATTTTGCTTTCTACTATTTATCATTGTTTGCCATTGTATTCCATTGTTTGTGGGCTTTTCCCTATGTCTTGTATGTTCATTGCTTATATGCTTTTGACCGCTTCGGCCCTGATTGTCTTGGGACACTTTGTGAGAGATTTCACATGTTTGAAACCCGCTTTTGCGGTCTACATTATCTTTTTGCTTACTAGTTTATACATTGTTTTCTATATGCGTATTTGTCTTGTTTGCACTAACACATGTTTCTAGCCACTTTTCTTACACGTGTCTTGGTTTCTACCATGCACATTCCCTCCCCCTGTAGGGTTACATTTTCATATCAACATCGGGTCCTCCTTTGGGTGGCATTCTCCTAGCAATGTCACATGCACCCCGAACGAGGGGGGCATGTATTGGGTGAATTAGTCACCCCATACATTAGTTCATAGTTCTGAAGACAACACGGTTCAATACAAAATTAGCACAAACTCCAATTTTAGAGATGGCCTAGATCGACTTGGGTCATTAGTTTAGTACATACGCCGAGTGCCCAACTCTAGACACTAGTGTCTGGATGCTCTTGACCTTTCCCGGATGCCCATGACCAGGGGGAAGTTAAAGTCACTTTCTTAGATTGGCACACTTTTCAAAAGTTTGCATAGTGGTTTTTCTGAGAACAAGCACAGTCCTTTAGCAATCAACATGCATGTTATCTCCTTTTTCTATTTTACATTAGATCAAACTAGATCAAAATGGATCGAACTAGAATAAAGTAGGATCACACCATCTGCAATGGTGTATACATTTTCGGGAAGCTGTCGGAGATTGAGAATAACACCACACCTTTCTCCCTAACACTCTTTTTCTTTGGCATGAGATCGCCTAAAAAACTCATTCTTGGCATGATATCGCCCAAAAAACTCATTCTTCTATAGCATTTCAAGACAATTTCTATCCTTTTCACTCATCATGGATCAAGTGCATATGTTCCTTTTACTACTTTTTTACATTTTTACATACTTTTACATGTTTTTTACATACTTGGATCGAATTTTTCACATACACGACTTTGATCACTCTTTTTCTCTTCTTTTTTCAGGTCCTTCCTTATAAAAATAGTAGTCTCAAGCACAACACAAGTGACAATGAAAAAAAGTACAACATGGTACACACACTACACTTTTCACCCCTAGGGTCACTTCCTCTTTCCTAGCCTAGCTTCCACGCTTCACTTACATCACTTCACACTTTTTCTTATCTCCTCAACACACTTTCGCCATCAATCTACATGGTTATTAGGTACACATCTATTATCTACTTTATATTATTGAGTATTCACTCAACAACATGAAGTGAGGACAAATGTAGACACTAAATCACACATTTTGGGTACATTTTTAGATCTTAATCACATACTACTATTCATATAATTCCCAAGTGAGAAAACTAACAATTGACTGGTATCTTTAGCCTTTTTTGTGTTTCATGTCTGCTTTTTGGCCTCTTACACCTTACAACCCAGTTGATACTTTATTATTTCATATTTTATCACTCTCGACACCATCATTCGAGATAGGACGCCAAATCCCGAGATGCCCCCGTCCTTTTGGGTGCCCCAAACTCTCTTTACTTTAATCACTCCTTTTGGGAATCTTGTTTTCTTATGGGTCAGCCTTCCAATTGTTAATTGTGAAATTCAACCAAGGGAATCATATAAATATAAAGTTATGTGACCATAATAAAGGACCAAACTCTAAGAATCTATTACTATCACCTAAGGTTGCATCCAAAGGAATTTTAAGAACATCAAAGCATTCATCTAGCTTCATTCAAGGGACAAGGGACTAAATTTTCTACATACACGCATAGGAGGGAAGTTCATTTTGTCATCCACACATCTATCTACATTGCTACATCTAGTTATTTATCATTATCAAGTGCATCTTGCATAAGAGCCACGTAGGGCATGATTCTTGGACACACACACACACACACACACACACACACACACACACACACACACACACACACACACACACACACACACACACACACACACACACACACACACACACACACACACACACACACACACGAGAACTACATGGAGTCTGAAATGTAGTGCAATGCTTGGTCGTAAGTTCACTCAGTCGAGTGACCGTCGAGGTCATCCCGACTCCCCATTTGTATCTTTTTTATTTTTAGGATTTGATGTGTTTTGGGATTTTACAGTGTTCTTTCTCTTTATAGGTTATAGGCAAATTTTGCGGACATAGTGTGATACATAGACGACAAACAAAGAAGAGTAGTGACCATCTTACAACACAACAAAAACCGGCCGAGGTTTTTCATAGGCACGAGTGCTTAGAAGCAATCTCAACGCCCGACCTACTCCAAGTGCCCAGTCCAGGTATATCCGGAGGTCACACAATTTTCTCGAGCACATTTTGCGACAACTCCCTCCTCATGTTCACGAGTCTTCCAGTCCATAACACTTCGGGATTAATTGCGAAATTAACTAAGTATTATATCCTTTCTCTTGCATCTAGGGTTGTATTTTTATCTATCTTATTGCTTAGGTCGGATATGTACCTTATTGCTTCATTTATTGTATGTGACTATAAAATATCTAGGGTTTTACAAAATCTCATTTTTATTAAATCACATACATAATCATTAGCCTTGGATAGAAATATAACATGATTATGTCCTTTGTTGGGCGATCATTTCTAGGCTTAGATTGGGACCTAATCAAAGATATGAGGTGAATAGTTAGGATTCTTTAGATGTGTTATGTATAGGTGCATTGGTTTCAAAAATACTAACTTGAAGAACAAATGGTGACCTAGTAGACCCAAAGTGCGGGAATTGAATGAAATACCTTTAGATTAAGTCAATTAAATGTGTGTGTGTGTGTGGGGAGGATAATGCTAGAATAAATACTAAATGATTGTTGTCAAATGTCTTTGGTCCAAATGTTAAGCGCTACCCTTTGCACACACATGATCATCAATATTGCATATGATATTGTGATATATTCTCATATATTATGTTTTCCTTTTTAAGGAATTTGTATATATATGAGAATGGTTGAATCACAACCATCTATCTTAGATTGGTGTGGGGTCACGAATCCTCACCTATAACTATTTTTAAGTTATATCAATTAATTAAATAATAATGAATTGTATAATTAATAATTATTAAATTTTCATTTTTAACTATGTCCGAAATTAATATAATCTATTTATAAATGAAATCTTATAATAAGAGTTTCACACATATTTAGAAGCCATATTGTTAAGTTTGAATTCTCATAAATATTATGTTCTAACCAAAGCCACAAAAACATTGCTTATATCAACTCTAATGATCCAAGACTATGTAGACTAATATAATACAATTAAATGTAGATGATTTTATTTTTTAGATTGAATGTCGAAGCATTATAATGAGCACTGACTTCCATTGTTTATTGACATCTCTGCCTATATTTTCTATTTTAATTTTTTATTGAATGTCGAAGCATTACAATGAGCACTGACTTGCATAGATTCTAGGCATCTCTACCCATGTTTCAAAGGAAACATATAGCAAAATTACAATACCGAGTAAGTGTAAAAACTAAATTAGTGAGCACCTTCAGCTAAGCAACTACATGTAAGGGGCATCCACTCCATCAAAATCACCCAAGGCACGATCCCGGCCCTCAACCCCTTGACTCTTTGTATCATAATGTTGAAAGTCTTTACATTCAATGCAAACAAATCCCTAGTTGGCTTTATATGAGCCAAACAACTTCAACCAATGAACTAAAGGGACATTGACTTGCACATGAATTTAAAATGCAACTATATACAATATGATAGCTTCTTTAAAAAAACACTAGACTAACATTCATGTTACAACCTTGTAAGTTTTAGAAGTACGCCGAATTAAACAAACCTTTATGGTTTTATTAAGAGTTGGAAACTTGTAATTTTGTTTATTTATAAGCTTAATAATGTATTAGCTTTTTCGTGCATGTAAAAATATAGACAATTTTCACACCGAAATAGATTTTGCTTAATTGTTACTAGGCACAAAAATCCAAAAAGAAATAAATGATAATATTTTTTTGAAAATATGAATAAGAATGTTTTGAAAGTATTTATTTGCAAGCTATGTACTCAATATTATGACGGGCAAAGCACATTTTTCATAACCATAAAATCCATTGTGGCACATGTCAAATGTCAAACAGTGTTAAATTTTATTTTTAATTATAATCTATTAATTATATTTAATGTCGATAGGCATGCTAGAGGCTATCCTCCACACAAAACACACCTATGTATGCATACGTGACCCATGAAAAAGCACCATACACATGCATGTACATGCCTTGGTGGGTCCCCACGTCGAGAGGTCACATCGAGGCGATTGTGGACTTTAATAAAATGCACGCATGATCAGTTACTGCAACATGTGGTAGCGGTAGGTAGGTTGGTGGGGTACGTGGGCTTGAAAGTTGCAGGTCCCTAGTTCGAACCTAGTTGCATCTCCTTCGCTCCTCGTCGCAGTTGAAAAACACACTGTGTTTTCAAACTGCAAAAAAACTAAGTCTGAAACTCCTTGCCACGTGGCGCAACATGACGTCATGGATGCAGCATGGTTCGCATGGGTGTTTCGGCCATGCATAGGTGCGTTTTGTGGGGAGGATAGCTCTCGCCATAGGCATTCCTTATAGTTATTAACTAATTGAAAGCCCCAAACTCAAATAGGGACTCTACAATTTTTTTATAAATTCACGAGAATCTCAATAAGTAATGATAATAAAAGGATTTTGAGCACTCTTAAGAGTAATCACCTCAAGTTGTTTCTTCTTCATCCGGAGCTTAGATAAACCGAATGTAAGCTTGCTCCAATGCTTCTTGGGATTCTTCAAGATGTTCCTTATCTTGTTCATCTTCTTCAACCAGTTTTTGAATTCTTTTGAGGTGTTAGTTATGAATTTTTGGAGAAAAGGCATTCTATTAGTTCACCATTGTTTTCTGGAAATAAGAGGAGCAAACTCAATTCTTTGG
This sequence comes from Taxus wallichiana var. yunnanensis, assembly GCA_018340775.1. Taxonomy (NCBI): domain Eukaryota; kingdom Viridiplantae; phylum Streptophyta; class Pinopsida; order Cupressales; family Taxaceae; genus Taxus; species Taxus wallichiana. The sequence continues at coordinate 424,407,341 of CM031234.1, read as the reverse complement.
GAAGGCTCTCCTAGTTCTACGGGTACCTCTTCACGAAATAAGAAAGGGAAATGCCTTTCTTTGCTTTTGACACGTCCTCCTCGAATGCTTATAGCTCTACCTCCTCTGGGTTGTCTTGGTGGTGTAGATATGCGAGAACTTCTCAAGACGTGTCCACCATTCAGATCATCAAGATCTTCACTAGTGAGATATTCTAGATTAGTCTATTCTTCTTGTTGATGCTTGAGAAGCATCTGTCTTTTCTCTTTTTTTTCGAGTTAAGCATTGAGTGAGCTTAATACTTGAATTAAAGATTGGTCATTTGTTGATACAAATAAGGGCTTCTCGTTATATCCCAAGGAGGGTGAATTTCATATGCATTTTGGGCTTCATCTAGCTAATGAGCAAATAGCTCTAAATCTGGAGCAATGAAAGGATGTGGAAATTTTGATAACATATTAATATTTACAAAGGGAGGGAATCATACTCTAAATTAGAAATGTCAAATTCAACACTAGGTTTTGAATTATCAAGCATGTTCATCTTCTCGGATTTCTTCATCATAACTATATAACATAGCTTTCACGGTCGAGATCCAAAAGTAAAATAATAATTATCTTCATCAATATTGTTTTCCTTAAGGAAATTTACCTTAGCCTTTCCTTTATCAGTATTCTTTTGTGGGCACTTATTTGCATAGTGATTTCCTTTACAAATAAAACAAACATGATTCTTTCTTCTATTACTAATGTATCTTTGCTTTCGAAAAATGATTTTCTTTTACGGGAGGAAACAAATACCGTTATAAGGCTTCTTTTTGTGTCCGATTCCTTCCCCCTTTCAAAAAAAAAGCAACTTTGAACAAGGCTTGTGCTTGGCGTGATGTTTATGAAGTCAAATAGGCTTGCAGCCCAAAAGGATCATTATCCTGAAGTTGGCAAAATTTAACACATAAGGCTTTACTCACCACATTGGAAGACAAGGGAAGATCTTAGTGTCATGTTATTATTTTGGTATGAATATTCTAATGTTAAGTATATAGGTTTTTACGTGTACTTTGGTATGTGGTATCAAAGTGATATCGGTTTGTAAGAAGATCTTTTGAGCAATACAAAACATCTTTTTTGTGTCTTTCTTTCTTCTATTCTTGTTCTCTTTATCACGCTCAATACTAGTTAATTTTTTTCATTATATTTGTTGATTGATTGTTATGCACAAAGAGGCATGGCGTTTGTAAGTCATCGTGGTGAGCGTAGTTTTAGGCGTCGATACAAGTAAGTCGTAAATCGAGACTACATTGCAAGAATGGAGCGGATAGATAGACTCTTGCCATGTGAAGATGAAGTTGAAGAAGACCTTGTCATTCTTGTTGATATGTTTACTGTAAATTTTGCAACGGATTTACATGTAGAAATAGAGTCACTTTCAGAATGAAAACTACCCAAGATCTCCTATGACTAGGCTTATGATAGGCTCTCCTTTTCATTTAGCTATTGTTTTTACTTTCAAGAGTAGAGAGTCTGTCATACAAGTGTCTCAAACAGATAATCATGAGTATGATATTCCTCTAATCAATCTTAAGGATATTAAGTTTCAAAAAGCTAGAATTTTTACAAGTTTGTGCATGTAGGTTGTGTTTAAATAGGGATCACTCCTCTATTTAGGTGCGGTTCAAATGCATTTGTGGTGTGATGTCTTTTAGATTGGTGTCATAATAGTTTTAAGGATTCTTTGTTAGTTGTTGTACAAAACTATTAAAAATTAAATTATTTGTATATAATTATAAAATTTGTAAAAAACAAATGTATCAAATTAAAAATAACTAATACTTTTTTTTAAATGTAAAAATCCTTCAACTAGAAGAATAAATAAGAATTTTTCAAAGGAAAAAAACACTTGTAAGATTTTTTTGAGTTATTATTGTATGGCTAATTTTTTTCCGATCGTTCAAGATTTACCAATCAATAACTACTAAATTATAAATTTATCCTCAATGATTATCTTATATATTTTTGTTTGGCTTGTAAGTTTCCTAAGAATATGTTCCAAGAATGTTGGAAGAAGGCTCTCTATAATGCTCCACACTCTCGGCCCGAAGGCCTAAATTTTTTGTATAATGCCCTTACAATTTTTATATAATGCTACTTTAGACTCAAATGTAGGTAGGGACGTCTTTATTTACATGGATATGTGTTTTATGGACATGAGTTAGAGGCGTGGTGTGAGGCGTTTGTCAAGGTTGTAATGTGTGTGGATAAACAATTAATTACCCATCTTAAATTTGATGTACATTTGATTGTTGTAAGGTGTTTTTGTTTTACTTACAATGCATAACCAAAAAATGAGATATCTTGGATATACGATAGAGTTTAAAGCCCATTTATTTTTCTAAAAAAAAAAAATCAAACCCGACATAATAGTTTAGCTAAATTGACACTATCTATCACCAATAAACAAGAAATTTACAAAGAAAGTGATGGATTCAAATTGAACTCATATTGAATATAATTTACTTGAGTATCTTTTCTCATTTATCGTATCATCACTTTGTGTACAATACATGGCTCCACTTTAACCCTATGAGGGTTGGGAGATATCATTTACTTTGAGCCACCGATTTAATGGGTTATGCACAACCTTGGCCACGAAGCAAATGAATACGACAAACATGTTCTAGAGGATATACAAGTCACTTAGGCTTAGCCTAACTTCTACGCCCCTCACAAAGCTTCATAATTTATTGGGGGTGACCAATTTTTCACTCAAGTGAACTATAACAACATAGAATGGAGTAACTCATTTTGTTATGCTTATGGAGAAAAAATAGAACATAGGGAAGGTTAATGACATATTAGAGCATACTACTACCAAGTAAAGCTAGCAATGTGAGTAATTTTGAGATCCACATAAGGTCGATTTTGGAAACAAGGTCTTACTCTTGTTCAAAAGATGAAATCAACATGTCATCATAAGCTCATACCATCATAAGCGCAAACCCATACATAATTGTGACCCCAATACTATCAAAAACATGATAGAGACAAAATTTTCAACTTTTGATCTTTGTACAATAGCTTGGGCTTTATTGAAACATTAACACTCGATTACCTCATTCCTCCTTTCCACCGGTCTAGAGAAATCCACTCCACAAATTGAGCATCTAACAAAATTTGATCAATGTTACTTGTTTACAATTGAGTGTGATATGGAAATAGGTTGAAGCATAACTAAAAGGCATTTTTATGTTTTATATTGTTAAAGTAACCCAATCACAAACATATTAAGTGGCTTATTAAGGAGTTAATCTAACAAAGTCTTGTTTCATAACAAATGACACGATGGGGTTCATTATTTTTCAAGGGATGATGAATTGTCTAGATTCTTAAGTCCTCAATAGGGTCAAGTTAAAACACTTTAGTTGATGTTAATTTCAGCTTTATGACCACTTCAACACCAATCATAGGACTAGTTCCAATGTTAAACTTAGCATGAATGTTGACAATGATAGTGTCTTTATAACATCAATTATGATGCCAAACTTAACATCGATGCCAACATCGATTACACGAACTCCCGACGACACCAAATTTTAGCACTTGTCAAACTAAGTATACACCTAATGAAAATGTAGTATCAAATAAGTCATTAGATAGGATGGTGGTCATAGAATATATGAGTGAAAGTTGTCTCTTGATAGCAACCCTTGATAACTAATGATGCTTAATTAGGTCTATAACAAGCCCTTTTGTATTGGAAAGGCTTGACCTTGAAGTATGTAAGCAAAACCAGATAGCCAATATGACCTTGATAAATTTCCACCAATTCACATTGAATCAAAGATTGATCCATCCAAGATCAATCTTGATATGCATTGAATATCTTCCTAAAATGACACTTAAGTCAGACCGACTTGAATATTGTTGACATGTTATGAAACTGGATGTGATAATAAAATATTCCTAATAATAGAAGAGATGTTTTGCAACTCAATAATGGAAATATGCAATATTCATAATATTGATCAAACCCTTGAAGTAGGGTAACACCATGCAATGCTCTTTAATGGGAGGAACCCACTCCACACTATATCTGAACATGAGATCTAACGCATACAATACTCTTCACATATCTAATATGATTATCATGTCTATATTATTTATTACTCCACTAACTACCACTACCACTTACCCACACATGTGGGATAAAATATAATTAACTAGTGAAATGGTGTACAAAGCATATGCACCCAATACATTATTTATTACTACTAAATTACATTGTAATACTATATCCCTAAGTACGTGACATTCCATCTCTCTTAGCTTATTTTGCCCTCAAAACACGAAATCAAGTCAAATAGCGAGTGCACTTGAGATCATTACACAATTGTCGCCGTGCTCTCGATCATCCAACCACCCATATGTGATCTTGGTGGGTGCCACCTCTTCAATCTTGGTTCCCAAAGTTGTTGCGCTACTATGATTCCATCCATAACCATAGTTGTTCTTCCTTGGCTTTCATGCATAGCCATAATGATTAATCATATGATTCCATGTGTAGCCATAGTAATTGGTCCTCTAATTCCTGTAGAACTCCATGGTTGTTTTGTCTTATGATGATGTGGATGTCTATATGATGTGGCCTTAGTATCATTGTTTGATACTTTGACCCCCATATATGATGTGGATGTCAAACTTCCACTTATAATGCCTTTGTCTCTTGAGTGGCTGAAGTGTTTTTCTTCTTGTATTGTTTCTTCATATTTTTCCTTATTTGAATCTTTTGAGTGCTCTTTTCACCGTCTACAACCTCATGCTCTACATTGACTTGTCTTTGATCTCCATGATGTGTAATATCTTACAATATGATCTTTTTCTTTCTATACCAAAGCTTCACGAACTTCTTCGCACCTTTATGTTTATTGTTCCCAAAGTTTCTAACCAAGGTAATCTAAGAACAATATCCAAATCATCCATATCCAAAGCATTAAACATGAAAGCAATACATTTTTTTCATAGTAAGCTTCAAGTCATCAAAATTTTGAACATGTTTACCCTCTAGTTGAGTGCCCTTGATTTTCTTTGCTTGACTTGTAGTTTCTTGGCTAGCTCAATGTTGATGAAGTTATATCTATTACTCGGGTTTACAAATACAATAACCTTATTTTTAAAGCAACCATGGAATTGAGTCATTGAAGGTCCATTCTTTGAATCTAAAACCAAAGGCTATGGACTTGATTGCAATAATAAATATATTCCAAATCATAAAAGAAATCTCACAACTAAATAATAAGAATAATCTAATATATTCAAAGTATAGATCAAATTTGTGCCATAGGGGAAAATCATGCAATGCTCCTTAAAAGAAGAAAGGCACTCCACATTTTATATCAATATGAGATCCAACACATTTAATACTCTTCACATATCTAATATGATTCTCACGTCTTTATTGTATACTACTCCACTCTCTACCATTGCCACTTACCAACACAAGTGGGATAAACATAATTAACTAGTAGGATGACTTACAATGATATGCACTGAATACATTATTTATTACTACCAATATACTATAATACTATATCCTTACGTACATGACATGCCATAAGTTATAACTTAGATTAAGGTTCTATATGCATCACCTCTAATCATGATTAAAACTTTTAGAAACGACATCAAAGTCGATATAATTTTATTATTGGTTTCTTTGAGTCTTGCATGAGATCAATAGATTTAATTGTTTCAACAACTGCTGAATTTGATAGTGTCGTTAATTATCTTTTTCAATGGTAGGTTTAACATTCATTTGGATTTCCGTATTTGTTGACAAAATCTTATCAATAATAGTTTTATTGGTGATTATAATTCTTGTTTTGGAATTTTTTTGTCAACTTGAAATGCTTCACTTAATTTAGAAGCAATTGATTGCGATTACACAAGTGAATAATATTTACATCTACATAGTCTAAAATTTGATTGTTTTGTATTTAAGCTTCCTCCTATATAAATTAGGAATTCTCGGGATTTGCATAATTATGGCACTTTTAAAGTGATAAAAATATTATCTACTTGGACAAGGAAAACAAATTACCTTTCAATAATTTTGATCAAGTACAAAACAATCAAGCCTAGTTTCGAAGTCTACTAGAATGGTTTCCACAGGGTACTAAAAAGCTCTATCAATGCCTTGTGCGATATCAAAACTCTAAAAGGATATTCAAATTTCATCCATTTTTTATTGTATAAAATGCCATTCTTTAAATGTTTTAAGTAGTAGTTACGCTGATAAAAAATGGCCGAGCTAAAATTCAACGTGTAATTGATCATCACGGGGCAGTTTTTTGTCTTGCTTGTAGAAAGCTATCCAAAACTTGCGATATCTTTAGGATACTATGGAGTTTGGAGCCCAATTTGTTTTCTTTGGAAAATTTTACTGACTCCAACACAATGGTGCGGGTAGGTTAATGCCATCTTCACCAATATGTGGGAAGTTTCTGGAGAAGGTGATGGAGTGTTAATCAATGTAAAACCCTTCACTAAGCAAAATTATGTGACAAATCCAACATAAATGCTTCAAAATTAATACATATTAACAATTTTCATATATATAAAATAATTGTGCTAAAAAAGAATTAATTTATGATTAACTAACAAAATAATATCCCCGGCTATGATTGCTTATCATAATACGAGATGCATGTTATACTATTTATGCCACTTCTAATAAATGATACGTTACATATTATATATAACCTACATCAAATTACTTGGCATGCTGCTAGCTCCCCAATGTATTGTGCATCAATAAGGGCTATTGTAGAAATGGGCTCAACCTCTTGTAACTTCGAAATAACATTCCCTTGCCCTTATTAATAAGAGACGCCAAGGTTTGTGTGGCCATTAGTGGAGTTGCAAGAGAGATACTCCCAAATATTGGGATTTTTATGATCATTAGTAGTGCTAATCATGTGAGAGAGATATGTGGCTTGATATGGTTGTAGCATCCTCCTTAACCACAAGGTTTTTATGTTAGCATCCTCCTCTTTGGTACTGAGATCACTTAAAAGTGTTCTACGAATGAGATGCAAAATTACTACGTAATTTTATTATACTAAGCCTTATCTTGAGATCACTTAATTCTGACCACTTCTTCCATGTTAGATGATCTGCATTGCCCTGAGACTCTCACATTATCATTTGTAAATTCATTTACATTAGAGAGTACAGAGCATAATGGTGGATAATAAAGAAAATCTTCATTGACAGAAGCCACAACAGGTCTACGTGTCTTTGGAAGTAGGGAAAGATAATAGCTGGGAGGTGTGTTGTCACAACTACAAGTGCTCAATCCTTGTATTTCAGAGTTGTTTTTTCAAACCCAATTGTTGGGAACTGCTTTGCATACTCCTCAACATTACTCCGAAGGCTTGCGATTTCATCTTGAAAGTGGGGGCTGGTTTGGATTGTGTCCTTGAAGTCCTTCAGCTTTGTACCACCTGTATAAAAAGGTTTAGTTACCATTGTATTTTATGAAATGATTAATATCATTTGACAAAAGTAATTTCCTCACCTTTTGTTTCAGACTTGATTTGAATAGCTAGTTGAGCAGCACTGTCAAAAACTCTGCTACTTTTGCAAAGTCATCCTCTGTGAAACCCCTTGATGTAAGAGCTGGTGTTCCTGCATGCGGCATTACCATAATCATGTTAAGGAGATCGATAGAAAAGAATATACATAGGCAGAACTACTCAATGTAGGGCATGACTTAGTTCATGCCAATAAGTATATGATAGTTTCCCGTAGCCAAATTATTTTTCCCTTGTTGGAAAGTCATTGATTAAATACATGTAGAAAACCTCAAGGAATAAATGTCCTCTGTGTAATGGTTATGACATCCCACACAAGATTCCCTATTCCATTTCATAGATGCTCTGTAATATGACCCCAAACCTACTTGGAGGATGCACTCACTTGTAAACTGCGTTTTAGTATTGAAGTTATCAAAATGGATGTTTTCTTTATAACGCATGAAAGAACAGACATGTGGCGAAAGACACAAGGGAAAGGATCACGCTAATCCTTCATAGACAAAGCTTCAAAAGAATTGAATACATCAAATTATTTACCCATGCGAATTCCACCAGGAACCATTGCAGAAACATCTCCGGGAACTGTGTTTTTATTGGCCGCAATGTGAACCAACTCTAGTACTCTTTCAACCCTGGAACCATCAATTCCCTGTAACTCACAGGAAGAACCATTTCGTCCTTTAAAATACGACCAACATGCAGTAAATAAATTTTCACAAAAAGAATGTAAGAAGTGGAAGTTAATTTTTCTGCAGAAAATGGAAAATAAAAATGATAATGTTAAAAGGACACGATCTGAAAATTATCATATCTAGCCAGACAATACACAAGGGATTCGAGATGCGATGATGCATTCTAACATCTGCAGCATACAAACACATGCATATTTTTTGAATTGTAGTAATGTTTTCTTTGTTACCAAATGGAACGTAAGTCTGAAAATTGAAGTGATGGATCTAATGTACCTTACACTCAAAATCTCAAATATCTCTAACTCATTATTTTCAAGAAATCCATTAACACTGACAGAGCTATTGTTAGTAGATGAAACCTTCATTTCTATAATAATTCACCATTGTACTTACCTTATTCTTCAAATTCACCAGGACCAAATGGTTGTCTGTTCCACCGAAACAAGTTCATAGCCTCTTTCACTTAGACACTGCCATGATGAAATTGAGATTTGGTCAAAATAAAACAGCCTTTAATCCTTTTTTATAAAACATAAACTAGAACAGAAAATCCTCTATCAATATGAAATTAACTTTGTTAATCCATAATCACCTCAACAGAGTTTATAGTTTTCCCCTGTGTATGCCCAAACAGTAAAAGAAATGGCTAAACATGACTTTCTTTGTCTGTAATTATTTTTAAAATAACTAAATGTTTCAGTACATAAACAAAAATTCAGAAGTGACAAAATATCATACCTTGGCAAAATGAGAACAGTTGCTGAGAACTTGTTCTTGATATGATTTATACTCTGGCGTAGTTGCCTACATATATTAATGAGAAAGCATAAAATTAGTGGGCGGTGAAACAATTTTCAACATGCATGAAGCCACAAGCTTTACAATTCAGGCCAAACATCAAAACTAGACTGTTGTATGTAATGTTAATGACAGAAATATATCAATTTTTTAGTCTTTTCAAGTTTTCTTTTGGCTGCAATTTGTTGCAGCAAAAATGCTGCCCCTTCAATTCTCTTCTTAATTTTAAAGCAGATCAGTCATTTGTAGCCATGCAATTTTCTATTGTTTCAAACTCATAAGCAAGATGAGAAAGACACATTGAAAGCGATAAAAGCTTTGAGATTGCAATTGGGTGCTAGATTGTCAAAACACAAGTAGGTGGAATGATTTGCTGCAGTTTCTAATTTTAAAACAGGAAATTAGTGAATTCAAAGATTGAGGATTATGTAGTGATTATGGAGAGGTATTGAGAAAGCTAAGTGATAATCATATATCTCTTCTACACAATAGATCCTCATTGCAGTCTAATACAACAATGTTTAAAAAGTATTAGAAGAGATATTACAGGCTAGTGGGGCTGGATTAAGATGCTACATCAAATAGCTAAGTTGGATATACATTTGCCACAGAATTATTTAGATTGGATTATCTAGACCGAATGTTACTTGACAGTTTTCGCTATAGCATGTTTTTGTAGTAAATAGCAGTAATCTTTTGTATAAACAGGGGAGAAAACCCATAAAACAAGTATGATTCATATATAAGGAATTAATCCTGTTGACTATAGTCTATAACCATCCAGCATTGACATCCCAATCAAAAGCAATATTTTAGATGTCCTCACTGTGAAATCGAACAAGCTAAGATGCTGAAAAAGACGTGCTCAAGGATTTGGGTAAAAGAATCCTTCAGAGAACCTCTGTGGTAAAAACGAAAATTTAAATTGTTACTTTAGAAGTAAAGTTATTAACAAAAATCTGAAAATAGCTAGACAAATAGTAAAATGATGAAGAAAGAAATAAAAAGTATACATAATGGTCCCCACATGAAAAGTACAAAATTGAAACAACATACCATAGTTAGCAGGTCGTATTTCAAGCTTGACATTTACAAGAATTAAACTGCAAGAAAGCAGCCAGTTTCCCAAAAAAGTGAAAGAACCCCATTTATGGAATCAACAACATGAACATCTTTTAAAAATAAAAGCTATATTTTAATACTAATTTAAATTTAAAACAGCAAATTATCTTGTTCAAGATAATGCTTACAACCAGACATAAAATAATGATCAACCAAAGGCATTGTAAAGTAAAAATTACAGTATGGGAACTTCTACAACTCTCATTATCATGTTCGTGTATAGTTAGTTTTATCCCAAGGCAAAACACCTGCTATATGAAAGCTACCAGGTCTTTCCATATTAAATGTTTCATGGTTATTGAAACATTTTTTATGTTGACCGTAGGAGAAATAACTTCTTTATCTTTTTGGGAAAAAATGAATATTAAATTATATTAGGTTGAAGCAAAATCAATACATGCATTTTATATTTAATATTTAGAGAGCAATGCTAACAAAACTGAGTCTTGAAAGTTCAACAAAGGGAACATAAAGCATCGCCATATGGATGCTAAAAAGATCCAAAACATGGGCCCCAAAAGAGAAAGGAGAATCGATAAGTACTAAAGCATTCGAACATAGAGACTAAGAGGTGGATGCGATAACCAACCAGAAAACATCAGACTTCGCTTAACATAGAAGACAAAAATCCCATAAGATGTTAAAATTAGTAGCTTGCCAAATAGTAGCCCTGGCCATGATAGTTCTGAGATAGTGCTTGGTAATAACCACTAAGCTTAAAATCAGCAAGTTGATGTCAGAGGCCTTCCGATTGATACTAAACTCTTTCAAGTTGACATTGAAGAAGAAGAACAATCATTTGAAGACGACTGCGGGAAAAATTAATGCTCTTGAGCTCGAATTGAGGCAAAAGAAGATGTTACTATTTCAGGGAGATGGGAAAGGGTTAAGATGATCCACTTGACCAGTGGAACAATGAGAGCGAATGCAGAGTCTGCAAGAAGCAGATAATAATTTTCCACAAGAAGATCAAAGATCAATTTCAAAGCAGAAGCTGAAGTCGAAATCAGACAAGAATCAAAACAGAACCAACAAGTCCACTGTTCACTGACAACGAGTGGGTTGTGATTGTGTGGCAATTTCCCTTTCCTAACACAGGAGTAGCAAACCTTGCTAGCCAAGTTTGTCCAGAAAGTGTTGCAAAGGATTTGATAGAGGAGTTGACCAAGTTTTCCTCCTTGTGTATAGGGAAGTCCTTGTCCTTAGATGGACCCTAACAGCTTCCTCGCAGAGAGGAAAGAGACGCCTGTGGCGAAAACACAAGGCATATTGAAGAGCTACTTATAAGTGACAAAGAAAAGCCTAAAATTCCAGCGCAACTGAGAGGATGAAAAACAAAATGCACAAATTGTTCAGAACAAAGGAAGAGTCTGCGGTCAAGATATACCTGAAAGTGCTGAGAGCACATTGGAACATGTGAGACTAACATTTTAGAAGGAGATTGCACAAAAAAAGCCATGTCTATAGTTCAACATGGTAATTCAATGAGTTCTAACTCGAAGAGGCAAAAGCCTCTTAAGTTCACCAGTGATGGGTTGAAGGACTCTGTCCATTGCTACAGAATTTGCATAACTATTTGGACCAAGAACAAGCAGACAAATGATCGGTGTTGATTGCGTTCACCCCCAGCCACTCAAAGGGTTGGCGATCCAATGGTATATGGACACACCAACCGAGGAGAAGAACACGTGAGAGAAACTTTGGAGAGCTTTTGAAAAAGATTTCAAGTTGGTTCGAAATGATAATGAGATCATCGTGAAAATATACAACACCAGATAAGGTAAGCATGAGTTTATAAATGGATATAATAGAAAAGTTAAGGAACAGTAAAGTAAACTAGAGAAAGAACTACTTGATGAATCAAAGAGGCAGTAGTCCATACAAGGGTTGATGCCCTTACCACAAAAAGAAAATGAAGGTGCTCCCACCTTCATCATATGAAGGTATAATTGTGCAATGGACATTGAAAGTGGGAACAAGACATTTGTGCAATCAAGAATGCAAAGCAAAAACTTCGATGGAAGTGATGACGATGAACCTACGTCTATAGAGGCCCTCAAGAGGGAGATGCTAAGAATGATAAGGAGTTGAATGAAGACATGAATATAGATGGCAAAGAATTATGGTGCACAAACTACAAAACCATAGGACATGTCCTGAGTAAATTGCCCCAAGATGTTTTGCAAGATATGCCAGCTATCCGGCCACTTTGTTAATGACTGCCCATATAAATTGAAGAACAACAGTGCTCAGGTACTCTTTACAAAATGTGACCCATCCACACCACCTACGCCCAAGAAACAAAGCAATAATAATTGACGCCATGACAACAGTGGAGGAAACCAAATCCAATACAACCCTCAAGGTTGACCTGTCACAAGTGCAATAAATAGGGTCACTTGGCACAAGATTTCCCAGCCAACCAGAATAATGCAGGACTTTTCTGCCAGCGATGCAGGGCAATTAATCATACTGATGCAAATTTCCTTAAAAAGGATTTGGGAAAGAACGCTGACATGATTAACGTAACTGAGGATGAAGTAATGGCAGTTACATGTTCACAAGCCAAAATGCATAACATCCTAACCCAAGAATAGAGGAGATGTTGGTTACAGCAAGAGAATAGGTTGAGAAAGAAATGGCCAAAGACTGAAGACAAACACCTGCATGTACAAGCACATTGACTAGATTGATTGCAGCAGGTAAGGAGATTGTGAGATGGGTCTTGCAAAATATCGTACTGGTGAAGGTAGCGAGCTTGTAGAGAAATCTTTTAACTAAGGAATACGATTACTACTACCCCTACTAGAGAATAATACTGAGCGAGAAGAAGTCACTGCACACATCAGAAAGACAAAGTCACAAAAACTAGAACCGATTGTGGAACACCCACCGTATGGTGACCAGGTATGCTCTCGATGATGAATCTTGCAAGGAAACTAGTTGTTGCACATACGGAGATGACACTAACACACACCATTGTAAGTGAAGGGTCGAGCATGAATGTTCTCCCTAAGGAGACACAAAAAGCTTGGGAAACTAACCATTCAGCCTGCGACTTTCCAACTTGTTGGTGCAGATCGGTACGACATCAAAGTATTGGGTATGCTCATGGGACAGAAAGATGTTATCGGAACCCAACCATTCATGTTGAACTTTGTGGTCGTCTCCCTACAAAATAAGGCTTGTCACAAATTTTTGGGTCACAGTTAATAGATAACAGCCAAGGTAGACCACAACTAGAAGAATAACTCTCTCCATAAAGAAAAAGGGCGGGATTTGTTTGGAAGAAATTTTGAGAGAAGAGGTTCCTAGTTTTTTGGGAAGCATATATTCAATACAACTTGAGTAATTCATGATGAAAAATATGAAGGGGAAATTTTCATCTTATTTAAGCAGAGTGAATTGTGAAGACAGGAGGTAGGTATTGAATTGAAAAATCCACTGAGGCATATGCCTGGTGTTTCAGGAAAGTTTCAGCAAGGATATTTGCAGAAAATTGGAAGAGTGAATCTGGAAGATCATCAGGATAAAAATGTCAGCAAGATAGACTTTTAGAAGTTTTTCAGCAAAGCAATTTTGAGGGAGGATTCAACAATTTTACAGTACAGAGGTAGAGGAAAAGCGAGATCAGCTCGTTACTATACACACTGAGATATCACTAAGATGAAGGAAGTTGTCTAGATGGAGATGTATAGTCGAGAGCAAGAGCAGCAAGCCACAGAACTTAACTTCTGCATCAGCCCTCCTCCGTCAGAGCATCTTCTTCATCTCCTTTCACTTCATACTTCACTTTTTGATTAGTCATAGTGTCGGAAGGACACCGACTTATCTAAAGTAGGGGTAGATGTAGTTAGTCATCATTTGATTGTTATGTTTTGTAATGGAACCGACCATGATTTTATCTCTAAGTTACCGAAACGTTTTGGATACGGGAGCGGGAGTGGGGTATCCGATACGCAGAAACGGCAAAAAATTTTTGACCCCGGATACGGCGTAGGATACGGCAGTACAAAAACTATATAAAAATTAAAAATATATAAATTTCAGCCTTCTAAATAGGAATTTAATTATTAACCACATATTATGCATATGAAAGACAAGATAAAAGACAAGTTATAAGCTAAATAAGTGAATAACCACAACAAACAACCTAGGATACCGATAAAACTTAGAAACTTAAAAGCTTAAAAGTTAAATTAAAATTTAAAATACTTAAATCGAACACAATGTGAATGTCATGAATCTCATGATATATTAAATTCAATCATAAATCAATATTCAAAGCTCAAACTATCTTTCATTGTCAATATTCATCATATTCCTCTTCATCAAGAGGATCAAGACCAACTACATCATCATCATTATGTGGTTCATTAGAACCACATGGGCTCGAACCACTCGCACTAGGGCCACTGCCAGTTGCACCCCCTTGTGCATGTAGGTCTCGTGGTGCCACAGAACTCCCTCATCATCATATGCTCCATGGTGGGAAATGGAAGCATCCAAGTCAACTATCTCTGGATCAATGTCCCAATGTCTTGTTGACCCTTCCTTGTACTCTGGCTGCTTGTGGGATAAAAGGCGCAAGTTGGAATGTATGTATACCAAATCTTCAGCCCTTTTAGCCCCCAACCTGTTGCGTTTCTGTGAGTGGATGAAATTATACGTACTCCAGTTGCGCTCAGAGGAAGATGAACTTGCAACCTATTAAGGCAACCCAAACTTCAAAGTCAATGCAAAGTTCAACTTCAGATTTAAACACTCAAACTTAAATTTTAAAAAACTAAAAGAAAAGAGAATAAAAAAATTAAAAACTTACCTGTGCCAAGACCTTGATTGCAAGAGGTTGCAAGTAAACCGATGAAGTACCATGGAGGTACCACCACATATGTGCATCCATCTTGTATTTGCTCCGAAGAGCGAGAAGGCTATGACCCGTTTCTGCTATGAAATTGCCAAACTCTACCATAACCTAGTCTTGGGCCTCAGGATCAGGGAAGAGCCTAGCCAATGCCACCATATATCCCTCACTGACTTCCGCATCCCTGTATGGTGCTACCCTCCCTGGTAAGGAAAGGATCTCTGTGCTATAAAATCTAGGAGTCAATGCAAAAGCTAGTAGATGTAATGGGGTGGTCATTTTGTTCCACCACTCAATGAGGATTGACTTCACTTGTTTGAAAAATATTTCCTCGGGATCTTGTTCTTTTGCATTTATGACGGCTTTTATCTTCTCAATCATTGAGTCGATGCCGTCATATATCTCTCCTAGACATGGCTGATCCGTGTCAGTAAACCGGATTATGCTCATAATGGGCTCCGTAAAACTCAACAGATAACCCACTCTATCCCACCAAGGGTCCTCTAAGATCAGGTTCTTCACTTTTTGAGCCCGTTGAGTGTTTGATTGCCTCCATATAGACCAAAGATTGGATGTTACCATCCTCATGAGTGCCTCTCGCACCTTCACTAGTCGTCTCAAGACGATTGTGTGTGATGCAAACCGAGTCTCAGCAACCTAATAAGAACGAGGAACAAAAATTAAAAATAAAATTTAAATTATAAAATTGAAAGCTAAAAGAATACTAAAAAACTTATATTAAATTTTAAATTAAAAAGAAAGAAATAAATAAAGCTTTTCCTTACCTTCAGTAGCTCCAACTGCGAGAATGATCTAAAAATGCCCTGTGACATGTGGTGGTTGGTGACAAACATTTGGATTTCTTCAGCTTCTGCATACACTTACTGGATCCACTCTATTTTGTTTGCCATTTTCTTTAGCATTAAATTCAATGAATGCACAGCACAAGGTGTCCAAAAAATATGCCCATACCGTGCCTCAACTAGCATCCCCGCAGCTTTGCAATTTTTGGCATTGTCCGTTATCACTTGGACAACATTTTCAGGCCCCACTGCCTCAATGGACTCAAAGAGAATGTTGGCTATGAATTGGGCATCCTTCACTTGCCCCTCACAATCAACCGCTTTCAAAAACATTGCCCCCTTAGGGCATACTGCAATCACATTGATTAAAGGGCGGTTTCTTGCATCTTTCCATCCATCAGAAACAATGGACACACCAGTTTTGGTCCATGAGTCCCTAATTGGTTGCAAGGAGGTTTCCACATATTTTTTTTGTCTATCCAAAAGGGTGGTGCGGATCTTCTCAAATCCTGGTGGTTTATACCCTTTTGGTGCCTCATTGATGGTTTTCACCATCTCATGCCAATAAGGTGATCTCACAACATTAAAGAAAGCCCAT
The DNA here is from genome assembly GCA_018340775.1 of Taxus wallichiana var. yunnanensis. Lineage (NCBI taxonomy): Eukaryota > Viridiplantae > Streptophyta > Pinopsida > Cupressales > Taxaceae > Taxus > Taxus wallichiana. The sequence continues at coordinate 424,390,894 of CM031234.1, read as the reverse complement.
TAACATATACACACCTTGCAATGTGTTCATCTGCAATCTCCCTGCTCTCATTCTGAAAGGCCTTTTCCAATGGCCCTTTTGTCTTACTTTTCTTTCGTGCAAGGGAAACATCCTCATCCGTGGAGATAGGAGCCACAAATGGATGTGGCATGGCCACAATTGGGGATCCACTAGGTGATGGAGCAACTGGAGGCCTTGCTGAACGAGATGAACCTCCTCTTTTGGCCAATGGATGACCCGCTCTCATAGCCACTTTAGCCTCTGCATCCTCCTGCTCTTTGATATATGCCAAAACATTTGCTTTTGGCACCCCAGCATTATTCCTCCCCCTGCATACTCTTATACCATTACCCGTTATGGCACACAAGTGGCTTTTCACCCTACTGTAAGAGCCTTTGAATAGTCCATCACACTCATTGCATTTCCATTCAAAACAACCACCACCTGCAAGTTGTCGAACTATTGTTACGTGCCTCCATAACGGTGAATTTGGGTCAAAGTCTTTGGCCAAAGATTGCCCAGAAGAAGCAGAACTTGTTGCCATTGTAGAAATACCTACAAGGTTTAAAAAATTAAGCAAAGAAAACAATGGCATGCAATTGCATTGTGATTGAACAATGAAAATTAAAAAAATTAAATGGAAAGAGCAAAATAAAAATGAACATAAGCAAAAAAATATAATGTGTGAAAGATTAAATAATAATAAAAATAGAGGAACAAGGCTAGAAATTAAAAAAAAACTTACCTTCACTTAGTAAACCACAAATCAAATCCTTCACAAATCCTCCTTTGCAGCTCCTCACACTCCTACAAGCTTAGCAATAACACCTCACACTCCTACAAGCTTAGCAATAGCTCCTCAAACCCTAGACAAGCACAATGCAATTTTGGAGAGCCACAATGTGAGTTTGTTTGCTTTATGTTTTGTTTTTGTGTTGTTCTTTTGTTTTATTGTTTAGAGGTAGCTTTTAGGTTTTAGATTAGAAGAATTTATAATTTTTTATTGTTGTGTGGCTTTAAAAACATAAAAAAATTTAAAAAAATTAAAAAAACATTTTTTTAACGTGGGAGCGGGCCAGGGGCTGCGGAAACGCCCGGAGTGCAGCACGAGCCGCACTGCCGGGCGTTTCCGCAGCCCCTGCCCCCCCCTGCCCGCTCCCACCGCCGCTCCCGCTCCCGCTCCCGCTCCCGAGGCCCCTACGGCGTTTCCGGTAATGTAGTTTTATCTCAATACATGGGTAGATAAAGCGTAGTGTACTTAGTTATGTTTTGTTAGCATTGGTCGATATGAGACTTGTGGTCTAGCCAAAAACCTCTCGGCAGACACCACTATGTGTACAAGAATTTTGGTGATAGTAGGGAACCTCTCACATATTTTTATATCTCCACGGGGTTTGTACCATAGCATTGCACAATGCACACTACTTTGATATATGAATAAAGAGTAGTTTCTGTATATTCATGTTATGTGCAATTTTCGTATTTTTCGTATTCTAATATTTTTAGTTGTTAGTTATAAGTATAACGATATTTTTACATGAAATGGTTTACAATTTATAAAGGATCATCTTCTCTTTGTTCCACCAAATCAGGATATGGATGAAAAAATTGGCGGGTAGAGACTTGGACAAATGTCACCCAAAGTTGGCAGGCAAGATCATCACCAAACGTGTGCCAACACATCATCCACAGCATGCAACCAACACTAAAGTCATGATAGTCCAAATGAGGATTTTGTATCATAAGACCCAAGCAAACCAAAGACTAGACGATGCCAAGGACTTTTTCAGTGCCAAAAATACTAAACACAGCAGACAGAGTAGTTATGCCAAGATTGTGTAGACACTTGGCAGGTCTAATAGAGTTGCATGGATACTGTAAACTCAATTGTACAATTGTTAGTCAATTAATCAAAATATAGATAATCAATAGTAGGCACTTAGATTATATGGCAACGACATAGTAGTGTGAAGCTAATTAACCGCATTCGCGAATTTCATGTAAACATATTGAAATTTGACAGATACCAAATATGACTAAAAATTCATTGAAATTAGTTAAAATTTATTGAAATTGTTAAAATTTGTGAAATTCATTAGAATTCATTGAAGTTCATTCTTTCTTTTTGAATATTTAATCTAAAATACAAGCATAATACTTCTTCTTGTTGAATTAAATTACGAATTTTATGGCTGATTTTTGTAGTAACATATTTTTACAAATTCGTCCTCGACAAATTTAAATGCGGCAACTCAGGTGTGAAGTGTGAAGTGTGAATTGTAAAGTGCGAAGTGCGAAGTGCGAAGTGTGAAGTGTGAAGTGTGAATTATCGTCTGGTCAGGCTCATGTTTAATGACTATTTTCTACCCAGAAAATGTTATAACTTGGTGGATTTATAGAATTCTTCTGAATTCATGTTTTCTGTTATGAAAGGAATTGTATAACATAATTGCAGAAATGAATTCAATTAGATATGGTGTATTGAAAAGAATGACAATGTTCGCACAGCATAATTTAATGAATGCCTGAAACAACCCCTATAAACAGATCAATTTGTATCAGTGCTCAAAAAGTTGCAAAGTTGTTCTTTGAGCATATGTGAGCAATTTAACCGTGACATGAAATTCTTGACCCAGTTTTGAAATGTATTGTGAGGATCGATAGAACCAAGTTGAGGCATTCAATCTCATTTTACTTGCAGATTGATTGATGGATGTAGTAAATCAATCACTAGTTCATCTTCTGCGAGGATACAACAAGAAGCATTCAGAGATTGGGAATGAGAGCATTCTTATATTCAGGGTTGTTGCAATTGTGTAGTGTGGGATCCCATTATCCAATCACCATTCAAGGTACTATGGGATTTGGGATAAGTGGTTAGCATGAAGCAATGTGAGAAAGCGATGCTAAGATGGCAACCAAGTTTCTGAAGCCATTGGAGAAAATCAACACCCAGGTTCAGAAATTTTTAGTTTGGGATTAGGCAAAGTACAAATCTTGGTATGACCAACACTAGGTAGCACATTCATTTCATATGGACAACATAGTGTAGCTATTAGAATGGAGTGGTTCAAGGGTCAAGGATGGAAATTAAGACTAATTTGGTATGGTCTATTCAAGATCATACAAGTAGTTGGAGGGCATACTTCTAAATTGGACATGCCAAGCTACAATGGTAGATGATGGAGACCGATTAGCGGCAATATTATATTATGAAAAATGAACACAAAAAGAAAATATGAAAGAACACGAGAGAACTTGAAAGAGATTCTTCTTGGATATATTATTGAACGAAAAACTACCATTTTATGGGAAAGCAACAACAAAATCTGTAATACAAAGGCGATACTAACTCTAAACCTATAACCATGTAAATGAACATTGGGTCATGTTTATATTATTTGATGATGCAAACTAAAGTCATAAAGTGACTTTATTACTAAGCCTCTCACTAAGACTAGTGTGGCTGTTATAACTTTATGTTACAAACTCTAACATCCTCCCTTAATGGTCACTCTAGAAACTACACCAATTTTGTCTATAAATTCTACAAATTAGTCCGGGTCAAGAGAATTGGTGAGAATGCCTACACAATCTGGTCATGAGTTGGACAATATTGCAGCTCAACTTCTTCATCTTTTACAATTTTTCAAATGAAGTGGCAATGTGCATCAACATGTTTTGTTCTCTCATGAAATACATGATTCTTTGATAGCATAAGAATTACTTGGTTATCACGAGAAAGTATTGTGGGCTCATTCCAATGAACTTGAAGACCATCTGCATTATTTTGAGCCACTTCACATGCCCCTGTTAGTGCTGCTCTATATTCTACTTCTGTAGAGGAAAGTGAAATCACATGTTGTTTCTTGCTGATCCAAGAAACTGCTCTTGTTTAAAGACTGAACTTATAACTTCATATAGATTTGCTATCATCCACAGATCCTGCCCAATCCAAATCTGAATATCAACAACCAAACCTTCTTACTATTACCAAATAGAATGCCATAGTCCAATGTTCATTTCACATATCTTAGCATCCTTTTTGATGCAATCGAGACACCTATAATTATGCCCAAGCAATTTAAATACTTAAATTGCGTTAATTATCCTCTCTTTTCAAAAAATCGACGACATATCATCAAAAGCACTCATTTTCCCTCATATCATCATTAATTAATTACACTAAGCTAATTAATTAAGTCACCTATCCAACAAATACCCTAATTAACGACCTTCCATTAATAAATCACCTTCTATCTGGACTAATTAATTATTATTAATTAATTAGCTATCCCCTTCATTTAGCCAATAAATCAATATTTAATTGATTTAATCCCCTTCTAATAGCCTAAATCGTACTAATATTCCTCTAATTAGCTTCTATAAGCTTACATCTACCTATTAATTAATCACCTTTGATTAATTAAAACACCCCCAACTCCCATGACTTGCTAAGCATAAATTAAACCCTTCTAAAATAAGGTTACCTTTTATAAAGCAACCTTATCCATTCCTAATCATGTTTTACCTTTATCCCACATGCAAAGGGATGAAGTGTTTCCTTTATTCATTGGGCTATATAAAGGAGCCCTCCTTCTACCTTTATACCTACACCTAAACTTCTTGGAGAGAGCAAATGCAAAGCATATAAAGAAAGAGACTAAGAGCTTGCCTTTTGTTTTCTTGAGAGGTCACCATTGTTAAGAGTTAAAGCTTCATATTCTTGCATTCTTTAAGGATCAAACAAAGCAATTGTTGATTGCCATTGGAGCTAAATAGGTCCATTCATTCTTGTTGGTAATCTAGAGAGTAGAGATATTAAAATAGCATGCATAGTTTTGATCTTATATTTTCAAAGTTATAATGTTAGTTTAGATCTTACTTAGTTCTCTATCTTGATGGTGTTTATGCTTTGTTTTAGCTAAATTGTAGAACTATTTTAGGTGGTAGTTCTTGTTTCATTTGATTTACATTAAGCAAAGTATACATACACACATTTGGCACGCCAGTGAGACTTGCTTCATTGTCCTTTATACTTAATTTCAAGTTTTTTAGTTAAGTTTCATTTTTGATTACTAACCCTCTTTTACACATGTTGATCTAACTTATTTTTCTTAACTTGTTTTGTTGAGTTTGCATGTGTTGAGTCTTCCTTTTAGGTATAAAGGAGGTAAAGTGTTGTCAAAATTGGAATTGATAGGAAAATTTCAAGATTTCCCATGTTTTCATTTTTAGAGCTTACTTTTTCAACATTCTACATGCTAGTTTTGTCAATTTCTTGAAAATTTTAAATTCTTAAGCATGTAGGTTAGTGTTTGATAGTGTTGAGTCTTCTATTTATATATTAATGTGGTGGGTTGCTGTCAAAATTAAATCTTGGTGAGAAAATTTCAAGCTTTCATCATGTTTTCATTTTTGGAGCTTACTTTTTTATCATTCTACATGCTAGTTTTGGCAATTTCTTAAAAATCTTAAATTCTTGAGCATGTATGTTAATATTTGATAGCGTTGAGTCTTCTATTCATATATTAATGTGATGGGTTGTTGTCAAAATTGAATCTTGGTTGGAAAAATTTGTCCATTTTGCAGATTAAAGGACTTTTTTTTTACATTTTTTGAGTGCATGTCAAGTGCATACCCGTGAGCATAAGAGCATATGTGTAACCCATCTTCCGAAGGCCATAACTTTTGCTCCCAAACTCGAAATGACTCCATTTTTTTGCGTTGGAAAGGTATTGAAGTGAACTATGCAATGAAAACATAAATTCAAGATTTATACTTACAGAAATTGTAGGTTTTTCTGTTAGTTTAAAACTGGTCATTTTCTAACATGTCTAATGTTTTGATGAATGTTATATTTCCATGCTTACTCAATTTAGACCAAAGCGTGTGTATGTATTTTCTCTTGCACCTTTTGGTGATTTTGAAAATCAAAAACAACTTTGATCTCTATCTTTTTAACATTGGGATTAAACTTGGAAATTTGATTATTCATTTTGCTTAAGGGAATGAACCTTTTACAAAATATTTTTCAATGGTCCTTTGATTTGAAGTTTTCCATTTCTATATAGTTGGGATAAAGTTTGTGTATGCTCTTTCTCTTGCACCTTAGGGTGATCTTGAGAATCGAAAGCAACTTTAGTCTTCATTTTATAACATTTGGTAAATTAGAAACTTCATCTTTCACTTTTGGTTTAGGGAATGAACATTTATCAAGAATTTTGTATGGTTCATTGATTGAAAAGATTCTTTTTACTTTTAGTTGGATTATTTGTTGTGTATGCTTCTTCTCTTGCATCCTTGGATGATCTTGAGAATCAAAAGCAACTCTTAATCCTCTTTTAAATAATGTGATTTTCTTGGAGAATTACTAACGCTTGAGTGCAAGACCTAAAAACGCCACAAAGAAAGGAGGAATCAAAACGAAATAAAAAACTACTAATATAGTTGTTATACATGTTGCCAAAAGGTGTTCAAGCAAACCACACCTAATTAAACAAGATAAAAAGAACAACATATTCAAAACTCAGACTTGTATTGCGGGTTTCGGAAAGGGTACGTCCCTCTCCGCTCAATTGGAACATAACCCCTTTGGCATAACGCCTTAAGCTACAATAATGGGGGTGGTTCGGGAACCCAAAGTAGTCCACGCAAGAGGAACCTTGTGGATTTAAACGGGAAGTGCTCCATGCACCGCTATCTCGACTAGTAAATCCTTTGTGAGATAGAGTTACAAGTTGTCCCTACGCGACCCTTTTAAGTACACATTTGGACGCATTTATTGCCCACTGTGCTTGAAGGGGGCAAAGTCGAGATACTCCCAAACTAGTCATTACAATTTTTTGGGTATATCGTCCCGCTCGTGGATAATCTTTGTAGCGCCTAGGACGAGAGAACCACCTAGGAAGATATACTTTGGCCAGGAGCCCACTTTGACCATTCTAAAACAGTGTTGAGTTGTGAACCATATTTTCATTAAGAAACGTGTGACGTGTTACTTTCGCCTAGTTTTTACTTGCCTTAGGGCGAGACGAAACTACGCGAAGTGAAGCCGGCATTTTTATTTACTTCCTTCATATTCTTTTGACACTTTTTTTATCAGAAGAAGAGTGACTACCTTTGTGTTACCAATCGATTGTTTCTACCACTTTTTTGTCCGTTTACACCCATCCATGTTTACAGGTGGGTAAGTTAAATGTCTAAAGTGCGTGGAAACATATTTATATCATTGGTAGACTTTGTAATCTTGATACCCACATTAGGATCGGCATCATAGTTAGAAATGATTCATCATTTTATCTCCCTTTGACATGTTACCTCGTTTGCATTGTCTTGACATAATAAAGATACTTATGTCACGTTTCTCGTAAACATGATCTAAGTGTCCGTATTGTGGCATTATGTTGCCCACGTTTTAACACATCCTTAGTATACTTTGACTTAGTTTGATTTCAAACATTGTCCAAATCTTGAAGGGTGTCGCTTACTTTGTTTACGTCGTTTCGATACCACTTTGACACTAATATCTCACTTCTCTGCAAAGCTTGTTAGACTTGTCCAATTGGTGTGGTTACGTAACTTACATTTGTAAACCTCGCCCTTTAACATTTAGGCCTTGTTGGTTGTTAAACTTGTCATGGTATCCTTTGATTGGGAGTCGCATCTACCCTTTGTTAATATTTACGCCTTGTTCATTTCGAGCTTGACATAAATATTGACATTGTGTTGATCACCTTTGCATCAAACTTTTCACATGCATTTTCATATGGTGTATTTCCTTATTGATTGGATTTGTGTTTCACACTTGCGTGATTGTTCCTTGTGATTATTCATCTAGATAAATCATTTTCTAGGGCAATCCCTTTTGATCTCATTGAGATTGCATCATCACGATGTTTATTTTCCTTAGACCCTTCTTCAAAAAATCATGCACGCATATCAATACTTACGAAATGTCTAGTTGGTTGTCCTTATGCTACCAAAATTGACATGTCACTTCCTTCCCTTTGAAGGAGTTCCATTACACTATTTAGGTCCAGGTATTTGTATCAAACAACGCCAACAATGACTGATTATCGCAAGGTTCCTTATACATACGACAATAAGGAATCAAAGTTTCGGTGTACAAATCAAAAGACGCCCATTACAACTAAACCTCGTTTGGTTCTTCGTGCTAAAGAGCCCACACGGGTAACTCGTTCCCCACCTTCATCTCATAGTCGGTGGTATGATTTGGACACTTCTAATCCAAATTATTATTCGAGTTCCCCCCACTCTTCTTCTAATTCTAATCTAAACATTTCCTCTTCTTTTGAGGATTCCAATCCAAACATTTCTTCTGATTCTTCTGATGATTCGGATCCAAACTACTATTCAGATTCATCTAATTCGACTCCTAAGTCACGGTCCTCCCCTTCTTCGCAGGACCTCTATTATCAGTCATCTAAACAATGTTCTCCTCCTCTAAAGATTTATGTCACCACAAATCATCTTCATCCTTCATCTAATGCGACTCCTACGTCGCGGTCCTCCCTCTCTTCGCAGGACCCCTTTTATCAGTCGCCTCAACGACATCTTCTTCCTTTGAAGATACGCGTGACTCCAAATCCCTCCAATCAAACATCTAATACAATTCTTGAATCGCGGTCCTCTCTTTCTTTGCAGGACCCTTGTTATTATTCATCCAATGCGATTCTTGAATCACGGTCCTCCCCTTCTTCGCAGGACCTTCTTCATCAATCACCCCCAATAAATCTTCCTTCTTTGAAGATTCGTATGACTCAAAGTCCTTCGAGTCAAACGTCTGAATCGACCCATGCGTTAAATCTACAGACTTTGGACTTAATCCTACTAGTTTACAGACGATATACCATCGTATAGGTAGGTCCACACCACCTTCTTCTACTCCTGAGACATCTAGCTACACATCTTCTTCGTCTCTCACAACATCTTCTATCAATCATCATCAAGCATCTTCTAAGTCTCCCACACCAATTGGATCTCTTTCTTCCAATCAACCCCTGGTGGTTGATCAAAAACTCATACCGATTGATCTCTTTCAGAATGAAGAAACAATCAGGGCATTTATAGGGGCATATGAAGATATTCCTTTAGCAGATTACGAGAAAGGATTCTCTTTAGACTTTGATGCGTCTGCATATTGTGAGGAAAAGGTTGATTCCTTTTATCAAGAAACGGAGGAAGAGCCTCAGATCATGCAACTTGATCCTCCTCTTAATCTTCCATCTTCCCATTCTTCATTATGTGATGAAACTCCTTGGTCTTGCATTGATCCATGGCCTATCTTCTCATCACCCAATAACGCTTTGTCTATCATAATTCCTCAATCACAATCTCTTATGGGGTCAACACCAAGTAGCCCTTCATCTTCATCTAGGTGTGGGTCACCTTCTAGTAGCCCTCCCTCTACTATTTGTGGGACATTTTCGAGTAGTCCACTATCTTCTATTCTTGGGGCACGTCCAACTAGCCCCTTGTCTTCTAGGTATGGATCACCCCCGGGTAGTCCATCATCTTCTATTCTTGGGCCATATCCTAGTAGTCCATCATCTTACATCTATGGGTCACGTCCTAGTAGCCCTTCTTCTTCTATTCTTGGGCCACATCCTAGTAGCCCTTCATCTTCTATCTATGGCTCACCTCCCAGTAGCCCATCTTCTTCAATCCTTGGACCGTATCCTTTTCATCAATCACATTATTCTTCTACCAAAGATGGTGGCAAGCCCGTGGTCATTTCTCGCATCAGTTCTAAACGTCCACATTCACTTTCTTCTCCTTCTCGGGATCAGACAAGTCACGCGTTAGCTTATAAGAAACCCAAACAGTTTCTTAATCAAGCTCAAATCAAAACTGCAAAGAGCTCTATAGCTCCCAACAAATCAAACAATCTCAAAATTCTAAATCAAGCGCGATTCAAGAACGCACATCAACGTAACCATCAAGTATGGCGCAAAGTGCATAAACCTCTGGATAGGGAACTCAAGCTCCCGCATACAAAATCCATGTTTCAGGATAAATCATAGTCCTTTTATTGAGTGTGAACTCACCACGATCATCAAGATCGGGGAAAACATGACTCTTGATAAACAAACACGCTTAGTCTCCCTTATCAAGGAAGTCGCAAACATCGTTGTTGGATCCTATCACACAGAGTGACTTTGTTAGTCCCAACGGTCCAAAAACTATCAAAAATCTTTTTAAAAAATACAAAAATACAAAAAAACATTGAGAAAACACAACAAAAATCAAAGGTACAAAGATCAAACATTGCAATCGGTGTTGCGTCCATATGGATATTTATTTCTTCGCTTCCTTCTATTATTCTTCTGCAAGTCTTCCTGCCATTTTCATCCCTTCGATGATATTTTGGTTAGCTTATTCGCATGCATTTTGTGACATTTATCTCTATGGTATCTGTTTGACCCTAGTCTTTTATCACCTTGGTAAATTAAAGAACAACTGACCTCTTAGAGATCCTATCACATTCAACATCTAATAAACTTTTTGTGAAGAACTTTTGGACATATTTGTTGACACTAGCCAATGTCGTCATCGTAAGCACTTCCACCTCCTTCCATCAAGCCATCAATGGTTCTTAACCCCTTGGCAAACAAGAGAGCTGAAATAAGTTTTCAAAAAGCAAAAGAATCAAAATCAATCAAAAATCAAAAGCTAAAAGCTACAAAGCAAAAGCAAATTGATATATTACTCTCTCTTGGGGTATTTCCAATAATCTCTATCGGGGCTATGGACGCTTGACTGGAAGTAGAGCAATGTTGTGATTAGAATCAAATACATCTCCGTCGGGGCTATGGACGCTTGGCTGGCAGCGGAGCAATGTACGGCTATCCTTTCACCATCCATTCACAAAATTGCCTTTCACAATAAATCATTCCTACACATTGGCTAGGGTCTCTTCACTTGTCTATTAAATCTTCACTTCAAGAGGTAATAAACTCCACGTGCACACACTGGATCTCTACGAGTAAACAAGATTAGTATGTTACCAAGTGTCTTTTTTGGACCTTGTTGAGATGTTACTCTAGTCCATATCTTGTCTCACGATTTGTGCCTTTGGCTAATCGCTTCTTCATCGCGAGGCTTCTAAGCTACATTCATATCATTCACATTGTTCTTCTACTTCATTCAGAACATCCATGTGTATAAGATTACTTGTTTGCCATGTTTGTGGACATGTTTGTCACCTTTCACAAAAATATTATACTTCCTTTCTATCATGTGCTTTTAGGCCAACTTACTGTCAGGGCATCCTTACTTCTCAAAGATTTCATTGGTTTATGTTCGTCATCATGTTGAACCTATCCATAATGGCCTTAGGTCCCGCTTCTACCTACCTGTGAAGAGTTTTCCTTTGAATATTCCCACCAATCGGGGGACATTTTTGCATCTTCACCTTCTCCAGTACGCACGTGGCCTTATGCCCTTGTGCATCCTATCTATCGCTAGGGGCATCCAATCTATCGCTAGGGGCATCCACGCTTACTTGTCTTCCCCTGTACATAGTTTCAAAAACTTTCAAAAACAATCAAAACATTCAAAAATGTTAGAAAAATCAAAAGATTCAAATATGTTAGAAAAATCATCAAAAACATTCAAATATGTTTCAGAAAACTTCTAAAAATTGAAAATCATCCTACAAAACGTTGCTCTTTGGTTCTCACTTGTTCATGCGTGCGACTCGCGGATCATCTTGATCTACCTCCATCAACAATAGTTAAGTTGCTTACTTCGTCAGTACTGGGCACAACGAGTTGCTGCAATCTTGTTTCGTAGTACACATTGTTTTGTCCTCCGTTTTCCTTTGCATGTATCCTTGCTTGGGCCACCATTATTAATCCTTGTCGTTAATTCGAATAGGTTGGAATTGAAGCTTGATACTAAAAAAATTATATATTGTTTCTCTGTTAGTTTAGCTTGTTTAATTTGTCGTATTGCATTGCATTTTGTATGTTGCATAGAGTTAGGCATCTTTCACTTTCTCATATTGCATTGTATTTTGTATGTTGCATGGAGTTGGTGTTTTCAGCAATGAACAATTGTTCGTAGTATGGCTTTTCATGTCATTCTACTTTTGTCATATGCTTATATTTTTCATAAGGACCGATGACATAGCTCTTATGGTAATATGATGACATCAAAATTGTTCCAATACACGGTGGCTAGAGGCTAAGCTCTTCTCTCCCTCCATATTTCTTCTACATCATTTTCTTCTCACCCCTCGTCTTCTATCTCACCAGGGCATCTTGCCTCCTCCCATTCTTCTATCTATATCTCACCTTTTTCGATCGTCGATCAGCTTCTTTCATCACCCCATCGACACTCGAGGGGGCATCTCTCCCTCCTAATTTTTCTTCTATCTCTTCAAAATTTTCTTCCATTTACTATCTTAAAAGTGGCGTCACTTACGCCACCCCAAAGAGGGGCAAATGTAGACACCTATAATTACGCCCAAGCAATTTAAATACTTAAATTGCGTTAATTATCCTCTTTCTCGCAAATCGACGACATATCGTCAAAAGCACTCATTTTCCCTCATATCATCATTAATTAATTACACTAAGCTAATTAATTAAGTCACCTATCCAACAAATACCCTAATTAACGACCTTCTCGTTAATAAATCACCCCTTCTATCTAGACTAATTAATTATTATTAATTAATTAGCTATCCCCTTCATTTAGCCAATAAATCAATATTTAATTGATTTAATCCCCTTCTAATAGCCTAAATCGTACTAATATTCCTCTAATTAGCTTTTATAAGCTTACATCTACCTATTAATTAATCACCTTTGATTAATTAAAACACCCCCAACTCCCATGACTTGCTAAGCATAAATTAAACCCTTCTAAAGTAAGGTTACCTTTTATAAAGCAACCTTATCCATTCCTAATCATGTTTTACCTTTATCCCACATGCAAAGGGATGAAGTATTTCCTTTATCCATTGGGCTATATAAAGAGCCCTCCTTCTACCTTTATACCTACACCTAAACTTCTTAAGAGAGCAAATGCAAAGCATATAGCAAAGAGACTAAGAGCTTGCCTTTTGTTTTCTTGAGAGGTCACCATTGTTAAGAGCTAAAGCTTCCTATTCTTGCATTCTTTAAGGATCAAACAAAGCAATTGTTGATTGCCATTGGAGCTAAATAGGTCCATTCATTCTTGTTGGTAATTTAGGAGAGTAGAGATGTTAAAATAACATGCATAGTTTTGATCTCATGTTTTCAAAGTTATAATGTTAGTTTAGATCTTGCTTAGTTCTCTATCTTGATGGTGTTTATGCTTTGTTTTAGCTAAATTGTAGAACTATTTTAGGTGGTAGTTTTTGTTTCATTTGATTTAGCACTAAGCAAAGTATACATACACATACGGTCCAATGTTCGATATTGAATTTGTCCAAGTGGTTGTAGGATGGATCAAGCCTGCCAACAAGTTGCTTATAGACTGATTCTTTTATTGCTTTTGAATCAGTCTTGGCTGAATGTTTCGGCCTTATCTCCGTAGGTGTAGATGTGGTTTTACAATCTATCATCTTCGACTTGTCTAACAAACATTTTGTATTTTTTGTTTAAGAAGCAAAAATATGTTTATCAGTTTGTCGAACTTCTACATATAAGCAGTGATAACATAGAAGGCCAATGTAATGTCAAACAAAGAACATAAATTAGATTTCATCTTTCCAATTGCTCTAACCTCAATGCCTATGATGATGTCATCAACATATATCACTAGAATCACCACATCATCATTCTTGCTTTTGATGTAGAGATTGGGGTCAAAAGGGCTTCTTCTAAATCCATGTTCTCCCAAATATCTATCAATTTTGATGTACCATGCCTTGGGAACTGTTTTATCCCGAGAAAGAGTTTTCTTCGGTTTACATACCATAAGTTCCTTCCTTGTAACCTAAAATCCATGTAGTTAGTACAGGCATATGGAATGTCCCCTGTGGGCATAAATTAATGAAATTTGGATTTCCTAGAAACCCTTATGACAAAATAACAACAATCTGATTTTCTTCAATAAACCCTTGTAATAAAAAGACAACAGTCTGATTTCTTTGATTTATTAACGCAAACCCTCAAAATAAAATTACCTAGATATTGGAAAACATTGATAACACCTCCAAAAATATGGATTTGATTGAAAAGATCAGATTTACATCAAAACTGATTTTTTTTTTTTTTTTTTTTTCAGACTAAAAATAAATAAAAGTACAACTAATCGTTATTGGTAAAATCTTGCAAATGAATGGCTCCAGCTAACTGAACATGGTGCTCTAGGGCATAATCTGGCTATATGCAAACCCTAGCACCCAACCCACTTCGAATCACAGCTGCAACAGCCCTAGAAGGGGGTCGTCCAACCCTAAAATCTGCCCAAAATAAGGGTAAAATCCCAAAACTCTGTCCCAACAGGTGTCTTTGATGCCCTAGTTGTACAATCATGAAATATAACCTAGAATGCGATGCCCCACTGAAAAATCCTATAAACTGATCTAAAATGTGCCTTAGTGATGCCCTAGCTGCTGAATTAGATATGAGATTGCAAAACTCTAAATGGATGCCCAAATGCAACTCCTGTATGGAGTCACCCTTGAAGATTAGAGGGTTTTCATCCTCAAATTTGAATACACTAGAGGGTTTTCGTCCTCAGATGTAGATTGCAAAGGAGGGTTTTTGTCCTCAAATGCAGAAGTTGAAGCACAAAGCTCAAACTCATCAAAATGAAAGAGAGATGTAGTCAAAAGTGAGCTCCAAATGACCCCTCATGTTCTTTTATAACTTTTCATGGTACATTTCACGAGGAAAGGTCCCCAAATGGGATGTCCCACTTCTATTTTGATGTTTGACTTTGCTTTATTAAAAAGTCACTTTTAACAATAAAACATAAGTTGCCTTTTTATAACTATAACTTAACATTACTTTTTGGTGTCTCTAGATTTTACATTGAAATCTGAGACTACCCCAATGTTTAAAAAATTTCGTTCTTTTAAAATAACGGGTCTTTTTGTGTTTTTATTGCCAGAAGATATCTCTATTACATTAAGATATTCCCAATGAATCATATGAGCCAATTTCGACAAATACCCAGATGTTGAAACTCATTTTATCCCTCCGCCAAGTTTTCTGCGGGAAATTTTTATTTAATTATTTATTAAATAAATAAAGCACCGTTTGAAGTAAATTGTAATCCGGTTGAAGTTTTGCATGCTAGTATTCACACATCTCAATAGGGTTTCCACCAGGAATGAATTGAGCAAAGTGTCTACAACTCTTACGGCAACATTTTTTGTTTTTAATTTTATTTTGTGTTTTTCTCTGGTTTTCTCCGTTGTCTTTCTGTTAAATTCCCCTGGATCCGTTCTTTGTTTTGTATAGTTTGTTTAATTGCCTAGAACATCGAAGATCATTTATGGCCTCAACACCAAAAGGAATCAGTCTCAAAAGGCAAACTTCTGACCAAAAAGATGAAGTCAAGCAGAAAAAGCCTCTCCTAGGCAAGTCGCACTTTTTGGAATAAATAGATCTAAGCTGCAATGGGAATTTTGGCAGTGGCAAGCAAGCGGGAATTTCTTACCTGCCTTGCAGGGTACTTTTTCCCATGAAGTCAAAGTCACTTAAGCTGCAATGGGAATATTAGAGGTGGCAGGCAGGAGAGAATTTCTTACCTGCCTTGCAGGTAAAAATTCTCATTATAAAAGAAAAATCACTTAAAGCACCGGCGGGAATTTCTTACCTACCTTGCAGGGTAAAAATTCCCATGATGAAAGTCAAATCACTTAAGTGGAAGAGGGGATTTTTGGAGCTGCAGTGCTGGGTGGAAATTCCCATCAAGTTGACTTCCTATTTTTAGCATCTACCCCTACCAAAAAGTGTGACCCACCTTGGCATTAAACAATGCATTTAATGTTATTTATTGTCTTTTTTATCTGATTTTGGCACCATAAATAGGAAGAAAGCCAATGCAAGTGGATGAGCTAAAGAGAAGTCAAGGATGCATGCTAGAAATAAATAAAATAAATTTATTAAAAAACAATCAGAAGCATGCAGAATTGGGCACCCAAATTGGATGAAGAGGCATGACTTTTAATTAATTAAATTGCCAGAAATAAGAAAGGGCAATTATTAAAAATAGTATGTAGATAGCTATATAAGTATGGAACATCATAATTAGAAGCAATTATTTCTTTTTGATAAAGATTGCAGCCGGACGAGGTTTTGGCACCAAAAGGAGGATGTTCAGATTACTAAATATTTTCCACTTGCCGGAAAGCTTCCGGTTTTGGCGCGTAGGGTTGGAATAGCCTAATTTTTGTCATTCTACATGTCTACATGTTGGTATATGTGCCTGTGTGAATTAAATAAAATTTTGCTTGCTTTGCATGCAAGCAAAACATCAAATTTTAGGGCAACAAGCTTTATATGTAGATATTGGTGATAAAAATCAAGTATTCATGCCATGGACTTCATCTTTGTCGAATAAAATTGCAAGTATTCATCACAGTGCTCAAATCAATGTCGGTACATTAAATATATCTTTCAATCGAAGAAGTTGTCGATCTGCCCAAATTGATCCAATGCAAGGGATTCCAATAGATTTAAAAGAAAAAGAGCTCGACAAAGATTGTTTCAGCCATGATGAAGCATGATGAAAGAAAAGGATCAGCGAGAATCATGCATAGCTTCTAGATTTGTTGAAGTCAATAATATAGACACGTGGCCCGAACCTATCGGCGATTTAATTGACAAATCTGGATTTCATAATTGCAAAGGCTTCCGACAAAAATTCATCCTCTTGTTTCTAACACGGCCGTGTAGAATTCAATGCATGGAAAATTCCTTCCAAGATCTTGTGCATGTGCTCTCAATCTTCCAGTTGAAGCCTTCATTAAATTTACTTGTATTTGCATTCACACGAGTTCTTTCCGAATTTTATATTGCTCATATGCAATTAAAAATAAAAATGACGAGTTTTGTCTGAATTATTTACGACAAACATTGCATTGGTGCATGTACTAGAGAAGAACTGCAAAAGCTTCAAGGATAAGAGGGAAGACAAGTCAAAGGCAATACCGCAAGCAAATCATATCAAGCTGCTTCCAGATCTAGTTTGGTGAGAATCAAAGGCAAAAGAGTCAACCACATGCAGAATATGGAAAAAGAACAAGACTGGAAGTGTTGCAGCTTTCTTCTAATTTCTTCCTCTTTCTTCTTCTTTCTCTTATTTTCTCCGACAAAGTAATTGAGCAATCAATTAAATTATAAAACTTAAGTGATTGGTTTAAAAGTCGTTACTTGAAGAAGTCAATTACTTGGAAATAGGTGGCAGACATGCAAAATAGAAGGTTTTATTTTTCAGTTATAAATCATGTAAAGAGGAATTCCCATAGTTACGCGGGGACGTGTCCCCCAATTTTGACACGTTCGAGAACGTCCTGGGGACGTGGGGGAAATGTTTCCCCCACGTTTCCCACTGTGTTTTTGTCGGGAAACGCCCCGGGATGTCTCATGATGTTGGGAAACGTGGGGACGGGGAAACGTGGGGGGACATCCGACGCCCCCACGTGTCCTGTCATTTTTCAACAAAAAAACATAAAAACAACACTTTAAACTATTTTTTTAAATTGTAAATCACTTATAATATAAAAACAACATTACTAACCTAACCCTAACCCTAAAAGTACAATTTTATGTTATAAATTTACATTATGGGCTCATTTCATATTCACACCAAGCAAGAGTGAAAGCAAGAGCAAGAGCAAGAGCAAGAACAAGAGTAAGAGCAAGAACAAGAGGGAGAGCAAGAGCAAGAGCCAAAAACAAGAGCAAGCAAGAGGTATTTATATTTATAATTTTCTTCACTTACAATACCCGTAAAAGTTTTTTTTTTTTTTTTTTTTTAATTTAGATTATAATTTATATTTGCATTTTTAGGGGCTGTTTTTTAGCATTTGCATCTACATTCACAATGTAATCATGCATATAGTTTGTAGGATTTTAAAAATGCATATTGCATAGGGTTTGGTTGTAAATGGTTACGTTTTTTTTTTTTAAAATTACATTTTTATTTCTATTTTAAAATTTATATTATATTTGCATTTTTTAGGGGATGTTTTTTAGCATTTGCATCTACATTCATAATGCAATCATGCATATAGTTTGTGGGATTTAAAAAATGCATCTTGCATAGGGTTTGGTTGTAAAATTTAAATGGTACATTTTTTTAATTACATTTTATTTCTAGTTTAAAATTTATATTATATTTGCATTTTTTAGGGGCTGTTTTTTAGCATTTGCATCTACATTCACAATATAATCACGCACGTCGCATATAGTTTGTAGGATTTAAAAAAATGCATATTGGTTACGTTTTTTTAAATTAATTCATTACATAATCAATCAATCATATAGTTATGGTTGTTTTTAATTCATTGCAGCAATCATCACCATGAGTTCTTCTGAGTATGAGTATGAATCGGAGCTTGAATCAGAAAGCAGGAGAGGGTTGAGCAGAGAAAGTTGAGATAGGTGGCCGTGGAAGAGTTGGTGATGCCACAATGGGGGAGAGTGGAGAAGGGACACAAAATGTAGTGGCGGCAGAAGCAATCGGTAGTTCAGTTGGTAGTGCTACCAATTGCCCCTCTCAAATGTTGTCCAAATTTGCCATTGGACCATTTGATAAGAAGAAGCCATTGCAACAATTTGCCCAAATAATTGATAACCCCGCCTCCAAGTCTCGAGGGGGGAGCAAAGTATGGAAGTGCAACATATGTCCACTGACTTGGCATGGCAATATCACTAGGACCAATGCACACTTGTTGCACCTTACAAGAAGGGGGTTGGCACTTGTAAGGGCCTTTCACTAGAGCAAAGAGTTGAGATGGTGAGAATCTTCAATGGATATACTACAGACAATGTGCCAGAAGTTCGTGGTTCTACTCTGGCTGACAAACATAGTAATACTCTAGTTGGTTCTAGTTTTGGAGTGTCAGAAGTGGAAAGCAGAGGGAAGAGAAAGGTCGTGGGGGCAGCCCCAAATTCAGTTGTTGACATGTTTGATTCAAAGGCAAGGAAGAGGCGGATGATGCCATTGGGAAATTTTTCTATGCTGCTAGGATTCCATTTAATGTTGCTCGCTCTCCTTATTACAAGGAGGCTATGGCTAAGGTTGTAAAAGTAAGTACAAGTTATGTGCCTCGTGGAGACACAAAACTGAGGACGACAATCTTGGATAGAAGCTATTCCAAGGTTAGTCATTGATGATGGAGAGATGAAGGCGACATGGGTGTCACATGGATGTACCATTATCATGGATGGGTGGACGGATATTAGACACCGTCCTCTCATCAATATCATTGTCTCTTGTAAAGATGGACCGTACTTCTTGAGAGCAATTGATTGTTCTGGGAAGTAGAAAGATGTTGAGTTTCAATATCAAATTTTGAAGAATGCCATTGAGGAGGTTGGACCTTCCAACGTTGTACAGGTTGTCACAGATGCAACTTATGTGTGCAGAGCAGCAAGCAAGCTAGTGGAGCGGGAATATAGGCATATTTATTGGACTCCATGTTGTGTGCATGCCATGAACAATGCACTGAAAGACATAGGGAAGATTCAGTGGGTTAACCAGATAGTGACTAAGGCCAGGGATGTGCAGAAGTTCATATGTAATCACCACACATCATTGGCACTTTTTTCAAAAAAAATTCGAAGAAGGAATTTTTGAAACCAGTTGACACCCGCTTTGCATCTTATTTTATTTTGTTGGAGAGGATGTCTGAGTTGTAGGAGCCCCTACAAATTATGATTATGACACAGGATTGGACTAGGTGGCGTGAGTCCAAGACAGATCAAGGGAAAAGAGTGAAGGAAGTGGTGTTGCGGGAAACATTTTGGGTTGATATGAAATACATCATATCAATCATAGCTCCAATTTTTAGTGTCATCAAATATGGGGATTCTAACAGCCCCAATCTTGGTGAGATCTACGAGTGCATTGACAACATGCTTGGGCAAATGAAGGCAGCTATTCGGGTGAGGGACCCCACTTTGGAGTTCTATAATGAACATATACAACCCATTATTCAATCAGAGATGGGAGAAGTTGAACACTCCTCTTCATATGGCTGCGTATGCATTGAATCCCAAATGGTATGTAGAGAGGCCAGGCAGATTTATCTCATTGAATGATGATGAGGCCGAGGCCTTTAAAAAATGTACACTCCAAGGAGCTTCACAGATCAGAATAGAGTGGCTTAACTTTGAACTTGATTGGTACAAAACATCAAAGCAAAGGCGAGACAGACAGGTAACAATAGCACAAGAGAAGCCAGTGAGTTGGTGGCGACTATATGGGCTTCCAGGACTGCTGCGACCACTTGCCATCCGCCACCTTTCCCAGGTTTCTAGCTCCTCTACCTTTGAGAGGAACTAGTCTACATATGGTTGGATACACTCTGTTAAGAGGAATAGGTTTACCTCTGTGAGAGCGGAGAAGCTTGTAGTTGTACATAGTGCTTTGCGTCTTATGGATCGCAAGACACCTAAGTACAAACAGACCCCAGCATTACGGTGGGATGTAGATCCCGAGGAGCCGAGGCAGGTTGAGGAGGACAATACTGTGCAGCGGGGATTGATTGGGCTTACCTTTGAGGACGAGGATGCTAGTACCAGCGAGGAGGAGTTCATGGATATTACTTCAGATGTTGATTCTGATTTTTAGGCTGATACTTGTAGTTGTCCTCTTTTTTTGTAATATTGACAATAGACAATTGTTGGTGTATTTGGCTATGAGATTAATGATATGAATATCAACTATTGTCACTTGATCAATCGTAATTTAGAATGGTTTTACTTTTATATTTTATAATATATTTGAAATTTCAGCTTGTCTCAAATTCAAAATTCAAATATGTATTATGAATTTTCAATTTATGACATTAACATATTGATATTATAGTATTAAGGAATGTATTTGATGTTTATGAGTTCAAGTTCCACCTTATTTAAATCTCAAATGGTTTTATTTCAGCTTATTTATATAATTTAATCACTATATCTTTATATTTTAAATATTTATATATTTTTAATTAGCCGTCCCCCGTAGTCCCTCACCATCCCCAAAATTTAAAAAAATTGTCGTCCAGGAAACCCCGTCCCACCGTCTCAAGTAACTATGGGAATTCCGGGAGGGAGATTGTCGATTGTTTCCTTTACAACTTCCACATGTGTCGGTTCAAGTATAGTGTCCTATTTGTAATTTCCCTTCCATACACCATAAATAGAGGAAGAACCCCTTTGGTTAAAGGATCGGAATTTGTAATCAACATTCTTGTGTTTCAGACTTTGAGTTGAAACCCTTAATAGCTTTCTAAAAGCGGAGGAATAGAGAAGAGGCAGATTTCCGGAGAACTTTGTGTCAATGGTGCATTTGTTTCTTATTTCTTTTTAGATCTCTGCATAAACTGTGTTGTCTTAGATCTAGATCTGAAACTTTCCTTTGCTTCAAATTTTGCATTTCAAGATTTATTTGTTTCGTCTATGTGCATGTGATCAACTCTATCAACTAATGGTTAGGTTGGACACCTTTCCTTTCTTCTCATATTTAATTATTTCCCTTTCTGCACATATTGCTTGCATTTAACTACTTACTTTACAAAATTGCCTAGTTATGGTTCATGAGCTAAGCAATTAAAGTAAAACCAACAGATAGATATTAGGAAATATAATTGACAAAATCTTACATAGGAGTCTCACCGGTAAATGAGGGAGATTTATCTCATGACCGCCTAGGTTTTCATTTCATGCAGAAAATCTAGCCAACAATTTTAGCGACTCATACTGGAAACAACACAAATTAGCGAGACGAGCTTTCTCTTGACCATTTTTATAGATTGCAGGAGCAGTTTAATTTCAGTCATCCTCCTCAAGTTAGAAGCCGCAGATTCAGTCTTTCACCAAAAAGAAGAGTGCAAACTCCTCCGGATCCGGATCGTGTCCAACACAATCCAACAACTGGGATTATTCACCAAGTCTATTCTCAAAGATGACGTGCTCCTTTCATGATGCTGAATCAACCACTTGCCACTACCGCACCTGTTCCATGGGGTGCAGCCTTTGGACCTCTAAATCTGACTCCTATGCATGATCTACCTGAAGAGACGAGAAAGAATTTTCCAAAATTCTTTGGAGATGGCAAGCAGAATCCAAATGACCACTTGGCTGCATTTTTATATCTGTGGAGTGCTTGCAGTCGAACATGAAGATGTGTCTGTCAGACTCTTCATAGAGACTCCATGACTTGGCTGGAGAATGGTTCTACTGGTAGCTCGGCACCATAACCAATGGGCCACTATGAGAGATGCATTCCTGAAAAGATTCAAGCCAGCCAAAGATTTTAGTACATTGATTACTCAACTGACTCAGTTAAAGGAGCCACATGAGCACATGCGGGATTTTATTGCAAAATTCCTAAGATTCTTGTACAAAATTCTCCGCATCCGCTTCTCTAAATGATGAGAATCAAAAGGTATTCTTCATCAATGCTTTACTTCTGAAGTAAGCTATCAATCTGCGAAGAGCACGTCCTGTTGACTTGTTATGTGACCAAAAACATGGCGGTTGAAATTGAAGACGACTTCATCATGGCTAGAAAGATAAAGAGCAACACTTCAGAGTTGAAGCCTTCATTGAATTTACTTGTATTTGCATTCACCCGAGTTCTTTCCGAATTTAAAATTGCTCATATGCAATTAAAAATAAAAATGATGAGTTTTTGTCGAATTATTTACGGCAAACATTACCTTTGGTGCATGTCTTGGAGAAGAACCTGCAAAAGCTTCAAGGATAAGAGGAAGAAGACAAGTCAAAGGCAATAGCAAGCAAGAAAATCACGGTCATTTACTTCCAGATCCGGTTGCTTTAAGAATCAAAGGCAAAAGAGTCAACCGCATGCGAGAATATGGAAAAAGAACAAGAGTGGAAGTGTTGCAGCTTTCTTCTAATTTCTTCCTCTTTCTTCTTCTCTCTTATTTTCTCCGACAAAGTGATTGAGCAATCAATTAAATTATAAAACTTAAGTGATTGGTTTAAAAGTCGTTACTTGAAGAAGTCAATTACTTGGAAATAGGTGGCAGACATGCAAAATAGAAGGTTTTATTTTTCAGTTATAAATCATGCAAAGAGGAATTCCAGGAGGGAGATTGCCAGTTGTTTCCTTTACAACTTCTACATGTGTCAGTTCAGTTATAGTGTCATATTTGTAATTTCCCCTCCATACACTATAAATAGAGGAAGAGCCTACGGGTTAAAGGATCAGAATTTGTAATCAACATTCTTGTGTTCCAAACTTTGAGCTGAAACCCTTGATAGCTTTCTAAAAGCGGAGGAATAGAGTCCGTGTCTGTGTCTCACCTGTCTCTCTCTCTCTGTCTCTATCTCAATGGGTGTACTCTTTTAGAGAAGAGACAGATTTCTGGAGAACTTTGTGTCAACATTGCATTTGTTTCTTATTTCTTTTTAGATCTCTGCATAAACTTTGTGTTGTCTTAGATCTAGATCGGAAACTTTCCTTTGCTTCAAATTTTGCATTTCAAGATCTATTTGTTTCGTCTATGTGCATGTGATCAACTTTGTCAACTATTGGTTAGGTTGCACATCTCCTTTCCTTTCTTCTCGTATTTAATTATCTCTTTTCTACACATTGCTTACAGCTGCTTACTTGCTGCAAAATTGCCTAGTTATGGTTCATGAGCTACGCAATTAAAGTAAAACCAACAGATAGATACTAGGAAATATAATTGACAAAATCTTACACGGGAGCCTCACCGGTAAATGAGGGAGATTTATCTCATGACTACCTAGGTTTTCATTTGTCATGCGAAAATCTAGCCAACACTTTTTCAACAACTTAAATCACTTTAAGAATATAACATAAAGTTACTTTTTCAATAACTTAAGTTAAACTGTTCAAATATTTCCCTTACCACACCCTTTACGCCTACGAAAAATAAAAAAGTAGGCTAAAGGTCTTCTCCGGACTAATTCTAAGAAGAGGACATTTCAGCATACTTCTTCTAGATCTCCATTGAGGATGGCATTCTTCACATACATTTGATACGGTTTCAGCCAAATTGTGCTGCCATGACTAGAACCAATCAGATTGTTCCCATTTTTGCAATAGGAGCAAATGTTTTCTCATAGTCCATCCCTTTCAACCAGCTATGCTTTATGTTTGTCAAGTCTTACATCTACTTTATACTTGACCTTACATACCCATTTGCATCAATGGGTTTCTTCCCAATAAGTAGCCTTTTTCCATTCTAGTCTACATGTGGCCTCTTTGTACACCTCATGTTCAAATGAGTACTAAAGGATAGAAATCAAAGCATAATTCACCGTAGATGTCTTAATTCTTTTTGATCTTCCTCCCACCCTCATATCAAGGATCTCATCTAACTAAAAATCACCAGCAGTAATGTACTACGATTTTGGTCCTTTCTTTCCCTCCTCCAAATTGGCGGAGTTTCCTTGCTCATTTGGGTTATTGGTGTCACCCAGATTTCATCCTGAAATCTGCGACTACCCTATCCGAAAAAATTTCGTACTTTTAAAATAATGGGTCGTTTTGTGTTTTTATTGCTTGAAAGTTCTTGTATTGCGTCAAGATATTCCCAAAGAGCCATATTAGCCTTTTTCGCCAAATACCCAGATGCCCAAAATTGTTATATTCTGTCCGTCGGGATTTGTCTGCGGGAAATTTGTATTTAATTATTTTCAGCCCGTATGAAAGGTCAATTTTGCGCTCGTTTAACTCTGTTATGATCGAACATATCATTATTCCTTGTACCATAAGGGTTTTAACTTGGAATAAGTTTTGGGCTTTATTTGTGACTTTTGGCAATTTTTCGTGTTTTTGTGTTGTCCCGTTTCGTTTTCTGTGAAATTTCTCTAGAGCAATTCCTTTGCCGGGTAAGCCCGATTATTACTGGAGCAATTTGGAGAACATATACGCACATTATACCCAGAGGAAGTCACCATCGGAAATCTGGATCAATGGGAAAAAGCGAAGTCGTGCACAGAAAAGCCCCTGCGGGGTTGGGCGCATTTTTGGAAAACAAAGGATTTAACCTGCAATGGGAAAAATAGAAGCGGCAAGCAAGGTGAGAATTTTGTACCTACCTAGCAGGGTAATTTTTCCCGTGATATAAAATTCACTTAAGTTGCAGTGGGAAAGTTAGAGACCGCAGGCAGGCGGGAATTTATTGCCTGCCTTGCAGGGTAAAAATTTCCATGGTGAAATAAAAGAAAAGTGACTTAAGTGAAATCATGGGATTTTATTCACACCTTGCGGGTAAATAATCCCATTGTCAAAGTCAAATCACTTAAGTGGATCATGGGATTTCCGGGGCTGCCTTGCAGGTAAAAATCCCATTGTCATAAATTCTTAAAAATAGAATTCTATTATTCCAAAAAGTGCGACCCATCTTGGGTGAATAATAATGCATTAAATAAATATTTGTTAATATTTATTCACCCAATTTTGGCACCCAGGCTTGTGGAAAAGTCAACAAAAGCAAAGGGGAATAAATCAATTGGAAATAGAATTCCAAAATTAAATAAATTTAATTTATTTAATGCAGCCCCTTTTGAGAAGGAATTAATACTTTTTAAAGTATTAAATGATTATATTAATTCCTATTTTCAGTGGCTATGGTCAAAGCACACTATGAAGCTTAAGTGAAGTGAAGTGTGGATGATTAAATTGAATTAATTTAATTGATTGGATGGTTGTCCTTAAACATGCTATATTTAAAAGAGAAGAGCTTGATTTTTAATTAATTAATTGCCTTTAATTGTTAGGGCAATTATTAATTATAGAATTGTGAGGGTTATATAAGCATGGGCAGCCATATGGGTGAATTATTTAATTCACAGGTAAAGAATTGCAGCCAAGAGGAAAAGTGCGCCCCCATTTGAAGAAGGATTTTGCTCAGGCAAGGTGGAAACAAGGCATTTGAAGAAGGATTTTGCTCAGGCAAGGTGGCAACAAGGCTAAAAGCTTCCAAATTTGGCGCATGCTTTGAAGGAGGTTGATCTTTGTCTGCATAATTGTTTGCATAAGTGTTACAGGTGCTAAGGAATTCATTACAGGTGTTTTTCAAAAGAAAAGGAACTTATATCAATGTCCAATACATTGAATATTTCCTCCGAATCTGAAGGATTATCCAGATCTACACTAGTTTTGAAGAAATCCGGCCAAGTAAGAAGAAAAAGAATTATTCAGACAAAGATAGACAAAGCTATGGCGAAGAAAGATGAAAAAGAAAGCACAACGGAGTCATGCATCGCTTCTAAATTTGTAGATATTGGAGACACGGATCTAGGCTCGGAACCTCTTGCTGAATTGATAGAAAGACTTCACTCATGCGTGCAGGAAAGACTTCACTCATGCGTGCAGATTAAAAGCAGTGGAATTATTCGAGTTGTAGCTTTTCCATCCACGGCCTTGATTGCCAAAGTTTGTTATGCAGTGCGAGATCTATATCCAGAGATGCGAGATGCAGATGAAATCCATATACGATCCGAGATCCAGATCTCATAGTTGCAAAAAGCTTTTGCACAAAGGCTTCATCCTCTTGTTTTGAATGCAACCTGTGAAGAAGTCGGTGCGTGGAAAATTCCTTCCAAAATCTTGTGCAAATTCTCCCATCTTCCAGTTGAAGCCTTCATTGAATTTTCATTCATCCGGAGTGCTTTCCAGAATTTATAATTGCTCATATGCAATTAAAAATAAGGATGATGAGTTATCTACGGCAAACATTGCATTGATGCATGTCTTTGGAGAAGAAGCAAAAGCTGTCAAGGATAAAAGAGAAGAGGCGAAGGCAAAATCATTTGCTTTCCAATTCCGGCTTGTTTCGAGATCCAGCCGCCTCAGATCCGGCTTGCTTCGAGATCCGATTACTCCCAGATCCAATTTGGTGAGAATCAAAGGTAAAAGAATAAGTGCAAGCGAGACATGAAAAGGACAAGACTGCTGACTTTCCTCTTCCTTCTTCTTTCCTCCGACAAAGTAATTGAGCGATCAATTAAATTATACAACTTAAGTGATTGGTTTAAAAGCCATTACTTGAAGAAGTCAACTACTTGGAGATAGGTGGCAGGCGTGCAAAATAGAAGGTTCTATTTTCAGTTGCAAATCATACATGTCATGCAAAGAGGAATTCCAGGAGGGAGATTGCCAGTTGTTTCTTTTCCGACTTCCACATGTGTCAGTTCAACTAAAAGCTTCCAACTTATAATTTCCCTTCTACATTCTATAAGTAGACAAAGAACCTTGAGTTAATCAAGCGAGAATTTTTGTAAGCAACAATCTTGTGTTCTAGACTTTGTGTTGAACCCCTGAAAGCAACTTAGAGCAAAGGAATACAAAGGAGCAAGTTTCCAGAGAACTTTGTGTCACGGTGTACTGTGTTTCTTGCTTTTAATCTTAGATCTCTTAATAGACTTTGTGTTATTTTAGATCTGGATCTAGAGTTGCCTTTGTTTTATAATTCTGTGTGTTCATATCTATTAAGTTTCTTCTATGTGCATGCAATTAGCTCTGCTATCTACTAATTGGGATGCACATCTTCCCCATTTCTTCTCTGTATTTCCCTTACTTCTTTTCTGCTTATAAAATACTTCCTTTCTTAAAAATTGCTTACTTACTTTACTGAGAACTTCTTAGTTATGGTTCATGAACTAAGTGGTTAAAATAAAACCACGATAGATAATAACACATTTTTATCGACAAATCGACACGGGAGCCTCACCGGTTAAATGAGGGAGATTTATCTCATGACTGCCTAGGTTTTGTGCTATGCAGAAAATCTAGCCAATGATTATTTTCGTAGCTTCTTGTCTCGAATTTCATGAGAATCAACCTTGGAATTATCCCCCTTTAGGTTGATGTTTCATGTATCATACGTGATTTTCCAGCCAATTTAGCTCCATTTCTAGACACTTTCAGATCTGATTTATTTTTCTGTTGTTGCTTGGAACATCCCTTCACTTTCATCAACTTCCACATCACAACTAAATCATGCTTACTTAGTTTCAACATCAGCCAACTTATATGCTTATTGATTTTCATTGTAGCCTACAAGCATCAATTTCTTGCATTTTGCATCAAGTTTGGGTCTTTTATGGAAACATTGTTGCTGAATGCAACAATAGCTACACTCTCATTCTCAGGATTCAACGCTATTCCTTTCACACCGCTGGCAAATTCGACCATTTCCCCAGCTTGAGCTGGGTTTGATCCATAGACGTGCAATCCCGTCTCCAATTGGAAGCACTCAACTTTCTTGCACCGCAATTGGTGCATTGATCTTTGCAGCATTAATGCTTTTTGCTAGGTAGTTTCATTATCACAAAGCTGCTCCAATATTGTCTTGGTTCTAAGATTTAGAATCAATGTTGAACCACCATTTATCAGGGTTATTTGGACTTGGGTCTCTATCTTGGGCAGGACACCAAGTACATGTTTCTTTACTTATTTACCAACTCCTAGATGCTGGAGTGGAGTCAACTTGTGCAGTTCCAAGTCATATTACCAATATAGCTGACTACAATTTGATTTTATTGTGAACGCATGATACTATAGGAATTTTATCGAGTAACTCATTTCATGAGACAAATTTGAAAAGCCTACTATGAACTATTCTTTCCAGAATAGGAAAGTGTAGGATTTCCATCTTGCACTATCTTGTACTTGTTTAGGCATTCAATACTTACATTTTCAGTGCAAGTGCCACCTCATATCATAGTCATTTGTTGGAACTAGTACTTTGTCACCGTCACCTAGCATGGTTGGCATATCCTTGTAGCCAATACCATTTCAGCCTGCACTCTTTATCCTTTCCTGTTGTGTTTTAAATGCAAAATACTATTGGGACAAGGCAACCACAAGGAAGCAATCCATAGTCACGACCGCTGAAAATAGCTTGGTAGAGGAATTGAGCTTTCTCTGGAACACAGCCACCAACACTTTATTCATCAAGAAAGCTAAGAAACATAGGTTATACCCTAGCAAGTGGGTGATAATTTGGTGTGGAATAAGTAATTACATAGGTTGATGACCAATCTGCCAAGATACCTTGCACATTTCATATATTGATTTGCAAAATCTCAGATGAGGAATGACAACAGGAGGTTGAATGTTAGTGATTGAATAAATGATACGAGAAGTTAACTACAAAAGGAGAAAGAGGCGGAGCAGAAAGGAATGCAATCAAGAGTTTTGTTGTAAATCTCATAAAAACCAGCTAATTCCAATTGTGACAAGAGCCTAGAGAGGATGGTGAACATGAGAAGTTTTGACAGATTGGAAGACAAATGGAAAAGTAACCCCTATGCTATCCTTCCCCTTCATAGAGTTCCCACAAAAAATAGGCTAAATTCTTATAAAAGAAATGCATGAAAACCATTTTCATCCATCTTCTCTTAAACCTGTTAAAGATCCCCGACAATTCCACGTCATCTATGAGATCCCTTGTTAATGTGGCTTCATAAATGGGACAAACTAGTCATCCTATTTGAACAAGACTAAAGGAATGCAATGTAAGTGAAAATCATAATTAAATTACTAGATCGGACTTGGTTGAACATTCTAATCTGATCAGCAATAACTTGTGTAACGATAAAATTAAAATCTTGGCCAGGCCCCATCACTTTCACAACAGATTAGGCATAGAGGACCTAGAAATTACAATTAAACCTAGTAATACTAATGGGAATACAGCCTTAATCTTAACCAAACTTGGAGCCCAACACAAACAAATTACAAAAGTTAATGAACCCCATCTTTCTATTTGAATTTCCCTTAGCTCAACTAAAATTTTAAAGACTCAGTTCCCCTTAATTTAATTTATTTAATGCTCACTTGAAGCATCTTTAAAAAAATCCTTACACAATATATCCAGAATCTCAAGACATGAGTAAAGGTAGCAAAGATTGTTGAAGATGATTAAGGACCAACACGAGAAAGTTCCAAAAACAAAGTTGCTGAGACTGCATCAATTGAGAAAGAACTTGTGGTCGAAGTAATGGAAGAGGAAGACTAGATTGAAGACAACATGGCCCTCGTCAACATGATAATAGTAATGGGGCCTACACTATAGCTCTAAGACGAAAGATTAACAATGAAGCAATTATTGACACCGATGAATTCCAATATCAAATGGCCATTCTGGAGAATAGGCTTTAAGTGTTTCTCAAAACTTGATGGAAAGAGAATCAGACCAACACTATTGAAGAGAGATTGTTAGGACAAATAAACCTGTCTTATTCTACCATTGGAGGAGAATATTGTTGGTTGAGCATCTAAGAGAAGCTACGCAGGGCCCACTTTATCGACAGAAATTAAAAATGAAAAATAAAATAACAAGTCATGTCAGCTTTGATCCCAACCAGTGATTCCTGGAAGTTTACAAATATTACAGGTGACAACAAACATGACCCTATTAAACACAATAAAACTTGTGAGACCACTGGAACGCCAATGGTCAACTTGATAAAAAATATTGGCTTAAATCCTTTCCAACAACCCTGAGGGGCATCACCATAAACTTTATCCTTGTATATTGATCAACTACTAAATTGAGCTCTCGTTCTCCTTATTTCACCATTGTTCCTAATTTTAAATCTCAATCTTACATCCTTTTTAAATGTTTATATTCAAGACTTTTACTTTACAATAATGAAATACAACCTTAATCTTGTGTTCTCTATCTCTTCCATTTCACACTTTGTTTTCTATTCTAGTTAACATTGGATCAGTGGTACCTTGCATTTTCTTACATCATATTCTTTGGAAACTTTTGTGACTCCACTAGAGCACATTTACTCCAAAATTAATATGTCATCCCTGCAGATACATTCTAGGGTTTGGATCAAATGTCCAATGTTTCAAAAGAATATTTATAGGATAAAATGTATCCCTTTTCTAGGAGATCCTAGACCTGTTTTTCTACCTTTCAATTTTTTCATAATTGAGTCTACAGAGTAGTCTAAGAGTTGGTGAATTGCTAGGTTCTGGTTCTATTTGATAATCGGTTCTTTTTAATGACGGTATGCCTAGAAAACATCTTTATATTTGTTAGAAAAGTGTTAAATTTGGTGCCTAGTTGAGTCTTGATTTCTTTTTCTCAGCATTGTTTGATTTATAATAAGTAGAAACATCATTTTCAGCTAATCTTCAAACTTGGAGGAAAAATATTAGTGGCATATGTAGGTCACCTTGTTGCTAAGTTGATTTTCTTGCCTCACAGAAATTGTAATGTGTTGTCTTTAATGTGTATTAAGATGTTGCATTTATATATCTACTAGCACATCATGATTGCATCATGTATATCTAATTTTATTAGGTACAATTCTACAACAGCATTATTCACTCCTATTTGTATTTTAATGTTGGGTGCATAGGTATCCATTGTTGTATCTCCTCGTCATATGTTATTTTTACTTCATAAAAATTAGGTATCCATTGTTGTATCTCCTCATCCTATATGCATCTATGTGGGTGTGTGTCTTATGGTTGTTTACAGAGATTAAGGTACAAAGGAAAAGGGAAAATGAATGCAAAAGGTGACAAAAATGCTGAAAGTTTTTAGTAAACCAGGCCATGTTGAACATCAATGTTTCATGAAAATGGCATACTTGGAAGAAGAGATGAAAAATGCAGCTTCCTCCCTCAAAGACAGGAGCTGCCCTTTCCGCAAGAACAATCAGATCACAAGTAAATGAATGAATTTTGGATTCAGGAGCCTCCAGCCATATGGCAAATCAGGGTTCATTGTTTCAAACTCTCGGTGACAACCACACAGCTGACCTTTTGTGAGTAACAATACTCCTCTTGTTGAAGGAGAAGGGTCCATTGAGATGGAGAATGACATTTTCAATGAAGTTCTCCATGTTCCAACTTTGTCTACGAACTTATTACCCATCTATCAGATCACTCATTTTGGTGAAGAAAAAACTGTTGAGTTTACCTCCAACAATGTTATCATTAAAAAGAAAAAGACCAGTCTGATATTGTAGCCAATGGCAAAGTTGATTACCACGCCAAAATGTACAATTAGACAACTTTGTATTCAATCAATCTTCACAAGTCATGCTTGCACATGTAAATGACTTAAGTAAACTCTGGCATGAGCATTTTGGTCACCTACACTATTGCTCATTACAAAATCTCAGTAAGCACAACATGGTTCTTGGATTTCCAAAGTTTTCCTTCATAGATGGAATTTGCTCAGGTTGTGCACTTGGAAAACAACACGGAGATCAATTTCCCAAAGCCAAATCCTAGAAGGCCGGTGACAAATTGCAATTGGTTCATCGTGACCTCATGCCATTCCTCCATGTTTCATTTCAGAAACATAAATATGTGTTTACATTCATCAATGATTTCTTTCGCATAACTTGGGTGTATTTTGGGAAAATTCTTTGAGCACTTCAAAATTTTCAAGGCCCTTGCTAAAAATCTATCCAAGAGAATAATATGTCTCATAACGGAT
Organism: Taxus wallichiana var. yunnanensis; assembly: GCA_018340775.1. Lineage (NCBI taxonomy): Eukaryota > Viridiplantae > Streptophyta > Pinopsida > Cupressales > Taxaceae > Taxus > Taxus wallichiana. Next base: position 424,358,286 of record CM031234.1, on the reverse strand, counting down.
AATGTAGGAGAGTTTTTCAACAACCATATGAATACCTTTTGTGCATAGGTAGGAATTCAACTTCGACATACTATGTCTTACAACCCTCGGCAGAATAGAGTAGCTGAGCATAAAAACCTCACAATAAAGGAAATGGGCCATTGACAAGTACATTCCAAAGACTTGCCTCCTTAGTTTTGGTCAGAAACAATTCAATGTGCAAACTACATTCAAAATTGGGGTCCCCACTCAGTAGTGCAAGACATGACTCCTAAAAAAGACATACTTTGGCGTTAAGCTCGTTGTATCATATTTCAAGGTTTTTGGAGGTAATGCATGGGCGAATATCCTAGATGACAACCACAAAGCAAAGGAAAGGAAGGACCACCCTTGTATCTTTGTTGGCCACTATGAAAATGTGAAGGCATATCATCTTCTTTTTCTAGGAGCCACTAAAATCCTTTCCCAACAGGATGTATCATTTGATGAACATTCTCAAGCTTACGAAAAATTTGTTGGGGTAATAATGTCAAGTGGGGATACCTTTGGGTGGACCACCACTTCACGACCCCTTTGTTTTAAAGTTTATTTAATAAACTTTATTATGTCGGTCTTTCACAATTAGAGTGAAACGGTGCGACCGATTCACCCATCCTATATACATATATATATATAGGATGATCCCTCACGGATTGACAGATCATATCAGATTGATTAAGATCATTGTGATCATTGTATTGTAAAATTGCGAGAAACTATTCTACTAATTCTCTGTGAGACCGAGAAGTGAAGTGGAAGTGCTAGGTAAAAGTATTTGTGAAATTCTTAATAAAAGCAAAGTGCTTTATTTCGAGTGGGATTTTTTCCTTCGGGTTTCCCCACTATAAATCTAGTGTTCTGTGTCTTTTACATTTCAGTTATTTATTTTTGTTAATGGTTTGTAATATGCAATATAAACATCTTAATCTATGTTTAATCACTGCACTTCATAATCTATAATCTTCAGCAATTATATTATGATTTATAATTCGTTAATTATTCATTCCCGTTAATTCCCTAACATGGTATTAGAGCTTGTGGTTATGTTTGTGCAGAGATAGATTTGGATGGTTTTGATTTGTGGGGTGAAGAAACTCGAAGTTTTTCAGATCTGCAAAACCCTAGTTGTTTCGCCGTTGACTTCAAGTTAATCAGGTTTAAAATTCCAATTCCCGCCAAAATATTATGAATATTGAATGATTTGTGGATTAAGATCTTGCTTGTGCATTTGTGTGCATAGTTATGTGTTTAGTTTCCTTCTGCGGCCTTGTTCTTGGTTCTTCGCAGTTTATCTATCTTCTGCAGTATTTTTAAATATTGCACGCTCTTTATAGCCGTTATAGCTATACGACTTATTTGAATAATTTGTGTTTTTATATTTTATTTGATTGCGAAAGGAGGAGCGGACCCAAAATTCATTTTATTTTGGCTCATTCCGGCGGCTTCACATCCGCCCTTGAGCCATCTCTCAAAAGTGTGACGGAATATTGCCATTTGTTCACTTCAATCGTTAGATCTTCGCCAAGTGGCATCTTCGATTAGTCTTTTGGTTTCGAGTCCTTTTTTTTCTTGCTCGGAACCGAAAGTCGGTAAAATCTTACTTATTCCGCGGGCTTCACGTCCACTGGGCTCATCTGTGAAGAAAATTGGTGGAAAGGTGACACGTGCACCCTAGGCTATCATTAATCTGCTCCACATGTCTGCCTTTGGTTGGTTCAAGGATCAGAACTTATGCATTCTCCATTGTCTATTGCGAAGCTTTAGCCAATCATAAAGCTCCATGTAGTTTCGCGGGTGTCAATAGATCTTTTTGTCAGTTGTGAAGTGCGAACCAATAAGGGCATTCCACACTCTTTGCAAATTCAGTCTTTTGCTATCTTGTAATACCAAAGTGATCTAAATGTATCGCCAGTGGATACCAAAGTGATGCTTTGCCTTATATATCATGAGGCAATACTAAACGTGTCTACCCTTAAGCCAATGTAGGGCATCAATACAAGTATACATCATTTATTTAGAACTTAAAAATCAATTAAGAATACTCGGTTATGTTAAACTCGTAGTCACCAAGGAACTCCACAAGAGGAACAAGGACCCTATACCTACATCTTTTGGGGACTATATTTATATACAATATAGTGGTATCCTTATTCATTTACTCCCATACCCTGATTTGAAATTGTGTGCCTCTCCTCATACCCATACCCCTACATCTCAAAGTGACTATAGTTAAACTGTAACATTCACACTTGTAAGAGCTGAAGTCAGAAATTTATAATATCTACTTGTGTAAATTTAGGAGCTGCAAGATGATGAGTGAACTGTTAAAGTCTTCAGTTAATAACAATTAAATATATACAGCTTTAAATAATATCCTTAAGCATCCCTAGTTATCTATAATGACTTCTTTGGTCATTATCCTCTTTGTCCTATACTGATCTTCAGATTGAGAGATGGGAATCCTCTCTACAATTGCACTTCCTATGGAGATCATTTTGCATCCGATGATCGTGAAAATAGGGGGCATGATTTCCCCTAGTCATAACTTTTTAAATACCTCTCGTGCAAATTAACTCACATCCTGTCATAATTATGGTTCTTTATGAGAAAATATTTCCAATCAAGTCAGCTAGCTGAAGCGAGAAGGTTGACATCCTCTTAGAAAAATTCTCCTTGTTCTTGTAGTAAGAATCATAGTTGGAATACTCGCCTATAACTCGCCGAGTTATTAAAAACTCGCCAAAAACCATGCAAAACGAGTAACTCGCCATAAAACTCGCCAAAAAGGTAAAAAAAAACTCGCCGAGTTTTGGTGAGTATTCCCGAGTATTCGCCGAGTTTTGGCGAGTATTCCTGAGTACGAGCAAATTTATGTTTTTTAAAGAAATTTGAGTATTTTTTAAGTTGCCGAGTATTCCCAAGTATTGGCCGAATATTGGCGAGTTTTTGCCGAGTTTTTTTTTTGGGGGTCTGCCGAGTATTTGCCAAATGCGAGTATTCCAACTATGGTAAGAATATCTTCAATATGCAGTTAATACATTCATAATTTATATTTAGCTCTTTTGATAGATTAAAACTCACAACCATAAACATTCCTGATTCAAATATTTCAAGAAGTTCAGAGCTGAACATTTGTAGGAACAGATATTTTTGGTTTTCTTCACAATGTTAAGTGATATCAACTGCCAATTGGCTTAATCCTCATGAAGCAGTCACTCATGCAAGCTGTGTGGAATCAGTAAAAGATGTTACATCCTTCCTGTTCAATGGAATACATCCTAAAATATTAAACCCTGTACAAAATGATTTCGAAGAAGAACAGAATCAATTTCACAGAACTAAACTTGATGACCTGGCATACATGCAGCATGAAAAAGAAAAGCATTTTTACCTCGTATGAACTAATAATAAAGTCAAATATAGTTCTTCTCCAATCATGATTGTTTTTTTATGGGCAACAATAATAACCCAAGTATGAAAAAGATGAAAAGAGAAATGCCCCAAACAATCATTTGTAAGCCAAACAAGTAAACAAGCTAATAGATAGCAATCTATTAGGAAAACATGTCTAAATTAAAAATTAATTTAGATACAGAAAAGCTAATAAAGTAAATGAGGTTGAACAAAATAAAAATCATTAGTAAAGTTCAAAATAGAAACATTACGAGATTAGCAGCATAGGAATAACCTGCTTAAGTGCAACAGCTAAACCAGTTATAGTATGATTGTGCGGACCACCTTGAAGCCCAGGGAACACAGCTGCATTAATCTTTTCCTCAAATTCATACTTTACCTTAGGAGAAAAATAGAGAAATACTTGTAAATGTTCTAGCACTTGAAAATTCTTGTAAATGTGCCTCAAATAAAAGTAAATGGAATCCATCATTGATTAGCATAACAAAACATATAAATCCCACAATACAGTCAAAAGAGTTAATGCTAGAACCAATAAATTTATTCCAGTTAATTTCTCTTCAATCCCTGTCTTGTACCTCTTCTCCATGTTTGTTAATCTCCTTGATGCCCTTTCTATAAAAGATCATTGCCCCACGTGGACCCCGGAGTGACTTGTGTGTAGTAGTTGTCACTATATCCGCAAATTCAAAAGGAGAAGGAATCACGCCAGCTGCAACAAGTCCACTTATGTGTGCCATGTCCGCCAACAAAACAGCTTTTGTCTGTCACAGACCTATAAAACAAAATTACGAAACAGTATAAAGTTATCAAGCAAGAAATAAAACTGGCAACCAATAAAATTCTTAGGAATCTAATGGCAGTCAACTAAAAATGGGATGAATCCATCCCAAATTCTCATACCTTGCGCATCCGAGCATAGTCATAATGGCGTGAATAAGCACTGGCACCAGCAACAATTAGTTTAGGCCTGAAGAGAGCTGCACTTTTCTCCAGCTACAGACACAAACACATCACTACTTTCACTTATGCCTGTTATATTCTTCTTTTGGCTAACACGAACTCTTAAAGCCAATCATATTATTAAGAAATACTGTTGAAAATGTCCCATAAATAACTTTACAAGGTCAAATCATTGAGGAATAAAACAATAATCTTTAACTAGTCAAAATCAAAGAAAATATACTGAGAATAAATGCAAGAGAAAAGAAAAACATAACAGAAGACGGAAGAAAAAAAGAGAAACAAAGTATAATAAATCAGTTTCAGGAATTATTTATCAGAACACTGTTTCTGTTGGGGAGCGATGGTGAGGAGGTGATGCAGGAGCATCATATGCTTGTACAAACATGGTTGTCATGTGGTTAGTTGAGTCTAGGTGGTCTAGGTCTAGTCATGTAGTTTTCCCTCCAAAAACACTCATTCAAATTTGTCAAGATTTGAATAAGTGTTCTTAAGCTTGTAATAAGGCCTAATATATGGATAATGGCCAAAAATATGTAAGAATGGATAAATAAGACTTGGAATCCTCATTTCCAAGTGGGATTAGAGTAGTTGTACAGATTAATGGTCTTACTTAAGCTAGAAAGGCAGTTGAGTCTTCTTAGGGAGTTGTTGAGTTAGTTTAGGAGTTAGCTAGGAGTCTATACTTGGCAAATATACACCTATTCATAGGTGATTCGAATGTAATGAAAAGAACCAGAGGTTCTTGAGGTTGGGGAATGGTGAATAAAGCATGTATGATGATTTGAAGAAATAATATACCTCTGTTAGCATGAATTTTGCATGTTTCCAATGGACTGTGCATAGAGAATCTGTCAGGACAGGGAGGTACAAACCCTCAATCCTCCTTACATGATCAATTTCTCTTGACTGTTAATTTGAAAAGATCCCACAGATGACAAGGTATTCATGATTTTTATTAGTCTTGAAATTGCATGATTTGATTGTTATAGCCAATTGTAAGCTCTCAGGCTCGATATAGGGCATCCATTATCTTTTGACTGAACCGATGAAATGAGCCAAAATTCTCAACTTATCTCTGTCTTAGCATGAATTAGATACCCTCAAATTTTCGTGGTGATTGATGCAGTACAGTAGAAGTTATCTATAACAGTAATTTCGAGTTCATTTTGAGCAAACACAGAGTACAGCCAAGGAGAGGAAAAGACAGAGTTGTTAGTAATGCTTGATAGCCATGGCCCTAGACTGGGTATGAAGGTAATATCAGGTCCAATTGATGTGTTTAAATGATTCTAGGGAGAGTTCTATGAAAGAGAATGCCTTCATTTTGAGCAAAGGCTGACTGTACAGGGTTTAGGACTGTACTAAGTCACTAGAAAAGGTCATAACGAAAAAGAGCTGGGCAAAACCAATATAGAACCAATGCATGGGAGTTTGTGAACACTTCAAACATGATAAAGGGAACCTATAGAGCATGGGTTTAGGGTATGAAAACCTTCTAATTGCATTCAAGGCTTGAGTTGGACATACAAGAGCTATGAGAAGCTTGAGGGCAGAGTATCAAGAATCCACTTTGAAGACCATGGCCAGAGCACTGGTAAGGGAGCCTAAAGCTTTAGTTTGATGTCTTGAACATGTTCAACCAGGTAGAAAAGGTCTTGTGACTCCATATGAAGGACTCCATTATGCAGTAAAGTGTAGCTAAGAGAGCAACAAGAGGTATGTATGCTAGTAACCTCATGTGACTATAGGAGACTTGAACATTTATAAGGCATTGGTTCAGTGATCACATCTGATTAGTTGCTATCAAGTAAGCTCCTAATTGTTTGTCTTTCATATATGAGTATGCATTAGGTCTCAATGGACCTCAAGGTGTTTGGGGCATAGTAATGGTGCTATTGAACCTCATGAAGATGATCCTCAGTGCAGGGGAGGTATAAGTCAGTCTAAGCAAGTTTGAGCTCTTGAGAATTTAGAACAAACATTGTGAATGGTAAACCTTCAACCAAGATAGTTATAGTTCAAGTTCATAACCCCTGCACCAGGAGGTCAGGTGGAGGTGAGGTTTCATTGAATTCACCAGTTCTATATATACCACCCATGTGCAGGCCTTGGGACAAGTGTCGTTGCATGGACGGAATGATACTAGATACTTCAAGGTCTCTATATGGTAAGCTATAGGATGGCTAGTGTATATAAATAAATCTCTTATAATGTCTTTATTTCAAAAGGTTCTTGTAATAAAGCAGCACAAGGAATGGCACAGGACCCAACTCACATATAAATTCTTCAAAAGCATGTTTCTGCTTGATTTATGGCTGAGAGTTTTAATAGCACATTAAGCAAGTATTTATTTTAGTATATGATTATCCCGTAAATTTTGGGTTAATGATTAGTTGGTAAGTTTACTGTTGTGGTCAGCCACCGTATGTACTATTCCCTTTACTATATGTGCCCATTGATTTGGTACATCCGGAATCTTTCATTAATGACTATTATCATGTGAGAACCAGGATTGAGCGTGATGAAGACCATGTACACTGAAGTCATATTTAAAGAAGTCGTTCCCATTCTCTATCATGTGAGAACCAGGAATGACCATATGATAGAGACCATGTACCCTGAAGTCATAATTAAAAATTCATTCCCATTCTCTCACACTGGACATTGTTCCTTCTATATATGACAAGTGTGTATATCTCTTGCAGGTAGTTCCTGTGTATATGCAATGAATGTTATGTATTCTTATTCAAGTTTTTTGGTGTAGAATATGTAGTTGCATGAGTGTTGCCAAATGAATGATAATGAGATGCCAAGCTATGTTAGAGAAATCAAAAAAAAATATTTGATAAAAAAAAATTCAATGGCCTGAAGAACTAGACAATTCATGAAGATTTTTAAGCGGAGACTGGCCACAATTGACAAGTAATATGCTCCCTTACAGAGTCATCTTTTCATATCTGAAGAAGCAAACCTCTATGGACTAATCAGAAAGAGTAAAATCCTAAGATAAATAGATCTGGGGTATCCTAAGTTATCCGATATGTCTCAGGGAGTAGCTGTTTGCCGTATGTGTCATAACATACAGACACGGATACAAATATACCCCTGATCCCCCTTTTATTTTGTTAACCTTTCTTTGTACTTTGTGTTTAGTTACTTTTCATACCATACGGTCATTTTACCCTAAAACTTTTCTTTTATAACTGGTTGTACTTTCTGATTCCCAATGACCTACTTTGGTTAATCATGGAGATAAATATAATTTAAAGCAGCCTTTGACATTTCTACAGGTGAACATTTGGACAGGTATATCTGGAATCAACTATATTGTGTAGAAATAATCTCGAATTTGTATTGGAAAAGGTTAATAACCCTATATTATCTATTTGTGCAAGTAGGAAATAATTACCAAATTAGGAAGGATTGCAAATATAGTCTTATAGATTTAACCTTAAAGTGGGTTGATTGTACCAGATATACAGAATAATAAAAGGTCTGGAACCGAATACTGAATCTCCCAACTGGGTTTGAACCTACCAATTTTTTATAGAACTTGGTCGCAAAACCTGCTTCAAAAGGAAAGAAAAAAAAAAAAACTGGGCAGATCAGAAAGTTATGGGCTGGCTTCTAAGCCTGATTATACCCACAAATTGCTGGGAGAGGGTCACTGGAAATTGCGACAGAATTGAGGTGGTTTAAGTGTATTTTAAGTTGGGATTCTCTAAGAATCAAGAATCAAGATTAGATTGGTCTCCTAAATGTTTGAAGATTCTACTTAACTAAACATGTTCTACAATAAGTCATCCTTGTCAAGAAAGGATTAAGGTTGTTTAAGGTACATGGCATCCCATGGTTAGCTATTGGGCAATCTCCTTCCTTAATGGGGTTAGTCCCTTTTCAGCTGCATTTCCTTTCTGGAGGATGTAAATTAGCTTTGTTCCATGAGCCCTAAAGTACAATTACCTGCTTCTTGAGTTAGCCTTCATCTCTTGGGGCCATAACATCTCTTCCTATTGGAGAAATGCTTCAGCTACAATGAGCTTACATTCTCTGCAAAAACTTCTTCTATGGATTTGTTGGACCATTCAATTTCTTTTTATTACAATTTCTGAGTCTCCTTGTTCTCTCTCCTCGTATTTTCACAAGATTGTGTACTTGGAAGAACTTACAAACATTCCATTGTAAGGAACAAATTCCAAACATAAAAACTCACACCTGATACATGAAGATTTGATTAGGGTTCTGAGAACCCAAATAATACTTGATACTTACGAATAATGAAACAATTCTACAATTGCACAATTCATTCCAAATGAGAAAAAAATCCTCATTTAGACAGATGTCACAGGGAGAAAACCTTGGTCGGTAATTACAAGTCCAGATTACTTTCCAATATATAAATCCTGACATGGTCTTACACAAGAATGCTACAAGCTAACAGCTCATGAGACACCAAGTCAAGGTTACAACCTAAAACTAACATCTCCACTTAAACATGACTCGGGGTACAAAATAGGAAGGAGGCATTAAAACACATACCCCCTTAATTATAGGTTTCACAATAAATCTACCAAAGGATGATGGCAGTAATCAAATGCTGAAGCCAATGTCCTCCAGCTATGATGTGCAAAAGAAAGAGCCAAAGATCAACCAATAAATGCTCCACAAAATATGCATCATGCTTGACTGAACCAAGAAGGATTCTACAGTTCAATGGTCAAAGAGAAGGCAAGTGCTACATAACAAGATACAACTCAAGCATAGTCTTCCCACCGCTGCTCCCTCTTCCTCCATAATCATTCATCAGAAAAAGTACAGCACCCATGAACAAAGCAGCCCTCAAAAAGAGATAATGCAACACTGCTATGACCAAAATTAATAGTTTCTAAGAATGATGATAGCTCGTGATCCAAAATAGATCAGTATAGTAGTTATTTGTGGGGTCAAGATGTGATGTCACTCAGTCTGAAGTAAAGAATGACATAAAATGGCAGTGAATGGCACTTGACCGCTAGTGTAGTGATCTACAACTGTACATTAGAGTTCAACACACAAATGGCAATATGAGGAATTGAAAATTGATGAGTGTGTTCTACATGTCAAAGAAACACACAATACAGTTTTTGGCTCACAATGAGTATCAGCAAGGAAAACTGTAATGTCCCCAATTCCGAGCAGATGGCCTAGGAGGCTTTTCATCCGTCTTAGCCTTGGTCATGCCCAAGGGGCTAGTGACATTGATGGTTATTGGGTATGGTTTGCACCTTCATTTCACTTATAGGTTATGTTTCGATGTTGGACACGTACTTTGAGGTGACTTAAGTGAAATAAGGTTGTGTGATGCTCCCCTATGGTACTTTATTATTCTATTTCTTCGTTGGGGGTAACTTAAGTGTACTTTTGGGCATAGTGGTGATAAAGTAACTTAAGTTATTTTATTATTATGTGGATTTTTCCCCAAGGAGGTCAATTAGGATTCTTTTGGGCCCTTTGTTGCAATGAAAAGTTATAAAAGGAAGCACTTGGGGAGAAAGGGGTATTCATTCATACACTCACTCTTTTATGATATTGAAGTCATTGCTGGTTGCATACTTTTTGCTTGTGGAGTAAGATCCCACAAGAACCCTAGCTTCGGTGGTGAGAGATCCACTCCTAGCTAGCAAAGCACTCTTCGGTGGTGAAAGATCCTCCCTAGTTTGCTAATTTGGAGATTCATTCGAATCAGATTTTTAGCAAAGTTATCAAAGAATTTCAAGGGTTTGGTCAGTTCCGGAGAGATATTATTTGGTCCATACTTCAGCCATCTCTGATTAGATTATTTCCAGCGTTTGAGGCAAGCTTGCGAATTCCCGGGAGGAATTTCATTCAGTTGGGGCTTTATTTATTTTCAGATCTACTTAGGGTTTTGCAGCAGTGTTTTCTAGGGTTTTTGGTTGGATTTTTTCAGTTTTCCAAGTTGGATCTGATTCGTTATAATTTGAATATATTGTTGTCCGAATTTCAGAATTTATAAAGATCATTTCAGCTCCTTGTGAATATTTGGAATTTTTAGGCAATTTCAGCAATTAAAATAAATAAACAAAATCAGATCCGAGAGATAAAAATTATCTCTTGTTTCTTGTTCTACATATTTTTCTAAGTTATTGGAAGCTTCGGGTAGTGTTAGAAATTATTATTTTGGAAAATACAAATTTTTCTTTGTTTTTACATATTGTTGTCACTAAAATAAAAACTCAAAATTTCAGTTCTTTGTTATTATTTTTATATATTTTGTGAATTTCAAGTGATATCCCACAAGGGATATTTCAGTGGTATCAGAGTTGTTCCTCCAGCCTGTTTGGGTTAAAAATGAGTGACAGTGAAGATCTCAATGTGGATTTAATGAAGAAATTATTCACCAATATGGTTAAGCAGAAGAGACCACAAACCTCTATTTGAGCCAACTCACAGAGAGACTATCACAGGGCAGATTTGGGCCTCAGGCAGATAGAGGAGAAAATAGTAATATGGGGCAGCAGGCTCAAAGAGGTGAAAGTGGAAATTCAGGGCAGCGATCTCCCTGCTCTTTTACCAAGCCTTTGGGACTTCAAGAGCCCTCTTTCTTGAAGGATCCGGAAGCTTCATAGGTGGGGCAGCCAGCAGAAGTATTTGATGAGGAATCTTGTTGGGAGAAGTACCAGTCTTTGAGTGAGGGTTTCCGAGAGAACATGTCATTCCCAGAGTATTGCAGGATGAAGATTGGTAGCAAGCCCAAGAGAGACCATCAGATGCAGGTGCCTGAGTTACAGGAGATTGGGACAGATTTCCATTCCACACTTTGATGGTTCTAAGAAGTGTACAACGCAATCATGGATTCAGAAGTTGAAGACATACTTTGACTTGAATCCCATGCGCGAAGAGGATGCAATTAAGTTTGCAATCCTACATCTTGAGGGAGATGCACATGACTGGTGGCATCATGGTCTTATTACACGGGGCACATGCATATTGATACATATGCAAAGTTTACATAGAGATTGATGAGTAGGTTTGACAGGAGGGATCCTGACAGGTTCTTCAGAGAGTTGACTCACTTGAGGCAGACAAGTTCTTTGGACGGTTACATTGCAGATTTTCAGAGGCTTTCAGTTATGGTTCCTGATGTTTCAGAGATGAGATTGACTTCTCTTCATAGCAGGTTTGGCAGATGCACTAACAGGGTTTGTTAAGGCATTTGAGCCTTCTTCATTGCATGATGCTATTAGGAGAGCCCGAGATTTGGAGTTAGCCACTCCAAAGTCAAGGTTTCCACCTCGAGTTCAACAAAAGGAACCTCCATCTAGACTGGATGAGCTTTAACAGAAGGAGCCTACACCTAGGCAGGATGTGGCTAAGAAGCCATTCACTTCGAGAGCTTAGAGATGAGTTGAGGCGAAAGAAACTATGTTTCGATTGTCGTACACCTTGGGCTCCAGGGCATGATTGCACAAGGAAAGGAAAGGCCCAATTCATTGAGGTCTTTGAAGAGAGTGAGGGTGACAGAGATGAGGAGTTAGAGACCCACAAGATGGATGATGGAGATGGAGTTGCATTAGACAGTACTGATGTGGAGCAAGAGGATGAGACTTTTCCTCAAGAGATTATAGCTACATTGTCTAGTACCCGAGGTACAAGGCATTCAGGGTCAAAGGAGTTATGCAGGGTCAGCGTGTGGTGGTGCTCATTGATAGTGGGGCTACCCACAACTTCATTGATGCATCCTTGGTTGAGAGGCGAGGTCTACAAACAAAAGACTTTGAGGGCTTCAACATTGTTGTAGCCAATGGAGAGTATATGAGATGCACACGGAGAGTTCCACAGTTGAGCATCACTATGGGTAACTACACAATTACCGATGATTTCCACATTGTTGGTATGGGAGTGACCAACATAGTGTTGGGAGTGCAGTGGCTTCACTCTCTTGGTGAGTTTCGGACTAACTTTCAGACGATGGAGTTGAAGTTTAAGTCCGAGGGCAGGAATGTAATCTTGAGAGGCTTATCTACAAGAGCACCTAGAGTGGTTACAACCAAGGGGATGAAGAGGACTTTCCGGCACAATGAGGTGTTTTACTATTGCGGGCCGATGTGGAGTTCGATGGATATGGGTGTGACTAGTAGTGTTGCACATGAGACAATTACAGAGATTGGGGTTACAGGTTCAAATCATCCGAGTTTATCATTATGTTGGTTATCTGAGGTTTCGGTAGATTGGAGATCTCATTTGCTTGTTGAGTGCTCCAAGAACCGACACACTTAAGAGATTCCCGATGGTTACACTCGGGATGACTGCTCAGATTGGAGGACGATATGATCTTCTATCAGGGCAAATTGTACCTTGTGCCAGATTCATGGTTGAGGATGGAGATACTACGACATGTGCATTGTTCTTCCATGACTAGACACTTGAGCTTCGATGAGACCTACAGGTTCATATGGGAGAGGTTCAGATGGCATGGGTTGAGGGAGGATATCCTCAACTTTATACAGGGATGTGCAGTTTGTCGTCATGACAAATCGGAGTATACAGAGTTCATCATTTCCTGAGTCGACATGGGATAGCACTCCTATGTATTTTATTGCTTCTATGCACGGTGAGCACTTCACCCATGTGTTAGTCAGTGGAGGGACAGAGTTGACTCAATTACCTGGTTATTCAATAGGTTCACATTTATAACGAGAAGATGAACTATGTAGAGTTGATATTTTCGGTTGATCACATCTTTGGAGTCTTGGGATTTTTCCCCCACGGGACACATTGAGACACATTATGAGGAGCCTTGCTCTCACACGAGTGTGGGTCATGTGGGAGAGTTGGCACGCTTTGTGCTTATACGGAGTTGTTTCATAGGTTGATCCAGAGGATGCCATAGGGTTCAGAGGGGACTTTTGTACCCATGGGTTGACTGGAGAGGCAATGAGTGATCACATGATGACAACTTCACATTGGCGAGGATCGATGATTCGCGGTTTCAATGTGGGTACCAGTGGAGAGTTGGTGTGGGCATCATACTACTTCAAGGGTAGCATTGTTCTCTACACGACATGGAGAGCATGATGACTACATGAGGTGTCTTGGTTACTTCGGATCACACCGATCTTTGGTTGACTGTAGGGTGAGGTGGAGAAACTTTGTGGTATTCATATTCTGCAACATGACAGATAATGTTTGGGGTCAAGGATTTCTCGGGATGGGAGGATCAGAATGTCCCCAATTCCGAGCAAATGGCCTAGAGGCTTTTCATCTATCTTCGCCTTGGTCATGCCCAAGAGGGCTAGTGACGTTGATGATTATTGTGTATGGTTTGCACCTGCATTTCACTTATGGGTTATGTTTCGACGTTGGACGTGTACTTTGAGGTGACTTAAGTGAAATAAGGTTGTGTGATGCTCCCCATGGTATTTTCTTATTCTATTTGTTGGCTAGATTTTTTGCATAGCTGAAAACCTAGGCACTAATGAGATAAATCTCCCTCATTTATCGGTGAGGCTCCCGTGTCGATTTGTCAATAAAATATGCTAGTATCTATATGGGGGTTTTACTTTAACCATACAACTCATGAACCATAGTTGTATAGTTTTCAAAGTAGTAAGTAAAATCGTTAAAGAAATGAAATATTTAAAGAAGGGACTAATAAAACACAGTGGAAGAAATGGGGAAGATGTGCAACTCAATCAATAGATAATGAGTTGATTGCATGCACATAGACGAAACCAATAGATATCAACACACAGAATTATAAGCAAAGGCAACGTTAGATCTAGATCTAAAATAACACAAAGTTTATAAGTAGATCTGAGATAAAAAGCTAGAAACAAAATGCACCATGACACAAAGTTCTCCGGAAATCTGCTCCTTTGTATTCCTTTACTTCAAATAGCTATCAAGGGTTTCAGCACAAAGTCTGGAACACAAGAATGTTGCTTACAAATTTTGATCATTAACCCGAAGGTTCTTCTTCTACTTATAGAATGTAGAAGGGAAAATACAAATGGGAAACTCAACTGAACTGGAACATAAACAAGAAGTAAAGATAACATCTAGCAATCATCCTCCTCTAATTTCTCTTCAAGTGACATGCATCCGGGTCCATATTCAAACTTATACACATCTGTCACTTAACTAATAGAATCATTCCACATAACTTAAAGTAATGGTTTCAAAACCAATAACTTTAAAGTTTTACAATTACATCCAGGAACGTGGAAAATAGAAGAAGAAAGAGTAGAAGAAGAAAGACACGCCAGTTGTAACATCTACATCTTCTTTTTGTTTTGATACTGAATATACTTGTCGAACATGTAATTCAACATCTTCCCATCTGTCTTAGCCACAACTTCCTTTTCTGTCCTGAATTGCAACAAGCCTTCGTTCAATACCATGATACATGCTTCCACATCCTCCAAACTAGGTCTGAACTTCTCAATATCTAACTGCAGTGCCACGAGTTTGTTGATGGAATTCATTGTGAAAGGCTTAATAGCTCCATCAATTCTCCCTTGCACCATCAGAAGAGATCCTTCCAGGGAATTAGGCACTTTGTTAGGAATGATCCGTGTGTATGAAGTAAAGTTCCCGTCCACTTCCTCATTAGTGAAAGCGATGACATTGTTCTGCAAAGATGATGCCATACTCTCAAGTGCATGCATCCTCTTCAGCATAATTCAGCAGATCTCCAAACGGAAAGATACTGCAAACTCAAGTTGCTTCCCCTTCTCAACTGATCCATCGGGCACAATTTCTTCCGCAATCAACACTTCTCTCGGCAGCTTATTTATTTCGGCCAAAGTACTCAAGGTTAATCTCAAAGAATCGTGTTCATATCTATCGTGCTTGTCACCAGTTGCTTCAGTTGATCTGATGCATCTTTCATAACCTGTAGGTGGGCTAACACCTCTCCAAGTTGTACAAAAGCTTAACAAATGATCAGACTTTTCCATTCATCGATAGTTTTAACCTGGTTACTTGCATCTTCCATTTCCTCGCATCAGATGATCACTCACCGCTTTTGTCTTTGAAATGGGCTAAGTGGAAGATTTAGCAACCTTGGCAATGATCTCGCACAACTGAGATACCTATTTCTGAAGTTCAACTTTCTCCACCTTTTCTTTGTCAAGTCTAAGGAATAGAGCATCTATCAATGTCTGTGTGTCCTGCTTCAATCCTTTTGTGGTGGCTTGACCTATGGGTACTACAGTTACGGTTATATCTTTCGCCGTGAACTCATCCTCCCTTCCTTCTCGCCGGAATCGACATCTCGGCGAACTTCGCCCGATTCCTCAATGATCAACCTCAAGTTACCTTAAGAACTTTTGGTTTTCTGCTTTTTCCGCCTAGACTCGGAGGAGCAGCGAGTGCAAGTCGTGTTCCTCCAAGTTGATTTCCTCTCTAGCCTCTGGAACCAACTATGAAGTCAACCATTCTAAGAAATTACTTCTGAGAATGAGAAGTTGCAAGTGTACCACTATCTCGCGCTCTAATTCCTCTCCATCTGAAACCGCTACAGTGTTGTGGTTGCCATCCTCTGAGTCATCCAAAGACAAAGCTCTTTCAAATTCTGCCATCTGCAGCTTTAACGTTTCTTCAGGAAGAGGCGCTGAATGGAGTGGCTGAGGAGAGAAGATGAATGTTGCCGGATTCAACAGAGGAATGGCAGTATCCTACTAAGGTGCAACAGTCGGTGAAGTACTTGATGCTGGAGAAGCCGAACTAACATCATAGCCGTAGAAGTGATCTTCTCCTTCGAATGAGACCTTCTGTGCACTTTAATCTTCTCAAGGTTTTCGCTGCTTTCTCCTTCATGCTTCCTCTTGAAAGAATCTCCTGTGCCGAAGTTGCCCGTGATTTGATTCATCAATGCTTCATCAAGGCAGTATCCCTTCATCAGCAACCAGTTTGAAGTATTGACCAGAACAACGGCAGACCTTTCCTCAATCGTATGGCAGCCCCCTACGTTCTCCTGAAGTACAGCTCTATCTTCTCCCATCCGATGGTATGTGTCAAGTAACATAGGCCCATCATCTTTAAGATCCGCAGGTATCCGTGTTAATCCAAAGTCAAACACTTGCTGCGCTGATAACCTGCTGATATCTTTCTTTCTAACCTCGTACTCACTTTTGCACTTCATCCAGAAATCCTCCAATGAAGGCACGTGTGCGTACTCCTGGGAGATTGTCTTCCTTGCCACTCCAAATGGATCGAAGTTCAGCAGGCCGGGAAGAACTCTTGCTCGTACTGCAGACAACATCTCCGCTTCAATTCCTTGGGCCTTATGAATGCTCTCGGCAGCCTATAATGGCCCACAAAGATCGGGAAGAAGCCTGTAGACTTGTGTCGTTTCGACTGTAGGTCATGCATCTCCACAAGTTGTCTCCTCAGCTCCATGGTGACCAATCTATCATTCGGATATATCGGGCAACTTAACTGGTTCTCCGAAAAGGCGGTGACCCTGAGGTAAGTAAAAATCCGCAAACTGAATGAAGATACTACAATCCTCGGACACGCCTTCCCACGCTTCTTTGCTCACCCCGTTGGCCTTTAAATTGTCGTTTCCAGCTCGCAAATGAATTCGTAGAAGAATCCATCGTTTGACAACCTTGTAATCTTTCGCACGCAGTACAAAGAAGTTGTGGGTAGCACTCAAAATAGGGTCCTGGAAAGAACGCCACATCTATCTAGCTTGAGAAGATCCTTGTGAAGTCAGCCTGCATATACCAAATAGAAGTCATTTCAAGTCGTAAGTACACCTCACGCCCGAGCTACTCACCAATGTTGCCGCTAATGATTTCCGACCAATTGATTATTGAATTTGCTTTGTTGATTTCAATGGTCCCGATGAAAGCATACATCCATGCGCGCGGAACAGTGAGCGTCCGCTTTCGCCATTTACCCCGCATAACAATTTGGCAATATCATCCACCTCTTGTACTGCATTGGATCGTGGAAGAGTTCTCGGAGGAGATATGGGCTTCTTCATGTACCGCTTATTCATTATGCCCACGCAACCAACTTTATGCTTTTCCCATCTGTTGTCGGCATTTTGTATGCTAATAGTAGTCACCACCTTTCGTGCTGAATCTTCAAACAATAATTGATGAATGCAAGGCCCAACCGCATTATTGTTTCCCCCCCGCAAAGATCTCTGATCGATCTGGATAATGGATGGTAAGACCTAAGACACTCCATGACGAACTCGCAACTAGGTTTGTGAATGGAAACGCCGCAGCTCGAATGATTCCACAATGCGCGTTTGATCGCACGCATGAGGGAAGTCTTTCCTACTCTAGATCTGTCAATCAATTTGGAAAGAAGTTCGGACCTAGATCTATATCTCCAATGTCAAGCAAACTTAGAAGTGATGCATGACTCTGCTGTGTTTTCTTTTTCATCCCTCTTTGCCATGGTCGGACTGTCTTTGTCTGAGCAATTCTTTTTCTCTTTATTCGGCCGGAATTCTTCACAACCGGAGCAGATCTGGATATTTCTTCGATTCGAGGATATGTTCAATGTATCGACATTGATTTAAGCTCCTTTCTCTTATAAAGCACCTGTAATAAATTCCCGCAATTAATTCGCAGACAAAGATGGCAACTGGAACATAAACACTTGGATTTTAATTATAAAAGCTACATATATCAAGCTGTCTGCCCCAAAATTTGATGTTTTATTTACATGCAAAGCAAGCATGAATTTACCAACTTCACTGAGCACTTGTATCACTATTCGAGACAATTATTAAAACACAAATCAAGCTCCTTCAAACCTAGGCACCAAATTTTGAAGCTTCCAGCAGTAAATAAACCTTCTTCTCGAGCAAAATTCCTCTTCAAATGGGGCACACTTTTTGTCTGGGCTGCACTTCTTCGCTATTGAATTAATTAATTCATCATTATGGCAGCCCATGCTTATATAATCCTCATCATTCTATAATTAATTATTGCCCCTCCTATTCCTGGCAATTAATTAATTAATTAATAAGTTTTTGTCTTCATATGGGGCGCCTATTTTGTGCATGTTCATGGGTGCCATTAAATAAATTAAATTTATTTAATTTTAGCTCTCTACTTCCAGTTCACTTAAGCTTCACAGTATGCTTTGACCTCATCCACTGAAAATAAGAATTAATTATATCAATTAATACTTTAAAAAGTATTATTCTTCTTCCAAATGGGGCGCACTTTTTGACATGAAGGGGCTGCATTAAATAAATAATATTTATTTAATTTTAGAATTTCTAATTCTAATTTCCCTTTATCCTCTTCCTCTTTGTTGACTTTTCCTCATGCTTGAGCGCCAAATTTGGAGAAAGAATTAATTAATTTAATGCATTTAAAGCTGCCCTTCTTTCCCAAAAGGGGTCACACTTTTTGACATAGGCAATTTCTATTTTTAAAAGCCAATTTTCAATGGGATTATTCACCCTACACCGCAGCTCCAAAAATCCCATGATCCACTTAAGTTGTTTGACTTTTATAATGGAATTATTTACCTGCAAGGCAGGTAAGAAAATCCCATCAATGCCTTAAGTGATTTTTCTTTTATTTCACAATGGGAATTTTCACCCTACAAGGTAAGAAATTTCCACCGCCTGGTGCCTCTAATTTTCCATTGTGACTTAAGTGGCGTTGCTTCCATGGGAAAAAGTACCTTCTGCTAGCAGTACAAAATTCCCACCTGCTGCTACAAAAATCCCATATCAGCTTTAAAGTCTTTTTTTCCAAAATGCACCCGCCTAAGAAGCTTTTTCAGTGCATGACGACTTCGTCTTTTCAGGAGAACCGGACCTCTATGGCAAATTCCTTCTGGCATAACGTCCATAGGTGATCTCCAGATACTCCAGGAAAGGAATCAGTTTAAACCGGCAAAGGAATTGACCCAGAGAAATTTCATAGAAAACGAAACAGAAAACACCAAAAACATAAAACGCTACCAAAAGTCAAATAAAGCCCAAAATTCATTCCTGGTTAAAACCGTATTGGTATATGGGAATATTGACATGTACGATCACAACAAGGTTAAACCGGAGCACAATTTACCTCAAACGGGGCTCAAAACAATTAAATACAAATTTCCCGCAGGCAAACCCCAGCAACAGAATATAACAATTTTGGGCATCTGAGTATTTGTCGAAATTGGCTTATATGGCTTCTTGGGAATATCTTGACACAATACAAAAACTTTCTGGCAATAAAAACACAAAACGACCCATTATTTTAAAAGTATGAAAAAAAATTTAAATAGGGTGGTCCTAGATTTTGGTGAAATCGGGGACAACACTATTTCTTCGTTGGGGTAACTTAAATGTACTTTTGGGCATAGTGATGATAAAATAACTTAAGTTATTTTATTATTATGTGGATTTTCCCCAAGAAATTTGATTAGGATTCTTTTGGACCCTTTTTACAATGAAAAGTTATAAAAGGAATTTTTGAAGAGAAAGGGTATTCATTCATATACTCACTTTATTATGATATTCAAGTCATTGTTAGTTGCATACTTTTTGCCAGGAGTAAGATCCAACGAGAACCCTAGCTTTGACGCGTGTGACAGATCCACTCTTAGCTAGCAAAACACTTGGAGGTCGTGAAAGATCCTCCCTAGTTTGCTAATTTGGAGCTTCGCTCGAATCAGATTTTCGTATCAAAGTTATCAAAGAATTTCAAGGGTCCGCTCAAAGGTCGGAGAGAGATTATTTGGTCCATACTTCAGCCATCTATAGATCAGATTATTTCCAGCATTTGCGATAAGCTTGGAGAATTCTCATGAGGAATTTCATTCATTGGGGCTTTATTTATTTTTAGATCTACTTACTTAGGGTTTCAAAAGGCCCGTTGTTTTCTAGGGTTTTTGCTTGGAGTTGTTCAATTTTCTAGGTTGGATTTGATTCATTATAATTTAAATATATTATTGTCTGAATTTCAGAATTTATAAAGATCATTTCAGCTCCTTGTGAATATTTGGAATTTTTAGGCAGTTGATGCTTAAAATAAATAAATAAAATAAGAATGGAGAGACATTATTTCTCTTGTTTATTGTTCTACATATTTTTCTAAGTTATTGAAGCTTCTAGGTAGTGTTAGAAACTATTATTCTGAAAAATACAAATTTTTCTTTGTTTTACATATTGCTGCCCTAAAAATCAGAAAAAATCAGAATTTCAGTTCACTGTTATTTTTATATATTTTGTGAATTTCAGGTGATATCCCACAAGGGATATTTCAAAAACACCAACATCCACCCGATAAGTAGGCAGTCCTAGTATGGTAAGCGATAACTCTCATATGACATTTGATTGATCTGAAATTTGACATGGAGCTTCCAATCACCCTAACCCACCTACAAACTAAAATTCAAGTCAGATTCATTTGTCGAACCCCGAATTCCAAATAAATTTGGCATGCAAAGTGGCTATTAATCTGTCATATGATGTACATTATATTGGGGATACAGCACTGCACGGGTTTCATACATGGATATAGTTTGATATACTTATAATATACTACATTATTAATAACCTAGGGATAACGATAATATTAATTAATTATATATATATATAGTAGTATTAATATGTATATATAATTATTATCAACTATATATATATTGATATTATTATAATATTAGTAGATGTTACAACCTAATAAATCGTAACTATACTTAATATAATATAGTTTGATATACTTATAATATACTACATTATTAATAACCTAGGAATCCTAATAACTATTTATAATGATAATATTAATTAATTAATTATATATATATATATATATATATATATATATATAATTACAGTAGTATTAATATGTATATATAATTATATATAATATACTAATAATATATTTTAACTAGTATTAGTAATATAGTACTAGTATTATTAATCTAATAATTAATTACCATTCAGTTTTTGGTCATTGACCAAGTCAAAATGACAATAAAAACTTTTTTAAGTTTTTTGGCGCCCAAACATGTGGATACTAACCTAGTATGCCTTGGATAACGACAAAACGTACCCAAGACATAACAGGATGTATCTCAAGCGTATCCATACCCGCATCTCTACCGAATACGTATTCAAGCAAGGTAGGGGAGTAGAGGACGAACCCTGGTAATATAGGATGTACAAACAAGCTGAATTTTGACTGGCAGAAATTTGACATCAACTGGAGTTTACATGGAATTGCACTTGTTGACGATTTTCTTCTGTTGCTTGCAGTTTTATTTGAGCAACCTGCAGTTTGAAATCTGCATCCAATTATTTTGAACTACTAACCATGGTTTTATTTTAGGAGTCAGAAAACCAATGGACCTTGGGAAATGTGTAAATAAACTAGAGTCACATGGACACGGATACAATATCAGATGAGGAAACCATGGATTTTCAAGACCCACTAATATGGATACAGCTGAATATGGTATACAATGTACATAAACATACCCACATATGCATACATATCGAATGAAAAAAAAATTATACAAATATGAGTTGTAAAAGGAGATTTTCATTACTAGAAAAGGAATTTTAAATATACAATCATTGCTACACTATCCCAAAATGTTTATAGACATAATTTCATCATCAAAACAAACACATCAATAAAATTACATGCTATCAAAAATGACCACTATTCTTTTGAAATTGGAACTCTATATTTAACATTAAAAATATATATATGAAACCATATAAATTTAATATTCAAATTTATTAAAAATCTAAAATTAAAATATAGTGTAGCTCATGAGACCATAACTGAGGCAATTTTTCAATTATATTTCCTAGCTAAAGTTACTTTAAAGCGTAGCTCATGGACCATAACTAGGCAATTTTGTAAGCAACTGTAAGCAATATGTGCAGGAAAGGGAAATAATTAAATATGAGAAGAAAGGAAAGGAGATGTGCAACCTAACCAATAGTTGACAGAGTTGATCACATGCACATAGACGAAACAAATAGATCTTAAAATGCAGAATTTGAAGCAAAGGAAAGTTTCAGATCTAGATCTAAGACAACACAAAGTTTATGCAGAGATCTAAAAAGAAATAAGAAACAAATGCACCGTTGACACAAAGTTCTCCGAAAATCTTCTCTTCTCTATTCCTCCATTTTCAAAAAGCTATCAAGGGTTTTAGCTCAAAGTCTGGAACACAAGAATGTTGATTACAAATTCCGATCCTTTAACCCGTAGGTTCTTCCTCTACTTATAGTGTGTAGAGGGAAATTACAAATGGGAAACTACAACTGAACTAGAACATGAAGAAGTAGTAAAGGGAACATTTGGCAATCATCTTCCTAGAATTCCTCTCTTAGTGACATGCATCAGGAGTTTAAGCCAAAATTGTGCACATTTGTCACCTATCTTAAAGAATCTTTCCAAATAACTTAAAGTAATGGTTTTTAAACCAATAACTTTAATCTTACATTTTCATCCGGGAACATAGAAAATAAGAGAAGAAAGAAGATATGCCAGTTGTAACACCTATACTTTCTTTTTGTTATGATATTGAATATACTTGTCAAACATGTAATTCAACATCTTCCCATCTATTTTAACAATAGCCTCTCTCTCGGTTCTAAACTGCAACAACCCTCTGGACAAAGCAACAGTAGTGTTAGCCTTTACCTTCTCTAAACCAGGCCCATATCCCTCAACATCTCACGAAGCTTTATGAGTCTACCAATTGAATCCATCGTG
This sequence comes from Taxus wallichiana var. yunnanensis, assembly GCA_018340775.1. Lineage (NCBI taxonomy): Eukaryota > Viridiplantae > Streptophyta > Pinopsida > Cupressales > Taxaceae > Taxus > Taxus wallichiana. The sequence continues at coordinate 424,335,181 of CM031234.1, read as the reverse complement.
AAAGGTATGGTGGCTTCATCAATTTCTTTCCGCACAACCAGAATAAATTCCTCATGGGAAGCAGGTAATTCATCTGGGATGCTCTCTGGCACTTCTCCCATCTTACTTTCCAGCAACTGCATCCTTTTCAACATGAGCTTGAGGATCTCTACACGGAAGGAAACTGAAATTTCTAACTGCTTCCCCTTTTCCATCAATCCACCAGGTACAATTTGCTCTGCAATTAGCACATCCTCTGGCAACATGAGTGTATCTTAGCTAAAGTATCCAGATGACTTTCAACAACTATGTTCTCATCTTCTATTTGTGTCATCAGTTCCTTTAGCTGAGATACTGCCCTGTGCATATTCTCAATTCAAGTTGGTATTCTTTTGAACTGCTCTGAAGCTTGGTGAATGATTTGCTCTTTCCATTGAGCAATAGCTTTGACCTGGTCCCCTGCATCTTCCACCTCCTGCATCAGATGATTACTCACTGCTCATGTGCTAGAATGGGTTGAGAGGAAGGTTTGGCAACCTTAGCAATGATCTCACATAGCTGGGACACCTGCTTTTGAAGCTTGGCTCTCTCAGCCTTCTCTTTGTCAAGCTTAAGGAATAAAGCGTTCATTAGTGTCTGTGTATCTGCTTTAATCCTTTTGTGGTAGTTTGACCTATTGGCACTTTGGTCACTGCTATATCAGCTGCCGTGAGCTCTCCCTTGTGCTTTCCTTCACTTTGGAACTGATAACTCAGCGAACTTCTGTCCTGATTCTTCAATAATCAACCTAGAAGTTATTTTGGCAACTTTAGGTCTTCTATCTCTTCTGCCCAAACTCAGGAGCAGCTGAAAGTCGTGTTCCTCAGGTTGATCTCCTCTCTGGCTTCTGGGATTGTCTGCAAAGCCAACCATGATGAAAAGTTGCTTCTCGGGAATGAGAAGTCACTGAGTGCACCACCATCTCATGCTTTGATTCTGCTCTATCCGAATTTGCCACCGTGTTGTGATTGCCACCCTCTAAATTGTCCAAAGACAATGCTTTTTCAAACTCCGCCATCTGTGCTTTCAACTTCTCCGCATGGAGAGGTGAGGATCTGAGTGGTTGAGGAGAAAATACAAATGACGTTGGATTCAACGGAGGAACAACAAGATCTCTTTGGGGTAGGGGCTGCTGAAGTGTTATGAGTTGATGTTGGAGAAGTTGGAACTAGCACGATAGTTGTAGATTTGGCCTTCTCTGTGCGTGAGACTTCTTGTGAACTTTAAGCTTCTCCGGCCTTCTGCTACTTTCACCTTCGTGCTTTCTTTTGTTGGAGTCTCCTGCGGTAAAGTTACATGTGATCGATTCATCAAAGCTTCATCAAGCAATACCCCTTTGTCAACAACCAGTTTGAAGTGTTAACCAGAACTACGGAAGATCTTTCCTCAATCATGTGGCAGCCACCAATGTTTTCCTGAAGAGCAGCTCTATCCCCTCCCATCTGATGATATGAGTCAAGTATCACATGCCCATCATCTGTGAGATCTGCAGGTATCGTGCCAAACCATAATCAGACACTTGTTGCACCGATAACTTGTTGAAGTCTTTCTTTCTAACTTCATACTCGTTTTTGCACTTCATCCAGAAGTCTTCCAACGAAGGTACATGTGAGTATTCTGGGAGATTGTCTTCTTCGCTACCCCATATGGGTCAAAGTTCAGCCGTGTTGGGAAGAACTCATGCTCATACTCAGAAAACATTTCAGCTTCGACTCCTCTAGCTTTGTGGATGCTCTGGCAGTTGTAATAACCCATTGTGACTGGAAAGAAACCCGTAGACTTGTGCCGCTTTGATTGTAAGTCATGCATCTCCACGAGTTATCTGCACAACTCCATGATGACCCACTTGTCGCTTGGATACCTCGGCAACTTCACTGGTTCTCCGAAAAGCGGTTACCCTGAGATACGTGAAGTCTGCAAACTGGATGAAAATACAGCCATGTTGGGATATAACTTCCCAAGCTTCTTTACTTACCCTGTTGGTCTTCAGATCACTATTTAATTTGCAGATGAATCCATAGAAGAACCCATCGTTGACCACCTTGTAATCTTTGTGGCATTCAAGAACTGTCAATTGTGGGAAGCACTCAAAAATAGGATCTTTCGCCAGTATGCCCCGTCTATCCAGCTTGGAAAATATACCTGCGAGGTTTTGCATATACCAGGTATGAAGTCATTTTGAAGTTGTACGTCCGCCTCACACTCGGAGTTGCTCACCGATGTTGTCACTGATGATCTCGCCCAATTGATTATTGAATCAGCTCTGTTGATCTCAATGGTCCTCACGAAAGCATACATCCATGAGCGGAAGTTGTGAGTATTGGCTTCTCCACTTAACCTGCAAAGCAATTTAGTAATATCATCCACCTCCTGCACCAAATTGGATCGCGGAAGAGTCCTCGGGAACTTTGATGGAGACTGGGCTTCTTCATATATCTGCTTATTCATTATGCCCATGCAATCTGCTTTGTGTTTCTCCCATCTATTGCCAGCATCCAGCATGCTAATTGCAATCACCACCATGTCGTGTCGGAATCTTCAGACAATAATTAATAAACTGTGCATCCAGCTTGATTATTGTCTTTCCCACAACATCCGAATTGTTTTGGAAAGAGGATGATATGACCTTGCACACTCCATAACAAATTCGGGCAACTAAGTTGTGATTGGAAACGTTGATGCTTGAATAATTCCACTGCTTTTTATTGCCCGCATGAGAGATGTCTTTCGGCCCTGGATCTATCAATTATTTCGGAGATGGGTTTAGGGCCTATGTTCGTGTCATTGATATCAAGCAAATCTGGAAGCTATGCATGATTTGTTGATCCTTCTCTTTCATCACGCTTCATCATGGTTGGAGCAATCTTTGTCTGAGAAATCTTTGTTTGAGTTCTTTTTCTTTTAATCCTGCCGGAATTCTTTGCAACTGGATCAATTTGTGCAGATCTAGCAATTTCTTCAGATTCGGAAGATATATTCAATGTACCTGACATTGATTTGAACTCCCTTTCACTTGTATGAACACCTGTAATGAATACTGCAATTATTTCAGACAAAGATGGAGTCAGAGCATGAATACTTGATTTCTGTCACCAAAATCTGCATATAAAGTCTGCTGCCCTAAAATTTGAGGCTTTGCTTGCATGCAAAGCAAGCATAAATATTTTTAAATTCACCTGGGCACTTATACCAACATGCAGATAATTATCATAGCAAAATCAAGCTATTCCAACCCTAGGCGCCAAACCTTGAAGCTTTCTGGCAATGAAAAACACCTTTTGATGCACAAAACCTCCTTTCCTTGGTGCCAAAACTGTCTGGGCTGCAATCCTTAGCAAAAAGAATTAATTGCTTCTTTATTATGGCAGCCCATGCTTATATAACCCTCAACATACTATTTTTAATAATTGCCCTTCTATTCTGGCAATTTAATTAATAAATAATCATGTTTATTCACCCAAATTGGCACCCAATTATGCATGTTGTTGGTTGCTTTTAAATAAATTTATTTTATTTATTTTTAGCATGCATCCTTCAGTTGTCTTTGGCTTGTCTTCTTGCTTTGACTTTTCATCCATTCATGGCGCCAAAATTAGGTGAAAAAACCATAAATAAATATCATTAAATTCATTGTTTAATGCCAAGGTGGGTTGCTTTTTGGCAAGGGTGATTTCTAAAAATAAGAAGTCAACTTTGATGGGAATTTCTACCTACCTGCATTGCAGCTCCAAAAATCCCTCTTAACTTAAGTTATTTGACTTCCATAATGGGAATTTTTACCCTGCAAGGCAGGTAAGAAATTCCCGCCACCCTGCCCAAAATTCCCACTAGCAAATTAAAACATCTCTCCCAAAAGTGTGACTTGCATTAAAAATAGCTTCCTTTGATAAAGTGCGACTTGCATGGGTGAATAAATCTCTTTGGTGGGAAAAGTTAGCTCTTTAGCAAGCAAAAATTCCCATCGGTGCTTTAAGTGATTTTTCTTTATTTTATAATGGGAATTTTTACCTGCTGAGGCAAGTAAGAAATTCGCCTTTGCCTGCCGCCTCTAATATTCCCATTGCAGCTTAAGTGACTTTGACTTCATGGGAAAAAGTACCCTGCAAGGCAGGTAAGAAATTCCCGCCTGCCTGCCACTACCAAAAATCCCATTGCAGCTTAGACCCATTCATTCCAAAAGTGTGACTTGCCTAGGAGAGGCTTTTTGTGCATGACTTCATCTTTTTGGTTAGAAGTTTGCTTTCTGAGGCTGATTCTTTAGTGTTGAGGCCGTAAATGATCTCCAGATGCTTCGGGCAATTAAACAAGACTATACAGAACAAAGAACGGACCCAGGGGAATTTAACAGACAAACTGCGAGAGAAAACCGGAGAAAAACGCAAAAGAAATAAATAAAAACAAAAAACGTTGCCAGAAGTTGCAGACAATGCTCTGAATTCATTCTGGTGAAAATCCTATTGAGATGTGTGAATACTGGCATGCAAAACTTCAACAGGGTTCAATCGGAGCACAATTTACTTCAAACGGGGCTTTATTTATTTAATAAATAATTAAATCAGAGGAAAAAATTTCCTAGGTATGTTTAAATTGGCTCATATGACAAAACTTGGCGGAGAGGATAAAATGAGTTTTCAATGGGTAGTCCCATCAGGTATTTGTGAAATTGGCTCATATGATTCACGCGGGTTTGGGAATATCTTAACGAATGTTTTTGTATTCTGTAGACATCTTACGGATAATGACTTGTGGTGGTGAGGATCAAAAAACATCAAAATCAAAAGACGAACATGCCTTGAAATTGTTTACGTTTTTTGTTTTCCCATGTGAAATGCGAGTTCAAAAGTTACAATCATGTTAAATTCATTTCAAGATCCCTGTGTGGGTTGTTATTCCTCTTTTCGATCGAGGATCGTGTTAGACATGTTGTTCTCGAAAATCCATGCAAAAACTAATCCTGAATCGGTTTTAAATAAGGAAAATTACCTCTATACACTATTCCTTGATCATGTTGCAAATTTCATATTTGGCTCGTCGCCCGATGATACGTGGCATGTTCCAGTTGGTCACGGTATGGCGGGTTTAAGTTGCAAACTTGTAACAATTTTATAACATTCACAATTTGCAAATTAAGCCCCAAGGCCCAACGAATATTCCTCCAAATATTCACAGTCAAAAGGTGCAAAAACAGAAATTTACTCGCCTCGAGGAAATACACGTGTCACAAATAGGTTGAATGCAGGGAATCAAGGCATGGTTGTATTTTCGCACACTAAGGTAATAAAGTATAAAAGCAAAGAAGCCGCTTTGAGGCCCGCCAAGGACACATTGCTCTTTCTCATGCAAAGAGCGGGAAGCGGGTCATTAGAGCAAATTGGTAATTTTGGGCTCAAATGAGAAAGAGAACAAATATTCAGAAACGGCCCGCAGCTCCACCACCGTTAAGATGTAACCATGTGTCAAACTCAGGATGAAAGTCAAAAGCGGGCAGTCGGGTCAAATAGTTAAATGTGTATGCGTTTATGACACAAAGCAAAAGTGCAAAGAGTTTCCCTAAACCCGCATTGCATAAGGCTATTCCACATGGACGACTCATATTTAAAATTGGGAAAAGAAAAATGGATGACCATGATGCAACGCATTAATTATCTGCCGCCATCAATGCGTTTTCACACAAATCAAGGAGGAATTTTTAAGTCTTTGAACGCATTGATCTTTTTGCTATTGTTTGTTGAGATCTGGACGCCATTGTTAGCAGATTTCCTTAAGGAACAACGTGAAATCGATTGCGGAGCTCGGATTGAGGACCTAGAGATTGAAAAGCTTTGAATCAAAGTTGAATTGCACGGGTATTCACGAGAAAATCGGTAATAACTAAGACACTCCCGTACTCTTATTTCATTGGCAAGGAAATTTGAAGTAAAACTAGGGCATTAAAGATGAAAACCATGTCGTATGGTTTTTTGGTTGCATCCGGAATCACCAGTGATCTGGATAAAATCACAGACACGAATTTAATGAATGTTGACTTAAAAGAGTTTCTACAAAGATTGAATAGCCCTAATAAGAGTGAATCCATGAAAGCAATTCAAGATAGCGATATTGCTTTAGCTGGTGTTATTCCACCGTCAAGATACATTGCCTGTAATTAATATTGCTTTGCTTGCTATGAATTTACAACCCGAAAAGAGGGAAGTATTGGATGGAAGTGGTGAGGCAGTGTTGACTTTGATGCCCTGTACCATCAAGATAATGTTAAAATTGCTGTAATAAGAAATCCAATAACCTTGGGTATTGGTTTAGCCTTACGAGATTATGAGGCCAAGAAAAAGGACTATGTCAGGCTCATAAATACTAAATGGCTCTTAGCAGAGAAAAAGGCAACCACTCGAATCCCTAAAAGATTGGTTAGGGCACAATTTGTTGAAGAAGCAGAGGATGTGATTGTATTGTTGAGTCGAATGGCTGGATTGGAGACCACGAATGAATTCAAGGAATGGATGTGCACCTATATGTGGATAGTTTTGGAGAAGAAAGGGAGCATTTGTTGGGCAACCTTCATCGAAGCACTTCATGACCACATGGTTGCACTAGCAAAAAAAATAGAGATGGGTGATGCTACAAAATTGGAATTTTACATGACTTATTTGATTTATAATATTGCAGGCCACAGGCGTTTCCCTGGCCTCTTACCACGTGCTAACTTTAAAAATGCCAATTGCATGAGATTTTCCCCAATTACAGTTGATTAATTGGAAAGGGAATGTGAGATTGGTTAATGATGCCTTCTTTTGCACCAATCATATGTTTATTCAGGCTAGAATGGGAACAATACAGGATTTCGAAGAGGCTAGACAAGTAATCATGGAATATGGATGTTATTTCATTCAGTACAAGAAGTTTACATACATCAGGGTTAGTGGATTTGAAGGTCAACCATGTAAATTGCCCAAGTACTTAGATGACAAAATGGCCTTGTGTGAATTGGCAAGACAGTTGACACCAATTCACAAATTAATTGCTGGAAAACACAAGACAAACATTAAGTTTCCCATCAAGATTGGAAGGTACTCCTACCCTTCAATTATAAAGGCCAGATTAATGGAAGATGAGATGAAAAGGTTTGGGATGGAAAGGTTTGAGGCAAGGGCCAACTATGACATCGATGGGTGTTCAACAATCTTACAAACACTTTTGAACATGAGCCTCAATTTGAGGACTATTGGATGAATTGTAAAGCAAAGCAAGAGGTCGCTAAGAGACTTCTCAAGAATGACCCTTACCCAAATTATAGACTTCAAGATTGTTGTTATCCCTGAGGGAATTGTGGATGATCCACATACTGTGAGTCAATACTATCTTGATCAAAAGGTGGAGGGACAACCAATAGCCCCTTTGAACTAGAATGAAGAGGAATCAAGATGATTCATATGCCCAGGATAATTGATGTAATGAGGAGAACATTGAATTGGTTAGCCTGAAGAACATTGATTTATCAATTCAAAGCACAAGAGTTCTTAATAACTTCAGGGATTTGGGAAAATTGAAAGATGACCTTCCTCCCCGAAAGGAGTGTGAGAATGGATCCCTTGGGAGGAAAAGCTCCTCAATTGCCTTCAAAAAGGCCTACTTCAGAGCTTATAGATGAATGGACTTCTACTACCAAAAGTGGGACCGGTAGTACTTCTATCTATGGAGAATGCTCCTATCACCTTTGCATTACCACTTCAAGCAAAAGGGAAGGGTATGGCTACTCATAGGACTCCTTCAGATGTTTTGCCAAAACCCCACAGTGCTTGATAAGTTGATGAGTGGGGCCATAAAGAAGTGGCCATTCACAATCTAAGCCACATGATGAAGAAAAAAGAGCAGCACTAGACCTTAAGAAGTTTGAAAGGGCACATAAGAGACAAAAAATTGTGTATGAGCCAATCCTAGTAAGAGAAGGTGCTCATACACACAGAAACATAAGCATAGGGATGTAGTGATTAATCCCCCAGAACATGAAAGAATTGATGTTTTCCAAGTACGACATGTAGCATCAGTGCATACAGGTTGGGCAACCAAAGTGCCTTTATTTTCACCTTTATCTTCAGAGGGAGTGACAATTGGGAACACTCAGAACAAACAACTCAAGGTAATGTCTTATTTAATCCAATAGATAGTGAAGTCTTGGATCAAGGTGTGAAAACATCTAAAACCATGTCAGTTGAAAATGTTAATATACCTTTATTTGAACAATTACGAGAGTCAGCAAAGGCTCAAGTAGAGATAATGGATGTTGATACTGGTGAGGAATTTTCCACATTGGATGCATTTGACATATCTATTGATGAACAAACAACAAATAATGTAAGTGATCTTCAAATGAGTGAAGAAATGGAAAAAATTACTCATATGCCAACCACTGAAATCAGAATTCAAGCGTCAGAAATTTCCTTTGTAGATCAAGCGGTTTCAGAGTCAAATAAGCCTAGAGATGCTTAGTGAAAAAGGTGTAAGTATTGAGATATTAGTGAAAGAAGATTCTTCCCATGATGTCAAGGCCACTAAGGATAGTGAGCCATCTCAAATAGGGAAATTTGTAGATGAAAAACAGCAGAGGTTGCACAAGATGCAACTACTAGGGATGAAGTTATTGTTGGTGTGGATGTACAAATTTTGGGTGAGAATAGGGAACCAACAATGGGAAGACAATCCACCATGACACAACCTGAGATATCAACAGAGAAAAAGATGATGTCAACCCAATGACCTCAAAAGTGGGAATATTGGAAGGAAAAAGAGAGCCTGCAAGCTAGCTAGATAATAGTTCAAGAAATTACCAAGGAAAAGTTCGGTTTAATATTGCATCGGTTGAAATAAGGAAAGAGCATATCCCACCATCGGTGTAAGTCAAAAGAGACCGATCAACCCCAAACTCAAGACCGGGAAGGAAGACGATTAGGGAAATGCCAAGACTGAGTGAGAACAAAGAAATAAGCGTAGGAGCAGATCATGAAAAGCAGAGAATCATTAACACAAGGTGAACAAGAGATGTCCAAGCAGTTGGTGGTTCTCCTAAGAAACCCCAATAAGAATTGCAAGAAACAAAAGCTGGGACAAGTCTTGCAGAAAGGGCTTGTTGGCTAGATTTTCTGCATAGCATCAAACCTAGGCAATCATGAGATAAATCTCCCTCATTTAACCGGTGAGGCTCTCGTGTCAGATTTGTCAATAAAAATGTGTTATTATCTATCAAGGGTTTTACTTTAACCACTTAGTTCATGAACCATAACTAAGAAGTTCTGCAGCAAGTAAGCAAAGCTGTTCAAGAAAGAAAGTATTTTATAGAAGAAGGAAGTAAAGGAAATACAGAGAAGAAATGGGAAAGGTGTGCATCCCAATTAGTAGATAGCAGAGCTAATTGCATGCACATAGAAGAAACTTAATAGATATGAACACACAGAATTATAAACCAAGGAAGCTCTAGATCCAGATCTAAAATAACACAAAGTTTATTAAGAGATCTAAGATTAAAAGCAAGAAACACAGTACACCGTGACACAAAGTTCTCCGAAAACCTGCTCCTTTGTATTCCTTTGCTCCAAGTGGCTCTCGGGGTTCAAAGACAAAATCTAAAACACAAGATCGCACATAAATTCGATCATTAACCCGAAGGTTCTTCCTCTACTTATAGAATGTAGAGGGGCAATTACAAGTTGGAAGCTTTTAGTTGAACTGGCACATGTGGAAGTCGGAGAAAAGAAACCGGCAATCTCCATCCTAGAATTCCTCTTTGCATGACATGTATGATTTGCAATAAAAATAGAACCTTCTCTTTTGTAGGCCTGCCACCTATCTCCAAGTAGTTGACTTCTTCAAGTAATGGCTTTTAAACCAATCACTTTAAGTTGTATAATTTAATTGATCGCTCAATTACTTTGTCGGAGAAAAGAAGAAGGAAGAGGAAAGTTGTAGTCTTGTCCTTTTCATGTCTGCGTACGCACTAATTCTTTTGTCTATGATTCTCACCAAATTAGATCCGGGAGTAAATGGATCTAGAAACAAGTGGAATTTTGCTTTCGCATTGTCTTCTCTTTTATCCTTGAAGCTTTTGCAATTCTTCTCTAGTACATGCATCAATGCAATGTTTGCCGTAGATAACTCATCATCTTTATTTTTAATTGCATATGAGCAATTAAAAATTCTAGAAAGCACTCCGGGTGAATGCAAATTCAATGAAGGCTTCAACTGGAATATGAGAGCACATGCACAAGATCTTGGAAGGAATTTTCCACGCACTAACTTCTTCACGGGATGCATTCGAAACAAGAGGATGAAGCCTTTGTGCCGGAAGCTTTTGGAACTATGAGATCTAGATCTGCATGGATCTGCGGATCTGCACTCGCATAACAAACTCGCAATCGGGTGGATGGAAAAGCTGCAACTCGAATAATTCCATTGCTTTTAATCTGCACGCATGAGTGAAGTTTTTCTTGCACGCATGAGTGAAGTCTTTCCTGCTCTGGATCTGTCTATCAATTCAACAAGAGGTTCCGAGCCTAGATCCGTGTCTCCTATGTCTGCAAGTTTGGAAGTGATGCATGACTCCGTTGTGCTTTCTTTTTCATCTCTCTTCGCCATGGCTTTGTCTATCTTTGTCTGAATAATTCTTTTTCTTCTTACTTGGCCGGATTTCTTCAATACTGGTGTAGATCTGGGTATTTCTTCAGATTCGGAGGATATATGCAATGTATTGGACATTGATTAAAGCTCCTTTTCTTTTGTAAAACACCTGTAATGAATTCTTGCAATTAATCCAGACAAAGATGGCCACCGTAGCATGAATAGTGAATTTTAATTATAAAAATCTGCACTTTTCAAGTCTGCTGCCCAAAAATTGGTGTTTAATTTGCACATAAAGAGAGCATGAATCTTTTCAACAACACCTGAGCACCTGTAACACTTATGCAAACAATTATGCAGACAAAGATCAACCTCCTTCAAAGCATGCGCCAAATCTGGAAGCTTTTAGCCTTGTTACCACCTTGCCTGAGCAAAATCCTTCTTCAAATGGGGGCGCACTTTTCCTCTTGGCTGCAATTCTTTACCTGTGAATTAAATAATTCACCCATATGGCTGCCCATGCTTATATAACCTTCACAATTCTATAATTAATAATTGCCCTAACAATTAAAGGCAATTAATTAATTAAAAATCATGCTCTTCTCTTTTAAAAATAGCATGTTTAAGGACAGCCATTCAATAAATTAAATTAATCCAATTTAATCCTTCACACTTCACTTCACTTAAGCTTCACAGTGTGCCTTGACCATAGCCACTGAAAATAGAAATTAATTTAATGATTTAATGCCTTAAAAATCATTAAATATCTCCTAAATGGGGCGCACTTTTTGACATGAAAAGGGCAGCCTTTAAATAAATTCAATTTAATCCATTTAAATCTATTTCTTTTATTCCCCTTTGACTTCTTGATTTTCTTCCATGTTTGAGGGCCAAAATTGTTTGAATAAATATTAACAAATATTTATTTAATGCATTATTATTCACCCAAAGTGGGTCGCACTTTTTTGCATAATAGAATTCTATTTTTAAGAATTTATCACAATGGGATTCTTTAGCCTGCAAGGCAGCCCTAGAAATTCCATGATCCACTTAAGTGATTTGACTTTGACAATGGGATTATTTACTCCCGCAGGCGTGTAATAAAATCTCATGATTTCACTTAAGTCACTTTTCTTTTATTTCACCATGGAAATTTTTACCCTACTGAAGCAGGCAATAAATTCCCGTCATGCGCCTCTAACTTTCCCACTTTGCAGCTTAAGTGAATTTTATAACACGGGAAAAGTACCTGCAGGCGTGTATAAAATTCTCACCTTGCCTCGCGCTTGTATTTTTCCCATTGCAGCTTAAATCTTTTGTTTTCCAAAATGCGCCTAACCCGCAGGGCTTTTCTCAGGCACTGCGACTTCACTTTTTCCCGGTGATCCGACCTCCAATGGCGACTTCCTCCGGGCATAACGTGCGTATATGTTTTTCAAAGAACTCCAGGCCAAAAATCGGGCTTACCTAAGAACGGAATTTTTCTAGAGAAATTTCACGTAAAAACAAAACGGACAACACAAAAACATGAAAAATTGCCAAAAGTCACAAATAAAGCCCAAAACTTATTCCTAGTTAAAATCCTTCGCGTACAAGGGAATAATGATATGTTCAATCATAATGAGTTAAACGGAGCGCAAATAGCCTCATACGGGGCTCAAAATAATTAAATAACAATTTTGGGCATCCTGGGTATTTGGCGAAAAAAAGCTAATATGGCTCTTTGGGAATATCTTGATGCAATACAAGAACTTTCAGACAATAAAAACACAAAACCCACTATTTTAAAAATACGAAAAAATTTCGGATAGGGTAGTCGCAGATTTTAGGATGAAATCTGGGTGACACCAAGTCTGGATAGGGGAATTGATTTCAAAGGAAGAAAAAAAAATGTCCCCTGCTGAGGCCATAGACCTCACGGCTCTATCTTTTCCGAAACCGATGAGAACCTCCAAAAGAGCTAGGGTTCTTACCAAGAGTCATATTGATCCATTGGGATCTAAAACTTTGGAAGTGGCAATCCCTCACGAAGGAAAAACCCAGAGATAATATAGCCAAGTGACTACGTTGTTCAACTTATTCCCTTAGGAATTCATTATTAATAGATGTACAAGGAGGTAGAGCGGAAAAAAAAATCGCTCTGCTGAAACTGTGTTGCCGTCTGCTTGCCCCCGGTGCCGCTCGAATGTCGACCCCTCTCGTACGGATCGGGCGTCCCTCTCGGGCAGGTCCCTATCTCCAAAGCCGCCTGATGCGTGGACAAAAATTGTGGAGGGTTCCACATCCGCTCCTAGCTCGGAAAAGCTATCCCCTTCACTGTCAAATGGGTCCTTTTCCCTGCGCATCCCATCTAACATCACGGAGGCTACGCTTCTCGTGATCTGTCTCTTAGTGGGTACACTGATGGGCCCTAGACCCCCATTGGAAGATATAAAAAAATGGGCTAGGTTAAAATGGCAACCATGTGGAGCACTTGAAATAGCGGCTATGCCAAATGGTTTCATATTATTTTCCTTCAACATGAAAGAAGACTTTCACAGAGAAACCGTTAGGTGGTCTCGTGGTTTTTTGGCAAAGCGGGGCTTCTATCTCGGGAAATGGTCTCTCGGCTTCAACCCTTACACGGAATCCATGACCCAAGCCCCATTTGGGTTCGCCTCCGGGGCTACCTCTCGGAGTTCGGCATCCACGGTTATCAAGGTATTGCTCTCTCAATAGGATCTTTAATTGCTATAGATCAAGCAACAAAAGCTAAAACTAGATTCATCCATGCTCGTTTCTGTTGTTAATGCTGACGTCAGTTGTCCCTTACCAAAAGAAATAGAGCTTCTATCGGACTTGGGGAACTGGAAACAACCCATTGACTATGAATACATTCCAAATGCTTGCTCCTTCTGCAAAAAAATTGGTCATCGGGCCTCTAGCTGCCCATCTAAATCTCAACCAAAGCCCAAGACCCAAATCTTCTCTCCAAAAATCAAAAAAAACTTTATACCTAAAACGTCTTCTATTGAGATTCCGATCATCCCCACATCAAATTCCTTTGCTCTCCTTGAAGATGGAGAAATCATCACCTCTTCTGATCCTGTTTCCGAGATCGCCCCCCCATGGCCTTTCAATCTCTCATCACCCCTCTGTCTCCCTCGGCTCTCCCCACCTCTTCCCCTATAGGAGTTAACCTCTCTTTGGCTGCCTCTTCCCCTCCCCCTTCTCCGCTGTCTTCTCCTCTTCCCTTCCCTCCCCTTCCCTCCGTCCCCTCTTCCTTAAATCTTTCCCCCCTGCCTCCCCTCTGTCCACCTGTTTTAGACTCTGTCCCCTCCCCCTCGGGACATTCTTCTGATGATAGCTTCAATCATCACTTCACTAGAAGTAGCAGCAAGAAACCCGATATAGGCATGGAAAAAGCTCGGGGGAGAATTCCGAGCAACATCAAACTTCAGCAAGAAGCAGCTATTAATGTCGCGCAAGGAACTCAAAGCACAATCCCCATGGTGGTGGGGAGCAAATCCAAACCAAAGAAATGAAGATCATCTCTTGGAATATAAGAGGGCTCAATTCTCTTCAAAAACAAAGAGTTATCAAAGACATCAAATTCCAGAACTCTCCTGATATCATAATGCTGCAGGAAACCAAAATAAAAATGAAGATCGTCTCCTAAGAATCTGGCCTGCGGCCTCTTTTGAATCTCAACCTTCAACAGGAAACTCAGGGGGACTTTGTACCTTTTGGGATCCCAGAAGTCTCAAAGGGGATTGCCTGTTCAAGCACCCCAACTTTTTATGCATGCTCTTCCAAGAGATTGGAGCAGACTCCTCTTGGATTGCTATCAATGTGTATGCCCCCAACTTGGAGACTCATCGTGGTAAATTATGGAAAGATATCACTAACTTCATCACCACTTGTGGTAAAATTCCCATTCTAATAATGGGAGATTTTAATTGTCCACTTTATCCTTCGGAAAAACAGGGAGGTATTCCTGCCATGACCGCCAGCATGGAGGCTCTGGCTGACTTCATCAGGGAGAATTCTCTTCTGGATATGGATCTCCACGGCTCATCTTATACATGGTCAAACCGCAGATTGGGCAGGAACCATATTCAAAGCAGATTGGATAGATCTCTAGGCTCTCTGGACTGGATTTCTCTCTTTCCTGACTTCTACCTCAACTCCCTCCCTCGGGCTGCCTCTGACCACACCCTCTTCTGTTGAGCGCAAATCACAAGCTGAATACCAAGAATCCTCCCTTCAGGTTTGAGCTTGCTTGGCTTGAAAACAACCACCTGAACCCCCTTGTTGCTAAATGGTGGAATATCAATATTGAGGGCTCTAGTATGTTTAGATTTTCCAAAGAAACTCAAAGAAATTAAAAAACAACTCAAGATATGGAAGTCGACGGTCTTTGGCAACATCAAGCTTCGCAAACAGGAGCTAACTCAGAGTTTGGCAAAAGTCTCTGAACAAATTGAGATTGATGGAAGATTGGATCATCTTCACCAACATGAAATCTCCCTCCTCAGTGATTATCACAATACAAGAGACCTATTGGAGGCAACGTTCTCGTGCCCTTTGGCTCGAGCAAGGGGATCGTAACACTAAATTTTTCACATCACTGCTTGCAAGCATAAAGCTAGAGATAAGATCCGTGAGCTGGTGTCGTCCTCGGGTACCTTGTTAACTGCTGAGGCTGATATATCCAACGAGCTTGTCTCCTTCTATTCAAATCTTCTCCAGGCTGACATGCCCCCTCCGGAACAATCAATGAATGACATGCTCCAACATATTCCGCATCTGGTGTCACCTGAGATGAACAACAATCTGATAAAGCCTTTTACTATGGAGGAAATTCACAAAGCTGTCTTTGCAATGAAGAGGGACAAAGCTCTGGTCGGATGGCTTTCCTGCTGCCTTCTTCCAGGTGTTCTGGGAAATCATCAAGCAGGATCTCTTCAAAGCAGTGAATGAGTTTCAGGTTAACAACAATCTGCTAAAGGAATGGAATACCACCTTCGTCGCCCTTGCCCCAAAAGTGCATAGTTCTAAAGATGTATCCAATTTTAGGCCAATCAGTTTATGCAACACGTCTTATAAGATTATCACTAAGATGTTGGCCTCCAGACTAAAACCTCTAATGAAGGATCTCATCTCGCACAATCAGAACGGCTTCATAAAAGGACGGCTCATCCAAGGTGGTATAATTACAGTTCATGAAGCCATTCACTCAGCCTTTCTCTCGAAGTCCCCAGGAATGATCTTAAAATTGGATATGCAAAAAGCATTTGACAGAGTCAGCTGGCCTTTCTTAATTAAGGTCCTGGAAAAATTTGGTTTCAACAAAAAGTGGTGTAGCTGGGTCTTCTCTTGTATCGCGACCCCTTGCTTCTCTATTCTTATCAATGGCATTCCAGCAGGTTTCTTCAAAAGCAGCAGAGGTATCAGGCAAGGTGACCCCCTGTCACCTTTTCTTTTTGTCCTAATGGCGGACTCCCTTAGCAGAGCTCTGGAAGCGGCTAAAAGTCAATCTATCATTTCCGGTATGAAAATCACCTCAAGTTGCCCTTCTGCCACACATAGCCAGTTTTCTGATGACACTTTGCTGCTAAGTTTAGCCTCTGTGATTGAGGCCCGGGCTATAATGGATATCCTTTCTCTCTACCAATCAGCTTCTCAGCAAACTGTAAATTTCAACAAGAGTAGCATCTCCTTCATCAACACGGCCCCTAGGACTCAGAGAAAGATTGCTGATATCTTTGGATGCAATATTGTGGATCTCCCCGCCTCATATCTCGGCATCCCCCTCTTCCATGGTAAGCAATCTAAAATTCTTTGGAATCCTGTCATTGAAAGGTATCAAAAAAAGCTGGCCGCCTAGAAAGGGGTTCTGCTCAGTCAGGCTGGCAAGCTTCAGCTGGTTAAAGCCACCCTTCAAAGCCTTCCTACTTACTTCATGTCCCTGCTCAAAATTCCCAATTCGGTGAGGGAGGTTGTGGAAAAAATCAAAGGAACTTTCTGTGGTCAGGGACTGATGTAAAGAAGAGGATCCATCTGGTGGCATGGAAGGATGTGTGTAAGCCAACCTCTCATGGAGGGCTTGGTCTTCGAAAAATGGCTAACATGAATGGGGCCCTCCTGGCCAAACTTGCTTGGGAAGTGGCTAAAGGTGACTCTAATTGGGCCCATCTACTCAAAGCTAAATATCTGGCAAATAACGAAGATCTGCTCACTTCCAACCCAATTAGGGGTTCTGCCATCTGGAATTCTGTTATTAGCTCCCTCCCCATTATACGGGCTGGCACTAAATGGAGATTTGGGAATGGTCGTCTTATTGACTTCTGGAGGGATTTTTGGATAGGGGACGAGCCTCTTGATCTTAATCCTGATTGGGACCCTGTGAAAAGAAGCATCATTAACAAGCAAGGAAGATTAGCTTCGGGCTATTGGAAGATTGTGAATTCCATCCCCTCTTGGGATATAAAGGTCTAGGATGATATCAGCGATCTGCAGAGTAGGCTCCTGACTTTGCTCAGAACGGTAATCTCTTCCATATACATCCCTTTCTCCCAAAACGAGGACGAGCTTATTTGGCCCCTCTCCCCGTCTGGTTCTTTCTCGGTTAAGGCTGCTTACCTTTCGATGCATAGTGCTGACTCTGGTCCCCCCCTTTCCAAATTCTGGCCAAATGTGATCATCCCCAAAATTGGTTTTTTCTCTTGGCTCTCTTCTAAGAATGCTTTCCTTTCTGGGGAGAATCTGAAAAGGAGGGGTTTCTCTCTCCCCACTAGATGTGTGTTATGTGCTAAAGAGGCGGAGTCCTCTGCCCATCTTTTGATCCATTGCTCCTTTTCGCAAGTTATCTGGCAGTGGCTTTTATCGAGGATGGGAGTGTTTTGGACCTTCCCTGAGTCCATTCAGGACACCCTCTCTCAATGGAGCTCTCCTTTCACTCATCCGATTCTGAATTTGGCTTGGAAACTCCTCCTCCCTCATGGAATATGGGGCATCTGGAAAGAAAGGAACAGAAGAATCTTCAAAGAAAAAAGTCTTGAACCTGTTCAGGTGGCTTCTCAGATTGCTCTTGCTTTCCAAGAAAATCTCAACTCGATCATGTGGGCCAAATATCAGCAAAAAATCCAAATATGTAACTCCCAGGAGTGGCAGAAGTTGTTGGCCATTCAAAGTAAAGGCACTTCCACTGCTAGGGAATTAGTTCGTTGGCTTCCCCTCCTGGGGCTGGAAAAAACTGAATACGGATGGGGCCTCGAAAGGCAATCCTGGAAATTCTGGTGGAGGAGCCATTCTTCGTTGCTCTTCGGGATATATAGTTGCTGCTTCTGCTCATAACCTCAACTATGGTACCAACCATCGTGCGGAAGCCTTGGCCGTCCTCAAAGGCCTTGAGATGGCTATCAAATTTGGTGATGATCCCCTCCAAGTTGAAAGTGACTCCCTCAACATCATCAAGCTCCTGCAGTCTAATGATTCTGGTCAATGGTCGATACAGAATATCATTGCTGATATCAGAATTATTCAAAGATCTTTCCAGCAAATCCAGTTCAAGCATGTCCTCGGGAGGGAAATAAAGCGGCTGACCTCCTTGCTAATATTGGTGTTCTCCTTGAGAATCAGCAAAGCTGGACTGACAACTTCCCGGATGATCTCTTCCAAATCACTCAAAATGATATATCCCATTGCTGACTGGTGGATTGGAGGGCTGAATTGGGTTTCGGCAAATTCTCTATGGCTTTCTCAAAGGGCGGTAATTCATGTCGAATTTAATTGATTTGACATTTAACGATGGGCATTTTGATTACGGTGTTGGGTAATGATGCGGGGATCTCCGCACGAATGGGAATTACCTTCTCATTAATCATTTGAGGATGTGGCAGAGGGCAATGATATCTTGGCTGACGGCTCCCCCGCCCTGACTTGGCCGTTAAATGCCCCTTATTGCTCTCACTTCTGCAATTATTCAAACATTCATACCATGGGGGGTCAGTTGAAGCGTCTCGAGCCTGATAACTGTGATTCGATTAAAAATGATGGGGAGGTTTGGAATATAATGTTGGAAAATGGAATTGCTACCTTCCTGGAGAGAATGGCGGGTTACTCGGCTCTTGTTTCGTATGCGGTTACGGCTTCCTGGTCGAAGGGTCGGGTTCAGATTGGCAACACTCGCTTTACCATCTCCACCAATGCAATAGCTGATGCCACTGGCCTTCCTGCTGCCGGAGACATCTACTTCAAGCGCTCGCTGCATGCGGAAATTCAGGATTTTAATGCTCCTGGGGACAGACCGGTTAAATACCTCTCTGGTTACACTCGGGACTCCCTGCCTCCTCCTTGGGACAGAGTCACAGAGGTCATAATGCGTTATTTTACCATTGACGGTAGATATCGGCTTGTTTACGGCCCTCACTTTTTCATCCTCTCTCATCTTCGATGGGGGAAGAAAATTAATCTGGCGGCTTTCCTGTTTCAGTCCTTAGAACAATCGGTCCATTAGCTCGTGTGACAGGAAGGCACCATTCTTCACTGTGGTTTGTTATATCTGCTCTTCTCTGTTGCTGCTTCTCATTCCGACCTTCTTCACTTCCCCCCCAAGTCTGGTCACCGCCGCCGCTCCCCCTCGCCTTCCCCTCGCCCCTCCTCCACCTCCCTCCGCTCTTCTCGCGCCGCTGTCGTCGTCTTCTTCTTTCTTCTCGGTTCGACTGCGATGTGGCTATTCTGAGTCCCCCTCGCTGCCTCTCAGCCCCCTGGCACCCCTTCCTTCCCCTCGCCCCTCTCTTGCTTGTTTTTGGAGGGCACTGACGCCGCCGGTCACGTTGCTTCCCCTGTTTCTAGCCCTGATTCCTCTCTGGCTGCGGACATTTTGGGCCTAGCTAAGCTCTACCCAGACTCCCCGGACTCGAAACAGTTTGATAACAGCCAACCGGTGGTTGATCCCATCACTCAGTCTACGGAAACAATACTCTCTTCGAGGACAAAGTTCTTACTGATGACACTCTTCATTCCTCGCCGATTCTAGATTCTACACTGCTGCGCCTGAGTCTGCTGACACTCATAGGGATGATCGCAGAGTCGACATGGTTTCTTCTATTCTAAACAAGCTTCAGCGCGCATTCAAGGCTTTGAAAGCTTGGGAGGTCTTCACTGAATCAACCAAGACTGCCATTGCAAATGACTGTTCGGAGCTCATCAATCTTGCCGAACAACTAGCAAATGACTCAGGCTCTCCTAGAGCTAAAAATGCAGTCTCTGAGCTGAAAAAGCTCTTATGATGTTTCTCTTCTTTCTTTTCTGTTTGTCTTTTCGTCCTCCTTTTTTGGAATCTTCTTGGGTACTTTTTTGCTTTGCTTTTATTGTTAAATCTGGCCTGATGGGCTCTATTGTATAAGGTTGTGGGACCTTCTAAAACCCTCCTTTTACCCTATATTCAAGAGATCAATTAAAACAGGGAGTATCAAAGGCAATAAGTGACTTGTTACAAATGGTTGTTGAGGATAGAATAACTAAAAAACAATTGAAAGAACAAGTCAAAGCTTTGAGTTCTACTTTGCAACAATTAATTGGGCAAAGATAGTCAAACTCAAGCAAGTACCTCTGCCAATACCCCGAAGGAATGGAAAAAATTGATAAGGTTGTTAAGAAGGTTCAAGTTGTGGACACATGGGTTGAGAAATTGACAAAAAGGGAAAAGAAGCAATTGAAGAAGCCAAAACAAAGTATGAAGAACTCAATAATAGGCTTAATGAAATTGATGAAATAATTGAGCAGTGTGATAACGAAATCTTCTACTTTGAAGGAATTTTTCCCAAGTTGGACCATATAACTCAACTCAGTGATGAATTGGTTGAAAAATAAGGGATTGTGCCAAAGGAATTCAAAGGAACTCAACATGCTATGGAGGAATTAGTAAAGATCAGGGTGGAAGTTTTGAATGGGATCAAAGAAAAATAGAAGTTAAAAGGAAATGGGTCGATGATACTTTAGATGCTATTGATTTAAAACTTGAAGATATGGTTTTTGACAAATTCAAGAGAGCTATGGTGATCTAAAAATTGATTTCTTGTTTAGCTCTTTTGAGAAAAACATCCAGAAAGAAAATTTCTCCTATGAAGTTATTAAAACAATGAGGAAAATTGAGAACAAAATTACAGAATTAAAAGTCAGGCCATTGGAATACAAGCAAAAAATGGGCTACTATGTGGACGCAATAGCAAGACAGACATTGATTTTCCAACACCATACAGCCAGATGAAGAAGAAATCAATGAGCTCTTTCAAGGTATGATGCATATGTGGCGAGGTTGCGTAAGAAGAAGCAGGAGAAGAAACTGAAGAAGAAAAGGATGCAGACATGAAAGATGATGAACAAGCTTAGGCTTGTCATCCTTAAAACTTTATCTTCTTTTCATATTTCATTTGTAACTAGTGTTTCATTTGATATTATTGCTTCATGAAGGATGAACATTACTTTTAAAACTTGTTATTCTCTTATATAAATTGTAATTTGATACAATGCATTAGATTTTTATATTGTTTGGATGAAATTTTATGCATAGTTACTGTGTTCGGCCGGATTCGAGTGAAATCCGTTCGGGATTTTTCGAAGCGACCGGATAAATCCGGTTCGATTCGGTGACTTTTTGCACTAAAAAAAAAAAAAAAGCCCTAAACCTAAACGCGTTAACCCTAGACGCGTAAAAATGCTATAAAGCACCGCAAATCGGTTGTTAAAATACAAAGCGCTTCTGCATTCGTTTGCGAGATTAGTTTGCAAGATTCGGCATTAGTTTGCACGATTCAATCGGTGAGACGTTTAAACGGCGACGGCAGTGGCGGTGAAGGTCGGAATCATCGCGTAGGTCTGCAGCGGTGGCGGCGACAGGATAAGCTTGAGCAAAGTGGCGGCGTAGGGAGGCGCTCGAGCGGCGGCGGCGGCGAGGAGGCGCTGGAGCGGCGGCGGCAGGAGGCGCCGGAGCGGGAGCGGTCGGGCATGGCAGGGAGGCGCCTGGAACAGTATGGTTCGATTCGATTTTACTTGGTTCGATTTTACTATTTAGGTTTTATTTTGTTTATAACTATTTAATATTATTTATGTATTAAAATTTAATATAGTTTGTTTTTAATATATGTATTATAAATTTATATTTCGTATTGTTTATAAATTAATAACTTTATAACTTTATAAATTTATAACTTTATAACTTTTTAAGTTTTTAATATAATTTATAATATTATTATATTATTTATGTATTTTTAATTTATTTTTAATAATGTTATTATTATATTTTATTAGTAATTTCGTATTTATTATTTTTAAATTTATTTATTTTTTAATATTTTAAAATAAATTTATTAATTTATGTATGTATTATTTTTAAATTATAGTCATAGCTTTTAAATTTATTTAGTATTTATTATTTTTAAAATAAATAAATAAATTAACTAAAATAAATAATATATACATAATAATATAATTTATAAATAATATTATAATTAATTTATCGAAAAACATTTATTTATATTATTATATGTATTAGTTATTTATGTATGTATTATTTTTAATTTAAATTATTAGTAATTAGTTTGTGTATTTATTTTATTTTATTAAAAATAAATCAATCTATTATTTAATTTTATTAATTATTTATTTCAACTTCAAGTAAATGATTTAATTTTATAGATCTATAATTTAATAAACTAATCTAATTATTTATTTCAAGTAAATATATTAGTTTTATAGTTTTTTAATTAATGTTTTAGTTTTATTTATTTCAAGAGTTAATATATTATTACTAGTTATTGATTTAGATACTTTTTAATCTATGTTTTATAATTTTTAATATTTTTATTATATTACGTGAATAATATTTTTCAAATAAATAATAAATTATGCCATTTAATTTTTTCTCAATTTATTATTTCATTATTAATAGTTAAATTTTAAATACTAATTATGATGATCTCTTACGTTTGTCCTCAATAAAATTTATATGTATTGAAATTGTTTATCATTTTTTTGCAGGGAGGTGAATTCATCAACACCACCATGACAAGTAATCAATTGGAGATGAAATACATTGTCCTGCGAGACAATGAAAATAATCCCAGAAATATGAGATGCACTCTCTGTAATTCAAATATCACAGGAACCGTAACAAGGGTTCGTAATCATTATATTGGGGGTAAAGATGTGAAGACTTGCCCAGTTACAAAAGAGGGAGGGAAGTATGCTGAATTCGTTAATCGAATTCGAAACAAATATGAATTGAAGACACTTGCAACATCAGCGACAACTTCAAAAAAGCCAAAATCCAAAGCAATATGTCACAGATTGGCTCTTTTAGTAGCTCAACTCCTTCATCAAGCATTTGCCCAAGGAAGTAAAAGTGCACAAGGGATGTCTCAGGGTTCATTGAAATCAGTTGTGGAAGCCACAAGAAAAGCATGATGTTGACAAATTGGTGGCTCGATTTTTTATGCAAATGCCATCCCTTTCAATGTTGTTCGAAATCCCCATACAAAAGCCATGGTAGAGGGGATTGCGAGTTTTGGGAAAGGTTATACAATGCCATCTTTTGAAATCCTTAGAACTACTCTGCTGGAAGAGGAGGTGTCATCAATATCTAGCGAACTAGATAATATGAAAAAGAATTGGAGAAAATCAGGGTGCACTGTAGTAAGTGATGGGTGGTCTGATACAAAACGAAGGCCCCTCCTAAACATTTTGACACAATGTCCAAAAGGTGCTATGTTTATCAAATCAATTGATACAAGCAAGGAGGTAAAGACTGCAGATTTCATTTTCAAATGCATTGAATCTGCCATTCTAGAGATTGGAGAAGAATATGTAGTACCAAGTTATTACAGATAATGCAAGCAAATTGTAAAGCAGCAGGTGAACTTCTTATGGCTAGGTTTCCTCATCTGTTTTGGACTCCATGTGCAACTCATGTTTTAGATCTTTTGCTTGAAGATCTAGCAAAGTTAGAGTGGGTAAATAATGTTGTTAGAGAAGGGAAACATATTTCCAAATTCATACTTAATCACCGCTTGACCTTGAGTTTGTATCGGTCATTTGCAAAGCGTGAACTTCTTTCCCCTGCTGAAACAAGATTTGCATCCAATTTTATCACTTTGCAGAGAGAGGTGGAGGAGAGGACAGCTCGAGAAAAGTTGTGGTGAGTGAAGAATGGGCACAATCTAAGCTTTCTAAGGAAAGCCTTGCAAAAGATGTTGAGAGAATCATCTTAGGAAGTTCATTTTGGGAGAATGCGTTGAGAAGGCCTTAAAGGTGTTTGAGCCACTTGTCCAACTGTTGAGATTGGCTGATGGCATGAAACCTTGCATTAGCTTTGTGTATGAGGGCATGGAACAAGCAAAGGAACAAATAAAAAAAGTACTTGCAGATGATTCTGAAGTTCAGCAAATATGGGACATTGTGGACATACGTTGGGACATGCTACATCGTCCTATCCATGCAGCAGGGTTGCTATTTAAATCCTAAGCTTATAGAGGTGGATCATGATGCAGATGAGGAGGTAAAGAACGGTGTATTGGAAACTATAAATAGGTTGGTTCATGATAATGATGAGAAGGCTAAGGTGAGAAGGCAACTCACTGTATTCAAGAACCAAGAGGGCATGTTTTCTCGTAAGGAGGCACAAGAAGACATCCATTGCATGGATCCTCATTTATGGTGGCAGACTTATGGTTCTTCTACTGCAGAGCTTCAAAAGTTTGCCGTGCGTATTCACAGCCAGTGTGCCAGTGCTTCAGCATGCGAAAGAAATTGGAGCACACATGATTTGATCCACACCAACAAGAGGAATCGACTGGGAGCTAAAAAACTCTCAAATCTTGTGTTTGTCCATAGCAATTTGCGTTTGCTTGAGAACAATCTTGCAAAAGAAGATGGCGAGTCTCACTTTGGAGCATCATCTGTTGAAGAAATTCAAGAAATCATTGATAGTGATGATGAACATGGATTAGATGATGGTGCTAGTGCTAGTTTTGATTTTGAAGAAGACTTTGATGTTGAAGCAGGTTTTGATGTTGCAAATGTTTGAAACTTTTAAGTTTCATTTCAAGTGTGGAGCTTAGGCTCGAAACCATGTCACTCTTTTAATTGAATTTCAAACTCTTTTGCATTTCTCAATTCTACAAACTTTAATTTTATGTTTTTATGATGATGATGATGGTAGATTGATACTTTTTGTATGATTTGTCTATATATAATAATTTAAGTGTACAATAATATAAATATAAAATAATATAAGTATATAACCGGATTTTTTCGAGAACTCCGTATTTTCGGATTTTTTTGCCCTTCCGAATTTAATCGGATTTCCGAACTGTAACTATGATTTTATGTTTGTTTGTAAAAGCATATAAACTAATGAGATGTTTGTACTTTCTTGGTTTTGAAAAAGACAAAATGGGGTTCTATAGGGGCCCCACCCATGACGAAGAAGGTGGCGTACATGTTTGAAAGTAAACACACCGAAGGAAAGAGAATGTTCAGATGTCTTGTATTCCTTCTTTGAAATTTCCCCAAGGAGGGAGTTTGTTCAATAGTTTGTTCTTCCTCAACATGAATTCATTTGAGCCTTGTGTTGTCTAGACAAACACAACGAGACCCCGCTAGATCCCGGGACATCCCCATATCCATCAATGACTCAAGAGTCATTCTGAGACTGTTCATGATCTTTTCCACTCGATTTTCTTTTAATAGGAAGACACCCGGTCTAGAAGATCCAAACCAACCGTGAAGAATGTCGTCTTCCCTTTTCCCTTGTGAAGGGTAGACTTACTAGGAATAGACTGAGAAGGAACGTCTGGAGTGGTTGGAAGAGCAAGAACTACACCTTGGGGGCCAAGCGGAACAAGAGATCTTGAGCTAGATTCAACCTTCCATCTCCTTATGAGGGTGGGCTTACTCTTGGAGAATGAATCGGCCGAGACCCACGAGAATTCATGCTCGACGAAGGAACACAATGCATTGAGCAGTGGAAGACCGGATGAAAGCAACCTGCCCATGTTGCCTCTGGCGAAAGAAGTTGTCGCTCCAGAGCGACAGCACATAAAGACATTTCCTCTTCTCCATCCGAAATGATAATTGGGGTTAGGAGCTTGACTCACCCCTTCTCTTACCCAAAGACGGTATTGGTATTGTGAATGGTTGTGATGGCACGGGTCCTGCCTGACCTTTCTCCAAAGAAATAATCCTCCGCTCTAGTTCATCTATTTTATGAGAAATGGGCAGCAGATCAATAGAAGACTTGTTATACAAAGACATAAGACTCCTTTAACACAAATTCTTCATTGCATAAAAAGGGACACTAAAAATCAATTTGCCCGGACACTTGAGGCCTCCTTTCAATCAAAATCTCTTCAAGTCTTCAAGAGCCTTCTAATGTTCCCACCAAAAAGATGAAAATACATGGATTGAAAGGCTGAGAAGACATGATTGATTCTGATTAACCTCAGGAGGAGTGCAAGCCGAATCTGCCGATAAGTTAGGAGGATGTGCTATATCAAACAAAGCTCTGACAAAGGCTTCATCTAGACCATGTAAGTCAAAGATTTGGTTTAAATCTTCGAAGAAATCTCTTTCGAATGTTTTCCACAAGCACCTTCACCATTTTGTTGATAAGAACTATGAAAAAGTTCTTTACCTTCAAGATAGGAAAAGAAATGCATATTGGTGAGAGGGTAGAGTTGAGTTTTATAGTAAGAATGGTGCATATTGATTTAGTTGAGAGAAATCTTTCCCATTAGATGAAGGAAGATTTTTGCTCAAGTCACATGAAAAATTAAGAGTTGAAATGAATTAGGAGTGAGCATAACTAATGAATTAATATGATTTGACAAGAACCATGTGTGATGATTAAGCCAAAAAGACGTGAAAAGAAGTGTGCAAAGCACCCAAGATGGATTCTTGGAAAGTAGATAAGAGTATTTGTCATATCAGATCACCTGGAAGTGCTCAAAGATCATCAAAAGCAACTATCCAATCACCAAGTGAAAAGAACAATTAAATAATTGGCCAAAAGTGATGACATGGTATCCTAGTCATACACAAACAGAGAAAATTGAAAAAGGCTCGTAATTCTTACACCTGACAACACTAAACAAAGCATTTTTCAAAAGAATAATGTGGTTTAAAATATATGTTGTAAAGGGAATATTCATGCTTTTGGGGGAAATTTGGAAAGCAAATGAGTGGATAGAATGGTATAAATACGAAGAGAATGATCTCACAAAAGAGAGGGTTAAAATTTTTCGAGAATTGTTCAAGAAAAAGGAGAAGCGAAAGAAAAACCACCAAGAACTCATCGGAGAAACCGTTACTTTCTTTGAGCCTTCAAATTAAGTCATGTCAAGATGGTTGCAAGTGTACAACCATTGACAAGCACTGAGACTGTAGATCTACTTTCCCTTGCTGATAAATTTGATGAGCCTTGAACTAATTGTGTTAATCATGAGCATTATTGTATTTGTTGTCAAGATGATATATTGTAAAATAGTTATTCATGCTCCCATTGCAATCTTATTTTAGAGATCCTTTAAGTCACATAGAACTTTATCATTCGGAAATTGCAATTAACTGTTGAGAAGAGCTTTCATTTCATTTGTGTAATAAACAATTTTAAAATCATTATGTCTCCACTTTGTTAAATGTTGCTTGTAAGTCTTTGAGTGTATCTTAGGCATGATAAATTGTGAATCTCGATGTTTTATTAAGTCTTCAGCATGAGCTTTTGTGTTTGAATCCTTAAAGATTGTGTGAAACCGTGCACTCTTGGGCTTCCATGAGTGTACATCTTCTGGTTGAAGGATCATTGTGAGCTATTTGAGGTATGTTTGTCTTGCACTTGGTAGATCTCCCAACATTTATTAAAAGTTCTTTGAAATATAGTATAATCAACTTTATCCTACTTAATTCCCCAAATCAGATGCATCCAAAACTAACTAATCCTACCAGAACTACCCATGCTTGCCTCATTAAAGCCAACAATATGCTAAAGCAAGTTGGTTCCTTATTGTCTTTAGTAGTCTGAGCTTTGTTTAGAAGACGTCTGCACTGTCTAGAAGTGACAACTCGTGAGAGTTAGCCTTTGTTGAATTGACCATGTCTTCCCAAAGTTGTTTTTCAATTACTCTACAAAAGAGTGCCAAATATTGTTGATACATCCACCCCACTCACAATTACAAACTACATAACGGGTCCTCTCACCCTGGCTAAAGGCAGAGCCTAAAGTAGGAGGGTAGGTCATACCCTCAACACGGTGCTACCTGACTCCTCCGAGCTTGAGTGATAAAGAGATGATGAGATCCTTCCTCGGCTACAAAACGACACAAATCTAGATCTATCATCCTCTAGGCATCCTTCTCATTCTGTTGATGTTGCTCGACCACAAAGGGAGGACCGATTTGGGTACCAACAGACTATAATGCCAGCAATCACCTAAAAACATCTTGGCTCCGTCCACACTAGGAAAATATGGCGGCTCCATATAAATATGAGAAAGCGCATCAGCAACACTATCTTTGTAAAACAATCCCTTCATCTCCACACCACCCATTACCGCCACCAGTTGTTGGTACAAAAACAAGAACCTTTTCACAACAACTTTTATGGACTGAAATGCTTGCAAATGGTGCACCGTCTCAAAACCTTATGAAATCCCTCCGCGGCCATGCGAAAAAAAAATTTCTCTGATAAATTTTTCTATTCACCCATGTGGAGGGACTTTTAACAGTCAACAATGACCAAAAAGAGTAAAAATCGGGGTGAGGAAGTAAAAGAGGCAATATCTATCAATGGCAGATTCAGAAAAACGATACTCGTGGTTTGATGATGTGAAGGGCAGGTTTGAACTTTATAAGGCCGAAGAAAACAAGTTAGGAAAAAAGTGTGGTGTCTATAGATAGAGTGCCCATGTATCTGAAGGGCTTAAACAGAGAGGCATATGAGCCTCAAGTGGTCTCGCTCAGCCTTTTTCACCGCAGGATACCTAAGCCTCTCTCTCAAATAGAGCTCTACAAAGTGGAGGCCATAAATCGAACGGTGAAAAGGCTCCCTTAAAACCTGCAACATACACGCTTTCTGGTGGACCGAGTGCTGGCCTTGCTCCCAGAAATTAGAGAAAGATATGAAGGGAAAACAGAGTGCGAGGAAGAAATCCTTGCGTGGATGTTCACTTTGGAATCTGGATGGGTGCTTCCTTATAGAGACCCTCAGGCTTCTCAACGATGAATCAGAATGGAACCTGGATCCTGTTTTTAACAGAAATAGGGTCCCATCTTGTCAGTTCGATATCTTAACTGACATCCTCACACTTGAAAATCAGGTGCCTATAGCCCTCCTTATAGGGCTCTTGGCATTGGAGAACACGTCCACACCGGAAGCAGCCAGGACAGAGCTGCTCAGAATGATAAGTGACGGTATAAACCGGTGGGCAAGGTTGTGGGCATGGAAGCAAATCTGGTGCGGAGATAAGTTGCGATTAATATAACAGATAATAATTATGATATCGTACAATCACCATTCCCAACAAACAGAAGCATATTTGGGCTTGTCAGTTTGTCAGCAAGCATAAGTGACTTGTCAGAAATATTTGTGTTTAAACTATAGGAAAACAAAAAAATTGTTAGGTGTCACTTTGGTAGTGGATAGGAAAGAAAAATAGATATTTAATTAATCATAAAATCTAAATATGACTATAAAAAGATTCCAGCCAATCAGAAAATGAAAATAAACTTTCTAGAAAATAAATTAAATGGAAAACTTTAACTTATATGTAACAAACAGTAGCTGGCTCGAGAGTATTGGTCAAAAAAACTAAAATTGTTTGCAGAGTTGAAGGCTATACAATCTGCCTTCGGCAGTATAATAATATTAAATAAATTATATTTTTAGCTGAAATAAATAGTGAAATTGGAGCTCTACATTTAACATTAAAAATGTTCAAATTATTGAAAATCTGACAGTAAAAAGTAAATGTTATTAATGTTTATTAATTTATAAATTATTATTTTACTAAAAAAATCTAGACATTTTAGCTTGGAATTGATTGGATGAATCTATGTTATATATGAATTAAATTAATTATATTTACCATTTCAAAATATTTATGTAACTAAAATTATTTTTTTATATAAGGAAAATATTTTTAAAACCTGAAATTAATAATATTAAAAATATAAATAATAAACATATATTAAAATTCTAAATACTTACTCTATCCATATTTCCCACATTGCAAACCATAAGCCTCTTTAAAATAAATCGCTTCCTAGAAATTTATGAGAGAATGTGATGGTTGCTCTTTACTTTGATAACACTTACGAAGAGGCAAACGTTTATTGATTATAATATTATTCATACATCATATCAGGGCGAACACAGTTTACATGTAGTGTATTTTAATCGATGTTTATACAATAACTACAACACGGAAGCGGTAGAAAGGGCGGAAATATGAAATGAAATGAAATGAAAGATTTTAATGACGTCCACGAGACTGAAGAGTCTATGGGACCAAATGAAACTGATACATTAAGCAGTATTCAGACTCTTTGCCATATCAACTCTCCTACTGTGAATCTACAAAAGAACAAATTCCTCCAATTCTACAAATTTTTAATTGGGCGTTGCCTGAATGCCTCCAATTTTGCAAATCAATGCTGTAATCCATTTCTGCAAATCACTGTAACTCACTGCTGCAAAACTCCCAGGTATAGATCGCTGATGCAAAACTCGTGGTTTTCCCAGTCAGATACTGCAAATTCAAAAGTTTTTAGGGTTATTTTTAGAGCTTTCTATATAAGTTGTAGGGTTTTAAAGTTTAAAAACATGCAGATTTTCTTTTAAATAAAAAGCAAGTGGATACGGTTGGGGATGCCCTAGGTTCCGTATCCGGCCATACCTGAAACGGCTCATATTAGGGATTAAATTTGGGTACGGGGATGGATACTGTACCCAAACCGTACTGTGCCCGTATCTGTTTCTGGTACAGTGATATGAGTGCCCAGGCTGGGGGAAGGGCATATCTTGCAACCATCATCCAAGCATAAACCAAATCCCAGGAGAATGGTGAGGAAAGGATGGAAGCTCGAGCATCATACAAACACATAAATAAAGCCAGCGATAGTTTGAGAATGCATCGATATGTGATTTATGACTCACTTGAGATGTCTTTTCCAAGCAGTTGGAGGAAGAGCAGGGACTTTGAGTAGAGCACAAGAGACGAAATTAGGTCCAAGATGTCAAGCTCTTTCTAACGTGCACATCTAATTTCCAGAAAGAAAGTATTTGGCTTTTTCCATGGTGTATTTTTACCCGCATTTGGGTTTTCAGTGTTTCACCAAATAAATCTTGGTGGCATTTGTACATGAATGTTTTTCTGTGATTTTCCCTTGCATCTTGTTTATCCATTTACTTTTTTATTCGGAAAAGAAGTTTTCATTTAGAGCATTGATAATCAGTATTTTCTAGCATATGTATGTTGTATTTTTGCAAGCAAGTTCTTTGAATAAGCAACGCGTTTAAATTATCTGCTTAAGAGATTTGTAATGGCTATAAGTTGAGTAAAATAAATATCATATTGGTACCAGAACAGGTTTCCCTTTGCTTTTAAGAGATTGGATGAAGTTTCTGTCTTTGATCCAACAGAAGTAGAATTGAGGTTAATAATTATTAGAGCCTTCTGAACCAGAAATTGGAACAAGGAAGTGGAAGCCACGTGTTTTGGCAATAGGAGGATATGAAGTAGATGTCCGTGAGATTCAGTTTCCAAGGTTGCGAGCCAGCATTTATGGTTTCGTCAAATCTCAAGCCAATTCCATCAAACGATTGGTGATAACCATAACTGGGAAGATTGGAATGCCCTTTCAAATATCATGATAAGGTAGAGGAAGAAGCACATGAGAAGAATTCTCTAAAGGAGCCAACTGAAGAAGGGAATTTGAGTAGAGCGGTTCCACATCTACCCTTTAAAGAGGAGGTACAATCGAAAATCCAGCAGTATGATGGTCAAGTTCATGCGGGTAACCAATTGAACCCCAAAATGCCCAAAAATCAGTCAAGCGTATGCTGTCTTTGAATGGGTCATAAGATGCCCAAATGAGCTGATTTTTGATATGCTGAAACAAGACAACAAGATCTACGTTCCCACAAATATTTCAGCCAAACATTGGATCATTTGGCGATGTCAACTGGCAGCTTTTTCCATGTAAACAGCGGTTTTTCTCTACTAATGGTAGTTTTGTTTGAGCGGTTTTGAACCTGCACTCACAAGTTTTGGACTGCTAACCGGAAATTCTGTTTTAGCTGGACAAAAGAGGAGTTAAAAGGTCATATGCAACATGGAAGGGCCAATCACAATTTTAGAAAGACAATGGACTTACAGAAAAATATAAACAAGTGGAGATGAAAGAATGGATTGGGAACAAAGTTGGATCTTATTTGTGATTCACTTGGCATGTCTTTCCTGGAAGTTAGAGGAAGAGCA
Source organism: Taxus wallichiana var. yunnanensis (assembly GCA_018340775.1). Lineage (NCBI taxonomy): Eukaryota > Viridiplantae > Streptophyta > Pinopsida > Cupressales > Taxaceae > Taxus > Taxus wallichiana. Next base: position 424,303,041 of record CM031234.1, on the reverse strand, counting down.
GGTGTTTCAAGTGGAGTAAAGGAGAGGAAATGAGCTCCAAGAGCACAAATTCTTTGTCAAACATCTGTACATCTTATTTACTAGAATGGAATAAAGTTTTGAGTTCTTCCCTTGGTGTTTTTCAAACTCACATTGAGTTTTCACGACAATAATCTTTGTCTCATTTGTGCATGAATGTTTTTCTTTGATTTTCCCTTTGCCCCTTGCTCAGGTATTTCCTTGCTGAATTGGAAGAGTAGTTGAAATATAGAGCATTATTTATCAATAATTTCTGCATATGTGTGTTGTATTTTCACAAGGAAGTTCTTTGAAAAAGAAACATATAAGTTATTTGTTTTGAAATTTTCAACAGCTATAAGCTGTGCAATTTACAATCAGATCAACTGCCAATAGCAAACCATCAGGAAAAGAAGGTAGAAGAAAATAAATCTTAGAGAGAAAATAAATGGTGGCAATGTGGATTGTCGGTCAAATGAACAAGTGACAACTCACGGCCAGATCAAAGTACCCAGTTCACAATGGCTACACAAGATGGGCACACAACAACACTTCATTCATTCATTCTTCAATATAACATGGAGACATTACATTCATGCATCACCCCTCAGCTTTGCATAACGCAAGCAGATCCCTTACACTACTTGGTTGTCTCAACCTTCTTTTCTAAATACTCCTATGCAAACTTACAACCCTTACCCTACTCACTACAAGCTACAATGTTCTTATTCTAGCTACTTTGGAACCTGACACTCTATAGGAACCCCTTTCTCTTGAAAGAGTCTCTCTACCAAGTGGAACCCCTTACATCATCTTACGCATGCCATATATCAGCAAAGACACATTGTGAGAAGTTGCTTATGTCGAGGAGTTCAGATTTTCATTCAAACACTATTTACAGTTACACACATTATAGAAGCAATTCAGAACAATCAATCTACTATTGCAAACCTTTTTGCACGGCATTTGGTTCATGCTGTTTTTTTAGATTCTTAACATGTTCTACTGTTGCAGGGCCAATGCTTCTCTAGCGAGTCGTTGGAAATCTTCTTGCAAAGAAACATTTCCAAGAAGTGGTGGCTTGCATCAATTCATTCATTTCCACATTCTTTATCCCAATTCAATCTCTGTGCATGAAAATGATGCAACCTGAAAGTTGAGCAGCGAAACTCCCCACGAGTGTAGCCTGTGCAGTGGAACAAGTCCCATAACAATTTTGTTGTTAAGACGTTATATTGTTGCAAAGCTAGTGGATTTTCCTTCAGATAATGAGGATTTTCCAAAAGGATGTTGAATTGTCATTTCTCTTGAATCCGCAATGCCTTCGATGTGGAATACCCACGATTGAAGGAAATTGGCTTATTGGAACCAACATGGCATAATTAGTGAATTTGATCATCGCAAGGTGTCAAAATAAGCTTGCAAAGTGGAACTAAGCTTGCGACATGAGACTAGTTATGCAAAGCTAACCCCAAGCTTGTGAAGCTCGCATAGGCTTGCAAGTAGTTGTAAGCTTGTACAGATTTCTAGGCTTGAGAGGTTCATATAGACATGTGAATCTCAAATAGAATTGCAAAGCTACCTAGGCTTGAGCAATTCTAAAATGAACTACAAAGCTTGTGAATAACTAATTAAGCCCTCGTGAAGAGAAAAATCTTGCATTTTGTTGCTGGAATCTTTGGCCGCCTATGCTTACATCCTCTTAAAGATGATCCATTAAACTCCACACGTGGGATAACTTTGAGATCCAAGAGATGCTCCTACATCAGACTCCCTTGGAAATTGGATAGTGAGTATGTTGCTCACAATTAAAGGTCTGGAACCGATGGCCTTGGCTGACCCTTCCAGTCAAGTTTTACCTCTGAAATCCATGTACTCTCTTTTGGTCCTTTGTTCTTACAACCAACACTCTTACTGCCTCCTCTTCTTCCCAACTCTTCCTTCCAAGATTTTCGCTATCTCTTCTCACTCCCTCTCATGATTCTAAGTTCTCTAATCTGCAAGATCTTTCTCTTCTGCAACACCACCATCCCACTAATAAGGATAAAAGTTTACAACAACATTGAAAATTGGTCAAATGTCTAAACCTTCTGGCAGCTTTATCTTATATGCATTATCCGAAAACTCAGAATCTTAGAATATTACGAGGACTGATCTTATATTTCAACTTATCATATGTTCCTCTAGGAATCTCTCCTTCCTCAATGTACTTGTGCAAAATCTCCTTTAGCAAATGACTCCACTCTCCTCTTTTGATCTGCCATCTTATGCCTTAGGCTACTCAGTTGTAGCTTCTTTCTCACTTTTTCAAGCAACTATTTCATATGCTTTGCAAAATTCTCTACACCCGAACTCTTCTTCTCTATTGTCACGCTTATAAGGTATACTGCTCCCTTTGGTGATCATTCATACACAATCTAGAATGGTATCACCCCAGCTAACATGTTTACCGAATTGTTACAAGCGAACTCTACTTGACCGACATCATATCCCGTTTCACTAGCTTCTTTCCAACCAAACATCTGAGAAGATTCCATACAACTCTATTTACCACTTCCAATTGTCAAGTGGGTAGTACATTGAACTATATTGCAACTTGGTGCTTAGCTTCTTCCATAATGTTCTCCAAAAATGAACCAAGAACTTGGTGTCTCTATCTTAAGTAATACTCCTTGGCACTCTATGCAATCTAACGAATTCTTGAAGAACAAACGTGCAACATTTGAAGCATCATTGGTCTTCTTGCAAGAAATAAAATGAGTCATCCTTGTAAATTTTTCAACCACAATAAATATAGTCATTAATTTGTTGCATCCTTGGCACTCCAAGAGCAAATTTCGTAATCAGCCCTTCCCATGGTCCATCTTCCCACAGTTACTACTTATACAAGCTCGTATTCATACTTGTTTTTGTTCCAACGGCATACTCGCTTCTCTCAACATATTTGCTAACATTCTTATCCATTCTTGGCCAATAGTATCTTTCCTCTAGTAATGCTAAGGTTCTCTGCCAAAGTGATCTCATTTGCCACTATGCACTTCCTTGATGAGGTTCTCCTCATTGATCCTCTAGGAATGCAAACTGATGTTCCTTGAACAAAAACTCTTTTTGAACTATATAATCCACACATGGGTTTCTATCTCCTATTCATGGCTCATCGCAAGTTTTCCAAACTTCGCATTATCTTCATACAATTACTTTGAGTCCAATCATCTCTATGAACATAATATCTAACAACTCAACTCTCCAACTTAAGGCAACCTTACCTTATTTGACTGACCAAATCTATGCTCGAGCACAAATGAGTAACTTTGCAAGTACTTAACCCACTTCATATGCCTTCAATTCAACTTAGTCTAGTTGTTAATGCACTTCAAGGCTCAATGATTTGTATACAATAAAAAACACTTTAGGAAGTAAATGGTGCCTACACTTATTCAATCCTTGCACTATAGCATAGAATTTTTTATCATACACACAATATGACTCGCTTAGCTTGATTCAATGCTCTCAAATATATGCAATTGATCTTCCCTCTTGACTCAAGATTCAATTGTTGTTCCACTTGTATAAAATATCCCTTGTGGTATATAACTTGGAATTTAAAAAATTAAATAAAAAATTGCAGAAAATGATATTCTGATTTTTCTGGAATTAAACCCACTAGGGCAGCAAACTGAAATTTAAAGATAACTTGCAAAATACTTGTCCAAATCACATGAAATTTTATAGAGAGCTTGCTAAGATGAAAACAAAGACTAGAAAAATATTTTTAGATTTTTCTGAGTAATATATAACTGCCAGTAATTTTCAAAATGCCCTAAACTACTGAAAAACTTCAAAAATTCATAACTATGTGAATACAACTGATAAAAATCTGATTTTCTAGAAATATCATCTACAAAATATATAGAAGAGATTCCAACCTTAAGATTTGAAAAATATCACCCGGAAACCCTAAAGAAACCTGTTGCAAATCCCTAGGGCTGACGTCACCCTATAAAAGGGGCTGGAAAACCCTCAAAACACCTCCAAAAGTTGCATCAAACTTTGTCTTGAGTGCTGGAAATAATCTGACATGCAAATCCCTAAAATCTCCTCACTCTAAGTACTGAAAATAACCTCTGAAAATCCTATCTCGAAATCTCTATAAAATCTACTCGAATATCTCGCTCTCGAATAGGCTTCGAGATAGCAAACTATGGTGGATCTTTCACCACCGAAGAGTGCCCTACTAGCTAGAAGTGAATCTCTCACCACCGAAACTAGGGTTCCTGTGGGATTTTACTCCACAAGCAAAGGAAAATGCAATCAGCAGCTTGCTCTAATGTCAAAATATGAGTATGTGTAAGGATGAATGAATAAATCTCCTCAAGCACTCCTTTTATAACTTCACCATGCAACAAGAGGCCCAAAAAAGACCCCAATCGACCCCCCTTGGGAAAACCACATAAATATAATATGATTTAAGTTACCTTTTCCCCCATGCGCGCTCTGTTGGCTAGATTTTCTGCATAGCATCAAACCTAGGCAGTCATGAGATAAATCTCCCTCATTTAACCGGTGAGGCTCCCGTGTCAGATTTGTCAATAAAAATGTGTTATTATCTATCAGGGGTTTTACTTTAACCACTTAGTTCATGAACCATAACTAAAAAGTTCTCAGCAGTAAAGTTAAACTGCTCAAGAAAGGAAAGTTACTGGAAGAAAGAAGTAAAGGAAATACAGAGAAGAAATGGGGAAGATGTGCATCCCAATTAGTAGATAGCAGAGCTAATTACATGCACATAGAAGAAACTTAATAGATATGAACACACAGAATTATAAAACAAAGGCAGCTCTAGATCCAGATCTAAAATAACACAAAGTTTACTTAAGAGATCTAAGATTAAAAGCAAGAAACAAAGTACACCATGACACAAAGTTCTCCGGAAACCTACTCCTTTGTATTCCTTTGCTCCAAGTTGCTCTCAGGGGTTCAAAGACAAAGTCTAGAACACAAGATTGCTGCTTACAAATTCTGATCGATCCTTAACCCGGAGGTTCTTCTCCTACTTATAGAATGTAGGAGGGAAAGTACAAATAGAAGACTCAAACTGAACTAAAGCATGAACAAGTAAAGATGACATTTGGCAATCATCTTCAACTAACTTCTTCTTAAGTGACACATGTATCACTTAACTAATAGAATGGTTCCACATGACTTCAAGTAATGGTTCAGAAACCAATAACTTAGAAGTTTTACAATTTCATCCGGAACATAGAAAATAGAAGAAGAAAGAATAGAAGAAGTCATGTCAATTTGTATCATTTATGTCTTCTTCTTGTTTCGATATCGGATATACTTGTTGAACATGTAATTCAAAGATCTTTCCATCTGTTTTAGCCACTTTGCTTCCTTTCTCTCGTCCCGAATTGCAGCAGAACCCCTCATTCAACACTTTGCTGCACGCTTCCACCTCTTCCAAACTCGGCCCAAACCTCGCAATGTCTGCCTGCAGCACCACCAGTCTACTGATAGAATTCATCGTGAAAGGCTTGGTAGCTTTATCAATTCTCTTTTGTACCATCAGAAGAGAATCTTCCAGGGAATTAGGCACCTTAGTTGAAACGATCCGCACGTATGAAGTAACACCTCCATCTACTCTTTCCTCAGTGAAAGAAATGATACTGTCTGGTAAATCTGATGTTCTACTCTCAAGTGCCTGCATCCTTTTCAGCAAAACTCTGCAGATTTCCAAATGGAAAGATACTGCAAATTCTAGCTGCTTCCCCTTCTCGACTGATCCGTCTGGTACAATCTGTTCCTCAATCAATACATCTCTCGGCAGCTTGTTGATCTCGGCCAAAATACTCAGGTTACTCTCTGCAACTGTATTCATGCCTTCTATGCTTTCCATCAGTTGCTTTAGTTGATTTGCTGCATCGTTCTCGTAACCTTTAAAGCGGTGGCACTTCCCAAGTCAGTACAGAAGTTTGACGAATAATCGATCCTTCCATTCGCACAATAGCCTTTACTTGATTGCTTGCGTCCTCCATTTCGCATAAGATGATCACTCACCGCTCTGAAATAGGTGAATGGAAGGTTTAGCAACCTTGGCTATGATCTCACATAATTGAGATACTTGCTTCTGCAGCTCTTCTTTCTCCGCCTTTTCACTGTCAAGCCTAAGGAATAAAGCATCTATCAATGTCTACGTGTCCTGCTTCAATCCTTCAGTGGTGGCTTGACCGAGTGGTACCTTGGTCACTGTCACATCTTCTGCCGTGAGCTCCTCTTCTATCTTTCCTTCTGCCGGAATTGATATCTCAGCAAACTTCTCTCCCGAATTCTCAATGATCAACCTAGAAGTTGCCTTAGCAACTTTAGGCCTTCTGTCTCTTCTGCTTAGATCCTGGAGTAGCTGCAAGTCGTGCTCCTCTAAGTTCATCTCCATTCTCACTTCTGGAACCAACTGCAAAGCCAACCATTCCGAGAAATTACTTCTCGGAGAGTGAGAAGTCGCTGAGTGCACTACCATCTCCCGCTCTGCATCCTCTCCGTCAGAAAGTGCCACAGTGTTATGACTGCCATCCTCTGAATCATCCAAGGACAAAACTCTTTCGAACTCTGTCATCTGCAGCTTCAACATCTCCTCTGGAACGGGTGATGAACGAAGTGGCTGAGGAGAGAAGACGAACGTCGCCGGATTCAATGAAGGCATGGAAACGTCCTGCTGCTGCGGTGCAATAGTTGGTGAAGTACTGGGTACTGGAGAAGCCGAAGTCAAAGCTATAGTCCTAGAAGTGATCTTCTCTTTCTCTTGAGATCTTCTGTGTACTTTCAACTTCTCGGACCTTCTCTTTGCTTTCTCCTTCATGCTTTCGCCAGGGAATCTCCTGCGCCGAAGTTGCCCATGATTTGATTCATCAATGCTTCATCAAGGCAATATCCCTTCGTCAGCAACCAGTTTGAAGTATTCACCAACACAGCTCTCGATCTTTCTTCAATTGTGTTGCAACCTCCCATGTTATTCTGCAGTATGGCTTTATCTCCTCCCATTTGATGGTAAGTGTCAAGTACCACATTCCCATCATCTTTAAGATCCGCAGGTATCCGCGCTAGTCCAAAGTCGAACACTTGCTTTGCTGACAGCCTGCTGAAATCTCTCTTTCTAACCTCGTACTCACTTCCGCACTTCATCCAGAAATCTTCTAACGAAGGCACATGTGCGTACTGCTGGGAGATTGTCTTCCTGGCTACTCCAAATGGATCGAAGTTCAGCCGTGCAGGGAAGAACTCTTGCTCATACTCGGATAACATTTGCGCTTCCATCCCTCGAGCTCTGTGAATGCTAATGCAGCTGTAATATCCCACAGTGATTGGGAAGAAGCCCGTAGACTTGTGCCGCTTTGACTGAAGGTCGTGTAACTCCACAAGTTGCCTGCTCAGCTCCATGGCGATCAATCTATCATTCGGATACCTGGGCATCTTTATTGGTTCTCCAGAAAAGCCCGTAACCCTGAGGTATGTGAAATCTGCAAATTGAATGAATAGACTGCCAATCTTGGACACGGCTTCCCACGCTTCCTTGCTTACCCTGTTGGCCTTCAAGTCTTTGTCTAGCCTGCAGATGAAATCGTAGAAGAAGTCATCGTTGATCACTTTGAAGTCTTTCTCGCCTGTAGGTGCAGTAAGCTGCGGGTAGCACTCGAAAATGGGGTCCTTGGAAAGAACACATCTATCCAGCTTGGAAAAGACACCTTGTGAAGCTGCAGCATACACCAAGTATGAAGTCATCTTGAAGCTGAAAGTACGCTTCACGTTCCGAAGTTGCTCACCGATGTTCGCCGCTAATAATTTCCAACAATTGATTATAGAATCAACCTTGTTGATTTCAATGGTCCTGATGAAAGCATACATCCATGTACGGAAAGTGTAGGCATTCGCTTCGCCATTCATCTGCATAGCAATTTGACGACATCATCTGCCTCCTGCACCAAATTGGACCGTGGAAGAGTTCTCGGGAACTTTGAAGGGGATCTAGGCTTCTTCATGAACCGGCTATTCATGATGCTCACACAATCAGCTCTATGCTTCTCCCACCTACTGTCAGCATCCTGAATGCTAATAGAAGTCACCACCTTCCGCACTGGAATCTTCAAACAATAATTGATGAACTCTGCATCCAAACAAATTATTGTCTTTCCCGAAGCATCACGCACTGATCTGGATGAAGGATGATAAGATCTAGCACACTCCATCACGAACTCTGGCAATTGGGTTGTACATGGAAAAGTTGCAGCTCGGATAATTCCACTGCTTTTGACCGCACGCATGAGTGAAGTCTTTCCCGCTCTGGATCTATCAATCAAATCAGCAAGAGGTTTCGGGCCTAGATCTGTGTCTCCTATGTCTGCAAGTTTGGAAGCAATGCATGACTCCATCGTGCTTTCTTTTTCATCTCCTTTCGCCATGGCTTTGTCTATCTTCGTCTGAATAATTCTTTTTCTCCTTACTTGGCCGGATTTCTTCAATACTGGTGCAGATCTGGACAATTCTTCAGATTCAGAGGATATTTGCAATGTATTGGACATTGATAAAAACTCCTTTTCTTTTGTAAAGCACCTGTAATGAATTCCTGCAATTTATTCAGACAAAAATGGCCACTGGAGCATGAATAGTGAATTTAAATTATAAAAATCTGCACTTTTCAAGTCTGCTGCCCCAAAAATTGGTGTTTAATTTGCACATAAAGAGAGCATGAATCCTTTCAATCAACACACGAGCTCTGTACACACTGTGAAAACAATTATGCGAGACAAAGATCAACCTCCTCCAAGCATGCGCCAAACGGAAGCTTTTAGCCTTGTTAGCACTTTGTATTCGAACAAAATCCTTCTTTTAATGGGGGCACACTTTTCCTCTTGGCTGCAATTCTTTACCCGTGAATTAAATAATTCACTCATATGGCTGCCCATGCTTATATAACCTTCACAATTCTATAATTAATAATTGCCCTAACAATTAAAGGCAATTAATTAATTAAAAATCATGTTTTTCTCTTTTAAAATAGCATGTTTAAGGACAGCCATCCAATAAATTAAATTAATCCAATTTAATCCTTCACACAAAGACTTCACTTAAGCTTCACAGTGTGCTTTGACCATAGCCACTGAAAATAGAAATTAATTTAATGTTTTAATGCCTTAAAAAACATTAAACAATTCCCAAATGGGGCGCACTTTTTGAGAGGAAGAGGGCAGCCACTAAATAAATTAAATTTAATGCATTTAATTCCTTTCTTTTATTCCATCTTTGACTTGTTGACCTCCTCCAAGCTTGGGCGCACTTTTTGAGAGAAAAGATTAATTAAAATAATCAATTTAATCCTTTTATTCTCTCACCAAAGGGGGCGCACTTTTTTGCACATGTAATTCTATTTTTAAGAATTTTTTCATAATGGGATTCTTTACCCTGCCAGGCAGGCACCAAAATCCCGTGATCCACTTAAGTGATTTGACTTTGACAATGGGATTATTTACCCTGCAAGGCAGGCACTAAAATCCCATGATTTCACTTAAGTGATTTGACTTTGACAATGGGATTATTTACCCTGCAAGGCAGGCACTAAAATCCCATGATTTCACTTAAGTCACTTTCCTTTTATTATATCATGGGAATTTTTACCCTGCAAGGCAGGCAATAAATTCCCACCTGCCTGCAGCCTCTATTTTTCCCACTGCAGCTTAAGTGACTTTTATAACACGGGAAAAAGTACCCTGCCAGGCAGGTATAAAATTCCCACCCTGCCTGCGGCTTATATTTTTCCCATCACAGCTTAAATCCTTTGTTTTCCAAAAATGCGCCCATCCCCGCAGGGGCTTTTTTGTGCACGACTTCGCTTTTTCCCAGTGATCCAGACCTCGATGGCGACTTCCTTCGGGCATAATGTGCGTATATGTTTTCCAGCTGCTCCAGGCCAAAAATCGGGCTTACCCGGCAAAGGAATTGCTCCAGAGAAATTTCACAGAAAACGAAACAGGACACCACAAAAACACAAAATTGTCAAAAGTTACAAATAAAGCCCAAAACTTAAAATAAGTTAAAACCCTTCTGGCACATAGGAATAATAACATATTCGCTCATAATAGAGTTAAAACAGAGCGCAAATAGCCTCATACGGGCTCAAAATAATTAAATACAAATTTTCCCTTGAGACAAATCCCGACAAAGAATAAAACAATTTTGGGCATCCGGGTATTTGGCGAAAAAGGCTAATATGGCTCTTTGGGATTATCTTGACACAATACAGAACTTTGAAGGCAATAAAAACACAAAACGACCCATTATTTTAAAAGTACGAAAAATTTCAGATAGGGTAGTCGCAGATTTCGGGGTGAAATCTGAGTGACACCACCGCCAAAGTAACTTAGGTGACCCCCAACGAAGAATTAGAATAATAAAGTGCCATATAGTCACCTAACAACAAAATATAACAATTATTACCAAGTCGCCCAAACTTAATGTCAACAACAAAATATAACATAAAGCAAGGTGGTAATCGACATCCATACCCAATAGCCTCCAAAGATCGTTAGCCCCTGCGGGTATGACCAAGGCTAAGATGAATGAAAAGCCTCCTATGCCATTGCTCGAATGGGGACATTACATTGTATCACAGTCAACTTGGAACACTTCAGCAAAATTTGGTAAGGCTAACACAAGCTTCTTCAATAGTTCAAAATTCACACTTGAGGTGGCCATCTAAACAATCCTTTGTCCATGTACACAATAAGAGATGCACACAGTTCACAAAAATCCTTAATAACTTCCAATAGAAACTTACTGAAGTATGACAACTTACTTTTGTGGCATTCCTAGTGTAGGCCATTCCATATTGGTTCGACCCTCTCTAGATCCACCTTCAATCCTTCTTGTGAAATCACAAATCCTAAATTTATAATCTCATCCTTCATGAATAAACACTTTTTCAAATTTATCAACGCTTGCTTCAACTTTAGTAAGACCTGTTTTAGATGCATCAAATACTCCTCTTTGCCTTACTGAAAATCATTATGTCACCCATGTACACAACTATAGAGTTTCCAAGAAATGGCTTTATAAAATTTTATTCATCGGCCTCATTACTGTAGTATGGGCATCGGTTAACCCAAATTGCATTACTAAACATTCATACAATCCTTCCTTGGTCTAGAACACAATCTTCCACTCATCTCCCTTTGTTATCTTGATTTAATGGTTGCAACTCTTCAAATCAATCTTGGAGAAGTACTTAGCTCCACTTAAAAACTCTAAAAATTCATTCATCCTTGGCAATGGGAATCAGTACTTGATGATGATCTTGTTGATAGCTCTGAATGTTGTACACATTCTCCACCCTTTTTTTTGTAAGCACTGCTGGAACCGCACAAGAACTCAAACTATATCTTATCAGTCCTCTATCCAATAAATCTTAGACTTTCTTGGTCACTTCTTCACCCATAAGCAGAGTTATTATATGTGGGGCTTTGCTTGGTAAACTTCCTTTACGCATTAAATCCGTATGATGACAAATATTACTCACATGCAGCAACCCACTTGAAAAATCATTTGACGCTATATACTCATACTTGTTTAACAAACCTGCCACTTCTACTACTATTTTATTCTCTTCTATTTGTTGTTCCATCTTTGGAAAGACAACAAAACAAACCTTTGTTTTCACTACCTTCAGAAATTCTTTGGCTGAAAGCAGCATCACTGCGCTACTTGCTCTCTCTTCCTTCATAGGCAACAATTCATACTTCTTAGCACTTACCATCCATGGTAATCTGGAAAGTATTCAGTCTCTCATTATGTACAACACTTTTATCATACTGCACTAGCCTACCCAATAAGAAATGACAAGCATCCATTTGTATTACATCACACCATAAATCATCATGGCAGTTTCCAATATGGAAGTAAATATTACATTGCTTTGTCATTGTAACTCGATGACCTTTTTACAACCTTAAAAACCTTATAAAGAGTTGGATGAGGCATACTCCTCAATACCAACTTTTGCACCATCTCAATGGAAAATAAATTATTGGTGCTCACTAACTATGATCAGCTTGCAACACTTACCTCATGCTTTGCACTTAGTTCTGAAAATGCTTCTCCTCTGCCAAGGTCCATTCTCTTGCTCATCTAATTTCAACAAGACACTATGCAACATCAAATTCTCTCCATGCTCAGGTTCTACAGGTGCAGTCTCTTTTACTTTTGCTTGTGCTGCATGCACTCTCACTTCTATTTTTTTGTCATATGCTTTATGGCAATGCTGATCATATTCAAAACAACTGCCATAAAATCCTCTGCTTCGTCATCTGCATTTCAAGCAAATAAATTCACCCAGCGGAGAGACATTTGCCAAGACTTCAAGTAGGGACAGCTAGGGCACGATTTGCAGCCATATCTAGGGCTATCTACACCCTTGTGGGTGGAGTTTGGTGCATTCTAGGGCACAGTTGTTCCAAATCTATACATCATTTGCTTTATCATAATTTTGAAGGCCATATTCAGCTTTCTTTCCGGCCACTTTTGTAAGCTGTCCTTCTGCAGACATAAAATAAATTTCCAGCTCTTGTTTTAGGTTCCGAAAATTCAATATTTTGGTGTTCTTGCATTCCTAAATTATTATAACTATTTTTGCATGAGATTTGGGTCATTTGAGATCAGATTCAAGGTACTTTGTAACACTTTTGTCTTCATAACAATTTGCCATACCTAGGGTTTGTTTCAGATTTCTAATTTTGTGAAAAAACACACAATTATTGTCCTAATATCTCTATTTTCAGCTTGTTGCAATAAATCAAAAATTTCAGGTGTTCTCTTTGGGTTAGAAAATCCTCCATTGGGGGCATTACAGAGTAACTAGGAGTGACCTACTTTGACTTGTCTCCCATCTTGGCAATAGCTTTCAAAACTTTATGCTTTAGTTTGTCATCTAACTCTTATAGGTTAACTTCCAAAACTTCTTCTCAGCAAGCTTTCATTGTGCAATCTCCATAGCATCCAATCTAGCTTGCATTCCTCTCAGCAGTTCTAATAAATCTAAAACATGCAGTGCTTGAACTCCTCTTCCAAGAAGTATGTCTTTGTGTTCCATTTCATACTCTTCACAATTTCAACCACACAGGAATCCTCTTAACCTATTCTTCACACTTTCCTCCAAAATAAACTGAAAATCTTGTGAGGCTCATAATAAGTCTAGGAAACTCAAATTAATCTTTGCAAAGAGAAAATTATTGCATTTTGCTGCTGGAATCTTTACCCATCAATGCTCGACTCCTCTAAAAGATGATACATAAACTCCACGTGCAGGATCGTTTTGAGATTCAAGGATGCTCCTGCATCAAGAAAGCTTGCTCGTGCGCCCTAGTGAAGAGTTAACTTTCAAATACAGTTGATCTTAAGTTCTCCAACAATCAAGACAAGATAATTTTCTCACTGATACATGTGTCTTCCATAATGCTCACGTGTGATAGAAATGAAGCAACAATCAAAAGGTAGCATCAAAGTTGTTAAGTAGAGATTGATGCAACTGCCATGCAATCTGGTGATGAGTCATATGTCATCAGAACCAAGTGGTTGCACTGTCGAGGAAGCTAAAAATATGATGTTCTCAAACAAGCACAGAAATGTAACCATGACCAATCATCAGTCCATCCATAATCAGTCATCGTGATGGGCACAGATCCAAGATTCTACGATCTGTACTTCCCCATAACCAAATAATGAGCATAGTGGCTTCCATACCTAAAAGTCCAGCGAAAAGAAAGATGATACCGTGATTGGAGCAAGAATGCCCTATATCTCTGAAATTAGGAAGTCAACATGGGTTAAATGTGGATGGAGCATACTCCAATTTGTGCTGCTCATAAGAAGAAGAATCTCTTGATGAATCAAGGTATGGTTTCTTTTGGTGAGAAGAATCAACTAATGGTTCTGGATTTCAGCCTCATTGATTGGTAGAAAATTCATTGTGACTCGCATCTACTGATGTGATCTCAAGATGTCAACGGCCTGCTCTCTCTAGTCTCATCTAAAGCTCACGGGAGTAAAGCATTTCTGAACCATTCCACTGTAACATATCCATTGAAGCATTTCAGAACCTTGCCTTTTGTATGCTTCTCAAATTCACCAATGTTAAGAGAACATTTCTCATTAGTGACAACCAAAGCACGATCATCAATAAATACACCGAAAGACGAGGAAGTAATAGAGACAATATCACGGTTGTTCAAAACTATCTATTGAAGGGGATTCCCAAATCCTAATCTTCGCAGTTTCCAGAGGTGCTTCCCCTTCGTGGAAGCTGAATCTCTTCATCCCACAAATCCTTCATTGGCTTGGCAAAATCCATTTCTGGAATATTTCCCACAATTTTCGGGAAGCCAATCGCGCCACAGACTTTCTAGCTAACTTCGCCATTGACAATCCTTCTGCCTTGTATTTCCTCTAGCGCTGCTCATGATTGGCAAGGTTTCCCCTTCCTTCTTTCCCAAGATCGAGATGGTACTTCGGGTAACTCCGTCGGTGTCTCTCTTGCGCTTTGCGCCTCCTCAAGCGTGTAGTCTTCTCCTCCATCTTTCGGCGGCGTTCTTCTTCCCGCCGCTGTTCTCTCACACGCGGTTCGGTCCTCTCGGCCACATTCGCAGCTCCCCCGCCACCTCCTTTTCTTCCGGGGTCGTTTCAACTTCTTTCTCACACGCTCCCTGTTCCTTTTATGTCGATCTCTCCACTCCAGGCATTATCCCTTCGGCCCTTGTTTTGCTTCTTCTTGGCGCAATGTCCTTCGTCAGCTTCCCATTTGTGGCTCTCCGGGGACAGTTTCGGGCTGACGTCTCGGCTATTGACAGGCGCCGGCTTGCGATGATCTTCAAATTCTCCTCGCCTGAAGAGGCCGAGGCTATCGAAGCAATCCTTGGAGATTCTTACCGTTTCCATGCTCGTCGCCCGAACTGATTCAGACATTGCTTCCGCTTTTGTCTCATTCTGCCTACTGTTACACTCTAATACTTCGGACGTAGAATGGGTCGCCTTAGATCAAATATATGCAGTTCACCGCGTCGGCTTGCAAGCACAACTCGCCGATTTCTCTCCACCGGATCCATTACTGTGGGTGGAGGAAGTTGACGAACAGGCCATTGGTTCGGGTCGAGACATTCGCTGGCTCTGTGGGCAATACAGAGACCTGGTGACATTTGCCCAAAACTTTCACCCAACCTTGGACCAGCGCTTCCTTCCGGTGGTCGACATAGAAGCGGCCCTCTTCCCTGTTCATTCCGCGGTGGATCAACTGAATGAACTCAAAGATCGTGCTTTGTCTGCCTTTCATTTCCTGTTGCATGCGGCTTCTTCGCGGGCTGGCTCATCTTCTGGTTAACCGGATGGTGCCTTCGCCTTTCTCTTGGCTCGTCTGTTGCTCTTGTCTAGGCCTCCTTTTCCTCCCTTCGCCTTCTTTTTTCTTCTACTTCAATCACTTCTCCCGTCTTCTTTCTTCTCTCTTCCTCTTCTTGTTGTAGGGTTGGGGTCCCTTTCCCCACCGGTTCATAGCTCCGGTTAAAAGCGTTTATCAAAAAAAAAAAAAAAAAAATAGAGACAATATCACGAGCCACACCGCCAAATAATTAGATCCTCTTGCTATATCCTCTTGTGATTCCTCGACCGAATCTTCATGCTTAAGAGGAAGTAATAGAGACAATATCATGTGCCACACTGCCAAATAATTAGATCCTCTTGCTATATCCTTTTGTGATTCCTCAAGCAAATCTTCATGCTTAAATGATTCGCTCAAGAACTTCTAAAAGGCAAAACCAGCAAGTGTCTTCCATATTATTAATGCTAAGGCCCAACTATTAACGTGTTCACCATACATTTCATAAAGAGCACAAGTTTAGATTTTCAATCTGCACAATCCAACATATGAACATAAGTGTTCTTTAATTCAACAATTGGCTTTACAAGGAATTGATTGAGGATTTTCAAATTTTGCATGGACTTGTCCTTCGCCACCAACTGTTTAAGACATGAGCTTCATTTGGCTTATTAAAGAGCTTCTCCTATGTCTGGCACATATCCTTAGGCAATTGCAATTTCTAGATATGAAATTAAAACTCATTCAAGACTTGATTGTCTCATGAGGCTTTCTTTGTCTCCTCAAGACAACTACCTTTCTCCTTTTTATCAGCGGGTACTTTTGCATCGCACTTGGTTACACAACATGAACAAGGCTGCACAAAATATCCTCCATTTCCAGCTTCCAAAAATATTAGTATTGCTACTTATAAGTTGAATTGATGGTGCAAAAAGGGCCACGATTGGTAGCTAGAAAATAACAATCAATTGACAAAATCTCTAAAATCTCAGGACACTAGGAGAGAGTGCTCAAAAATGGATTCCGAGAAATTCAATTTGCAGGTCCTGACAAGGATTACCACTTAACTCTCTCAGTTCTTGCTCAACATCTATATAAGAAGGGAGAATGTCGTCAAATTGTGATGGTGCCTTCTTCAAGAAGATAACATGGAAGATTTGGTGTATGTTAACAAATGAAGCTAAACTATATGCGACCTTGTTGACATTTTCTACAACTGTTAAGGATTCAAAGTATCTTGGGGAAAATTTGAGGCTATTCCTATTCACAAGGAACTCTATGGTTTGAGTCTTAAGTAAACCTGATTGCCTGCTTCACTACCTCATGCATTGCAATGTTGATCTTGATTTAGTTTTTTCCATCATTGTGAGCCTTCCATGTTCTTTTTCCACTACCTTAGTTTCTCTTGCATATCTTCTAAACTTAGATTTTATATAATGCCCTAGTTTTTCCCTTGAAGTTTTGGAGGCCTAGTGTGATTGTTGTCAGTAGCTGATTCGTATATTGCTTCAAAGGATCCCATTCCTAAGGATGAGAACATGATATTATTATATGTGAATTCCACAAAAGCTATTTTTTCTTCTCGTAATGCTACGTATGACCTTAATATATCCTCTATGATTTAAAAGATTTTTTTGTGGTGTTTGGTAAAAATCCATATTTTATATTAATTTTGGCAATGAGGATGATTAGTGATTACTTTGTTTTTCACCTTATGCCATACAACGCAGACTTAATACAATTAATTTGGTTAGTACGTCAATGACCACCATGATTTGATTAATTTGATTGGGAATCTAGGTAAATCAGTATCTAATTCACACAAAATATATTTTTCCATTTATAAGCTCCTAGAAGAGCTCTGAGAATTTACATACTCTATATCGTTTTATCTTGTTTGATGAATTTATTCAGCTTGAAATACTAGCTTGGGGAAATTCTTTAGGGACTCACTCATTGGTTGTAACTCAAATGTCAATATTCTTTCAGTTCCATCAACCATTTTCTTCACCCCAAGCCATAGATATAATTTGATTTCCCCTTTTCACTAGAAACACATGTTTCTTTTATGACTCAGACAAATAGCACGATCTGTGGCTTGCAACCAGTCAAGTATCTATTAACATTTTATTTTTTTGAAACATTAATAGAGGGAATTATGTTACTTGAACATCAATCTATCATTTCATTGATTTTTTCCATTGATAACTTACAGAATTAAGGCATGACATTGCTTAATGGTAAGTAGCTCCAATAACATTACTGATTGCATCTGTTGACATCTGTTTATATCCTTGTTTTCCTGATTAACAACTCCTAATGAAAAAAACATTAAAACAACAGAAATGACTAAAAAAATGTACCTGGTCATAATCAATATATCCGGTTGATTCATCCAATCTATAAGGCATTGTCTCAAAGAATATTGAAACTGCTGAGATCTTTTTAGTATCAGTCTGTTTTAAGAGCCAAAAAACAGAAGCATCAATCTTCAATCCGTTAACGCCGAACAAAATATGCTTCAGAGTTCGGGCTTGTTTAAACTGCCATTAAAATAATGTTTTTGATGCTACATTTACTTGAAGGAATAAGAATCGAGCCAAACAGATATGTATATAATACATTCTATGGACTGCTCAACTTCTGATTTCATAATTTCAGAAAACCTGTAGTGTAGCAAACAGAAAAGTTAATCACAATCGAAAAGGCTGTGTTTCTTACATAAAGCATAAGTTGAAAGTCTAAATCTTGAGCTTACTTCTATATGCTTTGGTGCATCCTAAATTCACCACACCAAATGCTGCTCAAGACTACGAAATTAGTTTTATTTCCAGGTGTCACTGTCTGGTTTATAACACCTATTTTCTATTTAATATCCCTCCTCCAGAGTTTTCTACCAAAAGCATGTTGTATATAGTCATTAAATTTGAGATTTTAATGTTATCCGAAAGGCCATAGCCTACCCCAATAAAAGGATCAGTTTGATCAGAAAAAGACAAAAACAATGCATCATATGGACTCCACAAAGCAAGGATTTCATTAAGCTCAACTATAATGAAACTGCAAAAGGAAACCCAGGCTCTACTGGTGGAGGCGGCATCTTCCAAGATTCCGATTTCCAACCCAGCCTTTTATACTCTTTGGACATAGGAATAAATACCAACAATTGCATAGAGACTATGGCTCTATTGAAGCGAGTCCAATTAGATGTCCTGAAAGAATGGATTGAAGGTGACTCCTAGATCCTAATAAATGTAATTTAGAACCGGTCTAGTAAAGATTCATGCTTGGAACAAATTGTATAAAAAAAAAATAGTTGTGCTGTAAATTGGATTCGGTGGAGATCAGGCATACAAAGAGAGAAGGAAATAAGTGGCAAATTAGGCTGCAAATATGGGTGTTGGATGAAGAACTTCAAACACCCCAGAAAATATTTGGCTCCCTCCCTTCCCAAAAGAATTACAGAGCTTACTGGTAAAAAGAGCTATTCTCGCTATAAGAAAGTCACCCCACTCCAAGCCATCACCAGCATGTAGAAAATCTGTCAAGTATAGCCTTATAAGAAAATGGAATGGGATAGTGATGAACATAGTTACCAATTTCAGCCAAACCTGCTCAAAATCCAGCTGGATCTGGATTTTTCAGATGATTTGGATAAGTTTGGTACATGTTGGCCTATTTTTTATTATATATGTGTATATTTTTACAAAAAAAAAAGACACCCAACAATCTTATGTATTATTTATTATCTATTATTAAATATATTAACATTTTACAAAACATTATTAATTTGTTTCATTGTATTTTGTCGATTCCACATATTTATAAAATTATGCTTATATATAATATGTATATATTTCGGACCGTATTTTTCCGAACTTTATCAAGAAGTCTGGATTTTGGATCCTTTTGCTCTCCCAAATGGATCCACATTTCCGAACTTGCAACTATGGTAATAGATGAAATACGAAGAAAATTGTTCATAAGTGGGAAAAGATTAACAATGAAATTAGCCTGGAAAATAGTTATGGTTTGAAGGGTCCCCATGCATCCCTTTAATACCACAGGTTAAGGCAACCGGCAGCATAAGTCACAAAGCCAAAAAGTAATCATGGGAACCTGCCTCGCCTGCTTTGATATTATTTCACTTGAGGTGGTAGAGTTGTCTTGTGATGGGACAGGGATTAATTTAGAATGAATAGTGCATGGGCTGTAACATTCTAAACGGACGGAAGGTGGGAACAGCCCAAGGAAGATGACGATTCTGTGAAGAAATCCAGCTCACCTGGAATGAGACAATAATGAAGACATCTACACACATATGCACCCATTGCTTAGCATCTGCATGAGGTTTTTGTATCATGATAGCTGCATTCATCATACTAAGAGAGAAGGATTTTAGTAAGTGCAGAAGCTGTTCCTATGCGATGTCTTCCTTCGATTCTTAATGATACCAATGTAGTTTTGTCTCTGCACTCTTTGGATGTGTGAGTGGAAAAAGCCTGCTCTGCTGTGTTGATGAAGCTTTCATAGTAATGCAATTAGATAGAATCTGGATAATGATTTATGTGAAGGAAAATTTTGAATTAGTATATAGTCAAGTGATGAAATCTGAGCCCTCATGGATCAGCTTTAAGTTTTTTCTGTATATTGCTGGGTAGGTGTGATATTTGAATAAGTGGGGGATGGGGGTGGGCGACAGGGGAGGGGCGAACTAAATGTTGGAATAACAATTCTTTCTTTTCCTTGCATCTCTTAACAGAATTGCATTTTGCATCTTCAAAAGATCCTCTGACACAGAAACCAAACACGAATGAAGGGGAAGATCTTGGTAGAAGATTGCAAAAATCATGAAGTCACCTTTGCAACTGCAACGAAACACCTGTTATCCATATGAATTTGTGTCTCCTTTCAGTTCATGATGGTACCTGAGTTTGCATGTTTATTGCTCTTTGGATCCTTTGTCTATGAAAGGAGAGCACTCAATTTTTCTGAGCCAAAGTAGACAAGGCTGGAGCTGTCTAGTTATGGAATGAGTCAAGTATGAGAAATGAGAGACCAAGGTATTTTATGAAAATCAATAGTGCTTCTACAGAGGATAGGATAAAAGTCTGTAGAAGGGAAGAGATGAGTCACATAAATACAGTCAGATTAGCAACTTCAGCTTGGATGACTTGAAAGAATGATTAAGCACGTCTGGCTGAATCAAGTTTCTCGCTCCTGGCCTGTATATAGTTTAGTTGGCCCTCTATGCTATGGAGGAGGAGTGTATAGGGGATGGTCAACTACCCGGATAGATCTATAGGGATGGCTCAGCACACCCATTGCTCCCCCATCTCTAAATGATCCATGACTAAAGAAGAAGAAAGTAATGAAATGGTGATGAGGCATCTCTCTTGAGATTGATAATACCTCAGTAATGGATTCAAGATGCTTTAGACTACCAAGAATCACTTCATGTTGTGAGTTGGATGTTAGTGTGCACTGTTAATATGGTATCCCAAAAAGTAAGCAAAGGCAAAAGAGAATTACATTAAAAGGAACATTTACAAGTTTTCATCTACCAAACCTTCAAGAAGAAAAAAGCAATATTTGATATTAGAAAAATATTGATGTGATAACATTAGACTAATTGCTAATTAGATGCATGACAAGTCACTGTCTCTTAGACTGCTTAATCTTCAAACCATGGATGATTTATAGCTTTTATTATACTTAAATAGATATTGTTGGAAGACGTGCACAAGGAAGAAATAAAGATAAGGCAGATTGCACAGTATGGAGATAGTGTGTCCATCATTATATTATGAATGAAGTAGTTACAAAACGGTTGATATAGTTACAACCATCTTTTAGTTAAATAACTAACGACATCCTTCTAAATAAACCTTACATTCTAATACCCCCTCTTAAGGCTTATCCTACATAAAGCAAAAACAAACATTTTAACAAAGCTAGAACCAAACAAAACTACGTAATCTTCAAAGGCTTTCACTTTGAAAGCAAGTGCTTTGACTAGGTAGGGCTCCATCAAGTTGCTTCGTGACCTTCGTAAAGGTGTAGCTCCCGATCTAAAACAATGATGACATGACAAATGAGAATAGAGAACAGGGCCTGGGCCTTGAATTCTAGAGGGTTCATTCCCGCGTTCCGAATTTCACCTCACAAACTCCTAAATCACATATCTCCCGAATTATTGGACAACCATCCATATTGAGCCATCCACAAGCTCCATCAAGTTGTCTCATGACCCTCGTGAGGGTATAATTCCCAAGATCCAGTCTCCCGAACTATCTGAGCAACCATCCATACCGAGCTTCATCTACCTTGTATCCTTTCCTGCCTTCAAAGTTTAGAGCATCTTTATATTATGTATTTGTCACTGTCCTCACTACCTTCTGCATCTGGTGGGTGCTTTCTCTTTCCCATTTACTATGCCCCACAAATTTTTATTCATAAGTTGCATTTGTATTTTTACTTTCCATGTATGAAAATTTAGACCAGAATATTTTTCTACGGGAATTTCCATTTAATAAAATAAATACGACTGCGTATTACCGAAATGAGTAAATAGAGAAAAATACCAGTCCTTTGTTGCAACTGTGATGTGCATTTTTTTCCCTAGATATTGGAAGAATAGAACTGTCCAAACTAAAAATGTGCCCTAGTTCGTATTCACTTGAAACTCTGTTTTTCTCCTGAAAAACGCGACTGTAAATTTATGACTGCAACTGTTATTCACGACTGTATAAATTGTATGATGGTGCTCTTGATTTGTCCTTGCTCCTGAAAAACGCGACTGTAAATTTATGACTGCAACTGTTATTCACGACTGTATAAATTGTATGATGGTGCTCTTGATTTGTCCTTGCTCTTTGACCTCAGTTTTTTAGCCCTCACGATTTCTTTTCAAGCCACGACTGTATTTATTTGCAATTCACGACTATATTCGTGTCTGTTTTTGTGGCTATTTCGTGCTCAAAAGGACTGTATTTTCATGGTTATATTGTTCGTGCCCTAGCACAAAATCTTCAGCATACTTCAGGAAGCCCACGAAAGGCACCAAGATGCCACGAAAATGAGTTGAAAATGCTGCGAAAAACCTTGACTGTTGTGACTGTAATGTCGACTGGTATATTCTGTGACTTGTTGCAGTCCCTCGAATTAGTATATAATTGTGGCTATATGAAACTCACGATTTTGCAGTCTTTGTCTTTCCTCTTCTCAAAACCTCCTTGTGTCTCACTCTGATACCAATGTTGGAAGACGTGCACAAGGAAGAAATAAAGAGAAGGCAGATTGCACACTATGGAGATAGTGTGTCCGTCATTATATTATGAATGAACTAGTTACAACCAGTTACAACCATCTTTTAGTTAAATAACTAATGACATCCTTATAAACAAGCCTCACATTCTAATAGATATAGTCATGCTTTATTTACACTTTACCAAGAGATTAGTATCATTCTGTGGCCTCAACCTCCATAAATGCCCCTGCAGTTTTATAGGTAGTAATTCTTAGAATTCTTGGAAGTTCTCATAGAGGTGATCCTGGCGGATCTTTTTGGAGTCGGTATCAAGTTTAGATGAGTTTGGTGCCAATGTTGAAGTGGCTATGGCACAAGGAATTGCAGTAAATTACCTGTCACAAAGGAGCAACCAGGTCCAAGCAGTATTCCTCAGACTAAACAAAGCCCTCAGTTTTTCGGGCCAAGAAACCTCACAAAATAAACTGCTATTATTCATTATGTAACCAGTAGCCTTTCTCAGCTTTGGAAGATGAAAAGACTTCTGACAATCAAACTTTCATATAGCCAGAAGCAGAACATGGAAGTTACTGACCCTTAAAATATGGAGGCTCACAAGAAATCTCAGAAGTGAAAGGATTCTTGCAAAGGCGTGCAAAAGGGATTCAAGTAGTATAGATGATTTAATAAATGAAGAGTTGAATACTTAAATATATTCTGATAGATTTAAAATATATAATAGTGTTATATTGTCATGATATGATGCAGAAAGTTATGTGCCAAAAGGTTTTGTGTTATGGTTTTGGCATGTTATGTCATGTGTGTGAGCGAGAGAGATGGAACTGTTAGTGAAATCATTACAGAGGAATATGTTACATCTCAATCTCTGGTCCCCTACAACTTTTATAGTTAAGAGAGCATATTCTCTGATTTTGCTGCTGTGTGAATGTATCTACCCTGATATGGGAACCCCAGGACTTGCCCGTTAACAAGCAACATTGTCGAGGACAGTTAAAGGAAGTATAGTAGCACATGGAAATGATGTGTTAGGAGAAGCAAAATAGATGTTATTTGCATTTAGAACACCAAAAGAAGAAAATCGAAAATAAACGGAAAATATAAATATAAACGCATTACAAAGACAGGTTTGTGCATAGATCTGTACGTATTTATGAACAGAACCATCCATTGATAATACATGGTTCACGGAACATGCCACAACTGAACTTAGTAAAGGATTTCAGAATTCAGAGAAGCTGGTTGAAGAATAAGGACACAAGTCCCACAATTCACTAGTAACCAGACAGATGAGTGCATAAAATCAAAGAAGCGGCTAGTTCTGGTATAAATTAAAGAATTAATCAATTATCAAATAAATTCTGTTCTAAAGGGTAATCCAAGAGGTAGTAAGAAAAGATTGCAAGCATATTATCTACAGAGAAATAATCTAATCAGATAGTGTAAGCATTTTCAGGTGGTATGGGAAGCAAGATAATGAAGTAGATGATGTATACAGATTATTATTATTATTTTTTCGTAAACAAGGGCTGACAGGTCCCTTTCCCGTTTATACTGCATATACAAAAAAATATACATGAGTAGCATTTACAATTCGAGGTGATTTGCCTTCGAGATCGGTTCTGGGAACCATGCATTTCTAGATGCCTAATCCAAAACATAGCTATAATGCAGGAGGGCAAGTAGGTCAATCCCTCTGCATACCATTACATATAGACAAGAAATTATCCCCAAGGAAGCCGGATACAGATTATTAGGCATAGGGTGCATATACATCACCCAAAGATCTAAAAACTGATTAAATAGGGGATTATAACAAGAGTGATGAAATTTAACATTTAAATATTTCATAAATTCAGTACATTCTCTTCCTTACATAGAGTTGTCACTTTGGAAGCCAAGGATAAAGTAAAGGATAGGAGGAAAGTTCGTCCTAAACTCAATGAGTATAAAAAGAGAATTCTGTTTCAAAAAGTCAAAAATAATTAATGAAACTAAAGGAGTTCAAGGAAATGATTGTGTAAATAATAAATTAAATGAAATAAGAGGAGTTTGATGTGAAGATTGTACGACAGAGGATCTCTCGGAAGAAAAATGTCCATTATCATTGCCGCCCTTAAAGGGCTCAGAAATGGGTACATGCCGTATTACAAAGCTTAAAGGACACCCCCAAAACTAGTTTTAAACAATAACAACACATATACCTCACAATACATACTTATTTCTCATTGCACATTTGTTCTCTCACCTTCAAATTTTCTATTGGTTAGAGTTGATCCCACACCACAAGTGCCAAGTAGTTTAAGGAACTTGCAACAAAGAGGTTGGGTGATTCAAAGTAAGTTTTGTTGTTTTATTTTTATTTTTTAGTTTGTATTTATAACTTGTTAATTTTTTTGTTATTGTTGTAAACAATCTTTCAACCTCTAGCTTTCAAAACTTAAATTTTGTTCCGCTTGAAATATGTTTTTTTAAATTGTTAACCAGAAAAATACATGTTTTGCTAGAATGGCTGGAAGTTCTAGTTTTGTAGGCCAAGGGATAGCTATCCAATACCATCCATGCTCGCCCCTTTGGAAGTATTCCCATTTGGAAGTATCTCACACCAACACAACTATTGGCATGTGGAGGAGCTATGCTTGGGTATGTTCACGAGTGTAAAATACAATATAACAGCTCATAGAGTCGGGTGAAACTTCATTTATGTGAGGTTGCTAGCCAGTTATCAAAGTTTGTGGAGGGGTGGATGGAAAGGGGTTTCCATGTGCATCGTATACATCGAGAGCAAGAAGGTGTGGATGTGGCAACTACCCTAAAGTCGAAGCATCTTTTGGCAAAGAAATGATCTAAAGGTGGCATACCACCTAATTCTCCATCTGCCAATGTCATGACCCCATCACATTTGTCTTTGTCATCCCCTTGTCACGCAGAGGTAAATGATTCACCTCTTACAATAGAACAAAAAATGTAGGCCCATTGGACAAGTCATTCAAAAAAGAAAATAGAGACATAGCCGACCAGAAAATTGCACGTTTTATTTATGCATGTGGTGTCCCTTTTAATGTTGTTAGATCACCATACTAGAAGAATATGGTGAAAGCGATCAATGATTCCCCTAAAAGGTACACCATCTTAGGGTAAGGTGCACAACGCCATCGGCCAAAGAAAGAAAACATGTTGAAGATTCATTGCAGCCCATCATGAATTCATGGGTTCAAACTGAGGTGTCCATCATTTCTGATGAATGGGAAGACACTACACATAGGTCATTGATCAATGTCGTTGCAATGTGCCCTAAAGGGGCACCATTTTTAGGGTTGTTGAATGTGAGGGCAGGTGAAGGATGCCAAATTCATAAATATCTTGATAGAGTCCATTGAGGCGGTGGGGCCTCAAAACGTTGTCCAAGTGGTAATGGATAACACAAATTTACAGAGTTGCAAGGATGTTGGTTGAGGAAAGGTACGGGCACATATTTTGGACACCTTGTGCCATTCATTTCCTTAACTTAATACTATAGAAATGGGGCACCAAAATTGCTTGGATCAAACAAGTTATTGAGGCGGTAGTAAGATCCAAATGTTCATCGAAACCACCACATGTCCCAAGCCATCTTCTAGACCTTCTCAAAGTTCCAATTGCTAAAGTTGACCTTTTTAAATTTTTTAATATTAAATCAAATTTGTAAGTTTGTAATTTGTAGAATTTTGATTTTTGAATGTTTTACTTGTTTTTCATCTTATTTTTTAATTTATTATTAGGTTGTTGAGATTTGATTCGCCTCACACATGCTTTTCTTGAGATGATTTTTGAAGGTGAAGGATTCATTGAGCTACATGGTTATTAGCATCCATTGGGGTGCATTGAGGCATGCAAACACTAGGAGGGCTGTGAATGTGTAATGTCCCCAAATGGAAATATTTCAACCCCATATGGATTTCCCACAATTCCCAAATAAAATTGCTAGTAGAACTTATACAGAAATAATTAAGTGCAGATCTGAATTTTCTATGGGAAAGTGTGACTTGCCTAGGGTATGTAAATCACTCAAAACTGAATGAAAACAATACTTTTTACCACCAAAATAAAACAGCTGATTTTTATGATGCAAGTACACAAGAAAAATACCAATTTAAGGTCCAATTGAAGGCTGATTTATTTATTGAAAATCTGCAATACTTGTCCTCAAACACAACTGGAAAGTACAATGTATTAGAGCCAAACTTCACTCTTAAAAGGCTGATTGGATGTCCAAAATCATAAAATGGAACAACCCAGATCTGATTTTTATCAGCTCCAAACACCTCAATTCAGTCCTCTATGTAAGTCGCTTCACCTAGAACAAGTTGGAAACAAAGAAGAGATATAGCAACAAATCTTCTCCTTCAAACCCTTGTTCAAATCTACATCACAAAGCCTTCAAACACTGTTGGAAAACTACTAGAAAACACAGATAACTCCTTGAATCTTGATCCTCAATGGAAACCCCTGAATGGAGAATCCTCACAACATAGAAGAAGAGTTTTCATTCTCCTTCTAGATCTCAAGAGGGTTTTCGTCCTCTAGAGATGACTTCAATGGGTTTTCGTCCTTTGAAGTAATTTTGCAAAGCTCTCAAGCTCAAACAAAAATCAGAATTTGTATAAAATAAAGAGATGTTTTACAAAGCCAAATGGACTTGTTTTTATAAGCAATCTTGGCTTAGTAGCCACCCATAAGCACCAATCAAATACCTTTTCCCACATTTAATTCTTTTTTGGCATTTATCTCATCCCCAACATGGGTCGCATTTTTCCCCTAGGGGAAATAAAAATATAAAGTGACTTCTTTTCTTTTTCTTTTCTAATTTCACTTTATCTTTTCTCTTTTATTTTTATCAAGTCATTAATAAATTAATATAAATGTTTTTTATAAAGTTTCTTTTTTAAGCACTTTATAATAATTTATTAAAACTATAGTTCCCCTTTTTAATCACCCCTTAGCCGTCAGGGAACAAAATCGGGCTAAGGGTCTTCTATCGAGAAGGGGATATTACAAAATGTGAAAGGGTTGATCCTCGATGATTGGTGGTGGGATCAAGTAAAGTACTTGCTCCGCATTTACCGAGCTTGTCGTCGGTATGCTCGGATGTGTTGATATGGATCATTCGTGTTTGGATGAGATTTATGATGGAATCGACACAATGATTGAGTCGATTAAGTCCATCATAAATGACAAAGAGAAAGATCCTACAGAGAGCTTCTTCAATGAAATGCAATCACATCTCATTGATAGGTGGAACAAAATGACCACCCTGTTGCATCTTCTTTCTTTTTCCTTGACTCAAAAATACTAGTGTGGAGATCATTTCTTTGCCCATATTGGTATATAGAGGTTAGTGAGGGGTACAAGGCGGTCTTGACTAAACTCTTCCTCGATCCATATGTACATGACATAGTTAGAAAGGAGTTTCAAGCTTTCATGGATCAATCCATTATCGCTCTTCATGACTAGTTATTCATGGTGGTACCACCATGGACAAGCATACCCCCACTTCAAACACTTGCAATAAAAAAATTGTAATAGGTAAGATTTCATTTCTATGTTTTGTTTTAACTTTTTACTTATATAAATTTTAATTTTAGATTTTGCATTGACTTTGTGGTTAGCCTCAATAGGTAGTGAGTTCTTCTTCAACTAGGAAAATGTTAGGAACATTAAGTGTGCACATTGTGGTGTCCCAGAGATTTCACCCGGAAATCTGGGACCACCCCTTTTAAATTTTTCGTTCTTTTCAAAATAACGGGTCGCTTTTGGTGTTTGTTTTTCTTGCGGTTTGTCCTGCATTGCTCTAAGGTACCCTCAAGGAGTCATAAAAGCTAAATTCGACAAATACCCACATGCCAAAGCTCACTCAATTCCTTCATTAAGCCTTGTCTGAAAGCATTTTATTTATTATTTATTAAATAAATAAAGTTCTTTTAAAAATAGATTGGGCTAAATTTAGCGAATTTTAGGTTATATAAACCACCTCACCCCATCATTGTTACCACACCAGTATTGCTTTCATCTCTAAGTGGAGCATTCACCCGAGGAAGAGTTTTTACGGACTAGCTAATTGGCAAGTTATTTTCGAGCAATTGTTTGCAACTTCTGTCAGGTATTTTTGTTTTTATTTATTTCTTTGTATTTGGTTTTGGTTTTGGTTTTTCTCCGTGATTTGTCTGGCAATTCCCCAGTGCTTTTTATTTCATCCTACCTAACCAGTTCAATTGCATAGGATTTTTAGAAGTCACCCATGGCCTCAAACAGAGGGGAAATTTATTGTGAAAGCTGGTTTTTAATGCAGCAGTTTGGGTATAAGTCGCAGATTTTTGCCGAAATGATTTGAATGTGCAAAATAATAAATAAAGTTGCCCACCATCACCCAGGATCCATGCAATTGCCAAAGAAGTCAGCTTTTAGCCAAGTCGTGGTTCTTCATGCCTCTGTTTCCTTGTTGCAAGCTGCCCCCATCATCAAATTCCCACGCCATGGTCCAAAAATGAGTTTTTATGCAAGTCGTGGTTTCCCATGCCCGAGTCTTCTTGTTTTAATGCAAATCGTGGATCTCCAGGGTCTTGTCTGCCAATTTGGAAGAATCCTCCTTAGCCAGTATCCACGCAGCTTTTGGGAATGTGCACAATTATTTTAATAAAAGAAAATCATTTAAAGTGCAAGTCGTGGATGTGTATTAAAAAAGCACAAAGCAAAGCCACTTAAGTGAATTGTGTGGATGTCGGGTGTCTTGTCTTCCTTTTGCAAAGCATCCTCTCCCTTCTATATCCACACAATCCTCCTCCCTTGGAATCCACACAATTGTTTTAAATAAAAAGTAAATCACTTGAGTGAATTGTGTGGATGTCCGGTGTCTTGTCTTCCTTTTGCAAAGCATACTCTCCCTTCTAGATCCACATAATCCTCCTCCCTTGGAATAAACACAATTGTTTTAAATAAAAAGCAAATCACTTAAGTGAATTATGTGGTTCCTGGCAGCCCAATCTTCCAACAAAGAGTCTCCTTGGATTTTAAACGCAATTTTTGAAAGGTTAGAAGCAACACATTTGGAAGCAAGTCGTGGTTCTTAGGGGGCTTGTCTGCTAAGTTAAAAGCTGCCCTCTCTTTGCAAAATCCACGCCAAAATTGGATCACCACTCAAGCTAACTTTTCCTTATTCCACGCAGCCCTAGAAGATGCATGTAAAGTATTCAGTGTATCCTTCTCAGAACTCATGCATGTTGTTTAAAAACTCCCAATTGAGCCCACCCTGAGTCTACTTATTTCTGCTTGCACCCAGAGTCATTTCCAGAAGCCATAATTGCTCACATATTATTAAAATAAATATGAGGGTGATGAATTGCATATTTGTCTGAATTGATTACAAGAATTCTTCATTTGTGCTAATATTTGTGAGAAGAAGCAGGAGTCAATGTCTGATACATTAAATATATCTTCAGAGTCAGGGGAAGCAATTGCAGCTTCTGCACGAATGGATCCGGCTCTCACAATGGCAAAAGCTTCCGGTAGAAATAAAAAAAGATCTCAGACAAAGGTTGATTCAGGGAAAGTGAAGGGTGATGATAAGCGGAACTCAGCAAAACCATGCATATCATCCAAGCTTGCTTGAGGTTACTGACATGAACATGGGGCATGAGCCTATCAGGGAATTGATTGACAGATACAAGGCAAATTGTAGGACTTCCTTCATGCGGGCTATCAGGGACAGTGGAATTATCCAGGCTGCAACATTTCCGGCTACTGCCCAGTTGCCTGAGTTTGTTTTGGAATGTGCCAAATTCTATCATCCTTTATCCAGATCAGGAGATACAACAAGAAAGGTGGTGGTGAGACTGGATACTCAGTACATCAACTTCTGCCTCAAAATTCCCTCCAAATCCAGAGTGATTGCAATCAGCATACAAGAGGCTATTGATTGGTGGAAGAATAGCACAACTGATTGCATTGGTATTGTGAATAAAAGCTATATGAGGAAATCCCGGTAGCCATCCAAATTTCCACGAGCTCTTCCTAGATCTAATTTGATACAGGAGGTTGATGATATCACTCGGTTGCTGGGCAGAATCAATGGAGAAAGTAACACGAAGAACTTCTATTCGTGGATGTATTACTTCGTGCGGACAATCGAGATCAACAAGGCTAATTCTATGATCAATTGGGCAGAGATCATTAGCAACAACATCAGTGAACAGCTCAGAAGTGTGAGGAAAACATTCTGAGTTTAAAATGACTTCATACCTTGTGTATGTTACAGCCTCTCAGGGAATATTCTCCAAATTAGACAGATGAGGGATTCTTTCAAAGGATCCTATTTATGAGTGCTACCCACAGTTGGTGGTTCCTGAGTGCTACAAGGGTTACAAGG
Organism: Taxus wallichiana var. yunnanensis; assembly: GCA_018340775.1. Taxonomy (NCBI): domain Eukaryota; kingdom Viridiplantae; phylum Streptophyta; class Pinopsida; order Cupressales; family Taxaceae; genus Taxus; species Taxus wallichiana. Next base: position 424,271,970 of record CM031234.1, on the reverse strand, counting down.
TAGTGAATGATGATTTCTTCTATGGATTCATTCGTAGGTTATGTTGGTACCCAAATTTGTTCTCCTTTTCAATCTGAGTAGCATCAGAGATATGGCATGAAGCTTGAAGATAGATAGATCATGATGTATGTCGTTTTATAGCCGGGGATGTGATCTAATTGGCACTCAGATTTATGGAGAGATGGATAGCACTCAAATAGGACTTGATCTTGTCCTAACTGTTTTAGGTTGTGCCTTTCAACCAAGGTAAGAGAACCTATATTGCAACCTCTGTTTTGTGAAGGAGGTGAAGATATCCTTGCAATGTGTAGGTTGTATGGAGATGGCCTTGAGAAAACATGATCAATTTCCCATTATTCAAACTCAACAGAGTTGTCACTACTAAATGATGGAAATGCTTTCAAGACAAAGTGAAAGGTCTTAAAGACATGGTATCATCTTGATTTGCTTTGTGCATTTTTGTAAATGGATTATTTTTCGTTGTTGACACACAATGCAACGCAAAGGCGGTATGGGGTAGGATTAGTTATTCTGAATAAATTTTGGTGGGAGATTTTAGACAAGACTAACCAGAATTTGCCAAATTCTTTGAGGACCTTTGCAAGAAATTTGTAAGACCCACACAGCAGAATGCTTCAAAAGGGGTAAGGTACTCCTTCAACCAGGATATGTGCACCAAATGGAGGCCCAAATCTGCACTCTTCCACACAATCTTTGATAACTGCCACAAAAGCTTGAAGCAGATGAACCAACAAAGCATCCATAAATCTCTATTTTATCATGACCTAAGGTGCACCCAAAGGTTTACAACAATCTCTAAATTCAAGGAAGGTAAAGTGATTTTAAATCTGTTTATCTCTTTATCAGATGAAAGCTCTTCTGAATGTGAGATTGCAGATGCCACTAAACTATCAACAAGAAATGAGACCATGTATGATCAAAAGAGTTTTCAAACACAAGACTGCAACAGGAGCAAGAAACACAAATTGAAAACATTCTGAAACATAAGTGCATGCAAATTTTGCCAAGAGACAACACAAAATAATCCAGAAATGATCAAATCTATCAGTAGGGGAATGTTATAAGAATAATCTCAGAGCTTGTTGATGGCTTTACAACTGAAACCAACTCAACATGATACAAATCTGATGCAAAAAGGAATTATAAAATGGTTCTCAGGTGGTTTCTCAGAGAATGGGCTTCTTCCCAGAATTTTCCCGTGAAATTCTAAGTTTCTCCGACCTTTTGCATGTCTCAAAACATGCATTATATAACTTTCAATTACATTTGATCCTTCTTTCCCAAGAAAAGAATATGCCCAACATCAAGTTTGTTACAAAATTCGACATGGTTCGCAGATAGGGACATTTAACATATTTGCAACAAAAGTTGCTGTGTATTTCAAAAAAGGCGAATCATTACAAATCCTTCATCATTATCCATTGCGGAGGCACGTTTTCATTCCCCAAAGATACTCTGAGACCCCTTTCATTTCATTATTTCATCCTTATCATTTCAAATTTTGATTCTGCAACTTCTTGATTTGATATTTCACGTTTTGGACAGGCTGGGGCAAAAATCACTTCAAAAACACCTCAAATCTACAAATTGATCCTTGAAACCAATTGCATTGGTCCTTGCAGGCACAAACGACACGAATTTGCCAAAAATTCAATCAAAATTGATGCAAAATTCGCATTTCCACAGCTTCCTGGAGCAAAAATGGCGGCCAAATTGAAGAATGTACAATTATCGTTGATTTGCCCTTTTCCCTTTAATCTGGGCCCTCCACGTGTCAAAATACGATTGGGGATGGATTTGGGAACACTTTTTGACTTTTTAACAATTTTGGAAAAATGGAAAAAAATGACTTTTTCTCCGCCCCTCCGCCCTTGAAATTTGGTGCTGACACGTGGCATATGGTGGGTCCCATTGAAGTCGCGGTTCAATTCTGCACATTTCCACCTTTTTGGAAATTTAGAATTTTTCACTTTTTTCCCGCGGGCCCGCACCTCCGCCTTTGCCTTTGACACGTGTCCACCTCTCTATCGCTAAGAATCCGCGGGCTTATTTCATGTTTTAACCCCTTTTTTCGCCGAGGGAAAATTTTCCACTTTTCTTCCGCGGGCCCGCACCTCCGATTTCTTCCCGCCACGTGTCTCCTTCTGATTTGTCGCGGAGCCACGCCTCAAATTTTCATTCTAAGTCTTTTTGCAAAAAGGAAAAATTCCTTTTGCCTCCGTCGGCCCACCAACCCGCTCTCCCGCCCCGCCACGTGTCCACCCCTTGCTCTATGCGGACCCGCGGCCCTTTCCTCACCCTTTTCCCTTTTCGCCAAAAAGGCAAAAAGTCTTCTAAGTCCCCCCAACCTTCCATCCCCTTTGTGAATGAGAATATGACACGTGTCCCTCCTGCGGAGTTGCGGGGGAAATTTGGATTTTTTGCCAAAACCCAAAAACACTAAGTCTTCAAAGAAACCGCCAATCCTTGTCCAACCAGAAGCGGCCTTGTATGAGGGGAGGCTTGAGCTTAAATTTGACAGGCAAAGGACACCCGTACGACCGTCAAAAAACACAGATTTGCCCTGCAACCTCCAAAATCAATTTTTTCTTCGTGGATGAAGGATTTTTTTGATCAAAAGGCAAATGGAAGGTATTTTAAAGCAATTTTCGACCATGGGGATAGATATTTTAGGGCAAAAATGCATGAAACGAACAACCACGAGCTCCATGAGGCTAGGAAAAATAGAAAAAACGATAGAGGCCCGTGGATTTAGAAATTTAGGGCACAAAACAAGCATCGCATGTATTTTTCTTTCAAAATGGAGAAAAATAATAAGTTGTGAGCACTTCAAGGTATCCAATCTGAAAAACAAAGTTTGCGAGACCACCAAATTCAAAGAAAAACATTTTTAAAGCACGTAGAACAAAGGGGGAAGATGGGAAAATAACAGAGGATCAAAATGGGCACCAACAGGTTAAACGTTGAGCTGAAAGCTAACAGAGTAAGCAAAGAGGCTTGGGAAGTTGTCTTCCAATTCGGTTGTATCTTTATCCAGTTTGTTGACTTCACGTATCTCAGGGTTAGTGGCTTTTCAGGTGAACCAGTCAAGCTACCAAGGTACCCTAATGATAAGTGGATTATCATGGAGTTATGTAGGCAGCTAGTAGAGTTACATGACCTAAAATCAAAGCGGCATAGGCCTACAGTTAGCTTCCCGATCACAGTGGGCTACTATAGTTGTCAGTCTATTTACAAAGCCAGAGGCATCGGAGCTGAAATGTTTCTTTGCTACAAGCACGAGTCTTTCCTAGCTCGGATGAATTTTGATCCTTATGGAATAGCAAGGAAGACAATCTCTCAGAGTACTCACACGTCCCCTCATTGGAGGATTTTGGATGCAGTGCAGGAGTGAATACGAAGTCGAAAAAGGGACTTCAGCAGATTATCAGCTCAACAAGTTAGTGTCTGACTTTAGTCTGGCAAGGATACCAGAAATCTTTCAGATGATGGGCATGTGGTACTTGACACATATCATCAAATGGGAGGAGATAAAGCTGCTCTTCAGGCCAGTGTAGGTGGCAGCCAGACAATTGAGGAGAGGTCTTCAAGCAATCCTGGTTAACACCTCAAATTGGTTGTTAACAAAAGGATATTGCTTGGATGAGGCTTTGATGAACCAGATCACAAGGAACCTCAACAAAAGAAAGCATGACGGTGAGAGTAGTAGAAGACCGGAGAAGTTGAAAGTGCACAAAAGGTCTCAAACATTGGAGAAAGGCAAATCTTCATCTATTATATCAATGCCACTTCCGGACGAAGCTTCTCCTGCTTCAACTCACAACACTTCAGCAGTTCCAGCACCTCGGGCAGACAGTTATTCCGCCATTGAATCCAACATCATTCATATTTACTCCTCAACCACCCAGTTCTTCACCTCTTCCTACAGAAAATTTGAAAGCACAGATGGCAGAGTTTGAGAGGGCATTATCCTTGGATGGCACAGAAGAAGGAAGCCATAATACAGTGGTGAATTCAGATGTAGCAGAGCCTGAGCATGAAATGGTGGTACACACAGAGGCTTCCCATTCCCCGGAGAATAACTTCTCATCCTGGTTAGCTTTGCAAACAGTTCCAGAGGCAAGAGAAGTAATTAATCCGAGAAGAGGATTTGCAGCTACTCGTGAGCTTGGGAGGAAAAGGCAAAAGGCCTAAAGCTGCTAAAGTAACTTCAAGGTTGGTTATTGAAGAATCGGGCGAAGTTTGTTGAATTATTAGTTCCACTAAGGGGAAGCAAAAGGGAGAGCTAACGGGCAAAGACATATCTGTAACCAAAGTACCACTAGGGCAAATCACCACAAAAGGATTGAAGCAGGATACTCAAACGTTGATAGACGCTTTATTCCTCAAGCTTGACAAGGAGAAGGCAGAAAAAGCCAAACTTCAAATGCAGATCTCCCAGTTGTGTGAGATTATCACTAAGGTTGCCAAACCTTCCTCTCAGCCAATGTTAGTACAAGAGCAGGTGAGCAACCATTTGATTGAAGAGGTTGAGGATGCAGGTAATCAGGTCAAAGCTATTAATGAATGGAAAAGCCAAATCATCCACCAAGCGTCAGAGCAGTTCAAGGAAGTACCAACTAGCTTGGAGAGCATGCACAAGGCCTTATCTCAGTTGAAAGAACTAATGACAGGTATAGAAGATGAGAATATAGTTGTTGAGAGCCACTTGGATATCTTGGCCAAGATAAATGCATTGCCGGAGAATGTATTAATTGCAGAGTAGCTTGTACCTAACGGATTGATAGAAAAGGGTAAGCAGTTGGAGATAGTAGTGTCTTTCCGCATGGAAATCCTCAAGCTTATGTTGAACAAAATGTAGTTGCTGGAAGACAAGGTGAAAGAAGTGCCAGAGAACATAATTGCTTTTACTACAGAGAGGGAAGTTGATGGTATTCGTTACTATACGAGATACATTCCAAACAAGTTGTCTGCTTCTCTTGAGGAATTTCTTCTAGTTGTCCAGAAGAAGATTGACGAAGCCGTCATGCCTTTCACGTTGGATTCAATTGGCAAACTAGTGAGACTTCATGCAGATATCAAAGGATTTGGGCCTAGTTTGGAGAAAGTGAAGGCAAGCATTGTTACTTTATCCAGGGGATTGTTGCGGTTCAAGACTGAGAAAGAAGTTGTTGCTAAAGCAGATGGGAAGACACTGAATCACATGTTTGACAAGTACATTCAATATCAGAACAAAGAGAAAGCGTGAAGTGTAAAGAATGGCATATTTTCTTTCTTCTCCTCTTTCTTCTCTTCTTTCTTATTTTCTCGGACAAAATTGTAAAACTAAAGTAATTGGTTAAAAGCCATTACTTTAAGTTATTTGAAAAGGTCCTTTAATTGAGAATAGGTGGTAGACATGCACAACTTTGATCTAGTCTTCAGATGCATGTCACGTAGAGAGGAATTCTAGGGGAAAGATTGTCAATTGTTTCTTTTATAGCTTCCACATGTGTGAGTTCAGTTATAGTTTCCTATTTGTAATTGCCCCTCTATACACTATAAATGGAGGAAGAGCCTACGGGGTTAAATAATCACAATTTTGCTAGATCATTCTTGAGTTTTCAGACTTTGTGCTGTAACCCTTGATGTTATTTCTGTGAAAGTTGGGAATTGAATAAAGGTGGATTTCCGGAGAACTTTGTGTCTACGGTGCTTTGCTTGTCACTTCTATTTGAATTTTTAGATAAACTGTGTTATCTAAGATCTAGGTTAGAAGCTATTCCTTTCCTTTACTTCTGAATATTGTGAGATCTATCTGTTTATTTAATTTGTGTGGATGAGACCAACTCTGAAAACTATTGGTTGAATCACATATCTTCCTTTCTTCTTTCCCAAATTCTATTATTTCCCTCTTGCAAATATTTCATAACAGTTGCTTACTTGCTGCAAAATTGTCCCAGTTGTGGTTCACGAATTGTGGTAATTAAAGCAAAACCCCACAAATAGTTATTAGGATTCACAACCACTAAATTGATAAATATCTTACACAGAGCCTCACCGGTAAATGAGGGAGATTTATCTCTTGACTGTCTAGGTTTTTAGCTATGCATAAAATCTAGCCAACACATTGTAATATGCTTACTAATGTTTAGGTTAGTGACATTATTATGTTAAATAATTGAGTAAAAAAATAATATACAAAGCATAATAATGTAATGTGAGTTCTAAGTAGCAATACGTTTTGGATACAAGTATGGGTAAGGAGTATCTCGATACACGGATACGGTTAAAAATAATTTGGCCCAAATACGACATTGGATACGACCGTACAAAAAAATCTAAAAATTAAAATATATATATAAATTTCAACCTACTAAATGGAATTAAGCTATTAATCACATACCATGCATATGAAAGACAAAATATTAAAATAACTTATAAGTTATAAGCTAAATAACCACAAAAGACAACTCATATTTGTTAAAAGCTTTAAAACTAAATAAAACACAATGTCATGATATATTAAATTCCATTTATTACACCAATGATCAAAGTTCAAACTATCTTTCAATATTCATCATATTCCTCTTCATCAAGAGCATCAACATCATCATCATCATCATTATGTGGTTCATTAGAGCAACATGGACTCAAACCACTCCCACTAGAGCCACTACCAGTAACACCCTCTTGTGCATGTGGTCTCGCGGCGCTAAAGAAGTCTCCAATCCCTCGTCATCTAATGATAGGTGGGAAATGGAAGCATCCAAGTCAACTATTTTTGGATCAATATCCCAATGTTTTGTTGACCCTTGTACTTCGGTTGCTTGTGGGATAAAAGGCGCAAGTTGGAATGTATGTATACCAATATTTGTCTTTTTAGCCCCAAACTTGTTGCGCTTTTGTGAGTGGATGAAGGTATATGTACTCAATTGCGCTCGAGAGGAAGATCAACCTATTGTGGCAAAGTCAATGCAAAATCAAACACTCAAACTCAAAGTTTAAAAAACTAAAAGTTGTAACAAAAAGAAAAGAGAATTAAAAAAATAAAAACTTACTTGAGCAAGACCTTGATTGCAAGAGGTTGTAAGTACACAGATACGTGACCATAGAGGTACCACCACATGAGCATCCTCCTTATATTTTCTCCGAAGAGCGAGAAGGATATGATCTGTCTCTCGCTATGAAATTGGCAAACTCTATCATAACCATGTCCTCGGCCTCAAGATCAGGGAAGAGCCTAGACAATGCCAATATATATCCCTCACTAACTTTCACATCCCTGTATGGTGCCATCCTCCCCGACAAAAAAAGGATATATGTGTTGTAGAGACTAGGATTCAATGCAAAGGCAAGTAGATGTAGCGGGGTGGTCATTTTGTACCACCGCTAAATAAGGATTGATTGTACTTCTTTGAAAAATTTCTCCTCGAAATCTTATTCTTTTGCATTTACGGACCTTATCTTCTCAATCATTGAGTTGATACCATCATATATCTCTCCAAGACATGGCTAATCCATGTCAATAAAGCGGATCATGTTCATAATGGGCTCAGTAAAACTCAACAAATATTCTACTCGATCCCACCTAGTGTCATCTAAGATCATCGCCTTCACTTTTTCGGCTCGTGCAATGTTTGATTATCTCCATACAACTCATAGATTGGAAAACACCATCCTACTTATGTAACTCTCGCACCTTCACAAATCGTCTCAAGACGATCATGTCTGATGCGAATCGAGTCTCACCAACCTCATAAGAAATGAGAATAAAAAAAAATTAAAAATGAAAACTTTTGAATACTATATTTTAAAAATAAAAAAAACCTACATTATAATTTATTAAAAAAAACTTAAAAGAAAGATAACTTCCCTTCCTTTCAAGAGCTCCAAATGCGAGAAGGATCTAAAGATGCCTTCATTTGGTGATGGTTAGTCACAACATTTAGATCTCTTCACCCTCTGCGCATACACTTGTTGAACCCACACCTTGCCTCAACTAACATCCTGCAAGCTTTGCGATTCTTGGTGTTGTCCATTATGACTTGGACAAAATTTTGAGGTCCCCTTGCCTCAATGGCTTCGAAAAGGATGTTAGCAATGAATTGGGCATCTTTTACTTCCCCCTCACAATCAATCGCTTTAAAAACGCGTTGCCCCTTTAGGGCATACTTCAACCACATTGATAAAAAGGCGGTTTCTCGCATCTTTCCATCCATCGAAACAATGAACACGCCTTTTGGCCCACGAGTCTTTAATTGGCTGCGATGAGGTTTCCACATTTTCTTTGTTTTTACGATAGGGTGGTGCACATCTTTCATCACCTGGCCCCTTGTATCCTTTGGGGCCTCGTTGATTACTTTCACCATCTTCGCAATATGGCGACCTCACGACATTGAATGATAATCCATTCACATACACACATCTTCGCAATGTGCTCGTCGTGATATCCCTATTTTTCATTTTTAAAGTCATTTTCCAATGGTCCTTTTGTCCTACTCTTTCGTGAGAGAGCTGAATTATCATCACGCATGGAGGTAGTCATCACAAATAGATGTGGCATGGTCACTGATTGGGGAGCTAGTCTTGGATGGGGTAATAAGAGGCCTCGTTGATCGAGATAAACTTCCTTTTTGACAATGGATGACCTGTTTTCAAAGCCAATGTTGCATTTGCATCTTCTTGTTCTTTGATATATCCCAAAACCTTTGTTGTTGGCACCCCTACATTATTTTTCCCGTTGCACATTCTTGTATCATAACCCGGTATTACACACAAGTGGCCTTTCACCCTACTATATGAGCCTTTGAATACTATTGTTTCACACTTATTGCATCTAAAAACAAAACACCCACCACCTAGAAATTGCTCTAGTATTGTGACATGCCTCCATAATGGTGAATTTGGGTCAAATTCTTTTATCAGAGATTGCCCAGAAGAGGTGGAACTTGTTGCCATTGTACTTCTACCTACAAGTTTAAAAACCAATAGTATAAGCAAATAAAACAATGGTTAAAATAAAAACTTAAACCATATGCCAGACATAAGCATGTATTAAAAATTTAAAATGAAAAAAGGTTTAAAATTTCAAAATAGAAATAATAAAACATAAAAAGAAGCATGAAGTGTGTGAAAGATTAAAAATAAAACAAAAATGAAAACATATATCTTTTGATTAAATTTTAGTAGGCACCCTAAAAGATATGGTTTAATAGCTCAAGTAGCACCCCTAAGCCTATATCTTTTGATTAAAGTTTCTCTTAAAAGAATTTTTTTTTGGCGGTGGGAGGAGGGGGTAGGGTGGGGCGGAGGCGAGGGTTGGGGCACGGGATTACTTAAAAGAATGAACTTTTTGGGTAAGGGGGAATATATTTCCCAAAATGGTCATTTTTTTGTACAAAACAGTGATATTTAATTTTTCAAAAAGGGGGGAATAAGTGGAAAATTATTTTACAAGAGATATATTGTTTTGTTGTCAAGAAATTATAAAGCAATCACTATCATTTGTAATTGGATGCATTCTCAATGAAGCCAACATCCAAGAGATTTTACATTGAGGGGGCAAAATCAAAATAGGTTAACCTCCAATGTAGCAACAAATCGGAAGATGTTGAACAAAGGATGAAGGCCAACTGCAAGCTCGGAATGCGAGGTTCTTTCCCATGTGCATAGTAAGGGGGAATGTTAGGAATAATTAGTGTGTACCTTGTAATGTGATTAGCTAATGTTTAGGTTAGTAAAATTATTGTGTTGAATAGTTAATGTGTGAGAAGATAATGTATGGAGCATAATAATGTTATGTGAGTTGTGAAAACAACTGCATAGGAATTCAAGAGAGTAATTCTAGAGTAGGTTGAGAGAATAAAAGGTGTGAGAGATTTTAGGGAAGTTTGTAGAGGAGAGAATCTAGATTGTTAGAACAATCATCCTAGATTAGTGAGAGTGGTTTTAGGAGTTAGTAGGCCTCTTATTCTATAGGAAAAGCATGGCCTATATATTTTTATATCTTCTTGTTGATCAACGTTGAATTGAAATTTATTTTTCAGCGTAAGCTCTCTCCAAGTGTGGATAATTCCCACAGCAAAATTGGGGTACCTACTCCTTTATCCACTCAGTTAACCACAACAAATTGGGAGCGAAAAAGGCAAAGTATTCTGTCTTCATGCATTCCAACTTGCACCTTCTAACACACAAGTAGAATGGGTACAAGCAAGTGGAAACAAAGTGTTGTGATGTAGACCCAGAGACTCCGAATTTAGAAGCACCCATAGGCCACCTTTCATTGGTAGACCTGAAGCTAGAGACTACTTCGCATTATCAAGCTAGTAGATGTGGCACGATCGCTCTTTGTGGTTCTAATGAACCACATAATGTTTCTACTTTTAATGAAGCGCGTGATGGTTCTACTCCTAATGAACCACATGATGGTTTTACTCCTAATGAACCACATGATGGTTCTAATGATGCTCTCACTAAATACACTAGAAAGCATTATGATTATGAATATAATGAATATGCTGATTTGTCTTGATTTTTGTGTATACATTGTAACATTTGCACAATGTACTTGTTCTAAGTTTGACCAATGAATATCATGACATGTGGTTATTTAGCTTTTTTGTTTACTTTATGCATATTATATAGTTAATTTTGCTTATTTAGCTATATTTTTAATATTTTATATATTTTTGGAAGGCTGCACCCAAGCTTTGAAAATAATGACATATTGGCATACCAGGTCCACATACCCGTACACAAATCGGCTATGGGAAACATTTTTGATCTGTAATGTAGACACAAATGATCTGAATACCATTCATTTAACCTAAGAAATTTTTAAAAATAAACTATTTGATAGATCCAAACAAACCCAAAACTCGAGAAGAAGAAAGAATAGTAATAATTAACCAACATGATCCGGTATGACGTTGATGAAAACTGATTGTTTAAGACAACTTGCGAAGAATGCGGTTATTTTTATGCATGAGTGTCCGTTAAATGTTGCAAATAAAATTATGTAAGTAGCGTCGTCCTGAAGATCATGGCAGTGACCCTTCATGGAAAAACCAAATAATATCTACAAGCATGTTGGAGGTTGATATGTCACAAGATGCAATGGCTGTCACCCCATGGGCATATAACATGATGGACAGTTGTAGCTATATCAATGTTCCCAAGAGTTTTATTCCGAAGAGCATAAATTTCTTCAATTAGAGGAAGGATGATTTACAAAGGGAACAGTGGAGACATGTAATGTCCCTTATAGGACAGATCTATAAAACTCTGGATTTTCCTTGAAAACCCTTATGACAAAAAATACAGCAATCTGAAATTTTCCTTTATTCAACAAATACTGACAAAGTAAAAATACCTAGAAGGCTCAAAGCATTTAGAAATCCTCTAGGAATATAAATATGGAAGAAAATAATTTTTCCAACAAAAGGCTGAATTTATTTTATTTATTCATGAACTGAAAATGGAAGTTTATTACAGCTGACCAGTTGTAGCAAAACATGGAGGATGGACGGCTGGAAAATGATGCCCTAGGTCCAATTTAGGGCTTATGCAAGCCCTAATACCAAAAACACCGCTGGAAATAGCTGCAACAACCCTCTATGGGGGTCGTCCAGCCCTAGAAGAGGGTCGTCCAACCCTAGGGTGGCTCCAAAATGTGATTCAATGCCACCAAATCCAAATCCCAACTGAATATTTGATGCCCTAACTGTAAATTTTCTGAAATCTTCCCTGTAATGTGATGCCCTAGCTGTAAAACTCAGAAATCTGCCCTGAAACTACCCTGGCTGAACTGAAAATATATATCCTTCGCCTTGAAGCACCAATATAATTCCTGAATGGAATTACTCCTGAAGATATGGGGGTTTTCGTCCTCAAATCTGAAACAATAGAGGACTCTTGTTGATTACATAGGAGGGTTTTCGTCCTCAAATGTAGAAGTCTAAGCGTTAGCTCAAAACTCTTCATAAAATGTGGTTGATAGTTGATCAAATGAGCTCCCCTCTCCTCCTTTTATACTTTTTCCCTTATTTTCCCAAAGTGGGGCGTTCCATGTGGTAGGTGCACTTTAATTAATTAAAGTGACTTTTTAATTTCTATTTAAGCGTTGAGTTCACTTAAAATAGAAAGCACCCTTTTACTTAAGTAATAATGACTTAAATTGCCGTTATACATTACTTTTGGCCAACTTAGTCATAATACCACCTTGTTCCCTTTTTCCACCCCTTTTAGCCCACAGGAACAACTGGATGGGCTAAGGGTCTTCAATAAGCACTAAACCTAAGAAGGGGACATTACGAGATAATATTACAAACAGACCTTCCGGTACCCCAAAAACATTTATGCAAACTATATCATTTTTAACAAATGTGGTCGAACACGTAAAAAATGTTGTACAACTAACGAAAATGTGGACATAATATGCCTCTTGATAAGGATGGAACCCAAAAGTTACCAAAGGTATGTTGGGAGTTGCATCAACAAATGTTATCATTGACAGAGGATCTACTTTGTGTAAAGAATTCAAACTAAGAATGGCAAACCAGAGAAGAATAACACTTACAGAATTTTAAAACTCAAAAAATTCAAATAATGATTTAATTCCATTCAGGGCTATAACAGACAAATTGAACAAAGTATTGATTGGTACATATAACCTAAGCCACAAGGTTCGGCGGATTTTTTGCTCAAAGTTCGGAATTTGCCGAACCTGTTATTGGCATAAAAAATTCGGTCAAATTCATGTTGTTCGCCTCAGGAATAATGTAAAAAAAAATATGCCTGTTTCTGCGAAATACGTCTAAAATATGTGCGTGAATGGAGTCTTCAAATGGGACGTGTCTGTGGGCATTGACGTGGCTGTGGGAGTCAGCATGGACGTGGCTGTGGGAGTCGGCATGGACATAGGCGTGGGTGTGGCTAGGGCTGCTGCACCATTGGGGAGGGAGAAACATAGTTGCCAATGCGTGAAGGTCTGCTTTCAGTCGCCGCCATATCGAGAGGGTTTCCAATTTGCAAATTGTTGTGAAGTCGAGGGCCTTTGATTGGCCTTTCTACACTTGCTCATGTGCCCTAATAAATTTTCAAATGTAAGTTAATAACTTTAAAAGTTTTTATTTATTTTTTTACTCTATATATTTTTAAAATTTTCATTTTTTAAAATTGGTTTATAGATTTTAACAAACTAAAAATATATATTAAAAACGTCTTATAATGTTTGACATTTGTGTTTATTAATTTATTACTTCTAAATGTTACGTTTGTAACTTAAAACATCTTTAAGTTTTAAAAATTTGAAAATTGTATAATTAACTTTTATATTATATTAATTTTTAAAAGTTAATTTAATTTTTCTAATAACTTTTTAATAATTTGATTTTTATCAATTTAATTATATGTAGAACTTAGTATTACATGTTTAACATTGTGGTTGACATAATTTTATGTTTTTCTATTATTCGAACTTAATGGCGATTTTTTTTCGAACTTTATCCATTGGGCGAACATGAACCGAATTTTAACCTCATCAAACTCAAACTCAAACTCGAACCTTGTGACTTAGCATATAACGGTAGAATGCCACCAACACATGTGCAACTAGAACGGTAAGTAATAACAAAATATAACAGAAGATAAACTACAATACAAAAGCTATTCTAAGCTATTGCATATATCTTGATGACGAAAATTATGAGATGTTTACATATAAATAAGTCTCACATGTCATCTTCAAGATCAACATAGTGTTGAAACCCCTTGAAGATACCCTTTCATAACAAGTCTTCAATGACTCTTAAATAAATTGTCAAAGATTGCTTTCACCAAGTCTTAACTTCCATTATCTCAACAACAACCCGTCTAAGCGAAAGTAGCCTTAGCAGCCTAGCTAGCAAGCAGATTTTTTATGGTAGACATTGTTGTGATCAATACGGATGACCCTTTGGACAATTATGATGTTATCTTGAGACGAGATATGTCTAAGAACGGAAATGGCTTTGCATGATTAGGGATGAGATAGAATTATACTAAGGATGGTAAGTACCATATTACCATTGATCTTCATAATCAAGTTGCACGAAAAGAAGATGCTAGTTGAAATTAAAAAATTAAGGAAAACAATTATGAACACTACAAGGAAGGTGTGTTACTGATTGGGACGAATGGTCAACAATTGGAATCTCATCAAACAAGAGATTACTCGATTGGGAATTCATCAAGTTTTTGTGTCCTCTTTTGATGTGAAAACTGAACTAGGTCAGAAAATGGAGAGCAAAGAGAAAGTGGAATAACAAGTATAAACAAGTGGGTTCGTAATTTCGCTCCATATTTCTCTAGATATACAATTAATGTATATCAAATTGAGGTCCACTAGTTGTGACAAAGTGCATCGCCACACTAATGACCTATGCAGGAGCATCCCTGGATCTTAGATCTACCTTACACCCGATGATTCATCGGACGTCTTTCAAAAGAGTTGAACATCGTGGGTGAATATTTCAATAGCAAGAAGCAAGAATTCGACCTTTGTAAAACTTGATCCGGGCGTCGCACATGACCATTCCGAGCTTTCACAATTCATTGGTGAGTTGGGCAAATTGAGAGGCGTTGCACAAGCTTAGCACATATTGGACCTTCACAAGCCAGAAAGAGCTTTATAGGTATTTGAAGCTTCACAAGCTTGAAATGAGCTTCGCAATCTAGGGAGTCTTCACACGACCAAGGTTGCCTCTTGTGAAAAAGACCATGACTAGATCGAAGCCCACTTTCGCTTAAAGAAGTCTATTTTGCCACCTTGCGAAGTTCAAGGTTTTTGTTTACGTTGTATTGGTCCCCAAGTAGATTTATTCAGACATGTATTCCGCATCAAGTGCAAAGATGGAAGTATGCACCGAAACTTCTTGCATGTGTTCCTTCACGAGAGAAGATGATCAACGGCTAAATCGTCAAAAACACATTGGCCTTGTAATAAAAATTTCAATAAAGGCAAGAATCAATCACCACAAGATCCACAACAAGTGAATGAGTGCTTCGAACTTGGTGTCACCCTGATTTCATCCGAAATTTCACATTACCCTATCCGAAAATTTTCGTACTTTTAAAATAATGGGTCGTTTTGTGTTTTTATTTCCGAAAGTTCTTGTATTGCGTCAAGATATTCCCAAAGAGCCATATTAGTCTTTTTCACAAATACCCGGATGCCCAAAATTGTTATATTTGTCATCGGGATTTTCTCTGAGGAAATTTGTATTTAATTATTTTGAGCCCCGTTTGAGGCTATCTGCGCACTCCGTTTAACTCTCATTACGATCGAACATATCATTATTACCTTGTACAAGAAGGATTTTAACTAGGAATAAGTTTTGGGCTTTATTTGTAACTTTTGGCAATTTTTCGTGTTTTTGTGTTGTCCCGTTTCGTTTTCTGTGAAATTTCTCTAGAACAATTCCTTTGCCGGGTAAGCCCGATTTTTGGCCTAGAGCAGCTGGAAAACATATACGCACATTATGCCCGGAGGAAGTCACCATCGGAGGTCTGGATCACTGGGAAAAAGCGAAGTCGTGCACGGAAAAGCCCCTGCGGGGATGGGCGCATTTTTGGAAAACAAAGGATTTAAGCTGCAATGGGAAAAATAGAAGCCGTAGGCAGGGTGGGAATTTTGTACCTGCCTGGCAGGGTACTTTTTCCCGTGTTATAAAATTCACTTAAGCTGCAGTGGGAAAAATAGAAGCAGCAGGCAGGTGGGATTTTATTGCCTGCCTTGCAGGGTACTTTTTCCCGTGATATAAAGTTCACTTAAGCTGCAGTGGGAAAGTTAGAGGCTGCAGGCAGGCGGGAATTTATTGCCTGCCTTACAGGGTAATTTTTCCCATGATATAAAATTCACTTAAGCTGCAGTGGGAAAGTTAGAGGCTGCAGGCAGGCGGGAATTTATTGCCTGCCTTGCAGGGTAAAAATTCCCATGGTGAAATAAAAGAAAAGTGACTTAAGTGAAATCACGGGATTTTATTGCCTGCCTTGCAGGGTAAATAATCCCATTGTCAAAGTCAAATCACTTAAGTGGATCATGGGATTTCCGGGGCTGCCTTGCAGGGTAAAGAATCCCATTGTGAAAAATTCTTAAAAATAGAATTCTATTATGCAAAAAAGTGCGACCCACCTTGGGTGAATAATAATGCATTAAATAAATATTTGTTAATATTTATTCACCCAATTTTGGCACCCAGGCTTGTGGAAAAGTCAACAAAGGGAAGTGGACAAAAGGAATTTAAAAATAGAATTCCAAAATTAAATAAATTTAATTTATTTAATGCAGCCCCTTTTGAGAAGGAATTAATACTTTTTAAAGTATTAAATGATTATATTAATTCCTATTTTCAGTGGCTATGGTCAAAGCACACTGTGAAGCTTAAGTGAAGTGAAGTGTGGATGATTAAATTGAATTAATTTAATTTATTGGATGGTTGTCCTTAAACATGTTATATTTAAAAGAGAAGAGCATAATTTTTAATTAATTAATTGCCTTTAATTGTTAGGGCAATTATTAATTATAGAATTGTGAGGGTTATATAAGCATGGGCAGCCATATGGGTGAATTATTTAATTCACAGGTAAAGAATTGCAACCAAGAAGAAAAGTGCGCCCCCATTTGAAGAAGGATTTTGCTCAGGAAAGGTGGAAACAAGGCTAAAAGCTTCCAAATTTGGCGCATGCTTTGAAAGAGGTTGATCTTTATGCTCGCATAATTGTTTGCACGGGTGTTACAGGAGCTCAAGAATTCATTACAGGTGTTTTACAAAGGAAAAGGAGTTTTATCAATGTCCAATACATTGCATATATCCTCCGAATCTGAAGAATTGTCCAGATCTGCACCAGTATTGAAAAATTCCAGTCAAATAAGAAGAAAAAAACATATTCAGACAAAGATAGACAAAGCTATGGCGAAGAAAGATGAAAAAGAAAGCACAACGGAGTCATGCATCACTTCTAAATTTGCAGATATTGGAAACACGGATCTAGGCTCGGAACCTCTTGCTAAATTGATAGACAGATCCAGAGCAGGAAAGACTTCACTCATGCGTGCAGGAGAAACTTCACTCGTGCGTGCAGATTAAAAGCAGAGGAATTATTCGAGCTGCAGCTTTTACATCCACAGCCCAGTTGCCAGAGTTTGTTATGCAGGTGCAGATCCATATCCAGATGCAGATGCTAATTCAAATCCATATCCAGATACGAGATGCTGATGCAAATCCATATGCAGATCCAAATCCAAATCCAGATCTCATAGTTGCAAAAGCTTCTGGCACAAAGGCTTCATCCTCTTGTTTTGAATGCAGCCCATGAAGAAGACAGTGCGTGGAAAATTCCTTCCAAGATCTTGTGCGTGTGCTCTCATCTTCCAGTTGAAGCCTTCATTGAATTTTCATTCACCCTGAGTGCTTTCCAGAATTTTTAATTGCTCATATGCAATTAACAATAAGGATGATGAGTTATCTACGGCCAACCTTGCACTAATGCATGTACAACAGAAGAACTACAAAAGCTTCAAGGATAAAAGAGAAGACAATGTGAAGGCAAAATTCCAGCTTGCTTCCAGATCCAACTAATTCCAGCTTGTTTCCAGATCCAGTTTGAATCAGCTGCATGCAGACATGAAAAAAGACAAAGTTAGCTTTCCTCTTCCTTCTTCTTTCCTCCGACAAAGTCAGCTTTCCTCTTCCTTCTTCTTTCCTTCAACAAAGTAATTGAGTGATCAATTAAATTATACAACTTAAGTGATTGGTTTAAAAGCCATTACTTGAATAAGTCAACTACTTGGAGATAGGTGGCACATGTAAAATAGAAAGTTCTATTTTCAGTTGCAAATCATACATGTCATGCAAAGAGGAATTCCAGGAGGGAGATTGTCAGTTGTTTCTTCTCCGACTTCCACATGTGCCAGTTCAACTAAAGCTTCCAACTTGTAATTGCCCCTCTACATTCTATAAGTAGAGGAAGAACCTTCGGGTTAACGATAACGGATCAGAATTTGTAAGCAGCAATCCTGAGTTCTAGACTTTGTGCTAAATTCCTGATAGCAACTTGGAGCAAAGGAATACAAAGGAGCAGGTTTCCGGAGAACTTTGTGTCACGGTGTACTGTGTTTCTTGCTTTGAATCTTAGATCTCTTGATAAACTTTGTGTTATTTTAGATCTAGATCTAGAGCTGCCTTTGTTTTATAATTCTGTGTGTTCATATCTATTAAGTTTCTTCTATGTGCATGTAATTAGCTCTGCTATCTACTAATTGGGATGCACATCTTCCCCATTTCTTCTCTGTATTTCCTTTACTTCTTTCTTCTATAACTTTCCTTTCTTAAACAGTTGCTTACTTGCTACAGAACTTCTTAGTTATGGTTCATGAACTAAGTGGTTAAAGTAAAACCCCTGATAGATAATAACACATTTTTATTGACAAATCTGACACGGGAGCCTCACCGGTTAAATGAGGGAGATTTATCTCATGACTGCCTAGGTTTGATGCTATGCAGAAAATCTAGCCAATAGAACCACTTATGCAAGTGCAACATGTATAACTCGTATTGAGATGGCCACAAGCAACTCCTTACCGAAATAAAATTCTTCGCAATGCCTCTTGGCCAATATAAGGTGGGGAAACTTCTAGAAGAGTCTTCCAGCGGTGTTTTGTGAGTTCTAGTAGTATAAGGGTGTTTAGGTAGCTAGTTGGGAAAACTATGGTTATTACATCATGGTTTGAGTGGAGAGTATAGTCTTCACAATAGATTACATATTATAGTATGCACATTGATTATTTCCTACACTCACGTAAATGGTTGAGAGATGTGAGGAAGAGAATGCGTCTTCAAACCTAGAAAATAGGATCAAGAAAATGTATAAATACCTCTCGAACAAATAAATAAATGTATTCCAGTGTTACCAAGTTGTTTCATTTCTTATTAGAGCGAGCAAATCCGAATGAAAGCCTTGTGAAAGAAAGAAGAGAATTATTGTGCATGGTCAATTTTAAAGCATCGTGAGAAGGTGCTGCATGGAGTGGTGTGATATAAGCTTGGGCTCACATGGAGATATTATTGGTAACACACGTTCAGCCAAAATAATGCAGCCATTGCTGAAAGCAGGATTTGCTTGCTCATTGTAATTGATTTTTGTATATTCATCCCAATCATCTGTGGGCATGCATGGTCTATTGTTTTGTTCCCATCAGTGTGTGGGTCTGTATGGTGCATCAAGATCAAGCCTGTGAAAGAGGGGCCTTTAGCAGAAGGAGAGGGTGCTAAAGGTCGGAGAAAAGAGGCTCTTTGCATATATAAGTCAATATAAAAGAAATGAGCATATATGCTGAAATCTTCCTTCAAGTTGTCTGGGCATTGGAGTAATTTGTTTCCCTCTACTGTTGTAGCCATATTTTATTTTGCAATAATATTACACCGATTAATAGAGGTATGGTGGTTTGGTTTTACACAGAGGAGCCTAAGACATCATAGAAAAGGTTGTCAAAGCACACGAATCCCTTCAGGTGTGAGTAGCGTCAGTGGCACATGGCGTGAACAACAGTGATGGCACCTTAACTATCAAATAAAACCACAGCCATACAAAGATAGGTGTAGCCATACAAGGAGAGGCGCAGGACTGTAGAAGTATGTGTAAAGAATGCTTGAGGGGGACATGGAGAAGCACAAGATAACAACAAAAGCCCACAAAGGCACAAAGCATTAATAATGCAGAAAAAGTGTGAATATCTGCTGGGTGCACCTGAGCAGCCTCAGAATAGGTGTTCAAACAGCAGGAAGGAAGAGGAATGTGAATGGCGTAAGGCATTGCAGCAAAAAGCAGAACAATGGTGCAGTACCCACCAAATGAATTGCCTATGCATGGCATAAGCATTTTTAGCATACAAACTTTTAATACATAAATATTTAGGTAATTTTAGGTTTTACAAAAATCTATTTTTAAGTTTTTGCTATAACCTTTAGTTCCACAGGGACACGTCCCCCTGAAAAATGTCATTTCTGGAGACAGGAACGTCCTTGAGACTTGAGACTCCAAGGATATTCCCTTCGCCGTACCACCACGGCCGCCACGAAACAAGGGAGGTTTGTGAGGCATCTCCTATTGGAGATGTTAGAGGGGCTTCTGACGTCCCGAGACTTCGAAGAGACTTTCTAGAGTCTCTCAACTGTACGAGAAATGGCCGGCCAAACCCTACATTAAACACTTGCGAAAAGTAATTTTGTTTTAAAAATCAGGTATTTTTATTGATGTCCGTGCCCCCAACCCTAAACCTGATAGTTTATGGGCATCACCCACACCCTACGCACACCAAAAAAGCCTATAAATAAAACCTCACTCCAAATCACTATCAAAGCTTGAAAGCATTGAGCAAGGCTGCAAGTGCAACAACTACATAGCAAGAGTGAGAGCAAGCAAGGCTGCAAGAGTGAGAGCATTAGCAAGAGAGAGAGCAACAACAAGAGGAAGAGCAAGTGCCAAGTCTTCATCAATCAACCATTCAAGTTTCAACACATTCATCAAGCCCTCAAGCCTTCAAGGTAAGCCATGGCCCTTCATCTTTTGGATTTGCATTTTTATTTTAAATTTTTAAATCATTAAATGTTCATTCCTAAATGGCTAAATCTGAAATCAATGATTATGTGATAGTTGTTGTATAGCTTCATCCACTCTATTAAGAGGAACATGCTTACATCTAGGAGGGCGGAGAAGCTTGTAGTTGTACATAGTGCCTTGCATCTCATTGACTGCAACACACTTATGTACAAGGAGAGTCCAACAGCCCAATGGGATGTAGAGCCAAAGGAGTCATAACAAGCTAATGATGATGCACCATACACGGGGTTGGTTGGTATTGGTTTCAAGGAGCTTGACCTCGAGGAGTACAATAGTTTGAGTGACAAGGATTTTGGCGCAGACTTTGGGGATGATTAGAGGCATTGGGCCATTGGCCAATTGTATTTGAATTTTGAATGTAATCATCATTTTGAATATAAATATTAATATATTGATATTTGGCATTTTCATTGTTCATTGCAATGTGTTCCGTAATTCAAAGTTTCATTTGTTATTCCTTATGTATATTTTTATGACTAATTTTTCAACTATTAGATATATTTGCAAAGGCATCCCCTGTTGTCCCCAAACCTAGGCCCTTGGTCCCCGTCCCCGCCGTCCCCTTGTCCCCCATTCTAAGACTACGTGGAACTATGTAATAAAAAACTAAAAACAAATCCTTGTAATAGCCTAGAACAGAATTAATTTAGTTTGTGTAATGTCAATAAATAGAATAGTGAGAAGGAATTTGTTTACTGATCCAAAGAGTAAATGCGTTCATGTGAGTTAAGTTCACTAGATGTGATCGTTTAGGGAGGATCAGTTCCTACTGAAAAGAATTTGTGTAGTGAGGCCACTCCCACTACTAGTATATACATGACAAATAGTTGGGTTTGTCCCTCTTCATGCATAGTTGTTTTTTTGGTTGTGAACAATCGTGAGTGTCTTTGTTCGCACGGGTGTGTTTCCATGAGCTTATGTGTGTGTCCTAGTTCATATATTTTTCTTGATGGAGTGATGAGTGTGTCCCCATCCATCAACAATTTGTGATTACCTTGGACTGCGGGTATATTCTAGTCCCCATGAAAGTGTTTTACTCTCCCAATTATAAGGAAAGGGGTATGTTAGGGTGCATAGGACTGCATATAAACTAAGGCCAAGCCACAAAGTTGTGTGGTGAATGTTTCTTACAAGCTTCACAGAGCCAATTTGAGAGTGTAATGTACGTAATGTCTCCAAGTTATCTTGAGGAATGAAGGAATCATGTGTTGTCATTGTAAGCTGTGTATTTCGATTTAGCTATGAGTTGTGGGTCGTTCATTTGACCCACACCCTCCTCACCATCACAGATTCAAACCCCAATGGGCATAGAGACATCGATATTTATACAGCATAGTAGCTTGGCCAGCCCATCAGGTGGGGGGACTCATATTGTTGTGTTTTAAGGAAACATCTAACAATATTTGACAACAAATGAGGCCACATGCAAGGCCCATGTGAATTTGAAAAAATAGTTACCCGTCAATTGCAGCATCTAAGTCAAAGGTGCTTCAAACCCAATGAAAAGCACTATTCCAAATCCATTGTGAAAACCAAAATGGTGTCATACCTTGGCATTTCCCTTAACTAATAGTAAGGGGGAACCTACAATTTTCCATTGAGTGATCCTACATCTTGGGAATTGTCTAAAGTGTTGAAGGATGAAGTTGAAGGCCACTAGCTTTGCACTCTTCTCATGTCACACGGTTGCTATATAGTTAAGATCGATGGATTTCCTAACAGCATACATAGCCTCAATGTTTTTATGAATTTGTAAGTTTCAATATTGAACTTAAATATTCTAAATATTACAAATTCTTGGAGATGCTTCCATTCTATATTACTACATGTACTAACACCTATTGAGTGCACATTATATTTTATTTTATTACATGCTCTAACATCTATTGAGTGTATGTTACCTTTTATTTTATTACACATACTAACTTTTGGAACTCAACACATTTGGCATGCAACTTGAACGCGTTGCGAGTTGTGACAGCAAATTAAATCATAAATGATTAAGTACCATGTTTAGTGACAATAATCTTGTACAAACCTGGTAACCATGAGATAAATGACCTCCATGTGGAAGATCAAGTGCCATGATTCGCTCGTGTGGCTTCAATAAAGCAGTGTAGGCTTGAAAATTAGCTGGCGAGCCTGACAGTGGTTGCACATTAACTGCAAAAGATAAAAGAAATAAACTCAAATACTTTTAACAAGTCCTTATAACATACAATATAATCACCATGTTGTGTTCCAGGTAAAGAAAAATACGGTGGTGAAAAAACAAGATAAATACAAGAAAAAATGGGGTACATATAATTAAAAATTCAAAAATATCAATTTTCACATAATTTGTGGAAATATTTGGCATGCCCCTAAGAAACCCCAATGTATGAAAAAGTAAGAATGTTCAGCATACAACATTCTAAACGTGGTCTTAGTAGTGACAACAGTTAGTTATTCATATTCTTAGCATATCCAGCTCCTGCTTCTGCTGATGGAAGATAAGAACAATTGAGAGTAAAATTCTAAAACAATTAGAAGACCCTGTTACTAAGGATGCTTAGTCTGTAAAATTTCAGGCAGAATCAGGACACTCAGAAGTTCTATATCTGATTAAAAACTGCTTTCAAGAGGTTTCTGTTGGATCTCCATAATTTGTTCTGAAGCTCCCAATTTCTCACATGCTGGGAGGCTGCTAGAAAATAATTCTCACTTAAGCTTTACACCTGTCAGTTACATTTGGTGACATAACTCCAAGGCTTTTAGTGCAAATATGCACTTATTACAGTCAATGAGATAACATTTTCTCGAGGAATTTTGTCAAGCATTTTGAGTGTATGAAGAAGATGCCAATATCAAAAAAATCTTCTTGAGGATGACAAACCTGGAGGTGAAAAACAGGCTGCTCTGTCTAAAAAGATTCAGTTTGCCATAACCAGTGTATGGTTCATTATCCCAGACATTCAAGAAATATGTGTGTGTGTGTGTGTTACAGATTTCTGTCCCCCGGGCATAGCACAATGTTGGATTGAATTAATAGAACTCCAGGATGTGTTAAGCTGCATTCTAGAGCTTTTTCTGTAAGTTTAGAAGTCTGAGGGACACCTGGTTAACATCATGTATTATTAAAAGAAGTAAAGATTATAATGCAGCCTCGTGTATTGCAAAGATTCAACAATTCCCAAACAACCTCTGTAATTTGGAACAGTGCCACTGATTTGCAGGATGCTTAAATTATGTACTATGATTCATATCCCAGACACTCAAGAAATGTGTGTGTGTGTGTGTTACAGATTTCTGTCCCCCAGGCATAGCACATTGTTGGATTGAATTCATACAACTCCAGGATGTGTTAAGCTGCATTCTAGAGCTTTTTCTGTAAGTTTAGAAGTCTAAGGGACACATGGTTAACCTCATGTATTATTAAAAGAAGAAAAGATTATAATACAACCTGATGTATTGCAAAGATTCAACAATTTGCAGGATGCTTAAATTATGTACAAATTCCCAAACCTCTGTAATTTGGAACAGTGCCACCGATTTGCAGGATGCTTAATCAAAGACTTGAAAGACTTGTAATTGGGAATTGTTGAATCAAAGACTTGTCAAAGAAAACGCAGCCAATAAGGAAATGCATGAAATCTCAGCCAGCCATTCAAATGGAGTATAGAAGAATCAAAAGCAGTTCAACAGCTCAAGAAAGATTGTTAGAATTTGTCATCCTTAGAAGTTAGAACCAACTATTGAAGGACCATTTACTCTTCAAACCAATGCATCGAATGAAAACTGGGGAGAAATCCTACTTGTTGAAAAGAATGCTAAGGAAGTTCTTTCCATGTATAATTCAGAACAATTCAAAGATCATGAATTAAATTATTGGTCAGGTGAAAAGGAGGTTCTTGCAATTGTAAAAGCTATAGAAAAACAGAGACATTTGTTATTACCAGAAAAAAATGTTATCAGATCGGATGGCAGGAGTTTCAATTGGCTGATGTCAAGACCTATGCCTACAAAGGTATTCAAAGGCTGATATGCTTGATGGCAGCATTTACTGTCACAGTATAATTTCACAATTCAAATTTTCCCCAAAAAGAATTATCGTTTGCCCGATGCTTTAACCAAAGAATTAACCTGGTGTCCCCAGATTTCACCCTGAAATCTGCGACTATCCATTTGAAAAAAATTCGTTCTTTTTTAAAATAACGGGTCTTTTCATGTTTTTATTGCCAGATGATGTTTGTGTTACGTTAGGATATTCCCAGTGAATCATATGAGCCGATTTTAACAAATACCCAGATGCTGAAACTCATTTTATCCCTCCGCAAAGTTGTCTTGGGAAATTTTTATTTAGTTATTTATTAAATAAATAAAGCCTCGTTAAAGTAAATTGTGCTCCGGTTGAACCATGTTGAAGTTTTGCATTCCAGTATTCACACATCTCAATAGGATTTTCACCAAGAATGAATTGAGCATTATGCGCAATTCTTTGGCAACGTTTTTCGTTTTTATTTTAGGGCAATGAGGCTTCATATGCAGATTTTTGTGACAAAAATCAAGTAGTCATGCTCTGGACTCCATCTTTATCTGAAATTATTGTAGGTATTCATTACAGGTGTTCATACAAGTGAAAGGGAGTTCAACTCAATGTCGGGTACATGAATATATCTTCCGAATCTGAAGAAAATTGCTAGATCTGCACAAATTGATCAAGTTGCAAAGAATTCCAGCAGGATTAAAAGAAAAAGTACACAGACAAAGATTGCTCCAGCCATGATGAAGCGTGATGAAAGAGAAGGATCAGCAGAATCCTGCATAGCTTCCAGCTTTGCTGATATGTCAATGACACGAACATAGGCCCAGAACCCATCTCCGAAATAATTGACAAATCCAGGGCCGAAAAGACATCTCTCATGCGGGCAATAAAAAGCAGTGGAATTATTCAAGCATCAGTGTTTCCAGTCATAGCTCAGTTGCCCGAATTTGTTATGGAGTGTGCAAGGTCATATCATCCTCTTTCCAGAACAATTCGAGATGCTGCGGGAAAGACAATAATCAAGCTAGATGCACAATTTATTAATTATTGTCTGAAGATTCCAACACAACGGTGGTGATTGCAATTAGCATGTTGGATGCTGGCAACAGATGGGAGAAACACAAAGCAGATTGCGTGGGCATAATGAATAGCAGATATATGAAGAAGCCCAAGTCTCCATCAAAGTTCCCGAGGACTCTTTCGCGATCCAATTTGGTGCAGAAGGTGGATGATATTACTAAATTGCTTTGCGGGTTAAGTGGAGAAGACAATACTCACAAATTCCGCTCATGGATGTATGCTTTCGTGAGGACCATTGAGATCAACAGAGCTGATTCAATAATCAATTGGGCGGAGATCATCAGTGACAACATCGGTGAGCAACTCCAGTGTGAGGCAGACGTACAACTTCAAAATGACTTCATACCCGTATATGCAGCAGCCTCGCAGGGTATAATTTCCAAGTTGGATAGACAGGCGTACTAGCGAAAGATCATATTTTGTACTACTTCCCATGATTGACAATTCCCGAATGCCACAAAGATTACAAGGCGGTCAACGATGGGTTCTTCGATGAATTCATCTGCAAATTAAATAGTGATTTGAAGACCAGTAGGGTAAGAAAAGAAGCTTGGGAAGTTGTATCCCGGCATGGTTTTATTTTCATCCGGTTTGCGGACTTTACGTATCTCGGGTTAACCGGCTTTTCGGGAGAACCAATGAAGTTGCCAAGGTATCCTAAAGCGACAAGTGGGTCATCATGGAGTGTGCGAGACAACTTGTGGAGATGCATGACGTACAATCAAAGCGGCACAAGTCTGCGGGTTTTTTTCGATCCTGACAATGGGTTATTACAATTGCCGAGCATCCACAAAGCTAGAGGAGTCGAAGCTGAAATGTTTTACGAGTATGAGCATGAGTTCTTCCCAAAGACGGCTGAACTTTGATCCATATGGAGTAGCGAGAGAAGACTATCTCCCGGGAATACTCACATGTACCTTCGTTGGGAGAATTCTGGATGAAGTGGCAAAAGCAGTATGAAGTTAGAAAGAAAGACTTCAACAGGTTATCGGCACAACAAGTGTCTAATTATGGTTTGGCACAGATACCTGCAAATCTCGCAGATGATGCGCACGTGATACTTGACTCATATCATCAGATGGGAGGATAGAGCTGCTCTTGAGAAACACATTGGTGGCTGCCAGACGATTGAGGAAAGATCTTCCCATGCATTCAGTTAACACTTGGCCCGGTTGTTCATAACAAAGGGGTATTATGCGGATGAAGCTTTGATGAATCGGATCACAGCAACTTTACTGCAGAGAGACTCTAGCAAAAGAAAGCACGAAGGTGAAAGTAGCAGAAGGCCAAAGATGCTTAAAGTTCACAAGAAGTCTCATGCGCGAGAGAAGGCAATATCTCAACTATCGTCGTTAGTTCCGGCTTCTCCAACATCAACTCATAAAGACTTGGCAACCCCGGAACCTACTAGAGAGATCTTGTTGTTCCTTCGTTGAATCCAACGTCATTTGTATTTTCTCCTCAACCACTCAGATCCTCACCTCTCCATGCGGAGAAGTTGAAAGCACAGATGGCGGAGTTTGAAAAAGCATTGTCTTTGGACAATTCAGAGGGTGGCAGTCACAACACGGTGGCAAATTCGGATAGAAGCAGAATCAAAGCATGAGATGGTGGTGCACTCAGTGACTTCTCATTCCCGAGAAGCAACTTTTCATCATGGTTGGCTTTGCAGACAATCCCAAAAGCCAGAGAGGAGATCAACCTGGAGGAACACGACTTTCAGCTGCTCCTGAGTTTGGGCGGAAGAGATAGAAGACCTAAAGTTGCCAAAATAACTTCTAGGTTGATTATTGAAGAATCAAGACAGAAGTTCGTTGAGTTATCAGTTCCAGCAGAAGGAAAGCACAAGGGAGAGCTCACACGGTGATATAGCAATGACCAAAGTGCCAATAGGTCAAACTACCACAAAAGGATTAAAGCAAGATACACAGACACTAATGAACGCTTTATTCTTTAAGCTTGACAAAGAGAAGGCTGAGAGAGCCAAGTTTCAAAAGCAGGTTTCCTAGCTATGTGAGATCATTGCTAAGGTTGCCAAACCTTCCTCTCAGCCCATTTTAGCACATGAGCAAGTGAGTAATCATCTGATGCAGGAGGTGGAAGATGCAGGGGACCAAGTCAAAGTTGTTGCTCAGTGGAAAGAGCAAATCATTCACCAAGTTTCAGAACAGTACGAAAGAATACCAGTTGAATTGGAGAATATGCACAGGGTAGTATCTCAGCTAAAGGAACTAATGACACAGATAGAAGATGAGAACATAGTTGTTGAAAGTCATCTAGATACTTTAGCTAAGATACACTCGTTGTCAGAGGATGTGTTAATTGTAGAGCAAATTGTACCCAGTGGATTGATGGAAAAGGGGAAGCAATTAGAAATTTCAGTTTCCTTCCGCATAGAGATCCTCAAGCTCATGCTGAAAAGGATGCAGTTGTTGGAAAGTAAGATGGGAGAAGTGTCGGAGAGCATCCCAGATGAATTACCTGCTACCCATGAGGAATTTATTCTAGTTGTGCGGAAAGAAATTGATGAAGCCACCATACCTTTCACGATGGATTCAATTGGCGAGACTCATAAAGCTTCAGCAGATGTTGAGGGATATGGGCCTGGTTTAGAGAAGGTAAAGGCTAATGTTGTTGCTTTGTCAGGAGGGTTCTTTGTAGTTCGAAACCGAGAGAGGTTGTTATTAAAACAGATGGGAAGGTGTTGAATTACATGCTTGACAAGTATATTCAATATCAAAACAAAAAGAAAGTGTAGGTGTTACAACCATGGATCTTTTTATTCTCTTCTTTTTCTCTTATTTTTGTATGTTCCCGGATGAAAATATAAAATTAAAGTTATTGGTTTAAAAACCATTACTTTAAGTTATTTGAAAAGATTTTTTAAGATAGGTGACAAGTGTGCACAATTTTGGCTTAAACTCCCGATACATGTCACTAAGAGAGGAATTCTAGGAAGATGATTGCCAAATGTTCCCTTTACTACTTCTTCATCTTCTAGTTCGGTTACGAGTTTCCCATTTGTAATTTCCCTTCTACGCACTATAAGTAAAGGAAGAACCTACGGGTTAAAGGATCGAAATTTGTAATCAGCATTCTTGTGTTCTAGACTTTGGTGAAACCCCGATAGCTTTCTGCAAGCGAAGGAATAGAGAAGAGGCAGATTTTCGGAGAACTTTGCGTCAACGGTGTATTCGTTTCTCATTCCTTTTTAGATCTATGCATAAACTTTGTGTTGTCTTAGATCTAGATCTGAAACTTTCCTTTGCTTTGAATTCTACATTTTAAGATCTATTTGTTTCGTTTGTGTGCATGTGATCAACTCTGTCAACTATTGGTTAGGTTGCACATTTCCTTTCCTTTCTTCTCGCATATAATTATTTCCCTTTCTTGCACATATTGCTTACAACTGCTTACTTGCTGCAAAATTGTCTAGCTATGGTTCATGAGCTACATAGTTAAAGTAATACCAACAAATAGATATTAGGAAATACAACTGACAAAATCTTACACAGAGCCTCACCGGTAAATGAGAGAGATTTATCTCTTAACTGCCTAGGTTTTCAGTTGTGCAAAAAATCTAGCCAACATAACCACTTTGTGAATACGATGCAAGGGCTAGTTCAAGTTCTGTTCAAAATTCATTAGACCGTGAAATTTGGAGATTTTTGCTAGAAGAACTTATAGAATTATTTGTTCTTAGTTGATATGCAAACATATGGCTAAATATGATTAAAACAATGATCGGAAAAACAGCATTTAAAGCCTACCACCCAAGTATAAGAGCAGACACTCTGAATTTCTATCTAATGGATACAATGGGACTATGAAGTCAACCAATCACTATTGAAGCACATGGACAAAAGTCAAAAGATTTGTCTATTAGAAGATTACATAATGAAGACTAGATAAAAACTGGTAAAAGTAGATTATTAAAGTTAATCCGATTAGGATTTGAAAATCAAATTTCTATTCCAAGAATCTGGTTTGAAGCTTATTCAGATTATAATGGTTTGCTGCTAGATCCAGAAATAGTAATCTTTCTAAAAGTATGTGGACAAGGTTCAGTGTAAATATCAGGCGTTCTTTAGAAAGTTGTGAGTTAGATCCAGCTGATTATCACCTACCCAGATTAGAATTCTATAGCTATGATACTCCAAACACATCAGCATCGCAATAATATCTAAAAAATAAAGATGCCAAAGTAAAGATACAGCCAGCAAAAACATTTGGATGGCATTAATTTGATAGCATCAAGAATTTTGAACTACATAGAAGACATGACATAACTCCCTAAGGATTCGAGAGCCACTTCCACCTCCCGAAGATGTTGATTACAGACCTGGTGATGGCCCACAAGAATAAAAATAAAAAGGAATCTTACCTTTTATGATGTAACACAAATAGGATACATGGACAATAGCTAATAAAAAGCTAAGACCCGTGATCCTATCGTAGATAAGATTGTTTAAAATACGATAAAAATAAATGAGTTGGAAAGTATGTCGACACTAACAACGAGAATGAATAATAAGCTGTTAAGACCAGTGCTTGCCTTATCCATAGATAGTAATAAGATTCGACTCTCCACTCACTTGCATTATATATAGACCATTCTCAGTTAAGTTGTGAACAAGATTTAGAATATTGGAGTGTTGAATGATATCGGTGATCAAGCTGTAATATTTCTTTCAAGTATAATAGCGAAGCCACGGGCTGTGGTCGTTTCCACTGTTTGTGAATATCAATCTCTCGGCAACCATAAGTCCAATTTGATATTCAAAAGCTATTAGATGTTTTCTGCACAAGAAACTTTACTCATTCGAATTTAAAAGCTATTAGATATTTCTGCATAAGAAACTCTGCTCATTTGGTATCAAAGCCTATCGTTCATAGTATCTTGTTTCAGCATTACACAACACAAGGCATAAAAGGCATAGTTACCAGGTTCGGAAATCCGATTAAATTCGGAAGGGCAAAAAAATCCGAAAATACGGAGTTCTCGAAAAAATCCGAAAAAATCCGGAAAAATCCAGTTCGGAATATATATACATATATTATTATAAATTTATATTGTTGTATACTTATATCATTATATATAGACAAATCATACAAAAAAGCATCCATCTACCATAATCATCATCATCATAATGATTCTTTCAAAAGATTGCAAGAAGTTGCTTGGTCCAAAAAGGTACAAAAATGGATTTTATGAAAATAAGAAAAATATTGCCATCAATGCGTAGAGCTCGAGAAAATATATACTTTTAGAGAAGACGACACCTAAAACGGAGCCACAGAATGAAAGTTATGGCACATGCAAGTTTTTGCTGCTACATCTTCCCGGACCCTTTCCAAAAATGGCAAATTTTTTTCCATTCTTGCGATTTTTTCACCAAAAAATAAAATATGCCAAAAAAGGAAAAAAAAATTTCCTGCAAAAACAAGGCCGAACCGAACCGGATTTATTCGGTTGCTTCAAAAATACGGTTCGAACCGGATTTCATACAGATCCGGCCGAACCTGGTAACTATGATAAAAGGTTTTGTGCTTTAGTTACAGTTGTCTTTCAGTGAGCAAGCAACTCTCAGCCTGATCAAAGACCACGATGGAGCATTGTCAACTTCTTAAGAAATATGGATCAATGAAGACATCCATGTCAGGTAATGTTTATACTCTCCATGACTTGTTGATTGAAAAGACTTCTCTTGTGAATGAAAAAGGAGAATTTGAGTTTCCTGAATTAACTCGAGATTTTTATAAGGAGACTAGATTTAGTGCTAAGATGTTAAATACGGTAACACAGTCTTACGTCATTATTAAAGTGTCAGGAAAGGGTATCTGTCCAGTATTCCTCCCTTTATTAAACAATCTGAAGCAAATAAATGGAGATAAGAAGGATATTTTCATATGTATATAGCGGAGATAAATATCATAGTTCATCCTCGTTACAACTATGATTTGAATACTGAATTTTGTTCTACACTATTAGATTTTCGAGCTACTGCTTGGGAACAAGCTAAGATAGCTCAATTTACTAGAAATGTACACCAGGATGCATTATGCACAAGCCAGCCCTGGGGTACACCAATCAAATTCAGCCAGGTTTTGGTCAGAAGAATAAAATCCAGGGACCACAGCTCCACCGAGGAACACTCAACATGTAGGGTTCCGTCAGTATTCTTGGGTTGATAAAAATAGTACAAGTATGACAAACAAAGACATGCCCTCCAGCAGCAAAAAAATGCTTTGCAATATGCATTTGAAAGATTTGGAACCACCAAAGAAGGCCGAATAGTTCCTAGGAAGAACCCGGTGGTAAGCCCCAAAATGGTGCAAACATTTTTCACAAGGAGTAGTACCAAACTACGCATAGGAAGGGGTGGAAAGAAACAAAAGGGAAGTGATGCTTGGCAGAAAAGTATTAAGGCTCAACCTTGGGAGAGCCTGCCAACTATTAAGGCTCAACCTTAGTGTGCATTTAAACCAAATACTCATGAGCTCAAAACAGCCCTACAAAGAGCCGGAGTTGCTCCGATCCTACAGATGTCATATTTCAATGTTAGGGACTTTGATTCCTACTTGGTAAGCAAGTTATCAAATTACAACAAGGAGAGAAATTGTTCCATGGTTCATTATAGGGATCAGCACGTGACTATCACCTATACCCGGCTGATTTCACAAGAGTATTCAAGGTACGTTCCCACAGGTTGAGTATGAGCATGGCCACCAATCCCCACCTACACGATGCATAAAGATTTGGCCGTACAACACCTCTATAGGATACACCTAAGAAAAGAAGAAATTCACCAAATGTGGGCAAAAGGACATAGAGGCATTAAAAAGGAATATTTGGCAAATGAGGAATGGCAGTGTGTACTCGATGTAATAAGGTGCCGACTCCTAGCTGCATCAAGAGCATAAGATATTCCAGGCTGGATGACGGAGTATATGTTGGGATTACATAGAGGTGAAATATACAACTGGGCTGAATTATTGTCTGTCAGGGTTCATGAGTCCTTTCCTTGTCCTATAAAGGGTTTTACATGACTTGGCATGCTATAGGATTGTTTTTGGATGCATTATTCACTCAAGATTCCATAGGGAAGGGGTTCGAAGGGGATCACTCAGTTTTAACCCATCTTGGCAAACCGTTTTCCGTTGGAAGAAATTTGGCAATTCCCTTAGAAGAACAAAATAGGACAACATCTAAAAACAGGAAAATAGTTTGGTACAACAAGCTTCTAGATAACAAGAGTATACGTCAAAGATTGATGAGGATGAAGAAGACCATACAGAGGAACCTTATCTTCCTACTGATGCTAGAGCATTCGGGTTCACGGGCAATCAAATATCAACCAAAAATAATTGGCAGATTGAGTAGTGAAGAAGTTTGTTGTTGGCATGTAGCGAAGTACTAGTGTTGCATTTCTGCACTGTTGGAGCTATGCGTAAGTTTATTGTGCAGTGTTGATGTTGAGCGCAATGTCCAGTCTATTGCGCAGTTTGCACAATCTGTGGAGCCTTTGCGCAAGCTGCACAAGTTGTTGAAGGTCTTACAAGCATTGGCGGATGCCACGGAACACTAAGGAAGTTGTGCAAGTCTATCAAAAGCCATAGAACACTACGAGTCGCGCAAGCCTAAGGGAGCAGCGCAATACAAGTTAGCATTTGAAGTTGCGAAGTACTGTTTGAAGCTGCGGAATACTACGAAGTTGTTGGAAATCGCAAAGCATTGGAGGGTGATATGAAGCCGCAAAAGCTTGAAAAGTATGACTATGTCTGTATTAGGTCCTTTGGACCATAATTTTGTATTAGTTTAGGAGACAAGTTTGTGGCATTGGATGGATATATAAACAAATCCCAATTGCCTTACGAAGTCAATTCTTCAGTAGTTGAGTAGCTTATAGAGAAAAATGTGGATGCAAGCTAAGGCTTGAAGCAAAGTGCCTTAAAATTGGAAGTTGCTTCCAGACGAGAGACTTGTGCACAAGTCTAGATTCCTTGTGAGCGGCATTGTGGTGTTGAATGGATGTTAGCTTGTGGGCTTTGGTGTGAATTGAAAGGCTATGTCATTGTGATCGATCTTTGCTTTTTGATGAATATAGTTTATGAGTTGCTAAGTTTTTATTGTGATTTTGCGTCGTAATTTTGTAGAAGGCTCGGTTTGGTGACTCCTGTATGAGTATCATATCTGCATCTACATCATTTGGTATCGAACCGATGGAAAACTTTGGGAAGTGAAGTTTTGAGTTCTCCATCTTGCGGGGTGGGTAGAGAATGGGGGAGAGCTAGTGAAAGGTCTACATATGATTGCAAGAGAGTGCGATAGTAAGTCTAAGCTTTACGAAGCAAGATGTCACCTAGAAGAGTAAAGCAAGGGAGTGTGGTGGTAAATAGCATAACTTGGCTTGAAGAGATTATAGAGATGTTGCGGACAATGCAAGTCAGATTGGCGACAATAGAAGAAGACTGTAAAATAGCATTCATCCCGAGGGATGATGTAAGTGATGCGGTAGAATAGGTAAGAGCACGGGGAAGCACCTGAATGACGCAGAGGAGTAGGTCCAGCGTAGGGCGCGAGATAATGCGAAGTCGGGTTGTTGTGGCTATGTCAAGGATTGTTAGAGGAGTGCATATGGAAGTTCCTTGTTTTTCAAGGACACTGGACACGAGATGAACTTATTGATTGGATCCTAGAGATGAAAGAGTATTTTGAGTTTGATAAGGTTGCAAAAAGTGTGCGAGGTGACAATTGCAGAGATCAAGTTGAAGGGTCATATGGCATTGTGGTGGAAGGACATTCAACTGGAGAGCAATAGAAAGGGTAAGGAAAAGATCACCCGATGGGAGCACATGGTTGCAAAGCCGAAAGGAAAAATTTTCCTGGAGATTATGGCTTGGATTTATTGAAGAAATTGTAGAACTTGCGCGAGAATTAGCTAAGTGTGAAAGAATACACAAAGGAGTTTTCCAAGGTCACAATTCGATTTGGTCACGGTGAGATGGATCAAGAGAAAGTGGCGCGGTATCTCAATGGAGTGTGCTGGCCAATTCAATATGAGATTAGTCTAATCAAAATGCGAGACAATAGAGGAGGCATACTAATATGCCTTGCACACGAAGAGAAGTTGGAGCAAAAAAGAGTGTGCGAAAAGAACAAAGGAAGCTTGGTAGCGGAAAGGAACCAACAAAGCACATGAGTGTGAAGGTGGAGGGTGCCTGAAACAATACACAAGGCGGTGCACAGGAGGCCGACCAATAGGGAAAGACTACATTTGCGAGAGGTAAAGGTTGGAGCGCAAAATTTAGAAGCGCATGTTTTCGGTGTGGTGAAGTCGGGCGTCGACCTTTCAAGTGTCCACAAAAGGATGATGGGAAGAGGAAGGATGTGAGTGTGCACATCGCACAAGCAAAAGAAAGTGATGAGCGGGGATAAGAACCAAAAAGCAGTTGAAGCCTTAACGGTAGAGGAAGGTCTTGAAAGTTGTGAGGGACAAGGATGAGTTGTTATGTGAGAGGCTGACATATTTTTCGCACAAGGTGCAAGACTAGGGGAAAATGTTGCATAGTGATGGTTGATAGTAGAAGCGCAAACAATTTGGTATTTGCAAAGATCTTATGAAAGTTGGGATTGGAACGCAAGCCGCATCCAATTCCTTACACAATAACTTGGCTAATGCGAGGGCAAGTAGGCATTGTGAAGGATCAATCGAAGTATACATTAAAGTTGGGAGATTCGCGGACAAAGTTTTGTGTGAGATTTTACGGATGGATGCATGCCATGCATTGTTGGGAAGACCTTGGCAATTCGACATAGAGATGTTGTATGATGGGAGAGCAAATATTGTGAGAGTGCGAAGGAAGGGCGGACTTACATTGAAGGCTGCTAGAGGAAGAAAATACAAGAACCCTCCAAAGTCACATGGTATGCGAACATTGAACATGTGCGGTGATGCAACATGATAATAGAGCGCGTACGGTGATAGAGAAATTGGGTGAGAGGTGAGGATGGAGTAACCAGGAGAGAAGTGCACACAATACGGGAAGATGAGGCACGAGACGGGGTATCGAGAAACATAGTTGTGTCACGGGTGGTCTATGAGTTATTGCACAAGGAAAAAGAATGAGAATGTGCACAAAATGTTGCACTGAGTGGTGGAAGAAAGAGTTACCTCTTGCAGATAACAAGTAATTGCTTGAGGAAGGGATGAATCAAGGTGTTGAAGATCAGAGACATACTTGGTGGAGGACAGTTTCATACCCAGCTAAGTCCTATACTTGGAAGGCGAGTGTAGTACTGTTTGGCAAACATGCACGCAAGTCCTTACGAAGGAAAAAGGGTTCTACCACTCGGCCCGCGAATGTGAGTTCCATGCTCACATTTATTCTTACTTAGGGTGTATGATGCAAGATAATCCGGGTTCACACACAATCATGTATCAAACAAAAACAATTTGAAGCGATTGAGTCGAGTTGTTTGCATTTTGTTTCGCACTTGTGTTGTTGGTGATGTTGGTGGACTTCGTTGTGAAGAAGTGTGTTGTTGGAAGGTCACAAAGTACTAGTGTTGCATTTCTACACCGTTGGAGCTGTGCTGTGCAAGTCTTTTGCTGTGATGTCATCATTGTGGACAATCCTATTGTCAATGTTTAATCTATTACACGTTTGTGGAGTCTTTGTGCAAGCCACGCAAGCTATTAGAGGCCTTACTGAGCATTGACAAATGCCGCGAAAACACTAAGGAAGCCGCGCAAGTCTATCGGAATCCACAAAAACTACATGAGCCATGCGATCCTAAGGGGAGTTGTACTATACTACAAGTTTGCATTTGAAGCTCAAAGTACTGTTTGGAGCCGTAGAAAACTATGAAGTTGTTTTGCAAGCCACGAAGCATTGGAGGATGATCGATTGAATCCGTAAAAGCTCCGAAAGGCTGACTATGTTTGCATTGGGTCCTTTGGACCATAATTTCATATTAGTTTAGGGGTCAAATTTGTGGCATTGAAAGGATATATAAACAAATCCCAAATGCCTTAGGAAGTCAGTTCTCAAGTAGTTGAGTGGCTCATAGAGCAGAGTGTGGATGTGAGCTTAAGGTTTGAAGCAAAGTGCCTTAAAATTGGAAGTTGCTTCCAGGCAGAGACTTGTGCACAACTCTATATTCTTTATGAGTGGCACTATGGTGTTGAATGGTTGTTAGCCTATGGGCATTGGTGTGAATTGAAAGGATGTATCGTTGGCAATTGGTCGCTGTCTTTCTGATGAATATAGTTTAAGAGTTATTGCTGAATTTTTATTCTGATTTAGCTGCATAATTCTGTTGCAGGATCAGTTTGGTGAGTCCCTGTAGGAGCATCGTATCCACGCCTACATCACCTACGTACTTGAAGTTGCTTTCCGACGATCAAATGGGAGACATCGGAAAAGATGGCCTGCAAACTGAAGTAGAACATCAGTTAGAGAGGTGGCTGCAGGAATTTGGAGGTCCTCTAAACATAGGCCTAAAAATTCCAGAGGGCCCCACTCATCCCTTGAGTCCAACACAGCCCCATAGTCTCTAGGAGGCTAGGAGCAAGATAGGCGACCCCAAAAGCTAAGGAAGATGATACCATGGATTCCTCAGCCGGAGGGACCATCCGGTATTTTTCCGACACCAAATAGTGGCACACCATATTAAGTTCTATCCCAATTCCTGCATACTCTCGAGCCTACGACAGAAGCACTCCAGGGCATCTCCAATGTCATGAAACATTTGGAAGTGATAAGTGGTCCTACATAGATTAGGATGATATTGGGCAATGCCATTTGTATTCAAAAGTTTAGACAAGAAGATTGCCATACAAAATTCACACGAATCTACATCAATCAAGGATGGCCAACACAGGATCTCCATGAAATGCATAACAGTGGATGCCCACCCACATTGCTCAGCCCATTACATCACTAGCTCAGAATGTTTTGGAGATATTGCGCAGTATCGAATGCAACTACAAGTATCAGTAATTACTCCAAGCCTTGTATGTGCCCAACAATGTGTGCTCGGTGAAAAGACAGACTGGGTAAGTGAAGTGGCAACACTGAAACAAGAGATGGGAGATCAACAGCAGCATTTTCAGCAGCAATCATCCCAACAAACACAGGTCACTCAGGCACTGAATAGGAGAGTGACAAAGTGTGAACAAGAGTTGGAAGCAGCAAGAGCCAAATTACAACACGCAGAACAAGAAATCCTAAGTGAGAAAAACAAGATGCAAGAAGCAGTATGGATGGTAAAATATGCTCAAGAATGCAAAATAATAGCATCCAAAAACCTTCAGCAAAGGACAGCAAAGGTCTCCACTTTACAAGCTCAAGTACAACTCTCACATATTTCAGGCTCGCCAAGGAACCAACCTCCACCTATGCATCCAGGGACGTCTTCATCTTCCCCTCCTACTTCTTCTTGAGTTATTTTCTATTGTAAATTCGAAGGGACTCCAACTGGTCTAAAGGGGGATAATGTAGATTATTATAAAGGTTAAATAATAATTATTTTACCCAATATATTTTGTAAATATTATTGTCAAATTGCTTAGTTTACAAAATTAATAACACTTGGGTTCAACGGTTGCAATGGTCTGATAAACTGTCAACTGTTAGGCCTGCCTTTAAATAGCATAAGTCGTCGTTGGGTAAGGGCGCTGGTATGAGATCCTTATTGAGTGGAAAAAGATTGTAATACTAATATTCTAAGGAATACAACAGTTAATGTTTACTCTAAGTGAAATGCATGGTTATATGAAATTATTATTCTAAATTAGGTTTTTGTGATATTAAAAGTTTAGTTTCTCAGTAGACTGCTCATACTACAGTTTTCTTCAATATTCCTCATTATTGGTCCCTGCACAAAACCCGTCCCATTCACATAATTCGGGGATAGCTCAAACCCTAGCAACTACAGGAACATTATGATTGTGCATATGTTTTCCGAACTTTATACCAGTGTCAAACATGCAGCTTTCAGAGCACTTGAAGAGAGGTGATCTTAGAAGGGGTGGCAAGCTTACCCTTGTTCACCGACCCTCTTTAGCATTTACATTGATAAGCTAGAGGGTTTTCTTCAACAACATACCCATGCAGATGATGGTTGCATTTTACATGATGTGGTGACAGCATACTTCATGTTGTCGATCACATTATTCTCCTCTCTCATGCTGCCATTGGTTTATAGACAACTCAATGTCTTTGCTCATTTCTGCAAGCTTCATCAGCTAGTGGTCAACCTTAGCAAAACTAAGGTCATGATATTCAACACCTCCAAATGTTCTCTTCCCCAGTTCCAGTTCCTCTACAAAGGGGAACCTTTGGAGATCACATCGGCCTACACTTACTTGGGGGTCCAGTTTTCCAGACCATCTTTTAGTATGAAGCATGCCTCTTGGTCACACCTTTGTAAGGATATGCCTCCCTTTCTGTCTTGGAGTACCTGTTTTCAGATCCACTTCCAAGATATCCCTTCAAAGATGCACCTCTTTAATACAGTCATCAAGCCTATGGTTTTGTATGGGTCCGAGGTTTGGGGACCTAGTATGGGGTATGTTGATTGGCTTGTATTGAGAGGGTCTAGACTCTCATGATTCAACATATGATCTGTTGCAAACCAATTGTTCCTCAGTGCATCATCCATGCTGACTTTGCCACCTACCCTCTGCTCCTTGAGACTATCTTCAGGCTTACTTTCTACATTCACAAACTCATAACCATATGGGATCTAGCTTCAGGTCATGGAAGGTATCCATACTCAGCCTTATGTTCTTCAGAGAGGATTGAATCATTTGGCCCCATTAGATGTCAACATTATTGATATTCGAGGCTAGTTTGCTCCTCTAGTATATCAACATCTCTATTTTTTTTTTATAACGGGTACAAAGAGGATTTTGGAAGGGGCCCACACCCTTGAAAAATGCAATGAGAAATAACCAAAGTAGCCCAAAGCAGAAAACAAAGCAAAAAATCGGGTAAGGGCTGAGACCTTCACCCCCTACAACAAACAAACAGCAAAAAGTCGGCAAACAATCAGCTTTTCATCAAGAAAGAGAAATGCAAGGAAAGCAAAACCATTTAGTCTATGCTATTACTCGAAAGCAAGATTGTTCAAGCCCACAATTGCTTCCCACTCACTGAAATCCTCCAATTGTTTCTCTATGGGACACTCCTCCAAAATCTCCTCCTTATTAACCTTCTTTTTTGTCCTTTGGTTTTTTAAGCTGGGTCCCTCCTGTGAACCTAATTCCTTCCTCTTCCTCACCTTTTCTGCAGGATTTGATACTGAGGCACGGTTGTTGATAGTTTCCTTGCTAAAGGTCACCACGAAGTTCAAATTCTCTTTAATATGGCTCACCTCCTCCTCTATCTTTTCCAATTTCCAATTCACAATGGCAATCTCGTCTCTAATTTGGCAAACTTCATGAAAAGGTCCCACCTACCGTTCTCTGACCAGGGCCCTCCATCTTCTCCTTGCCCCCTTTAATCTTGGAGGTCTTTGACCTCTTGCTTCAGTTTCTTGTTCTCATTAAAAAGACCTTTCAAAATGCTAAGTTGCAAATTTGCAACCTTCTTAAGATTATCAATTTTGGTCGGTCGGTCAAGTTTGAGACAGCGTTCATCTCCTTGATTGACAAGGGTTGCACTCTTTAGGAAGCTAAACTCCGCCTCCTCTTTTGAGTCGGAGAAGAGTTCAAGAGTCCAAACTTGTCCAAAGAAGCCTCTGGATCGAAAGCTGGATTCCTCATTTGTATCCTAGTCTGAGTCAGAGATGTCAATGGACACAAAAAACTCATGGGTGCCCATTAGTTCAAGCGAGGTACCAGTGAGGGTATTTGATAATGACTGAAAGATCCCCAAATGATCTTTTACCCTAAATCAGATTTTTATTGATTTGCAAATGACAAAATATAACTGTTTGAAACCCGGTAAGCAAACTAGGGCAAAACTGGTATTATTCTAACAAATGCGACTAGGGTATGAGATGGATCTCAATGCAAATATCACTCAAAAATTATACTTTCAATCCCAAATGATTACTAGTATTTTTAGAAACCAAATCATGCAAAAATCAGAATTTATTGCAGCCAAAACAACCCAGAAATCAGATCTGAAATCTGATTATTAATCTGCCTGAAACCCTCTAAATATCACTTCAGAAAAATATAAAATTGCAGCGATTTGGTTTATAATAATATGGAGAATATTTGACAATTATTTTTGAAGGAAATACCTCTAGAAATGATGCCAAAACAATCCACAATAAGTCGACCCAACTGCTGCCATAAACCACTGAAAATACCTCCACAAAACACTGCTGAAATTGACCTGGAAATCTGATTATAATCGCTGGAAATTTCTGAGTGAAATCCCCTCCCAATCCCTTGGGGTTTTCGTCCACAAGAGATGAAACTCACAAGGGTTTTCGTCCTTGGAATTTCTTACAAAAGCTTGAAGCTCCTTGCAATGCAAATCTGATAATAAAAATTCTGGATGCTCCTAAGCAAGTCGACTTGCCCATATAAAGGGAAAACAGCCCAAAAGCACCTCTAAACTCAGCCAATAATATTCTTTCTTTCCCCTAGGCTGGTCGCATTTTTCCCTATGGGCCTTATGGCACATTTCCCTATTTATGACTCCCAAGAGCAAGTCGCATTTTCCCCATAATACAATTAAATTTAATTGTATTTTGACATTGACATTTTTATTTTATTAATAAGCTTTATTATTTATTATATGTGCAACTTATAATGTTATTTTAAAAATATTTGCACGATATAATAAAATAATAAAAACTTAGTCACCCTAGATACCTCCTTTGGCCGTCGGGTAGACAAAAAGGCCAAAGGTTTTCGCCCCTAGCTCATTTGGAAAGGGGACATTACTGATGACTTTCCTTAGTTTGGGTTTAGTTTCCTTCTTTGTAGGTAGGGGACTAGATGACTTGGTTTTATCTACGTGGGATGGCTAGGAATCATCTTGTTCTTCTAAACAACGGGTTTACCCTCCTGAAAGAGGAGCACGAAAAGGAGAATAATAAGGTCTTGATGAATAGGTAAGTCAACCTCTATTTATAGGTTACCTCCTTTCAGGTACTCTTTGGATGCCCCTCATCAACTTCTTCCCATAAAGGAGGTCATTATTAGAGCTATCAGAGAGGATATCTACAAGTAGTACATCCACGTCACTTGACCTCTCCTCAATTGCTCAGCCCCAAAGCTTGCATTTTATGTTAAGCATTTCTTGTAGTTGGTGGATGGTGCCATTCGTCACTCTATCTCCATCATCGTTGGTCTCACGACTTGAGGTTTCCCCTTTGGCCAATTGAGGTCGTGTTCACACCAATCGTAGGCCAAGACTGATCATCATATTCCACGTGGGGGCTGAATCTATCATATTTGCTCCCTCTAGGAGATGGATACTAAGGAGCACTTCATTTTCAAATGCCCTATTTACTATGAACCCAAGGGAGATATTGTTATCTTTACAAAGACTTAGGCAACTCTCTATTCAATTTCTTTCGGTGCTCAAACCGATGGTGCCTGGTTGGGAGGTTGTCATCCTTCAATGTTGGTCCTTACAAAGGCCCCCTAAAGCCCCCAGGTTGATCGCCTTTTTCTTTCGACCCATCGTGGAGGTTATCGATATTAAGCGCCCATTGGATATTGTTGCTTCACACACTGAGAGGAGTAGGTTAGTGAGGTGACGCTCATCTTTGCACAACACTACTTCTAAGGTACCCCAACACACTAGCTCTCAGTGATAGGAATCTTACCCTACTTAGAGTTGTGGATCTGCTCAACTACATGAATTTGCTCCTTCACTTTGCCATTTTGGGCTGCGGGAAAAAGCATACATTATGGGTTTCTTCATCGCTAGAGGTTTCTTTGACCTTGGATATTACGAGGGATTCCAAGGGGAGTGCTTTGCTTCCTCCTAGGATTACCCAACTAGCCCCCTCAACCCTAGACACTCCCTAACGAGCATTATTAGATCCTACATTAGACCTTTCACAATGATAGACGATGCCACAAAGGATTCCTTTATCCAAGGCCCATTTGGAGATGTTTGATGGGATTATCATGTAGTCTTTCTAACTTTCATCAACCCATGCTTGGGGTTCTTCCACTACATGGCTATTTATATTGGTACTCTAACCACATGGGTTGGGGGCTTTATTGTGTTAGGTTTACGCCTTGTTTATCTTTACTGCTTTTGTTCTTTTATTTAGTTAGTCATTGATTCTAGGGTTCTTTTACCCAAGCACTTCCTATTATAATTGGATGTATTCTCAAGTCCAATCAACCTACTTTCGGTCATTAATGGACTTTAATACAATTTTTTTCTTACATTGAGACCAAAAGGTATAGTTGAAGCAATTTTAGAGTAAAATTTCCCGATATCAATGAGGATACTTCTCGAAACAAGTGAGTTCAATCTTGAAGGACATTCCAAACTAGATCAAGCTTGACTATGAAGGCATGGGCCTTCGGAGTAGGGAGCACTAAGCTTGGATGCCAACATGATATGAATCTAGATGGAGCAAGTGAGAAGCTAAGAAACTTCCAACATATGAGATAGACTTGCCCTAGAAAATAGAGGAATTTTGTTAACACTACTAAGACAAGGCAGGTTCTAAAATCAAAACTATGTTGTTATAGAAACATCATCATTCCAAACTTGAACATTTGTCCTACCCGTATAAGGTTGTAAGCTTCAAAAAGAAAATAATGATAACAAAACTAAGAGTTAACTCACATGAGCTACATGGTAAAACTCGTAGATGGACCCTTGTGAAAACACCCTAGAACAATTAATCTATAACCTATGTAACTTTAAAGAAAGCGAAGATGGGGCGCATTTCCTTATAAC
This sequence comes from Taxus wallichiana var. yunnanensis, assembly GCA_018340775.1. NCBI lineage: Eukaryota > Viridiplantae > Streptophyta > Pinopsida > Cupressales > Taxaceae > Taxus > Taxus wallichiana. The sequence continues at coordinate 424,228,307 of CM031234.1, read as the reverse complement.
ATACCCACTACATAATGATAGACGTGATTGCACAAATATTTACAATCATAGCCAGGTACATGAAATCGTAAATCGAGACAATCAAACAAAGCTTGGTGATTTTATTTTGAATCTAAACACCAATAGAAACAACTTTCTAAACAAGTAAACATGTGAATTCAATAGACCAAGTTTGGACTAACAGGTGTTAAATATCATTTCTCTCTAGATTTTGTTTCACTTTGGGTTCTTGTGTATAAAAATTTGCAGTTTTATTAAATTGTTTAGGATTCATTACTTCCTTTCCAATGCAATTCAATTGGGAGGAGTCCGAAATTAAGAGGATAGCGAAGGTTGAGATCAACAAAGATAACTTCAACATTAAACTTGGTGGGGAGGATATAAACAAATTGGCATTGTTTATACACATTGATAGGTCCCGACCAATTCGGTGTAAAGGACATTAAAATCATCTTCATCCCATTAGAAGTGGCCTTTAAATAGAGGAGAGCTTGTGGCGTGCATTTCTCACCTCAGGTAACCACCCCTTCTCAAGAAATATAATATGCTATTATGAGAAACAGTTTTAATATAAAGTACACTTCACAGATATAATATAATATACCAACATATGATGTGTACAAATGATATAACCCTAAAATCTTAATTTTAAATTGCTAACCATTCACACTAGTTGTTCAAGAATGGATCTAGTGCCACTTACTTTGAGGAGGGGAAAGAGGGGTACTGAGCTTTATTTCATAGAGTTGGTGCTTCAATCACATGTCAGTCATCTTTGTTGGTACGTCAATGCAGCTGAGACATAAATCTGGAAGTAAATGACATTCCAAAGGCCTTAGGAACCATGGAGACATCAAAAATGATTTACAAAAATACTAATTATAACATGAACTGGATAGCATATCCAGAACCACATTCTTACAATTGTCGTTGATTTAACGAACTACCAAAGATCGAGTCTTAGATATGATCAGTTCAAACACATGACAAGGAGACTCAAATCGAGCTCCTAATGACGGCTTCCAATGAGCTTATAGCAAATCACCAGTTTTGATTTGCTTGAAAATTGATTAAGTTAGTGACAATTGCTGACTGTAAGCATCAGAGCAGTTGCACCTCTGAAAATTCATTTGTGATTTTATAATCATGTTGTCCCACAGAATATGTTCAAGCAACTCGGTTAAGGTTATTTTTGGGTTTTCCATACTAGGTTTGAGTTAGCTTCTATCAATGCCTACAATATCCTTAGTAACATAGAATTTAGTTAACAGCATTTCAAGGTACCAGAGCTAAGGAGTTGAAAGATGTTAGTGTTAGAGTGTGTGGCATACACTTCATGATTACCTGCAAGTATGAACATATCAAACTTTTTAATAATCAAGAAAGATGCTATAAATTAAAAAGGAAGCTACCAATATTCTGGCATACCCCACAATTGAGGTCAGATGTCTTCCAATGAAGGCCAAACAGAGAGAGCAAACAAGTCTTCCCAGAATGACAAGAACAATTCCATAACTTTTGGGTGCAATGTGAACTAGCATTTAGAATGAAATGGTTTTCTAAGATTTTAAGAACCTGATCAAATCTATAAAAGTGACATTGCTACCAACCTCCCCATTTTTTGGATCCAACCGAAATGCTTCCAAAGCCCTTTTCTGGCATAATGACTCCGCCATGTCAATAAACCTGTCATTGTTGCAAAGCAGTTTAACAAAGATAATACAAGAATTTGTGTGCTTTAGGATACCATAGAATCCGAGTGGTCAAACTTAGGCAGAAGAAATAGAGGCTTTACTCATTTCCGCCATAGTATCTTGCACCAGGATAGCCTTCGCTATATTTATTGGTCATGACTGATCCCACAGCCTGCATGACTGATACTGAAGTAAAGTTCTCTGAAGGAATAAGTTCAAGGCCCTGTATCAGATAAAAGCATTTCAGTACTCAGTAGTTTACCATCCTGTCAAGTTCAAAATAAGTTTGATATCTATTGACATGAATAGGATGTGATAGTCAATGAAACTATGAACAAAAATTGAATAATATTCAAGTGAAACCTCCTGTAGCGAAAACAGATTAAAAGTCCTACAAAAGCTCAGATTAGTGTATACAAATATAATCAAACCATTCCAGACATAAGACTTCACCATGCCAAACAAATGATTATGACTGCTATAGCCAATGATCAGAACATAGGTGGGGCTAGAATGTTAAATATCCCACCTTGTAACCTGCAAGTGAAAAGCATAATAATAAAATGGATGATATATATTTGTTATCTGTATCAATGCAATCCCACTCAAGCATCTGGGGTATGCAATGATGAATTTACATTATGAAATGAACAACTTAAACCCCTTATGGAAGTCAAAACCCCATAGTTGGTGTCAATGATCATTGATACTCCACAACAGCAAAACTTGCTTTATGATTCTATGCCCTTGTAATACCACAAGCATGAAATGAATTTATGATATCTCTAAATCTATCCTCCCCCTTCACTGGAATTTCCCTGTTGCCAAGCTTCTTATGACTGCTGAAAAACACCAGTATGTTATAGACAGAACCACACCTTGAAGAACCAGGGAGACATGGGAAACTTGCATGCAAACAAAATCCAATGTATATAGGTATTAGAGTAGGTCCACATCCAATAAGAAGAAAATAACCATGTAAGCAATACAAGATTAACAAATCAAAGACACAAAGTTCAATTGATTTATTCCTCAAAGATACAAAGCTCTTCTTGGTTATTCAAGATTACAATGCTTGCAAAGTTGAAAGTAGGAAGTAGAGGAACATAGACAAGAAAAATAGAAGAAATAGCTTCTTGCTTGTAGTGAGAGAACAATAGCTATCAACCCCTTGGAATGGAGAAGCCACCCCAATATATAGCTTTACAATATGTCTCTTCATCTCCCCCACATGACTTTTCACATCCTATCACTTGTGACCTTTCATATTCCTATAGGAATAAAAATAAGCCCTTTCTTATCAATGAAAGAGAACTTTTACAATGTCAAATTAAAAGGTCACTTAAGTGAATAAGATGAAAAAGTCAAAAAGTACATTCCCAATGAAGAATTAGAACATAGAGAGAGAGGGAAGAAGAGAGAGAAGAAGAGAGTGATCAATTGAGGATGAAGAAGCTTCCGATGATGAAGACCCAATCTCTTGGAGAACTCTGAGGAAATGCTCCTGGAATGAACTCCTCCCTTCACTTCCTTACTGAAATGATCTGCATGAGTGCCACCTTCTCTTCCTGTGGAATGCAAACACAACCCAAAGCACTGATCCAAGTCTCGGGAACACCACCAAGGGTCTTGCATTGATTGAACCAAACTTGATGATCTTTGTAGTATTAGAGATTGAGCCTCTAATTTCCATGAGGGATTCCAAAGTATCTTCATTGAAAGAGAAAGGATCCCCTGCCTCTTTTTGACCAAATCTTGGAAAGACTTGAGGAGCTCTTCCAAGGATGATTGTTCATTGAGCGGAGGTGATCCGAGCTTCTACACATTATTGTTGACATTTTCCAAGATCTCAGATGCATGTTCTCCACAAGACTCAAGTTCCGAGATAGCATCATTTATCATATCATATCTAGCACTCATGTGTGAGACCATATGGGAGACAAATTATCCGAGATAGAAGTGAATACATTCTTTTCTCACTAAGGAGTGAGAATCAAGACAACTCATCTCGGACACCAATGGGAACACACTATCCCAGTGGGCCTTTTCTTTCTCAATCTCCTCCTTGGTCATTTTCACCTTAGAAACAATGGCAAGGGAAAATTTGAATAAAGAGAGAACCTCGAGTAGTAGTACCTTTCCCTTTTCCAGAATCTTCTCCACCCATTTGTCATTAGCTCTCCTTGCATGGTGTACCCTTGAGCTCTCTTGATCACTTGAGGATCAAAATTGTTGATGGGAGAGATAGCCTCTCTTTGGAGGAAGTGGTACCGCATTGGGTTCCAAGGAAGGATTGTACATAGGCAGTGAGGGTTCTCACATGCTCTTCTAGTTGCTCCATATCTGTTTTCTTCTTCATTTTTTGAAAAGCAAGTGGGCTGCAAACTCTTTGAATAGGTGCACATCTCCCTCGTGTGTAGCTTGTCCCAAGAAACCCTAGTCAGCTCATAGTCATCTTGTGTCATTTCTCCCATGGGTTTTACAACTTTTGGTCATGCAACTTCCACATTGAGATCTAGAAGCCTCCAGTGAAGAAACAAGAAGTTATTTGTGCTTTCTTGGTTTGCTTGGTCTTGATGTATTTTGAGATGGCCTCAAAATTAGGTGTTGTGGCTTTTTGCAGTTCTTGATTCACCTCCAAGCAACTCTTGTACCCATGGGAAGGTTTTTATGCCAGTGTGGACACAAAGTCAAGCATAGGAGAATTTTTAGGTGCTTGATAAGGAATCACAACTTGCCCAAGATGAGGTGATTCAACTTCGAGGAGGACACACTTGGATTGTGGGGATGGACAGAGACTGTGATGGATCAATTTCTCCTAATTCAAGGGCTCAATGGGATTTTCAATGATCTTTGCCCTCTTGTGAAGCCTCTAGGGGAGAAACTTCAATGTACTCTATTTCCACAAGTTTTCTCTTGGAAGATTCCTCTGAATGAGTAGATCCCGTGGCTTTCTCAGATGCCTTGAGAGAAGAAGTGTGAGACACTTGCCTAGATGGAGACAAAAGACCACCAAACTCAATGAAAGAAGCCCTCTTTCATTTGAACCAATCCTTTGACCTTTGAATTATTGCCATGGTTCTTTCTTTGATGTCACCTGACTCTCGGATGTTCCATGGAGTAGGAGGAAGAGGGGAAGATTGCACCACTTGATATTTAGGATCAAAAGGTTTGACCCATCATCTTTTATTCCATCCACAAACCAATCAAACTTGAAGTCTCTCATTTGATCCATTGTCATTCGCATATAATCCCGTTTCTTGACCTCGAAGTCATTGTGTAGTTAATCCAATAATCCTCAATTTGTGGAACATGATGCAATCCTGGCAAGATGAAAGTCTTTGGATTCTTCCTAATATCAAAGTTAGACCGAGATATGTAGGAATACAAACTAGAGATCAATGAAGGATGTTTGATGTTTGTTGCATCCGTGATATTCTTGCATGAGTAGATTCCCAGAGAGATAGGAAAGGACACACCTTTCTTCTTAGCATTCTTGCACTTGGTATGGACATGGGACAATTGTCTGCACAATTCAAACATGATGATCTTATCACTCGGGTACCTCGGTAACCTACGAGGAGCAAGATCAAATCCTCGACCCTTATGTAGGTGAAGGTGGGAATTGGATGAAGTGACTTCCATACTTCTCAATCAACACACAGCTGTTGGGATGAAATTCTCGCTTTGAGATCTCCTTCAAGTAACCTTATGATGCACATGGTGAATGCATCATTCACCCTAGAATAGTGAGAGTTACTCTCCGATGTGTGAGTTGTGGATATTTCTCGTAGGGGTGACTTTTGTGGCACATTAGGAGTAGTGGATAGGCCTCAGAAAGGTCTTGTGAAAGTGAGGGCATACACTAGATAAGAAGTCATTGTGAACTTCTTAGAGGTGGGAAACTACAATAGTTGTCGATGAAGGTTGTTACTTATGATTTTCCCCTATCCACCATTTGGTCTCCTTTCGTAACCACCAGAATGAACTGAGCCATCCAATCTTGGAAGTCCTTTGTTGTTTCTTCTCCCATCACTTTGTTTAGTAGGACAATAACATCATAGTATGCTTTGTGAAACTCACTCGAGACAAATACTTAGGGATCCGAGAGGGCTTCCTTCCTTGTTTAAGCCATGATCCAACTGCCAGAGCCCTACAAGTATGAGTTTGTCCTCGCCCATTCCTGTGAAATAAACTCCTGGTGATGATAACCATGTTATTACTGGTGGGAATTTGCAGGCATTGAGAAATGCCCTTTGGTGTGAGGACTGTGAGGATTGAGTTATCATCTGCCCTGATTGTTCTGGAATTAGAATCATAATGTTGTGTGTAGCTAGACTAACTCAGTGCTTTGAATAGATAGAGGGTGACCACACCTGCTACTCGAATAGTCCGCTGAGAATATCTTTTCCTCCATTGGTTCCATGGTTCATTCAACATTCTTGCCTTTAAATCTTCCAAGTCCATGTGGGTTACATCATTGTCCCCCACATTGGGATACTCGGTGTTCAAAGTGGAAATTGGTTCAGGCCTGAGTATTTGATCTTCATGATGGGAAGAAAGTGAGACAAATGGGAAATGAATAGATATGGAAAGTTTGACCCCAATTCCAACACTTTCTATTTTTAGTAGGTCCTATTCCGGATGGCTATTTTTAGTAAGTTTCCAAAATGGTCACTTTTTTAGTGTTTTTGACTTGCAAGGAGTGACTGATGGATAATGAAGGTTTTTCATTTCTGAAACTTACTATTTTTAGACATAGAGGACCTATCACAACTTACTATTTTTAGAAAGGGGACCTTGGGTGTGTCAAGAATGGAACAAAACCGGTCTCAAAAGTTTAGGTTTTTCTTGGGATCTTCTGCTCCAATTTTAGAGATTTTTAATCGCCAGAACTTCGTAGATCTGAAAAAAGGCAGGTAGGGCTGCAAATTTCTTCTGATTGCTGCAAATTATACAGAGCATCAATGGTAGCAAGTTTATAGTCAATGTAAAGGCATTTTCAAGGAGGAATGCATTGGTGAAGTTTCACGGAGATCGGGTGCACGGTTATGGAGTTATGAGCAAAAAATTTTTTCAAGCTTGAGGTTCTAGGAAAAATTCAGCAACATGTCTGTGCAAAAATGGAGTTGGGGGGGAAAAAAGAGCATTCAAACATGAAAATATTCTAAGTGTTTTAGTTTTAAAGTTATTTCATTATATTTGCACATTCTAACTCAATTTTAACCCAACAAGCTCAACTCGAGGTCGATGGAGGTTGAAGTGAGGTTACACCCTAAAAAATAGGGGACAAGAGGTGCAAAGGGACAAGAGGGACACAAAAGTGCGCTTTGCACTAGATCTTGACATGTGGCAGCATGTGGTGGCATGAGGATGAGATGAGAGGGTTAAAAACAAGCTCTCGGGAGCTGCAACAGGTCTACATGTGACCAAGGGATGACTGAGAGAGGGGAGCGCATTTTCTTGTCCCTCTTGTCCCCTTGGTTGTTGGGACAAAAGGGGACAAAACAACTCAAAAATGTGCCATGGGTGCATGTAACATGAAGAGGGGGACAATTTTGAGCTTGGGGACAAGTTTGCATGTTTTCCACTTCCTAAGACAAGGTTGTCACTTTAAGTGACGAAGAAGTTTCCAAAAATGGGGGAGCACACTTTCTTGTCCCTCATGTCCCTTCGCACATGGGACAAGATAAGATAAGATAAGATAAAATGAAAAATGTCCAACGAATGATCATGGGGAGAGTAGGTCAAATTTGATGAAAAACAACAGGTGCAGACTTCCTAACAGGACAAAAGTCACAACATAAGAGAGAAAACATGTCAAGGACATGAGGGAGAAAGCACTTTCTTGTCCCCAAAAAAGTCCCTGAGACCAAGTAAACAAGGACAAGAAAGGGACACACAAGCTCAAAAATGTGCACTACGGATCAGCTCAACATGAGGAGGGGTCAGATTTGGTTAAAACAACATTTAACTTCCCTAACAACATAAGTTGTCATTTAAGTGACAAAACATGTCAATGCATAGGGGGGGCGCACTTTGTTGTCCCTCTTGTCCCCTTGCACCTGGGAAGGGACAAGGGACACAACCTTCAAAAGTGCGCTCAAGCTTATTTCATTTGTTGATGTCATCATCCCAACTTGAAATTAGAACACCGGAAGTGCTTTTTCTGCCCCGAGAGCGTGACATGGAGTTTAGGGGCCAAACCTTATATGATTTTGACTCCAAAACACTTGTTGAGACCATCCAACCACTTTCAAGAGCTAATTCTGCTTACAATTTGAATTTTAGGCCCAGTCACTCTTTTGGCTCAAAGGGCAGTTGTAGTGACTCAGGTTATCACAGAAGATTTTGAAGTCTTGGGCCAAAATTGATGTCCACCATGTGAAGAATTCCAAGAGCTTTCCATTGCCTATTTGTTTATCTTCCAACTCCTCCCAAACTCCCAAAACCTTCAGGACAAGTCTACTTTCTCCGTCGAGGTGTGACATTCCCTGCACCCGCAATGACCTTGTTTTGCTTGGTTGATTCTCGACATCATATGGCTTTGCAAAATCCTTCAAATTGCCTTGGATGCATTCAATACTCCTCTGACAACCTCCAATGGGTTAGTGCCCTTGATATCACCTTCCAGAGGATATTCTTTAGCTGCGAAATGGCTAAAAATAGCCCTTTTATGCCCTCTGGGAGAGTTGTTCTATCTTGGACTTCAATAACTTCCTCAATCCACCTAGGTATACTTCCCTACACATGAAACATACTTGAAAATCATGTTAGCATGTTCCTCTTAGCTAGAATGAGGATGACATTGTGGAAAGGCTGGCTAGAGGAAGAGGTTACAATGACCGAGAAAGGAACTTTTCAAATGGGGGCTTGGTTTTCATGACCAAAATTTTAAATTTTTACCGAGTATTGACGAATATTTGGTACTTGCCAAAATCTTGCACAATGAAATAATTGCCAAGAAAACTCACGACTCGACTCGCCAAATATTGGTGAATATTCACCAATACTCGCAAGGTTGAGAATAAAACTCGCCACACACGGGTCTGACGTGAAAACACGGAAAAAACACCGAAAAAATGGTAAAAATTTGGTCTGGGGGACTCCGCCCTAAACCCCGAGGCCATGGGATTTCCATATGCCACACCACAATGTTGAACATCTAAAATATTAACCCCGTAGAATGGGGAAGAGGAAAATGTAAATTATTGTAAATTGTAACTTGCATAGATATGCAATTTATGATGATAATTTTCAATGAAAATCATCATAAATTAATAACACTTATCAATTGGTTGTTGTGTTGGCATGATGATGCAAATTTGTCTGTATTTGTATTCAAATCTAATACAAACTCATTTGATACATTTTGTACCTATATTTTGCATAAAATATATGTTTTATATAGAAATTTGTGTATTTTTAAGTTCCCAAATATTCCCAAATATTCTCCAAGTCTTGCCAAGTTTTTCTCGAGTCAATTTTTGTTGGGTTTGCCGATGGACACAACTACATAAACATGTATTCTTTGTTATTAGAACATGCCATATTTTATCAGCATCTCTTGATTGCCACTAGTCCATATCACACCCACAAAATATGCTTGATCATTGCCCTTCTTCCATATAGACCTAAAGGGATTATGAATGCATTTACATACAGCTACTTATTCATCATGATTTTCATGAACAACATTGAATGGTATATATGCAGGACACAAGTTTAAATCCAAACAGGATCTTCAGCATGTAAGCATGAATTTTATGGAGGTAGGTTGACTTCTTTTTTTGGGGTTGCCACTCAATATTTATGAAGTCACTCATTATGCAGCACTGGTCCACCATTTGCAGAAACTGCTTCACTCAAAAGGCCAACCTTTTACTTGTAACTGAGAATTGGGAAAATAATATATTGAGCTGGTTCCTTGGATACACTTTGAATAAATATTGAACAAATTATGACTTGTCAAAATCGACACATGAATTCAGTGAAAAATTTAAATTCTGTTGTAGCATGCCACCCATGCTAGTCACCCTTCTCATAAGCTCATAAAAGTTTAACAGCTTGCACAAAAATGAAAGATAATACCTCAAAGTCGCAGAAAGTAGTCTCAAAACCAGGTTCTTGCCTCCTAAGGCAGATTGATAGGACTTGGAACTGGCCTTATGCAATTTTCCCCTCTCAAGGTTAAGTTTGTGATAGTGAAATCATACGGCTATTACATCTATGTAAGCCATCCGAAACAGAAAGAACTGATCATTATTGACGAGGGACACCTTCTACATGGTCTTATAACTCCTTGTCTATTGCTCTATCTATTGATACGCATTTTCACCTGCAGTACCCTACACAAGCCATCATCTTCAATTTAACTATGTTGCCTCCCTCCATAGACTACTTTTTCTTGTTTGATTGGTAGTGACTTGCCTTCGTGGTCTTTTTGTGGGTTGTCCGCACCTTTAGAGTAGTCTTCTTTCAAATATGTGGTTTCTATTCATTGAAATCATAATGTCATGCACTACTTGTAAGGAGGCTCACGGGTACTTTAATCCCAAATTGATTCACCAACCCCAATGAGTGTAATATCCCCTTCCTAGTCGAAGACCCTTAGCCTATTTTGTCTCCCGACGGCTAAGGAACGAACACAAGGGGACTTAAGTTCTAATATCTTATTATAAAGTGCAAAAATAAATAAAATATTATACAAGCACTTATAATAAAATATTATGGACTTAATAAAATAGAAAAGTGAACTAAATGATAAAAGCACTTAGCTAAAAATGTTTATTTCTAGAAAAGTGCAACTTGCACTAAAAAGGCAAAAGAAAATAGAAAAAAAGGCAAAAGTTCATGGGCCAAAAGTTATCCTCCCAAGGAAAATGCGACTTGGTCTAGAGAAGAAAAGTGGTTGGTGGAAGCATTTAATAAGGAAGGAAAATGTGATTGGTTGTTTGAGGGTGGCCACTAGGCCCAATCCTTCTATTTAAGCAATGGGAATTGCTTGGAGAAGACACACTTGATCATTATCTATTTTCTGAATTGTATTTAAAGCTTAGAGCTTTTGTCTAAATTATTCTAAGGATGAAAACCCTTAGGAATTACCTCTAGAGGACGAAAACCCTCTTAGAGCATTGTGAGGGATCTCTACACAGGGGATTCCATTGTACTTGCAGCGATATTTCAGTTTATTCCAGCAGTGAATAAAGGAGTTTTTGCAGATTTTTGGATCAAGGGTTTGAAGCAAATTTGCAGTTGTGTTTTCCAGCCTTCTATCATATTGTACGACCCACTTCTAGGATACTTCTTGAGGTATTTAAAGGGGTTTTGATCTGATCTAGATTGTTGTTAATAAATCATGTTTTTATGAATTTTTCCAGCCCAAAACCCTAAGGGCGAATTGGTGTTTTGGTTGTTTAGGGCACTTGTGGTGGTCATTTGCATGAATGGGTAACATCATTGCATTCTCCTATTTTACGAATCCATGCATAGTTTATTTGTGTGGATCGGAGCATTTTTTAGTGAGTTATGAATTTTTGAAGTTGCCATAATTTTCTGCAGACTAGGGTTTCAAAATAAATTAATTTCAGCCTTCTTGTGCATCAAAATATGTATGTTCTTTCATATTTTGGCTTTATAAAATTGGTAGATCAGATTGGAGTGGAGAAATTATATTTTATTGGCTGATTTGTTTGGGTTTCCCACTTTACCCTAGTCGCACTTTTCAGATTAAATTCAGATCTGCATGTTAATAAATTGTTGCATCTTCTATAAATTGTATTTGGGGGTTTGGGATTGGCCTTAAATCCATTTGGGGTCAAATATGTCCATTTGGGGACATTACAATGAGGCCCACTTCTTTGATAGAGTTTGTCAATCCCTGTGTAACCTCCTCCTTGTAATGTCCCAAATTACTTGAATAGCTATGGTGAACCCCACTTATCAATTTCAATGTAGTCCATGGTGAGTGGGGGTGGTTAAATCTATACATTCCATGTACATATCCACTTAGGCACATTTAAGAAGACCTTATCTCCACTTGTGCACATTTAAGAAGGTCATATCTCCACTTGTGCACATTTAAGAAGGCCTTATCTCCACTTATGGACTTTTAAGAAGACCTTATCTCAACCCGTGCATATTTAAGAAGGTTGTTGCATTCAAGCTTATCTCCACTTGTGCACATTTAAGGCCTTATCTCCATTTATGCACATTTAAGAAGGTTGTTGCACCCAACCTTATCTCCACTTGTGTACATTAAATAAAGTTGACTTATCCTACCTACCATGCTTATCTAAGCTATTTATGGAAGCATGGGTATTCTATGTTGGGGTAATAATGTCAAGTGGGGATATCATTTTGGTGGACCACCACTTCACAACCCTTTGTTTTAAAGTTTATTTAATAAACTTTATGTCGGTCTTTCACAAATTAGAGTGAAACGGTGTGACTGATTCACCCATCCTATATAAATAGGGTGATCCCTCACGGGATTGACATATCAAATTTGTACGATCATTTGTGATCATTATATTGTAATTGCGAGAAATTGTCTGTGAGACCGAGGAGAGAAGTGGAAGTGTTGGGTAAAAGTTGTATGTGAAATTCTTAATAAAGGCAGTGCTTTATTTCGAGTGGGTTTTTCCTTCGGGTTTCCCCACTATAAATCTAGTGTTCTGTGTCATTTACTTTATTGTTATTTACTTTTTGTTCATGTTCTGTATTATGCAAATATAAACATCTTAATCTATGTTTAATTTAACTGCACTTCATAATCTATAATCTTCGGCAATTATTTGTGGATTAATAATTTGTTAATTATTCATTCCCGTTAATTCCCTAACATTGTAAAGGGTAGGATTTAGTGTTTTATGAATAGAAGAATTAGAGAAGTCTTGGACAAACCAGCAGGGTTTCTAGGGCCTTCAAACACAAACCGAAGAGTTTATAAACAGAAAGGATGTTCCTTCTCTTGAGTTTAAAGTTGTCAGTTCACATTTGGAAGCCATCTTTCATTTGGGCACTGAAGATATCCCTCTTTGGAGCATATTGTAGTGATGCACTTACAGCCTCGGACAAAGTTCCAAGTCACGTGACATTATACCATATTGGTGCATACTTGTTTCTCTTGCTGTTATTTATTTTGTTAGTTACATTTCCAGATTTGAGCATAAAAAGAAAAGAAAAACTATTCGAAGTGGGTTTTATTGTTTATGTTTGCAAAATTGTCTTGTTAAAAGATATTGCAAAATCCTAACACGTATATCAAGGAACTCTTTGACAGCTTGCAATCGGGCAAAAATCAAGCATATTACAAAGGTTCATTTAAGCATTCTGCTAAATATTCCTTAAATTTCTTATTTTTGAGAATTCCCACTCTTCCATCCATTATTGTTAGGGAATTTTTGTTCTACCTCACGTGCATTTGCATCATTAGGGAATTCATTAAGAAAACCTGAAAGTTCCTATTTAATGTGGAAGGCAGATTGAATCATTCCATGAAAAGTTTTGATCAGCTCAAACAATTGGATTCAATTGTAATTCAGTTGGATGGTTTGTATGACCAAGAAGACACTTAACAAGATTCAAACATGCTCACTCTCATCCTTCGAAATATGAAGCCCAAAGACTCAAACATGAGGAAAAGAGTGATGCAAGCAAAAAAACAGACTTCAAAAAAGTTGATAGGCTTTGGGGATGGTCTGGACCCTCAGAAACCCTCTGGCATTTCTAGCTTTGAAAAACAGAGATATATGAGGCACATTTTTCATCCAACGAATCCACCACGAAAAATCGACAGCAACTGATCATGTCAATTGAATTCAACAACCACCAAATGTATTAAGCAAATATGTTGGCTGCCGAATGTGCCCAAAGAAAACAAATATGGAGACAAACAACCCCGAATGGAAGCTATGGCATTTCACATCTCCACTGTTGAGATGAATTTGTGTGCCACGTCTTGTAAGTCATTTTGATCATCCAATGGATGCATAAATATGCCCATTGGGCTCTTACATTGGTATCAATGGTTGGATTAAGCATAGCTGAGTGTAGGAGATATCAGGAGGTAGTTTGAGTAAGTTACTGAGCACAGTAAGCAAGAAACATTGCAGAGGTTCTTGATAGCTCCAACGAATATTGATTTGTAATCTAACTGATTTCAATTGAAATAAACAGGTAAAGCCCTAAATTCCTTGAGTTTTCATGCCTGTTAGGTTTCTCCATTGTATGTCATGTTCATTCATGCTTGTGTGTTGTTTCTTTTCTTATACCTTGGTCAATTGTTCATTTCTTTCAAGCTGATTCTATTTCCAGTTTTTAAAGCAAATATTCTAATTCTATGTTAAACTGATTTCAAGTATAATGCTGTTTGGTTTACAGCAGGAAATAGAAGTTAAATCAGTCATATACATGTTATAGCATTAGCATACCTCTTCGTTCTAGCATTGCATGGGTATGGAGAGAGTCACACATTGGTAGCAGTAATAAATGTACGTAAACCTGATTTTCAGCGGTGTAGACATAGATTTGGGCATGTACACATTAACATAAAGGGTTTTGATGGTAGTCCATAGATGTACCACAGATCAATTTTCAGCTGTACGTGTATTGCTTTCAGTAGTAATTTGCATTAGATCAGCACATGGGTAAACTTAAATCCGTGTTGAAGAATTGTAATTGGGAATATCCAAGTCAATTACAAATCAGTTGTAGCCTATAAGTAGCATGGACATGTAAATCTGATTCCAGAACCACAATAGTTGTATGCATATTTAGAGCTGAAATAGGCTTGGCAATGATTGTTACGTGTGTTTCTGAAGCTGATTTTTGATATGACAGCCAGTGCATCATGCACATTGATTGGCATCTATATGCATGCTCTATGAACTAAAGAGTTGTGTTCATTTGGCAGAAAAGGAATATGATGTGATTTGATGATTAGCAGGAGCAAGATGAGAAAGCACTTGAGGTGAGTAGTACTGCAGGTGAGTAAGAAAATGTTGATTTTATATATGTGTGTATTATAAAGTATTGGAAAACCAAGCAAAAGAATAGTTGGCATACACATCGTATTCATATGGAATTTAATCCCATTACAATTTACATCCTCAATTGTTGGGATTTGAGGTATTTTGGGATCTTTGCTACAAATTTCATTTGCTGTTGTAGGAAAGGACAAACCATGAGTACTCATCAAGGGTAGCTTTGCAAATGGTGCAAACGTACAATTGTGAATCATTCACATGGAAAAGCACAAGCAAGGGCAGAAATTTACTTGGGAAAGCACAAGGAAGGAGACAACAGATCCAAGAAGGCAAACACAATAAAGGTCAAATATTTACCCATAGGAACTCTTGTGTCGAATAAAACACTTCCCGTGAGTAAGATATTCATTAAACTTGAAGCAATCAACCAAGTATGAGGCCACCAAAAACATCATGAGAACAAGACCAAGGCACCAAAGAAGTGCATGGGAAACACCAAGTTGTACCAGAAGGGTATGGACAGCACTTGAGAAACAAGGCTTCAAGAGGAAAGCCAACAAGGTTGAGCACAAACAATCACTTCAAAAAGAGAAACATAGAATGACACTCCAGAGTTCATAGAAAGGCACTCCAAAGCAAGCAGTCAAACATTGGACACCCTCAAGAGGAGTATTTGTTGCCATATAAGACTCCAAAGAGAATTAAAATCAAATCCACTTCAATGGAGAAACAAGGAAACGAAATCTCATCGATAAGGTGCAAGCTATTAGTACTTGTATTTTCGGATATATGAGTTTTGGGATCAAAAGCCTGGGCTATTGGAAAGGTATGATCCAGAATGGATCAGCTGAAACAACTGGAGTTAGTGCTCATTCAGTTGGATAGTTTGTATGACCAAGAACTAAAGCACTCTCACTCATCCTTTGAAAGACGAAAGCCAAATACTCAAACATCAGGAATAGAATGATCCATTGAGGGAAACAAATATGGACGAAATTGATGGAGACTATGAAACTGGTCTGACCTCGAAAACCCCTCTGGCATCGATAACTTCGACAAATAGAAATCTGTCGGAGTAAATGGCTGCTGAATATGTCGAGCAGATTCGACAGCCACCAAATGTGTCAAGCAGATTTGACATCCATCATATGTGTCAAGTCAATATGCTGGTCACCAAATGTGCCTAAATGCAGCAAACAAGAAGAACAAAAACCCATAACAAAAGATATGGCGGTCCACATCTCCGCTATTGAAATCAATTGGTGTTCCTGGTCTTCCACGCCATTTGATGATCCAATGAATGCATAAATCAATGGTTGGTGTAAGCATTCCTGCTGAATCTTGGAGATGTAAGGATGTTGTTTGAATGAGTTGCAGAGCAGAGCATGAAGAAGCACTGTAGAGGTGCTAACATAGCTCTACATTGTTCTTGATGGCTCGAAAGAAATATTGGCTTTTTATCTTGTTGTTTCGGTTGACATGAGGAAGCACAGCTATAATATCCAGGAGTTCCCATGCCTAATGGGTTTCCCTGTGTTATATCTTGTGTCATTCATGCTTGTGTGTTGTTGCTTTGTTTATTCCTTGCTCAACTATTCATTTTTTCAAGCTCATTTCATTTCCAGTACTTACGCTTAAACTGATTTCAAACATAGTGCTTCCTTTACAGCAGCAAATAGAAGTAAAATCAGTCATATACATGTTAAAACATCAACAGACTTCTTTGTAATGCTGGTGTATTGATTATGGGGAACGCCGCTAAGTGTATATAGATCTGATTTTGAACAGTGTGCACATGAAATTAGGCATGTACACATTGCAATTAACATAAAGAATGTGGATGGCAACACAAAGCTGTAACGCACATTGGATAATTCAAATTTTTGTTGAAGAACTGTACGTTGGAAGATTCAAGTTTAAACTGATTACAAACATAGTACTTGGTTTACAGCAACAAATAGAAGTAAAATCACTCATAAACATGTTAAAACATCAGCATATTTCTTTGTTACGCCGTTGCATTTGTGTATGGAGAATGTCACACCAGTAGCAACAATAAGTGTATATAGATCTGATTTTCAACAGTGTGCACATGAAATTAGGCATGTACACATTGCAATTAACAGAAAGAATGTGGATGGCAGCCCATAGCTGTAAGGTATATTGGATAATTCAAAATTGTGTTGAAGAATTGTACATTGGAAGATTCAAGTCATTGATGAATCAACTGTAAGCCTATAAGTATAAACAACTTCATTTATTTTCTACAAAGTTGTAAGTAGCCCACAATACCTTTAAATTTATACACCATCCTCTAGAGAATGAGATGTTTGGCTTAATTCGCATGTAGACTTTATCATCCACATCAATGATCATGGAGATCGATACAGTTTTGCTCTAGAATATGCGCTCTCCAGATTGTTCTTGCATGCTTTTAACTTCTACATACTTGCAACATCTCCAAAGATAAATGTTGCGCTTCAAAAAAATTGTTATGCCCAATTCTTTGGGAGGAAAGGCCAATCCCAATTCCATATATTCATCTAGATGAAGACATAGTGATGGATAAATCTTCCTATTATTCTAGGGAATTTCAAAAACGGGATTCTTTCTTCCCTTGAGGCTTATTGTGTTGCCACATGTCATATCGACATGTCCTTCATTACCTAGTTCATTTGGTCCATATATCCATCAACCTAAGGTTGATCCCCAATGCTGAAATTGGTTGGGTATCCACTGCTCTGAAAAATTCCTTCTAAAATTTCCTGATGAGCTTGGGATTCATATTGCTTATAATTGTTTTCAACATGCCATATTTATAAAATACTTCCTCTATAGGTACCTAGGCAATATCCCCCACTTTGTGCAATATGCGATTGTTAGCCTTGAATGAGTCAAAAGCCTTTCTTTGTTAAAACATTGTACATTTTGGCTTCGATGAATAAAGTAAAATGCAATTAAAAGATGTATGCCATTACAAATCACTGTTACTGGCAAAAAAATCAAGTCCCCTTGTTACAAACATCTAGGAGACTCATGCCATGAGAGCACTATACCCGGCTTGGTGATCTAATGTTGTGATTGGATAATATATTTAGCATCAAGTGAATCATTTGTTGATAAGAAAGAGGAGCATTAGAAGCACTAGATGATCTCGAGAGAGCATCCCGTCAAGGAAGAGAGGAATCACAAGCACCCCAGCTCACCATATATCTTGCCATGATGAGAGAGAAGTTTTGGTATTCGACATTAAATGTGAATAAAGGAATAATTAACTATTTAAAAGTGAGCGGTCAGTACTGACCAATGAGTTTATGTTACAAACAACCAATTCAAATTTCAAAGAAGACAAACTAGAAGAAGGCATTTTGAATCATCCCACTTGGATATTAGCATAGTATAACACAACATATAGTCCTAAGATGGTATCTACCCATAAACACGCAACACTACTAACCAAAAACCCAATAGGTGTAGTGCAAACAGAGACTGTTATCAAATGACATTCAAGGACAAGCATCCCTTGACATTCATCATCACACAAGCATCACGAATTTTGTACACCAACCAACTCGTCTCTCCGGTCTAGCCTAGAATAATCAAATAGCAAAATTAATAGATAAAAGCAACAATTTACATCCATTACAATAGCCTCTAAATTCACAACAATCTTCCTCCAAGGATAACTTATGTACATCAACAACCACAAAGGGCAAGATCTACAAGCACCAAGCATAAAGAGGACAACTTATAGGCTATGGAAAGGCACACCTGAATGTAAGGGCAGCACAAATCTCCACCTACTCTAAAACATAAGGGACGTGGAAGACAAGGCAGAAAACTCAGATTAAATGTAAAAAATTGAGCTATATCAACATCCATATCACCTTGAGAGGCCACGTTTAGGCAGCATCACATGGAGAAACCTTATAGCTATAGGTATATATATAAAATGAAAGAAGCAACAACTGTGGGACATTGTACCATCAAGGACCATTACCAATGACGAACAACAGATGCATAATCAAATGTTGTCCTAGTTGTAAGCAAATCTAAGAAATACTAATTGATTTCATCTTGCATTTTGAGAGCGAATTGCTTCAAAGAGAGAAAGAAAGAAGAAAGAAATTACATAAATGTCCACAGATGACCAAATTCGTTCAAGGGGACTCGAAAGGATGACCAATTACAATAGAAAACTAGGGTAAAAAGACCCGAGGATGAGAAAGTAACTAAACACTAAAATCTAAAGCAAGAGAAGGTAAATTGGAAGTGATTAAAACCGAAAGATCTAAATACAAATATCCATGTGAAGGAAGCAGCCCCAATGAAGCACGGAGCTAAGAAAGATCAAAGCATCGACCAAGAATGGAAACAAACATTGTCAAGTGTTTGTGGCAAGGCTCAGGTTAGAAGAATTAACCACATCATCATTGACCACCACAAAAAGGCCAATACAAGACCTAATAATCTCTGTAATAGAATGATCCAGGATAACCGGGTGGAGTTGGAAAAGCCTAGTCAAAAGAAAGTTATCCTCCCTAAAACATCTCCTAAGACCAAGGTCAATGAATGTCTAGTGGCAAAGAAGAAGCTAGCAATGTGTGCTTGCCCCAATGACCCTAACTATTGTTTACATAGTTATAAAGCCCTTGGCGAAGAAGCAAATCCCTAAGGCCTAGAAAGAGAGTAAGCAAGTTGGGGCACCGTAGTGGTGATACACAAGGATGGGTGTTGTCTCACTAATATGTCCCCCTCTATATGCAAATCAACAACATTCAAATGGCACTTAATCCTTCGCTATGACAATGGTGAAGAGAAATAGACCAATAACTTATGAAAGAGAAGCAATGCTAATAGAATCTTAAGCTATAACAAAACAAGAAAAATGGCATGCAAAGTAATTTCACAGGGAAAACCCAACACACAAAAAAGCGCTTCATTATGACATTAACTCATTTTTTATATCTGATAACATGCTTGAGGTTTAATTTTACCGTAATGCATTTGTGAATATTTGCACAAGCACGTCGATAGGAAACTATCCAAGAAATATTAGAATATAATGGGTAGAAAGCGTCTAAACAATACCATGGGCATAAAAACCATGGGCCAAAACCACCCATATGGACCTAAAACCACATATTGGGACCCTAGAAAAAAATTGTGTCGAACTATACGTTGTGCCTAGGTGTACAGTCTATAAGTGGGTAAATCATGCCAAAGATACAACACATTTCCAACAGACGAATTGAAAAAAGGTAATCAACCTTGTACCTCTAGGGGTCGTCTTAAAGGACCTATAATTGAAAGTGGCCGCCTCTCAAAGGAAGAGGGCCAAACATCTCTAAATAGGGTAGTTGAAAAAGACAAATGGAGACCCACATGAGCCTCTATATATACAACGATACATCTCTTGAATCACATAGTAGACATCGGCTAAAAATATAGTGCTCCTCAATCTCTCGGCTCAACAAGGAAATAGAGATGATAAGGCCTCACTATAGAGAATATGGCAATCATCTCTAAATAGGGTAGCTGAAAAAGACGAATGGAGAGCCACATGAGCCTCTATATATATACAATGATACCTCTCTCGAATCACATAGTAGACATCGGCTAAAAAATAAAGTGCTCCTCAATCTCTAGTATAATGACGAAATAGAGACGATAAGGCCTCACTACAGAGAAAATGGAAATTCGTTTCAACTTATGGATGATGGGAGCACTTCCTCAACTAGCCAAGCAAGCTCCTCAAGCCTTGTGACCAATGGTGTTGATAATAGTCAAGTCAAAGAAATGGTTGTAAGGTGGACTTCAAGCTAAAAGATGATCTAATAAACTAAACAACTAAGTATAAGTTTTCATGCTTTCCATAGGATCCCCTTAGTAGAGGAAACATATGGAAAGATCATTCTTGAGGTGTACAAGGCCATCACTTTAATCTCATCGAGGTTAACCACAAGTTAGAGAAGTGCACAAAAGTGAGCAAGAGCATCTCGTTGTATTTATAGACATCACGAGAGTGAGAAGAGCCACATAATCAAACACAAGTAGTATATGACCAAAAATGATGTAACATACAACCATCATCAACATTAGTGTGTTGGCAAAGAAAATCCTTAAGCTCTTCTATGTAAATATTGTGATGACATGTTTTGTATCTATAAAATAATGTCATGGGGGACAGTGTTAAGTTAGTAAGTGATTTTATATGTTGTAGAAACCGCAAGTATGGTACACGTATTGGGACAATTCCATGAGTAGCTTGTCCGAAAATTCTCTTGACCTTGTTTTCAATATAAATGGCCCATTAGTCATTGAAGAAAACATATTAAGTTATAGTATATTCTTCTATTGAAGGATCCTAGGAAATTATCCTTCCTTACGGATAGTTTATGGTGAAACCTTACCTAAAGGGTAATGTTACTACTTCATCCTTTATCCCCTACATTGGACCATTGTGCAAATCTCTTATATTTTTGTTTTGTTGGTTATTTTTGGTATTGCATTAGATGGTTATCAGATTTATGTTGCAATTCAATCTATTTTAACACTTTGATAATTACCAATAGCATCAAAGATGGGATGTTGGCTTACAAAAGGTCTATAGATCCTTGCATGAATATTTTGTTACAAAAATCATATATTACTATGGAATTTCTTCAATTTGAAAAATAAATTCAAGATACTTTTAGAAAGTGTTGATAATAGCATATATACGTAGAAACATATTAGATACATCCTCTAAAATTTAACCTTCAAGAACTATTGTTTTTCTAACGAAAAATAGTGATTTGTAACGTATGCTTTTATTGGAGTCCTTGGAGCCTATCCTTGAAGGTAGTTTTAGCACATCATTAATAATTTATATGGGATAATTGGATGAATCTCCTATTCTTTTATAAAGCTGATTATTTCTGCCTTTTGTTCGAATCCCGTCATCCATGTTGTAATTCATTCTATTTTGACATTTTGGCTCTTTACAAGTGGTATTGGAGTAGAAATCCAGATCTATCTTCTCAAAGATTCAGATCTAAATCTACCCTAAATAGAGGTACATCTAGTATAACATAATATTTTGAAACTCTAGCTCTCATTTGAATTGTGATTTGTGAGAAACTCACAAGGATAAGCCCATTTTCAAGAGAGGGAGATAGTTTCAATACTATGAAAGGTTGCTCGACTATAAGAATAAAAATAAGCCCGTTGGAGAAATATTTATGGAAATACTATCTTATCATATATCTTAAGTGCAAGGCTTATGCTTGCTGACACAACATTCATAGAGTTCAAATTACCTAGGAAAAAGCAGAGCGAATTTTCTAAACTTGATGGGAAAAGAAAAAGAACACAAGAATCTTCCTAAGCAAAATGAAGGTAAAAATGATGCTCCAAATTCATCTCCATGTAAAATAATATGTCCCATCCAAAGAATCTCTAGCATTGCATGAGCAAAGGAAGCATTCAAAACAAACCTATCATTGTCTCTATAGATCCAAGTTGCGAAAGCATAGCTTCATCAACATCAATTGATGAATGGAGCATATGTTAGAAGCAAGGCATGATGAAACTCATTTAGGGAAAGGCTCAAGTACTTGAAGACTTTGAAACTCACTATGGACTTAGTGTCTTGCATTATAATTATCATTCCATAATTATGGATAGCTTAGAAATTTTCCTTGGATCATCTTGGTAGAAATTTTCCTTGGATCATCTTGGCTAGATACATTGGAAACTTTTTCTTACAAGGGATTACAAGGCAGACCTCTTCACTTAAATATAATGAGAGAAACTATGGAAATGAAAGGACGAAAAGGAAAAGGAAAAGGAAAATACCATTCGTGGAGGAAAAAAGTAAAGGGAGGACATTTGAATGTAATGACAACACAAACCCTCCCACCTATTTTACGGCATAAGGAACATTTGGAAAACGAGGTGAAAGACTGAAAACAAATAAAATAAAAGGTTCAGTCTACACAGGTTGAGCCCTACACACGTCAAACTACCATGATATATTGGGATGAGGCGGAACAACCGCATAGCTATGGGTATAAATAAATCGAAGGAGCAACAATTGTGGACGTGGTACCATCAAAGCCCATTATTAATTAAGATAACAAATAGCTGAATGGATGATAAAGCATCATGCCAATCGTTTTGCAAATGTTAGGAAACCAAACTATTTCTGTTGTGTTTATATACCTATTTAATAATGAGTGGTAGTGTTCTCCCATTCATGGGCGCGTGTAAGAAGATTCAAAAGATCTTTAGTAAAATGAAAAGCACTGATTAAATTTGGCAGCACCTCTAGAGGTAACCCTCGTATCATTGGCCTAGGATGCATTCCTTGATCCTCTCGAGGAGGGTTTATAATCGCATCTTCCTCGTTTGCCCCTTATGGAACTAAAAATCAAGTGGAAGTTCTAGCTCTAGTGGAGGGTCTTATGCTCACAAGAGTTCAAGGGTGCAATTCTTGGAAGTGGAAGGAGTTCCCATTGTCAGCGGCCTGACAACATCGAAAGGTAAAATTCTCAATTGGAAACTTAACTACCTCCTTCACCTTGTTGTGCGTCACCACGTGCAGACAATTTTCTTGCATTACCTTTTCTCGTTGCTTTTCATAAAGCTAATGGGGAAGAAAACCTTCTCACCGAGGAGGTGCCGATCAGGGTTTTTTTCAAAAATCAAAATCTCTCTCTTCACAGATTGGTCAATATTAGCAGCAATTCTCCATAATGACTCCCCCATCCAATCTAATAATTCATTTGAGCGTTCAAATGCAATCCTCCTTAAAAAAGAGATATTAGAATGCCCAAGTCTTGACACCTACCTTTTCTTTCTTGCGATGTCAAATTTATGATGGCAATTTAAAATTATGTTTGGTTCCAGCCATTGTCATATGATTCTTCACTATTTTGCATGAATGCCATAATAAAGCATGGCTTTAGCATGTATGTGTCATGTCTTGGCCACCTTGAGCCAAGAGCTATTTACAACCCCCGTCTACATCTTGTTATAACCACCTGGCATTGTTGCCATTCTCTCACAACCTACTTTGTGAAACAGGTTATCCCCTACATCTTTAGTGGAGAAAGGATTTGGTTCTTAAAGATTGCATACGCAAAGAGCAATGCCTATCTCCTTGGCTTTCCTAACAACTTGCTTTGTTTTTGACAACCTTAGTGTATATATGGTATGTCTCATCCTTGGTGAAGAGGATTGTGGGGATGTGCTTAGGATTAAACACACAATCAACACTATCAGAGATGAATTTATGGGGAAGCTTGCGGTTTTAACTCCCACACTCTTAAGTTTTTCAATTTGTGGTTAAGGTCCTTTCCCCCTCTGCTCTTTCTTAGGTATGCAAGTTCGAGGAGATCTGGTCCATCTACGGGTAGGCATTAGCTTAGTCTTCCCAAAATCAAGATGATCATACTTTTCATGGGAAGGCCTTGCAGAGAAACTTTCTATCGGCGTCCCCCGTAATGTCCCCTTTCCCTCGCCACGAGGCCGAGGGCGATGACGGGTCCTAACCTAGTCATGCCCAAGGGTTCTGAAGGCTGTGAGCTATTGGGTATGAATATCTAGTCCGATTCTTTATAATTTTGCGTTGACAGTTTATAAAGTGCTTTGAAGGGACTAGATGTTATGTTTTATCGTTGGAAGGGGCCACTTAACTCCTAGTGTTCTAATTTTGCGTTGGGGTCACCTTTTTGGACCATGGCGACTTGAAAAGGAAAAAGTAACTTTAAGTTACTTTATTATTTTGGTCTTCCCTAGGGGAAAATGCGACTTGGGCTTTTTAGGGTTCCTTGGCATGGGAAAAGTTATAAAAGGAGAAGAGGGGTGAAAGAAAGATCATTCATGCATACACTTATATTTTCTTTCATGTGCAACTGTTGTTTGCAAATATCCAACTTATGGAGTAAGATCCCACAGGAACCCTAGCTTCGGTGGTGAGAGATCCATCCCTAGCTAGTAGGGCACTCTTTGGTGGTGAGAGATCCGCCCTAGTTTGTCATTTTGGAGCTGAAATCAGGGTTGTTCTTCAGAGATATTTTCAGAGGGTTTCAGTGAAGGGTTTGGAGGTTTTGGGCATTTTGGAGGAAAGATTTTGGGTTTTCGGGGCAGATCTACGGCAACCTCTTTGGCAAGGTCTAGCATCAGTTTGAAGGCATTTGCAAGGGTTTCCAGCCATCTCCTAGGTGGGGCGACTTGTTTTGAAGATTGCAGATCTGTTTTGGAGGGTTTCCACTTCCTCAAATTTTGATTTGAAGGTTGGGATATCATCTCCTATATTTATAGATAATATTTCCAAGGTTTCATAATTTTTGCATCTATATTCCGGAAGATATTAATTTTAGAAGTTTTCAGCTGTTTAGGGCACGCTGTAATTTTCTGGCAGCATTCTGTTATTCGAAAAATTCCAAAAACAGTTCTATAATATCTGTTATTGTATTAGCAAGCTCCATTTAAAATTTCAAGAGATTTGAGCAAGTATTTTTGGAGTTATCCATTATTTTCTGTTCGCTGCCCTAGATTTAATTTTTTGCAAAAATCAGATTTTTGTTTGGCTGCAATTTGTGCGTATTTTGCATATTATCCTACAAGGGATATTACATCCCCCAAACAGGTATCTTAGAGCAGCTTGGTATCGACAAGCACAAATGACTTAGTATCAAGGTGGTTGCTTTGGAGCGGTGTGTGAAAAACTATGAGAAGCTCCTCCACAATTGTCCTCAACCACCTTTGTCAACTATAAGAAAAGGGAGGCCAAGAAGGAAACCATCTCACCCAACTACAAAACAATCATTTCCCGGGTGGGCCTGGCCAAAGCGGCAATGTCTTGCACCCTCTTCCTCGTAAAAAACATGCTCATAGAATGGGGGTCGGTCGAATGAAGAATGGAAGGCACCAAGCAAAAACAAGGTCCCCCTAATAGAAGCTATTAATGGTCCAATTTGTTCCATGGCCAAGGCGACGGATATGAATCGGTGCCACCCTTGCGGTTGATGTGGAGTTTACTCAACATGCAAAGGGTAAATGGCCAAAGCTCTTTGATCGGAGGGACCCCTTTATGGAGAAAAATGCTAGTCCAACATTCACTCCAATTGACTTCTCCACCCTTTACAACGGAAAAAAATCCAAAGCCCCAAGGACTGAGCCTCTGCAAAAGTGCATGCCGGAGACTGTGCCATGTAATTTCTGGTCCTCTTCTCTCTCCACTCTATTTTTTTAGTGGCAGCAGTAGATAATCTTGGTTTCTTGCTTTTATGGTGTAAGTGGCAACAGTAACTCTTCTTATTGTTTTTGTAATCACTATAACTCCCTCACTTGTCCATTAGGACCTAATCTTCCTCTCTCCTCTCTTTGATCTCTTCCTAGTCATACACACTACCCTCTCTTCTACAAATCTATTTTGTTTCAAATGTATTGTACTATTTGTGGTTAAACTACAAGGATGGGGGATTCTAATTATCAATAAAAAAATGAGTGGTAGTGTTAGGCTGTTAGGTGATGCTATATGTTGTACATGCCCTTAGTATGCTACAATAACGCTACAATATATCAGAACAATATAAGTGGGTAGCTTGCAGAAGAAGTAGCTTGCCCTCTTTTTCTAGATGAAGGGCACCATTAGTCATTGTAAAATATGTCTTGGACGGTATCATAATTACCTAGAAACTTGTATCCTAGGCCCTGGTACTTGATTGCTGTATCGGAAATGCATCCCTGTATATGAAACACCTATGGGGACGTCTCCAGCCATCAAGAAACCTCAAACGTGATTTCCTAGTATCCCTAAGAAACAGGAACTTTCCCTTACAGGTCTCTTAAATGTGTCATATATATATTACTTGAGTGTTTCCTCAAGTGCTAATAACTAGCTAACATGAGTTAAAAGAGCCAAAAAAACTTATTGGCATCTTTCTAATTTTGCATTCAAATTACAATTTTTTCTGTTGCAGAAAATTTTGTTACAAAAACCTAAAGTCATACGAGCAAGAAGAGAAAAAAATAGGCAGACATAAGATGTCTTTGTGCACATAAGCTTTATCAATTGATTGAAATGGGAAAGAGTGGTACTAAGCTGTGCTAGTAAGTTGTAGACCATATATTTGAAACTAGCACTAAAATTCTGAGGTTTATATATATTTAATTTTTTTGGTATCTATATATATAAACTGTATTTTAAATTTTGAAATATCCAAGTAACCCATGTACCATGTTTCTTTTTAAATGTCGTCTCCATCCCAGTCCCTGCTTCCCATACTCTATATACCTCCCATTTCCAAATTACTCTGGATCGTATTGTATCATTCGATTAAAGGAGATTATAGAGTTTATCCTTCCTCAAGGATAGTCGTATGGTGAAACCCTACCTTAAGTGCAAGACAAATACTGTTTCATTTAATATTTTATAATTTATAATCAAGGAGTGTGCATGTCTCCTATATCCTTCTATCCTTCTATTGTGCCATTACCAGTATTATAGTGGTGATGTTAACTTGATAAAGGTCTATAGATTGTTGCATAAATATTTTGTGACAAGTATCTTATATTGTTGAGCAACTTCTCCGATTTGGAAGAGATTTGGAAAAAAATTTCAAGAGATTTTGAGAATTTGGTTGTAATAGATACTACGAGTAATATCGAGGAAACACAACCTCTAAAATTTGGCCTGCAAGAGCAGTTAATATTCTGACAGGAAATAGTGATTTTTGTATTCTTCGAGAGTGTGTGGAGTTTATCCTTCCTTATGGATAGCTGTATGGCAAAACTCTAGTTTAAAGCTAATGTTTGTTTATCTTGATACTTCACATCAAATTATTCTGCAAATCTCTTACATTCTTTTATTGTTTAGGTTATTTCTACTATTGATTTGAATAGTTTATTAGATCCAGTTAAAATCCAATCTACTTTGGTATTTCAGTTCTATACAGGTGGTATTACAGTAAAACGCTAGATCTATTCCCTGATTAAATTTCAGATCCAGATCTTCTCAAGAGAGAGGTACATCGATCATAGCTTGGGCTCTTGAAACCCTAGCTCTTATTTGAACTGTGATTTAAGAATTCATTGGGATGCCCATGTATTTTAGGAGGGCAGAAAATACTGAAATGAGATAATGGTTGCTTAAAATTAAGAATAAGAATAAGCATATTGAGACATATTTATGGAAATGTTACCTTAACATATATCTTTAGGGTGAGGTTGTGCTTGTGAAGCAATGTTGATAGAGATAAAAATTCTTGGGAAGAAATTAAAGATATTTTCTTACCTAGATGACAAAATAAAATAGAACATGGGAATCTTCCTAAGCAAAATGAAGATAAGGCATGAGCTTTGTGAAGAAGAAAATAATGAAACTCCAAATTCAAATCAAGAATACAGTTACTAAGAAGAACGAAGCATAAGATATGTTTCCATCTATAGAATCTCTAACATTGCAGGTACAATGAACACTATCATTGTTTAAAAGAAGACTACCATTGCTTCTACAGATCCATATTGCAGGTATAACTTCATAAACATTAAGGAAAATTGACTGCAAGTTAAAGCAAGGAACACCAAGAATACCCAAATATAGGATTAAAAGAATCCAATATTTGAAGATTTAAAACTCGATGTCGAGAAGACTGTTTTGCATTATAATTTTCATGTAATAGCTGTGTATGGTTTAGATACTTTTCTTGGATCATCTTGGTCAGAGACACTGAAAAAAAAATTAAACCATTTTGGTAAAAATACTCGAGTGTTTAAAGATGTGAAACTCATCGTGAACATTACTCAAGAACCAATAGCTAGGGAAGTGATCCATGTGGTACATGCTCGACAAAAAATCCAATTAGTAGTCTTTTGAGTTTGTTTCTTCATTGACAAAGCAATGAAAATTGAAAGGAGGCACGCAATCAAAGAGACAACAAATGTGCAAGAAGCAGCAGCCACTAGGATCAACACATCTTGTCGTATGTTGAATGGATCTGACATTATGGAAATTGAACTCTTGTCACAAATAATTTAATATTAATGTTCACTAGAGACTGAAAACACAAAGATGCTCTACAAAAGGGACTGCTAAATGCAGAACCAAAAAGCGAAATTTGTAAATTAACATTATTACAACATGTGACTGAGAAATTAGGTGTAAACCTTCCATTGTCGATTCTTTTCAAGCTCTATAATGTTCGCAATCTCGGGATCCACCTCCTCCAATGGAGCATTTAGCTGTTTTGGCCACTGCATTACAATGTTTGCAAAAGAAACATCATTACTCACTTTAAAAATGTTTCAATTTCTATGTTTCAAGTAGAATTAAAAGAATTTGACCATCTCATTTATATGGTTATTCTCAATTGGTAATACTGTTTGGTTCAATTAAAGGGCAAAAATATTGTATCTTAAATTCACAGTTATGTAGTAAGCAATCCATTTGAAGTAAATTATAAAATAAGTTAAGACCAGCAGATTATCATGTTTCTGAGATTTAGAAGCCATCTATCAAAAGCATTGTCAGTAAGGAAGCGAGCTCTGTGATGCAAGTTCTTGGGCTGAGCTGTCGACATTAGAGTTGACATTTGAAGTCCATTTTGAACATGTATAGCAGTTTTATATGTATTTTACTTTCAGCAATAAAATTTACCTGCCACTCGAGAGTCAAGAGTATAGATTTTGTGAGCTTTTGAAAATGACATCCATAAGTTCTCCTTAAACGTCACTTACAACTATTGTACAAGAAGAGTTATGAGAAACTTTACCTGTATGGCTATTGACGTAGTAACATTATTAAAACAACATTCATCCACTTCTTGAATCTAATGATACAGATATTTACTGAGATTAACAGTGAATTAATGTCTCCACACTCACTCCAAAAATTGTTAAAAAGACAAAAAACCAGTTGCGCTTCAACCAGATTGCATACAATAGTTTAATATTTTCCCAGTTTTGAGAAATGCCTGCTTCAATCTCATGTGGAGAAAATTCTGGTTGATGAAACAGCTGCTTTAAAGGTTTTTATTTCAATACTGGAGCTTCAAAAGATCCAGTGCAGATGTATGTTGCTCGGATACTCTAGACTCGGCTGGTTATCTTTCCTTCAAATGTATTTTGTTAGGCAGTAATTTAATTACACCAAAATATAACAGGCACTAAAACATCAAATTTCTAATTGACGGTTAGGGCTGGACATCAGATATCAAGCCTGGTCAACATTCTCTCTCCATCTGCTACTGACATTGTCTATGGTTCCTGTAAGAACAATCCACACAGTGGACAGATAAGAGGCCAGTAGCTCAGTGGTGGGGCGCCCCAGCATGCTAACAGGAGGTCCTAGGTTTGAGTCCTAGCTAGTCCTCAGAAAATAACATGGTATCAGAGCTACACATAGGTGAGATCATTTGCCTCATTTTCTGATCTCAACCACTGACTATAATCAGATCTTGGACTTGAGTACTCCATTCTCATGGTGGAAAGTTTTCATCATATCATGGTCATGCAGAAGCCTTTTCACACCCCATTTTTAAAACCACATAATGTTTTGCATAGTTTCTAGTTAGGCATTCAGATTTGCTTTACTAACTTGTACTTCTTTTCTCATCCTGATGATGGATCAAGAAATGTGATCCAAAATGTTGATTCAAAAATCATCACACACTTTTTCCAAAAACTCTCTCGTATCCTATAATTATTATGTGTTGAAATAGTTTAGGCGGCATGCCTTGTGCGCCCTCAATGGCTTGGGATTGCTATCTGTGTGATGCCAGTATTTTACAAGCTATTTACTACAGTGACATAATCCTACGATGGAATTTCATTTCACATTATTACTCTGTTCCTTCTATCTGTGTGGACATGGATCCCAGACTAGTAATTTGCAAGAAAAGTATAGAAAAGAAAGGAAACTCACGGTCACATGAGACTTTAGCTGCTCAAGACGAGAGTAATCAGCCTCGTTGGACAGAGCAACCTAAACCAAAAGAAATCAACACCAAAAACGAATTTATGAGTTTTAAGGCTTAACCAGTTCATAATTAATAGAAAACGATTCTGGAAAAGACCTGTGATCAAAGTTTAAAATGATCCGCCACACCATAAATGAAACTCGTACCGTTCTTACTATTGCTAAAATTTTGAATGTAAAAAATTAAAACAATGGAAAAAGAAAATTAAAGAGATCCTTAAGATTATGGTGTAATAATACTTACAGTAGATTGCAGGGCAACTTGTCTGAAAGCGGATCCATGCCTAAATAAGGCAGGATTGGAGATCTTGCGCACGAAAGCCATTGCCATTGCCATTGCCATTGGCATGCTCTGCTGCAACGAAGGTGCTTCCTTTTAAGGAGAATGCTTGTTTATATATGAGAAATCATATTTCCAGGTTGGCCACTTACTAGTGCTCTAAGTAGCCCACTAAAATATAAATTCTGAGAACATTATTTGAATGATTCGGAGCATTTTTTCAATGTTTTTTTATTTTTGGGTTCAGGGTGAAAGAGATGTGGGTTTGGTGTACCTAAATTTCACCAACTCGTAGGGCCCGTTAGTTTATGTATGGTCCTAACCCACATTGACCACCTTTCAAATTTAATCAAATTTAATTAGGAATGCAAAGGCGATGCAAAGTTCTTTTTTATCGAATGGGTTGTGGTCTAACGATGCGGGTGATGGTTTAAAAGATGTTGTCTAGCCATCCACCAAGTTCCACTCCCACAAGATACCGGTATTAAAGGGATGAAGTCGAGATCATACCTCAAGCGACTTCAGCGGAATGGATACCCCTTAGACTTGGCATCTAAGCTAAAGGGGACTGGATTAAATCCAAACCTTCAACAAAGTTTAGTTTTTTTTCCCAAAAAAAAAAATGTTATTACAATTTTTCATTATATGGGTATTGGTTAAGTCGTCATTCATGCGGTGAGCAATTTTATTCCTTTTGTGGGGCACTTAGATGATGTTTTATTTATTTTACACATAAATTAAATTACATGTATACAATTAGATTCTTAAAGTAAATAACATAATAATTTGATTGTAAAATACCATAATTAAAATGATTTAAGGCAACTTGGAGAAAGTAAAGAGAGAAATGCTAGATTGTGATTACATGGATGAACAAATCGATTTTGGAAGATTTGACAAGAGAAACAAAGAATGGAAGCCTTTCAAAAAAGCATCGTAAAGCGTATTTGTAATTTTCACACCCTAAAATGATGCATGGGTCAAAAATAGTTTACATGGTCAAAATTGGTACCAATTCTATCTAGGGCTACAAATAGTGACCATCATTCCTTTGTTTTGCCTATAGCTTATAGATATTTGTTTATTCTTGCTTGAATGTAATCTAGCATTGAATTCTCGCAATGCGATGAAACTCTCTCCTTTGGTCCAAGCCTTGCAAAACTCAAACAATAAAACATTATAAGATACTCCTAAGCTAGAGCACTGGACTAACTACTCTCGACCACCCTTTGTATGAGAGCATTGCACTACCTATCATATAAAATCAAGTTTGGTTGAATCAAGGCCGATGTAGTTCTCCCAAGACAAGTGAAGAAATTCACTCTTTGATCCCATATTAGATGCAATTATGAAATCAATATGTAACTTAGCATGATCCCTCTCTTGGCACAAGACCTTGCAATATGAGACTTGACCCTTGTACTTCATATTTATCTCATAGATTGCTCTTGGGTTATGTTATCCCAAAAATTTGACTTGACAAATTTTAGATAATTTTAAAATTTTCCACATTTATATATCTCCTTGCCTTTAAACATCATTGTCTCATGTCACAATGCAAAAAAACCCAATCATCGTCGTCATTATACCACCATCGTACTTCCCATCATTCTCATCCCCTCGCTCTTCGCCCTCCATACCCCATGTATCATGCTCACTAATATTGATATTAATTAATTAACATTATTAATTCATTAAATGTTATTAATTAATTAATTTTGTTGATATTATCTATTTAATTAATTTTAAAAGTCATTTAATTATTATATTAATAATGTTAATTTTAACTAATTTCTTGTTAATAAAGTGTTTCAATCAATCAAATTCATAACTAATAGTGAAGTGGGAGTTCACTCCCACTTCTTATACATCGCTTATTTGATTGTTGAAGATCAAAACTTCCACGCATGAATCATATGCGGGAAAATTAATGTTATGATTCTCATGTGCGGATTTCACTAATGCCTCGAGGTTTTGGTGTAACGATTGGTTACATTTGGTATCATGGGTGGCTACACTAACATTCGAGTGTTTGCTCAAGGTTCGCATAGGGTGTTAGGATATAAGGGATAAAATATGCAAAATAATCCCTCACGAGAATCTCAACATTAGAAACTAATATACAAAGAAAATATTACAGATCTCAAATAAAATTGTAGAATAAAATAACACAACACAAAGAGAAAACATTTAACGTGGTTCACCCAATTTGGGCTACGTCCACCAAGAATCACTTGCTCAAATTTTATTACAAGCCACCGCTCTCTCAATACTGATACCCATATTTGTTTGGAGCTATGCTCAACAAACTCTCTTAATTCACACCCGAATTCAAAACACATCTACAATGTTTTTATGTTACCTACCATATGCACAAACCCATATAAATAGACAACTACTTAAGCGGTTTTACAAAAGCTGTGGGTATCAAAACCATGGGCCAAAACCGTCCCATAAACCTATGGTTCAAAATCTCGCCCATAAACCTATGGTTCAAAATCCCGCCCATATGAGAAAAGCACGTTTCCCGATATATCGAGCACGTTTTAAGGCCAAAAATAAATTTCTCGGGAGTTACACCCCAAACCCTTGCTACAGTGCTGAGTCCCCGGACTCTTGACTCGGGGGCTTGGCCCGGCCCCCGAACCCAGCAGGACGAGACAAGCTGTGGAAAGTGTACACTACTCTTAGTGAACAGTCTTCAACACTTTCCCACATGAAAACAGGCTCCATGACCTAACATAAGGCGGGTGTGGTCCAGTTATCTGAGCACAAATCTAGCATGGGGTCCGAGCTACTGAAGGCGTTGTGGGATGTTATGATCCTCATGTGCGGATTTCACTAATGCATTCTACATTGTTCCTCACATAACAAAAACCATGTGGTATTTACTTGAAAGGCTTGAGTCAACATAGGTTTCATTACCCCCGAAGACCATTTAAATAGGTCTCATTGGATCATAAGTTATATTATTATCAATTTGATCTAGAATTTGAGTTTTATCTAAGAAAAGTATGTGGTGTTAAGTTTTCTACTACTTGATGGCATATATTAAGTTTTGTGCGTAAATGGTGTACTTGCGGAGCGATTTTTTAATGGCGATAAAGTCGCAAATTGTGTGTGTAAGCTGGCAAGTGGATAAGACAAGTAAACAACCTTTCAGACCTTCCATTTTCCTTACATCTATGTCTTCAGATCTGTGTCTTTTGTTTGAAAGTCATTGGATAATATTCGTTTTCGAGAAAAGGGAATCACGAAGGGCATGTGTTTATGCCTATAATGCTTGTGATTTGCATTTGAACAACATTTTGCTTCATTTCCATCCGACAGTTATTCTTTGGTCGGTTTCCAATTGTTCGACAAAATACCTTAACTTCCTCAATCTAAGATCCGAGCAGACGTTACTTCAAATTCGTAGAGCCTCACGGAGTGAAAGCAGGTGCGGGAGCATCTTTTTCATAGAGTGCAGTACATGAAGCGAGTGAACAACAAGTGCATGGGAACATGACCGGATCAATAACAAGAACACATAGTTTACATGCCTACTGTTTGACAAAATTTCTCAAGTAATTTACAATGACAGAACCTTCAACAAAAGAGGATATAGGAGTAATTAACTTGAATGCATCTCCACATAACATGACCAGCTCTCCCATTGACAGAGTAACAATCCTCGAGGAGCAATTGCAGGCTCTCAAACAACAATTGTTGGAATTATCTTCAGTGGTCATGGAACAAAATAAATTGATTACTACACAGTCTGAGCATATCAGCATTCTGGAATCCTCCTTGGTAGAATTGAAATCCTCTTCTACCTTAAACTCCATTAGCAACAACAATCATGAAGAGCTTGCCCTTCTTCTGCGCTGAACTTGTGGTTAATAGAGAAGAACAAAAGGATTTAGCTACCAAAGTGGATTCTATAAATCCAAACGAATGGGTTCAGGTTGTTAAAAACAGTAAGAAACCACCTCCGTTGGTTGAAGTTGTAATTCAAGCAAAGTTTGAAGAAGATAGACAAAGACAAGCCAAAGCCCTTAATCTGCGAGTCAAAGGATTAACCAACCAAGAAAATGCCATCCAAACAGATACCCAACTTCATTACTAATGATTTAGGATTGCCTACTATATCCCCAGATAGAGCTTGGTTCAATCAAGATGACTCTTTAGTTATTCGCTTTCGCACATCACAAGATAGATTGGAGGCACTTAGATCAAAGAAAAAATTGTTTGATCGTGTTGACAAAATTTATCTAGATGAGGATTTAACTAAGATGCAACAAGAAGAGGTAAAAGAAAGTAGGAAGAAAGTTATTGATGCCAGAAAGCAAGGGAAATGGGTGTAATCCGTAATGGAAGGGCTTGGATCAAGGATTCTCCTCCTGATTGGTGGACTAAACCTTGGCCTATTTCTACATGACGTCAGAGCTCTGAAACATGGTCTACAACCTCAATTACAATTGCGAATTTGGAATTGTGGCGGTTTATCTTTTTTTTTTCCCGGGGTCTTAGAAGATGTGATTCTTAACTCAAATGTCATTTTCTCATGGAAACTCATGAAACCAAGGAGAAACCTCTACCCTCATATGCAAGATACTCATGGATTAGTGTTCATAGACCACGACTTGACAT
The DNA here is from genome assembly GCA_018340775.1 of Taxus wallichiana var. yunnanensis. Classification (NCBI taxonomy): domain Eukaryota; kingdom Viridiplantae; phylum Streptophyta; class Pinopsida; order Cupressales; family Taxaceae; genus Taxus; species Taxus wallichiana. The sequence continues at coordinate 424,192,745 of CM031234.1, read as the reverse complement.
GGCACAAAAGGCTCTGGTGGAATTGTTTGCCTTTATAGAGATCATCTCCATTCCTCTATTCAATTTGAAGGATTTGATGAATTTGCAAGGTTTTATGGATATCACTTGCAAGAAGACCTCCTTTGCAGAATTTGTATATTGTTACCTGTTACTTCCCCCCACAATATTCAAATTATGCTCCAACTCTTGATGGTGAATCCCCTTTTGTAGACTTACGACTAGAAATAACAAAATACTCTACTTTTGGTGAGGTTCTTCTTCTTGGTGACTTCAATGCCTAGATTGGCCACCTTCAATGTTCTAATCATGATCTTCACAATGACCCATTGATGATTTATGAAGTTGATCAAGCATGAATCGGGGATTGACGTTATTCTATGATTCTATGGTGAATGCTTATGGACAACACCTAATCAAATTGGGTGAATCTCATGATCTTGTTATCTTGAATGGTACAGAACACTTCCCTAATTCCAAAGGCTTTACTTGTTTCCCTTATTTTGGTGGAGCTAGTGTTGTAGACTATGTTATATCCTACAAATCTTTTTCTTTGAGTATATATGATCTCCAGATTTCGACTTCTCCCCCACCTCTCACAGATCATGTCATTCTCTCTTTTCGTATGCCTCTTGCCACACCTATTACAACATCCTCCCATGTACTCTCACAAAAATGTACTACTATACATTTTGACCATGCATATGATGAGAGTTACACTAATATCCTCAAAACCGACCTCATGAACATTTATGATATCTTAGACCCAGTTGAGAGGGCTACTAGACTATCACAGGGAATTATGGATTTTGCATTTAAGGTTTTCCCCACTCCAATCATACTTCATGACTCCATCCCCATGGTCATTACCTGAGAAATTCTTGGTACGATGTGGATTGTAAAAATGTTCACAAGTTAACTAAACGTATTATGACCGAAACTCCTCTAAAGCCAAGTTGGCCCAAAAGCTTTATAGAATCATTCTTAGAAAGAAAAAATGACAATACTTGTATGATAAACAAAGAGCTACCATATACCAAATCCGGTTTAATCCCAAGTCTTTCTAGAGATCATTTTTACCCAAAAAATCTATTTGTGCCATTACTGACCCACATACCTGGTTTACCTATGCTACCTCTCTCTATGATGCTCCCAATCAGCCCTCCATTCATTTGAATCCTAGACCACCCAAGTGTCATTTCTTCACCAATAAGATGGTCCTTAAAGCCATCTATAAACTCAATTCCAATAAAGCCCAAGATGTGGAAAATTTAAAAGCTGAATTCTTCCATCATAGTCTAGTTGTTCTTGTTGTCCATATTTCCAATCTTTTTAATTTTATTGTTCCTCATGGTCTTCCTCCCTCTTGGACTTCCCATATTATTCATCCCATCTTCAAATATAGAGATTCTCTTAAACCAGAGAACTACCGTACCATCATGATTGGGCATACTTTGGCTAAGCTTTTTGCTACAGTACTTGATGATTATATCTCACAATGGGCAGAAAAGAAACGGATCAGGGCAAAAGGTCAAGCAGGTTTTAGGAGGAATCACCAAACTAATGATCACATATTCACTTTGGTTGCCATTATAGAGGAAGCAAAGGCTAAAAAACAAAAGGTATATTGTTGTTTTGTGGACTTTCATAAGGCATTTGATACAATACCAAGACATCTTTTGATTCAAAGGCTAAAAGATTTGGGTTTTCCGATATGGTAATTGTAATGAAATTACTAGTATAATTCGGATTACGAGCAGCAATAGAACACCAAATAACACAATATTTCAGAATAATGATCTAACTATGCAATTATAATAGCTTCGCCACTTCGAGGGGGAAACCTCCAAACCATATAATAAGACTCAAATGCTCAAATGATAATGAACTACTACCTACAATCCCCTATATATACTATTCATATGCTATGGCCATCACCAAGGCCGACCTATTAAGCATGATAAAGTATAAATGATATAATAAAATGATATGGTAAGCCACAAGTCAGCTACTCATATCCTAATACAAGCAATAGGTTAAGAGCGTAGTATGCCCTTCCCCTTCAAACCAACGTTGAATAATCCTAGATGTTGCTGCAGAAAACCTTCATCCTCCCAGGTTGCATCTTCTATGCTCAGATTCTTCCACTTGATCAGATATTCCTTAATGTCTCTGGTTCTCAGCCTCTTAGTACGTGTTTTCAGAATCTTCTCTAGCTCCAAAATGATTTTTCCTTCCTCGTCAAGTTCTGGTAACTCTATATGGGATTTTAATTTCTATCCAATAACCTTCTTCAAGCATGAAACATTCAATACTGGGTGTATGTGTGAAGATGGAGGCAACTCTAGTTTATAAGCAACACGCCAATTTTACGTAGAACCTAATAAGGGCCATAATATTTAGGAGCAAGTTTTTTGTCCTTTTTTTGTTGCTTTAGGGACATCTGTTTGTAAGGTTGTAGACGTAAAAAAACCCAGTCACCAATTTCAAAATGTTTTTCACTACGGTGTTGATTTGCTTGTTGTTTCATCATGTTTTTTCTAATGCTAAATTCTCCTTCAAACTAGCCAAAACTCGTTGTTGATGTTGAATGTGGTCCTCAACATCTCTGAACTTAGTTTGCGCCCTCAAGGAGGAAGTGATAGAAGGTGGATGGTAACCATATAATGCTAAAAATGGGGTCATTTGAGAAGAGGTATGAAAAGATGTGTTATACCACTATTCTACAAGTGGTAGCCATTTAATCCACCTTTCTACTTTATCGATACAAAACAACGTAGATACCCCTCTAAGCATTTGTTGACCACTTCCGTTTGCCCATCAGTTTGAGGATGATAAGATGAACTATGAGCTAGCTAAGTACCCAAACATGAAAATAATTCCGTCCAAAAATTACTTGTGAAAATAGGATCACGATCACTTACAATTATCTTTGGGGTTCCATGTAGCCTTTGAACTGTCTCCAAAAAAATAGTTGTGACTGTACTAGCTGCAAATGGATGTGATAGGGCACAAAAATGGGCATATTTTGTGAGCCTATCCACAATCACGAAAATAACATTCTTACCCTCTGAACAAGGCAATCCGGTGATGAAATCCATGGAGACCTCCTCCCATCTCTGGCTAGGAATTGGTAAGGGTTACAACAAACCTAGTGTCTTAATTGTTTCCCCTTTGTTCTATTGGCACACTAAACACTCTGATACAAACTTTTATACATCCCCCTTGAGTCCTTCCCAAAAGAATTCTCTTTTTATTCTATGATATGTCTTCAAAAACCTAGAGTGTCCTCCAACAAGTGAGGCATGTAGCTCTGCAAGAATCTTATGCTTCAACTCAAAATCTTTACTCAAGTATAACATGTCCTTGTACCATAGGGCATTACCTTTCCACTCAAATTTGTTAGATGTCATATATCCTTGCTTGATATTCTATATTAGAGAGTGTGTATCCTTGTCTTGATCCCATTCCAATTTTGTTTCATCCATCCAATCGGCCGTCAACATAGACATTCCACATAGTAAAGGCATCTGTGGATGTATCCCTTCAGACAATGCATCAACTACTACACATTTTCTTTACCCTTTTTGTATATGATTTCAAAATCATAACCCAACATTTTTGTTACCTACTTTTGTTGTTCCTCAGATGATAACCTTTGCTCCAAAAAGTATTTAAGACTATCATGATCAATTTTTACCTTGAAGTGTCTACCCATGAGATAGGGCCTCCATTGCTTGACCGCATGAAGAATAGCCATCATTTCTTTCTCATAGACAGGTTTGAGCAGATCTTTTCCTTTGAATTGGCGACTCTCAAATGCAATTGGTCTTCCTTCTTGCATTAGAACTGCTCCCAATCCTGATCCTAAAGTGTCACATTCAACAATGAAGGTTTTTGAGAAGTTGGGAGTAGCCAAAACTGGGGTGCTGCACAAGGCTTCCTTCAATTGCTCAAAGGATTTAGTGGCTAAGTCTGTCCAATGGAAGGCATCCTTCTTTAGCAATGCAGTGAGTGGGGTTACTATTCTACCATATCCCCACACAAATCTTCTGTAGTACCCTGTTAGTCCTAGGAACCCACAAAGATTTTTGAGAGTTTTGGGCCTTGGCCATTCCACCATAGCTTTGATCTTCTGAGGATCAACTTTGACACCTTCATGGGATACAATGTGACCCAATTACTCTACCTCTTGTACACCAAAAGAACATTTAGATGGCTTTGCATAGAGAGTATGTTTCTCCAAAACTTCTAACACTTTATTTACATGTTGTAAGTGTTCTTCCCATGTCTTACTATAAATCAATATGTCATCAAAGAAAACTAATACAAATTTCCTTTAAAATGGCCTGAAAACAGTGTTCATCAAGCTTTGAAAGGTTGAAGGCGCATTTGTAAGACCCAAAGGCATTACCAAAAACTCATAATGGCCCTCACGAGTCCCGAAAGCCATTTTATGACCATCTTCCTCTTTTATTCGATTTGATGGTACCCGAACAAATATCTATTTTTGTGAAATAAATAGCACCATGCAATTCATCAAGTAAATCATGAATTACTGGATTAGGAAACTTATCTTTGATGGTGTACTTGTTGAGTTCTCGTAATCTGAACACATCCTCCATGTTTCATCCTTCTTACGTACCATGACTTTGGTGAAGAATATGCACTCGGCTAGGCGATGATACCGCCTTTAACATTTCTGAACCATTTTCTCAATCTCACTTTTCTAGGAATATGGGTATCTCTGTGTAGTCGATGTTAGGTGTTTGGCTCCCTGGAATCAATTGAATGGCACGATCATGATCCCTAGCGGTGGTAGTCCCTTTGGAATTATATCAAAAATAGATGAGTGAGCATCAACAATCTTTGAAGATCGGGTGGCATTGAAGACTTTGTATGTTGTACTTCTATGGAAAATAACTTTGCTATAAATCCATCTACTCCTTTTCTAAGAACCTTCTACATTTGATGAGAGCTAATAATCTGTGGAGACTTAGCTACCATCCCATTCAATTGTATTTTCCTTCCATCTAAATGAAATCACATGAACAATTCTTGAAAATTCATCTCTATAGTACCTAAGGTTATGAGCCATTGGACACCCAAAACAATATTTGCTCCTCCCATAAAAATAGCAAACATAGGTGAGTCCAACATGTAGTCTCCCATGGAAAGCTTGATACTATGGCACTAACTTTGTGCACTTGATTATCCCACCATCCGATCATCAAGCTTGCATTTCGGAGTGGGTAAATAAAACAATTGAGGCGGGTAGCTAACTTACTATTTATGAAGTTATGAGTACTCCTCGAGTCAATCAACACTGTCACCTTCTATTTTTTGAGATAGCCAATAACCTTGAGTGTTTGAGGAGTACTAATATCTGACAATGCATGACAAGAAATTGTAGGTTAGTGATCCTCTACTTCATCTTCTATTGGTTCCTCAGCCTCTCTATAATTTCAGCATCCTCATCATCCTCATTACCTCCGTCAATATAGAACAACTTCTTCTCAGCACATTTGTGTCCCGGTCCATATTTGCTATCATAGTTAAAACATAATCCTTTTGCTCTCTTTTCTTCCATTTGTTGAGGAGTCAGTCTAATTGGCCTAGAAAATGAAGGGGAAGAGATACTACGGTCTCTAGTGTTAATGAAAGGCGACCTCCTACTACAAAGAACTTTTTCCTCTGCTCGACGTGCCATGATAATAGAATCAGAAAGCTTGAGTGGATTAAAAATACGTACCTCATGCTTCATGTAGTCCTTAAGACCCCCAGAAATAGGTCATTGATTCTCTTTTGGTATATTCTCCACCCTTTAGGATAGGTTCTAAAATTGATGCACATAATCTTTGGATCGATCTTGTTTGTCGTAACTTTGCTAATTGACTAAAGTAGTTATCGAAATCTGGAACTATAGTGCAACCGCAACTCCTCGGTAAAAATTGTCCAAGTGACACCAAAACCATTCTTTTGCCTCGAGCACATAACCATCGATACCAAACGAATTGGTCTGGTTCAAGATATAGGGATGTCAATGTCACCTTTTGTCGATGGTGTTTGATGTAGCTCAAAGAAGTTCTCCATTTGATTTATCCAATTTAGGGGATCTTTACCATCAAATTTGCGCATATCCACTTTCGGCATCGCTCGTGGTTGCGAATAAGTTGGATTCGATTGGGATGGAGAAGTGATCCAACATGGTTATTTTGTCCATGATTTTGAATCAAGATCCTCCTTGGTTGATATGGGCTGGATTTGGGCCACCATCTTGTTTACCCTTTACATGTTGCGCATGATATCATCTAACCGATGATTGATTTGGGCTATGTCTCCTTTAGAGGCCATCTCAGATTGTACATTTTACTGACTCATACTCAAGTTGGATCACCTTATGATCAAGCGAGGTAAACCCTCTTCTTTGAGGAATCTGTATTTACCCCTTATGACTCCATTCTCTTCAATCACTATCCCATCTTTATCTCGAGGTTTTAGCCGAATGAGTAACCGGATTCTTTTTGCTCTTGTCGAAGGCCCCCATGATATCAAACCTTAGGGTTTAGGGTTTCGATACAAATTCGGCCGAACAGGAAAAAAACACGAGAGAAGATACTAATACTATTTTTTTAGAGCTTTCTGAAAATGTAAAGAACTTGAAAAAATCCACAATTTGCACCCTAGGGAGAGATTTTATGAAAAACCCTAAATTTGCAATAACTTGTGCCAAATAAATCAAAAAGTTTGAAATTTTCAAGGAACCTTACTTGAAATGTTTCTACAACTCTGGTAAAAATATCTCCCACCAATTCACTCTGGTTCAAAATATATGCGAAAACAACAAATTAGGGTTTTTGCCCTAATTTTGGCCCAGATCGCGACTCGATACCACTTGTAATGAAATTACTAGTATAATTGATTATGAGCGTGATAAAACACCAAATAACACAATATTTGAGAATAATGATCTCAATATGCAATTATAATAGCTTCGCCACTTCGAGGGGCAACCTCCCAACCATATAATAAGACTCAAATGCTCAAATGATAATGAACTACTACCTCTGATCCCCTATATATATTATTCATATCTATGGCCATCACTAAGGTGACCTATTAAGCATGATAAAGTATAAATGATATGGTAAGCCACAAGTTGGCTACTCATATCCTAATACAAGCAATAGGTTAAGGGTGTAGCAGTAATTTCTCTTGTCATGACTTTATATGAGAATTTTTTGGGCATATTCATACCAAATTAGGCACTACTAATGACATTCATAGTAACATAGGTGTGAAACAAGGTTGTCCACTATCACCTACACTTTTTGGGCTCTATATTGATGAACTGGAGGATCTTATCTCCACAGACTTAGGTACCATGAATGGTTGTAGCCTCCTTGGGATCTACATTGCTATTTTATTGTTTGTAGATGACATTATTTTGCTTTCACACACAATTACAAGACTTCAAAATCAGCTTGATGCATTGAGCAATTTTTGTGATAAGAAAGGCCTGGAAGTAAATCTTGCAAAGACAAAACTCATGGCATTTAATACAACCAAGAAAGTAGCATCTACAATGAATTTTTTGTACAAAGGAAAACAAGTTGAAGTGGTGTACTCTTACACCTACTTGGGTGTGGTTTTCTCTGGTCCACCTTTTAGCTTTGTTTCGGCAATAAAAGCAAGACTTAACAAAGGGTATGCATGGATGGACGGTCTTGGAAAGACAATGTTTTTAGCTCCATTTTCAAGATAGTAAGACAAAGATTTAACTTTTTCATACATTAGTTACACCAACAGGTTTTATACGGATGTGATGTTTGGGGTCCATATTCGGACAAAATGATTTCAATCGTATGGAAAGAGTTTTTCATTTCCACGTTATCAAGGAATATTTGAGCCAAAAGAATAGTTCCTCACTCAATTATTCTTGCCGAGTTTGGGGTATGTCCTCTCTTTATCTCTTTGATTTTCAATGTTATCACTATGTTGCATAGGCTTCAATGTATGGCAGATTCATTTTCTGGTCAAAACAAGTATCCATATTTGGCACTTGATCTTACGTAGAACTGCTTGCCGAAAAGGGTTGCGAATATTGTTGGTATGCAAGAATTACTACTCTCCTTCAGAAGCTGAATATTGATATAGATAGACTCCCTCCTCTTGGGTTTTCTATTAATGCTCCTCAACTCACTAAACATGAAGTTAACAGGGGTATACGAGAGGAGCTCACTAAGTCTTATTTGAAAGTTACATGGTTTTCTCCAAAAGAGCCTTTGAAACCAAAGCTTCTTCACTATTTTCAATTTTATTCTTGCTTCCATGAAGATCAAAACAAAATTCTAGAATACATGAAGAGGTTTTTACCTTCATGCCTAAGGATCCCTTTAGCTTAGTTTCACATTTGCTCTCACCCTCTTCGGATGGAATCTGATCATAGCCTTCCACAACATGAGCGGATTTGTCAGTTGTGTTTTCTAGAACTTGAAAGTGAAGAGCATTTTATATTCAAGTGTCCCATCTACTATGAAATTCGTGGAAGATATCATTGTCTTTTCAGAGATTCCAATGGATCTTTAAGGAGTCTCATTCGATATGAAGATTAGAAATGCTTAGCTTTATTTATTCGTGAGATACTTCAAATTCAGGAAAGAACACTCAAATTGCAGTCCTCAAATACAAATGAGTACAAAAATATCAGTTCTTACTTCCAAATTACTGATTTCAGGAATCTTAAGAGATCTCATATGCAGACAACCTGGTCCAGATGTGTCAGACAATGCACTTTCTATTGGTTTCAAGATCTGCAACCTTCTAGCGGTTGATTTGTTGTTTCCTTTTTCTGGAGATGTTTTGGCACTCCCTTTATGTTTTGGTTCTTGGTTTGTATTTTTTGTCCCATAGGCCATTCTTGGCCTTCTGTGGACATTAATATCTAAATTAAATTAAAGCCTTGTTGCATTTATTTCCCACTTCGTGTTATGAACAAACGTGGTTAAAGAAATTGTTACAAGTATATTGTGTAACATCATTAATATATTGTAATTTTATTAATAATGAGTTTATATAACTCATATTAATAATATAGTTAGTGTGAGTGTGTTGTGATAAACAACTCACGTGGCTATTTTGGAGTGTGATTGATCCTGGGATAAGCTTGAGAGATTCATGGAGAGAGATATGAGGAAGACTAAGTGATAAGACTTCACTCTTAGATTATAGGATCAAACATTTGTATAAGAAGCTATCTCTAGATGAATACAATATCTGGATGGAATTGAAGAAAGTTATAGTATATTTTTCCGGTGTAATTTGATTGAATCTGTGTGTTTAACTTGAATGCAATTTGAGCCAAAACAATATTTGATACCAGAGCGAATTTTCCATTTGAAGCTGGTGAGATTATTATATCCAGGACCAAAATAAAATAAAATTGTAAAATTGAGGCAATTCATATTGTTAAGATTTGATTACGCTTTAGTGTTATGGGCACCTGTATCCCTTGGCAGGTCTGACTTTGCCAAATTGCACTCAAAGCACTCTGTGATGCGTCATTTTTGTGGCTACACCGTAATCGCTGTCAGTCACGCAATATTAGCTTGGTATATTTTCCCATCCTATGGACCAGTTTTACTTTCAGACGTCCATTTTAATATATATTACTATTTTTATTTTCTATTCTTCTATTTGGATCAATAAACCCGTGTCAAGTTAGTAAGGAATCTATAGGTTTTTTTATGTCCACGTGGGTTCTATGATATGTCCATGTTTTATGTTATAAAAATCTCGAGTCTCACGTTTTTCATTTTGTAAGTTTATGTTTTTTTAAAGTCTTTTAAGATTTAGTGTAATGTAATGTTTAAGTTTTTCTTTCTTTCTTTTATGTCATGTAAAGTCATATTTGTATGTGATGTTATAAACGTAATAATATAGTACTTTTAAATATTTAACAATTAAATTTATTTTTTTGTCAAATACTTTTTAGCAAAAAAATTGTTTATAGTTAATTTTTAGGTAATTATAATTGTGTTGAACAAGTAATATTTAATTACTTTTTAATTGTCTTGTTTTATCAACCGTTATTTGTTATATGTATTGTTTTATGTCATTTTGTTAAAATATTAATGTTTTGTCATCGTTATCAATGATGGCGTCTAATTAAAAGCAGTCAAAATTGTTGTCAAATTTTAAACCTATTTTGAAACCATTATTGTAAAAGTTATTAAAAAAACATTGCTCGCACTTCTCCGGACGCATTTTCGTTTGTATGCAACATCCAACTTGTGGGGGAAACTTGAGCTTCAAAGAGTAATTTGCCGAGTAACTAAGAATCACGAACATGGAGGGACAGAGGCCATGGAGGAAGGAGGTCAATCAAGCGACCTCTCGCTAGCCCAGCCTGGCGACGGGGCACACAATGAAGTTGTGGCATTTTTTTGATTGTGTTTATTTTCCACTGTGTGAAAATAAGAACATATGTCACATTCCTGTTCAATTGTAATGTGTGAGAAATTCCTATATGTAACCTCCTAGAATAAAACATTCTAGAGTATGTCTTTAAGTTTATTGTAACACTCATAGATTTGGAAAGAGTTGGTGGTAGATCCAGAAAACCACAGATGTAAAGAGGCGAGATAAACTTTTGCGATGTAGTTTGTCCTCCACATTGCCTTCCTTCTTTATGAAGATGATCCATCAGTGGAATGTCGAGTGTGTTCTTTTCATGGAGTAAATGTGGGATGCATTCCTTTACATAGTTGTGGTCATGTGCAACAAGACAATCGGCTAGTTGGAAGTTTACACGCCTTCCTTTGATCCAGATTATGAGGTAAGCTGCGTGCGACGCGTTGCGAGAAAAAGGAGTTATATTGTACCATGTCAACATTAGGGGAGTGTGTATTAGAAATTAATAATGTTAATAATAGGGGAGTGAATGTTACAAATATATTGTGTAACATTATTAATATATTGTAATATTATTAATAATGAGTTTATATAACTCATATTAATAATATAGTTAGTATGAGTGTGTTGTGATAAACAACCCACGTAGCTATTTTGGAGAGTGTGATTGATCCTAGGGATAAGTTTGAGAGATTCATGGAGAGAGATATGAGGAAGACTAAGTGATAAGACTTCACTCCTAGATTATAGGATCAAGCATTTGTATAAGAAGCTATCTCTAGATGAATACAATATCCGGATGGAATTGAAAAAAGTTATAATATATTTTTCCGGTGTAATTTGATTAAATCTGTGTGTTTAGCTTGAATGCAATCGAACCAAAATGATAGAAGCACAAGATCAATTAATAATTATTTCTCCTCCGTTCTATTCTTCACTTAAGTGTTGAAGAGGGATGCGTGCGACATATGGAATGGAGAAGAAATAGAATATGTTATGACCGGTAATTGTTAACTCGTTGTTGAGATCTCAATGCATGACAAAGAATCACACTCGATACACCAAAGCTCATATAGGAGGTGGTTGAGTCAAACATGGTTTTTCATCGCAAGAGTCCGGGAATTCGATGATTGAGTTTCTTTGGTTTGTCTTCTATCGCTTTGACAAGAAGATCTCACCTCATGCATGAGAGCTGACCAAACACATGGGGATCACATGCAAAGCAAAACTAAAAGCAAATTGTAAAGCTTGCGATGGGGAAAAAGTCAAAAAGTTTGCCTTGTGAGAATTTAAAATCTTGAATGTGGGTGGCGATGCATGGAGAAGGCGATCGAACCAAGGAAGTTTACAAACTTGGCAAGAGATAGTTGGCGAAGCAACTGAGGCCTCCAGTAGTAGGAGTACATATGTTGAATAACAAAATAAGTGAACCAAGCATATGTGTGTCATACCGATCAACCTATCCATCACGGAGTTTGCGCATCAACGCGAACTTGCGCAAAACTTTGACCGGTGTGGTCTATTCTCGCACCAGCTAGCCTCGAACTTGCTACTCCCGCGCCCTAATTCCTGTGTCCTACCATCTTATTGCACACTCACATTTGAAACAATACGGCATCAGTTTGTTTTAAAAAACCACAAATGGAAATTTGACGGAATAGGTAACAACATACTATGTTGTTACTTATATAGGTAACAACATAATACGTTGTTATTACTATTCCATTAAAACTAACAGCGACACGACAAAACTAACGGCGACATGACGGAAAATATTTTTTCCCTATGGTGCGAACTTGCATGAGAGATAGGCCTAGCCGTGTATGACAATATACGTGTTCTCTCAATGCTTGCCTATAAGGTTAAGGCGCTGCAAGCGACTAGTCACAAGCCAAGGCGACGTGGAAACCAACAAGAGCATAGTAAAACAACAATCTAAGCCCAAGTGGAAAGACTATGCCAAGTCAATGCGTCGGGAGAGTGTGTAATTTGCATAGTCTCTCGGACCTAAATGCGTGGAATAATATTACACAAAAATTCCACATAAACAAAAAAATGCATATAAAACTAACGCGTAGAAAGAAGTTTGTTAGACTCGTCAGAGATAATATTCAAACCTACAAATCAAACATCTTGGCCACAAACGCTTGTGAGAGCAAGAATAGATCTCTAAGTACTACACGCAGAGATCAAGAAGTCTAAAACACCAAAAGCTCGCATGAAAAGAATCATAAGACACCAAAGAATGCTAATGCTCTTTGGTGCAATATTAGAGTGCACTAGCTCGATTTGCATGTGCGAGAGGTGAGAGATTAGACAAGAGGTAGTAAAACTTGACCCATAAAAAGACACATATATGTGATGAAAGTATAAAGAAACATGTGTGGTTACCAATTGTAAAACCACAATTTGTAAGGCATATTGACGTAAACATTAAAGAGGTATAATTTATATTGTAAAAGCATAAATTTAAGCAAGGCCCTTTTTTTCCCTCTTTTGTGGTGGATCCAGGAGAAAGTGACCAAGCAAGCACCATGTTTCGATTTCATTATTCTTTCTTTTTTGTTTCATAATGTCAACATCAAACAAATCAACACTAAAATATGAATTCCAAGGCATAACACACATGTTTGTACTCATTTTAGACTATGACCACATAACTAGTATGAATCTTGGGCATGTCAATATGGGTCAATTTTGAAACAAAATATAGTTTGAGGGTCATACTACAACGGTTTTCCATAGACAAAGTGACCTTCTTAGTGCCCGATTCAATGCCTCCAGTTGATTCTTGCATGTGTTGAACATTACGACCCCGAGAAGAGAGGAGGTTTCAACAATAATAATGATCCTATTCTCTAATCACCCCTAAATGCATAGAGGATCTTCTCTGAATCCCTTAAAATGAAGAGATTGCTAAAATCACAAAGGAATCTAGCCAATGGTATTGGGATGAAGACCCGTTATGGTGTTTCAAAGTCATAAACAAGAAGTGAATGGTCACTAAGAGGACTCACACAAATTACATAAGCATTTGATTGAGTTAAAAATGATTGGCCACTACTACATGACTTCCTACCTGTTCGTGGTGTGGCATGAAGAAGAATCTTTGTTGGTTTGGAAACTAGAGGCACAATGGCACCGGGAAAAAAGTGCTTTTCACTATCACCCACACCTAGAATTCAAGGAAAGCATGCATCACTTTTGGTGTATAAATGATGTTTTCCTCTTCTACATCATCAAAATGCTTGAGAATAAGCCGCAAGAAAGATTCTCACATCGGGCCAAAAGGCAATCTCAAGGCAGGGCACATGGTTTCTTCAGTTTCCCACATTATCGTATATTCATGTTTATGGATATAATGGAGTGCCCTACAAATTACCAAAGCATGTACGTGATAGGTGGGCCCTAATGGAACTTTCTTGACATGTTACATCAGTAAACCACTTCTAGGTGAGAAACTTAAAATTGGTGTACGTATTCCTATCTCCCGTTGGTGTGTACAAATGTTTTTTCGTTCAACAATACAAAGATGATGGATAAAGAGATGACCATTGTAACATAACACCCATTCATGAGGCGTTGTGAATTTGACATTAGTGGATTCATGGAGAGAAATATTGGCCCAAAATATAGAAACCATCTACGGGTAGAATATTGTTGGGTCGGTTGTGCGAATGAATTTGAGGTGCAGTATCATGACTACTACTCTGAATGACTCTAAGTCAATTAATGAAATTTAGATTAAAGGAGGTTCCACGAGGAGTTACCGATAGTGGCACGAACATGATTGATCCTACATATGATCAAATTGCATGATCACCTCTTCTTGAATTCAATTGCACCGAGTGAGGTGATAGATCACTTGAAGACATAATTCAAAAATTGATCAAGAGAATTTTTGCTTGACACAATAGATAATTGGTTGATAATGTTACAAATGAAAGAAACACACGTGAAGGTTATAAGTCATTCAATAAGATTAAAAATATATTTTCAAATGCCACTCAATCATCCTCTCACCCTGTCACACAAGCTCAGTCACATACTTAGGCAAGTGAAAAGAAATTGAAGCCAAAGTCAACTCATGGGCCGCCTTTTGTGACTATTAAACTTGAGAAGAAAAATGATTTCAATTAGGGAAAGGAACATGTCTATGAGATCAGACAATCAATCCAATATTCATCAAATCGCATCAATTCTAGTTCATAGAGTTGATTAAGAACACCACTTTGCGATTCTTGGTATCGGATCAAGAGTGAGTTCCGATGGTCTAAATCTCTAACTCACTTGAACATTCACATCCTACTGAAACATCCCTCAAGACCCTCCTATGCATCATGAACATATTGTGTCAACCCTTCATCCTTAACATGAATACTTCATTCAGCCCTACCTAAATTTGAGCATCTACCACCAACACGCGAGCAACTCCCACCCAATATAAGAATTCTATATGGTGAGTTGGTTAAAGAAGTGTCAACTTAGTTGCATGGAGAGATCAAGAAGAGAAAGAGAATCGTCAAGCCCATCATAATTAATCTTGAAACCATTGCATCAATGATAGATTTATTCACCCACAAGAAACCTAAAGTCATTTCCAAGGTTGTAGTCAATGAGCTTGGAATTCGGTACACTAACATACCAACACCAATTGTTGATAAGGACAAAAGAGAAATGACTATTGATGATTACAAAGTCTCCAGAGTAATTCTCAAAAATTCAACTATGGATGGTGATGTTCTTCATGCTTAGGAATCATTGACATAATTGTACGAGTGAATGGAAAAGTACAAGTGTCAAATAATCCAACACAATGAGGAAAATCATGTAGCATATAACATATGTGCAATACCTCATCAATCGGATTTCTTCTTCTACCATTCAAGATCCCACCGCGAGTAGTTGTACCAAATCAAGATACCCTCGTGTTATCCAAAGAAATAAATAATATGTGTTCTACAACCAATAAATGGATTGAGAATGTTCTAATACATGGTATGTGGGTCATTGACAAAGCTACGAGAATCTATGATAAGGTTCATACTTATCTAGATTCAATTTTACATTTCAACGAGTCTCTCGAGAATCATGATGGATTTTCAAAATGATGTCTCAATGTTGTGATGAGGTTGTCCTTGGTGATCAATGAATTCATCTCATACAATCGAGTTAGGTGGATTCTTGGCCTAATGAATAAGGCACTAATCTTAGGTGTTGTATTATAATCTACGTGTCACTTTTATGGTCTATGTGTTTGTCCATGTCACTTTTTGGTGGGGTCCACATGTACCCACTTATTTGAAATATTTGAAATACTTTTTATTCAATTAAGTCACTCAAGTCATAAAGCTATTTTAATAAAGTGACTTTACTTTATTAAAATAAAGTTAATTAATTAAAGTGACTTAATTGTGTCCTAATATGATGTCATGGTAACCCTAACTATTTTGTAACCAAATTTTTGGTTTATAATAGTAAATTTTTGGTCATTTGTCGGGGACTTTTGAAAAGAGGAGAAAATACTTCTACAAAGAGATAATGAGAAACTTTGTGTTCTTGTATGAAGAGAAATAAAGAAACATTTATGGAGAACTTTATGTCTTGTGTTTGTTTCTTCCTTTAGCATTTATTACTCTTATGTTTAATGAATGTGAAAGCTCTTACTCTCTATGGATTCTACATCTTTGATTCAATTGTCACTTATCATGTTAGTTCCTAAAGTGCATTCAAGTTTATGATATGTGTTTGTTTAATATTGCATGTTCGCCTCTCTTGTTTCTCTATCTTCCTCATATCACTTATCCTTCCTTATTCCTTCTCTTTTCCTTTCTTTCTTCCCAAAACCAAAATTCCCCAAAATACAATTTTGAATGTATAGTTGTATGTCATGCCCATGATTTTTAACCCAAATAAGCCATATAATAACCCCACTAACCCGTAATATTTGAGACATATTTTGTTTAATACATTAATTTGAGTAATATGTGATTGTTTTCCAAAATAACACCCCATCCTATTTTGAACAACTCATCCAAGTTTCAGACTTAGGTGGCTCTGGATTGAAGATCTGCGGAATAAAGAATTCAAAGGGTTTATACTCTGTAACATTTGTGAAAATCTTAGTGCTTTGCGACATGGAAAATACAATGTTATGTGGGCTTGGAAAATATGGAATTCTATGGAGTTGGTTAATTCTATACAAAAAGCATGTAGTCCGCTCAGGAAAAGCCTCGATATAGGAAGAAGTGTCGTGAGACACCACGAGGCAAAAGTAAGCAAGTTTGAATGTGACTAAGGTTGGAATCCACGAAACAAGAACTATGTATTCCGTGGGTTCTCAAGAAACAAAGGGACATTGTCGTAAGCCTAAAAGCTGCAAGGAAAAGAGGTGGAACACCACTGCGTGTGGAGAAGGAAAGTTAAGTGTGGAGTAAAATCCATGAAAGGTAAAATTGAGGCCTTGGGCCATAAAAAGAAAGCAAAGATCACAAAGAACATGTTACAAGAGGTGGCATACCAAGTTCCGTGGAGCATGACAAAGTTGTGCCCGATTTGAACTAGACACTCAACCACTCCACCAACCCAAGTTTAATTTCGATTGGCGTCGTCCTCCTTCATGACAATGTGATTGGAGTAATGTCAGGTGCCCATACTTGACCTGTGAAATCTATGGTGATTGGTCCTTGGTGGTGGCGGGTGGTTGAATCTATTCATTATTGGATGTGTTCGGTCTCTTTTCCTCTCTCTCAAATTATATAAATGTAAATGCTAAAGGCACAATATGGGTTATTTTCTGCTAAATTTGGAGATCTTCCCTTCGAGCTCGTAAACCCTTGGTCGCGACCTCTATAACTCACCCGTGGAGATTTCTTGCCTCACTATGTGCTTGTAAATGGTTAAGCTTTGATATTAATGTAAGTTTGACTTCGTTCCTCTAAATGCTTTGTGTTTAATGTAAACACCTCATTCCTCTTACATACCTTCATTATTTTCCACTTCTTTTCCTTCAAATATGTGTGCATATTTCATATATTTACTTGTGTGTTTGCGTGTGTGTTTGCATATGTGTCTTTAGAGCTAGGAAAAATCTATTTTCCGGTTTGAATACTAATTGGTTGTAAAATAAGGACTTTAATGAAAACAACGGTGAGGGGATAGAAGTCCCTCCTCTTTAATGGGAGAGGTTCCCTTATTTAAAGGCAAAAACCTATTTAAAATGTGTGACAATGTTTAGTTTTAAAGAGGAACTTTGATATCATGGAAGTGTTTTAAATGATAGATTATCAATACAAAGGGACAAAAGAACTTGGAAGTGAGAAAAGGAAGAGTAGCATTCTTAGGAAAATAGATAGCAAAATAATTCCTTATAAATTCTGAACTAAGATCATATAGAACAAAATCATTCAGTTAAATCCATAAGATGTTATTTCATAGACACAAAGTTCTAGAGATGACATCCACAAGAATACAAAGCTTCTTGATGTAAAAGAGATTAATGATTCAATAATTTTAACAGATAGGAAAGAATGAATAACCACAGACAGAAACAGAAAGAGAAGTCTTCTTGTATTGATAGCTTTTTAACTCTTTACACTTTGCCAAAATAGTCAGAGTTCTAGCCCTTTAGAATGGCGTGGAGAGCTCATTATATAGCTTACAAATTAGTTACACTTGGTAACCATTTCTTTTAACTAAAAGATTAATTAAGGAAATGCTCAATACAATATCCTTAATTAATTTACAAAGAGCTCAACACTTAAAAATAGAAGGAGAAAAAGAGAAGCCAGAAGAAGAAACATCTAATTATGGCTGAGGCGGGCCCACTGATTTGAGGATCCGATATCTGAATTTCTTCAATGCTTCAGCTATCTCCATACCTCGTGGGATTGATGTGTTGGCAGTGGCGTGAGACCAAGTGCCTAGAGATTTTTCCATATCTTTATCGAACTTGGTATGCCCCAGGTATTCTTTATTTGCCTTAGCAATTGTAGATTAAAGGAAGCAAATGTCCTTTATCTTCTCTTTGGTAATTAATTCTTCTTTGAACAAGTCTTCCTTGACAAATGTTCTAAACTGAGCTTTGATCTCTTGAAGAGAGCAAGGAACACCTAAGGTTTCATCATGAAGATGGCAATGAATATCTTTAAAAGCAGAGGAAACACAAGTTTTGAAGGATTCTCCTTTCTACCACATGTTATTTAACTCACCCAGTGCTTCTTCCAAAACCTTCATCTTCCATTCTACACCAAAAACCCATGCCTTTGACAAGTTATTCTTGGCCTCATCAAATACACTATTAACCAACAGGATATTCTCATCAGTTTGGCCCATAAGACAAAGATATGTAATACAACTAATCAGAGCTTCAGCTCCTTATCCATAGCCCTTATTGAGGAAGTGAGTTTCTGCTGTAGATTAATCACCTTCTCGTTGGCCTTGAAGGCTTCCTCAATGAAATTCAAGCCAGCTATAATCATATCATCAACCATGGTTTCCAAAGCCTTTCCATAAGTAGAATACTTATGTATATCTTTGATGCTCTGAACTTCATCCTGGCTGAGAATCATGGGGGCGGAAGAGCAGCCAGTGGGGTAGGGTCTAAAACCTTATCTTTGGCCAATAGTGACTTGATAAAGTTGGAAAGAACTTGATTATGTTCTTCCAACTGTTCTATAGTTTGCTTTCCCTTTTCTACTCATTTAATAACTTTTTCTACTTGCTTGAAGGTTATGAACCTCACTCTCAGGAGTTGATTCCCCCATTGGGATTCTAGAAAGCTCTAAATCAGAGACCAAGAGATCCTGCTCTGCCTTATCAACCTTGGGCTTTGCAACCTCAGGAACTGCTGGCCTTGAGCATCAATTACTATCCTTGAAGTGGTATTGGCTCTCTTTTCTAGAGGGGAGGAGTAGTTCCTAGCAGGGCTGCCACAACATCAAAATTAGGCCTGTTATCCGAGAAGAAGATCTCCTCTTCTGTTGTCAACCATGGGTTGCACCCAAGCAAAGGTAGAAGAAGAAGAGGGAGGAACAAGGGGCCCAAGAGCAAGTGAACTCATGGCACTTAGAGTATTGACCATTGTTGCCTCTAGCAGAGAAGTGGAGGGAGTATTAGGAGCTTCCTTTGTAGAGGAATCTGCAGTACTAGGGGCTCTGCACTAGACATTTCCTTCTCTTTTTCAACAGTAACTTCAGGAGTTCCTGCAGGATTTGGTATTTCACCATCATCACTCTCACTAAGAACGATAATGTTCTCTGGCCCTGAAGGTAGCTCTGGATGCTCAAGAAGAGGTTCTTCATCAATTGGTTCCTATTTGACTTCTCTGATCTTCTTTTGGTATACTTGAGTAGAGGAAGGAGTAGATGACTCAGGCTCTTTCATTGAGGAGGAATGAGGGGTTTCTCAAGAACCTCGGTGCGTTGGTTATATGTGCTTCCTTCCCTGGTGTAGAGGTGTCTCTAGAAGAAGATCCACCCTGATTCTTTTTGAACTCATGAATCTTCCTATCAAGCCAAACTTTAGTTCTTACAAGAACAGGGGCCATAATCTCCACCAAATCATCTCTCTCTTTTTATACCAATCCAGATCCTCCAAAGGAGTGTGTTTGATTGTTGTCTCATATTCAAAGGACTATAAGTCCTCATCATCATCCTTAAGTCCTTCAGGAACTTGGTAAATATTGAGATCTCTAATGTGTTGTAGAGAGAGTCGCCCGCAGTGCCTTCATCGGCTTCAAAATCATCTCGCACGAGTCATTAATAATCCTCGAGATTCGGCTTGTGATGATAGTTTATCCTGAGGTTCTGCTCAATAAACTTCTTCAGATCAAAGCAAGATCTGGGTCTGAAGAAATGAACAAGTGATAGAAGTAATAGCCCTTTCTACATTTTTGGCATCCAAGGTTGTTTTACATGTATAGTTTCCCAAAGAGATAGGGAAATGCATGCCAGTGATCTTCTTGTCTCTGCATGTCCTATGTAGCTTATCAAGCTACCTACATACTTCAACTAGGGCCATTTTATCACTACAGAACATAGGGAGCTTGAGAGGTGTGCTTTTATAGCTAGCTAGCCTGATGTATGAAAACCTCCTGAATTGGATAAAGAAATACCCATACTTGGCTATAAGGTTCATAGCTTCATCAGAAAATCTCCTAGCAATGTTTCCCTCCAAGAGTCTTACAATGTACATGGTGAAAGCATCATTGACTCTTCTGAAATTGTGATTGCTAGTTTCAAGGGTAAACTGAGGGCAATATGCATAAATAGGCTCATTCTTCTAGCCCTCTATGTAGGTGAAACCGAACCACTGTCGGGATGCAGCCAAGGTATACATGAGATAAGAAGTCATATAGAACTTCTTAGTCTATTGAACACTAGACAATTGCTCAGTCAAATTCATGCAAACAATCTCGGCCCAATTAATGTTCTGCTTGCCCTCATAGATGATGTTTATGAAGGGGCACATCCAGAAGTGAAACTCATTGGTGGAAGGCAACCCCATGATACGGGTGAGAAAAATAATAAAGTTAGACAACTCCTCATTAAAATCAACCCTGTATAATGCCTTGGAGAGTCGGGATGCTCCCTTCTTAGGGTTCTTTAACCATGATTTTGCTATACATGCCTTGTATTTGTCACTTTCTTGGTCGAACAGGGTTTGGGCTTGGGCACGAGTGAGAATTATGGAATCTTCAGTTTCTGGAATGCGCAGGGCAGCGTAGTAATGGCGGTAGTATCTAGTTTCGTGATTAATTCACCATGCACATTGGTGAGTTCCTTGGTATCCGGGTTAAAATGGGCTCCGCAGGCAAGCACCATGTCCACACACTATACAGAGATAGGAAAACCAGCCGCGTATGCAAGTCCACTGTCACTAATCATTTGTGCCATGGGAGTAGGATTAGAGCATGTTAATCTTCCCCAAAATCTGTGAAATCTAAGTGTCGAACCTCACTATCTCTCGATATCTGGTACAGAGGATTCAAGAGGTGATACATGTTCTTGGCCCTGAAACTTGATCTTCATTTTTTTGCAATGCACAGGGGATAGCCTTCTAAAGATCAAAATCATGATGAGGATGCAAAGGGATACAGGGGCACGAGCAAACGACTTTTAATGGCAAAGATTTCAAGCAAGAGAAGGCAAGCGAGCAATGTAACAAATGCGTAGGAGGGAGTCCAATTAAATAGTCGTTTTAGGAGAGAGAAGGTTATTAAATGTGCATTAAATTCACCCCGCACCGACTCAAAAATGTAAATTGGGAAAAGTGGAGAAAACTAGCCGGACGGTCTTTGGTACATTTGGGACATGAGGGACGTGAAGACGCGATCCGACCGATGTGGGAAAAGTGGGCCAAATGAGCACGGGCGGTCAGGAACTTAGATACATGAAGGATGCGAGGATGCACGAGGGACATGAGGACGCTATCCAGTTGATATGCGAAATGCGGGAAAAGTAGGAACAGAAAGCCCAGATGCATTTGGGACAGATAGGACAAAAGTACGTGAAGTACTCGATGTGGCGATGCAGACGATTGGGTAAAAGGAAGCCCGGAAAACTTGGGACAAACGGGCCAAAAAGTTTTGAAAAACCGATAGTTAAGTTTTGTGGGGAAAGCGGCCAATCGGCGAACAGAAGGCCCAGGGAACTTGGGACACGGGGGACAAAAATGTCGACAGACCCACAAATCACCAAAAAGACTCCAAAAAACACAATTTTCACCATCTCTTCAAGTTTTCTTTTCACTAGGACATTATTAAAGGTGCCAACTCAAAATTTTCAAAATTCAGACTTTCAAAAGAGGGGAAATTTTGAGAGGACAACAACTAGCTCTTTCTGGGGATGACTTGACTAGATCAGAAGAACGAGGCAAGACAAGAACTCAAGAACTCAGGGGAAGAAGACCAGTGCCTTATCCATTGGGCAAAAGAGTCAAGGGCAAACCAATACAGAAGACAACACACCAAAACAAGGAAAGGCAAACAACAAAGGCAAGGGAAAGCAAACACACCCTATACATAATATACATAAGACTTCCTTTCACCTAGGACTTGAACAATTTCAGGTACTACCCACTATAAGGAAGTGGGAGAGAGGATCCATCCATATAATCAAGATAGAAAGAATTTTCACCAAAGCAAAGTTCCTGATTCTAAAAGGACCAAGCCAAAGAGAATCAAACTTACCATGGCTTCCTCGAGGTTCATGTCTCTTATCCCACAACAAAACAATGTCTCTAACTTTGAAATCTCTAGATCTGGTTTTCTTGTCAAACAAATATTTCACCTTCTCTTGATGGGTAGATATTCTATCAAAAACATCTAGCCTATCTTCATTCAACTTTTGAAGATACATGATCCTTTTATCTAGAGAATCACTAAAACTAGTGTCTTTGGTAGCTCCATTATCACCGGTAGCTATGCTTCCACACCATACACCACTTGAAAAGGAGACATCCCAGTTGCTCTTTTAGGTGTAATCTTGTCCACCCAGAGAGCATCATAGAGCTTCTTGTGCCAGTTCCTCTGAGACTCATTAACAAGCTTTCTCACTATGGTCACCAAATTTTTGTTTGTTGATTCTGCTTGACCGTTCCCTTGAGGATAGTAATCTGAGGAATGAGCAAGGGAAATACCATATCCATAACAAAAATCCATCATTTCAGTAGAAGAAAAATTTGAAGCATTATCAGTCACAATCTTGTTAGGTACTCCAAACCTTATCAGGATGTTCTCTTTGATGAAATTACATACTACCTCTGAAGTGGTACTTTTAACTGGGATAGCTTCTACCCATTTAGTGAAATAATCTGTGGCAGTCAATACATGAGTATGCCCTGCACTTGAGGATGGGTTAAGTGTTCCAATAAAATCCAAACCCCACTGTTGAAAGGGTTCTTCAATCACAACTGGTTTAAGTGGCAAAGCGGCTAACTTTGGTCTTCCCACAAAAGTTTGACAAGCTTCACATTTATCAACCCATTTTGATGCATCCTTAAACAAAGTAGGCCAATAGTACCCTGCATGTAGAATTTTGTGGGTAATGACAACAGATGAGAAATGACCTCCGTAGGCTTGATCATGGAAGGCTGAGAAAAGATTCTTTTTTTGCTCCTTGTCAACACATTTCAAAAATCTTCCATCTACTCCACATTTAAACAAAGCATTTTCCCACAACACATATTGTGTTGATCTTAACTTGATAGCTCTCTTCTCCTTAGCAATTAAGTGAGATGGAAACTCACCATAGGTGAGGAAGTGGGCAATGTCAGCATACCATTCATCTATTGAGATGAGAAACAAAACAATAGGAACATCATCCTCATTCTTGGGCAACCCATGACCAACTCCTTCAACAATGAGTTCACATAGGCCTTTACCTCGGACTAGTTTAGTTGGTCTGATATCAATATCATATTCCTGAACCTTTGCCCAATTTCCTCTCTTAGTTCCAAATTCTTGTTGTGTGAGAATGGACTTGATGGTTGTATCGGGTACCAGTATCACCAAGTGAGAGTTAAGAATATAAAATCGAAACTGCTTAACAACTTTAACCACTGCAAAAGCATGTTTCTCCATCATAGTATACTTTAACTCGTGATTTTTAAGAATATAGCTCATGAATGAAATTGGGAGCTCATGGTCTTCAGAGTCTTTCTAGGTTAACACAACGGCTAGGGTACTTTCTGTGGCATAGCAATAGATAATAAAGTCCTTGTTAAAATTTGGACATGCTAAGATAGGAGTCTAGAAATAGCTTTTTTAATGCCTTCGAATGCTTCTTTCCCTTCAGGGGACCAACCAAATGTTTGTTTTCCTTTCATCATTTGAGAGATATTCAAAGTTAGCTCTGTAAAATTAGGAATGAATCTTCTTAGGAAGTTGATCTTACCAAAGAAAGAATGCACTCCCTTTTTACTTGTAGGAAGAGGAATCTATTGAATAGCTTGAACTCGTTCAGGATCAATCTTGATTCCTTCCTTGGAGACAACATGTCCCAACAATTTTCCCTCTATGACACAAAAGACAGACTTCTTAGGATTCAAAGAGACCCCATGTTCTCTGCATTTCAAAAGAACCTTTCCAGATGCTGAAAATGATCTGCTCTGTCTTTGGAAAATACAAGTCAGTCATCTAGATACACGACAATGCATTTTCCTTTCAGGATTCCAAAGGCCAAGTCCATAGCCCTTTGAAAGGTGGCACCGACATTAATGAGTCCAAAAGGCATCCTCTTGTAAGCAAAAGTACCCCAAGGAGTGGTAAAGGCGTAGTCTTGTGTTGATCTGCAGTGTTGAATTCTACTTGATTGTATCCCGAGAAACTGTCAAGCATGGACAACATCTCAGCTCCCATGGTAGCTTGCAACACCTGATCCATCATGGGTAGGGGGTAGTTGTCCTTCAGAGAATCCTGATTCAGATTCCTAAAATCAACACAAATCTGAATCTCACCATTTTTCTTCCTAATAGGCACAATGTTAGCAATCCAAGTTGAATGATGAATGGGAAAGATAATCTTGGCCTTCAACAACTTTTGTATCTCCTGGAAAATGGTGTCAGTGATCTTTGGATTATACTGCCTTTGCTTTGTTTGAAAGGTTTAATCCCAGGTTTGAGAGGAATGAAATGTTGCATTTCTTTGGGCTGAAAGGCTTTCAGATCATCATAAGAATAAGCAAGTACATCAACGTATCTCCTCAAAAGATTTACTACCTTCTTCTTTTCCTCCTATGTGCAACATTTCCCAATGTTCACCATTTTGGGGTTAGTAGAGCCCCCAATGTTAACCTTTTCATATTCAACAAATTGTTGAGCTCCTCTAGAAGCTTTAGCCTTAACATACCTGTCATGTTTATCAAACAATTCTTCCAGACTCACCAACCCTTTAGGGATCTTGTTACCTTTTAGTCTGATGCACCCATCTTGATCTATCTCCTCTTTGACACCTTCCTCATTGGAAGATACACTTTCTCGAGGCAAATTTTCACTTCCTTCGAAATATAATTGTTCAAAGTTATCCCTGAGTTCCAAGAAAGAGAGAAAATGTTGATCATCATTGAAAACCTACCAGTTGCTTGCATTATCCGGCACACTTGGTCTATGGATCATTTCAATGGTGAATTTATCCTGAGAGAAATCAGGATGAGGTATGAGCAAAGACCTTGACACGGCTAGGGAATCAACCATGGTGTTCTTTTCCCTTGGGATTGCCTCGATGGAGAAGGCATCCGAAATTCAATGGAATCCCAAACCAGATTCCTATAATTCTTCAATCTTCTATTTTTTACTTGGAAAAGGTCTCTGACTTGTTTAACAACTAATTCCGCATCTCCCAAGCCGAAGATTCTTCACACCTTCCTCCTTTTCCACGTTAAGCCCAAGGATGAGAGCTTCATATTCTGCTATGTTATTGGTATTTTCAAACTGTAGTTTGAATGAGAAAGGATGAATCTTTCCTTTAGGAGATATCAACACCACACCAACTCCAGACCCAAGGAACAACTTCCATCAAATTCCAAATTCCAAATGCCATTAGGATCATGAAATACTTCTTTGGGATGTTCATTTCATCCTGGGACATAATCATATAGTTTCCATGCCCAATATCTTCATAAAGTATTTGTGCTTTAGGATCATCTGTCTTTTGCACAATATACTCAGATTGCTTCTTAGGAAACAACTTCTTCATCTTGTTGTTAACTGGTATAAGGGCATGCGACCAATCCATTTGAATTTCTCCTCCCACATCCTTACAGAAGTTCCTACTCAACAAAGCATACCATATGAAGGAGGGATATCAGCCACCAAGATAGTAGCTAAAACCTTCTTTTCTGGTAAAGCAAGCAAAAGCTACTTGTGCATCCTTAATCCTTCCAACCAAAGGCACCTCCTTACTCTCCATAGAATAGTAGGACCCATAAGTGCGTGTGAGAGTAAGACCCAAAGCATGAGCCACTTTGGCAGGCATGACATTATCCGATGCTCCTGAGTCTATGACACAGTTTCTGTTGAGTTTATGGCCAGCTATGAGGAGGGTTACATAAAATGGTTTGATTTTCTCATTAGGTGAGGTGACTGCAGCTACAAGATTTGGTTGGGGTGCGAGAGGATGGAGTAGGAAAAATACCTTTAGAAGAATTGGGTGAAGTTCTGGAGTGGGAATTGACAAAGTGGACCATTTTGGCAAAGGCTTTTGGATGAGTTTGATAGTACTCAGCTTCTGAAATTTGGATTTTTGTTTTCTTAAGGTGATCAATGATATCAAAAGATCCAGAGGTGGATGGGCTATCATCACTAGGAATCCTAGGCTTATCAAGTTTAGGAGTTGAAGAAGAAGAAGTTTTAACAGTAGAACTAGGAAAATAAGAATTAGCAGAACTCACCTTCTGTGTGGATGCAGTGGGAATAGGAGATCCTCTTTTTGCAACAATGGGGATAGTCGTGGGATGCTCCTTGGACCTCTTAGCGGGCTGCATCACTCTCTCCTTCTTATTTGTATGTTCCCGAGTCATAACAACATATGACTCACTGTTCATTTCTGCTACTACTTAATCATAATCATCATATTCATCAACACCTTAAGTGGTGAAGAAATTAACTCAAGATCCCTCAAGTTCCTCCAGTTATTCATCAGCCTCTTCTTAAGGTTCTTCAAAATCTTCATTAATCTCTTCATCTTCAGGTTCTTCAACCTCACATGTTACATTAACAGGGACCTTGATGGGTGGTCCCTTAATTGCCCGACCTTGTCGAAAATTCGTCCTTGGAACATCGCATAAAGAGCATACTTGAGCCAATTGTTTCTTGATGGCAATGAGGTCATTAGCAAGCTTTTGAACTAGTGGATCTGCATTAGCTCCAGGAGTAGAAGAAGAGGAAGAAGAAGCTCTAGATTTGGAAGGATCTCTTTTCAACTTACCAGACATGATCAAGTCATCTTCAACGCTAACAACTAATCTCGATCCTCATCCAATGTTGCAAGGTTGGCTCTCCTCAATGCATAGCTAACTTCAGGTAGTTGAGCGTTCAGGAAGAAACATTTTTGAATTTGATCCATAGGCTAGGTATCTGGTGGGATTTTGTTAATCAACTTGTTGAACCTGGCCACAAATTCCCTCATGGGCTCTTGTGATTCTTTCTTTATTTGAGAAATCTAAGCTAGTAAAGCATGCACATCCTCTGCAGGTTTGAAATGGTTCTCAAATCTTGTTCTCATCATGGTCCAACTGGTAATGGCCCTAGCAGGAAGATGATAGAACCAATCTTCCACATTATCTTGCAAAGTTTCTATAAAAAGCCTCACCGAGACATCTTCATGCTCAACTCGAGGACTCCACATGCAACTATGAAAGCTACAATATGCTCATCAAGATGCACCTTGCCATCACCTCTAAACTTGGGGAAGTTCTTCCTGTTACCCTTGGGTAACTCATGCAAAGGTTGAGGAAGGGCAAGAGGCCCAACACGATGGCCCCAAGGCAATGGAACTGCCATCCTTGGGAAAACTGCTTGAAGAGGAACTGAAACGCTAGCAAGGATCAAAGCACAGAGATTAGGGCTGAGTTGCTCTTGAGGGCTACCACTCACAAGGGTTTTGTTTTCAACAGGAGGTGTGCTTGTAGAACGAGCTCTTTTATTTCTTCTGTTGAAGGAAGAGGGAAACCTTGCTGCTCCAAGAGTTGAAACTAAGAATCTTTGATCCCAAGAGCCCTCCTACCATGGGTAAATCTTAGAGTCGCTGATTCAGAAAATGATCAAGAAATGTTCATAAAGCGGAATCCGTAAAAATTCATCCCTAGTAGAGTCGCCAAAAAATGTTGGTTGTTAAATAAGGACTTTAATGAAAGCAACAATGTGGGACAAGTCCCTCCTCTTTGATGGGAGAGGTTCCCTTATTTAAAGGCAAAAACCTATTTACAAATGTACAACATTTAGTTTTAAAGAGGAACTCTGATATCATGGAAGTGTTTTAAATGACAGATTATCAATACGAGAAGACTTCTCTTTCTATTTATGTCTGTGGTTATTCATTCTTTCCTATTTGTTAAAATTATTGAATCATTAATCTCTTTTACATCAAGAAGCTTTGTATTCTTGTGGATGTCATCTCTGGAACTTTGTGTCTATGAAATAACATCTTATGGCTTTAACTAAATGATTTTGTTCTATATGATCTTAGTTCAACATTTATAAGGAATTATTTTGCTATCTATATTTCCGAGAATGCTACTCTTCCTTTTCCCACTTCCTAGTTCTTCTGTCCCTTTGTATTGATAATCTGTCATTTAAAACACTTCCATGATATCAGAGTTCCTCTTTAAAACTAAACGTTGTACATTTGTAAATAGGTTTTTGCCTTTAAATAAGGGAACCTCTCCCATTAAAGAGGAGGGACTTTTGTCCCCTGACTATTGCTTTCATTAAAGTCCTTATTTGACAACCAACAGTACATCACCTCCCCTTTCACTTTTTATTTTTCTCTCTCTCAACCATGTCTCCTTGGATTTTTTTTTAGGTTTATAAAGTGTCGAGTAGAAGTTGGTTAGTGTAGTTGTAGCTAATCGGGGTGAGAGGATCTAACCCTTTCATTTGAGGACAGACCTTGATTGGACCCATACTTTCAAGGTCCCTCATTTTTTCACTAAAATGTTGAATTCTTGATTTAAAGCAAGGGTACGAGTTTCAATGATAGTTGTTTTGAAACACCTGGTGGGACCTATTTGATTCATACCATCTCCACTAAGAATGGTGTGTGTCTTATTGGATTCCAACCTTTAGAGGCACCTTTTACACATCGGTGAATCCTAAATTTTAAATATCTATTTCTAGCAATCTAATTCCATTTTTATGAGAAGGATACATACAAGACAAAGTGTATATATAGGTGAATCTTTTGAGTATTTCCAACTCTCACTAGGAATAACTATAAGAGAAGAATAATTGCAAAGATCTTCATCACATTCAAACAAAAGCCTCTCTATTCCTTCCCGATAGATCATTCTTTTTCCCCATAAAAACTTAAGGCATATTCCCTTCATGGTGCATCAAAGAAATATCGACTTTGTAAGTTTTAATGGTGGTACTCCCTTGGTTCTAAATTCCCAACATGATATACCAATGCATGCTTTGAAAATTATATGTCAATGCATGCTTTGCAAATTATTCTTTTCTTCACTGGTGAAAACCTTACAATCCTTGCAGATCATATCCATGATGTTGCAAATGTGTGTTTAGTTCATATTATTACTGAAGATGATGTTGCAATTAGGATTCTTGTTTCTTCACTAAAAGGAAAAACACTTCAATGGTATAGGAGTTTGAGGCCTGCTTCCATTCATATATGGGATGAACTTGGAACAACCCTTTTCTAGTAGTTTGATGAGAAAGCATACAACATATCTCTTTTAAAACATCTAGCAACCATCAAGAGGACCCCAATGAACTCATGGTGGATTTCAAATTCATATTTTAGCGAGACTTGGGACATGATTACAGTTCTTTTGAGACCAACTCCTCAAGGTGTTTTCCTATATTTTTAGGATCTTTAAATTTTTCATAGGAGTAATGATACAATCTATGTGAGCTATAACCTTACGATACATATGCTGATAACCATTAGGGCTGAAAATTATTTTATTCAAGTTGGAAAAATAGCCCCTAGATTGTCTATGCCACTATTTCTTGAATTGCCTCAAAATATTCAACCTTCTCTTACTCCCATTCCTGAGCCAAAATGTTTCATCTTCCACCTCCACTTCTTATTTTCCCCAAAAACATAATGATGATGATGACCTTAGAGCCTTAGTTAAGAGTTTTTATGATGAAATTATCTCTCTAAAGAGGCAACAAGCTCAATCATATAGAAATTACCCAAGTTTTAACTAGGGGGTCGGCCAAAATTTTAGTCAAGGTTATCAACCATGAAGAACCCAATATCCAAATCAGAGATATGGCCAAAATCATCAAATTGATAGATTATAAGGCCAAAACCTACTATGTTGATGAAAAGTTGTAAAATCCATGGACATGGGGTAAGAATCTCTAAAGAAACCCCAAAGGCTCTTAACAACTAGTCAGTGGACCATCAGATAAGAGATAAACAAGGATTCATCACTTTGCATACATTAATATTGAAAGAAACAAGCAAATCTAGCATATTTAGTAATCCTCTACTCTTGAAAGCTTTAAAATGAACCTAGGAAGGATTCTAAGCAATTAGTTATGTGATTATGAGAATGGGAGCTCACCATTAATGGCTTCAAGGCCAATGGTTCTTCCCATTTACTCAATGCTTGGTGTGTAGTGTAATGGCAAAGCAATAACTCAATGAAAGAAATGAAATAACTCTAAACCCTAAGAAAAATGCTATAGTTTATGTTAGGAAGAAGGAGAGTTCTTAGAAATGAGAGGGGGTCTAGTCGTATTTATAGTTTTCCATTTGGGAAAGTGGAGGAATTTTGGTGCATGTGGGACTAAAAGGGAGTCAACAAGTTGATTAGTGAGTCAAAGTAAGTTTTGACTAGGTTTAGAAGAGGTTAATCATGGTTAGGACTAGTTAAACTAGGTTAGGCTAGTTAATCCTGTTTAGAGAGGAATTAGGGTTTTGAGAGAGTTTTGAGAGGTCTAATCAATCCAATGAAATGGATTGATAGTCTAGGAAGTTAGTAAAAGTGGTCTAGAAGGGAATGAGAAGATGGTTTAGTCAATAAAAGGCTATATTAGCATGCTTAATTGATTTACAAGAGGAATACAACCAAAAGAGTGTCGTAAGAGGGGAGTTAGATAGGTCTAACTGACTATATGTCGTCAATTTGCGAGGAGTGAGAATAATTAGTGCAATATTAGGAATAATAGTGCTTTGACCAAACTACAGGTGTCTACATTTTCCCCTCTTTGGGGTGACATAAGCTACGTCACTTCAAAGAAAGTAGACAAACATAAGCAAATGATTTTTTTGAAGGGGTAGAAGAAAAATTAGTTAGCTAAAGGGATGCCCCCTCAAGTGTCAATGGGGTGATGGAAGAACTTGATCGACGATCGAAAAGAGAACAAAAGAAATAAAAATGTGAAGATAAGATAAGAGAACAACAAAAAGGGATATTGAGCTATCCACAAACCAGTGCAACAATTTTTAATCATCATTTTGCTTAGAATCCTTATCATCAGTCCTTATTAAACTATGAGCGTACGACGGAAGTGTAAAATGACATGAAAAGCCAAAATACAAACAACTATCCATTGCTAAAACAACTCCATGCAACATACAAACATGCAATACAATACGAGAAGTAAACAAACTCCTCTAACAGGGAAATAAGTACAATCACACACACTCAAACCCAAAGCGTTCAAGATAGTTCAAGGGTTTAAAATGATGCACGAAGAAATTTGTATATACGAGGAAAGGATGGAGGACACTTGGATCTAATGGAAAAGCAATGTGCATGATTTAAAAAAGATCTGCAGGGCAATTGATAGTGCCCTAGAGTACAAATGAAGTAAGCAATGTAGCTTTTGTAAATGATTATAGAGTTGGGTGATCCACGAGTCATTTTTTCAAAACATGTGAAAACGTCAACAAGATACGAGATGAGTGCCATGTGAGAGACACATATTTCAGCTGAAATGATATTTTTACCAATTTTAGTCCATTTTCGAAGTGTTTACGATTTTTTGGATTTTTGAATGGTTTTGTAATTTTAAATTTTTTTGATCGGTCAGAGGAATTTAGGAAAAGGAAGGTCACCTAAAAGCACACGAAAATTCCCCAAGGCAAAGAGAACGGGTGTCAGGTGGCAATAAAATGCCTGGTGAGAAGAAAAATGGGCCAATAATAATTATTTAAAAATAATCATGGTGCTAGATAAAAATAGAAAACAAGAAGCACCTGGAAATATTTAAAAATGCCCCAGGTGGCAAATAGTGTCTGAGGATGGTTGAGATGATATCATACGTTTTGTACATGAGATATTTTGGTAGATGCTAGCACTTGGGATGATATTAGATGATATTAGTTCGGGGGGATAGATTTGTGATCATGCGCAACCCCTCTTGCCCCCATTGATGATACGATATGTGATTATTAGCTTAGTATACATGCATGATGCAAAAATTAGAATTATTTGTATATATGATGTATCGAGATGATGTTAAACATGATGAATGTTAGATAATAGATGTGATAACAAAAGATGTGTAGTAAATAAACACACGGGCAAAATCTAACAAAACTAAACAAATATACAACCAAAACTATATAAACCAACAACTAAAAGCAATTTAATCATTACCTTGTTTTTGTGGGACAACATTGATATATTTTCGATGTTTTTGGGTTATCTTGAAAGATAAGTTTTCAAGGCTACTATTCACATTGTTTTTGAGGTTTCCTAAGACAATGTTATGAAGGTGGTGTAGCTTCGTTCTAAGGGGGATTTTCGAATGTTTAGATTTTTGTGTATCTTTTTCTAAATGTTTTTGTATTTTCGAAGGTCATGTTTTGAAAGCAATGTAAAAGGACAAAGAAGCGTGGATGCCCCCAACTTGATTTGGGAATATATAAAGGGAAAAATGTCACGCGCATATGTTTCAAGAAGGTGAAATGTGAAGTTGCCCCGAACATTAGATGGAAATATTTAAAGGCACATCCTTCATGTAGTTATAAGAGTAAATAAGCCAGATCACGACTCAACGAAGATGGATTTGGTAGGGTTGCTAGACCCAGCAGGGAAATTTATTTCTAGAAAGCGTGAGGGTTACCCGTGCTAATGCAAGAGTGGCTTATGACCGGTGAATCCTCCTTGAGTGCCAGAAATTGGTTTTCACCCAAAGACCTGCCCACTACACCACAATTGTGTGGTTTTCACATGTGGACGACCTATTTTTTTACTATTTTCTTGATTTTTCCATGTTTTGTTTGTTTTTTTCTTTGTTTTTCTAATTTTTAGTTCTTTTTGATATCCACACCATGCTTAAGCATAGAACCACTTGAGATGCATGGCGTTCATAGGTTTTGGAAGTTCTTCACCATCTGAATATGCTAGTTTATAAGCTCCTGACCCATATTTAGCAACCACCACATAAGGCCCTATCCAGTTGGCCTCAAACTTACCTTTCTTTTCTTTGTCTTTGACGGTGTTCTTCTAATTTTCTTTTAGCACTAGATCACCTACATCAAATTCATAATGAATGATCTGTTTGTTATATCCTCTTGATACTTTGTTATGGTAAACCTTGAGGTGATTAAGTGCTCTTATACACTTTTCATCCAATAGCTCTAGCTCTGCTAGCCGAGCTACTCTATAGTCTTTGTCTTTATCAAGATAATCCTAGAGAGATATTCTCAGGGAGGGAAGCTCCACTTCCAAGGGTATGATGGCTTCAGTGCCATAAACTAGGGAATATGGGGTCACACCAGTAGGAGTGCGGATGGAGGTTCGATAGGCCCAGAGGGCGGGATGTATCTATAAGTGCCAATTACGACTAGTCTTACTTACCATTTTCTCCATGATCCATACAAGGGTTTTATTGGTAGCTTCAACTTGTCCATTACCTTGGGGGTAATAGGGGGTAGACCACTTGAGTTGAATATGGAAGCGTTGACACAATGTCTTAACCATTTTATTCTTGAAGGATTTACCATTATCAATGACAATGGCAAAAGGGATACCATAACGACATATGAGATGGTTCATGATGAATTTGGAAATTTGCACACCAGTGACATAAGTAAGAGGGACAACCTCTACCTATTTAGTGAAATACTCAATGGTAATGATAATGTGGGTGTGGCCATCTGAAGAAGAAGGATGGAGCTTCCCTATGAGATCCAGGCCCCATTTAGAAAACAACCAAGGTGTCGCAATAGGCTGCAAATCTTATGTTGGCGCATGTATCAAATTCCTATACTTTTGGCATAGCTAACATTTCTTGACGAAATTACAATAGTCTTCTTCCATGGTGCACCAATAATAACCCACCCTTAAGATCTTCTTAGCGAAGACCATACCACTAGTATGCGCTTCACAAATACGACTATGTACTTCTTTAATAGTGTGGATGGAATCGTAACATCAAAACAGTGAAACAGATTCCCGTTGTAGCCACGATGATAAAGGGTGCCTCCTAGGAGGGTATAACGGGCTATACAACGGATGAGGGCTTTCTTTTCATAATGGGTAATGTCTTGGGGAAATGTGCCATCTTGTAGGTATCTAAATATAGGGTAATACTAAGGGGAAGATGGACACAATGGTTTCACATGCCAAACAATATTTCAAAGCATGTCGTATGCGGGTATTTGTAAATGCTATATAAAGAATGGCATTTTTCTCTCCTGAGGTGGAATGCATAAGAGAGATCCAATTGTAGCCATAGCATTGGCTGATCTATTATGTGACCTCAATTTTTGCTCAAAGACAATCTGTGTAAAATATTCTTTCAAGGTTTTAACCAATTTCTTGTATGGAATAAGTTTTTCATCCTTAACCTTATACTCATCATTAACTTGTTTAATGATAAGTTGGGAGTTCCCAATGACACGTAGCTATCTGATATTCCAAGTGATAGCCAACTTGAGACCAACAATGAGTGCCTCATACTCTGCAATGTTATTAGTGCAAGGGAATCCCAAATGGAATGCTCTTGGAATAACCTCACTGTGGGAGTGATGAGCACTACTCTTGCCCCGATCCGTGGAAGGTGAATGATCCAAAATGGACTTGTCATTCTGTAGATTCTTCAACATACATCATGGATGCATCCGGTAGGTCCGAAACAAAGGTTCCATTCCTGGTAGAGGAGCTTCCACCAACTGATCAACCAATACTTGTCCCTAAGGATTTCGATTCACAAACTCAATATCAAATTCACTTAGGAGAATGATCCAATTAGCCATTTGTCCTGTAAGGGCTGGTTCGGATAAAAGGTACTTAAGAGGGTAAGCTTTTGATATTAGCTTGGTTTTGTTGTTAAGGAGATAATGACAAAGTTTATGAAAAGTGAAGATGACTTTTAAGTAGGCCTTTTCAATCTGTGGGTAATTCAGCTAGTAGGAAATTGAGGTGCGATTAAGATAATAAATTGCCCTTTCTCTATGGTCTAGGTCATATTGGGAAAGCAGTGCACCTATAACAAACTAGGTAGCATTTATTACTCTTATGTTTAATGAATCAAAGCTCTTACTCTCTATTGATTCTACATATTTGATTCAATTGTTACTTATTGTGAGACACCTAAATTCAGCTTTTGCAATCATATTGCCAAAACACATGCAAATGAAGAGGACCATAGAGTATCCTGTTTGTGGCGAGTTGGAGCTATTGGATGAGAAACTCCTTCGTGCCCTCAATCACCTAAAAGTGTATCATGATTGAGTTTGGAGGAGCTAAAACAAAAAGGTCAAACCTTGTCAGTTCGAGGTAGGAGACATAGTGTTGAAAGAGAATCGGAAGAACACCAACAAAGATCAAGAAAAGAAAGGGAAATTTGAGCCCAACTGGCTAGGACTATACATTGTGGTTGCCAATTTTTGTTCAGTACATATAAGCTTGCCTATTCAAATTGGCCAAGAGCTTTGAGAACCAATGAACGCAATGCATCTTAAGTGCTTCTATGCTTAAGTATGGGGTCTATGCAGAATACCAAGAAAAGTAAACAAAAAAGTATAAAAATAGAAAAAGATAAAGATAAATAAACATGTACATCCAATAGTGAAAACCATGCAATGGTGGCACTTTGGACAAGTCCTTTGGTGAAAAATGGCTTAGGCACTAAAGGAGGGTCCGTTGTTCACAAGTAGTCTAGCTGTAGGGGGTCTTGAAACTTTTCCTCAAGTTAATCCTTACCTTCATCCGAGCCTCTTATGAGCCTATCATTCTTTGCCGGATCTAGCTGATCTAACCTTCTGAGTGCGGAGAAGTTAACATTGAATGAACCCATCTCATGCTAGGGGCAGCTTCACATCATCACTTCTGGCATATACCACGTGGTATTCTACCCTTGTACATCCCATCTAACGCTGGGGCATCCATGTTTCTTTATTTCCTTGCACGTTCACTTTGGAAAACTATTGAGAAAACATCAAAAACATTCGTATAACTTTTGAAAATCCCAAAAACATACAGATATGTCCTTTGGAAAAATAAAAACATTCAAATAGGTTTCTTAGAAAACTCCAAAACAATAGAAAATTGTGTTAGAAATAAAATCAAAAATAGCAAAAATGTCCCTAAAAACTGTCCCACAAAAACAAAGTAGTGGTTCGCTTACTTTTAGTTGTTGGTTTGTATGGTTTTGGTTGCATTACTTTTTCATATTGTATGCTTTAAATTGGATTCACTTGCTTACTTAGATTGAATATCAATTTAGTCTGTAGTGTATTGTATTGAGTCCATTTTGTATTGCATACTTGTAAATAAATTTGTTGCTTTGATTAGATTTGTTTAAACTTGTGCTTGTACATTGTGTTATAGTTTCATCATCATATCACACATATCCATCACATCTATACATCATATATCAAAAAATAATGCTAATTCTACATCATGCATGTATACTAAAAGCTAATCATCAAATATCGTATCACCAATGGGGCAAGAGGGGTTGCACATGATCACAAATCTATCCCCCCACACCAATATCAAAAATATAAACATGTTTCTCAAAGGTATCTCATCAAACATACAAGTATGATATCAGCTAAAGCTATCTCATAATCTAACAAGGTGGATACAAATCATATAATAGTCAAAATTGTTTAAAAGAAATTAAAAATAAAAAAATTGATAAAATCGTTAAAAATCCAAAAAAATTGCAAAAAAATCAAAATTCTACAAAAATTGGTAAACAACGTGCATACAAACAAGCTTTGTGTCAATTGCATTTTCCTTGAACATTGAAATATGTCTTACAAAAGCATCTTTCTACGGTTCTTGCTTGTTCTAGTCTCAAACGACTTGCGGATCATCGTGATCTACCTCCATTAACAAAATCTCAGTTGTATACTTCGCCGGTACTCCCGTGCAACAGTGAGTTGTCAGAGACTATGTCATAGTGCATGAATGCTTTTCCATGGGACTACTTGTGTCCTCCGTTTTTCCCTTGCATGTGTTATTGCTTGGGGCATCATTTTTAACCCTTGTCGTTATAACACGAACATTCGGGAATTGCAGCTTGATAACAAAAACATTGGTGCAACTGTCTTAAACGTTGTTTGTTTGAGTATGTATGATTATACTAGTTTCTCTGTTAGGTTAGTTGGTTTACTTTCTCGTATTGCATTGCATTTTGTATGTTGCATGGAGCTAAATATCATTTTACTTTCTCGTATTGCATTGCATAATGTATGTTGCATGGAGTTACATATTTTTAGCTAGTAAACAATTGTTAGTAATTTAGCTTTTCATGTTATCTTACACTTTTATTTATTTTAAATAAAAGTCGATGATGTAGACCTAGGGGAAAAATGATATAAATAGGTTGCTTATTGAAAGGTTGGATGCAAAGATTGGGCTTGTCCTATATTCTCTGTTAATCATTTCTTCTCCATTATCATTTATTATCACTACTAATTTTTCTTCCAAATCACCCAGGGAAATAAACAACCACATTTATCCCTATCATTATTCCTTCTCAAAACTAAGGGTTTCGCGCCCGTTCTGACCTATTTTCTTCTATCCATTCCTATCATATTTTTGATTGTTGATTGAATTCTTCTATCACCCACTCGACACTCGAGGGGGCATCCTTGATCCTGCTAATTTTTCTTCAAAAATTTACCTATTTTACGCTTGTCTACTATGTTTGAAGTGAAGTCACTATTTTCATCTCAAACAAGGGAAAATGTAGACACCTAAATTCCACTTTTGCAATCTTATTTGCCAAAACACATGCAAATCACTCTCATTCTCGCCAAATTTGTTATAATTAGTGGTTTTCGCTAATCAACTAATGTTTCTTTCTCTTTAGCTAATCAATAATGCTTTGTTGATTGCGTAACCCTTAAGCATTCAAGATGCCACTATATGGAAAATCGCAAGTCAAAATCCTCTTCAAAATAGACAATTGGCGTTTATTAGCTAATTAAGCCTATTTTGCCCTTGTTTTGGTCAATATACCCTAGTATTGACTCAAACACCTCTTCTAACCACTCAAAATCATGCCATTCACCTCCACAACATCTTAGCAAGCTTTAAAAGCTTATCCTAACATCCTAGTTCACCCTAAGCGGTTGATTAGGGCTTCACACCTCTTAATCACTTGGTAATTCACTAATTGTGATTAACAAGGCCTAATCATGATTAACAATTCTAATCTAATTTGGGGCTTTTAGTCCCACATGCACCAAAATACAAGTTTCTCCCAAAAGGAAAACTATAAAAAGGGTGCACCTCATTCCTTTATATTACACACCATGCTTTGATTTGCATCTCATATAATAAATATGATATATAGCCAAGTTCAATCCTTGTTTAAAGCCTTCAATGGGGTTAGTAGATGGATATCCAAAATGACCAAGTAGTCATTGGGAGAGGCCATTTCACCTTGTTTGGAGTAGCAACCATAACCATTTGATTTCCCTCTTAGGTCTATTTAGGCCCTGTTAGTGCAGAATCATAGCACCCCCAAATGGCACAGGTGTGAAGTGGGGCATTTGATGTCACTTGTAGAACTTGAGATGGACCTCCGGAGAAATATGATTCTTACTTCCTAATCTACCTGCCACGAGCTACTCCAGTGCAGGTAGAACCTATTCTATCCTAATCTAACCATTCCAAGGAGATAGAGAGAGAGAGGGTGAAAGAGCTACACTAAGCGGTGATACACCAGAAAAGGAAGTGGTTGAATCATAGATCCAACTACCTAAAGTGGAGAGAGGTGAGCAGAGGAGAGGGTGGACAAAATGCACCACGGACCAGAGATAGATTTCACACGAAACACCACTTCAAAACCCATTAAGCACAACTCCCAGAAACCTGCAACAAACATCAGAGTATGCACAATATACCCTGTAATGATGAGAGGTAAGAAGAGACAACAAAATAAGCCAAGGATGGACAGATGCATCACGAAACAAATTTTATTGCTCCAAAATGTTACACGGTACATCATCAGTGGGAAAGAGGAAAGAAAATCCATTACAGAGCCATGGGAGGAGGCTTAGACTCCACATTCTACCCTAAGGAAGAAAGAGAGAGGGGGCAGAGGAGAAACAACAACCAACCCTTTGAATATGCCCCTTCATTACAATATATAGGAAGAATGAGAGAGAGGAGGGAAGAATTCGAATCCTACTTCAACCACCTTGAGATATGCATTGAATCCTACTTTGAAAGCTCAACCACCATCAATCAATGTCCCCTCTCAAATCCACCTACAATCTGTCAATTTTCTGGTTCCCTAGCGGATCAAATTAAATCTAGTTTGGTAGTTGAAGAAATCAAATTTTACATTAATGGCCTGGAAGATGTTTTCCCATTTTCACCTACTAAATCCTATTAAGAATGATATTTTATGTTTCCATGGCGTAGAGGGTGTTGAGACATTTCAAAAAGTCTTCTCTCGCCCAAATCTGAGTTTCCAGTCAAAAGATATGGCCATTTGAAGTTTCACGTTGTAGGAACACAATATTTAAAGAGTCCATCCATAGGGTCCACGTGGTGGCCTCGTGATCTTGGAGATTTGGATCCTTCTTTATGCTCTTGAAATCATGTCATACTAACATGTGGCTTCATGAGCTCTTCCATGCTCCTTTGTATTTTTCCAAAGTCTCCTTGCTTGGTGGGGCCAAAAGTCTGACCCTGGACACGTGGAGGCTTGGCGCTTGTTTGGAAACCCGCCCTAAATTTTACTTTTGAAGTAGTGCCGCATTGACACTTGGCTCCCCCCTCTAGCTGGCTGCCTCTACTTTGACTATTCAACCCCAACTCTGTCCCTTTTTGGACCTAGGACACGTGGCGAGACCGCGCTCGTTTGGGGACTACCTCCAGACTTTCCTTTTGAAATTGCGCGATGAGACATGTGGAGGCTTCCTTCCACGTTGGTTCTCTATACTTAGTCATTTTGGGCCCGCTCTATCCCATTTTTTTAATTTGGACTACGTGGCAAGCCCGCACTCATTTGGGTCTCCGCTCTTTGGATTTATCTTTGAAGTAGCGTCATTTGGACACTTGGCACCTTCCGTTGAGTCGAAGACTTTTCAATCGGTGCAACTTTTGGGGCTCTAGACACGTGGGGGCTTGGCACTTGTTTGAGTCTCCCTTTTGGATTTAACCTTTGGAGGTGTGCTGCTTGGACACTTGGCAGCTTCCGCCAACACCTTTATACTTAGCCAATTTTGGGGCTCGTTTTGAATCATTTGCAGAGCCCAAAGACTTCAAGCCTTCGTCGTTTCTTTTCCTTTGAGCCTCTTGTTTCTTTGACACTGTATTCTCTTCCCCGACCCTGCTATTCCATTTTAGAGCCCACCTATGCAACTGTTTATTGGATTTGAAGTGTGGGTTCATTTGATGGAGCCATTTCTTTAATTTCTTCTTACACGGGGTCGTGTTTGATCAATTTTGGGGGAAAAATTGGGATAACAATTTGGTGACTCTCGGGACATCTTCTTGCTAGATGAAGAGACCAGTGGCCTTGAAGCATCCATTGGGCATGGAGTCATGAATGATAGTCCTGTACTGATATTTTCCTGAAATGGACTCCCCGATTGCTTGCACTTGCTGACCCTGAACCTGTCCCAGAAATAGATTTTCTTGAAAAATTTTTAGTTGCTCTGCATTTGTTTTATTTTGAAATTAACAACTATTATAGGAAACTATGGGTCTTTCTACCATGGATACTGAAGGGCCTGGCCTTGGTAGCTCTGGAGCAATGTCAAAAAAAACTCATGTATAAAGACAAAAAATCATACATGCCTCAAATGAGACATGCAAAGTGTGCACAAGCACTTCTTCTGCTGAAAACAAAGTCTACTCCTACTCCTACACTAACCAGAGAGAAAGAAAAGCTTAAACAAAGCCTGCCACATAGGAGAAATAACTTCCTTTTCTAAAAAGGGGCAGCCATGTAAATGGTTTGTCACTGAATATGGCTGCCTGGATGAGTGAAAAACTGACAATAAGTTCGGTCCTCCACCCAAATCATCAAGGTATCAACATCAATGGAAAATACCTCCTCAAGTTGATTTGCATTGGACTCTTGGAGGCATTGATGGTGACCCTTGGCACTTTGAGGCTCTTCCTCATGCTTAGAAGCAAGCATGACTAGTTGTGGCTTCTCCCTTGGCTCTAATGAAGCCAAGTATCTGATTGGGCATGGTCTGATCCCTTGAATCTGCCCACTGCTATGATATTTAACTCCAAAATGGAGTCTTCTTTTTGGACCTTCTTGGGTGGATGGTGTGAGAGAGATGATGACATCCTCTTGCTCTTTCCCTTCCTTCTCTTATGAAGAACATGGAAGACTCATATCTTCCAACCTTGGTCCCAGAGAGCTGTTATGAAGTGCAGGTTGTTGTCCTTGAATGTCCTCCTTCATG
Organism: Taxus wallichiana var. yunnanensis; assembly: GCA_018340775.1. Taxonomy (NCBI): domain Eukaryota; kingdom Viridiplantae; phylum Streptophyta; class Pinopsida; order Cupressales; family Taxaceae; genus Taxus; species Taxus wallichiana. Next base: position 424,150,795 of record CM031234.1, on the reverse strand, counting down.
GCAGCAGGCTCATGTGCTTGGAAGGTGGATGATGGAGGATCAAATGATGTAATCTCCATGGGCTCTTCTCCATCAAAGCAATCCTCCAAGTCAGATAGATAATCTATCTCCTTGTTTTTCCTGTTGCATATGCTCAACCTCCTCCATGGTGTCCTCTGATCTGCAACTTGCTCACCATGGTTCCCTTCATCCTCCAACATGAAGTTTGAAAGTTCAAACTCCTCTTCAACATTAGAGATTGAAGGGGATGAAGTGGGAGGAAGAACTGAAGGTTCTTTTGTAGCCTGCTCCACACTTGGAGCCTCTGGAACTATATGGTCCTCCTCCATCATGGGTTCATCAATCAAATCAGGCCCTTGAAATGAAAGCAAAGAATCTTCAATGATGCTTTCTTCATTGAGTGGCTTCAACATTAATTTGATCTCTCCTAGTTGCTCCTCTTCAATGGGACTTGGAGTTGATTGTTCCTCCTCTTTAACTAGTTGTGCAACTTGGATTAGATCAACATTCTCTTTAGATAGAGTGCCATTAGGGACACTTTGTATTCAGAGAAAACAGACTATTGATCTTCTTCTTCTTTTTTTTGTTCCTTCTCTGCTACAAACTCAGCCTTAGCCACCACTACTGGCTCTTCAACCTTGACCTCCTCTATTGGCTTGACCATCAAGGGGATCTTTGTAAACCCAAATCTAGCAACCCAACTCTTAGATCTTCTATCATTTCTTCTCTATTGGGTTCCTCCTCTTGTTGTTCTCCTTGACTGGTCTTTGGAATCTCTTCCCCATATGGAATTGGGAAGGCAAGAGGAGGACAGTTGGGGTTCAACCAACTTTGTAATTGTTTTTGGTGGGGAGGGAGGTGGAACTTCTTGTTTTGTTTGGAGGGGATGATTGTTTGGAAGGGAAAAGGGTAGAGGAACTGAGGTGGGATGGGAGATCAGGAGATGGAGAAAAGAAATTAACACTTGGGGCAGCAGATGAGGGGCTTGACTCTTGATCATGCTGAAATGATAAAGTTTGAGAAAGAGAAAATGAAGAGCTAGGAGGTGGTGGACTTACCCATTGACAAGGTTATCTCGCACTTTGCTCATAAGCCTCAATGTCCTCAATCCATTGTGTAAGTTGAGGCAACACTTCAACCATGAAGTCAATCTTCTCTGAGGGCTGTAATGTCTTGGAAAAGGGCCTCCCCATGGACAAGGTGCCCTACAACCAATCTTGAATGCCTTCATTTGTGCTATGGCCCTTGACTGAACCATGTCAACCTCCATTTTTTGAATCTTCTCCAACAAATTAACTTCTTCCATTTGATTATTGTCATTGTATGCATACCCTTGTTCTTGATAAGCTCCATAGCCAACTTTTTTGGCAATTCTCATATGGGTAAGCATGATTATCCGGGTCTGATCATAATGCTGATCTGGAGGAGTTAGGAAATGCATTGGAGGTGGATTGCACTACTGTTGTAGCAAGTGTGAATTCCATGAAGGGAATGAAGTCATGATTGCACAACTTCATGAAATGGGAGAAAATGAAAGAGATGGAAGAAGAAAATGGATGAAAATGAGTGGAAATGGATGGAAAAGGTCTGCAACTTTAGAGATGGGGTTGTTGACCAGATGGAGTCACTAGATGTGCTTACATGTGCCTCAAAAGGTTGAACCTTAACAGGAACACACCAACCTGCTAAGATGAAGTGGTAAGGTGCTTTAGACCTGTCCCACTGGGCGTGCCAAAACTGTTAGTGCAGAATCACAACACCCCGAATGGCCTAGGTGTGAAGTGGGGCATTCGGTGTGATTGCACAACATGGGACCATCTCTCAAGCTGTGGGACTTGCAAACTTTGAGATGGACCTCTGGAGAAAGCGGTTCTTGATTCCTAATCTACCTGCCACAAGCTAATCCAGTGCAAGAAGAACCTATTCTATCCTAATCTAACCATTCCAAGGAGACAAGAGAGAGAGAGGGTGAAAGAGCCTACACTAAGTGGTGATACACTAGAAAAGGAAGTGGTTGAATCACAGATCCGACTTCCTGAAGTGGAGAGAGGTGAGCAGAGGAGAGGGTGGACTAGAATGCACCATGGACCAAAGATAGATTTCACATGGAACACCACTTCAAAACCCATTAATAATAGCTCCCAGAACCTGCAACAAACATTAGAGTATGCACTGATATATCCTGCAACGATGAGAGGTAAGAAGAGACAACAAAATAATCCAAGGATGGAAAAATGCATCACGAAATAGATTTTATTGCTCCAAAATGTTACACGGTACATCATCAGTGGGAAAGAAGAAAACACCATTATAGAGCCATGGGAGGAGGCTTAGACTCGCATTCTACCCTAAGGAAGAAAGAGAGAGGGGGGTAGAGGAGAAACAATGACCAACCCTTTGAATATGCCCCTTCATTACAATATATAGGAAGAATGAGAGAGAGAGGGGAAGAATTTGAATCCTGCTTCAACCACCTTGAGATATGCATTAAATCCTACTTTGAAAGCTCAACCACCATCAATCAATGCCCCTCTCAAATCTACCTACAATCTGTCGATTTGGTTCCCTAGCGGATCAAATTAAATCTAGTTTGGTAGTTGAAGAAATTAGGATTTTGCATTAATGTCTTGGAAGACATTTTCCCATTTTTCACCTACTAAATCCTATTAATAATGATATTTTATGTTTCCATGGTGTAGAGGGTGTTGAGACGTTTCCAAAAAGTCTTCTCAACCTAAATATGAGTTTCAGTCAAAAGATATGGCCATTTGAAGTTTTAGGTTGCAAGAAAGCAATATTTTTGTCCATACAGGGTCCATGTGGTGGCCTCATGCTTCTTGGAGATTCAGCTCCTTCCTTATGCTCTTGAAATCATGTCGATGACATGTGGTGGCTTCCATGAGCTCCTGCGAGCTCCTTTGTATTTTTCCAAAGTCTCCTTGCTTGGCGGGGCCAAAAGTCTGACCCTGGACACGTGGAGGCTTGGCGCTTGTTTAGAAACCCGCCCCAAATTTTACTTTTGAAGTAGCACCATGTTGACACTTGGCTCCCTCCACTAGCCTGCCTCTGCTTTGACTATTCAACCCCCCGACTTTGTCCCTTTTTGGACCTAGGACACGTGGCGAGACCTGTGCTCATTTGGGGACTGCCTCCAGACTTTCCTTTTGAAATTGTGCCGATGAGACACGTGGAGGCTTCCATTGGTTCTCTATACTTAGTCATTTTGGGCCCATTCTATCCCATTTTTTAATTTGGACTACATGGTGAGCCCACGCTCATTTGGGTCTCCGCTCTTTGGATTTATCTTTGAAGTAGCATCGTTTGGACACTTGGAACCTTCATGAGTCTGAGAAGACTTTTCAATGGCTGGTGTAACTTTTAGAGCTCGAACACGTGGGGCTTAGCGCTTGTTTGAGTCTCCCTTTTGGATTTAACCTTTAGAGGTGTGTCATTTGGACACTTGGCAGCTTCCGCCAACACCTTTATACTTATCCAATTTTGGGGCTCATTCTGAATCATTTGCAGAGCCCAAAGACTTCGAGCCTTTGTCGTTTCTTTTCCTTTGAGCCTCTAGTTTCTTTGACATTGTCTTCTCTTCCCGACCCTGCTATTCCATTTTAGAGCCCGCATGTAACCTATTTGTTGGATTTGAAGCATGGGTTGTTCATTGAGAGTTGTTTCTTTAATTTCTTCTTGGACGGGGTCGTGTTTGATCAATTTTTCGGGGAAAAATTGGGATAACATGCCCATGTTAGGTAATTCAAACATATTAGTAGGCATTTTTAGTTAGATTTTGTATTGTTTTCATACTAGTTAAGCATTCTTTTAAGCTTCTATCTTAATGTTACATTCCTGGACTTAGAACCCTTGGTTAGATGGATGGAAATGGTGTTAGCTTCCCTTGTTTAGTCATGCAATTTTCTTTGTACAGTTTAGGGTGTCATCACTTATCATGTTAGTTCCTAAAGTGCATTCAAGTTTATGATGTGTGTTTGTTTAATATTGCATGTTCCCCTCTCTTGTTTCTCTATCTTCATCCTATAGTTGTATGTCATGCCCATGATTTTTAACCCAAATAAGCCATATAATGACTCCACTAACTGGTAAAATTTGAGACATTTTTTGTTTAAGACATTAATTTAAGTAATAGGTGATTGTTTTCCAAAATAACACCCCCATCCTATTTTGAACAACTCATTCAAGTTTCAGACATAGGTAGTTATGGATAGAAGACTCGTGGAATAAAGAATTCAAAGGGTTTATATTCTGCAACATGTGTGAAAAGCTTAGTGATTTACGACATAGAAATTACAGCGTTATGTGGGCTTGGAAGATATGGAATTTTGTGGATTTGGTTAATTCCATGCAACAAAGTATGTAGTTTGCTTTGGAGAAGCCTCGATATAGGAAGAAGTCTAGTGAGACACCATGAGGCAAAAGTAAGCAAATTTGAATGTGACTAAGGTTGGAAGACACAGAAAAGAACTATGTGTTCCGTGGGTTCTCGAGAAACAAAGGGACATTTTTGTAAGCCTAAAAGCCACACGGAAAAGAGGTGGAACACTACCGCATGTGGGGAAGGAAAGTTAAGTGTGGATTAAAAGCCACGAAAATTAAAATTGAGGCCTTGGGCCATAAAGAGAAAGCAAAGATCATAGAGAAAATGCTAGAAGTGGTGGCACACAAAGTGGAGTGGAGCTTGACAAAGTTTTGTCCGATTTGAACCAAGCACTCAACCACTCCACCAACCCAAATTTAATTTCAATTGGCGTCATCCTCCTTCATTGACGATTTGATGGCATGTGATTGGAGTAATGTCAAGTGCCCATGCGACCTATGAAATCTATGGTGATTAGTCCTTGGTGGTGGCGGTGGTTAAATCTATTTATTCTTTGGATGTGATTGGTCTCTTTTCCTCTCTCTCAAATTCTATAAATGTAAATGCTAAAGGCATAATATGGGTTCTCTTCTGCTAAGTTTGGAGATCTTCCCTTCTATGCTTGTAAACTGTTGCTCACGACCTTTATAACTCACATGTGGAGATTTCTTGCCTCGAATATGTGCCTGTAAATAGTTAAGATTTGATATTAAAGCAAGTTTGGCTTCGTTCCTTTGAATGCTCTATGTTTAATGTAAACACCTCATTCCCCTTGCATGCCTTCATTCTTTTCCACTTATTTTCCTTCAAATATGTGTACATCTTTTAGATATTTACTTGTGTGTTTGCATATGTGTCTTTAGAGCCAAGAAAAATCTATTTTTCAGTTTGGTGCATCACCTCTCCTTTTACTTTTATTTTTCCTCTCTCTGAACCATTTATTCTTAGATTATTTGTTTAGGTTTATAAAGTGCCTGATGCAACATAGAATTCAATGATACAAACCCAATAAGAACATAGACACATTGACACATCACTCAGCCTAAACTGAGCACTCACCTGAAGCGCGCAAAGGTACCAAGTTCCTCTTTAGGGTTGTTGTTGCAGGTTGTTAGCATGATGAAGACTTAGCACATGCAGTTCTATTACTAACACATCATTCTACAGAATTAAGTACTAACCATGATGAGATCAAAAATATACTAGATTCAGATACACACAAGACTTAACACTTAGATTCAGCCAATATCCTCCATTATATTCAATACAATAAGTATATAAAAGCTTCATTACAATAACATTAGTATGCGCGTAATAGATTTAACAACATATCTATGTATATATCTCCTCTCTCTCTATTACACAGTTTAATACATATATATAAGGGTGGGGACTTTCCCTTCACCACTTATCCATTCCCAAAATAGGTCACATGCCACTACTAGCTACGCACCTTTACAAAACTAGCCACACATGTAAGTGCGCTAATAATAGACTACTGGTAGTTAACTAACAGTAGTAGATCTATTTCAGCTTGTGTCCATGTAAAGTGCTTCGTATGTGATCCTCCAAGAAAATCCAATGCGTGGTGTGCACGTCTCTATCTCATTTGTGTGCTCTACACACTATATCTAAAAATAGACCTTTATGAGTGAAAATGGATAAGTCCCGCAAAGCTAAACTTCTGCTTTGCGCGCGTGTTCTCCCTATCCATTCATGCCTGTGAATATGACTTGTTTTCCTACGTGGACTTCTTGTGTGCTTTCTATCAAGTGTTCTCTGATCAACATTACCCCACACTAATTTCATTGTCGCCTCCGACAATGGTCATCTCCAAAGCTGAAGTAAAGAATTGAAGAATGGAAAGAAGTAAAGAATGGAAAGAATGAAATAATGTTTTTACTTTGCAGTTTCTTCTTCTACAACTTGAACAACTAATTTAGGATATTCCTATTTTATTTCAGCCTCCAAGGTCTGCCACTCAGTGAGTGCTTCCTCTGCTTTTTCTAGAATGTCCACAATAATGGACTCCAGTTCATCTTTCGCAATCTCCCCTTTTTCATTTTTCAAGACCAACACAATGCTGGACATTGCAGTCATCCTCCCCTCTAGTAAATCCATCTTCTGTGCAATGAGCTTCCCAAGCTCCTCTAGTTGATTCTTGTGTGGTTCTTGGGCTACTACTAGGGCCTCACACTTCTATTTAACCATTGATAATATTTCTACGTGGCCCAGTGTTTCATCCTTCATAACTTTGGACCTCATTGTTCTCTTCCAAGGTTTTTATGTTAATGAGCGCCTCTAGAGCTATGCAGATGTTCAAGGCTTTGTATTCTTTCTTCAATTCTTCTTGCAACACTTGCAGTAGTCCTTCATATGATGCAATTTTCCACATCAATGAAGCCTTTTCGCGCTCTACCTCTTGTGCTAGCTCCTTTGGCATTGACATGCACAGAGGTTCATCTTCAAGCACCAGGTCCACCAATGTACCTACATAGTGTATTGCTAAAGGAAATGTCTTTGGTACCTTTGGCTCTAAGTGTGGCCTAGCTCTTATGATGTTATCACCAATTTCCTCTGCGATCTTTGATAAATAGAGAGTTATTTTTCCATGCTAAGTCTTTTTCCTGCGTTAGGCACGCTATTTCTCCATCCTTAGTTTTAATCACTTCCCCAAGTGCCCTAATTGTTGCAACCTTGTCCATATTCCACCTCGCCACCTCTATTGAGACTTTCACCAATGCATTGCTTACCTGTTCATCTGACATGACAGTAGGCTTTACCATCATGTGTTTAGCTTGAGGTGTCTTCTTTAGCCTCCTCGATACGCATGACTCCTCACACACATCAAAATCTAGCTCATCCATGTGTGTGTGCATGGACCATGATAACTGCTTCCTTGTGTGCACTGTAGCCATATCTTCATCCATTAATTCCCAGCCATATAATTCCTTTTGTGACAGTGTGCTCTGGAAACGGGTGTGGACAATTTTACATGTGTCCTTTGCATAACCCATGGTTGGTGGAATGTGGTCTCCACTTGTTCTTCTAGATCTTGGCTACTTAGGAACTTGAGCTTCAGATTTGGGACTTGTGCCTCCATGTCCTAAGTAGTCCCTGTACCTGTCTCATCTGTTCCCTTTTCCTCTTCTGCTTGCTTCATTTCTTCATCTTTATGTTCTTCTATGTTCTCTAGAGGTCTAGGAGAATTAGACACACTTTCCTCTGATTCTTCCACCTTCTCATTTAACTTCAGTTTCCTTCTCCTTTTCACGGTTGTCTCCTTTTGTGGAGAGAGTCTGGGTGATTTGCATACTATTTGCGGAGTAGCACCTTAGGTCCTTGTTCTCCTAAACACTCTCTTAAATTTGTGCTCTCCTTGGATTGCATCCAAGTCCTCATCATCCCCCTCTTGTGGCTGAGGTGGTGTAGTGATGCACTCAGCTTCACCCTTATTCATAGGATGTCTTCTACCTCTATGCTCCAAACCACCACTATCCTCATGCTCATCCTCCTCATCCTCCACTTTAATTGGCTCTGTGGGCTTAGGAACTGGGATGTTCTCCATCGTGTGCTTACCCTTTGGTGGTGCTAGAAGTGCGAACTCATCTTCCACATACTTGTTATTCTCTAACTTGGGCTTTAGTTGGAGGTACACCAGTGCTGCTCCAATATCTCCCACAACCAAAATTACTGGTTTAATGCTCAATACATTTGAAATGAGCCTTTCAATATATGCACCCTTCTTGGATACACATATTTCTTCTTTAGCATGTGGTAGTCACAATCTACCTTGTTTGCATTGAATGTTAGGCGCCGTGCATCTGAGAACCTGTGTAATGACACCTAGAAGTACCTTGCTATGAAGGCATATGGAAACTTACACCAAGGGATCCATGCTCCATCCTTCATGGTGAACCACGTTATACAGAAATGCTAGTATACACGAACTAAACTTCTTTCCAACCACCGAAGGCAAGTCCTTGGGGATGCACCATTCTTCTTTAAAGGCCGCGCAGATCTTATCGTACCACTTCTTAGCCCTTTTCTTGACCTGTTATACCATGGATCCTTCACACAAGTGCTTTTTGAAGCATTCTACATGTGACTTATGCTCCATGAGATACTTCCATATCTTCTCTTTTGGTCCATCAGCACTCCGATCTCCATGAACACCAACGACAACAAAACAACTCCAAAGCTGATCCTTCCTTATGTGTGCACTTCCTCAACGATTGTTTTTGTAATATAACACAAAATTTTGTAAACTACTACCCCTTGGACATATTTTTAACAACGTGCAACCACACGGTATTCACTTGTGACCAACTTTCTGGTCATTTAACTTTATAACGAGATGTGCGGCTGCTTGCACAACTGGATATTTCTTCAATTTATCAATGTCCATATGCGCGGACCCTTCATGTACCCTAACTCCTTTATGGTCTCCAATATTTCAGCCTTATCTGTTAGATCATCTCACAAATCTTCTCTGCACCCTTCAATCCGGTTACCATGGAGATGAGCGTGGCTGAGATTCTAGCTCTGTGTCCTGCAAAGTAGAAAAAATCTTCGTGCACTCTTCTCATGAGCCACTGGTACAAGGGCTCATATTTCCCAAAGTAAGGGAGTTCATATAGCTGGTAAAATCCTATCTTCTTCAAGAGCTTCTCACCAACATTGTCATACACCGACATGTCTTCCGCCGTGCGTTTATTTGTCTTTGTGTTCAGCAAGGCATCAAGCTCCTTATTTTCTCGGTACAATGGTTGTAATCACTCACCTTGATTTTTCTTATGTGAGAATCCCACTCCTAGCCTATGATAACCCCCTATGGATATTGCATTTCAGAAAAATTACTTTTGGGAGCCATCTCCTCTTCTTCTTCGACCACCTTCTTCTTCCCTTTCTCTCCCGCTATAAGTGCTTTCTTGGGTGCCATTTCTACCTTGCAATCCTTTGTAAATACTCACCTCTTAAATTCTACATCATGCAAATCAAACCCTAGATCGATTCAGTGTGCCCTAGGTGAAATCATGTGCCCTCGCTCCACTCTATCGTCTTGCTTCACTCAAACCCTTCACCATTGGGGATGCAAGCTCTTTTTGCACACAGATCTCTTCGTCACAACTAGCTACACACCTCTCACACCTCAATTCAATCACTTGGCTCTTTGCACTTAGCTCTTTTTCAAATACTCTTAATCACAATGGTAAAAATGAATTCACATCCCATCCTTATATAGATTTTCAAAATTTTGATGCATTCATTACTCCTTCACCTACCAAATATCCTCTCATTAATTGACCAATTTCATTCTTTTCGTGTGTTGCATCTTCACGCCAGCCTATAACCTTCTAAAGCATGCCTTCCTACCCTTTGGTTACAAACTTTTCTTTAGCGTGCTTCCTTGCACACTGAGTACCTCCACTTGTACCTTCTATTGGTATTTTTATGGCCTCTCGCTTACCTCGCGTTATATTGTCCCTTCATTCATCTCCATCTTTGGTCACTTTTTAGAAGCAATCCTTTGACTCGAAGAGCACCCATAGCAGCTTATTCCTTTCACTTTTCAATTCCCATGATTTTGTACCTGAATATCGACAATCCACCCCACACTAAAAGTATGTGTAGTCCTCTGTGCATAAACATGCTTCATATAGTAATTAGCTCCATTCGTGCAAGCACACTTATTACACAACACACCAACTAAATTGACAAAGCATAACAACAAAGAAGGAAACACATTAAGGAAATACAAAATTGAAAACCTAATCTAAGTGGCAATACTACCTTATTACAAACACCAAGAAGACTTATTTATAGTAGGGCTTCAACCTACTCTCGTTGAAGTAACCGGGTATCCGTGTTCCATCAAGTGCTTCTAACTGGAAAGTGCCTATTTCAAGGATGTAAGTGATAACATATGACCCCAACCAATGTACCTTAAGTTTTCTTGGATGGCGTAAGAACTTAGAGTCATAGAGAAGCACCATTTTTCCAATCTCAAACTTCTTGTCCCTTATGTTTCTGTCATGCCAAGCCTTCTGCCTGGCCTTTTCTTGCTTATGACTCTAACGTGCTATGGCTCATAGCTCATTTGATTGAATTATCTTTTCAATCCGTTCTTCTAAAGATTTCTCATCAACTAGACCTCCAACATGCGCAATATGCAAAGAAGGTAACATAAATTCCATAGGAAGAACGACTTCTGTGCCAAACACTAATTGAAATGGTGTTGTTTTTTAAACCTTTTATATGTTGTTTGATATGCCCAAATTCCTGCAGATACTTTATCATCCCAATCCTTTCTTCCAACATCGCAAATTTTTATCAATGTTTGGCCCAAAATTTTGTTGAAAGCTTCAACAGTTCCATTTTCTTGAGGATGATAGGGTGTAGTCTTATGGTGTGTAATCATGAACTCATCCAATAAAATTTTGATTTTCTCAGTAAGAAAATGTGTGCCTTTATCACTGGTCAAACTCAAAGGACATCCATACCTTGTAAAAAAAATTTCCCATAGAAATCATTTTGTTGTAGCCGTTGTATAGTCCTTTATAGGTGCTACTTCTTCGCCCATCTTGTCGATAGTACGTGTAAGTTAAAATGTAGCGCGATCCGGCCTGCTAGTAATAGGTCTCCGAGGCATTTCATCTCACTGACCTTGTCTTCGAAGATGTTGACAATGATCACATGCCTTACAAAATTCCTTACAATATTTATGTAGGGTCTCCCACCATAATCCAATGAGTAGAATCTTGCATGTTGTGGCATCACCTGCATAGTGGCCACCTGCAATTCCACCATGAGCTTCTTCCATAATACTCATGCGCTCGTGTTCCAATACAAAACGACACAATACCTCATTGTGACCCAATTTGTACAAGTCACCACTAATTTACATATAAGGTGTGACACGTATAGCAAGCTATTTCTTCTCCAAGGATTTCATTCCTCCTGGTGCCATACCTATGCGTAGAAAGACAACAATTTCCTCTAGTTATGATGGCACGTGTTGTAACCTATATAATTGTGCATCTGGCATGGTATCCTCAATTTCTTGTGCTTCTTCTCCTAGCTGTATTCTTGATAAATGGTCTGGTATAGAATTACTTTTTCTTGGTTCTACCACAACTGTGAAATCTAATTCTTGAAATAAGAGCACCCATCGACATATGCACCCTTGTAAAATAGGTTTATTTACCAAATAATTCAATGCCACGTGATCTGTATAAAATATGAATGGTGAAGCTAGTAGGTACTAGCAGAATTTGTACATTCATAGATCATTGACAAAGCTTCGCACTTTGTAGTTATGTAATTTTGCTATGCATGAGTCAACTTTCTACTAGCAAAATAGATAGGATGATCTACAATACCTTCTCTAGGTTGGGCTAACACTGTGCCAATGGCCATGTCAGAGGCATCAACATGTACATGAAATGGTTTGTCCCATGAAGGAAAACACAAAATAGGTGCGGTAGTAAGTTTCTCCTTCAATGTCTTGGATGCGCGTGCCATCTTTGTTCTCCCAGAGAGAACGTACCTTTCCCTTTCAGTAACTCTTCTAAGGGTGCGAAACTTTAGCATAACCTTTGATAAAATTTTTGTAATATCCAGTATGACCCAAAAATCAGCGCACCTTACTTTGATTGGTAGGCTCCTTAGGCTTATAATGATTGCAACCTTTGTTGGGTCAACGAAAAAATACTCCATGCAGATTACGTGTCCTAAAAGTATCCCAAATGGTGTCGTGAATATGCACTTATTCATGTTCGAAGAAATACTCAACTGTCTACACCATTCAAACATCAAGCGCATATTGTCACAGTGATCCTTAACCAATCCATACACCGTCCAGGTGCCTAAATATACCTATAAGAATTTGTGAATAAATTCCTTAAATGCTTGGACAACTATGCGTGAAAATACAGAAGGCACATTTTTAGACCAAAAGGCATGACAATATAGGCAAAGATACCCCATTCGGTAGTAAATGTCGTCTTCTCCCGATCCTCTTGGGTAATTCGAACTGATGATACCCGAGAGAACCCATCTCGTAAACGAATATATTTCGTGCCCGCAACTCCTTATAGTATTTCCTCAGTAAATGGCATAGGGAATGGATCTATTACACATGCAACATTCAAATCCCTATAGTCCATGCATATTCTAATCCATCCATCCTTCTTGATATCGATCACCATTTGAATAACCCATTCTGACTCATCAAGGGGCTTGATAATTCCAGACTTCAACATGTTATCAATCTCTTCTTTGACCTTTTCACGTAAATTGGGGTTCATTCTCAGTAAGGTCTCTTTCTACTCAAAGGTGCACACACTCTTTAAGCTTTATCTTCATCTCCCATAATGATTCATGCACACCTTTAAGTTCATGGTACCCCTAGAAATAGGTCCCGATAATCTCTTAGTAACTCTATGATTTTTTCCTGCAATGCTTCACGACACGTGTCGCCTTAGTGCATGGTCGTGATATTTACTTGTGGTGCCTTAGATTATACTTCCATCTTGGGCATCCATTGATTGTCCACAATGCATTGTATCCTAACCATCCCCATGCCTTTGTTTTCTTATTTATGTTGCTTACTCAGATGCTCATATAAGTCCGGGCACTCTTCATAGCTATGGTTCTTTCCGTAGAAAGAACATGTACTATTCTAAGGACACTCTCACCTATAGTAGTCAAGAGATCCACATGTATAACATGTTCCGTGAGGAAAATCACATCTTCCACCACCACGACCTTGTCCTTCGAATCCACCGTGGTATCCTTGACCTCACACACCGCCTTCAAAAACCCCTCATTCCGATCATAGTGTGCCTGATTGTGCTCTCGGTCCTGATGCTCATTATTTCCCTTAGAGTTATCTGAAACTCTTGTTTGTTGTACACCAATATCTATAACATCATGGATCTGTCAATCGGTGACATTCCTCTGTATCATGAGTCATGGATCGTAGATTTTATAGTAGCTTGAAACATTCTTCCTTATCACGCGTTGTAATAATGGGTAGTGGCTAGCATCATGGTTTAAATGGCATATTTCACAATCCATTAGTAATGAGCGTACTTTTTTGTGAGGGAAACTATCCTTTGTGTGACCTTCTACTTCACAATCATGCACCAAATCCTCGTGTGCGTCTTATGAGCTAAATTTGTTGATAGTTTTCCAACTATTTCGCCATTGTTGTTATTTGTGATTCTAAAAACGGGCTCACCTTAGTATCTATGCTTCCAATTACCTCGTGCATAAGGTCGCTTCAAGCGCTTTGCGTGGATCGGTGTACGTATTATGTGATAATGCCCTCTAAAAGGGGTAATCAAGCCCCCAACGAACCATTGTGCATCTTTGGCTTGTGTGTATGTCATAAGAAAGCTTTGATAAAAATGTTTTAAACCATGCATCATACTCTAACACTTTAAGTAGTGCCTTGCTTAATATCCTTGAGCGCACTTATACTCTTCTGCTCAAACTTAGGGATATGAAACTCTTTAAGGAATGCATCCTTTAAAGCCGTATAATCTACATAAGTGTGATGTGGTCAAACTTTTTGTACTAATTGTTTGTGTGCCCTTGTAATGTAGTGGAAAATTGGCTTGTGCTACGCTCAAAAGCTGTGATCCCTTTTTGCGCACCACACTATTTCACACATGTGCACATGTTCAACAAAATCTTCTATGCCCATATATACTCGGAAGACGAAGGGAAATTTCCATGTAAATATTCTAGGGTTGGTGCGGACCTTGCCCACCTGATCCATAACCTCATGTGTTTTCCTTGCCTCCAGAACCTCTAGATCCGCTTGAACCAGAGCTACCTATGCCTTATGATCCTAAACCTATAGCTGGAATAGGTCTTGTAGACATACTCTCCTGTGCTCCGACGGTAGTACTATACTGAACCCCTATGGTCTATGAAGTAGTTCCACTTCTAGAGGTGAATCCAACATTCGGCATGCTCATGTTCTGTGTGGATGATGCACCTAAAAACACACCTCCAAATAACAATGAAGTTTCATCTGTCCTGCCATTGATGTGCTTGCTCTCTTACTTCCCAAACTTTCTTGCTGATTACTTGTCGTACTAGATACTAGAAAACCAAGCGCAAGGGCTAGGTTACTAGGTTGATTCAGATGCCTGCTCGTGGCCTAGGTAGTATCTCGCTAGTGCACTTCTTTGTGAGGCCGAGGAAGGATCCTGTCATGCTTTCCAAGATGGGGGAGTTCCTGATGCTCTGGCTCCACATCTTCTATGGGAGCTTCAAATCCTTCACAAGCCATCTCTCTCCTCAATGCCATACTTTCTATAATGGTATGTTGCTTCTCTACCTCCCTCTCACGTGCCTCATTATACTTAAGGCACCTTTCCTCTCTTTGTCTTTCTACTACTAGGTCGCCATCTTTCACCAATCCTGCTCCTGCCCCTACGTGTGGTGGGGTTTAGTTATCCATCATTTTACTCTCCAGATTCAAGGTTACCATTAGGATCTTGATCGTCAAAGGAATTCCTTGTAGGTAAGTTCCCCTTGGATATCGTAAAAACTGGAATTCAACTACCTCTGGACATAAATAAATGGAAATTCAGTATTCCAAGATATAGCTGTTCAAGACACCATGGAACCACGTATCCACCGCTCAAGTCCAAATTAGATCAACATCATAAAGGGCTTGAAATTCTTCCTGCATCCAGATAAGTGCGTGATACCTCCAATTCTACTTAGATGCATAAACAATCACCACTCGCATGCAATTCTACTCGAAAGATAGAGAAAAAGATCTCATATAAACTTTCATATGATTCTGTTCCACCCACACGCGTGCGTTAAACTCATATCCAAAGTCTTTGAATCACTGTGTGTATTCTTCTTCTAGATCACGTATCCATTCTTCAACACTTTCTAAGGTCAACCAAGATGTCTTCATCGCAAACCATCCGAAAACAACTAAAAAAGGGTCTCGACATTGGAACCAATGATGCAGCCTAGAATTCAGTGATACAAACCCAATAAGAATGTAGACGACCGGCACATCACTCAACCTAAACCGAGCACTCACCCGAAGTGCACAAAGGTACCATGTCTCTCTTTAGGGTTGTTATTGCAGGTTGTTAGCATGATGAAGACTTAGCACATGCAGTTCTATTACTAACACATCATTCTACAAAATTAATTACTAACCATGATGAGATCAAAAACATACTAGATTCAGATACACACAAGACTTAACACTTAGATTCAGCCAATATCCTCCATTATATTCAATGTAATAAGTATACTGAAGCTTCATTACAATAACATTAGTATGCGCATAACAAATTTAACAACATATCTCTATATATATCTCTCTCTCTCTCTATTACACATTTACTACATATATATAAGGGTGGGGATTTTCCCTTCACCACTTATCCATTCCCAAAATAGGTCGCATGCCACTACTAGCTATGTGCCTTTACAAAACTAGCCACACATGCAAGTGTGCTAATAATAGACTACTGGTAGTTAACTGACAAGTAGTAGATCTATTTCCGGCCTGTGTCCATGCAAAGTGCTTCATATCCGATCCTCTACGAACAACCAATGCATGGCACACATGTCTCTGCCTCATTTGTGTGCTCTGCATGCCATCTCTAAAAATAGACCTTTATGAGAAAAAATGGCTAAGTCCCGTAAAGCTAAACTTTTGTTCCATGCGCGTGTTCTCCCTATCCATTCGCACCTTTGAATATAACTTGTTTTCCCATGTGGACTTGTTGTGTGCTTTCTATCAAGTGTTCTCTCGATCAACAATGTCGAGTAGAAGTTGGTTATTGTCAGTTGTAGCTAATCTGGGGTGAGAGGATCCAACCCTTTCATTTGAGGATAGACCTTGATTGGACCCATACTTTCAAGGTCCCTCATTGTTTCACTAAAATGTTGAATTCTCGATTCAACAAGGGTGTGAGTTTTGGCGATAGTTGTTTTGACACGTCTGGTGGGACCAGTTGATGATGATATTTATACCATCTCCACTAAGAATGGTGTGTGTCTTATTAGATTCCAACCTTTAGAGGCACCTTTATACGCATCTAGTGACTCCTAAGTTTTAAATATCTATTTCAAGGCGAGTCTAATTCCATTTTTTATGAGAAGGATACAAACAAGACAAAGTGTATATATAGGTGAATCTTTTGAGCATTTCCAACTCTCACTAGGAATAATATGAAGAGAAGAATAATTAAAAATATCTTCATCACATTCAAACAAAATCCTCCCCATTCCTCCCTTGATAGATCCTTCTTTTCCCCATCAAAACTTAAGGCATATTCCCTTCATGGCGCATCAAAGAAATCTAGCCTTTGTAAGTTTTAATGGTGGTAGTCCCTTGGCTCTAAATTCCCAACATGATATACCAATGTATTATTTGAAAATTATATATCAATGTATGCTTTGAAAATTATTCCTTTCTTTATTGGTGAAAACCTTACAATCCTGTAGATCATATTCATGATGTTGCAAATGTGTATTTAGTTCATATTATTATCTTGAAGATGATGTTAGGTTAGGATTCTTGTTTATTCACTAAAAGGAAAGACACTTCAATCATATATGACTTTGAGGTATGCTTCCATTCATATATGGGATGAGCTTAGAACAACCCTTTTCCAGAGTTTGATGAGAAAGCATACAACATATCTCTTTTAGAACATCTACCAGCCATCAAGAGGACCCCAATGAACTCATGGTGGATTTCAACTTTAGATTTTAGTAGAATTGAGACATGATTATAGTTCTTTTGAGACCAACTACTCAAGGTGCTTTCCTATATTTTTAAGATCTTTAAATTATTTCATAAGAGTAATGATACAATTTATGGGAGCTATAACCTTACTTGATACATATGCAATAACCATTTTGGTTAAAAATTGTTTCATTCAAGTTGGAAAAATAGCCCTAGATTGTCTATGCCACTATTTCTTGAGTTACCCCAAAATATTCAACCTTCTCTTTCTCCCATTCCTAAGCCAAATGTCTCATCTTCCACCTCCACTTCCTATTCTTCCCAAAAACAAAATGACGATTATAACCTTAGAGCCTTAGTTAAAAGTTTTTATGATGAGATTATCTCTTAAGAGGCAACAACCTCAATCACATAGAAATTACACAAGTTTTAACTAGGGGCAATCTTCTGAAAAAACTTTTAGTAAAGGTTATCAACCAAAAATAACCCAATATCCAAATCAGAGATATGGCCAAAATCATCAATTTGATAGATTACAAGGCCAAAACCTATATTTACCTCTTGAAGCGGTTATTCCTGCACAACTACTTCTACCGCCAACTCAAGAAAAGTGCTTATTCTAGTGTAAAATAATGTAATACAAGAAGTTGAATGGTGTTTTCCATGCAGTCAACCACATAATCAGAATAATTATGGAAATGGCGTGTAAGTCTAGACTCTCATGGTGCAAAATTCTTTCAATCAACAAGAATCTTTGATGGAAATGGAAATTTCTATTGTGGAAATGATGTAGGAGGCCACCCTCGAGATGAACTTCATGTTGTTTGGTTATGATGATTTTCAGATATTAACCAAGTTTTGGAAAACTTAAGTAGACCAAAACTTCACATGGTAGATCATGCAAGGTCAAAGAGGAGACATATTGAAATGGGTATTCCATCCCCTTCATTACAAATTCCCCATTTTAGAGATAGACAATCCACGAACTTAGGTGAAAATATGGCATCATCTAGTAATCCATAGAACATAGAGATACCGCAAAGCACTACTCTGATCCATGAAACAAAAGAAACTCTTCCAACCAAATAGCTTATGTGGTTGGAGAAAACAAGAAAAGATAA
Organism: Taxus wallichiana var. yunnanensis; assembly: GCA_018340775.1. Taxonomy (NCBI): domain Eukaryota; kingdom Viridiplantae; phylum Streptophyta; class Pinopsida; order Cupressales; family Taxaceae; genus Taxus; species Taxus wallichiana. The sequence continues at coordinate 424,132,551 of CM031234.1, read as the reverse complement.
TGGTACACCTCTAATTCAAACTCACGGGTATCCCCTTCAACATTATTGAGCAGGTGAAGAAGAAAAATATGAATGTGACAATCTGGGATGCCCTATCTATCCCATATGAGAGGTATCTTCTACAAGAAGCCTTAAAACAACTTCCCCAATCTAAACCAATTGCGAAACGAGAAAATTTTGCTGTCCACATATGCCCAACAATGGAGGAACAAATAAATAACATTAAGAAGCCTCCCCATTTTTATGTCTTTAATTGTAGGCAAACACCTAGTGCATAATTACATGATTGGATCAAAGTCTTAACATTTGTAACGCCAAGAAAATTGATGATTTTAGGCATTGAGTACAATCCAGTTTCTAAAGGTGTCCTACAATTTGATGGCTCAACCATAAATATTTTAATTAATCAAAGATATTTAGTTAACCCTCTATGTTTGTCCAAGCTTAACCATAACCCAAGATATCTCATTTATTGAATTTCCTCCTTTTTTTTCCATTTGTATATCAAGATATTTTATAGCCAAGGTGGGTGGATATTTGTCTTCTGATTGGTATCACATGCTCCTAAAAACTAGATATGGTACAAGATTTACCATTAAAGTTGAGACAATCTCTTCTTATCATGTTGAGTCTTATGACCCTACTCCTCTCCAATATAATTACATGGTACATGAAGGTGAGGATCGTAAATAGTATCAGTTCAACATCCTACTCCTCCTAGCTCAAGTGCTGACCTCTTGTTAGATGAATGAGCGAAAGAACACTATGACTTTGACATGTATGATATAGTTGTGGAGACCAGTTTAGTCACCTACTATATTTATGAAGAATGACTCAGAGCCCCCATGTCACTCATAGGAAATGATGACGCTTCTAGTTTATGGAAGATGTTCTTTGATGGATCAAGAAGTAAAAATGGAGCTAGGGCGGGTGTAGTTCTTATCTCCCAAGTGGACAAGATATTTTTCTTTGCACATATACTACAATTTACTTATTTTAATCGTGGAGGAATATGATGCATCGATCCATGGCTTACTCATTGCAAAAAAAATGTAAATTAAGACCTTATAGGTCTTTAGGGATACAAAATTGGTCATTCACTAAATTAGAAGAAAATGTGTGGCCAAGAACAAGCTTTTAAAAGCATACAAACATAGGGTTTGGGACCTTTTGGAAAGTTTTGATGTTGTTAACTTGCAAGTGGTGACAAGGAAACTCAACAAGGAAGTAAATCAGATGGAATCCCTTGCATCAAAATTTTCCCCAGCTAGAGACCTTATCCAAGGAAACGAAAAACATGTTAGGATGGTTGTGAGGCCATGAATCCTTGGCAATGAAGTCAATTGTCAAATATTCTATTATTATGAAAAAATGTTTAGTCCATCCAAAATGAAGTTGAGTTATCCTCAAATTTACAATATTATTTGTAAGATGGTTATGGTGACCAGATTGTTCACTAAGAACAAACAAATTACATAAAGGGTTGGTCATGCTTGAAGAAATTTTCAAACCCGATTATGAGTTCAAAGGGGGAAGATAAAATATAACATCTAAACAATAGGACTATAAATCAGTCACCATTGCACAAGATAAAGAGCTATTGCTTGGGAAGGTATGTAATGAGGATGCAAAGCATGTTGTTATCTCATTATGTAAGAGATTTAAAGGTGTCTTCTTATGGAGTTATGAATATCGAAAGGTTTTCACCCCAACATTTTGTAACACACTATAGATCTTGATCCTAGTGTCAAGCTCGCCAAATAGAAACAAAGGCCTATCAAACCCAAAATAAAGCCCCTCACGAGGAAGGAATTACTAAACTCGTTGAGGCGAAAAAATATTTTTGAATCAAGTATTCCTCTTGGGTGGCTAACTTGGTCCCTGTTAGGAAGAAGAATGGAGAAACCAAACTATATGTGGATTTCAATGACTTGAATAAAGGCACCCGTGAATGATTATTATCCTCTACCCTTTATGGACCAAATTTTATAAACAATAGTGGGATTTGAAATGTTTTCTATGCTAGATGGATATTCAAGTTATAATCATATCAAGTTGAAAGAAGAGGATCAATATAATACCATGTTTACAACCAAGTGGGGAACATATACATATGAGAAGATGTCCTTTGGTTTTTCAAATGTAAGTGCCACCTTTCAAAGAGCCATGGATATTACATTCGGGGCCACATAAATGATTTCATCCTCATCTACTTGGATGATATGATTATTTTATCAAAAGAGAGTAAATATAATATCATTCATCATGAGAAAGTATTTGAAAGATGTAGGGACTTTGGAGTGTCTGTTAGCCCTAAAAATTACATTTTTACGATTCGTAGTGTTATCTATTGGGTCACAAGAAGGCTCTATAGTCTTTCGTGGGCAAGATAAACTTTGTTAGGAAATTCATCATTCCTAATTTCATGGGACCTGGTTAGGCCTATATGATCTGTAAACTCTTCAACTTTGGAATTATCCACAGAAACACAAATTAAACAATGTTGTTCTACTTTCTATTAGAAAATGACAGAGATAGCTAGTGAATGAATTATGCTTATGCTTAGAATCCACAATTACAGGAAAGGAAATAATTTAAGCTCATAAACACCAATAAGTTTTATCCTAGAAACCTCCAAAGGAGGAAAAACCATTCAGAAGGGAAATTGCTCTTTCTTCCCACTTTTATTGGCCAATTCAAAATAACAAGTACATAATTTATAATAAGTATGAAAGAGAAGTAGATAATATCTCACACTTCCTCCCAATTATTTGTTTGCTCTGTCTCAACACTCCGTTCTTCTACAAAACACAATTCAAGCACTAACAACTTCTTGATCACTTATTTTCATGCTTTGATGATCCTATTCTCTTCTAAAAACATGTATTTATATCCTTTCTCATGTCCTCCCGTGCACTGGAGAATGGGAAAGGTCATGGAGGAGAAGAGACATGAACAACCTTCCAAATTCTGGGTTGTTCATTTCATATTTTTGTTTTATGTCCAAAAGAGCCAGGACCACCATCTAATGTAGACCAGTGGTCCCGTGACCACCGCCATGGTTAGGTGGTGGTTCTATAACCATTGATATGCATGTAACGATGGTCCTATTACTAAACAAATAGAACATCCGTGTGTTATTTTTCCTTCTTTGTGCTGATTGTTTTGATGAAGTAGAGTCATTTTAGATCCCTATGGATCACTATCACTCTAATGCTCAAAAGGGATATGGTTTTCAAATAGACCGTGGAAGATTTACCAAGATCAAGATGGAAATTACCCAAGCACCCACACTTATCGAGTCCATACTATTTCAAGGATTTCATCTTGTATGATTATATGGTTGAGGCTAGCATTGTCACGGTTTTGGCACAACAAAATGATAAGGTTTTAGAGAAATCGGTGGCCTTCTTTAGTGTGACATTCAAGGATTATGAATTAAAGTATAGTCATATGGAAAATTAGGTCTTTGTTATCTTGAGGGCTCTTAAGAAGTTCAAGCCCATGCTTACCACTAACCACATCAAAGTTTTAGTCTCACACCCTAGTGTGATAAACTTCATCATGGGAGAGGAGATGTATGAAAGGAGAGCTATATGGGTGACCAAAATTATGGAGTATGACATGACTATCAAGGCCAAAAAATTGGTAAAAGGTAGAGCATTGTGTGAATAGTGGGTCTAGACACTAAAAATAATCAAGAAACCTCCTATCTCTTAGAAGAGCAACAGGAATAACCCATGATAGATCCACACAAAAAGTAACATTTAGATTAACAACATGTCTAGATTTTTATCTACTGGCATATATCCTTCGGGTTTAATAAAATCAAAGAGGCAACACCGAGATTGAAATATGTTCCCTACACGTTAATTAATGTGTTTTTAAAAAAAAAAAAGAACCTTGATGGAGTGTTGTTGAGGTGTATTGAGGGAGAATAAGTGGATAAGGTCATGGTGAAATTCCACAATGGTTTCTCGGTGGAACTTCTCGACAAGGGAAATAACAATGGAAATTTTAAAGGAAGGTTAATTTTGGCCTACATTATTTGTAGATTCCTATCATTCAGTTAGGAAATGTAAACAATGTGTTCTCTTCACTGGTAAAAAGAAGATGGTGGCCCTCCCACTTCATCCCATTTAGATGAATGAACCCTTTTCTCAATGGGGCTTGATTTTATTGGAATTATTAATCATGTGTCAAGTGTGGGTCATAAATGGTTCTTGACAACACATGGCTATTTCATAAGATGGAAAAAGGTCATGGCTTTGAGGAAGCTCGAGTCGGTTATATTTGACTTTCTTAAGGACATTGTGACAAGGTTTAGTGTTCCCAAACCATTATTTTTGATAATGTAAAAGCCTTCTTAGGATTTAATATCTCTGATTGGGATCTTAAGCATGGAGTATACTTGAAGACCTCTTCCAATTATTACATTCAAGGTAATAGATCGGTGGAGCCTATTAACAAAAACCTTGTCGGAATCATGAAAAGGATAATGAAGATCAATCAAAAGAAATGGAACACCAAGGTAAAAAATGCTCTTTGGTCGATAAGATCAAATCATAGAAAGCACTTGGAAATTATACTTTTGTCCATGTCTATGATAGAGAGGCCTAGCTTCATTTTTCTCTAAAATTACCTTATTTGGAGTTGGCTCAATAGTTTGAGTTTGAGGGTGAAGATCAAATAACAATCAGAATGGTGGATTTGGTTGAGCTTGAGGAATCAAGGTAGTTAGTCATGATCAGATTATAATAACACCAAAGGTCAACCAAGTAGTGGTTTGACAAGAAAGCCAAAGCATAGGCTTTCAAAGTAGGAGATCTAATCCTAAAATGGGATGCAGACATAGCTAAACTAGGGTGACACTCCAAGTTTGATGCACTTTGGAGTGGGCCATACATCATCACTACATGCAAAACAACCTCTTTTGTGTTTCCCAAACTGGATGGGGAGGCACTCAAAATCCTAGTTAATGGTATCTATCTCAAACCTTCCCTTTAAATTGGTTTGTTTCATCTTATACATAGTTGTTGTTTTGTTTCCATTCCTTGTTGTTGTTAGAGGTTCCCTCATTTTGTTATGTGTTGATCACCAAATGAGTCCCCTTTTCTCAATACTTGTGGTGATATTTTGAATACGTGTTTGTGCACACTCTACATGTTTTACTTGAAGCATGTATGATCTTCTTCTTTTGTGTATAGTTTTTAGGAGTCCAATTCAGTTTTAATCATGCCATTTCAGTTTCTTTCCTCCATGGTAGAAAATCAAAAGACTTTGGGGATGTTTCAAAGTGATGCATCCAAATATCCAAATGATTAGCTTTAAAATAAAGTTCTAGGGACAATTATAAAAGTTTGAGATCATTTTTAGGTTCATACTGACCCCATGTCCAATGGATGTTTCAAGACTATTGATATTTATATCTAGAAGGTAAAGGTCCCTAAAATTCACCAAACTATTGTCCGAAATAACATCACCATCCTATTTCAAACAACTAATCCAAGTTTCGGACTTAGGAGGATCGGATTGAAGACCGTGAAATAAAGAAGTCATAGGGTTTATATTTTATGTATACGAGAAAATATTAGTGCTTTTGGCATGTAAAGCATAATGTTACATGGGCTCGAAAAATATGGAATTCCACGAAGTTGCTTAATTTTGCGTAACAAAGCATATAGTCCGCTTGAGAGAATCCACGATAGAGGAAAAAGTGTCGTGAGACATCGTGAGGTAAAATTAACCAAGTTTGAATGCGACTAAGGTTAGAAGTTATAGTATAGTAACTATGTGTTCCATAGGTTCTCAAGAAACAAAGGAACATTGTCGCAGTCTAAAAGTTCAGTAAGGCAAAGAGGTAGACCACCTCAAAATGTGCGAGAAGGAAAGTTAAGTGCGGAATAAAATTCGTGAAAGTTAAAATTTAGGTAGTAAAGAACATGATAAAAGAGGCAAGACACTAGTTTCCATGGAATATGACAAAATCAAGACCAATTTGAACTAGGAAACCACTCCACCTAATTGGATTTAATTTTGAGTGGTGCTACCCTCTTACACTCTGGGCGATCCGATGTTGTGCGATTGGAGTAATGTCGATGCCAATAACCAACTTGTGAAATCTATGGTGATTAGTCCTTGGTGGTGGCGGGTGAATGAATCTATTCATTTGGATGTGATTGGTCTCTTCTCCTCTCTCTCAAATTCTATAAATGTAAATGTTAAAGGCATAATATGGGTTGTTTTCTGTTGAGTTTGGAGCTCTTCCTTATAATCTCACAAACCCCGCTCGCGACCTCTATAACTCACATGTGGAAATTTATTACCTCAGCTATGTGTCTATAAATGGTTAAGATTTGATATTAATGCAAGTTTGAGTTCATTTCTCGACTTCTTTGTGTTTAATGTGAACACCTCGGTCTTCTTGCATGACTTCATTCTTTTCCACTTATTTTCCTTCAAAGTTGTGTGCATCTCTTATATATTCACTTGTGTGTTTACATCTGTGTCTTTAGAGCCAGGAAAGATCCATTTTCTAGTTTGGTTCATCACCTCCCCTTTTATTTTCTAGTTTTCTCTCTCTCAACCATATCTCCTTGGATTCTTTGTTTAGGTTTAGATCGTGTTAGAGTAAAAGCTAGTTAGTATAGTTACACCTAATCTGGGGTGAAAGGATCCAACCCTTTCATCTAAGGATAAAACTTTATTGGACCCACACTTTTAAGGTCCCTCATTATTTCACCGAAATGTTGAATTCCTTATTTAACAAGGGTGTAAATTTCAGTGACAACAATGATCAAAACATCATTGATCTATCTCGTTAACCTATTAAAATATGGTAAGATAAAATTATAGTGGGATATCATGATAGACCATAATCTTGTTACACAATTAGATCCATCTAGGTTTTAAATATGTATTTCCCACCAAGTGATCTCATGAAATAAGCATGGATGATAAATTAATCATTGACTAGATTTTTAATTTTGAATAGGGGTTTATGGTTGGATCCCATGAGAAAAAAAGATTAAGACCAACTTAATTAACATATTTTGATTAACCAAGTATGCCACTAAGTCGACCATGATTGTTAAAATGTAATGATCTATTTCGATAGCTTGATAATTGAAATATATGTCCTTAATTTCCCACACACGTAGTAACTTAATTCTAGCGGTTTCTATGTAATTAGAATAAGTTGGGATCCACCAAGGTTAGTAACTTCCCACCAAGAGGTTATCCTAGTAAGGGGATTTATTTTTAATTTATTGAGGGCCTAATTTTCACTTAACAAAGTAACACTTTATTAATGATCCCCAAATAATAACAATTAGCTCCCTTATTTGATTTAATAAAACCCTTGTCTCTAAATAAAATCTGAACTCAACTATTTGAATTATATTTTTCCAGCCAAGAAAAAGGGAAGATAAACAATAATCACTTTGCAAAAATTTAAATGATCGGTCAACGTGAGGGGACCATCAACCAAGTGGAAGAGGATTGGTCAAATGAGAACCATTAAATCAAATGATTGTGCACCATAGATATTAGGTTTGGATAGGAAAACCTAGACATAGTTATAAGGTTCTAGTATATTTTTGTTTGTTCTATTTTCTTATCCATTTTATTTCTTGTTTGTTGTTTTTCAAATTAGGAGCTCTCAAGAAGAATAAAGAGGTTTCATTTGTTGATTTTCTACTATTTTCTTACCCAAAGGATTTAGACTTAATGGAAGAGATATTTTTGCATATTCTTTCATATCTATTACAGGGTTTTCATAATTTTTTAATCCACATAACCCCTAATGCATATATATCCATGATTGTATGGATATGTGTGTGTGTGTGTGTGTGTATGTGTACACACACGCAGTTTTATACAAGTTTCAAAGCCCATTATAGGGTGGAAGATTCACAATATATGTATATATAAGCAAAATATTCAAGGGTTTGAGGAGGACGACTTGAGGTTGTGGTTTAAGGAGGTCACACATCGGTGAGGGGCTATAACTACACCCACAAGACCGTGTCCTAAGCCCTAAGGTCGCTTCCCTAGACCAAACAAAGGGGATTGGGAGTCGCGGCCGGCCGCGCTCCTGATATATATATATATATATGTAAACAAAAAAATCACATATATGTGTGTGTGTGTGTGTGTGTGTGTGTGTGTGAAGACCTTGATTTCGACAATTTTCTTATGAAGAGGAAAAATTTATGATGAAGATCCGTATAAATTCATAAGAATAATTATACTTATACATATGGGTGGTTATATGCATGAGTAAGTATTAGTGATGATAAATATATATATTTTATACTTATTTGTAGTTTCCTTCAATCTTTTAAGGCAAGTAAATACTCTCTTATTTTCTAACTCTACACAACAATAAGAAGTTTTAAATCTGAATTACAAGCTCAAGATGAGATAATAAAAATGTTATACGAAGTGATATCAAATACTTATTTTTAGAATGATTTAAACACATTAATATTATAAATACAAAGATATTTATAAATGAGAAATTAAACGTTTCTAGTTATTCTTCTCCTTTGATAGTTGAACTAAGAAGGAAATTGAGTTAAATAGTCACATTGTAGTCTTTGTTTTACCCACAAAAGCCCAAGGTGCGTTGTCACATCACTTAGCATGAATTGAGCACTCATCTGAAGCATGCAAGGGTACCAGGTCCCTCTTTATGGCAGCTTGCTCAAGAAGTTAGCATGATTGTACAAGTATTCCAAATCCATAACAAATATTAAAGATATTGCATAACATAAACTAGACCTAGATCTCAATAATAAACAAGATTAACTCATACCGAATAAAGATTAAATTTACCATGCAAGAATCATTAACAAATGTGTCAACAATCAATATCCAACCACAAATATCCATTACATTAATTGTTGTAAAACATAGAAGCTTCATACATACATAATATTGTCATCATAAGTCATGCGCACCCATAAATCAACAACATAACTCTAACAAAAACATGAATCCCTAAACCATGTAAATCAATACATATTTATATGGGTGGGGACCGGCCCTTCACCACCTTTACATCCTCAAAATAGAATGCATGCTAAGAATAGCCATGTGCCCTTACATGATAAATACAAAAGCATGCAAGCTCGCTAATAATAGATTATCTAATAATACAATAATGACCTAATTATATTATTAACTCCAAAACTATGCATGTCAATGATCTTCTTCGCTTGTCCAAAATAGTATTTGCATGATCTCCAAGTCTTCTATAAAACGTGCTCTACACTCCATGTCTATAATTAGCCTTATATTGGAAAATGGATAAGTTTTGATTCCTTTCTTTTCCGTGAATGCTTTGTTCCACTATTCTTCCACACGCACCTACATGCCATGTGTCCACATGCCCAAATCTTAAGTGCCTCTAGTACTTAGGTTGTAATTCATCAACCCAACATTACCCCACACTAATTTCATTTCCTCCCCGGAAATGGGTAACCATAACTTATCTCTCCATGAACAAAGAATAAGGAATGAATGAACAACTATACAAAAGAATGAAAGAATACCAAACACTCTATTCTTCCATAGGGAGAATTAACTCAGGATATTCTACTTTGATTTATTCTTCTAAGTCATTCCAATCCATAAGCACCTTATTTGTTTTGTTGAATGTCTACAAGTATTGCTTCCACCTCATCAAGAGTCATGTTATCACCTTCATTCTGCAAGCACTCGAGAACATTAACCATACTTGAGACCATCTCATCTATGACATCCATTCACTGCGCTATTAGTTTCCTAATGTATTTTATCTTCTCCTTGTGCGGGTCTTGGGTTACTGTAAGCACATCATGCTTCTTTTCTATCAAAGTCAACCTCTGCACACATCCAAGTGTCTCATTATTTACTTCTTTCAAAACCTCATCTTCCTTAGCCATAGTTCTTGTATTTATTATCACATCAAGGCCATGCACATATTCAAGGCAAAATCCACTTTCTTTAGTTCATCCTTCAAAGTCTATAGTATGGATTCATAACTTGTAATTTTTGCACATTAGTGGCCTTGGCCTTTGTTGCTTATTCTGAAACATCCTTGGGTTTTGGCATTCTTATGGGCCCTTCATCCAGAACCATATGAACTAAAGTTTGTAAATAATGTAAAGCGGTGGGAAAGTGCAGGTGAATTTATCCTCTAAATCTGACCCCTTTCTCAAAATCTTGTCCCCAATTTGTTCTTCCATACTGAGTATCAAACACATTGTCACCTTAGCTATCTCTTTTCCTTCCTGTCAGTGCTTGATTTTAGTATCCTTGTCCTTCTTATCATCTAACAATGCCCAAATAGTTATTGCCTTTTTTATGTTTTTTTGCACAAATTGTACATATACCTTTGTTAATGTGTTGCTCACCTATTCATCTGACATCCGGGTGGACTTTACTTGTGACATGACGTGAGTGTGGTGATTTCTTCAACTTGTGTGAAACACATGATTCTTCACATACATTAAAGTCAAGCTCATCCATATGAGTCTGGATGCTACAAGATAATTGTTTACGTGTGTGCATAGTAGCCATGTCTACATCTGTCGGCTCCCAACCATAAAATTCTTTGGGTTCTAAAGTTCTTTAGAACCACACATGTATAATATTAGTATCTTTACCAACGCATTTATCCTTTGTAACATGAACACATGAATCCAACAATGGTTCTTCACCTGTCTGTGTAGTGTGGGGCGCACATGACGACTCACCCTTGTCCTTTCTAACTTTGTATCCATGGTACCACCGCTTATCTCTCTTTCCTTCAACTCCTCTACATCATTCCTCATTTCTTCTTCCCGAGGCTCTTATACATACTCGGTCTACCTGGAGTGTTCGGTGCACTATCCCTGACTTTCGTCCTCATCATCCTTCCAGGGGACGTATCTACACCTTTTCTTCTTTTATGTCTCTACTTTCACAGGAGAATTCCTAGGTGACCTCTTAAGGGGCTTTGAAGGTCCCACGCTTTGATTTCTTGTTCTTCTTAGCACCCTTTTAAACAAAGTGGGTCCCAGTGACTGTTATATATCTATCTCCATAGTGTCTATTTCTAGCACTTCATCTTCTTTCTGTAATGGAGGGTCGTTTCATGCTCTCTTTTATTTTTGACAACTAGATATTTCCTACCCTCATGCTCCAAGCCACCACTGTCTTCCCTAGGTTCCTCTTCATCTCCTTCTTCTTCTCCAAGTTGTAAAGTTTCTTCTTCATCTTGCAGTTTTCCCACAATATGCTTCCCCTTGGGTAGTCTAAGGAGCGTAAACTCATTCTCCGAGATACTTCCCATTCTCTAGCTTGGGATTAAGATAAATATAAATGAGAGATGCTCTAGACTTCCCAATTGCCAAGCTCACAACCTTCATGTTAATATCATTTGAAATTAATTTCTCAATATATGTAGACTTACTTGAGATGATCACAAGTCTTCCGAAGTGTATGGTAGTCGCAATGACTTTATCTCGCATTGAATAACAACCAGGCGCATTCAAAAACCGTGTGTATAGATGCCTAAAAGTAGTGCACGGTGAAGGCATAGGGGAGTTTACACCAAGGGCTCCACTTCCCATCCTTCATCCCGAAGCGCCCTATGCAAAAATGTTGATACACAAAAAATTGTACCTATTTGTCTAATACTGAAGGAAGATCCTTGGGTATTCTCCATTCCTCCTCAAATGTAGTGTGGAGATGATCATAAAATAATTCTTCTCTCTACTTAAAGATTCCACTCATGGATCCATCACATATATAGTTAGCAAATATCTCTACAAGAGATTTCTTCTCCTCATGGTACTACCATATTTTATCCTTTGGCCCATCGGGCACTCCAATTTCTAAAAATACAAGAGACAAAAGGATCACATCGAAACTTATTTTCTCACCTTGGTGTGCCTCCTCAATAATGGTTTCGTAATGTAACTACACAAGTTGTAAACTACCCTTCTATCATCTTCTTTTCCACATACAACAATGCCTTGTTCACTGCTATATGAAATGGAAAGTTGCACAAGCTATGGAATGAGGCTAAAGAACCTCAAAGCTTTGCTTTACTCATCCATGCACCATGAGATAAGAGATAAAAAGAGTTAATCCTATACATGCATCATAACTTTGACAAAAACATCAAAACCTAGCATATATACTACTCTCTACTCTTTAGATTACTTAATTAAGAAATTGAACCTAAAAAGATCAACTTAGCAATCAAAGGGGTGATTAGTTGTTTATGGTTTTCAAGCTTTCAAGAATGGAGTCTCACCATTAATGGCTTCAAGGCCAATGGTTCTCTCTATTTACTCAAAACTTGGATTATGGATGCAAATGGAGGTTATTAGCTCAAGATCAATGAAGGGAGTAAGTTTAAGATCAAATGTCTTATAGCTTAAAGCTAATACAAATGGAATCCCAAAACTAGGTGTTCTTAGTGTTAATAAGATATCCTAGGTGTGAAGGTGTAAGTTGAATGGGTAGGCTTAGCCTTGTATTTATAGTTTTTGGTTTGGAAGAATTTAGAATTTGGGTGCATGTGGGACTAAATCTCAAAAAGCACTTTAGGATAATAAACATGCTTTAGGCTTAGTTAAGCTTGGTTTAGGCTAGTTAACTAGGGTTTAGGCTAATTAAAATTGATTAACAAGTGATTAGAGACTCATTGAGAGCTGAGAGGGGTCTGGATAACCAATTATGACTGATAGATAGCCTACGAAGCCAATAGAAGTGGTCTAGAGAGAACTAGGGAGGTTTTGAATGGTCAAAAGGAGGAATGTTTAGCTAATAAGAGAGATATTAGCCAAATAAGATGATTATAGGAGGAATATGAGTGAAAGGTGTCGTAAATGGGCATCCGAGAGTGGAGCGAAGAGTAGGCTAATTGACGAAGTTTCATCAATCGATGAATGGGAGGAAATGCTAAGTGTAAGCATATTTTAGGTGTCTACACCGTGACCAACACTCTTGATTGTTCAACTTAATAAGTAGGTGTACTTGCCACCGAATAACTGGATACTTCTGTAACTTAGGGATATCCATCATGCACCCTCCTTTCAAATATCCTAACGCTTTCCTTATTGCTTATATTTCCTCCTTATTAGTGAGGTCACTACTTAACTCAGTACCCAAACTCCTTAGTCCTGTCAATCTCCCAATCAAGGGCACGGTAAGCCTCATTTGTATCCCAAAAATAGAAGAAGTCCTCATGGAATCTACTCATCAACCACTGGTACAAATTTTCTAGTTTTCCAAAGTAAGGGAGTTCATAAACTGCAAAACTCCCACCTTTTTCAAAAAAATTTCACCGCATCGTCATACACAACCACGTCACCCATTGTTCTCGAAATTGTCTTTACCACTAGCAACTTATCCAATCCATCTTTGTTATCTTTGTTTTTGTGGTGGTTATAATCACTTAATTTGTAATGACGAATGTGAGAATCCTAATTGTGGCCCATAAAAACCCGTTCGGATATTGTATCTTAGAAAAACAACTTTCACGGGTGTATTCTACTTCGACCTCCACTTCCCTCCGGTTCCTTCCTTATGCCCACTCTCGGTGCTCTCTTAGGTGCCATGGAAACAATAAAGGTGCGTTCAGAACTAATTTGAGCTCTGCAACTCAAATTTGCATGCCCTAGCTCAAACTCGAACCCTTACATCTGATTTATCCTCCCTACACACCTTTGATGATTTCAAGCACCTCCTTATATAGCTTTTGAATTTTTTTTTGCATTTATAGCTCTCCACCTACCACTCGTACTCAACATTAAATTTGGTGTTTCATTGATTTTTCCACACCACAATCATAACCTTTTGGTGCACCTTCTACTCCTTGGCCACATACCTCCTTTCACACACCTTCATGCGCCAAAGTACCTATTCACCGCGGCTTTCACCAAGTAGTTTCCACTACTGCAACCTTCCTCATGTTACACGGTGTGTCCATTCATCCCTACATGGTGTTTATTCATGAGAAATATTTCTCTATCAGCACCTTTACTTCAAGCACCTACACAAAATCTCTCTATGCATACCCATCTTTGAGAACATTCAAGCCTGGTCCATTTATCCTATATACACTCCACCCCACACTAAAAGTAGGCACGGTCCCTCGTGCATGAATTCAATAGATAGTAATCAACCTCGGCACGTAAGCGTGCTTATTATACAAAACATTGAACTAAATTGAAAAATCATATAAATGATCAAAGGAGACACATACAAAGGAAATGCATTAAGGAAATCTAATCTAATGGTAATATTGTCTTATTACAAACACCAAGAAGACTTATTTTTAATAGGGCTTCAGTCTACTCCCGTTGAAATAATCAGAAACCATGTCCCATCACATGCCTCTAACAAGAAAGTGTTTGAATCAAGTATGTAAGTCACAATATATGGTCCCATCCAATGCACTTTAAGTTTTCCAGGGTGGTGCAAGAACATTGAATCATACAAAAGAACCATCTGTCTAACTTCAAGCTTCGTATCCTTAATATGCCTATCATGCCATGCCTTCGATTGGTCTTTTCCATCTTCCGACTCCATCGTGCTATATAAGCGTGCATTTCATCTAACTACATCAATTTTTCAATGTGATTTTCATGTGCTTTCTCATCAGCCAAACTTCGCGTGCAATACACAAAGAAGGTAACATGAATTCCATGGGAAAAACAACTTCCGCACCAAACACCAATTGAAAGGGTGTGGATTTTTTCAATCTTTTATATGTTGTCCTATATGCCCAAAGTACAACAAAGAATTTATCATCCCATTCCTTCCTTCCAACATCAAAAATTTTAGTCAATGTGTGGCTCAAAATCTTGTTGAAATCCTCGATAATTCCATTAGCACAAGGGTGATAGGGTGTTGTTTTATGGTGTGCAACCATAAATTTTTCCACTATTATCCTGATGGTCTCATTAAGAAAATGAGTACCCCTATCAATTTTCAAACTCAAAGGGCATCCATACCTAATGCTAATGTTTTCCCACAAAAACCTGCTATCGTAGCCATCGTGAAATCCTTTGTACACTTCGCTTCGCCCACCTTATAAGATAATATG
The DNA here is from genome assembly GCA_018340775.1 of Taxus wallichiana var. yunnanensis. Classification (NCBI taxonomy): domain Eukaryota; kingdom Viridiplantae; phylum Streptophyta; class Pinopsida; order Cupressales; family Taxaceae; genus Taxus; species Taxus wallichiana. The sequence goes on along the minus strand of CM031234.1, from coordinate 424,117,463 downwards.
TACAAGTTATAATGTAGCGAGATCTAGTCCTACATGTAGGTGGGGAAATAAGGCCCAAAAAGTCAATTTCCCACTTTTCAAAAGGTTCTCGCACTCGAAATATGCCTTAAAAACATTTCATCTCTATGTATAGGCTTTCCAAGTCACCGACAATGGTCACATGCCTTACAATATTCCTTACAGTCCTTATACAAGGTTTTCTACCATAAGCCAACAAATAAAATCTTACTCACTATGGCATCTCTTGAATAATGTCCACCTATATTACCCCCATGAGCCTCCTCCATAAATGGCTTCGCGCTCATGCTCAAGTACACACCGGTGTAAAATTTCATCCTGTCCTAGTTTTTATAAGTCTTTATTGATCAACATGTGAAGCGCAACACGTATGGAAAGTTTCTTCTTCTCTATATTATTCATTCCCTTAGGTGCCACACCCATTCATAAAAAGACAACAATGTCTTCCAAGTCGAGGGCATGCAATTCAATCTAAAAATTTGTGCATCCGTCATTGTATCCTCAATACTTTACGCATCCTCGCTTTGTATTAACCACCACCGTGAAGTCAAATTCCGAAATAATGAGAATCCAATGGCATATGAGCCCCTATAAAACATACTTGTTTACCAAGTACTTAAGTGCCATGTGATCTCGTATAGAAAAAGGAATTGCCAACAAGTATTGCCTAAACTTATGCAACACATAGATCATGGACAAAGCCTCGTGCTCTATAGTAATATAGTTTTGTTCGAGTTGGTGTCAATTTCTTCTTCGCAAAACAAATAGGATGATCAATAATACCTTCTCAGTGCGGGTGATACCACACAAATGGCCACACCGTGAGAGGCGTCCACATGCACATGAAAAGGTTTGGTCCATGAAGTAAAGCACAAAAATAGGTGTTGTAATAATCCTTTCCTTCAATGTCTCAAATGCGCGTTGTTGCGCTTCACCACAATGGAACTTTCCTTTACTCTTCAATAAATCTTCTAGGGGCATTGAAATCTTAAGCATATCCTTTGATAAAATTTCAGTAATATCCCGTGTGTCCCAAGAATCCACACACCTCACTTTGGTTAGTAGGTTCCTTTAAACCCAAAATAACAACCTTAGCAGGATCCATTAACAAGCCTTCTTTACAAATAATATGCCCTAGTAAAGTCCCAAAAGGTGTAGCAAAAGACACTTCTTAATGTTTAAAGAGATGCTCAATTACTGGAACCTCTCAAACATCAGCCTTAAATTATCACAATGATCTTTCACTAGCCCATAAATTGTCCAATCATCCAAGTAAACCTGCAAGAACTTATGAATAAAGTCCTGGAATGCTTGTACAACAATGTGCAAAAAGACTGTAGGGCATTCTTCAATCCAAAAGGCATAATTGTGTATGCAAAAATTCCCCATTTAGTAGTGAAAGTTGTCTTCTCTTGATCCTCTTTAGCTATCTTTACTTGATGATATCTAGAAAATCCATCAGTGAAGGAGTAGATCTCGTGCCCTATAACACCTTCCAGAATATCCTCTATAAATGGTGTGGGAAAGGGATCTATTACACATGCAACATTCAACTCCCTATAATCCACACAAATTCTTATTTTTCCATATTTCTTGATACTTATCACCATAGGGCTAACCCACTCTAACTCCTCAATGGGCTCAATGATTCTAGAATTTAGTATCTTATCAATTTCTTCCTTCACCTTGATGTGCAGATTAGGATTCATCCTATAAGGTCTCTTCCTACACACACCTTCCTTTAGCTTGATTCTCATATCACCCAAAGATTTATACACCCCTTTTAATTCATGATAGCCCTTAGGAAACAAGTCCACGGAAGTCGTGTAGAGGTCAATTATTTTAGCGACCTCTCGAGTCAAACTAGTAATCACCAATTATGGTCTCCTCAGGTTCAACATCTATCCTAATGTTAACCTTCTTCATTTTCATAGGCTCATGATACACACATGTCTTCTCATATGCACTCTCTAAGACCTCGCGCATACCCTTAGTATGCTCAACATCTAGATTCTCTACTTCATCATTTATTACATAGACCATCTTACCTTTTTCTTTTTCTAGGTGGGCGCACCTAAGATGTTCTACATCTGTCTCTTCTTGTTCAAATCACACCTCCGGATGTAACCCACCGAGTAACTCCTGAATAATTTCCTCAATGTTTGAACTATCTCCCATAATCAAGTGCTTTATAGCATGTAACGCCTCATTCACTAGAGGTTTAGAGGAAAAATAGTCAAAGGTCTTAATCATACATGTAGTCAGTCCTTCCTAATTTCTTGTTTCTCTATTCAACTCTGTATAAACATACCATGCGCATGCGTAACCTCACAAAGTGTAGTAGAGCTTGTGCACCCATAGAGAAGGTGGTAAGGCCTCCTGCCCCTATGTCCAGAGTATCTCACACTACTAAACATGGTGCTAAGCATCCTTCCCATGAAATTCACATGTCTTAGTAGGTGCATTGATCCGAAGAAATCTAGTAGAGAAGGTGTTTCTCACTTCTCGCGATTCTAAAATATTATCTTTATGAACCATCAACCAGATCACTGCTTTCCCATGCAAGATATACACCAAGTATATTCCTTCTTTCTACTTGATATGTCCACAAAACTTCCATAAGACGTAGGGATACTTCGGGATTCGCTCACTAGTGTACCTTGGTACCGGTTATTGCCCAAAACCTAACACAATACATCGAGCTTTACGTGCATAACCACACTTCTCACTTTGCACCAACCATTTCATAAGTGCCATGTGCCCATTTGTTACATGCAACACTTGTAGTATCACTCATGGTGTCGTCATCCCACTGGAGAACTCCTTCCTTTGATGGCTCAAGGATTTCTAGATCTCTAATGGTGCACACATAAATTCTATTCAAATCCTCTTCACTTAATGGTTCCACGTAAAGTGCAACTTTTCCATCTTTCAAAGGAATGATGGCGCACTCTTCTTTGTTTTCAAAGCTTATATATCCTTTATTGAAGAACAAATTAGCATTGTTTGCATAACACCAAGGTTGCCCTAGTAATCTTTGGAAAATCATCTACCTCTGCAAGAGCCAAGACTGAAAGTCCCCAAGTAAACTTGGCCCCTTGTATATTAATAGTAGCATCTTTCAAAACTCCAATGGATGTGGCCTTAGTCATGTTTGCCATAAAAATACATTTGAAGATGACTTTAATGGTGGTCTCTGATCTCGAATCCACGCATCCAAAGTGAGTATATTTACTTTTGCACATGTATCAATTAAAATGTTACTTAAAAGTCATCCACCATTAACAAAATTCAAAGTGATTTCTTTGTCATAATCTAGATTATGAGAGGAGGTATGTTAGCATGTAGAATTTGTCTTTTACGCTCAACTCCAATGCACAATGTCATTCCCCTAATAAAGGAATGATGTTTTATTGTCACAACATCTTGCAAACCTCCTTTAAGTCATCAACATCTTTATGAGTAAGTTCAATTTTTTTCTTCTTCTCTAACTTCCGTGAATTGTTCTTTCAAACATTCTATCTCACCTTGTAAATTCCTAATCACCTCCATGGTTTCTTGATAAAATTCCTTCTGATGAGTAGGGTTTGGATAATTTACATGTAATACCTCTTCCTTTGTAAGAATAGGCTTATGCTTTGGAATTTACCTCACACGCACAACCTCAAAGCATGTGTAGTTATATTCATAGGCATCAACTTAGGATCAAGCGCTAACTTTGACATCCACTTACCATCTACAATGTGCTACACTCTAACCATCCCCGCGCCCTTATCCTACTTATGATTCTTAATCAGATGTTCATACAAGTTTGGGCATTGTTCATAATTGTGGTTCTTTCTACAAAAAGAAAAATAATATTTTGATGACAATCACGCTGTAATGATAAGGGGATCCGCATGTATAACATGTTCCTCGTGGAAATTCAATTCTTCCAATACCGCAACCTCGCCTCCGAATCCTCCATGATATCCTCTACCTCTACCTCGGCCTCCATCAGAGCACCCTTCATTGTGATTATGCTCATAATACTCACCTTGTTCCTTAGAAGTGTTCGAAAAATTGGTCTAACGTACACCAATATCAACGACATCATGAATCGATCAATCAACCTATAATTCTTGTATCATGCAAGGTAGACCTATAGATCTTGCAAAAGTAACAATTATTTCTTATCGTGTGTTGCAAAAATGGGCACCTACTTGAATCATGATCCGAGTGACAGATCTCGTAGTCCAACAATATGGTGTGTAATGATTTATGAGGACAACTATCCTTAGTATGTCCTTCTACTTCACAATCACTACACCAAATCCCACTACACGTCTCATGTGCTGAATTAGCTCATAAATTTTATATCTATTTTGCCATTCGCAATCCTGAGCTTCCAAGAATTTTCTCACTCCTATGTCTACACTCCCAACTACCTTAGCACGTAGGGCTACCTTAAGTGCCTCACACAAATATGTATAAGTTTTGTGTGAGATTCATTCTGTAATGGCGTAATCAGCCCTCCAAAAACATTGAGCATGTTAACTTAGATATATGTCATAAGATAACTTCGATAAAAGGGTTTTGAACCATGCATCATACTCCTAAACACTCTTAGTCATGCCTTGTTTGATGTCCTTCAAAGCGCATTGATGCATTTTTTCTCAAACTTAGATATATGGAACTCTGCGCAAGAAAGCAACACGTAGTGCGATATAGTCTACACAATTATGGTTCGGATCATATTTCGTACCAACTATGCACGTGCCCTTGCAAAGTAGTTACAAACTGACTTTCCTTATGCTATGGAACTGTAATCCCCTTCGTGTATCATAGTATCTCACACATATGCACATGCTTAGCTACATCTTCTATACCTCTTTATTTTGGGAGATGAAGAGACATCTCCATAAATATTTGATGGGGCTGGGGTGGACCGTGCCCAAAGATCCAAAACCTATATTACCTCCTATGTTTCCTCCACCCCTAGAACCACCAAATCCACTAGATCTTGAGCCACCTGATCCTCCTGATCCTCCCCTTGTAGTGGGAAATAGACCGGAGGATGTACTTCTTGGTGTTCCAACAGTTTTGTCAAAATTAACTCCTATGGTCTGTGAAGTTGTGCTACTTCTAGACATGATACCAATGTTTTGCGCACCCACATTTTGTGCTGACGACGTGCCAAAAAATATGCCTCCAACTCGGTTCTTTGAATAACACAAACAATGATTGCACCACCATAGATGAATAAGATACTTGATTAACTCCTGAACTTGACTACAAATTAACTCTATATGTAGCTACTCTACTACCCACACTAGCTTGCTTCATCGATAACCTGTCGAGAAACCGGAAAACTAAGTGCAAAGGCTAGGTTGCTAAGTAGGATCGGGATGCGTGCCTAAGCTTCTCAATCTTTCCTCAGATGCACCTTCATCCAAAACCAAAGAGGGTTCTCTACCATGCTTTCCCAAATGGGGGAGTTCCAGATGCTCCAGCTCCACGTCTTTTATGTGAGCTCCAAATCCTTTAGGGGCCATCTATCTCTACTGCAACACTATTATTTCCAAAATTTATTTCTCGCTTCTCCAAATCCCTCTCACGCACTTCATTAATCTCAAGCCACCTTTCTTCTCTTTGTATTTTTATCGCTAGATATGTCATCTTTCACCACACCGCTCCTATCCGCGCACATGGTGGGTTTTAGCTAGCCATAGGACGCTCTTCCAAATCCAAGGCACAGATCAAGATTTTAATCACTAAAAGGATACCGCAGATAATATCCTTTGGGTTCACACAAGAAGCGGAAGTCAACAACCTCGGATAGGAATAAGTAGAAATTGTGTACTCCATAATATATCTATTCAAAACATGACTCGCTAATGATCTACAATGCGTGTCCAAGTCGATCAACATCACGCAAATCTGGAATTCTTTCGCACCTAAAAAGTGTTTGGAACCTCCAATTTCTCTTTGATGTGTAAGAAACCAACCACTCATACAACTCTATAGGAAAAATGGCGAAGAACATCTCATACAACTCATGATATAGATCCTGCTCAACACACGCGTGTGCATCAAAATTAGGTCCAATGCTAAATTTTATTCTTCCTCTAGATTGTATAACCACTCTTTAATATCGCCAAGGCCAATCGATACGTCTTCATCATGGAACATCCGAAAAACAACCGGAAAAGAGGTCTCAATAATGGAGCTAAAATGTAGTCTTATTTTTACCCATAAAAGCCCAAGGCGCACTCTTTGGCACATCACTCAACATGAACTAAGTGCTCACCGAAGCACGCAAGGGTACTAGGTCCTCTTTATGGTAGCTTGCTCAAGAAGTTTACATGATTGTACAAATATTACAAATCCATAACAAATATTAAGGATATTGCACAACATAAACAAGATCTAGATCTCAATAATAAATAAGATAAAATCATACCATAATCAAGATTAACTTTACCAGGAAAGAATCATTAACTGATGTGTCAACATTCAATATCTAACCACAAAGATCCATTACATTAATTGCTGTAAAACACAAAATCTTCATACATACATAATACCATCATCATAAGTCATGCATGCCAATAAATCAATAACATAACTCTAACAAAAACATGGATCCCTAAACCATGTAAATCAATACATATTTATATGGGTGGGGACTTTCCCTTCACCACCTATGTATCCTCAAAATAGATTGCATGCTAAAAATCCATGCACCCTTACATGATAAATACAAAAGCATGCAAGCTCGCTAATAATAGATCATCTAATAATACAACTGTAATCTAATCCTATTATTATCTCCAAAGCTATACATGTAAAGTAATCTTACTTGTCCAAAATAGTATTTACATGATCTCCAAGTCTTCTACAAAACATGCTCTACACTCCATGTCTATAATTAGCCTTCTACCGGAAAACGACTAAGTCCCGATTCCTCATTTTTCCGTGTGCGCTCTGCTCCGCTATTCTTTCACGTGCACTTACACACCCTATGTCCTGTGTGCCCAAACCTTAAGTGCCTCTAGTACCCGGGTTGTATTTCATCAACCTAACACACAAAATGAAAATCTAACACCAAGGAAATCCCATGCTAACCTATCTAAGCCATGAATAAAGTTTTATTTTCCCAATAAACAAGAATTAAACCAGAAAGTTAAATTTGGTAACTAAGATAACAAACTAAAATACTATCGGTAGAATGAGACTTAGAAAACTAACCTATCTCAATCAAGTTTATACTAGTTAAAGATAAAAAAATTTATATACACCTAATCAACACACACATACAAGGAATATACCTTTCTTATTTCAACTTAAGGCCACACCAACCAAGAATCAGTATTAGCAATATTTTTATTTATTTATTTTAGTATTCTAGTAAAATCTTACAACATTTACTTTTCAAAATAGATGGTAATGAATGTAAATACTAATGCAAGCTCATGAGCTTAAAAACTTAATCAACCACAATGCCTTCATTTACAACAAAAACACGTCCTTTACTTTATAACCCAAATGAATTGGAATCTTTCTCTTTGCACCATTATACAAATTCCCTCTTTAACAGTTTTGCAAGAGAAGTAAGAAAATGCAAGTTCTCCATTCCTATTCAATATTAAAGTAACACGGAAAAGTAAAATCTCCTCTTTATACATTCACATGATTTTCTCCCTTTCAAGATAGGGATTGTAGAAGAAATAACTATGGAATTCTCACATCTAATACAAACATTACATATTCCTTATTTCCCTACATTTTACAATAAAACTACAACTTAAAATGTAAGTGGAAAAGCCTCCCTAAATAGGGAACAACATGTCAAATTTTTATTTTATTTTTGATTGAATCCTTCCATATCTCCAAGTAAGAAATCCTACAACTCCATCAAAAGTCTCCAAACACAAGAGAGGTGGCTTAGTTGTCACCCAACCAATTGATATCATTACATTCCATCTCCATAAGTGGAGGACATGCTGGCTCTCCTCCAATCCATGGGAGAGAGATGTTGCATGCCTCAATGATGCACAAGGTAAGGGAGGAAAGGAAAAATGTTTTCATATACACCAACAAACACTAAACCATAAATCAACACCAACAATAAGATCCAAGATTCTCATGTAGGGGAAGAGGGAAAGATTTCCCATTTGATCACATTTTCAATTTCAAATTCATTTATCACTTTACAAGAAGTCTCAAGAACCCAACTCCTTATTTCTTTCATAACCCAAAACATGACCAAGAAGCTCCATGCTTCTCGAGAGGGGTTCTTCCTCTTCATAACGCTCTAAAATCCATTTCAAGTGAGATGGATGGAGAAAACAACAAATAAAATACAAGATCAAACATCCATCAACCAATACACAAGAAAAATCCTAAGACCAAAACAAGCATACCAATCCATAGTTTTCTTAAACAACATAAATCCAAACCAAGAGGTGTGAGGCCTACCTCACAAGCCAAGAAAACTAACTTCCAAGTGCAAGCCAAGATCTTCAAGCTCATATCTCCTCTAAGCTCTCCCAAAATTCCAAGTGTAAAAATGAGTCAATAAGTCCTTACCCTCCAAAATGGAGGAATAAGAAGGAGAATCTAAAATATTCACACCAATGAGAGGGTGACATGTGTCACCCATATCCTTCTCAAAACAATACACTCCAAGTCTCCATCATACATAAGACAAAAGACTTAATGGAGGAATATCCCATAAAATAAAAAATAAACAAAACAAAATCTCCTCCAAATTTCAAAGTGGCTCACAAAACAAGTTCATTAATTTGGATGTGGACAAAATAGGCTCAAATGAGAGGGAAAGACCATTTGAACCTTGAAAAATCTCCCCTACCCATATGTACAATACAAGGGGTCCATTTTAATGTAAATGAAACCCCTAAAAGTAAAACACCTCTTAAAAATTCCACTTTTAGCCCAAATTCGGGTTTGGGAAAAGTGACACACTTTGAGAGGTGGTGGGGCCCACCTAACCCATGCTTAGGTGGTCCCACACCTCCTTAAACATGATTAATTAGCAAAAACACCACTAATACAAGTAAGGATCATTAGACCCTTAAAAATGACTTTAAATAAGAGGTTAAAATAATTAGCACTAAAATGAGTCCAAGGAGGCAACAACCCAAGGTGCCCGTATCAAATGATGAAACATACATAAGGAGAATGGTTTTCTCATATCCACTCAAAACCAAGGACAAACAAGACAAAACAAATCAAAAAAGGGGTGAGGATTCAATCCATATGACTAATTGTGCAATCTTGGAGGTACAAACCCTGAGTCCCATGTTCTCCTGTGGTGAACCTATAACCTACACACTCAATTCACATGTCATCATACCTACTCAATATAATAAACCAAGTGAAACGATACTACATACATCTAAATAATCAAATCCACCTCAAACTAAACCATTTAGATTAATTAATCAAATTTTATCCATAATGAGATAAATAACCAAAATGATAATCATCCATAATATATCAAGATATAATCCATCTAAATCTCATCTCAATAACATCCATAACAACATTACTAAACCAAACAATAATGAAAATAATAATAAATTGGCATCGTATGCCTCACATGTCAAATTTCTAATAACAAGCTAGCAACTAATCACTACGTGACTACACAATCATAATTATTTGAATCAAATAGTCATTATAGTATCAAATAAAATATCCCAATCATGAATAAAGCATTGAGTTAGTATCATCAAGGGAATGAAACTAGTGGCCACTATATTGTATATATATTTTTGGTTTTCAATAAGGGAAACCTCGCCCATCATTGAGGAGGTACTTCATCCCCTACAATGTTGCCATATTTTGCATACATAAAAATTATATGCCAATATTATTTTTGTGACTCAGTGGGGATCAAAATATGCACTAGTATTGAACCTATGTGATAGTAGTTCCCTTTTAGTTTTCCTTCATAATTTTACCATTCGAGCAAATGATTCTCCCTAGAAATCCTCCTATCTTACAACTAAATATTTATGTGATTCAAGATAATCAAGAAGACGTCTCTACTGATATAAGGTGTTTTAATTGGAGAAATCACCAAAATAACACTCATTAAAACATTATGGTAAGAGTCTTGCGATTTAGTAAGATACCTTACCCACATAGTGAGAATAACAAAATAAACCAAAATTAAACAATAAGAAAGAGTATAAGCATGAAGAGTTCCACGTATTTCCCTTGTTGCTAATACGGTCCCTACAAGTCCTATTGTTCTTTAACAATATAATTAGTAGGAAGATGTTGGTTTATAAAAGTTCTTGATCTATGAATATTCCATCGATCTAAGTTCCATTCTATCAACCTAAAATTTCCTATGAATAGGTGAATCAAGTGGACATTGTAGAAAATCTTTGAGTTGTCACATGGGAAATTCATACAAGCTTTAAGTAATATATGAACGTAGAAAGAGTTATCGATATTGAAGTATATCATGATGAACCTGCAATAAGAGTTGTTAAACTTGTGGTGATAAGAATATTGGGACATGTGGTAGTATGAGTTATCAAGGTGTTGCTCCATGAATTCTTTAACTTGTACAAGAATAAATATTGATAATTTCTTTCAAAATGGCCAAAAAAAGTTCACAAGAGGTGATAAAGCAAAAGGAATTTTCGATCTAACCTTGATTTTCAAAAAAAAATTGATATCAAAGTTACTCCTAAAAAGAGGAAAGGCTCAAGAAAGTTTGTGAGTCTCGATTCAATTCTCGAAAGGAAGTCAAAAGAATGTATCACAAAAATTCAAGATCTTGTTCTCTGTAACATAGTTCTTCTGTTACAGACTATCTTTCCTAAGATGGTTATTATACCTTGGGGACCTTCCATTGGCTCGTTGGATCCTAGATGGCTTCATGAACTTCCTAGAGGTTCGAGGAAGAATCTCCTAAAAATAATGGTGATGGTAAATGACCCTCGATGAACACCTCACAACATTTTTTATTGTATGTGGTGTTCTTGGAATGAACATGAGGATGTTGTTCTTTACTTGTTCATGGAAAATCTACTAGAAGGCATAGCTGATTGGTTTTATAATTTGGGAGAAGGTACTATTTATATTTGGGATGCTATGAAATTTAAGTTTAAAGAAATATTCAAACCCGTAGAAGATGTACATGCACTCTTGAAACAACTTTCCAAAATGAAGAATGAACCATATAAACTTATGTGAGTCTTCGTTGCCAAATTCAATAAGTTGTTACACAAAATTACGCAAGGATCCATGCATACACAAGATAATGAAAAGTGTTTCTTAATTAATGCATAAGTTTTGGAGGTTGGTTTCCTCTTGAGGAGAGCTAAATTTGCAAACTTGGATCTTACACAAACTCAAGTTGTTACAATAGAAGATGATCTCATTATGGTGGGAAAACTAAAGAAAATATTTGGAAAAATTAAACGTCAAGATGTTGGCTAAATATAATTTGAGGATCTAATAAAAAAATTGACAAATGATGTGGTGGCATTGAAGAAAAAATTGCACAAAATAAATTAGCACTACCTTGCAAAGATTTACCCAGAAGAACTTTGTTCTTAACAAAAATTGGCTTCAAAATCCTCAACAAATATCAACAATCGAGGTTGCACCCATGACTAATTCTAAATGTGATATTATTAAAGAGAGTGATAATTAAAATATTGAAGTAATAAAAGCTAATAAAGAAGAATATTCACTTGTTTTAGAATGTGAAGATAGGGAACTTGAAGGTGACAATACCATAGTCTATTTCGAGTATGTGCCTAATGAATAATATAATGAGATAGTTGAGGACATGAATATTCATTCTTATGTAGTCTTTAAGAGATAAAAAACAAAGAGAAAACTCCTATAAGAGTAGAAGAAAAGGTTAAAAATAAAGAAACTCCAAGAAAGTCTCAAAGTAAGGAAACCACGAAGGTACCTATTGAAAATACTATTTCAAGAAAGGTGATCCTCTACTGGATCAATCTCAAGACAAAGTGTTTGTAAAAAGATAAGTGCAACATCCACTTTTCACCTTCTCATTACCACTACTACAAAATTTAGTACAATTTATAAGATAAATCCTTCCTAATTCAAAAGGAAGCTTCTCCTAAAGTTCAAAGTATAACTTTTCTTCCTAAGTTTTATATTATTGATCATGTTAGCAAAAAAGGATTCAGATATATCAAGTAGAATACCTAAAATTCAATATTAATCAAATCAAAATATTGTTTAAGTTTATTAAAGGTAACTCTCAAAGTACTTCTAAGGGAATCTTAAAAATCCCCAAAGGTTCAAAAGATCATAATCTCATGACTGCCACCATTTCAAAATCAAACAAAGTTGAGCCCTTCTATGTCTCTCTTTTTATCAATGGGTGTAAGTTAAGTAATTACATCATCAATTTTGGAGCATCTAATAACATTATGCCAGCTAAAGTAGCACATGCTCCTACAATTACTCAGACAAGATCATATGGAGCATGTTACTCAATGGAGACAAAGCAAGAACCCTTGATTGGGAAAATTAAATATGCGCAAGTAGTTCTAGTTACTTCTCCACGAATAAGAGTGAAATTGAATATTTTGCTAGCAAATATCCCTAAATCATATGAAATATTGCAAGCGGGAAGTTTTATAAAGATATCAAGGAGAATTTTATATGGATTGGTCGCATGTAATGATTACCATTAAGGGAGAGATGAAAAAGTTAGATCCCGAATCCAAAGCCAAGTATATAATCATGAAATTAAATGATCCTGTGTGGAAATCATATATGAATATGTATGTATTGGAAATTATTTGATGACTTATGTAAGTGAAGATGATGCCCATGAGGTGATGGAATGAAATATTAATGATATATAGACTCTTGAATTTGATGGAAGTTATTGCTCAATCAGGATCCAGTGTAGGAGTGATGCTCATTTCACATAATGGAGAGATGTTCCCATTTTCATACAAGATTAATTTTTGAAACACAAACAATACTTTGTAGAATATGAAGCATTGATATTGGGACTTTAAGTTTGAGGAAAAATAAATCAAGAATTTGAAAGCACTGGGTGATGCCGAATCGGTTGTGAAGCAAGTCATAAATCAATTCCAAGTAAAGAATGACCTTTTAAGGAATTACATAAATAAAGTGTGGGACTCCATTGAAAGCTTTGATGCATTCTCAATAAAATTTATCCCATGAATTAAAAATGACAAAACAAACTCTCTAAGCGGTCTCAACTTCCCCGAGGATCCCTCATCCCGAGTTTGGAAAAGAAAAATATACTATTTAAATGGTTTTATGACCAAGTGTACTTGACAAATCAAAAAATTGACATATCTTTAATGATGATAAAAAATGATATCATTTTTGGAGAAAGAAGATAATGTTAGTAATCTTTATTTTGAAGGAAATGAGTCACATTACGAAGAATATACTTCTTCATCCGGTGAAGAAGGGATCGAGTGTGAAGATCAAGGAGACAATATGTTACACCTATGAGGAAATAAGATCCCTAAAGAGCTTGTTTCACTTGAAGAACTATTTGAAAAACATGCCAATATCATCGAGAAAAAGATCCAAAAAGGTCAACATTGGCACCAAAAAATAACCCCATATGGTGAATATTGGCAAGTTATGCTCACCAGAAAAATGAAGGAGGTATGTGTCACTCCTCACGAAGTATGTAGACATTTTTTCTATTCATTTGAAGACTCAAAGTATTTCAAACCAAGGGAGATGCGACATTCAATTCCTCTCAAGCTTGATGTAATTCATTTTAAATAGAAACAAAGGCAATATAATCCAAAGATAGTTGGGACTATTTTGAAGAAGTTCAAAAGATGATAAATGCAAGAACTATTTTTCTTATTCATCATTTAACATGGATAACAAACATAGTTCCAATGCATAAGAAGAATGGAGAAATAAGAATTTGTGTTGATTTTGTAACCCTGAATCAAGCATCACTAAAAGATAATTATCTCTTGAAAATCATGGATCAGAGTTTTGTAGGTTATTACAGGATCGAAGTTGATGTCTATGGTTGACAAATTCTCTTGATACAATCAAATTGAGGTGGCTAAAGAAGATCAATACAAAACCACATTTACGACCCCATGGGGTACATTTGCATACAATAGGATGAAATTTGGTATTATTAATGTGGGAACAAAATTTTAAAGGGAAACAAATATGGTATTTTGTTACCTTAAAAATAAAACTATAGTTTTGTAGCTTGATGTCTTAAGCTGTCTTTTCAAATAAGCAAGAGGATCACCTAAAGGATCACAATGTCTTCTTCATGGGATTTCCTTGAATCCAGATAAGTGTGTGTTTGGATTTATTGAGGGAAATTTTTGAGACGAATAATGTCTAAGGAAGTGTTGTCATGATTTTTGTAAGGCAAAACTCACACCTAAAAGTATGACAACCAAACCCTACGCTTAAAATTTTCACTTAAATGTGATCCTATACCCTCCTCCAAATCACCCTAACCCCTGTGTTAGTCCTATCCCATCCTTCTAAGTAGTACAATGTGTTTATTCTTCATGATCATAGGTGATTTAGGGATACCCAGTCTATTCAAGCACTTCCAAAATGGGATCTTTCAAGACAAGCTCTCTAAGAAGCTTTGGAAAGGGTTTTTCTTTGATCTTCTTGAGGTTGGTACACACCCCTAGAGTGGAATGAAGGACTAAAACTCATCATGGAGGTGTATCAAAGAGATAATAATGTTGTGAAATTATTTTTGGAAGAATTTGGGAAGTTTAAGAGGTTTTGGAGTATTTTTAGAAAGGTAGATTATGGAGGGTGAAGCAAAGATTGCATAGTGCAAAAATAACGCATGAGCTTCGGGAAGCAATTCCTAGAGCTCCGTAAGGAGTTAGGAGCCAAAAACAAATATCTTCAAAATGATAATTAAGAGATATATTTTATTTTGGTCTCATTTATTCTATAAGACTCATGTAGTTCTATCTATAACATGTTTTTAGCATGCATAACCTTTGAGCCCGAATAAAAATCATATTTTTAGGGGTTTGCAGGAAAAATAAAGGTATGAGACCATCACCATTGTGTTCAAAATTAATTTTACATGCAATTTAATATAAATAAGTGTGTGAAAATACTTCTAGGAGCTCAAGTTATGCGTTTGACAAGTTGCTCCACAAGGTAAAGGAGTTAGTCATTTTTTGGTGGAAAAATGGACCAATCAGAAGGTGGCGCACTTTTGTGCACTAACCATCCCAAATGTATGTGATGGTTGGGAAATTTTTTTCCAACCTCATTTTAGGCCCTTGGACCCTCATATGACCTTCGTTGAGCCTAACTAAGCCAATTTAACCCCCATGCTCTCATTTCTAGCCCTTGCCTTCATCCAATCATGCTTTGGCACTTGGACCAATGGGACAAGGGTGCCTTTTTTACACCAACCATTCAAAAAATTTGGGATGGTTGGGAAAATAAAGTGTTCTCATTCCCAAGTTATGAACATTTGCAAAAGTTTAATATTGAGTGTTGCTTTCGATTCGCTGCTTCGCTTCTTCCCGCACGCACATACAAGAATACCTTCTTTCCGCCGCGATTTTCTTCCTTTCCTCTCATTGCTACCACTTCCATTCCTTTTCCATCACATCTCTCATCTAATTTCCATACTTCCTCACTAATGTGATGCGAAAAAATTCTTTTGAGCCAAAACCATGTCCATCTGCTGTTAGAAACCCTCATAGGCCAAAAATAAAGAGTCGCTCATAACTTACAAACCGGTAAGCAAAGGCAAACAAAACTTGGAGCATCTTCTCCTCTCCCAAATTCCTTAAGCTAAAAGAAAAAAGAGATTCAAAGGTTCCCCATTAATTTACTACAACAAAAATCTATTATGTTCCCTAGCTCTCATTCCTCATATTTCCCATCAATCTGGGAGCGGGCGAAGCTAAAAATTGTGAACACAAACTCCAAATGAAAAACCTATCCCGATGGAGTTGATTTCATTGCAATCGAGAGGAGAAAAATAACCTGTCGAAAATATTCATGAATCCATTAATGGCTGTCATGGTAGCTCCGTGCCCAAATCTCTCACCAGGTGAAAATTTCATTTTTTTTTGGGGTTTTTGGTGAACGAATCATAAAGCAAAAATTGGAGCATGAGATCGCGACGATGAGCCGTATCCCAAAATGTCACCTCATCAAAAACGAGGCTATTTTGAACACTTACTAAAAATAGCATATCCCATGCTCTTTTATATGCTATAAATAGTAAGTCCCCCTGAATTGTAAGTTTGATCACTCATGACAATCAGGAAAGATGTAAAATGGAGAGTAAGGCAAAAAATGATAAATTTCCCAAAATAATAGGTCCCAAAAAGCAACTTGCTAAAAATATAAATGTGATAAAAATAATAATGCATCAGTAACATAAGAGGATGGAATGTTCCAGAATGTTCATAAGGAAAAATTGGAGCAAAACAAGTGGTATGTCCCAAAATAGAAGGTTATGATCTCATATTCTAGAAATAGAAAGTTTCAGTGATGAGTGTAGAAAGTTACAGATGGCTTCATTCTCACTCATCTTTTCGATTTTTGAACTCTTTACAGGGTTATAAGATGATTTCATGGGTCAAATGTAGGAAGGATAACTTCACAGAGATCATGGAAGCATCATCATGAGTTTAATTGTATTCAGAGGAAAAATAGAGCATCGCAAGGCGCAACAAGTGAACTCATCTTCATCACTCAAGGAGTTGGGTGATTCAAAGTGAGTCGGTCTAGGTGAATCTCAATGAGCTAATGAAGTTCATCAATCAAGTTTCAAGAAGGATCATCATGAGAATTACCCATGTTCATCTTGAGCTCACATCGAGAGGTCTTGAAACAATGTTTCTAAACACCGTTATCGTGATTCAAGATGTCCTTGCATTATCATCATCGACAAGTTCTTTGTTAAAGGCGAGAGGTATTTCCATTCATGTTATGGAGCATTCTTCCCCTTCTCTCTTCTTTATTTATCCTCTTCTCTACCCCCTTTATAATTCTTCATTGTGAGCAATCATGACATTTGTCTTATTCATTAAAGTGACTATAGTCTAAAATGTAATAAGTTTCCTTATTTTATAAAAGGGGACTTAATGTTCTTTCCTAGGAATGTCAAAAGTCACGAATGGGAAAGGAAAGTGAAATGAAACATGGGGGTAGGTGAAGTGTCATTTCTTATTGTAAATAATGTAATGACACCCTCATTCTTAAGGGTTGTCAATTTTGTGCACTCAAGAGAGAGATTTTTTGAGCAAGGCAAAAGAGATAACATTCTTCCACTTCCCTTTTCTAATTTTCTCTATCTTCTAAGCATTGTATAGCTAGTGAAGATATAAATAAGGAAAGGAGTTTCTTCTTTTCATGATGCATGAATGTGTGCAAATTTGTGTGCATGGTTTCCTCTCATTGTTGATGTTCTAAACATGTTGTTTCTCTCCTATAATTTTTGAATGTAAAACTTATAATTAGCTTTGGCAAGAATCTGATTTTTTACTTGCAGAGTTAATTCCCCTTACCTAACTTCTCACTCCCTTTCCCCTATCTTTCAGAAAATTCTTCCCTTGTAATTCATTAAAAGCATTTTTCGTGGGTACAGTGGAGTGTTCCTATTGGATCCCAACCTCTTAACCAACAACACATTTCCCTTTTTGTCCATTCAAAATAAAGTGGAGTTGCACCACACAAATAGAGGGACCTAGAGTCCTAGAGCATTGGAAAGAAAACCATCAATTTATCTACCCTAATTTTTTCCTCGCCAACAAGAAGGAAAAAAATTGACCTTGAAAGAGTTCAAGCTTTCAATAATTTGTCTCTTCCAACTAATAAACTTGATGTTCACTCTTTCTTTGGGAAAGTGCACTTTTTGAGAAGGTTTGGGCCTAAATTTTCCAAACTAACCAAGCACATTGTTGATTTTTGAGAGTTTCCTACATAACACTACCTGAAAGGGCCTTGGGCTAATGTAGTTATCCCTCCTAACGGATGTGTGTGAATCGCATAAAAATGGTTCTTGGCAAGAGACTAATAAAGCCTCCATCACTTGACAATGATCTTTGACTTCAATTTTTGCATGTGAGAGCAATTTTAAAGCTTATGATATAATTAGATTCTTAGCCAAACCAACGTAAACACGTCGATCTATTTCTCATTGGAAGTATCCCCGATCCATCCGATAAGGATTAGGACCAAATAATTTGATCGAAGTGGTAGTGGAACCATACCACATTGAGGCAACAAAAAGATGTATTCAGACTTGTAGCTTATGTAGTGCTTGTAGACACATAATTTTGGTAATTTATCATTTCAAAATGACAAGTTTGGATTTTCTCCTATGTTATGACTTACACTCACATTATAAGCATAATTGACATATCTTCTCTCTCTTGTATGGATTTATTAACTCTACATGTTACTATGTTGCTCACTCATTTAGTTGCATTTATTTAAAACATCTCATCAACAATATTGTTTGAACATCGCTAATTACCAATCCAAAAACATGTAGCATGGGACCAAGTGTAACATGCTTGAGTCAATGTGTATGGTCCTGTCTCCCTCTCTCTATTGATTCTTTCTTAATTTGATTATATTTTATGGTTCATTTCTTATCCTATGGGTCAGCCTTAATGTAACACTTGTTATTATTAGATATATTGTTAAAGAATAATTAGGTTACAACATTGCTTGGATACACCAAATATTTTACAAATCAACTAACACACATGGATTATGGACACACTTGTTTAGAACACATTGTTTGTTTGCAATTCTAGCTCTAAGCCATGTAATTGATTTACACTACAATTATTGTTTGTTGAAATCTCTTCTTATACATTAGATTTTAGCATATCGACTACTAGATCATAGATCATTACAAATTACTTATGGAACTTTGGATGGTTATACATTAGGATTTAAATCATTGCTTATTGGCATTACTTTGTACACATTAATTGTTGTATATCATGATTATGAAATTGCTTATTACCGTAGACAAATCTACGTCAATTTGTTATTACATCATGATTTTGTTAGTTTGTTATGTACATGAGTTTTGAACAATGAAACAAGATCTTAGTGGCATTAATCCTTTGTTGATTTTCTCTTTGTTACTTGATTGAACTCAACCTCTTGTTATTTTGCCTCTTTGATTGGATTTTGAGTATTCTTAAAAATATATTTGGCAACTTGATTTTACTATTTTATTTTATCTAATCTTGGTCCAAGACCATACAACAAGGTCAAGACCATACATACGGTCTTAACCATTGTGTACGGTCTTGACCCCTTTTGTTTTTCACTAGTTTTTCTACATGGGACCATTTTCACCCTTAAATCTTTTGATTTATATCTTTTGGGTTGGCCTTTCTTGCCACTAAGGTCCTAATTTCAAAGTAAGAACTCATATATATAAAAGTCTAAACCAAACATTTATTATCCTGGAAATCACTTTTTAATCTACCACTTATTTAACTAAGAAAACAACTACATATGCATATTACATACACAATATAGGAGGGTGTTTCGCATGAATGTTTCCATTCCCTGGAATAGAGTTGCTTCTATCCTTTCATTCTCTTGAGAAACAGAGATAAGGGTTAGGGCAAGGAGGAATACCGTTGAATGTTGAGAGGTTGTGCGCGTCCGTAGAGACAGATCGATCGATTGCGAAGAACTCCTTTTTGTCCTGGGAAGGACTACTGTAAATAAGAATACAAGACCACCGATTTTAGTTAGACAATAAATGGGGAACCGCCTTGGGCCCAGAAATATTAGACTTCCTTTCGAAGGTGGTCGGGTTCCCCTTTTAATACGAATTAAACAAATGATAATAAAGAAGCTATTGCGAAATCACGATTTAGGTACCTCGTTACCAAGCAATAGAGACTAAACTACCGATAATAAAACATCACGTTGTTTGTTTAGTCAATGGTTGATACATTGAGTCGAGTTACGAGGATAAACCAGATCTGGATCCGAGGTTGTTAGGAGACAAATAGGTGAGAGAAAGGTTTTGGGTATAAGTCAGTGGCCGACCGATGCCAACATGGATAACCGATCTGCGGTTAGAGAACCCGCTGCCGGTAGGGGATAACCAACACCAATAGGTCGCCGTAATCAGGCACTTACGGATAGAGGTTGGTTGCGGGGTGATTGTGGGGTTATTAAGACTAGTGGATGGCCGAGGGGAAAAGTGAGATGACGGGGAAGACTCGAGTGTGATAAAAGCTGTCTTCCGGGCAATACAAAGATGTATGGATAAAGGTTAAGTGCGGGGTCTTTGGCGGGTGGTAGATCTAGGAGTGAGCTTGTAATTACTATCAATCAAAAGGATCAAGAAATGGTGTTTAGAAACATACCACACTACTCACTCGTCCTTGATGAAGATTCAGTCCAAGGAATGTGGTAGTGACAAGAAGGCTCGATTGGGATGATCGGTATTGGAAAACGAGTGATGAAGCTATCCTCGATCTTTCCAATGCTTGAACAGGGGTGACAAAGCAATCCAAAGTGGCTCGGTTGCGATCTTCGGCTCAATGCTCTTCTCTTTTCTTCACTTGTCTCTGCTGCCAAGTGAATTTGGATCCTTTTTCCAAATGAATTCCCGATCCCTTGTTTTTGGTTGGGGAGGTAATTTACAGAGAACCGATGGCGGTTATGTAACCGACGGCGGTCGAGTAGAACCGATGTCGGTTAAGTCAACCAACCTTCCCTCCTTTTATTCCGAGGGATTAGTTGTGGGCTTGGTCAAGTCATTATTAGGTTGGTTTTGGTGCGAGTGAGGAGTAATTAGTCATGGGTGTGGATGTAGACCAAGTTATAGGTCTTAATTAGGTTAGTTTAGGATTAGGGCTAGGTCATGATGAGGTGGCAAAATGAGGTGGTAGGTTTGGAGATGTGGATTTATTAATTATAAGGTAATTAATAAATAATTGTGTAAGGTTTAGGTGATGAGGTTAGGTTGCGAAATGAGATGCGGGGCACAGGGGGTCGTAAGACACAAATTTGGTGTCTACATTAGCCCCTTGTTGTCGTGTAGCTTGTCTTATAAAGCTGCACTGACAATAATAAGAAGTGGTTACTCCTGTTAAGGGTATAGGTAATCCCCCTCAAATCTATCACAGATTGAGGCGACGTGAAATCAAGGATAGGGTTGATAAAGGGTGAATGATGATGAGATGATGGTAAGATGGGTGGGGTAAGTTCAAGGAAACAGATGCACGTTGAAATGCAGTAGTGCGACCAGGGTACATGATTTGAAGAGCAAACAAGCAATTCATAGGAAAAGGTTGATAGTTTATCCAAACAAGGGTGATATAATCCTGGTATCAAGGCATAGGAATTAGCTCGGGGGATATAACCCGTAAGGTACAGGAATGTTTAGGCATGTTCGGCAAGATCAAATGGTTGGTTTGGTTGAGATAAACGTCACGGTCTCGGTGCCTAGGTAAAGTTGGTCGATCGATCAAGTCAAATACCCTAATCATGCTAAAACATGAACATGTGAGCTCGATTGAACAAAAAACTACATAATAGGTGGAGAAAATTGTAAGTTGCGGGTTTTGGGTGAGGTATTTAATTGGTGCGGCCTTAGGTCGGGCTGATTGATTAGTGAGAGCCATGGGTCGGGCCTGATTGGTTGGTTGCGGCCTTGGGTCGGGCCTGATTAGTTGGTTGCGGCCTTGGGTCGGGCCTGATTGGTTGGTTGCAGCCTTGGGTCGGGCCTGATTAGTTGGTTGCAGCCTTGGGTCGGGCCTGATTGGTTGGTTACGGCCTTGGGTCGGGCCTGATTGGTTGGTTGCGGCCTTAGGTCGAGCCAAATGGTTGGTTCGCGCCTTGGGTCGGGCACGATGGTTGGTTGCGGCCTTGGGTCGGGCCAAATGGTTGGTTGCGGCTTTGGGCGGGCCTGGTTGGTTGATTGCGGCCGTGAATTGGGCCAATGAAGTCAAAAAGGCTATTTAGCAAAGGAGACATGTGACCGATATCGGTTAGCTAACCGACGTCGGTAGATTAAGGACTGATATCGGTTAGGTAACCGATACCGGTTATGCCAAAACGAGCTTTTCTAAAAATAGAAAAGCTTGGGCGGCAACTTAAGTTCTTATTTTTAGAGTCATGTAACAAGTTAAATACGTGAATGCGACACCTTGTTTGACGTTGACGATCGATACGAGGTAATTGCATGAAAGAATTGAGTGATAAGGAGGAAAGAGACAGTAAAACAATTGTGAGCTGGTATTAAAAAGGCAAAAAGGCCAGTTATATTGAAGAGGGTGGTGAACATGGCTGGACAAGGAGAAGCATCCAGCAGGTAGAGACGAGAGGGAAGACAGGTTCCACCCCAAGCTGCTGCATCCCAAGAGGTAAACTGTTTGGTTGTATTTTAATTCTTGCATGTTTTGATGAATAGGATGAGAGAAGGTAAGAGGGTAGAGATGAGAAAGAAAAGGTGATAGGCAAGGGTTTGGGGTAGAGTGAGTGTTAGGGGGTAGGTAAGCAGGGTGTTCACGTATGTTTATAGGTATAGAGAGGAGTAAACGAGCAAAATAATTATCGTAGGGGATGTTTTTAAGCAGGCTGTATAGGATTGACAGTGACCGGTATCGTTTAGAGATAACCGGTATCGGTTATCTATAACCGATACCGGTTACTGTAGGAATTTCCAGAATGTGAGAAAAAACACTTGGGGATTTGATTTATTGAATGGTTGTGTGTCGTTTTGATGTATGCAGGCAGAGGCAAGGTTGAGGATGAATGATAGTGTGCCAGCTTTGTTATCACGAATCCGAGCGGATGTAACACCAGTTGAATGGGCATTGATAAATCGTGTGGGGTTAAGTGGAATCCGCTATTATTCATGAATCGCATGCAATCATGCTATGTTACAGGCATTGATTGAGAGGTGGAATCCGGAAAAGAAAACCTTCTATCTGCCAACAAGGAGATGGCGGTGGACGATGGAAGATGTGTTTAGAATTTTGAGGCTCCCAATTACAGGAAGACCGGTGTATCGGGCGTTGCCAGCACGACGCGGGAGGAGCGATAACAACAAAGATTTGGTGCATTTACACGAGATTTGACACAGCGAGGTTTGACATTCACTTATGGTACAATGTATGCAACACACCCTGAGGAAACAAGGTTGGCAGTGGTATTAATGATAGCGGTGGGGTATTATGCATTACCAAGGGCGGATGGGGGAAGATTTCCAAAAGCATTGATGTGTGTTATTTGGGAAATGATAGAAAGGAGCGTGACTTTCGCATGGGCACCCGCATATCTGGCAGAGTTATACAGGGGTTTATGGGCCTGCAAGTGAAATCACAGGACGACATTGGATTGTGCATACTTATTACATTGTTGGGCCTATGAGCACATTGTGTGTGTGTGACCAATAGGCCGACCAATCCAGGAAAGAGAGACATGAGTGCAGAGGTTGGGATTCAGACGATGGGTCCGGACAGAGTAACAAGAGGCGAGATCCTAGGCTATGATAGATGACATCGAGTATTATAGGCATGTATGGGAGATGGTGACAATTGTGGATATTTGTTGGAGGCCTTACGTGAACTATATGGTGAGGGAGAACATAGCTAAGGAGTTGAGGGGTGTAGAGCGATTGAGGTGGATCGCGGGGCACAGGCCAGGTGAGTACGAGAGGATTCCTCTAGATTGTGTGCGGCGACAATTTGGATTTGTTCAGGATATACCTATGGCTTATAGACCATACATGAGGATCGACGCCGAGGCATTATTCTCACCTCCCCGGTCGACACCTCCAGAAGGGCCAGAAGAGATAGCAGCCGATCGTAGGGTAATGGATGCGGGAGCGATAGAGGCGTATAGATTATGGTGGGTAGTAGAGCTGTGAGGTGTACATGAGAGGGCTGATCGTCCTGACATAGCTGTGATTACAGCGGAGAGAGATCGTCTGTAGGGTTTAGTTCATCAGCTCCAAACGCGGGTGAATGAGACAACGAGATTGTTAGCGGTTGCAGAGTCACGAGTGGAGAGACTAGAGGTGAGATTCCGCCATGCGAGAGGGTGTATTCATATGTTACAGGAGAGGTTGGCAGATCGGTGGGAGGAACCAATAGCAGTGGCACCTTTGAGGATGGAGAGGCCAAGTGAGTGGCGTCGACGATCACGATCACCACCTGATTCGGGAGGAGGCGCAAGGGTCTAAGTGAATTTCATAGGAGTATAAGAATAAATAAGGATGCCGACCTGCGCGTCGATGATAGAGAAGATGTATTTGTTTAACATCTAAATAAAACTGAATATGTATGTTGATTTGAGTTATGATAATAATAAGAATGGTTGTGTTTTGAATGTTTTGTTTTGAAAAAGGATAAAGATGAATGTGAGCAAATAGAAATACACAAAAAGATTTATATGTACCACACATGATAGGTTATGGTAGGGGATGGTCGAGCTAACCTTGGGAGACCCCATGTCTCCTAAGTGCTGCCTACATAGCCCATTGCACAAAGCAAGGAGGGGCCTCAGACCGATGTAGTTCTCCCTTAGGACCAGGGAGAGGTGAATTTAGGCAACTTGGTTATAGTTAGGCAATTTGTTGACTGGTAAAAATATTGATATTGGTAGGGTAACGTTGTTGGTGTTGGTAAGGGACTGGTGATGTTGGTGTAGGTATAGGTGAAACGAAATTTAGCTTACCCAAGTAGTAGGGAATCGTGTCCTGATTAAGGTCAACACACAATCCTAGATTTGAGTAAAAGAGGCAAAAGTGTCCCGTAGTTGAGAAGAGCTAAACAAACCACTTATTAACGTAGGATGAGCTTGAATCCCTAGGTACCTTGCAAGGTAGAAGTTGATAGGTGAAAAGAGTTATATAATCACAATATATCGGATATACGTCACATCCCTTGAGTTTTGTTGCTTTGACAAATGGTGAGGTGAGGTAGCTGGTATAGCTAGGGTACAGAGAACTTATTATAAGGTGATTATTCTTACGAAAGAGAACCAAACCTAAATAGACAAGTCCATGACTCAAAAGTGCTTTGGAATACTGCTTTTTACTTTTTTGGATATAGACTGATCGATGCGGGAAGTCCATAGGGGATATGCATTTTGTTGTTCTTGAGCTCTTCACGAAGCTGATCAATGCGAGAAGCTTCTGATAAAGGATGACTTTGTATAGCTGTCCTTCAAGGGAGCAGTCTATTTATAGTAGCAGATGTGGTTTTTGTGTATAGCTGTCCTTCGGGGGAGCAGTCTATTTATAATAGTAGAAGTGGCTTTGCACATAGCTGTCCTTCGAGGGAGCAGTCTATGTATAACTTAGAGGTCTAGATGTCCGTTTGGCATGAAGCATCTAGTTTTGTAGGAAGTTTGACTCAAGAATATCCCATAAGTGTATAATTGAGAACATGTTATTTTGATACTTTTAAGTCATGGACTAGACTAATAAGGGGAAGGCATCTTTAAGGGGAAATTATGACCAAACCATGTGAGCTTGATTTTATTTTAAGATGCATGAAACAAAGTGTATGAGGTGGTAAATGAGCTCAAGGGATGAGCACAAGGTAGATAAGAAGTGATGTAACACTAAATTCAACAGTAGAATGGTCAGAGATGCAAGGCATTAAGGGGTTCAGGCTTAGGTTTACCATTAAGCGAAGCTAAATGATAAGTGCCTGATCCATAGATGTGAGTGATAATGTAAGGCCCAATCCAATTTGGAGCAAATTTGCCGCGTTTGCTCTTTTCTAGTTTGGTTACATGTTGATTCTCTTTCAGGACAAGATCACCAACCTTAAAGGTACGCTCATGAAATCGCTTATCATAAGCACACTTGATGCGCTTTTGATAGATTTGAAGGTGGTCAAGAGTTGTAAGACGACGCTCATCAAGAAGCTCCAATTGGGCTAACGCGCTCTTGGCGGAAATCATCATTGGTGAGAATATCCTGAAGAGATATTCTTAGGGAGGGTATTTGTATTTCAAGAGATAAGATGACCTCGGTACCATATACCAAAGAAAATGGGGTGGCATTAGTGGAGGTACAAATGCTAGTCCGATAAGCCCAAAGGGAAAAGGGGATGTGATCAGGCCAATTGCTTCCAGAATCATTAACAAATTTCATGAGGATTTTGGTTAGGGTTTTATTAGAAGATTCGGCTTGACCATTTGCTTGTGGATAGTAAGGTGATGAGAAGCTAAGTTTGATACCAAAGTTGTCACAAAGGTCTTGTAATAACTTATTTTTGAAAGATTTTCCATTATCTGTTATCAGGCGATGAGGAATGCCAAAATGACAGATAATGTGATGGTTAATGAATTCGACGATTTTTTCTTTTTTGGTTGAAATGAGTGGAATGGCTTCCACCCATTTAGTGTAATATTCGGTTGCTGTGATTATCCAATGGTGACGTTGCGAAGAGGGTGGGTGAATCTCACCAATAAGGTCTAAACCCCATTGTGAGAAAGGCTAAAGATCTTGTGCGACCTATAGCGGATGGCTAGGAGTATGTTGAAGGTTGGCATGTTGTTGACACATAACACAACGCTTAACATATTCGTAGCAGTCATTATTAAGAGTAGGCCAATAATAGCCTAGGCGAAGGATCCGTTTGGCCACGGCAAGGCCACTAAAATGTCCACCACAAATACCGTCGTGGACTTGTTGGATGGTATAGGTGACCTCCGCACCGGTTAGACATCGAAGGAGGATGCCATCAAAGCCATGTTTATAGAGGAGTCCCCCCATGACGACATAATGAGAAAAACTTTTAAAAAAACACGTTTGCCAAGCATTCTAGTAAGGTCAGGTGGGAGAACAGAGGTTGTAAGGTAGTCGTGAAATTGGTGATACCAGGTATCCTACGAATTAGTAGACATATTATTTATCATACAAACATCGGGGCTGAGTAAGATGGGGAAAAGAGTTGTTAGACCAAGATGAATATGTTAGAGTCAGTTGGTGAGGCAGGAATTTGTGAGGCTAAGCAAGCCATAGTATCCGCAAATTTGTTAGTGGAGCGGGGAATGGTTTGGATAGAATAATGAGTAAATAAGGTCAAAAGTGAATCCACGTAATGTTTGTACTTTTGAAGTTCCTCATTTTTACATTGGTAGATGCCCATAACTTGATTGACTACCAATTGAGAGTCACCAAAAATATTGATAGATTTGACACCTAAGTGTAACGCAACCTGGAGACCCAAAACAAGGGCCTCGTATTCCGTTGTATTATTAGTGCAGGGGAAATCGAGCCGGAATGAAAGAGGCATAGGCTCAGCGTCAAGAGGAATGAGAACAATGCCGGCTCCTCTACCGCGCTGGCATTTGGATCCATCGAAGAAGAGGGTCATTAGATACGACTCCTCACTGAGTGAAAGAGTGGCGATGAGTTCGTTGGGGAAATTAAAATTGGTAAATTACTCCCCAGGTAAAGGGGCTTCCGCGAGTTGGTCAGCAATAGTTTGTCCTTTTATTGATTTCTGGTGTATAAATTCAAGGTCGAGGTCGGCAAGGAGCATAAGCCATCGGGTGATGTGTTGGTTTAGATGTGGTTTTACGTACATATAATGAATGGGGTCTGTGTTGGTGATGACAAAAGTTTTGTGATTCAGGAGGTAGTGTCAGAGTTTGGTGGCTACAAATGATAGGGCTAGGAACAACTTTTCTACATGTGTATACGTAGTCTCGTAATCCACGAGAGTACGACTTATGTAATAAACGACTTGTTCTCGATGCTTGGAGCCACGATGTGCTAGCATGGCTCTACAACATGGTCGGTGGCGAAAGGTAAAGGTAGAAAGGGTGATCGTCCGAGGTGGGATAAGCACGGTGGTCGTAAGAGATAGGCTTTAAGAGCCTCAAAGGCTTGGTGGCACTCTTCCCTCCATTGAAAGGCAATGTCCTTTTTAAGGAGATGATGGAAAGGTTGACATCGATCCGAGAGTTAAGAGATGAAACGCCGAATAGATTGGAGTTTACCTTGCAAACTACGCAATTGTTTGAGGTTAGTGGGTGGGGAAATTCTAGGATAGCTTTGACTTTAGTTGGATCGACCTTGATGCCACGCAAAGAGACGATAAAACCAATGAGTTTTCCCAAAAGGACACCAAAGACACATTTCTTTGGTTGAAGATGAACACAATATTGTAACAGGCGATCGAAAATAATGGTTAAAACATCGAGATGTTCACTGCGATGTTTAGATTTGCAAGAAGATCATTGACATAATCCTCAAGGATAGTGTGCATAATGTCATGAAAAATGTAAGTCATAGCCCGCTGATAGGTCGTACAAGCATTCTTAAGGCCAAACGACATGACACGATAACTGAAGGTTCCCTAAGGAGATATGAAGGCAGTTTTATGTTGATCGGCTGGGGCTACCAAAATTTGATTGTATCCCGAGAAGCCATCCATGAGAGAAAGCATCTCATGGCCCGCGATCAACAAGTTGATCAATACTTGGGAGGGGGAAGTCATCCTTTGGGCAAGCGAGATTAAGGTCCTAGAAATCCATACATATCCGAAGTCCCCCTGTTGCTTTAGTAACAGGTACGATGTTGGAGATCCATTGAGGATAGTCAATAGGTAAGATGAAGGAAACAAAAAGGAGTCGTTGAAGCTCTTCTTTGACCAAGAGGGCAATGCATGGATGCATTTTTCTTAGTTTCTGTTTAATTGGTTTGGCATCGGGTTTTAGGGTAATGTTATGGAAAACAATGTTAGGATCAATTCCTGGCATGTCAGCGTAGGACCAAGCGAAAGCTTGGTTGCGGGCACGGAGGAAAGTAGTGAAGGCAGTTTGTTCTGATGCGGTAAGAGATTGTCCGATCTTCACAATGTGAGGATCGTCCTCGGTGTGGATGTTGATTTCTATAGTCGACTCATTCAACATGGTTTGAGTGTTAGATAGCAAGGTGCGTTGAATATAAGAGTCATCCACACAAAGGTAAGTGAGGATGGAGTCATCATCTTGGCACTCAACAACATTAATTGAAGGTGAGTCCTCTTCGATCATGTCTGGATACAGAAGGGGAAGAGAAGATGGGTCTTCATTATCGCATTGATAAGTGAGAGGACCTAAGAAGATAGTGTTTATGAAAAAAAAAAGTTAGGAGGGATAGATTCAGGGTCTATCGACTCTATGGGTGACGATGGTAAAATGGGTGATGATGGTTCGGAAGGGGTGACAGTACGTACCCAAAATAACAAGGTACTATATACCGTAACGAAGTGTAACAAGTGCCCCAATGATGATACAGGTCTCCTCGCAAGGTGTTCGGGATCCAGAAAAAGCTCTCCGAGTGTGCGTTAACATCCCGCATGCCCCGCTTAGCCCCCGCGTCCTTTGTTTTTCCTTTTTCCTCTCTTTTCTTGGCCTTTTGCTCTTCAGTGACGAAACCACCGCCTTGCCTGGGCGGCGGTCTCATGACCGCTTCCCTGATCGGGCGGCGGTCCTATAACCGCCGCCCTGCTCAGAGCGGCGGTCCTTTACGCGTTTTCCAGAAAGCGTTTTAACATGACTCACGTAAAAATTAACATTTTCACCAGTTTTCCTTGTCGACTTAGGCTTGCATTTATATTTTGGTCCCTTGGAATAGTGTTTGGCCATTGTTTATTGTTTTAGAGTTCGATTTGGTTTTGATCTTTGGGTGAATGAAAAACTATAAGTAAATGGTTTGTGCACAAGCAAAGGGTTTGCCCCTCATTCACTTTCATGCTCTGATTTTCATAGTTCGAGTCTTTTATTCTGTTTAGAAGCCATAGTTTATATTCCTTTCATGCTTAGTTAGCATTGTTCAGCTGTTGGTAAGCCACATACCCATCTTGTGCAGGCAGTACTGTTATTTCACCCAATCCATTGGAGTAGAATAGCTTAGGAAGCCATTAAAGTTGCAGGTTTTGCTCTTCAAACAGGATAGTTTGAGTTTTGGACGCTTTATGTTGCATGACTCGCATGATAAATCCCGCTAGGAATTACATAAGCCAAGCTCGTACTCTTGCGCTATCCCTCTCCTACTCGCATTATATTCGATCCGCATTCGAGCTACCTTTGTCCCAATATCTACTTACATTGATGCTTTTAGCATTACACGCTTTTCGGATTCACGTGAATACGAAAGAACGAGGAGATCACACTAAGGGGACAAGATCACACACACCATCGGATTCGCCACTATTCTACGGAATCCGGTTCTAGCTTTCAAAGTTCTAGTTAGAATCATATCAAATAGAGTAGATAATTGCTTCATTTCAGTAAATTCTATTCTCGATATTGCTAGGGAAGCTGTGAGGATTGATAGTTTCTGAGAAACTATGATTCACTCCTCACTTCTGAGGTAGGATCGAGAATCTTGCAGATAGATTAGATAAGCTATTTTATTTGTTTAGAATAAATCTACAAATTACACAGGCAAATAACTACACTCGGTTATCTTGTTTGTTTTAAATTGTTATTTAGTTGTTATTTCTAGATACGTTTAAATAGCTACTTTTCTTAAATTCTTAGAAAGTCTCATAGAGAAATAGAAGTTATATATGTTTTAGATTTATCCCACATAGTTAGAATTTGCTTTACTGATTAGATTTACATTTTGTTTTGTATGACAATCACGGGACCTAGGGAGCCCAGGGAATACGTATTTGAGCCAATCATGCCTCAGCCCAACCTCGTCACAACAATAGTTGACATAGACCAGAACCTTAGAATACAAGTCTTCCAAACAACAGCAGATTTACGACTGATCAGCTCTCAGTTGAGAGGATTAAATATAGAAGACGACCAAGCACACACGTTTTGGTCAAATCAACCGAACTACAGATTACCCTAGGCAAACATTCACATGACTGTAGAAGGGTTCGAAAGAGAACAAACCTTTGGTTGTGATCCTTTGGTCCCACAGCCAGATGTAGGAGACATTCTCACAGACATAGATACTAGTTTAAGAATCCAGGTTACACGAACGCCTGTGAGGTATTCCGAGAAAATCACACAGTTATTAAGTCTAAACATAGAAGCTGAGAAAGCGTATGATTACTGGATATTAGGGATTAGGACTTGATTTCGTACATGACCATAGCAGGACCGCGACAACTAAGAGTCTACGGCTGTGATCCACAAATCCCGCAACCTAACGAATCCATAAGTCAATCAGATATAGACACTGGCCTACGCACGTTAGTATTCCAGTCCACTCCACTTCCACCCATCATCATTGAACAATTTTCCTTACTAGATATAGCGGCTAACAAAGCTAGAGAATTCTGGACTAGGCCAGAGAATCATCTGTAGAGTCGATTGTATTCATTACCCACCATATGACCTTATCACGGAGATATACGAAACTATCAGGTCATTTTCCACGTATTCCAAAACCCATAGATCGAATCACGCCGAGAACTTGATATTGATTGGAGCCTTGATCAGTCATCCTGGCTTGATCGATCTATCACACCGATCCAAGTTAGAAGGGCCTTCTTTGCTTTAGATTCGCAAATTCCATTAGTGCGTGTCGAAGACATTAGATTCGCCTAACTAGTTCGTTTGCATCCCACGCATATTCCATCCCCATGGCTTTATCTTGGCACGACCTCGGGAGGTCGGGTATGCGGAAGAGTTACCTATAGATTCCCACGCTCGCTTGTCGCTTTTCCGGCGTACAAAATTGGTGAACCGACGTGAAAAAAACAAAATTAGTGAAGGCGACGTAAACTTCCTACTTTCTAATTGAGTCATAGTATCACGTGTTCTTCTAAGTTTAGTTTACTTTTCATCTTCTCCGCCTCATTAGCCTTTCACAAATCACCTTCGCTCCTTCCCATTATTCTACGGGTATTCATATACCCCCCGAATATGTCGGGATTTGATGCATATGGCAGACCTTTCTTGGGTCTTGAGGCATACTACACCCAAAGCAAAATAAGGAATCATCACCCTCACTCTCGGTATGGGGGACAACTACTCAACTAATCATTGCCACACAAACTCCAAGAATCGATATAATTCGTCTTTTCAAACCGAGGAGTTGGATCAAACCCTCGAACGCAACAAACAGAGCCTTCAGGCTCGAATAATATGACGTTTACTGGAGAATCTGGTTCATCTCCTCGGATGCTACTTAGACCACAAATTAGTAGTCAATCGGACCCATACCTGGTCTTAGATGATGAGCAGTCAAGACGTTATCCTAGGGGTGAACAACACTCCGGGTTATCTACCCACCAATAGGAGGTTTACAAATACAACCCGAGGTCTCTTTTCAAGAAAATACCTCTATATGCCACTACATATAGGAAATATTCTCGAGAGAAACTTGGCAAGATAACGATAAGTTCATAGCAGGATATCACATGCCTATAAAACACCGGGGTATACAACAAATGCCGCTAAGGCAAAGCATCGTGACTTCACCAAATGAAGTCATTTCAACGTTAGTAGAAAAAGTGAGAGGGTTAGAACTTTCTCAAGCAAGTCAAAATCCTCAGTTCATGCAAGTAGGAAGTTCCAATCCTCCATACCACTGGGGGAAGCATACCCGTATATGGTAGGCCAAACTGCTGAGGAACTCGGCCAAAGGGGTGCACCTCCACTCATCCCACTCGATCGATAAGCTGCCCTGTGGTGGAGCAGGAGATCAAGGTAAGAGTCTCCTCGCCCATATGCCCACCATGGTCTGATACGGTGTCGCCTCCATGTCGGCAGTAGTCAGGGAGGCAACTGGCTGATGAGGTGCTCTAAGCACCGACATGTCTGACCATCTCGCTGCCCTAACAGCTCCAGGATCTGCCACCTCCACACCCCTACCATAAGGGATGAAATGCTCATAAACCCAACTCATGACTAGAGTCGGGTGGCTCAATGACTGTCCCTGTAAATGGACCACCCTGTATAGATCATGGTAGGTGGTCCCAAGAATGTCTGCTCCCCAAGTGTATATCCGGCCGTGCCCCTCTATCTATGTAATAATGGGGGCCCAAAGCAGTATAGCAATGTGTCCCCTCCCTTGTCCCCGATCAACCTCGAGGCAAGGATCCCCATGATGGCCTGTCGAAATACGGGGATGGGCAAAGAAGGAATGGATCGAACTCTCACCCCCTTCTTCAACCCCGTGGAGATGGCTGCATCTCCCATATAAGTCGCCCACTGTGCAATCTGTGCCCGTGAGCCTGCTGTCTCCAAAGTGAGTCGCCTCCCGATGATCGGGACCCCCAGAATGCGGTAGACGTCCTCCAATGTAATGGTCCACTCGCCACGGACCCCTGGCAATCGGAAGGTGTTCCGATCTACATCCCAGTAAGAAAATAAGTCACAAAGGATGTGACTAGATGGTGCAACATGGGGCACGCGCGATATGCGCAGTATACCAGCCCTCTAAAGTGTGTCCTCCTCGTCCTGTGAGAGGGCATCTAGTACCCCTGAGAGCCAATCACACTCTCTCTTTGCTCCATCGGATGTACTCCTCTCTCACTGCATACACCCAAAAACACACAAAATAAAGTAAGTTAGCATCCAGCGATACTGAGAAAGTCATAAAAACACGTAGAAATGCTAAAAATATAAACACAATCTCAAAAACAAGTTCTTTTTGCATTCTGTGCAAAACCGCCTGAGTAGGGAGGTGGTTTTGTAACCACCACCTTAAAGGCGGCGGTCGTGTAACCGCCACCTGGCCAGGGCGGCGGTCGTGGTCCGAAAACCCACGTGGGCTTTTAACCTAAAAAGGCCTAAAAAGTGCAAAAAACGGCCTTTTAACCTAAAAAAGAACCTACCCAGTAGCCCCCCCTAGGTGGACCTGTTAACACTAGCATTTTCAAAAATGACCCCCCCATTGCAGAGTATTTAGCATTTCAAAATTAAGGGGGAAAACAATAAAGCGAAGAACTAACCTTTGATCGGCCGAGGTCGGTGTTCGCATGTGGAGGCATGATCACGATCTCGCTGCGAACGTTTCGACTCTACTCACGCAAGAAACCGTCACCGTGGGTCCCAGAGCTCAAAATCAATCAAATCGACTCGCGCAAATGAATAGGAAAATGGGCCCACTTTCATATATATATAGCACTCTGTTTTGTTTTAAAATGACTTTTTCACAGGTTTGGAGCGCTGGTGGAGGTAAGTTCCTATCCCCGCACAAATGGTACGTTCTCATTCCTTGTTATTATTAGTGTTTATTTTCGAACTATTGTATCTATCTGCACTTGAGTCCTCTTTTCATTTTGCAGGTAGCAGGAATTTTGGATGGCGTCATTTCGGCACACGGACGTGTCAGGTATAACTTCTAATTTCCCATTTCGGGACTGCCATACTCGGACCCACCGTTTTACGCCTCTTCATGGCTAAAACGCTTCTCAAGGGGGCAATATGTACTACCCAAATTATAAGGCATCTTGATCACGAATAAGCAGTGTAACAAGTGCCCCAATGATGATACAGGTCTCCTCGCAAGGTGTTCGGGATCCGGAAAAAGCTCTCCGAGTGTGCGTTAACATCCCGCATGCCCCGCTTAGCCCCCGCATCCTTTGTTTTTCCTTTTTCCTCTCTTTTCTTGGCCTTTTGCTCTTTAGTGACGAAACCACCGCCTTGCATGGGCGGCGGTCTCGTGACCGCCGCCCTGATCAGGGCGGCGGTCCTGTAACCGCCGCCCTGCTCGAGCGGCGGTCCTTTACACATTTTCCAGAAAGCGTTTTAACGTGACTCACGTAAAAATCAACGTTTTCACCAGCTTTCCTTGCTGACTTAGGCTTGCATTTATGTTTTTGGTCCCCTGGAATAGTGTTTGGCCATTGTTTATTGTTTTAGAGTTCAGTTTGGTTTTGATCTTTGGGTGAATGAAAAGCTATAAGTAAATGGTTTGTGCACAAGCAAAGGGTCCGCCCCTCATTCACTTTCATGCTCGATTTTCATAGTTCGAGTCTTTTATTGTTTAGAAGCCATATTTTTAATTCCTTGCATGCTTAGTTAGCATTGTTCGGTAAATTTGTTGGTAAGCCACATACCCATCTT
This sequence comes from Taxus wallichiana var. yunnanensis, assembly GCA_018340775.1. NCBI lineage: Eukaryota > Viridiplantae > Streptophyta > Pinopsida > Cupressales > Taxaceae > Taxus > Taxus wallichiana. The sequence continues at coordinate 424,082,420 of CM031234.1, read as the reverse complement.
GTGCAAAGCAAGATCTTGTTATTTCACCCAATCCATTGGAGTAGAATAACTTAGGAAGCCATTAAAGTTGCAGGTTTTGCTCTCCAAATAGGATAGTTTCAGGGTTTGGACGCTTTATGTTGCATGACTCGCAGTAAATCCTGCTAGGAATTACATAAGCCAAGCTCTGTACTCTTGCGCTATCCCTCTCCTACTCACATTATATTCGGCTTTGCATTCGAGTTGCCTTTGTCCCAATATCTACTTCTGTTGATGCTAGCATTACATGCTTTTCTGGATTCACATGAATACGAAAGAACGAGGAGATCACATTGAGGGGACAAGATCACACACACCATCGGATTCGCCACTATTCTGCGGAATCCAGGTTCTAGCTTTCAAAGTTCTAGTTAGAATCATATCAAATAGAGTAGATAATTGCTTCGTTTGATAAGTTATATTCTCGATATTGCTTAGGGAATCTTTGAGGATTGATAGTTTCGAGAAACTATGATTCACTCCTCACTTCTGAGGTAGGATCGAGAATCTTGCAGATAGATTAGATAAGCTATTTTATTTGTTTAGAATAAATCTACAAATTACACAGGCAAATAACTACACTCGGTTATCTTGTTTGTTTTAAATTGTTATTTAGTTGTTATTTCTAGATACGTTTAAATAGCTGCTTTTCTTAAATTCTTAGAAAGTATCATAGAGAAATAGAAGTTATATATGTTTTAGATTTATCCCACATAGTTAGAATTTTCTTTACTACAGTTAGATTTACATTTTGTTTTGTATGACAATCACGGGACCTAGGGAGCCCAGGGAATACGTATTTGAGCCAATCGTGCCTCACCCAACCTCGTCACAACAATAGTTGACATAGACCACTAAACCTTAGAATACAAGTCTTCCAAACAACAATGCATTTGGTGATCGGCTCTCGGTTCAAAGGATTAAATATAGAAGACGACCAAGCACACACGTTTTGGTCAAATCAACCAAACTACAGATTACCCTAGGCAAACATTCACATGACTGTAGAAGGGTTCGAAAGAGAACAAACCTTTGGTTGTGATCCTTTGGTCCCATGACCGAGATGAAGGAGACATTCTCACGAGACATAGATACTAGTTTAAGAATCCAGTTGCACGAACGCTGTGAGGTATTCCGAGAAAATCACGCAGTTATTAAGTCTAAACATAGAAGCTGAGAAAGCGTATGATTACTGGATATTAGGGATTAGGACTTGATTTCGTACATGACCATAGCAGGACCGCAACAACCAAGAGTCTACGGTTGTGATCCACAAATCCCGCAACCTAACAAATCCATAAGTCAATCAGATATAGACATTAGCCTACGCACGTTAGTATTCAGATCCACTTCACTTCCACCCATCATCATCGAACAATTTTCCTTACTAGATATAACGGCTAACAAAGCTAGAGAATTCTGGACTAGGCCAGAGAATCATCTCGTAGAGTCGATTGTATTCATTACCCACCATATGACCTTATCTGGAGATATACATGAAACTATCCCAGGTCATTTTCCACGTATTCCACAACCCATAGATTGAATCACGCCAGAACTCGATATTGATTGGAGCCTTCGAGTAGTCATCCTTGCCGATCGATCTATCACACCAGTCCAAGTTAGAAGGGCCTTCTTTGCTTTAGATTCGCAAATTCCATTAGTGCGTGTCGAAGACATTAGATTGCCTAACTAGTTCGTTTGCATCCCATGCATATTCCATCCCCACCGGCTGTCTCGGCACGACCTCGGGAGGTCGGGTACGCGGAAGAGTTACCTGTAGATTCCCATGCTCGCTTGTCGCTTTTCCAGCGTACAAAATTGGTGAACCCGACGTGAAACAAACAAAATTAGTGAAGTTGACGTAAACTTCCTACTTTCTAATTCAGAGTCATAGTATCACGTGTTCTTCCAAGTTTAGTTTACTTTTCATCTTCTCCGCCTCTTTATCCTTTCACAAATCACCTTCGCTCCTTCCCATTATTCTACGGGTATTCATATACCCCCCGAATATGTCGGGATTCGATGCATATGGCAGACCTTTCTTGGGTCTTGAGGTATACTACACCCAGCAAAATAGGGAATCATCACCCTCACTCTCGGTATGGGGGGACAACTACTCAACTAATCAGTTGTCAACACAAACTCCAAGAATCAGATATAATTCATCTTTTCAAACTGAGGAGTTGGATCAAACCCCTCGAATGCAACAAACAGAGCCTTCAGGCTTGAATAATATGCGTTCTTGGAGAATCTGGTTCGTCTCCTCGATGCTACTTAGACCTCAAATTAGTAGTCAATCGGACCCATACCGGTCTTAGATGATAAACATCGAAGACGTTATCCTACGGGTGAACAACGCTCCGGGGTATCTACCCACCTATAGGAGGTTTACAAATACAACCCAAGGTCTCTTTTCAAGAAAATACCTCTATGCCACTACATATAGGAAATATTCTCGGAGAAACTTGGCAAGATAACGATCGAGTTCATAACAGGATATCACATGCCTATAAAACACTAGGGTATACAACAAACGCCGCTAAGGCAAAGCATCGTGACTTCACCAAATGAAGTCATTTCAACGTTAGTAGAAAAAGTGAGAGGGTTAGAACTTTCTCAAGCAGCAAGTCAAAATCCTCGGTTCATGCAAGTAGGAAGTTCCAATCCTCCATACCACTGGGGAAGCATACTCGTATATGGTAGGCCAAACTGCTGAGGAACTCGGCTAAAGGGGTGCACCTCCACTCGTCCCACTCGATCGATAAGTTGCCTGTGGTGGAGCAGGAGATCAAGGTAAGAGTCTCCTCGCCCCATATGCCCGCCATGGTCTGATACAGTGTCGCCTCCATGTCGGCAGTAGTCAGGGAGGCAACTGGCTGATGAGGTGCTCTAAGCACCGACATGTCTCGACCGTCTTCACTGACCTAATGACTCAAGATCTCGCCACCTCCACACCCCTGCCATAAGGAATGAAATGCTCATAAACCCAACTCATGACTAGAGTCGGGTGGCTCAATGACTGTCCCTGTAAACGGACCACCCTGTATAGATCATGGTAGGTGGTCCCAAGAATGTCTGCTCCCCAAGCGTATATCCGGCCGTGCCCCTCTATCTGTGTAATAATGGGGGCCCAGCAGTATAACAATGTGTCCCCTCCCTTGTCCCCGATCAATCTCGAGGCAAGGATCCCCATGATGGCCTGTCGAAATACGGGGATGGGCAAAGAAGGAATGGATCAAACTCTCACCCCCTTCTTCGACCCCGTGGAGATGGCTGCATCTCCCATATAAGTTTCCCACTGTGTAATCTGTGCCCGTGAGCCCGCTGTCTCCAAAGTGAGTCACCTCCCGATGATCGGGACCCCCAGAATGCGGTAGACGTCCTCCAATGTAATGGTCCACTCGCCACGGACCCCTGGCAATCGGAAGGTGTTCCGATCTGCATCCCAGTAAGAAAATAAGTCACAAAGGATGTGACTAGATGGTGCAACATGGGGCACGCGCGATATGCGCAGTATACCAGCCCTCTGAAGTGTGTCCTCCTCGTCCTGTGAGAGGGCATCTAGTACCCCTGAGAGCCAATCACACTCTCTCTCTCTGCTCCATCGGATGTACTCCTCTCTCACCTGCATACACCCAAAAACACACAAAACAAAGTAAGTTAGCATCCAGGCAATGCTGAGAAAGTCATAAAAACACGTAGAAATGCTAAAAATATAAACACAATCTCAAAAACAAGTTCTTTTTGCATTCTGTGCAAAACCGCCGCCCTGAGCAGGGAGGTGGTTTTGTAACCGCCGCCTTAAAGGTGGCGGTCGTGTAACCACCACTGGCCAGGGTGGCGGTCGTGGTCCGAAAACCCACGTGGGCTTTTAACCTAAAAAGGCCTAAAAGTGCAAAAAATGACCTTTTAACCTAAAAAAAGAACCTACCCAGTAGGGGCGCCCCCTAGGTGGACCTGTTAACACTAGCATTTTCAAAAATGACCCCCCCATTGCAGAGTATTTAGCATTTCAAAATTAAGGGGGGGAAAACAATAAACTGAAGAAAACTAACCTGTGATCGCTGAGGTCGGTGTTCCGCACGTGGAGGCATGATCACGATCTCGCTGCGAACGTTTCAACTCTACTCACGCAAGAAACCGTCACCGTGGGTCCCAGAGCTCAAAATCAATCAAATCGACTCGCGCAAATGAATAGGAAAATGGGCCCACTTTCATATATATAGCACTCTGTTTTGTTTTAAAATGACTTTTTCACAGGTTTGGAGCTGATGGAGGTAAGTTCCTATCCCCGCAAAAATGGTACGTTCTCATTCCTTGTTATTCTTAGTGTTTATTTTCGAACTATTGTATCTATCTGCACTTGAGTTCTCTTTTCATTTTGCAGGTAGCAGGAATTTTGGATGGTGTCATTTCGGCACACGGACGTGTCAGGTATAACTTCTAATTTCCCATTTCGGGACTGCCATACTCGGACCCACCGTTTTACGCCTCTTCATGGCTAAAACGCTTCTCCGAGGGGGCAATATGTACGTACCCAAAATTATAAGGTACTGTACTACCGGAACAGTGTAACAAGTGCCCCAATGATGATACAGGTCTCCTCGCAAGGTGTTCGGGATCCAGAAAAATCTCTCCGAGTGTGCGTTAACATCCCGCATGCCCCACTTAGCCCCTGCGTCCTTTGTTTTTCCTTTTTCCTCTCTTTTCTTGGCCTTTTGCTCTTCGGTGACGAAACCACCGCCTTGCACAGGCGGCGGTCACAGTGACCCGCCCGCCCGATCGGGCGGCGGTCTCAGAATCGCGCGCCCCTTAGAGCGGCGGTCCTTTACACGTTTTCCAGAAAGCGTTTTAATGCGACTCACGTAAAAATCAACGTTTTCACCAGCTTTCCTTGCCGACTTAGGCTTGCATTTATGTTTTTGGTCCCCTGGAATAGTGTTTGGCCATTGTTTATTGTTTTAGAGTTCAGTTTGGTTTTGATCTTTGGGTGAATGAAAAGCTATAAGTAAATGGTTTGTGCACAAGCAAAGGGTCTGCCCCTCATTCACTTTCATGCTCTGATTTTCATAGTTCAGTCTTTTATTCTGTTTAGAAGCCATAGTTTTAATTCCTTGCATGCTTAGTTAGCATTGTTCAGCTGTTGGTAAGCCACATACCCATCTTGTGCAGGAAGATCTTGTTTTCACCCAATCCATTGGAGTAGAATAGCTTAGGAAGCCATTAAAGTTGCAGGTTTTGCTCTTCAAATAGGATAGTTTTAGGTTCTGGACGCTTTATGTTGCATGACTCACAGTAAATCCCGCTAGGAATTGCATAAGCCAAGCTCTGTACTCTTGCGCTATCCCTCTCCTACTCGCATTATATTCAGTCTGCATTCTGAGCTGCCTTTGTCCCAATATCTACTTCTATTGATGCTAGCATTACACGCTTTTCTGGATTCACGTGAATACGAAAGAACGAGGAGATCACACTGAGGGGACAAGATCACACACACCATCGGATTCACCACTGTTCTGCGGAATCTAGATTATAGCTTTCATTGTTCTAGTTAGAATCATATCAAATAGAGTAGATAATTGCTTCGTTTCAGTAAATTCTATTCTCGATATTGCCAGGGAAGCTGTGAGGATTGATAGTTTCTGAGAAACTATGATTCACTCCTCACTTCTGAGGTAGGATCGAGAATCTTGCAGATAGATTAGATAAGCTATTTTATTTGTTTAGAATAAATCTACAAATTGCACAGGAAAATAACTACACTCGGTTATCTTGTTTGTTTTAAATTGTTATTTAGTTATTATTTCTAGATACGTTTAAATAGCTGCTTTTCTTAAATTCTTAGAAAGTCTCATAGAGAAATAGAAGTTATATATGTTTTAGATTTATCCCACATAGTTAGAATTTGCTTTACTACAGTTAGATTTACATTTTGTTTTGTATGACAATCACGGGACCTAGGGAGCCCAGGGAATACGTATTTGAGCCAATCGTGCCTCAGCCCAACCTCGTCACAGCAATAGTTGACATAGACCAGAACCTTAGAATACAAGTCTTCCAAACAACAACAGATTTACGACTGATCAGCTCTCAGTTGAGAGGATTAAATATAGAAGACGACCAAGCACACACGTTTTGGTCAAATCAACCGAACTACAGATTACCCTAGGCAAACATTCACATGACTGTAGAAGGGTTCGAAAGAGAACAAACCTTTGGTTGTGATCCTTTGGTCCCACAGCCAGATGCAGGAGACATTCTCACAGACATAGATACTAGTTTAAGAATCCAGGTTGCACGAACACCTGTGAGGTATTCCGAGAAAATCACGCAGTTATTAAGTCTAAACATAGAAGCTGAGAAAGCATATGATTACTGGATACTAGGGATTAGGACTTGATTTCGTACATGACCATAGCAGGACCGCAACAACCAAGAGTCTACGGTTGTGATCCACAAATCCCGCAACCTAATGAATCCATAAGTCAATCAGATATAGACACTGGCCTACGCACGTTAGTATTCAAGTCCACTCCACTTCCACCCATCATCATCGAACAATTGTCCTTACTAGATATAGCAGCTAACAAAGCTAGAGAATTCTGGACTAGGCCAGAGAATCGTCCGTAGAGTCGATTGTATTCATTACCCACCATATGACCTTATCTGGAGATATACACGAAACTATCCCAGGTCATTTTCCACGTATTCCACAACCCATAGATCGAATCATGCCAGAACTCGATATTGATTGGAGCCTTCGAGCAGTCATCCTTGCTGATCGATCTATCACACCAGTCCAAGTTAGAAGGGCCTTCTTTGCCTTAGATTCGTAAATTCCATTAGTGCGTGTCGAAGACATTAGATTGCCTAACTAGTTCGTTTGCATCCCACGCATATTCCATCCCCACCGGCTGTCTCGGCACGACCTCGGGAGGTCGGGTACGCGGAAGAGTTACCTATAGATTCCCACGCTCGCTTGTCACTTTTCCGGCGATACGGTGACTTCGTTGCTCTTCTGGATACGGCGGATATGCGATGTTTTCGAGTGTAGGTGGTTGAGAGAATCCAAGACCACGACGATCTTTTTGTTTGCGTGTAGTTACTGAGAACGATCGTATGTCGGCCTTGTTCATAAAGACCAAAACCGAAGCCCTTCCAAGTACGGTGCGTCAAGAAGGTGAGGGCGAAACAACTATTAGTTAGATATTGAAAATTAGATTGGAAGGAAACACACCAAGGGGAGGTTCGGGGTGACGAGAGGATGTATCGACACCCCATACGTTAGGTTGGTGCGGCAATTAGGTGGTACGTAGGAGATTACTTCCCCCACACGACGGTCGTAGGTAGGATGCGCATGTAACTGTCCATACTCCTATGGGGTATGGAACGTGCTAACGTTATACAAGCGATACTCCCCAGCGTAAGGCGTTGAAAGACATCTACTAAGGGATCTGAGGTTGGGATATTGTCTGCGGGAAAGGAAGTGGTATTTGCGATGGCGGTTTCATTGGTTGAAGGTGTAGGTGCGGTTGAGGTGGATGGTTGAGGTGTGGTTGAAGTGGATGGTTGGGTTGGATGAATGGGTGTCTTGACTGGTACAAGCACATCATTAGGGCGATATAACATATTGTAGGTTTTGAAGGGGGGAGGGTCAGCTTTTACGGTGTAGGATTTCCCCTCATACTCGAATTTTATGCATCTATGTAAGGTGGAGGGAACGCATCCCATAGCCCGGATCCAAGGGTGGCCTAACAACATGTTGTATTGGAATTCACCCTCAAGGACATAGAAGAGTTCGGGTAAGGTACGTGGCCCTACACGAATGTTAAGGATCACAGTGCCTAAGGTAGAAGTAATAGCATCGTTGAATGAACACAACATGGTGGGGTTGGCACACATGCAGCTAGAGGGGATATTCATTTGTTGGAAGGCTTTAGAAGAGATGATGTTTTCTCGTACGGGGCGGAAGTGATAGATTGTTTGGTGAGAGAAGCAACATGGTTGGGTGTTAAGATGGAGGTAACGGGCAAGGTTTCGTTAGGCAAGACCTCTATCCCTTCAAGGATTTCAACGAGAGCTTGTCGATGAGATTCGAGAGGTCTATATGAGATCATACAAAGTGTCATTTTTACAGGTGATTTGTGAAGCTGTTTGATCATGGTTCGGTGGGCAACCCCATCAGAGATGGGGTAGGCAGGCCACGAATAACCACTTTAGGTGGTGGTGCGATCGGGATGGTGGGCGAAGAAAGAGAGGCTGCAGGTGTGCTTTCTTTAGCTTTCCCATTGTTTTTTGCCCTCGAGTAGCAACACTAATCATGTTGATCTCGTGAACATGAGAGGAGGAAGACGGTAGGGATAAGTCATGGTCTTCGAGAGGTGGGGTTGTAATAATGATAGATCTTGGTGAGGCGGGGACAGGTGGTATAGGAGAGGGAATTGAAGCTAAAGGTCTCTCCCTTCATAAGTTGTCTTTCTTAACCTTTCTATCTGAGAGAGGTGACTGACGAAGGATGGCTTTCAAAGCTTTGCATCCCTCTACATCATGTCCTGGTGTGCGGTGGTAAGCACAGATTTTAGACTCATCATAACCTATAGGTCGAGGTTTAGATGGATCATAAGGTCTAAGTGGGGGTAGGGAAATGGTCGCATTCTCCACCAACATATCAAGGATCTTAGCGTAAGATCCTTTAAGCAGTCAAAGTCAGAGGAAGATGAAGCTATTGATTGGGTGGGTTTTGGTAATGTTTGGGTATGGTTGGTTAAATGCACGAATGGTGTTTTAGATAAGGGGTTTTGATAATTAGATTTAAGTAAACGTGGCTTCTTCGGTGCAAAAGGTATATTTATTTGGTTAGATGGTGAGGCCACGATGATGTGTGGTAGTAGGAAAAACCACGGAGAAAGAGGAGTGATAACAAACAAATCCTTTGATGATGGAGTCTCATGTTTAGGGTTGATATTTGGATAGGATCTCTGTATGGATGTAGAAGGTGCAGGTCGTTTTAAAGAAAACGCAGGAGGTATGATGTATTGAGGCAAGGTGGAGGGGTGAGGTCCCAATATAGAAGGTAGGTGTGACGGTGAGGGTTTTAGTTGTGACAGAGGCATAGATTGGACTTGAGGAGATTGGGTTTGTCTCCTAGGTGGATGGACGGCTTTATTTTTGGATAAATCTAACCATTTAGGTGGGTGTGTTAGGCTGGGTATTGGTGAAGTCCCAAGCGTAGGGGGAGGTTTGGTTAGGTTAATAGAGGTGGATGAGGTATTCGGTAGAGATGAGGGGGTGAAGGTGAGGACATAGGCATTTTGAGTTTTTGTAAACACCGCGGGTATATGGTAGAGGTGTCTGGATCGGTCATCTGCATCTGAGTAGAGCATGGTGTACTCAAACGTTCCCATAGGACTCGTCTATCTTCGGAGGGGTGACAATCCTCACGTGTGAATAGGAAATTTTGTATGGAAGAAAGGTGGGTTGTGATTCCGGTCCACTGTGGGTGTGATACAGGGGGTAAATGAGGCACTGTATCAATGGGCATTAAGAGGTCAATCGATTCTAAAAAGATTTAGGCGATGAAGAACTAATAGGTAGGAGGGCATGTCCGAGAGGATTTTCATGATTAAAGAATTTGGTGATGTCGGTTCAAGGGGTTTCTCGTCTAAGGATGACGAAAAAAGTGGCGAGCCTTCCTCTTGTACAACAAGAGTGGTAGAAGGAGATGTTTGGGAAATAGATAAGTTAGATAACATCCACTCACAGTCTTGCAAGGATGTGGTGTAAGAAGGCTCATCTGTGAGAAGGGAACTCTAGGCGGTTAATTCCTTTATGGGTAAAGGAATGGCAAGGTTATCATCTTGTCTTGATGGTGGTGAAGGGGGTTCGGGTTCCTGCGTTAGTGAAGAGGCTTGATTCAGAATTTCCTCAATAGAGGCTTTTGGTTGGGAATCGAAAACTGCATGGATTTCATGAACACTCTCCTCGGCTAAGATATCTTGGTTTATGTTACTGTTAGAAGAGTGGTTTGGGAATGGTTTATTGAAGATTTTCAAATTTCGGTTAGCAGGGGCATTAGGATTATCAAGGGTTATATCCCCTGCATCAACCATTTCTTGCACTATGTTTTTCAACATCTTACAGTTTTCGTGACTGTGTCCCTTCACGCGGTGGAAGTTACAGAAGTCATTTTCTTTGTACCAAGAAGGTATAGTATGGGTGGAATCAAACTTGGAGTGAGGTTTAATAGGAGGCAAGGTGATAGCTCCTGCTTTGAGTAATTTTTCCAAGATGACACCATAAGTTTCTCCCAAGGGAGTGTAATTGATGGGCTCAGCTTTATACTTATAGGTGGTTTTTGGCGGGGTACTAGACGGTGCTTGGGATTTGACCATCACTGCGTGGACAGCTCCTTTTGATTTTGAAGAAGTCGATGCGTGAGAATTGGTGGTGTTGGGTTTGTTGGTGTAGTCTTGGGTTCGGAAATTAGGGTTTTTGTTGCGTAACCGCAATTTCTCTTCCTCTAAGGCTTGAATTTCTAGTTTTCGAGCCATAGTAAAGGCCTCATCAAAGGTGCGGAAAGTTTGAATTTGGAGGGTAGGAGAAATGTGCTTAGCACAGGCCCGTGTAAAGAGTTCGATGAGTTCAGCCTGAGGCAAGGCATAAGTAAGCTGGTTGATGAGACCCCGCCATCGTCCAACGAAATCTGCGATAGATTCGTCTTCAAATATTCGGATGGCATAGAGGTCGGTGATAGATACTTTCTTAGCAATATTAATGGAGAAATGATCCAAGAAAGATTGGGCTAATTGGTTAAAAGAGAAGATTGAGTCCTTGTGTTAAAGCACTATACCACTCCAAGGCGGGTCCTGATAAGGACATGGGAAAGGTGCGGAGTAGTAAAGCATCGTCATGAGAAATCAGATAGCAGGCATGTCCAAATGATCGCAAGTGTTGTTGAGGATCCTCCTTACTATTAAAATGAGTGAATTTTGGTAATTCCCATTGAGGAGGATATGAATGAAGGGGGACAAAAGGATGAATAGGCTCTTGAAAAACTTACTCGTATGTGAAGGTGCTACGGCTTCCTGAAACAGAAGCCTCCAGATTTTGCATCTTGTCCATCATGTGTTTGATGAAATCAGTGGTTGGATGAGATGATGGTGCGGTTGTTGTAAAAGGTGGAGGATTGGGCCAAGGGCCTCCACTAGACAATGGGGGGGCTAAATGTTGATAAGGTATTGAGGATGAATATGTTGAGGTGACCGAATAGGGATGTCCTATATAAGGTGTTGAAGCCACCGGATAAGTGTGTGGAAATGAAAAGGTGGGCAGAGCTTGAGAAGGAAAGCTCGTGTGGATAGGTGGCAGAGAGCAAGTTATGAAAGGAGCAGTCTATGAGAGAGACGAGGTAGGAGCAGTTGGTGGTAATGATACGTGGGGCCCCAGATTAACAAAAGGAAAGCCAATCTGTGCCGTAAGAACCTCTGAAGCCACTGAGTTGGGAGACGGGGCTAAGGATGAAGAAGGCAAGGCGGAGTTATCAGGTGGGGAAGGAGCTAAGTGAGCGGCTATACTAATAGGCATGCCAACAAGGAGTTGACCGTCGGGTGTACGGTCAGGGGCATGAGACAAATAGTACTGTACAGCGCTAGGATTGGCGTCCAAAAATTTCACAAATTCCTTATCTCCTACAGGGATTTTGGGAACCTCACTGGTGTCCGTAGGATTCCCTATAGAATGTGAAGGGGGTGATTCAGGCAAAGGCACGGAACAGGCATGTGAAACCATGGCTGCGGCTTGTTTCCGAGTGATAACAACCATGGACAAGAGTACACAGTAGGGATGCAATCTATCAGAAGTACAGCAACAAAATGTTGGAATTGGTAGGTTGCTGGTTTTGGGAACTATGAAAGACAAGAACCGGATATCGGTCGTAGTAACCGATGTTGGTCGATCAGAGCTTGGCGTTGGTAAGTTAACCGATGTCGGTATAATAGGACCGGTGTAAGAAGCTGTAGGAAGTTGCTGATTTGGGGTTAACAATGCTTAGTATGCCTACCCAACTATTCTGAAGTGATCACTAAAACAATGTAGGACAGAGAAACATAACTAAAAACAAGCAAGATGCACAAGCAAATCAAGAGACTAACCCTAGGATTAGTTTTGATTATTGTGGGCTTATGCCTTAGATGTAAGATGATGTCAATCCTAAACGAGAAGACTTAGGGAAATGTCAAGTTTGTTTTGGCTTATAAGGTTACCTCAATCGGGCGGAGGAATACCGCGGAAAAGGGGGATGTTTGAGTTGTTGTGTTAATTTATGATGTGATTTGGTATGTGTTATGCAGTGAAAGTAAGATTAATTTCTTGTCAATACCGTGGATATCACCCCCACGTGTATGACCTGTTACTTAATCTATGTTCACTAGAATTGAAAACAACAAGCAAGAATGTGATGCACGTGTTTTAAACCCAAATCGAAAATGATATTCGATGAAGCAAGGAGATGATTTTCACTAATGCAAAGATGTGAAAGCAAGACAAATTCTTTTACCAAAATGAAAAAATATTTTGTGAATATTTAGTAGAAACAAACTGTAAGTATGCTCCCTATATGAAAGCAAGCAAGAAAGAAAGAAACCAAAAATGGGTCCCACCAGGGCATGCCAAAATGTTTCGCATAGAATGTTTCCGTTCTGGAATAGAGTTGCTTCTATCCTTTCATTCTCTTGAGAAATAGATAAGGGTTAGGGCTAGGAGGAATACCTGTTGAATGTTGAGAGGGTGTGCACATACCATAGAGACAGATCAGATCGATTGTGAAGAACTCCTTTTTGTCTGGGAAGGACTACTGCAAATAAGAATACAAGACCACCAGATTTTAGTTAGACAATAAATGTGGGAACCGCCTTGGGGCCTGTGAAATATTAGACTTCCTTTCGAAGGTGGTGGTTCCCCTTTAATACAAATTAACACAAATGCTAATAAAGAAGCTATTGCGAAATCACGATTTAGGTACCTCGTTACCAAGCAATAGAGACTAAACTACCGATAATAAAACATCACGTTGTTTGTTTGGTCAATGGTCGTTGATACATTCAGGTCGAGTTATAGGGATAAACCAGACTGGATCTGAGGTTGTTAGGAGACAAATAGGTGAGAGGAAGGTTTTGGGTATAAGTCACAGTGACCGATGCCGGTCACTGGATAACCGACTGCGGTTAGAGAACCGCCGGTAGGGGATAACCGACACCGGTAGGGTCAGTAATCTAGGCACTTCTGGATAGAGGTTGGTTGCAGGGTGATTGTGGGGTTATTAAGACTGGTGGATGGCTGAGGGGAATAGTGAGATGACGGGGAAGACTCAGAGTGTGATAAAAATGTCTTCTGGGAAATACAAGGATGTATGGATAAAGGTTAAGTGCAGGGTGCTGGCAGGTGGTAGATCTAGGAGTGAGCTTGTAATTACTATCAATCAAAAGGATCAAGAAATGGTGCTTAGAAACATACGAGACACTACTCACTCGTCCTTGATGAAGATTCAGTCCAAGGAATGTGGTAGTGACAAGAAGGCTCGATTGGGATGATCTCGGTATTGGAAAACGAGATGATGAAGCTATCCTCGGTCTTTCCCATGCTTGAACGGGGTGACAGCAATCCAGTGGCTAGGTTGCAGTCTTCGGCTCAATGCTCTTCTCTTTTCTTCACTTGTCTCTCGCTCGCCAAGTGAATTTTGGATCCTTTTTCCTAATGAATTCCCGATCCCTTGTTTTTGGTGGGGAGGTCATTTATAGAGAACCAATGGCGGTTACGTAATCGGCGACGGTCGAGTAGGAACCGATGTCGGTTAAGTCAACCAACCTTCCCTCCTTTTCTTCCGAGGGATTAGTTGTGGGCTTGGTCATGTCATTATTAGGTTGGTTTTGGTGCGGGTGAGGAGTAATTAGTCATGGGTGTGGATGTAGACCAAGTTATAGGTCTTAATTAGGTTAGTTTAGGATTAGGGCTAGGTCATGATGAGGTGGCAGGTTTGGAGATGTGGATTTATTAATTATAAGGTAATTAATAAATAATTGTGTAAGGTTTAGGTGATGAGGTTAGGTTGCGAAATGAGATGCGGGGCACAGGGGGTTGTAAGACACAAATTTGGTGTCTACAGAGGGATTAATTCTAAATTTTTCATCTACACACATGGGTTTTTGTTGGAATGAAGCAACATATCCCGCTATCAATTTCAAGGTACAAGGGTCAACCTAGGTCAAGGTATAATTGAATACACATTTATATAGCACTAGAAGAACTACATTGGGTCTGAAATGTAGTCTAACGCTCAGTGATTCACAAATGGGGTGACTACCAAGCTCAACTGCTCAAGTATTTACATATTTATTTGTAAATCTAATGATTGTTTGAGTGTAATGTAGGATAACTAGTGTTTGTTTTGTAGGTTTGAGGTGTGACATCTAGGGTTTTATGTGAAGTTTAAGATATCAAAGAGTGACAAAAATGACATAGAGCGACACTAAAATTTATATATCACAACTACCTAAAGGTCTAAAAATGTAAGGTTTGGTCAAAATTGTACCATCCGGTTATGACCTCTTTCATGCGATTTCGATCCAACAGATTCGTAACTCGAGAATGTGTTTGTTCTATATTTGAGACTCTTCCCTTGCCCATATAACTTGTTGAAACATCCTAAATATTTTTTGAATAAAATAAGTTCCTATTTCCAATCTATTTGTGCTTTAAATTATATGTGTTTGATTGTATGGGTGATTGTTATGACCTAAAATGTAAATCTCAGTGCTTTAAATAGTGTAATCTTTACAATATTACTTCAAATAAAACCTAACTAAACTAACCCAAGATTTAATTAAGAGTTAAACATTTTGGTGAACACACTTTTGATTGAACCCTTCATCTAATCTAGGATATTCTTAGTCCCTTATGTATTAGGCTTTGTAATTTCAAGACTCTAGGACTGTTTTAGGATATGCGTGCATTATTTCTAGGAGTATCTGTTTTTCTTTATGTGGTCATGGATTTCTATAGAGCTTTGTAAAAATATAAGGGTTCCCATCCCTCTAACCAGGTCAATACTACTTATGGTTTTATAAACTTTAATGATACTTACGGGCCTGTTCCTCTTCATCATACTTTAGTTGATGATTCATTTGCTTGGTCTACAATTGAAAATCATAACTATGAGGCTATCCCTTATAATTTTACCCCTAGTTACGCTACCTCTAGTCATGTTAACTATTGTGATGACGTTACTGGTCAACTCTTCTATAATGCTCCTAATGACATGATGAATTCATATTCAACTATGATCAAAATTCTAATCGTATAGTGTTTCAAGATCTACCACCTCATTTTTCTAATCCACCTCAAGATATTCCTCCTACACGCCATTTTTACAACCCCAAACTATTGCGGATGTATTACAAGAGGCATTCCCCACAATAAACTTCACTAGTAATGTTACTCTTACTTCACCTATTGTGCCATTCAAAGATCTATATAACTCCGAGATGGCTTGTATCGCTACCCCTAATATTGAATATATTATTGATGTTTGGGAAAGTGATAGTGATCAAACATCTTCCCCCATACCTAGTTATGATGTCTCTTGAGACCATAGATCCCAAAAATTCTAGTGATGATTAGACTGTTTCTAATTTTCATGAGGAGGATATCCCTTTCATATTTACATTGATTGATGGTATTCCTTGTATTTATGATAGTGATTCAAAATCAAGCCATACGTGAATGCCCTGGTGATGATATGCATGATAATTCTTCTATTAGACATGACATTAATTGTGTTTCTACCTTTCCTCTTGAAGTTAAAGTAATGCTAATAATGTTACTATTCCTATGCCTCTTGAATGTGCTTCTACTAATGTTTCTACTCCTTCTATTGAATGTGAAAAGATGATTTATATTGTTATTAATATTCGTAATGTTATGCTTGCATACACTTATAATATAATTGATTATATGCCAATTAAACATAATAATCTTTATTCAACTTGTGTTTCTACTTATTCTACTTGAAATTAAAGACAAAACTTATACATCTACTTCACTTGTAAATGATAAGTGTTTACTTCTCTTAGCACAAATGAACATGTTAATGCAAATTGTTTAGATTTAGTTTCTCTTCCTAGTGTGGATAATGCGCATTTTGATGATATCCCTTTAGATACCCAACATCACCCAAACATTTAGAATCCCAAGTGTAACCCGAGGTAGTTGCTTATGTGACATAACCTCACATTAATTTCAAAAGAAATAATATCCCTATGGCTACCATTAGTGATAAAGTGAAACCTTTGAATGATCCTCTAAAGACTTATGCTATATCTCGTCAAGAGGTCCTTTCAATTATGCATATAATAGGCGATTTATAATGAAAGGTTCAAACTCGACACTTGAGAGCTAAACATGTTATGCTAGCATTGATTATAATACTATCTATGGAAATTTCATTCCACATAAGATCTTCCAATATCCATTCCCTATGAAAATTTTCAAGCCTTCACCCCCTTGTTTGATGGCACGTCGATCCTTATTTGCACCTTAAACATTATAGCGCTCTTATGGCCTCTCATATATCGTAATCAATTAATTTTTAAAGATTTCCATCGCATCCTCATAGGAGATGCTTCATATTGGTTTACACATTTACCTAACAGGTCTTTAAGTACTTTCTTGGAACTTGAAGATGATTTCCTAGCTCACTTTAGCTTCAATAAAGGCCCTAGAGCTACATATGAGTGTTTACCCTCTCTCCATCAAGATGAAGATGAACCTGCATTTGATTATAGATTACAATTCAAAGCTAATATGCACTTGTTTTTATACTAACCGATTGATTTAGAGATGTAATATATATATTTTAGAGGCCTCATCTCACCCTCAAGGAATGCTTATTATATGATACTTGTGATTCTTTCACTGAACCATGCCTTCGAGTTATGGACCTCGAGCAATATTTTCTCTTCCCAAATCATCATGAGCATATGGATGTGTTGGTTTTGAATTAGCACTTTATAGTGATCAATAGTCAAGGGGACAACGAGTCCCTCCTCTTTATGGGAGAGGTTCCCTTATTGAAAGCAAGCAACAAAGCTTATATACAAATATACAACTTTCATATTGATGAGGACTTTTGATATTTTGAAATGTTTTATACCAATATGGATTATCAATACATAAGAATGGAAGAACAAAGAAACTGAAAGGGAAGAATATAAAAATACTTTTAGGTAATATAGATAGCAGAATATAACCTTACACGTACTTAGCAAGAGGGATATAGAATATAATCATTCACATTTGCAACATCAGATATTATTCCACAAGCACAAAGTTTTGGAAATCATATCATAAGAACACAAAGTTTCTTAACATGAAAGGTTGATGATTCACAAATTTTAGACAAGAAAGAAAAAGGACAGTAGATGAAAATTAGAGACAAGGGAAATTCTTCTGTATTGATTACTTTCAATTCTCTTTACATTTCAAAAAAGTATCAGAGTCTTGTCATTGTAAATAATGGCATGAAGAGCCCATTAAATAGTTTACAAAAATAATTACATTCGGTTCCAACTTCTTTTAATCTAAAATATTAAAGACTACTTAAGAAATACATTAATAGAATGGTCCTTAACCAAATATTACATCATGGGATAACAACTTCAAATTAGAGGAAGTGCCTTAGGATTCCGAGGTAGAAACATCCAAAGGAGGATTAGGAGTGCCAATTGTCTTAAGAATCCGATGTCTAAATCTTTTCAATGCTTCAACTATCTCCATGCACTTCGGGATGGTGGTGTTAGAAGTGGCATGAGTCCATATACCAAGGCACTTTTCCATATCCTTCTCAAACTCTATGTTCTCAAGAAACTCCTTGTTTTCCTCAGTGATAGCTGATTAAAGGGAGCAGACCTCCTTCATCTTCTCTTTAGACATTGACTCTTCCTTGAAGAGATCTTCCTTGACAAAGGTACTAAACTGAGCCTTGATCTCCGTATAGAAAAGTGATCACTTGAGGCTTCATTCTGGATTTGACAATGAATATCTGGAAGGAAGAAAAAACAAAAGCCTTGAAAGCTTCTCCTTTTTGCCACATATTTTTAGTTCTCCTAATGCTTCCTCCAAAACTTTGATCTTCCACTCAACACTGAAAACCCAGGGTCTTGATAGATTGCTCTTGGCCTCATCAAATACCTTGCTTTCCAACAAGATCTACTCATCTGTCCTACTCATCAAATGGAGATCCTGGATGCATTCACACCATAGCTTCAACTCTTTCTCCAAGCCACTGAGTGTTGTGGTGAATTTCAACTGTAATTTGGATACCTTCTCATATGACTTGAAGGCCTCCTCAATGAAGTTCAATCTTGCCACTGTCATATCATCAACTAGTGATTCAATGGCCTTTCCATAGGTGGCATACTTATGAATATCTTTGATGGTCTGAACTTCATCCTTGTTGAGAACTATGGGAGGTGGAAGAGTGGTTAGTGGAGTTGGATCCAGGACCTTATCCTTTGCCAACAAGGATTTTATAAAATTTGAAAGAACTTGGTTATGTTCCTCCAATTGCTCCATAGTTTGTTTACCCTTCTCAACACGTTCAATAACTCTAGTCACAGTTTCTCTGAGGTTATGAACCTCACTTTTAGGTGTTGAATCTCCAAGTGGAATCCTTGTGAGTTCCAAGTCAGAAATTAGAAGGTATTTCTCCTCTTTGTCCACCTTAGGCTTTGCAATCTCCATGAATTGTTGGCCCTTAGAATCTGACACCAGCCTCGAGGTAATTTTTTTTTATTTTCCGGAGGAGGAGTAGTACCGAGTAAGGCTGCCACAACATCAAACTTGGGAACCACAATTTGAGAAGTAGACTTCCTTTTCTTGCTATCAACGAAAGGTTGAACCCAAGCAAAGGAAGAGGAAGAGGTAGAAGGAGCAATGGGTCCAAGTGCAAGTGTACTCATTGCACTCAATGTTTTCACCACAAATGTCTCCAATGGAGAAGTTGGCATATCTTTAGAAATATCCCTAGAAGAAGGGTCCACCAAACCTAGAGACTCAGACATTTGGCCTTTATTTTCCATCTCAAAGCAGTGTTGACAGGGGCTTCTTCCTCTTCTTTTAGCTCTTCACTATTATCCTCACTCAAAACAACAACATCTTCTGGCTCTATGGGAACTGTGGCTGCTCCAAAGGAAATTCTTCCTTTCTTCTCGTAATTTTCTCTTGCTTGACAACCTTGCCTTTCTTCATGTATACCTTTTTTGAAGAGGAAGGAGTGGACTATTCAGGCACCTCAACATTGAGCGTAAGTTCTTATTTCCTAGGAGAGGAAGTTTCTTGTGAAGAAGACCGGCTTTGCTCATCCTGAAGGTTTGCATCTTCTTATCAAACCAAAGCTTGGTTCTTACAAGAATGGGGTTGATCACCTCTTTCAAATCATCCTGCTCTCTTACAAACCAATCAATGGTTTCAAGAGGAGTGTGTTTGATGGACCTCTCATATTCAATGGATTGCAGGTCTTCATCATCATCCTGGAGCTTATCAGGTACTTTGTAGAGATTGAAAACTATGATTTGTTGAAGAGAAAGTATGCCAAAGTACCTTCTCTTGGCCTCAAAGTCATCTACGCAATCAACCCAATAATCTTCAGTATCTGCAAGGTGATAGAAACCCATCCTGAAATTCTTAGCAATATATCCCTTGATATCAAAGCAAGTTCTAGGCTTGAAGTGATGAAGGGTGAGAGGAGCAATAGTTCTATCAATGTTTTAAGCATCCAAGGTTATCTTGCATGTATAATTTCCCAAGGTGATAGGGAAATGGATGCCAACAATCTTTTTATCTCTGCAAGTCCTGTGAAGTTTGTCCAATTATCTACAAATCTCAACAAGGGCCATTTTTTCATTACAAAACATAGGAAGCTTTAGAGGAAGGCCTTCAAAACCAGCTAGCTTGATGTATGAAAACTTTTTGAATTGAGTGAAGAAACTCCCATATTCAGAGATCAAGGTATTTGCTTCCTTAAAAATATTCGAGTAGTATTTCCTTCCAAAAGCCTCACAATATACATGGTGAAAGTGTCATTGACTCTCCTGAAGTGATGATTTCTGACTTTGAGAGTGAATTGAGGATAATATTCATATATAGGAGCATCCTTCTTATCTTTGATGAAAGAGAAACCAAGCCATTCCCTGGATGTTGCAATGGTGTACATGAGATAGGAGGACATGTAGAATGTCTGAGTTCTCTGAACATTGATTAGCTGCTCTGTTAGGTTCTCACAGATTATCTCACCCCAATTCAAATTTTGCTTCCCTTCATAAATGATATTGATAAAGGGACACATCCAAAAGTGAAACTCATTTGTAGAGGGAATTCCCATGATCCTAACAAGAAGAGTGATGATGTTTGAAAGTTATTCCTTAAAATCAACCCTAAAAATGACTTAGAAAGTTTGGATGCTCCTTCTTAGGGTTCTTTAGCCATGATTTAGCTACCCTAGCCTTGTATCTATCACTGTCATGGTCAAATAGTGTTTTTGCTTGAGCAAGAGTGAGGGTATGAGCATATTCCACCACTGGGATGCATAGGGAAACACAAATAGCATCGAATCCAGTTGTGCAACCACTTCACCATGGATATCAACAATCTCCTTGGACTCTAGATTGAAATAGGCCCCGCAAGTGAGCATGGTATCAACGCACTGGAAAGACATAGGGAAACCCCCTGCAAATGTAATTCTACTATCTTTGATTAATTGGGTGATAGGAGTAGGGTTATCGCATCCAAGCCTGCTCCAAAAGTCGTCAAGGTCGAGGTGTTGAGCTTCACTATCCCTGACATAGGAACAAAGGTTTCTAATGAGGAGAGATGCTCGTGCCCTTTGTATTGAATCTTCATTGTGACTAGAGATAGGGAGAGAAACAACCTTTGATTGAGTGTATTACAATTCAAACAATCCTGCAAGAGAAAACACAGAGGCACATATGTGAGCAATGACTTATTTTGTAAGAACATGAGTGGGAGAGAATGAGCAAGCAAGTGCGTGAATGAAAGAATGGTTACACTCCTTTAAATAGCCATGAATTCGAATGGATGGAGAGAGAAGACAATGAATGTGTAATAAATGACTCCCACACCGACTCAAAAAGGTGAAATGTGGAAAAGGAGAACAAATTGGCCTAGACGGTTCATGGGACACAAGGACATAAGGGATGGGTGGAGTTGAAATACTGATCCAAGAAGAATGTGGAAAAAGTGGGTTCAGAGGTCACAGATGGTCCATGGGACATAAGGACATGAGGGACGCACGGAGCCAATTTCTCTGATGATAAAGCAATGCGGGTAAAGTGGTAAATCGGTGAATAAGAGGCCTTCCTATACTTGGGACATGCGGGATAAATTTTTTTGACTTAGCCGATGGTAAAGCATTGCGGGTAAAGTAGAAAATCGGTGAACAGGAGGCTCACTTGTACTTGGGACACGTGGGACAAAAATGTCTGACTTAGCCGCAAAACATTAAAAATGACCCCAAAGACTGAATTTTTCTAACTTTTGAAATTTTCCCTTCACTTAAACACTTCCAAAGGACACTTCTTTAAAATTTTGAAAATTTGTCTTGAAGAAAGAAGGAAATTTTGAAAGGTGACAACAAGATGCAAGTAATATAGATGTTTTTATTTCAAATGATTATGATTCACTATCATAACTGAAATTTACTAATAATAAACTTAAGGTTTCTATTAGAGTAGCTATTTACCTTGGTTCATGTTCACCTAGGTACTTTATTTACCTTGTATTTTATTTATCTTCACCCACTTATGTGTGTGGATATTTCATTTATCTTATTTAGATATTAGGAAGATATTGTCTAGTTGTTTCGACTAGTTCTTTCCTAAATTTATGGTCTTGACTAGTTCTTTCCTTGATTTATGGCTTGATCTATGGCCTTGACTAGTTCTTAGATTGATCTTCCTTGCCTATATAAGCAAGGCTCATTATCATTGTACTCAAAGAGAGTTCCATAATAATATATGCTATTACTGCTCATTTTTTGCAATTTCTTTTGTAAAGTTATTTTGGTGAATTTCTTTCAGCTTATCAAATGTGGTATGCTATGATCATATGAGATATTCATGGCTTGGAATGATTTTTTTATCATTCCTTTCATGGTATCAGAGCGATAGATGATGTAGACATCCATTTGTAATTTTTTGCAAGCAAGGGTGCATTTATTTTCAAATATTTTGAAATTCATTAGCACTTTGTTAGAACTAACATTTTACTAAAAAAAAAAAGGGCTCTATTGGATTTGGAAGGTGGAAAAACCCCAGAAACAAGTTTAAACTTGGCCATTAAAGGAGACAGTTTGTTTTGATTTCGCAGAGGTGGACATTGATATGTACAGATCTACTTGGAAATTTGTGCTAGGGGAAGAAATATTTTTAGGGAAGTAGAAAGTCTAGAAAAATGGTTTCTGGGTTTTTTCTTCCACTTTTTGAGTTCCTATTTGATGAAGATGTTGAAATATTAGAAATTTGTGCCATGGGGAAATTGGTGCTGGGAGTTAACAATTCAAGAAAATCACTGGGTTTTTGTGTTCGGTAATGGGTTTTTTTCTTTTGCTTTGAAGAGTTTATATTTGTGTTGAGGATTTTAGGATCTTGAAGATCCATGCTATCTTTGAGGATTTTGGAAATCCATGTTGGTGAGGCAGAAAATATAGGAAAACAATTTCTAGGGTTTTTCACGTTCGGTAATGGGTTTTTTTCTTCTTCCATTTTGTAGATCTAGATTTGGAATTTTTTTTCCAGAAAATATAAATTGAGGAATATTGGAGGCAAAAGGGCATTAAAAATATATATTAAAGTACAAATTTGAAAATCTTGTATATAATCGGTAACTCGGATTTGAGTGTTGTTTTTTTCAAAAGTGTTTTTTTTTTCATGTTTATTCCACTAGAACTATTTATTTTGAGAAATAAAGTAAAAATTTAAAATGTCATGTTTATAACAATCACTCTTTATAAAGTGCCAACATTTGGGGGTGTTGTACTCACACACGGACACATTTTTGGTTGAGCCCAACATCCTATTTTTTTATTTGTTATCATGATTCATGTTATGACATATTTGTTTTACAATGTAAGAATGAGATGATCTTCTATGAAATTTTCTCTATTCATGAGGACCTAGTAAAATTTGTGGAAGAAAATAGATCATTCAAGAAGTGAAATTATCTTCTACAAGCACTCATTCATGAAAAAGATGATCTCATACACTCCCTGCAACAAAAAATTGCTAGCCTACAACATTGCCATCATATTGTGGACTCTCATATCCCTACTCATTGTCCACTTGCAATTGTTGATCCTATACCCATTGACCTTGATATGTTAGTTTCTAAGCTTGTTCTTGCTCCTAATGCTCCTAAGAACTTAGGCTTGTTATTGTATATTCTTCTACATCCGTGTTTATTGCGATTTACACACTACGAGTATCCCACATCATATCCTTCTACTCACATGCATGGATCTTTTGAGAAGTATACCAACTCATTCAATTCTCGCATGATCTATTCAATGGGTTTCACTAACAAAGGTATTGACATACATTCATAGGGTATTGCTTTCCCTATCCACATGTTAAGTGGAATTCTCGCCGGGACATTAGTTTTTGAGCGGGTAATTCATTGGGATCACACATGCGACATAGCTCAATTTTTTGTTCACTCGGATCTTTCCGAGGATCATGAGCTACACATAAGTTCTGCACCTTCACTCAAGCTTGAGAAACCTAATATTTCAGTTGTCGAGATATGATTAACATGACACACATTATGATGTTCTTTTGCATGAACCCATTATGCATTTTACACCAAGTTATATGTAGGCATATCCTTCATCCACCAAAGTGTTGATTTGGGGTGGATATCGATCACTTGTGGCAGCAACATAGGAATTCATTGAGAGGAATCTATAGACATGAATCCTCCACCATTCGCCCTCTTGCTCCATTTTATAGACCTTTTACATTGTAATGCTCCTTATTTTGAGCATTTTTCTTTAGTAGATCTAGTGTATCTCTCTTGTCTGTTGAGAGATTTTATATCTGTATTTTCAACATTTTTTGGCATGTTGACAGTTTCTCTTGTGTGGAAGCTATTATGGTGAATCTCAATGTTAATTTTTTAGTGTTTGAGTATTTTTTTATAACTCATATAGATTTGTAGCATCACTCCACCCATTCAACATTATGGGAGGGCGTGGTGTTGATCCTACTTCTTTGGATCTTGTGTCCTTGCCTTGTTACTTTGGCTTCTCTTGGATCGCGACACTCCTATTTCTTTGGATCATGTGTGCTTGCCTTGTTATTTTTATTATTGTTCTAGGATCGTGGCACACCTATTTGTAGCAGTTGATCTTGCTTCTTTGGGTCTTGTGTCCTTGCCTTGTTGCCTTGGTTATTGTTCTTGGATCGTGGAACACCTATTTGCATTAGTTGATCGAATTATGTTTGGTGTTTTTTTGCACTTTCAACATCACTCTATTGAAAGTCTCTTTGTATGGAGTTATTCTGATGAAGCACAATGTCAATTATTTTTTGAGTTTTGTGATCGAGTAGTGGATTCAGACCACAATGCACACCAAAATTCTTCAACATTATACGAGTTTTTGAGTTGAGATTCTTGGGATGCCTTGCAATGGGTTTTTACTCTCTCTTCTTTATTATTACTAGTTTAGGGTACCTTGCAGTGTCCCTTTTCCTAGTTATTATACATGGTTACCTCATCAGGCCTAGTTTTCATGACTCATCTTGTTGATATGCCACTTTTATTTTTGGCTCCTAGCTTCACTTGAGGGGGGGTGTTAGAGTAGGTATTTACCTTAGCTCATGTTCACCTAGGTACTTTATTTACCTTGTATTTTATTTATCCTCACCCACTTATGTGTGGATATTTATTTTATCTTATTTAGATATTAGGAAGATATTGTCTAGTTGTTATGACTAGTTCTTTCATAAATCTATGGTCTTGACTAGTTATTTCCTTGATTTATGGCTTGATCTATGACCTTGACTAGTTTTAGATTGATCTTCCTTGCCTATATAAGAAAGGCCCATTCTCATTGTACTCAAAGAGAGTTCCATAATAATATATGATATTACTTGCTCTTTGTTTGTAAATTCTTTTGTAAATTTATTCTAGTGAATTTATTTGAGCTTATCAAATATGGTGTGATATGATCATCTGAGATCTTCACACTTGGAACAATCATTTATCATTTCTTTTAGTTTCACATTGTGGTAACACTTCTTATCAATCTCCTCCTAAACCTAATATTGTTACACAAGATCCTATTATCACACAAAGTTACACCCTCTGCATTGTCATGAATGGATAACAAACCTTTTAGGTAACATGGGATTGTCTCTAAGTGTGGGACCTTGCAAATTGAGACAAACCTCTAGAGAAGGTTGGTTCCTTATCTTAGCCCACTACAAACTAACCTACAACTTCAAAATGCAACTAAACTAATGCTAAACTATAAATTCATAGGAACCAAAGTTGAGAAAATGAAAAAATGTTGTAAAATGAAAGTTAGTGATGCACTAAAGCTAAAAAAGGTTCAAATTTGACTGTAGAGACACAAATGTAACCACATATGCAAGAATCACTTGAAAAACACAATGTTTTGAAAGACACAAGTGAATAAATTCAAAATAAAATAAGAGGGAAAGATATTCACATCAAATACACTACATTTAAAGGAATGAACCACATTTTCTTATAATTAAAACATTTCCACTTGCATTACTGATCAGAGGTTTACACAACTTGTAAAATATGTAGTTACTGAGAGGTATGGAGGTTTGGAAAATATAAAACTCCAAGGTAAAGCTCCAAATCATGCAGAGAACCCTTCTCACGTGCATAAGCACTTACATATATAGGAAAATGAGATAGAGAGATGGAAGCCGCCAAACAACCATAAATGACCCATTCCCACCTACTAAGGTCCAAAGGCCATCATTTTTGTAGTTTTCAATATGGGCCTCCTTCTTTCTTCCTATATAAGCCATCAAGTCTCTTAAGTGGAAAAAGACAAGCCAAGGGCACCATGATGCAATGAATTATGGTAGGTGGAGTCATTGAATACATGTGGGCACACGAAATGGTGTTTTTCTCCCCCAAAACTTGTGTTTCTCATGTTTTCCTCTTGAAAAAAATAACAATTAGAGAATATGAGGTTTTGGAGAATAGGAATAACCTCTTAATAGTTCCCCATGGGCCTTAAATAATTGCTTTAATGTTTTTTCCTTTGGATCAAAGCAATCAGGTTGTTGGGGCACCACTTGAACTTAAAGCTGTTCCCCAAACCCGAGCAGTGCTTCTTTGCCTCGACATACTCGACACCTCGTGTTTTTTCCTTTATTGGCTATAAGTTTGGACTATTGAAAAATACATGGAACAATTGAATTATTCCAACTATGTCATTGGTGCACTGAAATGACCTGCAACGATGCCCTTTTACACCATCGTCGGCTACTTGGCCGTTTGACAAACCAATAGAATAGTAGAATTGTTCTATTAGAGACCTCTATGTCTTCCTTAACTAATTACACTACTCTTCGACTCTGCTTCACTCCGTCTACATTTGCAAAATTTCAAGGAAGTAACGGAAGGTAATAATTGTTCTGTTGTGATTGCAATGTCTAAATAACACGATGCCTTTCTCGGTTTGAACCCTATCACCAGAGAAAGAGTGCGGGAACTAAATGAACATTGGAACATTTCCCTTGGTTCCTTATATGCATGATTTACCTAATTCAACTATCCATATAACCCAAATAGAAAATTGGTGAACAAGAGGAGCAAAAGAATGTTCTGTTTGTTCCAACAATGACCTATTTAGCTAACCAAAGGGAGTTTTTACTTGAAAATGACTAAGTCCTTTCTCTCCTTCCCACTTAACACTAAAACTCTTTCTCCCTGAACTGTCAAAGCACCAAAATTTCTTGGCGGTGGTTTTGGAATAATAATTAAATGACTAAATAGTGTTATCTACTTGCTATATGGATGATCGGTGGCCTTTTGAGCATCCATTGAGCATGGAGTCAAGTCTGAAATCTTGAAAACTGGTCTAAGATCTTGAAATTATTACCCACGAACTTGCATATCCTTTCTCTTGAAAGATGATTTCTTGAAATTCCTAAATATGTCTTGCAAACAGTTCTAAAACATTGATTTTTTTCAAGGATCATGGAGAGTTTTGATTTACATTTGATATGGTCTTTAATGAGAGTGGAAAATTGTCTTAAAACCTGAATTTCCCTTCCCATTTCTCAAAGTACCAACTCAAAAGAGAATGAGTTCCTCTTTAATTTTATATGCATTTGGTTTATAGGTGACGAAGCTGGTATTTGACATTTTGAGGATCCTCCTCGTGCTTTGGAGCAAGCATGAGAGATTGTAACCCCCTTTTTGGATCTAAACAAGCCAAATACACGATTGGACACTAGTTCTATGAACTATTTGGCTGATTTGCATGATTTTCCCATCTTAATTTACATGCAACTCTATGAATGGAGCTGTTAGAAGAACTTCCCTCATCATTATAGATGCTTGTAAACTGATTTGAACCTTGTTTTGCTTCTACAAATAACTCTAAAACTGAAAATTCTACCCAAGGACACCAAGAACAATGTGCTAAGCACTTAGGGAAATGAAACTACACTACCAACAATAAAATGTGTTGAAGAGCACTTAGAGGAAATAAAAACTAATATAATATACAAGGTATAACCCTTCCTTCAAAAGTAATGTTTGAGATAGATCCCATTAATCGAGATCATGAGCTCTTCTCTATCCAATTTTGACAGTTGGAAATCATTGTTTGATTTGTAGTTAGAAATCACATAAGGACCACTCCATATTGTATCAAAATTTGAGTGCTTACCTAGCTTGGCTCTATCTTGATCCCATTTAAGAACAAGGTATCCTTCTTAAAATCTCCTAGCAACTACTTTCATGTCAAAACAATTCTTAATTTGAGCTTGATTCAACTTTATTGTTTGTATTGCTTGATCTCTCAACTCTTAGATCTCCATGAGATTTACATATCTGATTTCCATGGCCTCAACCTCAAACATTTATAACTACTTTATGAGCTCCAATGCTTTCAACTCAAGAGATGTCGGTAGCCTTTCTTCCTTACCATAAACCATCTTTTAGGGTGAGCTACCAGTTGATCTTTTGGGGCTGATTTCAGTCTTGTGTGCCATATTATTTTGTTTTCCTCTAAAGTTCTTTGTATGATCCTTAAAAGGTTCTTGTTTGTTGACCCAACCTTCCTATTTCCTCGGGGATAATAGTTTTAAGATGTGATCAAGTAGATTCCATTCTTGACATCCCAATCAAATATTTTTGTGCAAGGAATGCCAAAACATTATCAGATATTATTGTGGAAGGAACACCAAACCTAGTCACAATTCTTTCATAGAAGTCTATGATGTTGGCCTCATTTTCTTCCTTTAAAGAAATTGCCTCGATCTATTTGGTGAAGTAATATGTGGTCATCAAAATCCACTTATGCCCTAAACTAGAATGTGGATTGATCACTCTAATGAAATCTAACCCCATTGCATGAATGAATGATCCACTAAGATGGGATGAAAGGGTCAAGCTACTAATTTCTCCTTTCTGTGAAGAAGACATACCTTTTACATTTCTTAACCCATGCATGGTAGTATTTGAAGAGATTGGGCCAATAATAACCACCCTTCATGATTTTAAGAGTTTTTGTTCTTGGAGAAAAATGCCCTCCTGCCCCTCCATCATGAAATTCGTGCAAATATATCTCAATCTGATTTTCCTTAATGCACCTCAAGAGAACACCATTCACATCCTTTATAAAAAAATCCATCAATAAGCACATAAGGAATGGATTAGAGCCTAAAATACCTTCTTTTGGCCTTTCTCAAGCTTTGAGGACATTGACTTGTTTGGAGGAAGTGTGTTATATCATGGGTCCAACAAGGAATGAGTGAAGCATCAATTGGTTGTTAATCACGTTGAATCATTAGGAAACCTCCTTTTCAATATGCAAATATGAAACTAGCTTCTCACAGAAATGTTTTTCCCTTAATATCTTGGTTATTTTGACATCAACATCATATTCCATCACTTTGGTTATCGAACCCTTTTATCATTTAATTCCTTATTTAAAAGGAAATATTTCACATCAAAAAGTGACACCATTAGTTATATCTTGTTGTTGTATACCAAATGTATAAATTTATTCAAACTCCTTATGAAAGATAGGGCATAAAACTCAATAAATGAATATCTTATCTCATAATCTTCTAGACCTTGGCTAAAAAATGTAATAGGTTATTCAAAACCTTCCACATTTAGTTGTACCAACATGGAAAATATTGTATCTAGGCCTCCAAAAGCATATAATTTGAATTCCTTTGAGAAGTATGGATTGATAAGGGTAGGGCTTGTGTTATTGCTTGTTTGATGGCCTCAAAATTTCCCTTCCCTTCCATAGTCCATTTGAAAGGTTTTTCTTTAGCATAGATGTCAATGGCTTGATGAGATTGGCGAAACTGGAATGAAACGTCTAACAAAGTTAATTCTTCCCAAGATTCTTTCTTTGCAATGCATTATTATGACTAGGTAATGACAATGCAAGGATGACACTTACACTCTCTGAATCCATTCACAGCAGTGATTGCTTAGAGACAATGTGGCCTAGAAGCTTACCTTCATGTGCTAGGAAGATAAATTTCTTGGGATTAAGAGAAACCCCAAACTATTTACACCTTTCAAATACCTGCTTGAGATGGAGCAGATGATCATTTTCATCCTTGGAGAATATTGTGATATCATCAAGATAGATAAGAACAATGCTATTAATCAGCCCCTTGAAATGCCATATCCATGGCTCTTTAAAATGTTGCTCCTGTATTGGACAAACCAAAGGGCATTTTTCTATAGGCATAAGTTCCCCACTTAGTGGTAAAGATTTTTTGAACTGATCTTCTTCCTTCACCATAATCTAATTATACCTTGAGTAGCCATCTAATAGGGAAAACCTCTCGACCTTAATACCATTTGCAAAATTTTCTCCATAGAAGGCAATGGGTAATGATATTTCAAGGAAGCCTTGTTTAAGTCCTAGAAATCAACGCATAATATGATTTCCCATTTCTTTTCCTTACCAAAACTAGGTTGGAAACCCAAGATGAATGTTTAATGGGGTGTATAATTCTAGACTCTATTAAATTTTTCAATTCTTTCTTCATTAGAGGCTCAATTCTTGGGTTGACATATCTTTTTTTCGTAATGGACTTGGCCATCGATCTAACTCAATTGTATGTTATGATAAATTAGGATCAAAACCCCTAAGGTCTTATAACCCCATGAAAAAATTCAACAAATTCTTAACAAAGGTCTACAAATGCATGTTTCTCTTATGGAGTGCTGATTTAACAAATATGGAATTTGTAAAACCCTAAATATTATAGAGTCGCGTATGATAAATAAATGCTAAAGTATATATTTGACATAAGAAATAAGCGAAGTAAATATGAAACCCTAAGTGCAAGAGAGGGAATATAATACTTAGCTGATTTCACACATGATCCCGAAGTGTTCGGACTAGTAAAATGATGAACATGAGGGTAAAATTGTCGCAACCGTGCTCGGGAAATTT
Source organism: Taxus wallichiana var. yunnanensis (assembly GCA_018340775.1). Lineage (NCBI taxonomy): Eukaryota > Viridiplantae > Streptophyta > Pinopsida > Cupressales > Taxaceae > Taxus > Taxus wallichiana. Next base: position 424,051,630 of record CM031234.1, on the reverse strand, counting down.
TGCGGTTGTCGAACAAGCTTAGATCGGGTGTCGGAATTGGGCTAGGGTTCATAGGTGTCGAGACCTCTCTGCTAGACACCTATGACTACGCAAGAGCTTGGAATTTGGTTTTTTGGTGTCACAAGATGGTCACTAGCCTTCATTTTTGATCACTTGTATGTCGTTGGATGATCATTGAATTCACCTGTAACTTGCCAAGACAAGATGACCAACAAAACCCCGAAACCACATTAAATACTAAAAAGAAAAGATGCAATATGGGGAGTCGATGACCTTGGAGGTCACATGATGAGTGAACTTACAATCGTGTGTTGTACTACATCTCGAGTCTATGTAGTTCTTGTGCGTGTGTAATAGAATTATGCCTTGAGAAGCCCTTGTGCAAGTGCACGTGATAACAAGTGATAGCTAGATGTACCAATGTAGATAGATGTGTGAGTTGAATAAAGAAACTTCCCCTCTTAAGCATCTATGTAGAAAATGCAATCCCTTGTCCCTTGAATGGATGCTAGATGAATACCTTTGAATCTCTTAGATGCCTTTGGATGCAACCTTAGGTGATGATAATAGATTTTAGAGCTTGGTCCTTTATTTTGGTCACATAACTTTGTATATGTATAATTCCCTTGTTTGAATTTTGTAATTGACAAATGGAAGGATGACCCATAAGAAAATAAGATTCCCAAAAGATAAAATAGGCCAAAAAGAGGTGAGTAAGATACAAAGGAGGACGGGGACACCCGAGAGGGGATGAGGGTGCACGGGCACTAGCATCCCTGGTTGGGAAGCGGTGTCTAGAGTCATGAAAGATAAACAAACAAAGTATCAACTAGCTTTGTAGGGTGTGTAAAACCAGAAATAAAGCAAAAGGTCCAAATATAGTTGTCAATTACTAGTATTCTCACTTAGGAATCATATGAATGCAAGTATGTGTTTATGGACCTAGAAATGTACCCAAGTGCATGATTTTATGTCTAAATTTTCCCCCACTTTATGTTTTTGAGTGAATAATTGATAACATAAAGTAGATAAGAGATGCATACCTAATAACCATATAGAGTGTGATGGCCATATCATTCGAAGAGACAAGTGAGAGCGTGGAGTGACAAAAATAAAGTGTGGAACATAGAGAACGAGGAAGTGACCCTAAGGGTGAAGCGTATGAGTTGTACTATTATTATTGTGTTTGGTGTGGGGCTAATTCTTATTGTGTATTAAGGATGAACTTGCAAAATAAGAGAGAAAGAGTAGTCAAAGTCATGTATTATGAAAACTCTGTAAAAACATGTAAAAGTATGTAAATGTGAAAAAGTAGTAAAAGGAAAGTGTGCACTGATTCATGAAGAGTGAAAAGGATAGAAAAATGTCCTAAACTATTGTAAAAGAGCAAGTTTTTGGGTGATCTCACACCAAGAATGAGTTTTGGGTGATCTCACGCCTAGAATGATTTTTTTGGGTGATCTCATGCCAAGAATGAGTTTTTGGGTGATCTCATGCCATGGAAGAAGATTTTTGGGGAGAGAGGTCTATTTTTACTCTCCTTCCATGAATGCTTCCCAAATTTATACACCAATGTAGATGGTGTTATTCCACTTTGTTCCATTTTGTTATAAGTTCTATAGAAGAAGAAAAATGATATATAATGCATTTCGATTCTTTGGAGGACTATGCTGCCTCTCGCAAAAAATGCTATGTGAATTGATGTGAATCATGCTGATATGAGAAATTAACTATAACTACCCCTAGTAAAAGGCACCGAGAAAGGCTAGGAGCACCCATGTGATAGTGTTTTTATTTGGGCGCTAGTGTCTTTGTTGAACTAAAGACTGAATTCACATTCTAGGCCATTTTCAGAATCGTAGATTGTTTTGTTCCTATATTGTGCAAGCACGTAATATATCTCTAAGCTATTGTGTGGGGTGACCAATTCACCCAATCTATACCCCCATTTGGGGTGCATATGACATCTCTAGGAGTATACGGCCCAAAGGTGAGGACCCGAAACCGATTTGAATTTGATACCATGCAGGGGAGGGAATGTGCATGGTCAAAACCAAGGACAACAAAGTGTCTAGAGACAAATGTTAGTAGTAAAAGTAACAAACATGCAATAGAATACAATGGAAACAAACAATAGTGTAGATAAAGTAGACTGTGAAAAGTGGGTTTCAAACATGGGGCATCGCTCATAATGTTGCAAGACAATCGGGACTGAAGTGGCCAAAATCATACAAGCAATTTGATCATAAAAGACATAGGAAAAAACCACAAATAATGTCATATAATGGAAAACAATAACAAGCAAAGTATCGATCAACCATTGTGGAAAATAGTTCCCTCAAGGAAAATCTGTAATGTATAAGGAAGTAAATGTAGATGGCCCTAGGGGCCTCGATGAGACTAGTAAGAGGTACAATGTCTAGTATCAATACTACATGTAAGGATATGTAATAAGTCTACATTCAAAAATTGAGAAAAAGTGAACATGCATGTGTATATAGAAAATATAATGACATACTAAGTATCCATATAACATGGAAATGAAGTGTACATGTAAGTACAAACAAGCAAGAATAGATGCAACCAAGATATGTAATATGTTGTGAATGAGTGAGATGGAATGATATATAATGTGAATGTGATAGTAGTAGCATGCCCCCAAGTGGATGGGGATGAATATGAGATGAGGTTCATTTATAAAATACCCCTTGAAAATCAAGAATGAACCATAGAATAAGAGTGTGTCATCAGAAATGGTTTGAAAGATGTGCTAGAAAGATGTATCATGAAGCACGAGAGCGTGAAAGTGTTGAATGGTGTGAGGTTTATTTCAAATTTAGACCCTCAGTAGTTGAGTATGAACCATAAGACTAGAGTACGTCATAGGGTGCGATGATACAAGATGTGCATCGGGTTGTGCAAGATGAATGAGAAATATTAGATATGAAGCATGGAGTGTGATAGTATAAATGAGAGACACCTGATAATGCTAGAAGGGGGGAAGTAGGCATGATGCCCCACGTGTATAATGATGAGTAAGATATCCCACAAAAGTGAAGGGAAAGGGTCCTCTACCCGATGTTTGAGGAGATAAAGGTGTGTGACCATGCTCTAAAGGCGGCGGTTAATGAGACTGACGATGTACATGTGATGGAAGATGAGGTGGTGAACACCTATATGAAGGAGACCGAGGAGGTGATGTCCACATATGTGAAGGAGACCAAGGAGGAAATGTGCACCTATGTGAAGGAGATCGAGGAATTGATGTGCACCTATGTGAAGGAGCTTTCCGAGTAGCAGACCTAGGCTGATGAGATGGACTAATGGACCAATGAGAATGAGTATGTTGTGGATGAATAGGAGAGATAAGAGAAAGTTTTGCTTTAGTTTTGAGAGGTCAGGGGACCTAGATACTCTAGTAAGTACAATAACAACCTTAAGAGGAGGATGCGGTCATGGTGGAAATGGAAAAACACCTTGGATAGTGATAACTTACTTGTTATGAATGAATTTTATACACAAGTGATTCATGGAAATGATAGCTTGAGCGGCTCGGAGCCAAGGAAGACCTAAGAGTATGTCAAAAACTTTGACGCTAGGTGCCACAAATAATGCATAAACCTAGTGAGAGGACCAACAATAACTAGAAGCTTGATATATCCATAATATTTAGGAACTGGATATGAAATATGAGATAGTGGGTAGTTGATAGCGATGAGGAGTGCAATAGAGCACACACTCATATGAAATAATGGATCGATCATTGTGTTGTTGATAGTATGAGGCCTAATAGAAGTAGTGATATGCAATGTATTAGAAGAGAATGTAGCATTATATTCATGATATGAAAATGTGATAAATGGAGGATATGCATATGCATTAGTAATATAAAATCGAGAGGCCACGATGATGGAGGAGGAACTGCATGATATGTAAGATTGGCCGAAGAATCAACTTGTTTTTCATGCTTAGGTAGAGGATAATTAAATATTTTGGGATTTTTTTTTCATTGACTGATGTAGATGTCGAAGGCTCAAGGAGCTTGATTGCATTGTTTCCAATTATATCCTAAATAATATGCCTTAATTTGAAACATCGATCAATAGAATGTCCAATGTATTGATGATAGTCACATTTAGTATTTTCATTGTAATTACATCCTTTAGGGTGAGATGGATCTAGATTGAGTGGAGGAGGAAGCGTAATAAGATTTCTCTCAATAAGTTGTGGTAATAGAATGTGTGGAGCACAAGGAAATTTAGTAAATGTATGCTTTGGAGGCTGCCATTGGATATTTTTAGGAGTGAAAACAATGTTGACGATAAATTTTTCTTCGTTGGGATTAATAGATGGTTTTAAAGTTGTTTTCTTTGAGAACGAGTAGAAGATGATGAAGGCTGATCATGGTACTTGAGTTTTCCTATTGATAATAGCTTGCTTTCACGTAACATAAGAGTATGAAAAAATTGATGAAATGATGGAGTGGTCTCAAAGATGACACTCTCTTACAATGGATATAAGATACTTTGGACAAAGAGATATTGTAATTCTAAATCAACGAGTACATTGGTCATCTTAGTTAAGTTTTTTTATATCATAAAACATAGTTCACGAGATACTCATTAGATCCTTGTTTGATTTGTGTGATTTGAGCATAGGATATTTTAGAACTAGTTTGATTGAAAAGTGAGAAAGAAAATCATCAGCTAAATGCATGAAATATGTTATCGAATGAACAGGTAGATCGTAGAACCAACACATAATATAATCTTGGAGACTTTAAGAAAAGAGCTTTGCTAGTAAAGTATGAACATCCACATAATCTAGATATGCCACATGGAAAGATAAAATATGATCTTAAGGATCACCATGGCCATTACAGGTGGGATGATTAGGGGTGAAGAAATTTTGAGGAAGTGGATATGTGGAAATGGCAGGTACAAAAGGAGTGTGAAGGAGTAAAGTGGAGTCAAGAGATGGAGATGCACGAGAATTAGCCTGCTGAAGTTGTCGATTTGAACTTAGAGATCTTGATAGAGAGAGGATAGGTCTTGAGTTCCAGTGGAAAATACTTTCCGCGTCTAAGAAATAAGAGGTGGAGTGAAGTGGTTGGTGGGAGTAGGAATAGATACAAGAATAGTAGAAGTAGGTGGAAGGGTGGAATTATGAGGTTGAGTAGTAATAGGAATGGAAGTGGTAGTAGAAGTAGGAACACTAAGCTCATCTAGATTGGTGGCTTCCTCATGAGAAACGAATAAAGAAGATCAAGATCTTGTGGATGTTCTACAAGATGATCATTGAGCTCTTGAAGTGGGCTTCAATAAAGGGTTCATAATATTCAACAATGATAAAATGATGCAAAAATACCTAGAAGAAAGGTTAGGTTTGAGTGATGGCTTCACTAAATTATTTAACAACTATGGAATTTATAAAACCCTATACATTACAGAGTCACTTATGATAAATAAATGCTAAAGTAAAAAATTGACACAAAAATAAGCAAAGTACATATCAAACCATAAGTGTAAGAGAGTGAATAGAATACTTAGCTTATTTTGCACTTGATCTCAAAGTGTTATGGACTGAAAAATTGATGAACATGAGCGGAAAACTATAAGAACCACGCTCGGGAATTTTTGTAAATATAGAAAAATCTTGGGCGAGGGATAGGGTGCCGAGACCTCTGTTATACATCCGTGACTACGCAAGGGCTTGGAATTTGGTTTTTCTAGTGTCGAAAAATGGTCACTAGCCTTCGTTGTTGATCTCATGTATGTCACTGGATGATCACCAAATTCACTAGCAACATGCAAAGAGAAGATGACCTGCAAAACCCTCAAACTACATCAAATCCCAAAATAAAAGATGTAATATGGAGAGTCGATCGACCGAAGGTCACCCAAAAAAGTGAACTTATGAATGAGTGTTGCACTACATCTTAGACTCCATGTAGTTCTTGTGCATGTGTGATATAATATTTCCTAGGAAGCCCTTGTGCAAGTGCAAGTGCACGTGATAGGGGCAATAACTAGATGTACCAATATAGATATATGTGTGAATAGAATAAAGAAAATTCCCCTCCTATGTGTGTATGCATAAAATGTAGTCCCTCATCCCTTGAATGGATGCTATATGAATTCCTTTGATGCTCTTAGATGCCTTTAAATGCAAACTTAGGTGATGATAATAGATTCTTAGAGCTTGGTCCTTTATTTTGATGACATAACTTTGTATTTATATGATTCCCTTGTTTGAATTTTGTAATTAACAAGCTGGAAGGATGATCCATAAGAAAAAAAGATGCCAAAAAGATAAAAGAGGCCAAAAAGAGGCAAGTAAGATACAAAGAGGTCAGGGGTGCCCAAAGGGGACGATGGCACTAGTGTCTAGATTCATGAAAGATAAGAAAGCAAAGACCATAAATAAAGTAGAAAGGCCAAAGATAGCTATCAATTACTAGTTTTCTCACTTAGGAATCATATGAATGCAAGTATGTGTTTATGGACCTAGAAATGTATGCAAGTGCATGATTTTGTGTCTACAAGTACATGCCTTTCCAAAATTAAGTAACTTGTCTTTTCTAATTGAAATTGGTTCATAGTCTTCACCCTTTACCACCATGTTTTTTTCTCTTTTATATTTGATCGTCTGAGTTAAAAATGGAATCCAAGGTAACTAAGCCCTTGGGCAACTTGTTTGATCTTAGTTAGACAATTTAATCTCCATATTGTTGTTCCAACTTGTCTTGATTTCTTGAAGATAACTCAACCTCTTCTTGGATGAAGTTGACAATATTCTAGTCACTATCAAATACTTTCTAGTTAGTTCTATTATTTGGGACAACATGTATTACTATCACTCTAACATGTTCTTGCAATCCATCCTTCTTGATGCCTTCAGGAATATCAAACTTAGCACCAACTGCTGCTAATATATCAACTGATTCATTCTCCTTTCTTGGTATGGAATGGATGTTGAATGCTTCAAAATATTCTAAGATATCCCATACCCTATGCTTATAGGCTTTTAACAAGTTTTTCTTGGTGACGTTCAATCATCTTACCTAATTCACAACTTACTTACTATCAAAGAAAAAGCTTGCAATTATTTGACATTCTTCCTTTTTACCCATTGTAGGCCATGGATTAGAAAATCATACTCAATTGAGTTGTTAGAACAATTGAATTCAAATCTGAAAGTAGAGAAATACTCTACACCTATGGGATATATAAACACTACACCTCCTTCTCGCACCTTATCTACTCCTATATCCATCAAAACATATGCCAAATGCCATTTTCTTGTTGATTTTCTTTCATAATATTAGGAATAGGTGAATTTTCCTCATGCAAACAATAGATACCAAAACTAGCCTCTTTAATATGTTTATAGGGATCAAAACCATGGAAATCAGCTCCCCACTCATCAAGAAACAAATTTGGAATGCCTTCAATTTGAGTGTTTGCCTCTTGAACAATAGGGTCATCTTCTTGGTCAAAGATTGTGCAATTTGCATTGATAGGACTTGGTGTATAAGGTTCTATGTGATATGTGGAAATAGGATATGAACTTATAGTATATTTGGTACCATATCTGGTCCTAAAGAGCATATGAGACCAGTCAATTGATAAGTACCCTCCAATCTTGGTAGTGAAATCTCTAGAGAGGCATAGAGAAAAAAATGGAGGTAGATCAATTATGAAAACATCCCGAGGAATAGAGAAGTTGGGGCATGCATGTAATGTGAGGCTTAAACCTCTGAACTCTAATAGTTCCCACTATTGTTCCATCTAGTTGAACCATGCCTTTAGAAATATATTCATATTTGATACCCAATATATCTTTTATTTGTTTGGGCATCACTGAACTACTTGCCCCTAAGTCAATCATACAATTATGAACCAAGTGATTACTAATAATCATGGATACATAGAAGGGAGGAGGTTTCATACTCTTGCTTAGTTGATCATCCTTCTATTGAGGTGCATTAGTGAGCAAAAATTTGGTATGTTCTTTTGATGACTCATTTGTTATGGAGAGGTTGGACATAGCTACTTGTAAAAGGTATCTTTGTCTAGGAATTTCTAGGGATTCGTACATTGAAATGTTCATGTTAGTTTTCTTCATTTGTTCAAGAATGTTGAAGGGAGTGGAACTATCCTTCTATTGTACCTTATTTGTAACCACCTTTTCTTGTGTTTGAGTTGACTTGGAAGGACCTTTGGGCTCCCCTTGCACCCTTGAAGTCTAATTTTTGTGGCTTCCTTGCACATTAGGAGCTTAATTTAAATTTCCACCAATTTGAAGTGTTAGATAAGGTTGGAAAGGACCTACATTTGTTGATTGCCCCTCTTCCATAACCCTCCTTTTGGATTTAGTATTAGTTGTTACACATGGAGGAGAAGTTTGATTTATCCCACAAAACTCATCTAGTTTCAAATTCACAAGTGTGGAATCATTTTGTGGCTCTTGAGTAACCTCTTATAGTAGAGATGCTTCTACTGATGCAATTTGAGAGAAAGAGGCATTTTGTACCATCAATTCTTGGTTCAAGATGCCATTTGGGCAAGTGGCTTGGTTATGAGATTAGTTACAAGGAAAAAACCATTCATAATCCCCAAAAGGTTGTTTTCAATGGGAACAAAGGATTTATATGAGCTAGATATATTAGGATTATGTTTTTAGAATGGTCTTGCATGAGGCACTTGACCTTGAACTTGGGGATTTTCTTGGTATGGTGCCTTGTTAGGTTAATAAGGGGTTTGTTTGGCTAGTGTGGTGGTTGATATGCTTAATTGAAAGGTTGGTAAGGTTTGAAATTACGAGATTATTGCCTTTTAAAGTCACCAAGTCATTCCAAAAATTTACAACTATGTCATTACCTCTTGTAGTTCATTTGAAGTATTTGTAGAGGTAGATGCTTGGCTTTGATTTTGGCTATTTGGGGTTGGAATAAGGGCTAATTCAGGTGTTTGGTGAGGTGTAGATGTTCCTATCTTTGGGAAGATAAGCATTGGAGGTCTAGGTGCAAGTTTTCCATCCGAATAAGAATATTTTTAGCCCTATTGACAATGTTAAAAGAATCTGAAAAATTTATACCTCCCATGGACTAAATAATGACTAAAATGTCACTATTTAGAGCTCTAAAGTAGTAAAGAAAGGAATACTTTGAGGTGTATGCCTTACCATTTATGGGATTTTATCCAATGCCCTTTGAAAGACGAGGTTAAAATCAATCATCAACTCATCGGAGTTCCCTCTTTATCATAGTTAGTCATGCTTCATTAGGGATAAATGTGTTAGGACCGAGGAAGTAATTAAACACATTAAATTAGTATATTGCACCAAAAATTATTACTAATATTTAAACATGCAATAAATAAAAAATACACAGTGACATGGATTTACGTGGAAAACTCTGAGTGGTAAAAACTAAAGTGAAAGAGATTATTCCATTTAACAGAGAAACATAATTTACTGTCCAGATCTCCCTCCTCACTTCTCTACAACAATGCACATAGTGAAAATAATTGATCATGCCAAATGACCTTATTTATTTAACCCCATAGGTCACAAAAATTAAGTGATGATTTGTGTCTTTATACAAAGCACCCTATTTAATTATTGATTAATAATAATCAATTAAACATAAACAACCTAGTTTATATTAAATAATTAAGAATATAAATATTCCTAATTATTTAATTATAAACTAAGGTTTATCAACACTTAATATTACATTCTAACACTCCCCCTTAATATTAAGTGGGAATATATGTCAACATTATATGTTTATACACTAGAATTTACAAATCCATAAACCATAATGAAGGTTTATGCTAACATATCACATTTGAAGTATTTATAAACTTTCATCATGTTCATCTTACCATTTGGTACAAAAGGAATTGGAATCCATAAATCAATAGTGAATGATTTAGGATAAACATGATTTGTGAGACAACATCTCATAGTTTCTCATAGAAAAAATATTAACACGCATCTCCAAGAGCCTTTTATAACACAAGGAACTCCTTTACAACAGATGCAATATGCTGGAATGTACACTGTAAACTTAGAGTGACAATTTTACAAAGATCATGAAAATATCTTTTTATAATGCTTTACAATAGAGCAAAGATATAGAGGAGAATGAGATAACACCAGACAGCCATTAAGATGTGGCATTGCCATGCACACTCCCCCTTAATGGCAACTATGAAAGGTGAGAATTGCACAAAACCTACAAAAATTTACTACACATAATGGATTTGTAAACATATCTGCAACTTGATCTTTAGTCGGGAAGTCTTTGGAGATCTATATCACAATGACAGAACCTTCTCTAGTATAAAATGAATATGAAACTCTATATGCTTTGTTCTCAGATGCTGAATTGGAGTCTTAGAAAATGCAATGAAACTACGGCTATCACATAGAAAAGGAGTATTTCCTTATATTTGATGTGTATCTCTTCCAATAGTCACTTCAACCACATGGATTATTTTGGTGCTTCCATTATACTTCTATACTTTGTATCAATAGAAGAAATGGAGACTGATGGCTACTTTTTACTGCTCCAAGTAATGACACCTACACCAAACTTGAACACATATCTAGTTGTAGAATTTCGATCTATCACATCACTAACATGGTTAGAATCACAATATCCATATAAACATGCATTGTTAGAAGAAGTATAATGTAAACCAAAATTAATTGTGCCTTTAATATATCACAATATTATTTTGGCTAAATTCTAGTGATCCTGATATGGCTCTTGCATAAATCTTGATGCAATACCTACTACATAAGCAATGTCAAGTCTAGTAATAGTAAGATAAATCAAACTACCTACAAGTTTCCTATAAAGAGTAGGATTAGCTTTTTCACATGCAGGTTTAGGATCTAGTTTACATCCAACTTCTATAGGAATAGAAACAAGTTTACAATATATCATATTGAACCTTTTAAGCAGATTAGTGGCATATTGTGATTGAGATACAACAATAGAATTTTTATCTTGAAATATAGCCATGCCTAAGAAATGATGCAATAAACCTAAATCAGTCATTTCAAAGTATTGTTTCAATTTAGCTTTAATTTTCAAAATTAAACTGTTAGAGTTACTAGTAATAAGTAAATCATCAACATACAATACAATGAGAATAATTTGATTTTCTTCAATTTTTACAAACAAATCATTATCAAAAGAACAGATTAGTAAAACCAACTTCATTAAAAAACAATTAATTTTTGCATACCAAGCTCTAGGAGCTTGTTTTAAACCATATTGAGATTTTTTCAATTTCTTTTGCTAAGCCCTTAATCTACTTGCTCTGTAATGGGTTATGATTAGCTGACTTGTGGCTAGCATAATCTCTCCTTGGTATTGTTACATCTCTTTATGCTTTCATATTATAGTAGGGTTGGCATATGGACTAACCATTGCCTAAGTAGGATATATATATATATATATATATATAGAAGGTAGGGGTAGTACTTGAGGATCATCTGGAGCATTATAATCTTATTGTAAGGTTTTGGAGGTTGCCCCCTCGAAGTGGCTGAGTGATACAAGCTATTCTATTTTGTTTTATTTTGTTGTTCATTGATCATTTCGGTATTATTTGTGATATGTTATTGACAATATCTAAGAAGGTTCATTACAAGTGGTATCAGAGCTTTGATTTGGAAAGCTTCTTTGTGGTGGTTTTTTTATAGTCTACCAATAGTAGGCGGTAGGAAAAGTTGGTTGTGATTTCGATTTTTTTAATTTTTTTCTGTCACCGTAGTATTGTCAGGGAATTTTTTTTACAAAAATGAAGTGTTTAAAAAAATTAATAATAAAAAACAATCTAGAAAATGTTAGGGCCTTTTACAATATAATGAGTCATTGGTTTCATCTTGACGTCGTATCGCAATGGTACCATCCTCCCATAACCTTTTTTTGCCATTTTCGCTCTTTTTGCTATCACCACCACTAGTATTATTTTCAAAGGACCTTCACAACCGTATAGTCCACCGAGACCACAGTTTTACCACTCTAAACCCAAAACCCTAACCCTAAACCTTGAACCCTAAACCCAAACCCTAATCCCTATACCCTATTTAAAGGCACAACGATTAATTCATGGTAGATATAAATGATCTAACACGCTAGGTAAGACATCGGGTAAGGAAGATGTAGAGTCTCGAGTCTTATTTTTCTACTACAGTAGATGAAATCTAGGCGAGATGTTCAAGATATGGTGAAGAAAGATGATTTGCGCTAGGCTACAATAGAGTTTCATGACAACATGACATAAATACAAGCCCAAATCACCTCTCTCGCTACATCGAGTTATCGGTATAGGAAATACAAGATTGTTTAGAAACCCTCCTCCATATACACCATCGTCATCGAGGTTCTAATGGATAATTACGTAACATGCTACCAAAGGTGGAGATGAACAAGTTTGATGGTAAGGATCCAATCACTTGGATCAACCAAATGGAGATTTTTATTTATTTACACCAAACCCCTAGTGCAAAGAAGGTGATTGTAACATCCTTATACCTGGAACCATACCAATTCATTTAGTATCGCTTTTTGAGTGCAAAAAAGCAAAAATGGGATTGAATCTCTCCTAGTCAGCATTCATAGATGAACTTCAGTTACACTATAGAAATAGTGTCATTGAGAACTACATTAGTCGGCGCGCTTATTGCTACAAACAGGTTTGGTCAAGGATTAAATTCAACAATTTTAAAAATTATCCTTGAGAGTGGAGCATATCACTAATGAGAACCTCAATGACCTATTTTTGGAGGTCTCAAGGATAATATCCAACATGATGATCGTCTTTTTACCCCAAATTTTATCTTTGACTCTATGGTCCTTGCTTAGAGAATAGAAGAAAGGGAATTTTCCAAACGTCGGGTATTCACCTTAGGTAGGGAACGACATATGCCAGGACCATCATTCTCCAACCCATTCGACTGACTCCTCAACATGTTGAAGAGAAAAATTCCAAAGGGTTATGCTTCAATTGTGATAACAAATATAGTCGAGGTCACAAATGTGCTGAGAAGAAGTTGTTCTACATCAAAGGAGCATAGGAGGATGAAGAGGAGGAAAAAAACACAAAGGAGGAGGAGGAAGATCTGAAAGTGGATCAAAAGACTCTCCACCAACCATTTCATGTCATGATTTATCTAGAATTAGCACTCCTCAAACCCTCAAGGTGGTGGGTTTCCTCAAGAAACAAAGATTCTTTGTATTGATTGATTCAGGTAGTACACATAACTTCATCAACCATAAATTGGAAACAAGATTGAACTAATTTATTTATCCATCCCTAAATTTCAATTTATGATTGCAAATGGGGGCATAATTAGTTGTTTGAGAAAATGTCATAGTATCAAGTTATCCATAAGAGAGTACAAATTGGAATCTACTATGTTTTCCATTCATATGGGTGGTGCTTGATATTGTTTTAGGTGGTTCATAAACCTTGGGGACAATTGAGATGAACTTTCAGGAATTGTTCATGTGCTTCTAGTATGAGGGTAAGAAGTTTAAACTTTAGGGATTACGAGAAATGGAACCTCATCTGGAAAACTCCTATAATATGTAAAATTTATTACGAAGGGTGATGATGGGTTTGTATCAAAATTGTTGTCCATCTAAGCGGGATAGGTGAAGATTGATACCCTCCATATTTCTGACTCATTCTAAATAACCACTCAAAGGTTTTTGGTGAGATTCCAAAAGGTATTCCTCTAAAATGATCACATGATCATGCCATTCATTTACTTCTAGGAAGTCAACCACCCAACATCCACCCATATAGGTACCCCTATGTCCAAAAGAGTGAGATTAAGAAGATGGTGTAAGAGATGTTGGAAGTAGGTATTATATGCCCTAGTCGAGTGTGTATTCTTCTCCTATATAATCGTGTGTAAAAGGATGAAAACTAGAGGATGTGTCCAGATTACAAAGAGATCAACAAGTACACCATCAAAGATAAGTTTCCTATTCCTGTAATTGATGATTTGTTAGATGAGTTACATGGTGTTGTCTATTTCACTAAGCTAGATCTTCATTCGGGTTATCATAAAATTTGAATCAAGGATGAATATGTCCATAAGACAACTTTCCAAACCCATGAGGGTCACTATGAGTTTCTGGTGATGCCTTTTGGCATCATAAATCCCCCTCTACTTTTTAAAGTCTGAACCATCTTCCAGGACATTTCTTCGTAAATTTGTTTTGGTATTTTTTGATGATATCTTAATTTACTGACAAGACATGGGAAGATCATTTGCAGTAGGTGGATCAAGTGCTCCTCACCCTTAAACAACATCAAATTTATGCCAAACCATCCAAATGCTCTTTTGGGGTGAATGAAGTGGAGTATTTAGGTCACATTGTGTCACATGAAGGGGTAAAAGTGGACCCTCAGAAGATCAAAGCCATGATGGAATGGCCCATTCCAAAAACATTGAAACAATTGTGAGGATTCTTGGGATTAACAGAGTTACTATCGGAGGTTTGTAAAGCACTATGGGGCATAGTTATACCTCTCACAACTCTCCTAAAGAAACATTCCTTCTAGTGGAATGACGTTGTATCTACAAATTTTGAACAACTCAAAGAGGCTACATGTAATACCCCAATCTTGGCTACTCCAAAATTTTGAAGCCTTTTATTGTGGAATGTGATGGATCTTGATATGGAAAGGGTACGACGCTCATGCAAGAAGGATGCCCCATTAATTTTGAGAGTTGTCAACTCATAGGGAAGAACCTTCTCAATCCCATCTATGAGAAGGAAATGATGGCTATCCTCCATGTTGTAAAACAATGATGACCCTACCTATTGGGTAGGCACTTCAAGGTAAAAACCAACCATGATAGTATCAAGTATTTCTTAGAACAAAGGTTATCATATGAGGAACAACAAAAATGGGTTACTAAAATGTTGGGATTTGAATTTGAAATAATTTACAAGAAGGGAAGGAAAATTTTGTAGCATATGCACTCTCGAGAAAGGATGAGCCCACTGAAGCACTACTTTGTGCCATGTTAGTACTACAAGTCGGATTGATTGCATTAGAGAGGCCGAGGATTGAATGAGAACATGATGCAACAACACAAGATCTCATTCATCAGCTTAGTCAAGATTCCAAAGTGTCAAACAAATTTATATGGGATGGTGCTACTCTTTGGTATAAGGATCGGTTGTACTTTTGTAATAATTCAGGAATTAGTATAAAAGATCATTGGGAATTACACTTCTCTCCCATAGATAGGCATTTTGGCTTCCTGAAGACATATCATCGGATCAAAAAGGAATTCTTCTAGGAAGGCCTCAAGGGGGATGTACATAAATTTGTGTCTGAATGTATGATATGTCAACAAAATAGGGGGAGAAAAGTCAAGACACTTGGTTTGTTGCAGCCCCTATCTATCCTAAGCCAATAATGGGAGGAAGTATCTATGGACTTCATCACAGGGCTTCCAATAAGAATGTCATCATGATGGTAGTGGATAGGATCACTAAGTATGCTCACTTTGGTGCACTATCACAACCATTTACATCAATACAATGGCATTTTCCTTCATGGACACAGTTTAGAAACTCCATGGTACTCCTAAGAGCATTATAAGTGACAAAGATCCAATATTTACCAATAATTTTTAGATCGATTTATTTTTAGTTCTAGGTACTTGTTATCCATTTTTAACCCTTGGTAAAATGGAAAAATGGAGAAAATTAGAACTAGAGAAAATGGTGAAATTTAGTTTTTTTGGGGGGCTTCAATCCATTTTTCCTAACTCCCTAACCCAGAAAATTCTAAGGAGTTCGTGAAATTTTTGAGAAAACCACGTCGCAGAACAAAGTCCACCGAATGCCGCAGAACAAAGGTTGTCGAAAGTCTGTAGAAAAGTAAAGCCACAGAAATCACTAGAAAAGAAGTGCCGTAGAAATCTATGCCGTAGAAAATAAGTGCTGCAAAAAGTTGTGCCGTAGAAAAGAAGTGTCATAGAAAGTTGTGCCACAGAAAGTTGCACCGCAGAGAACAAAGTTTGCGGAATGCCGTAGAAAAAGGCCACGGAAAGCCATAGAAAAATAAAACTGTAGAAATCCACACAAAAGGAAATCTATGGAATTCCACATAAAATCAAATCCACGGAATGCTGCAGAAAACTGGAAAATCTGCGGAACAAAGAAAAATGATAGTTTTTCGTGCGAAACTTAAAATGGCCATAACTTTCGACCCATTGCTCCATTTTCTACAAACTTTATATCGTTGGAAAGGTCTCAATGTCCTATATGAAATGGGAATTTTATTTATCAATTTTATTGAGGTTAAATGTGTAAAAAATTAGAAAACGTCTCCAACATGAAAATAAACAGTTTAAGCCCAACCACCGTAATTAATGAAGTATGACACCCCATTTATTCTTCTAGAAGATAAAGTACATGGGGAAATGATTTATAAGGATGCCCATGCCTTTTTAGACCATTTAATGAAATTTTTTTGTGGGTGAGAGCAAAAATATGAGTTTCACTCTTTCTCTCTTTTCCCATCACTTCTATATATTGTAAACTTCTTCTCATTTGGAGGGGATATCTTAGGGACTTAGGGAAACTCTTGCATTTTGGTTTCTCAATTCCATTGAGCTATAATCCTTCCCATGGGCCTGTAGAATGTATTTTTGCCTCTATTTTATAGATATAATGGATTGTGCAACCGTTTGAAGCAATAAAATTTGTGTTTGTGGTGTTCTCTCAACCCTTGCATTTATTTTCTTGTCTTTCCTTGCCTCTCTATTATTTCTGTTCTATTATGTGCATGTTTCTATTATTTTCAGGTTTGTGTTGTTTTTTTCATGGGGATTTGGTGTTAAATGCTATTTTGGGACTGTGTCAAAGCTATCTGGCCTCTCTCAGTTGCATTTCTCTTCAATTTTCTCCCTCAAAGCAATATATCTCACTCCCTTTTCTTGGTGCTATCACCTCGTAGTGTAGGATTTCTTCATTTTTATGCATTTTCCTCTCTTCCCATTCCTTGGAATCATATATTAGGATTAGATAGTAGATTTTCCTTCATTAGAGGTAGTTATTGCATTAGATTAGGAGGAGGAACCAACCTACTCTGGAGAATTATCTCAACTGCAAGGTCTCACACCTTGAGATAATTCCATGTTACCTAGTTACATTGATTGGCTAGTAAACTCACATGCAAGTAATTCAGAGGGTGCTGTAATTTGGTGATAACAAGATTTTTAGCTAAGTCATAGTTCATCATATCACCCTCAATTAGATGGTCAAATAGAGGTAGTCAACAAATGCCTTGAGGGATATCTATGTTGTTTTGTGTCTGATCAACAGGGAAGTTGGGCTCAGTGGCTACCCCTTGCAAAATGGTGGTATAACACATAATTTCATTCCTCTTCTAAGATATCACCATTTGTGGCTTTATATGGGTATGAACCACCCTCCATCACGTCCACTTTAAGGATGCATCCTAAGGTTAGGGAAGTGGAGGATCACATCCAACATCAACAAGAAATCCTAGAAGCCCTCAAAGAAAATTTGGCTCTCTCCCAAAATAGAATGAAACAACAAGTGAATCAACACCGAAGTGAAAGGCATTTTGAATCAGTCGATTGGGTATTTATATCTTTACAAGTAGATGTCACTAAAAAAAAAAAAAGGATAACAAGTTGGCTCCCAAGTATTATGGTCCTTATTAGGTCTTACACAAGATTGGCACTATGGCATACAAATTAGACCTACCCCCTTCAGCCAAAATACATCTTGTTTTTCATGTCTCCTGCTTGAAGAAGGTCATTGGACAACGGGTATCCACCTAGCATGAGAATTACAAGTTGGATGATGAAGGGAACATTATTCTTGAACTAGAGTCAGTCCTTCAAATGTGTACAAATAAGTTACATACCAGGATCCTCCAATAATATTTGATCAAGTGGAAGAACCTACCAAATGAGGATGCCACTTGGGAGGATGAAGAATTCATTCAAAAGCATCTAGGCTTACTCAATGTTGAGGACAATGTTGGTTTCAAGGGGAGGGGCATGCTATGCCCTTAATCTACTTGCTCTATAATTTATCTGTAAATTTTCGGTTTTGGAATTGTCTACAAAAATCACTATTATAATCTTGTCCTACTTTCAATTGGAAAATGACAATGAGCTAGTGATTGAATTATTTATGCCCAAAGAGAAATGAATAAAAACACATATACACCAAGGATTTTTATCTTGGAAACTTCTAGAGGAGGAAAACTAGTCGGGAAGGCCAAACAAATCTTTCTTCCCTTTTTATTTTTTTGGCCAATTCAAATTATAAGAGATAAAACTTTACAATAAGTGATAAAAGAAATTTACAATATCTCACACTTCCTCCCAACTACTTGACTACTCTGTTCTCAAAATTTGTCTTCTACAAACTATAATTCCAACACTTAGAACTCTTACACTTGCTCCCATGAAGTCTCTTACTTTTGATGATCCATTCCTTGTTCTCCTAAGTATTTATAGCCTTCCCCATGTCCTCTCGTGCACTAGAGAATGGGAAAGGTCATGACAGGGAAGGGACAAAGTCAGACACTCCAAATTCATGTCCATTCATGCTCCATTTATTTTTCTATCCAAAAGTGATAAAACTACCACCTCGTGCGTAACGGAAGTCAAAAGACTACCACCCTAGTGGGTGGCGGTTACTGAGATCGCCACACGGGTTGGGTGGTAGTTTTTTAGTTGTCACTCTGCATAGAGTGGTGGTTCTGTTATAATGGAAGTGTAATACAAAAAAACCTCTTTCTCTAAATTTTCCTTCTTTGGTGTTGGCTGATCTGATGAAGTAGAGTCATTGTCGATCCCTATGGATCACACCTCCCCTACTTAGGAGGATTTTGGTCCCACAAAAGCTTACTGGGGGATTAGATGAGGAAATAATTCCCTCAATTTCTCCTTTGAGCACCACCGGCCTGCTTTGGTGTCTTTCCTTTCATTCTAATCTGCTAAGACTCCTAGTGACCCCTCCGTGTGTCTTTGACCTCTCATGCAACACTACATCCTCTTCAAATTCACCTTACAAGTCGAAGATGCAATCCTCAATAGAAGGTAACAACTGTAATCCTTTATCTTCATCTAACATAGATGGCTTATATAGGTGCAAGTTCTCACAATTTACTACTGAGTACATCCTCATAAATGGTGGAAAACCAAGTCGAAAGGAATTTTCTCCAACCTACTCCAATATGGTGAAGGGTCCATATCATAGTGGCTTGAGCTTTTGTTCCTGACCTTGTAGTCTCTCCTTGCTCAAGTAAAGCCAAAATTTGTCTCCAACATGAAACTTATGCTCTCTCTTATGCTAATCGTGTCTAGCCTTATACTTGGTTTGAGATTTCTCAGTAACTATTCTTTGACTTTGAGATGGATTTGTCGAATCCTCTCAATGAATTTGTTTTCTCTAGTCATCTTTGTGTATCGTGTCTCCCCATCATCGTGCTTCCCAACTGCTATGTTCAATAGATTTGTAGGTAGATATCCCAAGCATGTTTCAAATGGTGACTTCATAGTGGATGTGTGTACTGCCCAGTTATAGGAATGTTGAATGTAGGCTAAGGACTCATCTCAAGTCCTTGGATATTTGTTGTTAAACCCTCTCGATCAATGTTGTACCAAAGTCTTGTTCACCACCTCATTAGGTGGATGGAAATTCATGCTCCTCTGTAAACCTAGTATCCACCTTGTCTCACAAAGTAGTCCAAAATTTCCACAAGAACCTGGAATCCCTATAAAAAAGAGACTTTGGCAAGCCAAAATGCACCCATACATTAGCAAAGAAAAGATATTTTGCCTCATGTTCTTTTACTATCTTTTTACATGCCATAAGAATACACATCTTACTAAATCTATCAAAAACAACATAGAGATAGTCATGGCTGTGTTTAGACATAGGTAATCCTCCTACAAAGTCAATAGAAATGTCCTCCCACGGATGAGTAGGTATTGGAAAAGTCATTTACAAACCCTCCTTCCTAGTCTTAGGCTTACTTGGTACAACAAAGTTTACATCCACGTATAAATTTTTATACTTCTTCTTGCATATTGGGCAATAAACATACCTTTGCAAGTGGGTTAGGGTCTTACCAACACCGAAATGTCCCACCACTTTCAAGGTATGCACTTCCCTCATCAATAGAATCATTTCTTCTTTCGGCACACAAATCTTCCCTATCGGTAGAGCATCCTATCCAAGAGATAACAATCTTCAATCCATGTCCTGTTAAACCCTTAGGACTGCAAATGCTGAAATGTCACACCAAATTCTATGTCTTGAGCATATGCCTCTCCATAAGCTTCCTTCGTGAAGGGATCGATTTGAGAGATAGTGTCCATGTAGGATATTTTATCCTAGGTAGGTGGCCTAGAAAACATGTCTTCCACCAAGTTTGTACTACCCTTCTAGTATTTGATCACCAGATGGAATTGCTGAAGGAAACCCATCCATTTGTAGTTCCTTTCATGTCAGTAAATTAGATAGTGCTTACAAATACTGAAGAGGTTTGTGGTCACTTGTGTGCACAATAGTTTCTTTACCCAATAAATAATTCTTCCATTTTTTAACTACCTAAACTAGTGCATACATTTCCTTATCATATAATGAATATCCTTTAACTGCTGAAGTAAAAGTTTCATAATGATAGCATATGAGTTTACCTCCCGAAGCAACATTGTGCCCATAACATAATCACTGGCATCTGTCTCTACTTCAAAGGGCTACTGCAAATTAGGAAGAGTAAGTACTTGGCGCATGAATAATCTTGTATTTTAATAAATCAAAGGATTTATCTTGTTCTTTACCCCAGTCAAAATCCTTATTCTTTGCAGCCATTATGTGTAGAGGTGCTACAATCACAAAGAATCCCAGAATGAACTTCCACATGTAATGTACTACTCCCACATAACTCCTAGTATCTTTGGCTCCTATTGGTGTTGGTTAATTGGTTATGGCTTCCACCTTCTTTAGATCCACTCGTATCTCTCCTCCTCCAACCATGTGCCCAAGATAGACAAGATTGTTTGGTAAATTCACATTTCTTCATATTGCATACCAGTTGTTTTTCCCGAGAACTTGCATGAATTGTTGTAAATGATTTATATGTTCCTCCCATGTGGCACTAAAAATCAAGATATCATCCAGATAAATAATGACACATGAATCTATGAAATCCCGCAATACATCATTCATCAATCTCATAAATGTAGTGGGTGCATTACATAAACCGAATGGAAGTACTAACCACTCATACATACCTTGTTTTTTCTTGAAGGTGGTCTTCCATATATCCTCCTCCTTCATTATGACTTTGTGATAACTCGACATGAGATCCAACTTCATGAATAATTTGGCATGTTGAAGCTGGTTTAAGAGATCACCTATGCCGGGAGTGGATATCTATCCCTATATGATGATCTTGTTCAAAAGTGGGTAGTCAATGCACATTCTCCAAGAACCATCCTTCTTAGGCACCATCATAATAGGTGAACCGCATGGTGAGGTTCTTGGATGTATAACACCATAGTCTAGAAGTTCTGGAGTTTTTCTTTACTTTAGTACTCTCCAAGCAGAAGCATTTCCTATACAACCCGATGTTCAAGAGAGGGGACTTAGGCAACAACCGAATCTCATGCTCTACTTCTCGTTTTAGTGGTAACCCACCTGGGAGCCCGAAAAAATTCTGAATAGACAAAATAATACTATCCAAATCTTGTTTTCCCGGTTATAAATCTCTGAAACTTCTACTCCATCTTGTTTATCCTTTAGTAAAAGTAAACAAAACTGATTATGGTTTTCTTCAATAAGTCATTTTTTCTTGGTTAACACTCACCATGGTAACTCGTGTCTTATGTTGGTGTGCCCAGATGTTGTAGTTGATACCATACTTGACCCATCTCAGTATCGGTTCTCCCATCTCATGAATATAGTATCCTTGATATACAAGTAAGAACTCCTAAAAACAACATCAAATGCATCAAGTGGAATAACATAAGCTTCCAATACATCAATATATTGAGAATTTATCCCAAACTTGACCTTACATATTTTTTTTACTCGAGTTTCAAAACCCTTCTTCACCAAACCCAAAGGATAAGGGTGTGGATGCTCGTAAGTCTCAAGATCAAGCTTCTTTACCACCGCTTAAGAAATCAAGTTAGACCGAGAACCGATATCAACCAAAGCATTTACCTTATTTTTCTTGATTTGGATTTTGATCGGAATAATTTACTCATCTCCACTTCAGGGCTATCCATGTTGGTGGTGTGCATCCAAGCCTCTCATCTACATCAAAGTTATCTTCGATTTCCACATCCCCTTCTATTTTTATAGTTGTCATGGATTTCTTTGAGTCCTTGGTTCAGTTCTTTGGATGTAACTCCAGATGAAAATTCCTACATGTAGCGTCAGTATGACCATTGATATCACATTTATTGCAAAACTTCTTGGGATCTTTACAAGTATTTAAAGTAGTGGCAACTTTTTTACCTTTTCCTTTCCACTTACCTTTGTTACTTGTTTGCCCATGTTCTTTCTTCTACTGATTTGTTGACTGCTTTGACCTTGGCTCTACTTCTCCTTTCTTCTTCTCATCACCTATATAGTATTCCCGCACACATGTCTCATTGAGATCTTTGGGCTTTTGAGAGATGAATTTTCTTCGAAGTTGAGTGTGAAGTCCTCCCAAGTACTTAGTCAGAATATCATCATCCTCCAAGTCCATGTTCAACAACATGGCTTGCCTCCGAAACTCCATAGTATAGTCCCGCACACTTTGACCACTTCCTTGTCTAAAATACTACCATTTAATCATTTGGTCAGTCTTGTGGCCAATAAGATAGAAGTTAGCTCTAAGTAATTCTTTAAATTCTTGCCAAGATTTCACAATAGAACATTTCTTCTTTTCACAAGTGGCTAGATGGGTTTACCACCAAACTAGAGCGTGTCCCTCCATTTTGAGATGTGAAAAGGTGATCCTCTGTGCCTCAGTGACATTATGGACATTAAATTAGAATTCCAATTGTTTTAACCATTTATCAAACAATTCTACATATACTTGTCCTTCAAAGCTTTTAATTTCAACTTTTGTTTCAAATTTAAAAGGAGCGTGATCAGATTTTACCTTCTCTCTTGTAATTAAAGTTTCTTCTTCATGCTCTTCCCCATATTATTCCTCATCATGGCTCCTCCCTATGCCAAAATTTTTCAGCTAAGCCTCAAACCACTAAGTTCATAAAGTCTTGCTTAATAGAATCCATCTTTGCAAATCTACAAGTTTTCTTGTCTTATAAACATTCTATCCATCATGGTCTCAGCATCTCAATTCTACGAACAAATTTTTCTTCCTCCATTTGTCCCCGAATTCTTTGTTTCCACTTCCTTGTAGAAATATCGGATCGCAAGGTAAAGCCTCTTCGCCTTGTCATCTCGATACCAAAATTATCTGTAAACTTTTCGCTTTGGCATTGTCTACAAAAATCACAATTATATTGATGTCCTACTTTCAATTAGAAAATGACAGTTGAGCTAGTGATTGAATTATTTATGCCTTAGAACTAGAATTTGCAAAGAGAAATGAATCAAAACACACATACACTAAGGATTTTTATCCTAGAAACCTCCAGAGGAGGAAAACCAGTCGGGAAGGGAAAACAACTCTTTCTTCCCTTTTTATTTTATTGTCCAATTCAAATTATAAGAGATACAAACTTTACAATAAGTGAGAAAGGAAATTGACAATGTCTCACACTTCCTCCCAACTACTTGATTGTTCTGTTCTCAAAATATTTCTTCTACAAAATCAAATTCCAGCACTTAGAACTCTTACACTTACTCCCATGAAGTCTCTTACTTCGATGATCCATTCCTTTATTCTCCCCAAGTATTTATAGCCTTCCCCATGTCCTCCCATGCACTAGAGAATGGGAAAGGTCATGACAAGAAAGGGACAAAGTCAGATGCTCCAAATGCATGTACATTCACACTCCATTTATTTTTCTATCCAAAAGTGACAGGACCACCATCTCGGTGAAGACCGGAGGTCACAGATCGCCGCCTGTGTTGGTTGGGGCGACGGTTCTCAGAACCGCCGCTTATGCACATAGCAGTGGTTATGTTGTAATGTAAACAAAACCTCATTTTCTACATTTTCCTTCTTTGGTGCTAGCTAATCTAATGAAGTAGAGTCACTTTGGATCCCTATGGATTAGTAATGGGTTATGATTAGTCAACTTGTGGCTAGCATAAACTTGTTAGGTTGTGGACCCTGTTTTCATGTGAGAAAGTGTTGAAGACTGTACACTAAGAGTACTATAAACTTTCCACAGTTGTCTCACCGGGGTTCGGGGCCGGGCTGGGCCCCAAGCGGGGCTTCGAGGGTGAAACCCCCAAATTTTTTTGGGCCTTAAAACATGCCTGATATATCGGGAAACATGATTTTATCATATGGGCAGTTTTTGACCCATAGGTTTATGGGATAGTTTTGGCCCATGGTTTTGATACCCACATTTTTATAAAAATGCTTAAGCAGTTGTCTATTTATATGGTTTTTTGCATATGGTAGATATAATGTAACATTGCGAATGTGTTTTAAATTCGGCTA
The DNA here is from genome assembly GCA_018340775.1 of Taxus wallichiana var. yunnanensis. Lineage (NCBI taxonomy): Eukaryota > Viridiplantae > Streptophyta > Pinopsida > Cupressales > Taxaceae > Taxus > Taxus wallichiana. Next base: position 424,026,944 of record CM031234.1, on the reverse strand, counting down.
TGAATTCGTAGAGTTTGTGTTGCATAAGTCCAAATGGATCCGGGTATTGTATTGAGAGAGTAGTAGCTTGTAATAAAATCGAGCAAGTGATTCTTTGTGGACGTAGCCCAAATTGGGTTAACCACATTAAATATTGTCTCTTTGTATTGTGTTATTTTATTCGCACTTTTATTTCAGATCTCGTAATATTTTACGCATATTAGTTTCTCTCATTGCGATTCTATGAGGGATTATTTCGCATATTTTATACCTTATTTCCTAATAATTGGTATGAGCCTAGTTTGGTTTCTTTGAAGTGTTGAATCGCAGGAAAAGTTTTATCTTGAGTGGGAGTTATGCTAGATGATAGAAGATCTAGGTTTGATAAATTCAATGGGAAAAATTTCAGTCTTTGGAAGATACAGATGGAAGATTACCTTTATCATAAGGATCTTTATATTCTACTGTCTGAGAAGGTGAAAAAACCCTTGAGCATGACAGATGTGGAATGAGATTTACTTTGGATAGGAAGGCACTTGGAAAATCCGGATGTGTCTTGCATTTTTGTATTATTTAATGTTTCAAAGGAGAAGACTATAAAAGAATTGATGGATGCATTAGGAAGTTGTATGAAAAACCCTCGCCTCTAATAAGATATTTTTGATGAAAAAGTTGTTTAATATGAAGATGTCCGAGAATGGTTCAAGAGAGCATCATCTAAATGATTTTAATATGGTTGTAAATATGATAGCTTCGATTATAATAGAATTTGATGAAGAAGTTAGGGCTTTATTATTTCTGTGCTCTTTATCTTAGAGTTGGAATAGCTTGGTAATGGCGGTAAGCAAATCGGTTCCAGCTAACTCAAAGTTGAAGTTTGAGGATGTTATAGGGGTGATTCTAAGCAAGGAAATGTGAATAAAAATATCTGGTGAATCTTATACTTCAGGGAATGCTTTGACAATGGAAACTAGAGGGAGATAGAAGAATAAAGGAAGCCATGGAAAATCAAAGGATCGGGCAAGGTCAAAATCCAAAAGCAAGATAGTATGTTGGCATTATGGAAAGTCTGGGCATGTAAAGAAGGAATTTTGAGAGGTTCGGGAAAAGAAGAAACAACAAGAAGAAAATAAGGAGGCAAATGTGGCAACGGGTAATGTATGTTAGGATGCTTTGATTCTTTCTTTGCACAATATTAATGAATCTTGGGTTTTAGATTTAAGGGCTTCTTTCCATGCTACTCCACATAGGCATTATTTTGTTGATTATGTTCAAGGAGATTTTGGGAATGTTTTTCTTGGTGATGATGATCCTTGCAGCATAGTTGGAAAAGGTTATGTTCAAGTTAAGATGCAGAATGGGAATACTTGGCTATTGAAGGATGTCAGACATGTGCCTACATTAAGACAAAATTTGATATCGGCAGGCAGTTGGGAAGTGATGGTTGTACTGTGATATTTATAGCAAACTCTTGGAAGGTTACCAAGGGTGCTCTTATGGTGGCAAGAGGTAGGAAGGTTGGAACCTTGTATTTAACCACTTATAGCACTAATGTTTGTAATCTTGTGGCTTTAGAAGTAGATACAACATTGTGGCACTATAGGCTCGGTCATATGAGCCATAAGGGCATGGAGATCATAAAGAAAGATTTTCCTAGATATACTTGAAACATGTTTGGAGTTCGTGAGGATTTCTTATATGGGAAATAGAAGTGAGTAAGGTTTCTCAAGGTTGGACCTAAAAAGAAAGAGAGTAAGTTAGAGCTAGTGCATTCTAATGTATGGGGGCTCGGCCTGTATCATCTCTTGGGGGTTTAAGTTATTATGCTACTTTTTTATTGATGATACAACAAGGAAAGTTTGGGTTTATTGTATTTGAAACTTTTATTAAATAGAAAGCCTTGGTAGAGAATGAAACAGTCTTAACCTAAAATGTCTCAAAGTCGATAATGGAGGGAGTATTGCAACAATGAATTTGATGATTATTGCTCTAAGAATGGAATCCGCGAGTAAAAGATGGTTCCAGAACTCCACAAAGTAGAATGGGGTGTCGAAAGGATGAACAAAACAATAATGTAACGTGCTTTAAGAGCATGAGGTTACATGCGGGAATGCCTCTTTCTTTTTTGGGCAGCGGTGAGCACTGTTGTGTACTTGATAAACAAAGGACCCTCAAGTGCCTTGGATGGAGGCATACCCGAGGAGGATTGGTATGGTAAGAAAGTTGATTATTTATTTATTAGAGTCTTTGGATGTGAGGTGTTTTTCCATATAGACAAGGATGATAGGACCAAACTAGAGGCAAAATCAGAAAAGTATAATTTCATTGGTTATGGTGGTGATGACTTTGGATATAAATGTTGGATTATTAAGGACAAGAAAATCATTCGATCTAGGGATGTGGTCTTTAATGAGAAAGTGTTAGGAATTAGAGAACAAATATGTGGAAACAATTCCTTAAACCACGGCAAAGTAGGAAACTATATAGAAAAATTATACTTGCAAAAATATAACATCATAAATACATAATACACAAAAGAAGACAAGACAAGATTTAACGTGGTTCACCCAATGTGGGCTACGTCCACAAGAACTTGCTCAGATTTTATCATCAACAAGAGTAAAACAACTCTCACAGTCTTCTCTCAGTTATGAACTCACAACAGAATTCCAAAGATGTTAAACCACATCTAAACCACAATTGACACCCAATTGCATAACCTTGATCACTCTTGATCACCTCTTGATCTCTAAGACTCAAGACCTCTTGAACACTCAAGATATCTTCAAGATACCCTAACACCTCTATTTATAGGATTACAATCCTTTTAAGAAGCCATAAATCCGACCCTAGAAGATTGAAAGTCACGATCTTTCAACTTCCCACGGCTGGAAAAATAGTCCCAACATTGACAACCAGTTAATAGCAACGTCACAGCAACGTCACAACAGATGACTACAAAAGTTCCTGGAGTCTCCAAACTTAACTGTTTGAGCTCTAGCACTTCAACACTGATTCAAGAAGACCAAAAATAGGCTCCACACCCCAAAAATCTCCCACTTGGAGACTATTTCCACTGAGCAAAGTTCTTAACCCTTCATTATCAACCATGAAGGCCAATCAAAGTTGAACACAACTTCAACTTCTCCCTTGTGACCGCCTTGGTCATCATATCTCGTAGGATTCTGACTGGTATGAACCTTTTCTAGCTTCAACTTATCTTCTTCCAAAGTCTGTCTTGATGAAATGATATCTCAGTTGAATGTGCTTCGTCCTAGAGTGGAAAGCGGAGTTCTTTGCCAAATGAATAGCACTCTGACTATCACTGTGTAGTCTCCCAACTTCCTGCTTATGACCCAACTCATCAAGCAATTGTTGTAGCCAAATCATCTCCTTGCTTGCCTCTGTGGCAGCAACATACTTAGCCTCTGTGGTTGACAAAGCCACAACCTTTTGTAACCGTGAAATCCAACTCACTGTTGTATCACCAACCGTAAATACATAACCTGTCATGCTCCTCCTACTATCCAAATCTCCTGCCATGTCTAAATCTACATATCCACGTAATGTAGTGTTTGATCCACCAAAACACAATGCTACTCCCATGGTCCCTCTCAAATACTGAAGGATCCACTTTACTACCTACCAATGCTCTCTACTTGGATCACTCATAAACCTGCTCACTGCTCCCACTGCATGGGAAATGTCAAGCCTAGTGCATACCATAGCATACATCAAGCTACCAATTGTTGATGAGTACGGTACCTTGGACATCTGGATTCTATCCTCCTCAGTCTTAGGACTCGATCCTTTGATAATTTAAAGTGACTGCGCCAAAGGAGTACAACCCGGTTTAGCATCCTACATACTAAACCTCTCCAAGACCTTCTTTATGTACTCTTCTTGAGTGATCCAAAATAATCAGATTATTACTACCTAATCTCGGACCCTTGTAGGCTTTAATTATTCACCGATAATTTACTCCTTTTAAGTAATCAATTTAAAATAATGCAAGACAATAATGAAAATTGCATAATGATTGATTACGGAGTTCGGCAATTGCCTACGTCTCTGGGTTCGTGGTCAAACCGTTCCACTAGTCAAAACTTGTAAGTTACAATAGTACTTTCACAAGAAAACCTAATGGAATTTTACTTTCCTATCAGTACACCAAACCTTCGGATGACAAGGGTGAAAAATAGCACCCGACTTCCACCTTCTTGATGCACAATCTCCTTCGGCTGTGATCGGCCTTCCCGACGCAAACAATGCGAAGCTAGCACTCCGATCGACAATCCAGGATTTGCAAGTAATTGGTGTGGCTCAATGGGCCTATTGGGTAGTTTACATTTCACTCCCAATCACAAATATTCCATCTAATATTGCCTAAAATAATAGGCCAATAGACAATACTTGTCGACACATCCCACAAATAAGCTTAACAAATAATAAGCTTGGGATCGGTGTCTCCGTTGCACCGGTGTCCACTGTTCCGTGCTCTAGCAATGAGCTTCTCCATTGCACCGGTGTGTGTCATGTGTGTGTCCATTACAATGAACGGGTTCCCTATTTATACAAAATTAGGGCCCAAAAATATGCATTGCATATTATCCTAAGGCTAATAATAGCATTACCCGTACCAAAATAAATGGGATCAAATTTTTCGCATTTGGGCGGATTACACGTTTTAATGGGATTAATACCCAATTTAGCCACATTTGAATATTTTAATGGGATTAAATCCCAAGTTGGGTGGATGTAATTTTAAATGGGTTAACATCCCATGTTTGGCGCGGCATACATATTTAAATGGGTTAAAATCCCATAAAGGGCGCATTTGGCTAAGGTTCCACATGTTAGGCGGTGGAAGATAATGCCTAAGGCTGTAAATAGCCTTTCCGCGCGCATGTGTAGTGGTCAATGACCACGTTGGAGCATAACCGCCCCGCCTACCACCTTGTTCGCCACGTGGAAGTTTCCACGCATGGGTCTAATGCCCCCTAACAACCGCTTCACCACCTTTTAACGTGGTCAAGTCATATGCATTTTGGTGGTTCATACTAATGTTTTAAACATTAATATATACATGTGGCATTTGGAAAGTGGCCTTACCAAAATAATATTATTTCGACCCATACAATGTGGCATAGAAATAATTAACTCGGTAATCCTGTAGTCCACTTGTCGTCTCCCGATAGGCAAATCGAGCGAATTCGACGAGTGTTGGCAAGCCACGTGTCACAGTGCGATTTGGTCCAATATTGACAGGATTGACCGAGTTGAATTTCCCATTGACCGAACATATCTAGAGCTCCCGATGTCCGTTTGTCGTGTTCTCACAAATCGTTGAAAATCTCTCGAGATGATCTTACAGACCGACACCATTTAGAGATGTTTAGGGAACTTTCAGAAATGATTCCCCGATCATTGAGATAATACCGATTTCCTCTCCTTCCTGTTCTGAGTTATTCTCATACTAAGGATTTGTTTTGCTGCCCCCAAATCCTTCATAGCAAAGGAGTCACCTAGCTGCTTCTTGAGTACCTTTATTTCTGCATGTTCTTCCCTGCAACAAGCATATCATCTACATACAGGCACAGAATAATATAACTACCATCAAGAAACTTCTTGATGTACACACAATGGTCTGAGTGACACTTGAGTAACCCTGCTCCTACATAAAACTATCAAACTTCATGTACCACTTCCATGGAGCTTGTTTCAGGCCATACAAGCTCTTCTTCAATTTTCACACTAACCTCTCCTTCCCTTTGACCTCATAACCCTGTGGCTGCTACATGTACAATTCCTCCTCCAAATCACCATGAAGGAATGCAGTATTCACATCCAACTATTCTAAGTGCAGGTCTTCTACTACAACTAAACCAAGAACAGTCCTAATAGAAGTCATTTTAACAACTAGAGAAAAAATTTCATCAAAGTCTATACCTTTCTTTTGTGCAAATCCTTTAACCACCAACCAAGCCTTGTATTGTTTCCTGCCTCCATCTTCCTCTTTGATTCTATACACCCACTTGTTCTGCAATGCTCTCTTGCCCTCGGGTAGCTCCACCAGATCCCAAGTCTGGTTTTCCATAAGAGATCTATGCTCTTCATCCATGGCCTACTCCCACTTCTTCCTGGCATCCACCGTCATTGCTTCCTCAAAGCACTCTAGCTCTCCACTGTCAGTGAGCAATAAATAATTAAAAGATGGAGTAAATCATTCAGGTTCCCTTCTTACCCTAGAAGACCTTCTCACCTTAGGAGTTTAGGGTTCCTGATGAGTAGGTATCTGAATTGCCGTGCGAAACATGTTGACCCGATCCGGCCCCTTAGACACCTTGTTGTCCGCAATGTCTTCTAACACTTTGTGTATTCTTTCTTTGATTCCTAATTTGTTCCTCGCAATCGATCTTTATACATGATTTTTTCATTAAAGACAATATCTCTAGACCGAAATATTTTCTTGTCTTTAAGACTCCAAACACGGAAACCAAAATCATCTTCACCATATCCAACAAAGGTGCATTTCTCAGACTTAGCCTCTAACTTGGTCCTATCATCTTTATCAATGTGAACAAATACCTCACATCCAAATACTCTAAGAAATGAGCAATCAATTTTCTTACTAGACCAAGCCTCCTCAGGTATACCTCCATCCAAGGCCATAGAGGGTCCTCTGTTAATCAAATAAACAATTGTGCTTACCGCTTCCACCCAAAACATGAGTGGCAGCCCCGCATGTAACCTCATGCACCTAGCACACTCCATGATTGTCATGTTCATTCTCTCTGACACTCCATTTTCTTGTGGAGTATTTGGAACCGTTCTTTTCTGCGGATCCCATTTACTGAACAATAATCAAGAAATTCATTACTGCAATATTCCCTCCATTATCCAACCTGAGACATTTCAACTTGAGACCTATTTCATTCTCAACCAAGGCTTTCCATCTTTTGAAAGTTTCAAACACATTAGATTTCTTTCTAATGCAATATACCCAAACTTTTCTAGTTGCATCATCAATGAAAGTGACGTAATAACATGAACCACCAATAGAGTTTACCTTAGCTGGCCCCCATACATCTGTATGTACTAACTCCAACTTACCCTCCTTCCTGGTAGGTCCAACCTTGAGGAATCTCACCCGCTTTTGTTTCCCATAAACACAGTCCTCACAGAAGTCCAAATCTAACTCCTTTAATCTGGGTAACCTATCCTTTATAATCTGCATGCCCTTATGACTCATATGACTGAGTCTCTGGTGCCACAAAGTTACATCTCCATCTGCAGTAACTAAATTGCAATAATTAGCACCACTAGTTAAATACAAAGTACCAATTTTCTTACCTCTTGCAACCACAAGAGCTCCCTTGGTAACCTTCCAATAATCTGCTATAAAACTAACCATACAACCATCACTACCCATCCTGTCCCATTGATATCAAGTTCCGCCTCAACTTAGGCACATGCCTGACGTCCTTAAGCAACCATGTGTTCCCATTCTGCATTTTCACCCAAACATAACCTTTCCCTACTATGTTGCATGGTTCATCATCACCAAGATATACATGTCCAAAATCACCTTGAACAAAATCAGTAAAGTAATGTCTATGTGGGGTGGCATGGAAAGAAGCCCCTGAATCTAACACCCAAGATTCAACAATATTATCTAAAGAAAGAATTAAGGCATCTTGACAAACATCACCTGCTGCCAAATTTACCTCTTTAGTTTCCTCCTTGTTCTTCTTATCCCGAAGATCCCAACAATCTTTCTTAGCATGACCAACCTTCCCACAGTGCCAACATTCTAACTTACTCTTGGACTTTGACCTTCCGTGATCATTCGACTTCCCATGGTTACCTTTCCCTCTGTTCTTTTGTCTCCCTCTGCTCTCCACCGTCAAAGTATTTCCAGAAGTAGAATAATATCCGGTGCTCTTCCTTCGCATTTCCTCACTTAGGATCACACCTATTACATCCTCAAACTTCATCTTTGAGTTATTAGAGACTGAATTACTTACAACCATAACCAAGTTGTCCTAGCTATCTAGCAAGGAGCACAAAATCAACAAAGCCCTGACCTCATCATCAAAGTCAATTTTTACTAAGTTTAACATACTCACAACCGTATTAAATTCATTCAAATGATCAGCAATATAACCATTCTCAGACATCTTCATATTAAATAAATTTTTCATCAAAAATATTTTATTAGAGGCAGAGGGTTTTTCATATAACTTCCCCAACACACTCATGAGACCTTCCATGGTCTTCTCCTACGATATGTTGAAAGCAACCGAAGATGCAAGGCATAAACGAATTGCCCGAGTGCCTTTCTATCCAGCAACTCCCAATCCTCATCCGACATGGCTGTAGGTTTCTTTGCTTTTCCAACCAAAGGAACATGGAGGTCCTTCTGATATAAGTAATCCTCCATTTACATCTTCCACAAACCAAAGTTCTGCCCATTGAACTTCTCAACCCTCGATCTGCCCTCATCTTCCATAGCTCCCACTCAAGCTAAACTTTCCTTGTGATTTACAACTTCAGCAAAAAACCACCAAAGCTCTGATACCAATTGTTAGGAATTAGAGAACAAATATGCGGAAACAATTCCTCAAACCATAGTAGTAGGAAACTATATAGCAGAATTATACTTGCAGAAATATAACAACATAAATAAATAATGCACAAAAGAAGACAAGACAAGATTTAACGTGGTTCACCCAATGTGGGCTATGTCCACTAAGAACTTGCTCAAATTTTATTATCAACAAGATTAAAACAACTCTCACAGTCTTCTCTCAGTTATGAATTCACAATAGAATTCCAAATATGCTAAACCACATCTAAACCACAATTGACACCCAATTGCATAACCTTGATCACTCTTGATCACCTCTTGATCTCTAAGACTCAAGACCTCTTGAACACTCAAGATATCTTCAAGATACCCTAACACCTCTATTTATAGGATTACAATCCTTTTAAGAAGCCATAAAGCTGACCCTAGAATATTGAAAGTCACGATCTTTCAACTTCCCACGATGGAAAAATAGTCGACGTTGACGAGCGATTAACAACATGTTAGCGATAGAATGCATAAAGAACGCCACAGCAGCAGACGCTGCAGAAAGTTCCCTGGAGTCTCCAAAATTAACTGTTCAAGCTCTAACACTTCAACACTGATTCAAGAAGACCAAAAAATAGGCTCCACACCGCAATAAAAAGTCATGTATAAGCAAAGTTGTAGGAAAACGAGGGGAAGAATCCAAGAAAGAATATGCAGTAGTAGAGGATCTTCCAGATGGGAAAGTGACACATGAATCGGTTCAGAACCTCCTCAACAGAATCCCAAACTCATATATTAAGGAGGTCTTCTAGGGTAAGAAGAGAGCCTAAAATTTTTTCTCCTTCTCTTTATTATTTATTACTCACCGATAGTAAAGAGCCGAGAGTGTTGATGAATGCAATGCAGGTAGATTCTAGGAAGAAGTGGGAGCAAGCCATGGATGAGGAGCATTAGACTCTCATGGAGAACTAGACATGGGATTTGGTGAAACTACTCGAAGGAAAAGAGAATTATAGAACAAGTGGGTGTTTAGAGTCAAAGAGGAAGGAGGAGGAAAGAAAACATACAAGGCCCGAATGGTGGTTAAGGGGTTTGCACAAAAAAAAGGTATAGATTTTGATGAGATTTTTTCTCCTGTAGTAAAAATGACTTTTATTAGAATTGTTCTTGGAATAGTTGTAGCAGAAGACTTGCAATTAGAGAAGCTTGATGTAAAGACTAAATTTCTCCATGGTAATTTAGAGAAGGAACTATATATGCAACAACCAAAGGGCTATGAGGTCAAAGGTAAAGAGGAGATGGTGTGCAAATTGAAGAAGAGCTTGTATAGCTTGAAACAAGCTCCACGTCAATGGTATAAGAAATTTGATAGCTTCATGATGGAGCAAGGTTATATTAGATGCCATTCTGACCATTGCATGTATACAAAGAAATTTGAGGATGGTAATTATATTATCCTTTATCGTATGTGGATGACATGTTGGTTGTAGGTAAAAACATGCAGGAAATAAAATTACTCAAGAAGCAACTAAGTGAATCCTTTACTATGAAGGATTTGGGGGCAGCCAAACAAATCCTTGGTATGAGGATATCTCGGGATAGGAAGGAACGGAAGTTGACTTTATCTCAGGAAGAGTACATTAAGAAGGTCTTAGAGAGGTTTAATATGCAGGATGCTAAATTGGTTGGGACTCCTTTGGTAGGCCATTTCAAGTTATCAAAGGAGCAGTGTCCCAAGACAGAGCAGGAGAGAAACTAGATGTCCAAGGTACCTTACTCATCAATGGTTGGTAGTTTGATGTATGCCATGGTGTGCACCAAGCCTAATATTGCCCATGCAGTGGGAGTGGTGAGTAGATTTATGAGTGATCCAGGTAGAGATCACTGACAGGTAGTAAAGTGGATCCTTCAATATTTGAGAGGGACCATGGGGACAGTTTTGTGCTACAGTGGATCAAACACCACTTTATGTGGTTATGTAGATTTAGATATGGCTGGAGATGTAGACAGCAGGAGGAGCACAACAGGTTATGTTTACACTATACGTGGGACAACAATAAGTTGTATTTCATGACTACAGAAATTGGTGGCTTTGTCAACAAATGAGGCTGAGTATGTTGCTGCCACAAAGGCAAGCAAGGAAATTATTTGGTTACAACAATTACTTAAGGAGTTGGGGCATAATCAGGAGGAAGGAAAGTTGCATAGTGATATTCAAAGTGCTATACACCTAGCTAAGAACTCTGCTTTCCACTCTAGGATGAAGCATATACAGTTAAGGTACCATTTCATCAAGAAAAATTTGGAGGAAGAGAAGTTGAAGCTGGAGAAGATTCATACCAGTCAGAATCTTGTAGACATGATGACCAAGGTGGTCACAAGGGAAAAACTGAAGCTGTGTTCAGCTTTGGTTGGTCTTCACAGAAACTAGTGAAGGGTTGAGAAGCTTGCTCAGAGGAAAACTAGTCTCCAAGTGGGAGATTGTTAGGTTGTGGAGCCTATTTTCATGTGAGAAAGTGTTGAAGACTGTACACTAAGAGTACTGTACACTTTCCACAGTTGTCTCGCCGGGGTTTGGGGCCATGTTGGGCCCCGAGTGGGGCTTTGGGGGTGCAACCCTTGAATTTTGTTTTGGGGCCTTAAAACATGCCCAATATATCGGGAAACGTGATTTTCTCATATGGGTGGGTTTTTTGACCCATAGATTTATGAGACGGTTTTGGCCTATGGTTTTGATACCCACGGTTTTGTAAAACTACTTAAGCAGTTGTCTATTTATATGGTTTTGTGCATATGGTAGATGTAATATGACATTGCAGATGTGTTTTGAGTTCGGCTGTGAATTCTGTAGAGTTTGTTGAGCATAGCTCCAAACGGATATAGGTATTGTATTGAGAGAGCGGTGGCTTGTAATAAAATATGAGCAAGTGATTCTTTGTGGATATAGCCCAAATTGGGTGAACCACGTTAAATACTATCTCTTTGTGTAGTATTATTTTATTCTACACTTTTATTTGAGATCTTTAATATTTTTGCATATTAGTTTCTCTTTGTTGTGATTCGCGTGAGGGATTATTCCACATATTTTGTCTCTTATTTCCTAACAAATCTATCCTTGGGTTTTTCACATCTTTCTATGCTTTCATATTATAGTAGGGTCGACATATGGACTAACAATTACCTAAGTAGGACATACATACATACATACATACATACATACATACATATATATATATAAGGCTGAAGTAGTACTTGAGGATCATCTCGGAACATATAATCTTATTGTAAGGTATTAGAGGTTCCCCCTCGAAGTGGCTGAGTGATATAAGCTATTTTGTTTTTTTTTTTCCTTTTTGTTGTTCATTGATCATTTTGGTATTATCTGTGATCTATTATTGACAATATATAAGAAGGTTCGTTACATTTATAAACATACATTTATTTACCAAGTTCTTCAAAACCTTTAGGTTGAGTCATATAGATTTATTCTTTTAATTCACCATTCAGGAATGCATTCTTGACATCCATTTGATGGATTTCCCAACCATATTGAGAAACTAAGGCAATAAGGATCCTCACAGTGCTCATTTTTGTAACTGGTGCAAAGGTTTCTACGTAGTCAATACCATGTTTTTGAGTAAACCATTGAGCTACCAACATGGATTTTAATTTATCAACACTACCATCAACTTTATATTTGATTTTGTACAACCATATAGAGCCAACTATACTTCATTTTTCAGAAGGAGGGACAAGATCCCAAGTCTAATTTTTATTAGGGCAGTGTATTCAGAATTCATTGCATCTACCCATATTTTTTCAGAAGAAGATTCTTTGAAAGATTGGGGTTCAGGTTCATACATTTTCATTAAGGCATGATATGTATGTTGAATTCTAGTCATTTTATGAAGTTTTTCAGGATTAGAGTCTTGAATAATAGACTCATCCCATTTAGGTCTTTTGGTTAAGGAGGAAATAGGAACAAAATATTTTTCAACTATGGGTTCATTATTAACATCATCACTATCATCATTATCAATATTATTATCATTATTTTCTACTTCATTAGATTCATCATGAACAATAGAAACAAAAGAGGATGAAGATGAACAAAAAGGTTTTTCTAGAATTTTAACATTCCTATTTTCTATAACTTATCGTTTTGTAGGATTGTAGATCCTAAGATCTTTACTTATTCCTCTATAGCCTACAAAAATATAGGGATATGAGGTTTGATCTAACTTCTTCATTTTTATTTGGGAATGAAGATAGAGGTTGGGATATTGTTGGAGCTCAAATGTGCACCCGTCCCAAATTACAGAATTTGAGGCTTGAGACAACATGGGATTATCTCCAAGTTGTGGGACTCAAACTGAGACAAACCTCTGGAGAAGGTTGAATTCCTCTACTTAATCCTAATGCTAAACTACTCCTAGGAATTGAAATGCAACTATCTAGCTCTACTCTAACTTTCCAAGGGACCAGGGTGAGAAGGAGATGCATAAATAGAAATCCTAATCTACAGAGGTGATAACACCTAGAAAATAAGGGGATGAATACATTTAGATAAGGGGAAAGGGAAGGAAATGATAATGAAGAGGACTGGATATGAGACACTAGATAAAAATCACTCCAGAATCCACTTTCACGATACACAATAGAAAAAGATTCAGAAAATGAAACATATAACACACCTGCAAATGAAAGAAAGGCAAGGAGTGCAATAAAATAAGAACAAGGGTAGAACGAGCCACAAGATTAAATTTTATTGCCTGAAATTGTGCACAGACTATTATAATCATGAGAGGAAGATGCGAGCATTCATTGAATCAAGATCCAAGGCATGCAACCCTTAGGACATACACACAACACAAGAGAGAAGCCTTATATTACAAGATGCCCAAATTCTAAGAGTATCCAACCCGTAAGAATGTGCATTGCTCTACAATATATAAAAAATCATGGAAGGGAGAAAGAGAAAGAAATTAGAGGGAAATTCAAATTCCTCAACCAATCCCAACCATCTTCATTAATTTCTCTTAGGGAACAGGGCACCACTCTATTTATCCATTGTTACACGCCTTCTTCAAATGAGCACCCATATTGCATTTAATGTTGGTGGTTGTGTCACCTGAAAATACACTTTTGTGTGTTGGAGAAGTTTCCTTGACTCTTTCCCATTTTCCTCGATTTGACTCATGAAATTAGATTTGATCACATAGAGAACAACAAAATCTTATTGAATTTTTAAAGTGGTGTCCCTAGATTTCACCCTAAAATTTGGGACTACCCTATGTAAAAAAATCATACTTTTACGGTAATGGTTTATTTTGTGTTTTTATTTCCATAAAGTGTACGTATTATGTAAATATATTCCCAGAGAGTCATATTAGCTAATTTCGCCAAATACCCAAATGCCCAAAATTGTTATATATTCATCTTTGGGGTTTTGCATGTGGGAAATTTTTATTTAATTATTCTTAGCCTGTTTGAGGTAAATTGTGCTCTCACGGTTTAACACTTGTTGTGGTCTTACATGTCAATAATCCCATATACCAAGTAGGGTTTTAACTAGGAGCGAATCTGGGCTTTATCTGTGACTTACTCGGCAGCGTTTTGCGTTTTTGGTGTTTTTTCGTTTTGTTTTTTTGTGAAATTTCTCTAAGTCAATTCCTTTGTCGGTTTAGTCTAATTTATTACCTAGAGTATCTGGAGATCATCTATGGACGTTATGCGAGAAGGAATTTTCCAGAGGAGGTCCGGGTTCTCTCGGAAAAGACAAAGTCATGCACGAAAAAGCCTCTCCCAAGCAAGTCGCATTTTTTGGAATAAATGGATTTTATGGAAATAAGAAAAATATTGCCATCAATACGTAGAGCTCGAGAAGATATGCACTTTTAGAGAAAACGACACCTAAAACGGAGCCACATAATGAAATTTATACGCACATGCAAATTTTTGCTCCTACATCTTCCCGGACCCTTTCCAAAAATGGAAAATTTTATTCCATTCTTGTGTTTTCTTCACCAAAAATCCAAAAAAGGAAAGAAATGTTGTTTTTATGCCGTCGTAATTTTCAAGCTGCCTTGCCTTCCGTCGATTTCCATGCAATTTTGCCCTAAGTGACGAATTCTCACGCAATTTTAAAGGCAAAAGTCACAATGCAAGTCGCACTTTTGGAAAAGAGCTATCTTTCATGCAAGTCACTTTTTTGAAGGAAGACTTTAAGTTGCCAGTGGGAATTTTGGTAGTGGCAGGAAGGCGGGAATTTCTTACTGCCTTGCAGGGTAATTTTTCCCATGAATTCAAAGTCACTTAAGCTGCAATGGGAATATTAGATGTGGCAGGCGGTGGGAATTTCTTACCTGCCTTGTAGGGTAAAAATTCCCATTATAAAAGAAAAACACTTAAAGCACCGTCAGAATTTCTTACCGCCTTGCGGGCAGGTAAAAATTTCCATGATGAAAGTCAAATCACTTAAGTGGAAGAAGTGATTTTTAGAGCTACAGTGCAAGGGTGAAAATTCCCATCGAAGTTGACTTCTTATTTTTAGAATTCACCCTTGCTAAAAAAGTGCGACCCACCTTGGGTGAATAATCAATACATTTAATAATATTTATTAATGTTTATTCACCCAATTTTGGCGCCATAAATAGAAGGAAAATCAATGCATGAAGACAAGCCAAAATGAACTGAAAGTAGCATGCTAAAATTAAATAAATTTAATTTATTTAATGGCAGCCATGAGCATGCACAAAATAGGCGCCCAAATTGAAGAGAAAAGCATGATTTTTAATTAATTAATTGCCAGAAATAGGAAGGGAAATTATTAATTATAGAATGATGAAGGTTATATAATCATGGGCTTCCATATTAATGGAGTTGTTAATTCTTTAGCAAGGAAGTGCAGCCCAGGCAATTTTGGCACCCAATTAAAGAGGAATTTTACACAGAAGGTGTTTTTACTACTGGAAGGCTTCAAAGTTTGGTGCCTAGGTTTGAAGAAACTTGAATTAAATCTAATTAATTGTATACATAGTGGTACAGGTGCTCGATTGAAGTTGACAATATTTATGCTTGATTTGCATGCAAGTAAAGCCTCAAATTTTAGGGCGCGGGCTTTATATGCATATTTTTATGATAAAAATCAAGTGTTCATGCTCCGAATTCTGTCTTTTTCTGAATTAATTGCAAGTATACATTACATGTGCTTATATAATTGAAAGGGAGCTTAAATCAATGTCCAATACATTAAACATATCCCCGAATCGAAAAAATCTCCAGATCTGCACCGATTGTAAAGAATTCTGATTTGAATAAAAAGAAAAAGAGTGCTCGAGACAAAGATTTCTCTGGCCAAGGTGAAGCATGATCAAAGAAAAGGATCAATAGAATCATGCATAGCTTCTAGATCCAGATCCAGATTTAGATTCATATCTAGATCTAGATCTAGATTCAAATCCAGATCCAGATCGATAATTACATTGGCTTCATCCTCATGTTTCGAATGTAGCCTTGTGAAGAAGTTAGTGTATGGAGAATTCCTTCAGGACCTTGTGCATGTTCTCCCAATCTTCTAGTTGAAGCCTTCATTGAATTTTCATTCACCCGAGTGCTTTCCAAATTTTTTAATTGCTCATATGCAATTAAAAATAAAAATGATGAGTTATTTGGCAAACATTGCACTGATGCATGTACTGGAGAAGAACTACAAAAGCTTCAAGGATAAGAGGGAAGACATGTCAAAGGCAATACCCACAAGAAAATCACAGTCACTTGCTTCCAGATCCAGCCACTTCCAGATCCAGCTGCTTCAGATCTAATTTGGTGAGAATCAAAGGTAAAAGAATCAACTGCATGTAGAATATGAAAAAGGACAAGACTGCAGACTTTCCTCTTTCTTCTTCTTTCTCTTATTTCCTCCGACAAAGTAATTGAGCGATCAATTAAATTATAAAACCTAAGTGATTGGTTTAAAAGCCATTACTTGAAGAAGTCAACTACTTGGAAATAGGTGGCAGACATGCAAAATAGAAGGTTTTATCTTCAGTTGCAAATCATGCATGTCATGTAAAGAGGAATTCCAGGAGGGAGATTGCCAGTTGTTTCATTTCGACTTCCACATGTGTCGAGTTCACTAAAAGCTTCCAATTTGTAATTTCTCCTCTACATGCTATAAGTAGAGGAAAACCTATGAGTTAAAAGATCGAATTTGTAAGTAGCATTCTTGTGTTCCGGAGAATTTGTCTTTGAAACCCTTGATAGCTATTTGAAGCAAAGGAATAGAAAGGAGCACATTTCTGGAGAACTTTGTGTCGACGGTGCATTTTGTTTCTAACTTTTTTGTCTTAGATCTATTTATAAAATTTGTGTTATTCTAGATCTAGATCTAAAAGTTGCCTTTGCTTATAATTTTGTGTGTTAATATCTATTGGTTTTGTCTATGTGCATGCAATCAACTCTATAATCTATTGATTAGATTTCACATCTCCCTTCTTTCTTTCCTATTTTATTATTTCCTTCTTCATCAGATATTTCCTTTCTTTGTGATTTGCTTACTTGCTACAAAACTATACAACTATGGTTCATGAGCTGCATGGTTAAAGTAAAACCCCATATAGATACTAGCATATTTTAATTGAAAAATCTTACATGGGAGCCTCACCGGTAAATGAGGGAGATTTATCTCATGACTACCTAGGTTTTCAGCTATGCAGAAAATCTAGCCAACAGTTTTTGGTGACTCCATTGGGGAACAACTATATTTGCAGATCAAGGCTTATCTCTTGCAGATCAGAGTGTTTCCCATTCAACTTTCAACCTGGCTAAACGTCCATTCACCCGATTTGTGAAGGCACAAGGAAGGACTGATCATTTCTTCAGATTGCAGGAGTAATTCAATTTCAATCATCCTCCTCAAGTTAGAAGCCACAGATCTAGTCTCTCACTAGGAAGGAGAGTACACACTCATCTAGATTTGGATCATCTTCAATATAATCCAATAGGTGGAATTATCCATCAAGTCTACACAAGGAGGAGACGTGCCCCATTCATCATGCAGAATCAGAATCAGAATCAGATAGTACCTATTCCATGGGGTGCAGCCTTTGGACCTTTGAATCTGACTCCTCCTATGCATGATCTACCTAAAGGGACGAGAAATTTTTTTTTCTGAAATTCTTTGGAGATGCAAAGTAGAATCTAGATGACCACTTGGCTGCATTTTTCATATCTTGTGGAGTGCTTATGGTCAAACATAAAGATGTATCTATCCGGCTCGTCATAGAGACTAGGCATGACTTGGTGGAGAATGGTTCTATTGGCTAGCTCTCGGCTCCATAAGCCAATCAAGCTACTATGCGGGATGCGTTCTGAAAATATTCAAACTAGTGAAGATTCCAACACCTTCATAACCCAACCGACTCGGTTGAAGAAGGAACCACATGAGCACATGTGGGATTTTATTGTAAAATTCCAAAGATTACTTGTACAAAATTCCGGCTTCTGCTTCTCTGAATGACAAGAATCAAAATGTATTCTTCATAAATGCTTTTCTTCCTAAAGTAAGCTATCAACTGTGAAGAGCACGTCCTACTTGATTTGTTAGCAGCTCAAAACATGGAAGTTGAGATTGAAGACGAACTCATCATGGCTAGAAAGATAAAGAGCAACACTTCTAGAGCTGAAAGTTCATCCTCTACTACTACCTTTGATTCACTATTGCAAAGGTTAGCAAATGAGATGTTACAAATAAAGAAACAAATGGCTCAAATGGCTCAGGGTAACAATATTGCCCCTGCTCATAATTTCAACAACAACAACAATTGAAATGAAATTGTTGGTTCTTAAATATTAGCAATTGAAGTTGCTCCTAGAAACAATGTAGAGATGAATGAAGAAGACCAAGAAACTGATGTTGATCAACTCGAGAATGATGATTTTGTAGGTCCTTGCGAATCCAACATTAATTACCTAAACTAAAAATCTGAACATGACGATGAGAAGCTTCATGAAGATGATCATGGTCATGCATATGTAGTGTTTACACAATCACAAACTCACCAAGCTGAGGCATTAGCTGATGAACAAAGAAGGGGCAGCCCTTTACCTTCTTCTTTAGCTCCTAGAGATAAGAATGTGAGTTCTTCATTTCAACCACAAAAATTAGCTTAGGTATCTGAATCTATACCTTCTTTTGACATTATTGATCATGCCAAGAAAACTAAAGTTCAAATGTCAGAAGCCGAATACGAGAGCTTTTCCGAGAGTAGTTAAAAAGGCTAGTCAAATATGTACAATCACTAGGACAATCCAATACATCAAAATACCTTTTGCCTAAGCCCAAGGATACTCCTCCCTAGAACAACACTGCAGTTGTTAAATCCTCACCATCTTTTGAAAGAGTGGAACCATTCTATGTTTCCCTATTGCTTAATGGTTTGAGTTAAGAAACTACATTTTAGACTCAGTGTGCTTCGACAATGTCATACCCGACTAAAGTTGTAGATGCTCTTGGGCTTACCTTGACAAAGACCATAAAAGGTGTTACTCCATAGATATACAAGTCCCTTTAATTGGACAAATCAAAGATGCACAAGCTGTTATTGGAAGCTTTTTCGACAAGAGATTAAAGATGACAATCTTAGTTGTAGAAATTCTGTCTCCTACGGGATGTTCTTTGAGTAGAAATTTCGTAAAGAGTCTGGGAGGAGAAGTAAAGATGGATTGGTTATGTGCCCATATTCCTATCAAGGGGATTAATAAGAAGCTAGAGCTGGAAAATAAGTCCAAGTACATGGTGACAAAATCAAGATCCTAGATCTCATATTATTTTTCAAGGGTCTGACCATAGTGTATACTTCTTGGAAATGGATAAAGATGTTCCAGAGCCACAACCAACAAAAAGAAGAAGAAAAAGATTGGACTCGAAGTTTAAAGGCACATATTGTTCTTTTGGATCAGGAGCCGGTGTTCTACTAATATCTCCAGATCATGAGATATTCCCATACTCCCATAAGTTGATGTTCGAGAACACCAATCATATGGCGAAGTATGAAGCATTGTTGCTAGGAATGGAGCAAGCTAAAAAGAAAGGAGTAAAACTCCTCAAAGCCCAAGGAGATGCTGAACTTCTAGTAAAGCAGGTTCGAGGGAAAAATCAAGTCAAAAGAGATGAGTTGAAGCATTACAGAGATAAAGTGCTTTCTGCCACACTGGATTTTGCAGCCTTCTCTATCAACTTCATTCCAACCAATCAAAACTCCAAGGTAGATTCTTTGGCAGTCACAACTGCACTATTAAATCCGGATAGACCACCGTCCATATTAAGACAAGGAAACTATAAAGTGGAGATGGTCTACCGCCCCAAAGTCCCTGATAATGTTGAACAGTGGTAGACTTTCAATGAGGACAAACAAACATCTGCATTTCTGGAACAAGGCAACTTTGACAAGTTGTATGTTGAAGGGAGTAAATCACCACCACGATAAACAATCACAGGAAAAGTTGATCCAAGTTATGATAATAGTAGTGGAGTATCTCGACCAAAAGGTAACAAAATCCCCACGGGTTTAGTTTCCTTAGTGAGGACTTTCGATAAGCATGATCATGCACTGAATAAGAACAAAGAACATGATGATGGTGATAGTTCTTCCTCGAAATGCAAAGTAAATCGGGAATGGAGCAAGTTGATGTAGAATTGGGTGTCACAGAGAGAAGAAAGGATGAGCCACCACCAGATGAAGTTGATAAGGACTTGCCCAAGGTATTTGAAAAGAAGGCCAAAGAAAGGAAGTTTGAGATCGGAGACTGGGTACTCTGGTGGGACAAGAGACATGAACCGAAGGGCATGCACATCAAATGTGATTCACTATGGAAAGGGCCCTTCATGATCAAAAGAGATGTTGGAATGGACACTTTCTTCCTTGCTTACCGGGATGGAATTGAGTTACCACTGCCTTTCAACGGGTAGCATCTGAAGCTTTTCTAGACATAAAAAGTAGGGTAAAACCTATATGTATATAAATAAAACTTTGTTTGTTTTTCCTTGTTTTGTTTTTGTGTTGTGTTGTTTTTGTTTTCCTGACCACATGCCCAAAAGACAAGATATGAAACCAGAGATGCTGGTAACTCATATTTTCCCTTGTCATTTGACAGAGGAAAAGATGTCCACAGACGGAGCCGACTGGTGTCCCCAGATTTCACCCTGAAATTTGGGACTACCCTATGTAAAAAAATCATACTTTTAAAGTAATGGGTCATTTTGTGTTTTTATTGCCAGAAAGTGTCTGTATTGTGTCAAGATATTCCCAGAGAGTCATATTAGCCAATTTCGCCAAATACCCAGATGCCCAAAATCGTTATATTCTGTCGTTGGGGTTTTCCTACGGGAAATTTTTATTTAATTATTCTTAGCCTTGTTTGAGATAAATTGTGCTCCGGTTTAACCCTGTTGTGGTCTTACATGTCAATACTCCCATATACCAATAGGGTTTTAACCAAGAACGAATCCTGGGCTTTATCTGTGACTTCTGGCAACATTGTGTTTTTGGTGTTTTTCCGTTTTATTTTTCTGTGAAATTTCTTTAGGTCAATTCCTTTGCCGGTTTAGTCTGATTTCTTTCCTGGAGTATCTGGAGATCATCTATGGATGTTATGCGAGAAGGAATTTGCAACAGGAGATTTGGTTCTCTCGAAAAAACAAAGTCATGCACGAAAAAGCCTCTCCTGTGCAAGTCACATGTTTTGGAATGACACCTAAAATGGAGCCACGAGATGAAAGTTACGGCACATGCAAGTTTTCATCAATTACATCTTCCCCACCCTTTCCAAAAATGGAAAATTTTATTCCATACTTGTGTTTTCTTCACCAAAAATCCAAAAAAGGAAAGAAATGTTGTTTTTATGCCAGTCGTAATTTTCAAGGCTGCCTTCCACGTCCAATTTCCACGCTGCCCTAAGTGATGAATTCTCACGCAATTTTAAAGTTAGAAGTCACAATGCAAGTCACACTTTTGGAAAAGAGCTATCTTTCATGCAAGTCACACTTTTTTGAAGGAAGACTTTAAGCTGCCAGTGGGAATTTTGGCAGTGGCAGGAAGGCGGGAATTTCTTACCTGCCTTGCAGGGTAATTTTTCCCATGAAGTCAAAGTCACTTAAGCTGCAATGGGAATATTAGATGTGGTAGGAAGGTGGGAATTTCTTACCTGCCTTGCAGGGTAAAAATTCCCATTATAAAAGAAAATCACTTAAAGCACCGTCGGGAATTTCTTACCTGCCTTGTAGGGTAAAAATTCCCATGATGAAAGTCAAATCACTTAAGTGGAAGAAGGGATTTTTAGAGCTGCAGTGCAGGGTGAAAATTCCCATCAGAAGTTGACTTCTTATTTTTAGAATTCACCCTTGCCAAAAAGTGCGACCCACCTTGGGTGAATAATCAATGCATTTAATAATATTTATTAATGTTTATTCACCCAATTTTGGCGCCATAAATAGAAGGAAAGTCAATGCATGAAGACAAGCCAAAGTGAACTGAATGTAGCATGCTAAAATTAAATAAATTTAATTTATTTAATGGCAGCCATGAGCATGCACAAAATAGGCGCCCAAATTGAAGAGAAAAGCATGATTTTTAATTAATTAATTGCCGGAAATAGGAAGGGAAATTATTAATTATAGAATGATGAAGGTTATATAAGCATGGGCTTCCATATTAATGGATTTGTTAATTATTTAGCAAGGAAATGCAACCCAAGCAATTTTGGCACTCAATTAAAGAGGAATTTTACACGAGAAGGTGTTTTTTTACTTTGGAAGGCTTCAAAGTTTACCGCCTAGGTTTGAAGAAGCTGAATTAAGTCTGATTAATTGTCTGCATAGTGGTACAGGTGCTCAGGTGAAGTTGACAATATTTATGCTTGATTTGCATGCAAGAAAAGCCTCAAATTTTAGGGCAGCGGGCTTTATATGCAGATTTTTATGATAAAAATCAAGTGTTCATGCTCCAGATTCTGTCTTTATCGAATTAATTACAGGTGTTTTCATTACAGGTGCTTATATAATTGAAAGGAAGCTTAAATTAATTTCCAATACATTAAACATATCCTCTGAATATGAAAAAATCTCCAGATCTGCACCGATTGTAAAGAATTTCGACCGAATAAAAAGAAAAAGAGTTGCTTAGACAAAGATTGCTCTGGCCATGGCGAAGCATGATGAAAGAAAAGGATCATCAGAATCATACATAACTTTTAGATTCAAATTCAGATCTAGATCCAAATCCTGCTCCAGATCCATAATTGCAAAGGCTTCATCCTCTTGTTTCGAATGCAACCCATGAAGAAGTCAGTGCATGGAGAATTCCTTCCAGGACCTTGTGCATGTTCTCCCAATCTTCCAGTTGAAGCCTTCATTGAATTTTCATTTACCTCGAGTGCCTTTCAGAATTTTTAATTGCTCATATGCAATTAAAAATAAAAATGATGATTAATTTACGGCAAACATTGCACTGATGCATATACTAGAGAAGAACTACAAAATCTTCAAGGATAAGAGGGAAAACATGTCAAAGGAAATACCCGCAAGAAAATCACAGTCACTTGCTTCCAGATCCAGCTGCTTCCAAATCTAGCTACTTCTAGATCTAGTTCGGTGAGAATCAAAGGCAAAAGAATCAACTGCATGCAAAATATGAAAAAGGACAAGACTACAGCTTTCCTCTTTCTTCTTCTTTCTCTTATTTCCTCCGACAAAGTAATTGAGCGATCTATTAAATTATAAAACCTAAGTGATTGGTTTAAAAGCCATTACTTGAAGAAGTCAACTACTTAGAAATAGGTGGCAGACATGCAAAATAGAAGGTTCTATCTTCAGTTGCAAATCATGCATGTCATGCAAAGAGGAATTCCAGGAGGAGATTGCAGTTGTTTCATTTCGACTTCCACATGTGTCGAGTTCACTAAAAGATTCCTATTTGTAATTTCCCCTCTACATGTTATAAGTAGAGGAAGAACCTACGAGTTAAAAGATAAGAATTTGTAAGCAACATTCTTGTGTTCTAGACTTTGTGCTGAAACCCTTAATAGCTATTTAAAGAAAAGGAATAGAAAGGAGCAGATTTCTGGAGAACTTTGTGTCGACGGTGCATTTTGTTTCTAACTTTTTTTTTTGTCTTATACTATTTATAAACTTTGTGTTATTCTAGATCTAGATCGAAAAGTTGCCTTTGCTTATAGTTCTGTGTGTTAATATCTATTGGTTCTGTCTATATGCATGCAATCAACTCTGTAATCTATTGATTGGATTGCACATCTCCCCTCTTTCTTTCATGTTTTATTATTTCCTTCTTCATTAGATATTTCCTTTCTTTAACAATTGCTTACTTGTTGCAAAACTATACAGCTATGGTTCATGAGCTACATGGTTAAAGTAAAACCCCAAATAGATACTAGCATATTTTAATTGACAAATCTTACATGGGAGCCTCACCGGTAAATGAGGGAGTTTTATCTCATGATCGCCTAGGTTTTCAACTATGCAGAAAATCTAGCCAACACAAAGATTTGATAACTGAATCGAAGACCGGTCGATTTCTAATTTCCACAAAGAATCATCATTTTACTTCATTATGCGGCTTCTCCACTCAGTCTTACACAACTATTTGACATCTGCGGATCATTCCTTTGTGTCGTGACATCCTAGGTTTACGCGGCTTTAGAAAACCTTCCACAGCTTTCCCTAATGATGTGACTTGCTTCCTTGTGACCCGCAGCCCGCCTTTCACTATTGTCTTAGCCCGCGACACTATTTATAGTAGTGCGGATTTGAATATTCATCCATGAAGTATTTTCTTCATTGCCTTGGTTCTCGTATAAATCCTCTGCGGTAATGTTCCTCCATCCGTGGCATGCTCAAAGCCTCCGTGGTTTCTTCAAATTTACCTCTGAATATCCGCCAAGTCTAACACTTGTGCAAGTTGCTTGAATTTTGCAAGGAATGCGAAATTGTGAAACAAATACCAAATAATCTGAAATGAGATACATTTGGTTTTTGATTAGTCCGAGTGAAATTAAAAAAAAAATTAGTTGGTATTATGTTCAAAATGTGAACAATATTCATTTCTTCAGCCCATAGAAATTTAGGGACTTAAGCTAAATGTAACATTGTTCTAGCCATTTTAAGAATGGTTTGGTTTTTCCTTTCTAAAATCCCATTCTGCTGAGGAGGATAGGGAGTAGTCAGTTCCCTTTGTATACCACATTCGACAAAAAATGAGTCAAATTCTTTACTGATGTATTCTCCCTCGTTATTTTTTCTAAGTCTCTTAATTTTATAACTAGAACTATTTTCAGCTAAAGCTTTGAATGTAGACAAGACATTTTATTTAATTTTGATAAAAAAAGGAACAATCATATGCGAGAAATCATCAATAAAAGTGTTTGCATACAAAGAACCATTTAGGGATGGAACTTATAAGGGTCCTCTAACATCATTATAGACTAGTTCCAAAGGTTCAGAAGAGTTTACATCATGATGACTGTGAAAGGGATTTATAGATTGCTTACCACATAAGCACCCTTCACATATTTCATGAGCATGGGAAATAGGTGGTAGACCAGAAACTAGGTTAAGTCGAGACATGTCATACATGCTCCCAAAGTTGACATGGCCTACCTTTCATGCCACAATTGCATATCACTTCTATTTTGGGTTAACACATGAGAAGTATAAGAAAATCCTTTAAACACATATAAGCCATTATTTTGTATGCCCTCAGATATAGTGACATCTAGTTCATTCTTAATAAACCATTTATATTTCAACAAAATTACACTATAGTTATTCTGAGTTAATTGAGAACAAGAAATAAAATTCATTTTCAATTTAGGAACTAACAAAACATTGTTAATGAAACCATTAAAAACTTTTTCTTTTCCTTGTCCCTGAACATCGAGGATGGAATGATCACCCAAATAGATCTGATCATTACATTCTCTAAGATCAATTAGGATATCAGACCTGTATGTCATGTGCCTAGAGGCACCACTGTCTAATATCCACTCATTTTCTTTTGCAGTGACAAGGGCAACATACAAAGCAACAACATTAGTTTTTTGATTGTTTTTCTCGGTTCTTTTTTTTTTTATTTTGATCTGGTTTATTTCCTTTTTTATTTTTGAAATTTTTTTTATTTTTGACTTTACAGTCTTCTTTCTTATGACCAAATTTTCCATAGTTATGACATTTACCATCAAAACTTACTCTTAAGTTTCCATGTTTCTTATCTTTATTAGGAGGTTTAAAAGATGATTTTTGATTCTTGTTGAATCTAGAAGGATTTTTCTTATATTTTTGTATGAAAAGTGCCTTAGTGGCATTCTCTTTCGAATCATAATTAGTCATAACCTGCTCTTCCGGATTAGAAGAACACTCAAATTTTGCAAATCACGAGATGTCTTTCTCAATTTGATATTTAGAATTCGAGATTAAATGAAATTCCTAAATATTTCATGTATGTTTAATTGAATAATGAAATGCAATAATTTATCTTGAATTGAATTGCACTTACACCCATCTAATCGAGATTTAATATTTAAATTTTTTGTTAAAAACTTGATTAAATTTTCATATCCCTTCATGGAAGTCATCATTAGTTTTAGAATCAACATTTTTATAATCAAATACCTTCATGCATTGATTCTAGATGCATCTAGCGTCACTCAGATTTCCCGATTCTTGATGCGAAGAAGGAAGCCATCCTGCATGATCCACAATATAATGGACATTGCCTCCTGCACCTTTTGTTGATATGCAACTACATTGTCCATTTTCATTTTATCTGTCAATCAAAGCTTTCTTCGTATCGTTTCACGACCATCCAAAGCTTCATGAGCCATGAATTATTCTTTAATCTTATATTCCAGATGTTGTAATTAGATCCATTCAACATTTGTGATTTTTCAATTGTAAAATGATTAGATCCCATTTTTACTTAAACAATTTCAACAAATGAGAACAATGAGGTTTTTTTAACAATGGTTTAAAAATTCCCCTTGTCATTGTTCAAACTACGCTAGTCGTATTTTGATGAATTTTCCTTATTCACGTTGAAATTGGACTGTCAAACAAATATTCTAGACACACAACATATTAGTTTGACTATAAGGAATATTTTTTTGAAATGTAAGTGAATTTTTTTAGTTTTACAAGAAAATGACTTACTTGACTTGTCGTAAAAATGAATATAACCTCTTATTTCGTAAAAGATACATTAAAAATTTATTTGTTCGTAAAAATAATAACATTGTCAATTTTTATTATTATATACAAAAATAGCTTAAAAATAGGTGTGTATATATATATATCTAAAAAAATGGGGAGCTTAGCTCAATAGTGGATTTTGTTTGGCCAAGATGGGGTTTAATTAGGCGAGCTATGGGCCGAGTTGGGTCCCAAGCTATGGTAGTGCTCTCAAAGTTTTATATTAACCATCCATACATTTATTTGCCAACTCGCTAACTCAATGCAGCGGAGTCCAACCTATATTCTACAAAGCCATTGAGGCGAGTCAAGGCTGAGCCCATTGCCGAGTTCATTGAACTCCCAAACAAAACATGTCAAACATGACTAAAGTCACGTTCAAATCTACTCTCACCATGACTTATAAATCCCTATGCCACCTCCAACCTATGCAATGTGGGACTAAAGTCTCAAAGCCCGCTTAAAAACTATGACCGATGGCCAAATATCCTATAACCACATGGAGGGAGGGCGGTCAGCGAAGTAGAAGCCAACCAAACATGTGGGGCTCACTGATTTGGTGAGGGCGCGATGAAGGTTTGAGGTGTTTAAAGAAGTGACCCTTAGTTTAAGCACTATGCATAGGTAGGTTTATATCATAGTGCATAGTTTTTAGTTAGGCTATAGTTTAATATTAAGTTCACTTAGATATGATTTAGACTATAGTATAAAATATAATTTTAAACTATAGTTTTTAGTTTTAGATTTAAACTTAAGATTAATTTCATTTATATTAATGCTATAGTTTTTTTAATTATAACCCAACCCTTATACTATTGAATGGGTCCCAAATAGCGTAGTTTAAACAACATAACATTAAGGGTTTAGCCTATAGTTTGACATATGAAAATTTTATTTGAATAATGTAGTTGAAAAATTAATAACAAAAGTACCAAGGGTCACACCAGGACACTGGGGGAAAAAAATTAAACTTGAGCCAATAGGAAAAATCAATTTCCTACATTCATGGAATGTTGTCTCCCTTGTGTCTTTGTTTTTAACCCCATGTTTTTACTTTCACCGCACACACTTTAGAAACTATAAACAAATAATAAAATATTTCAAACAAAATTCACCCTTACCTTTATTTGTAGGTCTTGAGCAAGCTTTCACCACAGAAGGAGATTTAACCGCACGTACAAAAATTTAGAAGGTTTAAAATATTTTTTGAACTGTGTGTAATGTCCCGAGGAGGGGGTATTTAACATACACTTTCTAACCACCCAACTAACCAACCAACCCAACCGACACATCTTATTGGTTAATTAATTAATTAACATTATACTCGGCTTTGGTACGATGTTAGGACCGAGGAATTAATTAAACACATAAAATTAATATATTGCACCAAACATTATTACTAACATTTAAACATGCAATAAATAAAAATACACGTTGACACAGATTTACGTAGAAAACCCCCAAGGGGTAAAAACAACAGTGAAAGAGACTTCCATTTAACTAAGAAAACATAATTTATAGTCCAGATCTCCCTCCTCACTTCTCTCCAACAATCCACATAGTGAAATTAATTGATCATGCCACATGATCTTATTTATTTGACCCCACGGGTCATGAACAATTAAGTGACGGGTTGTGTCTTTTATACAAAGCACCCCGATTTAAATATTGATTAATAATAATTAATTAAACATAAACAACCTAGTTTATATTAAATAATTAAGAATATAAATATTCCTAATTATTTAATTATAAACTAAGGTTTATCAGCACTTAATATTACATTCTAACAAAATGGTCACTTTTATCTTCAAAATGGTGGCAAAAAGCCTCTCCTAACTCATCCCAAGTGCTTTGATTGAATTTAACCTTAAAACCCCTATACCACTATAGATATTTTACCTTGAAAGAAGCAACCAATAATATGATTGCTACATTCTCTTGTGTAATGTGATAGATTGAGCATATGTTTGCAGCATCCTTAATCTGCTCAATGGGTGTTGTAGTGTTCTCTTCGTTGAAGAAAGGAACACTCTTTGTGGTTCTGAAATGGAATGCCATCATATTGGGTGAAAAATAAAGGGCTTCCTCCATTGAATGTTATAAAGGCTTGATTTCTTTGATGAGATATTGATGTGATGGGTCCTAGAACCCTAGAAGATGATAAAAAAGGCCTACCAGGAGGAGTGGAGAGAACTCTATCCAGAGGTGATGGTGAACTTTTAATTGATCTACCTTTTCTTCTTCTCCTTGGTGACAGCTGCAAATATTCAAAAGGCTCTCTAATTGATATTCTTCTTGTTGTTTGAATTATTCTCATAAGAATGAGACACTTGACTATTTAAACTAGTAGATATGATGATTGGAGCCGCCATATGTGTTGTTGTGAAGCCTCAAAGGCTGAAAATCTCAAGGATACACATCAACTCTAGTACTATGACAAGAAACTCTTCAATGTAGTCCCACCGGGCGTGCTAGAACTATTATCACACAAAATTTGCACCCTCTACATGGTCATGAATGGACATTAGAACTTTTGGGTAACATGGGATTGTCTCCAAGTGTGGGACCTTGTAAAGTGAGACAAACCTCCAGAGAAGGTTGGTTCCTTCTATCTTAGCCCACTACAAACTAACCTACAAATTCAAAATGCAACTAAACTAAGTATAAATTACAAATTCACAGGAAACAAAGTTGAAAAGGGGAAAAATGTTGCAAAATGAAAGGGGGTGATGCACCAAAGCTAAAACAGGTTTAAATCTAACTTGTAAAGACATAAATGTAACCACATATGCAAGAATCAAGGAGAAAAATATAGTTTTGCAAGATACAAGTGAATATATGTAAAAGAAAACAAGAGGTAAAGAGATTCACATCAAATACACAAAATTTAAAGGAATGAACCAAAATTTCTTACCATTAAAACATTTCCTTGCATTCACAGATCAGAGGTTTACAAAACTTGCAAAATATGAAGTTACAAAGGTATGGAGGTGTGGAAAATGTAAAACTTTAAGGGAGAGCTCCAAATCATGTAGAGAAGAAACCTTCCCACATGCATAAGCACTTATAAATTTAGGAAAATGAAAGAGAGAGAGGGGAGCCACCTAAGAGCCATAAATGATCCATTCCCACTTACCAAGGACCAAATACCATCATTTTTGTAGTTTTCAGTATGTGCCTCCTTTTTCTTCCCGTCAAGCCATCAAATCTCTCAAGTGGAAAAAAACAAGGCATTGCCACCACGATGTAATGAATTTTGGTAGATGGAGTGGTTGAATGCCTATGGGTGCAAGAAATGGAATTTTTCTCCTCAAAAACCCATGTTTTTCATGTTTTCCTCTTAAACATCATAGTAGCTAGAGAATGTGGGGTTTTGGAGAAAAGAAAACCTTAGAACAGTTCCTCACGGGCCTTAAACAACCAATTTAATTTTCTTTCCTTTGGATCAAAGTAATCGGGTTGTCAGGGCTCCACTTGAATTGTTCCCACAATTCCTATTTGGCTCGACATACTTGACACCTTGTAATTTTTCCTTTGTTGGCATCTCCCATGCACTCAAATTGTGTACGTAAGACCTCTCTAGCTCTTGGCATCCTTGCAAACTTAGAGCTCCTATCACACTCAATCACAATCACATAATGAAAAGTACCTTTTACTTTTTCACTTTACTATTTATAACACCTTTTACTTGTGGCATTTACGCACCCTACTTTATTGTCTACTCAATTCAACCAATTAGGGCCCCGTAGTTGTGCAAGCCATATCTCGGGTGTTGCTCACCCATTTTTCACACCATCTACCACATTGTGGTTATCTTTCTCATCATATCCGCATCGATACAACACTAGCCTCTTGGAATTTATTATCCAACTCTACACATGTATTTCTCTCCTCACCTAAGATATTAACTCTATTTGCACACTTGCAATGTATTTTCTCTTTTACACGAGATAAATTAATCTCATTACACACTCTACAATTCATATGTAATGCATCGCGATATCTCCCAATCTTACTCATTCTTTTCACTTTTGCCTCAAGCAATCCTTTTTATACTCTCTTTTGTTGAAATGGGGAAAATATATGGGTATGATTGTGCAAGTTCATCCCCTCCATCCTATTTAATCGCAAATCATTAAGCAAGTACAATGGGTTAGTCATGCAAGACTATCCTCTCCCGCACAATCTTCATATGAATTTAGCAAGTTGGTTATGCAAGGCCAATTTTTCTCACACAATAAAATGTAATCTCAACACCTAAGTGGTCACTCGTGATTATGTAAACACACTAAACACCAAATTCCATTGCATTTATTATAAATGCATGGGGCGATATGAAAATATCAAAACATAATACATGCACCCATATCACAACAGCACTCATATAATGCATAGTGGGGGCAATGAGACATCGTTCCCTTTCACCTTATAAGATTTTTTAGCATATTTTTATACCTAGATCCTTTTGCAATGATGTAGTCCCATTATTGGGAAGCATTATTGGGGGAATTCTAATTAGCTCCGTGACACCTTCCCTTGGTTTCGGGAGCACGCAAGTCCCATGTCATTACAAAATCAAGTAGTTCATTGAGTATTTGATCACCTTCCAACTATAAAAATCTACCAAGTTCGAATCTCCATGTTTATAACACTTCTCTCCATAATTACAATATCCCCTTTTGACGCTTGTGACATATTTCCCTTATCTTTGCATGGTTCTATTGATGACTCACTTTGTTCGCCATGATTAGTTATTTTCCTTTGCACACATGTATGTTTCTTGCTTCAACACTCTCACAAGTAAAACTCTCTTTTCCTTTACACTAGTGACTTTCATTCAAGAGTACATGGGGGAGGTGGGGAAATGTAGACACCAAAATCTACACAGAACCATTATTACATCACATTTTTGTTATTTTTTTATGTAAATGAGTTTGGAACAATGAAACAAGATATTAGTGGCATAAGTCCTTTATTGATTTTCTCTTTTTCACTTGATTGAAATAACTCACTTTAACTATTTTATTTATCTAATCTTCGCCCAAGACCATACAAAAAGGTCAAAGTTGTACATACGGTCTTGGCCCCTTTATTTTCCTCTTGTTTCTTTGTATAGATCCATTTTTCACCCTTTTATATTTTAGTGTATATCTTTTGGGTCTACCTTTCTTGCCACTAAGGTCCTAATTTCACAAAGTAATAACTCATATATATACAAGTCTAAACAAATAATTTATTATATGGCAACCACCTATATATGTACCACTTATTGAACCGAGAAAAGAAAGACTACATCTCGCATACCGCATACACAACATAGGACAACATAATCTTGAAGTTTTAATTTGCACACAAGGGTTTTTATTAGGATGAAGTAGCATTTCCCACTATTGGTGTTGAGGCATAAGGGTCAACCTATGTCAAGGGATAGTTGCATGCACCTTTGCACAAATCACTAAGAGAACTACATCAAGTCCGAATGTAGTGCAATGCTCAGTGAATCACAAATGGGGTGATCGTCGAGGTTAGTCTAACTCAAGCATTTGCATATTTATTTTTAGATCTAATGATTTCTTGAGTGTGTTGTAGGATAACTATAATTTATTTTTTAAGTCTCATATATGACAACTAGAGTTTTATGCAAAGTTAAATATATCAAAGAGTGATAAACAATGACAAAGAGTGACATTAAAAGTTATATATCCCAACTACATGAAGGTACAAAAGCATATGGTTTGTCAAATCGTACCATACAGTCTTGACCTCTTTATATGGTCTTTTCGTAATAGTTTTGCAGCTCCATAAAGTAATTGTTCTAAAATTCAAACTTTACCCTTTCCGAAATCACTCATCGACACATCCGAATATTTTTGAATCGGCTAGGTGCCTCTTTCCCTCCTATTTGTCCTTCAAATGTAAGTGCTTGATTTAATGGTTGATTGCTATGATCTAAAGAGTAAATTTGAGTTCTTTTAGTAATGTAATCTTTGTAATATTACTTCAAATAAAACCTAATTGAAGGTTAAATAGTTACCAATGCTTTTACACATTGATTGCAATATGCCACAATTATGTCAATTTGTTACATTTTTCTCTATGTACATTTGTCACCATATTTCATGATTATGATTTTGATCAGATCACTTCTTGTTACATGTTTGATCTCACACACATGAACTAATAATTAACATTACTAACAGTGGTTAGGATTGTCGTGTCTTGTTAGTCACGTTTCTTTGTGATGGGCCTATTATGTCGTGTTATGTCATGTCATGTATTAGGTCATTATGGATCCATTGGGAATCTATTCATGTGTTTTTATCATGTTACTCATCCTATCACTACTATGTTATCTTGATGAATATTACTATACCACTTTCATTACATATTTCACTCTTATGATGATACATAATTATTAATGAGATGTCATTGCTTTGATCTTATGAATTCTACACATTCTCATGTTTAAATGTTAAATTTGTCATGGACACTATCGTAATATGTTTACTCATATGATCATATAAATTCTTAGATCTTATGCTACTTGTATTTTATGAATATTACAACATACTTGTGTTAAAACTTAATTCATCTTAAAACTTATACACATTGTACCATGTTTGTTGATATACTAATTTTGGTTTATAACAACGATGAGGTCACTTTTCCAATTTTATATGACTAAACATTTATCTATTGAGCTAAGTTGTCCTTTGCATAATCATTTATCTCAAAAATGAGATATATTATGTTTTTTAACACATTCATGTAGATTTCAGATACACTACTTAGATGGCATTGTATGATGATATGCACATAGTTATTACATCACACCATTATATGATTCTTACATCGTGCCATTTACAAAAGTTTATTACATCACATAATTTACACGGTTCATACATCATTACATTTACGTGGCTTCACCTAAGCAAGCTTAATTTCTAGAGAAAGGCTTCACATAGAATTCATAATTGTTATACAGATATCCACTTAACATGCTTAGTTTCTAAAGAAAGGCTTCACTTAGAAAATATAATTTATATGTATGGATTCTCATAAAGAAACCCAATTTTTAATTTTCTATTTCTATTCAAATTACTCTTTGCTCACATATAAAATTGAGGGAAAATAGTTGTACACCTTTCATTATTTTTTTCCAATTTATGGTATTTAATGATTTTTTATAAACATTTGGATGGAATTTAATACACATTTTTGCATGTTGCAAACAAGTTCACATATACGACTATATAGATAAAGGAGAAGGAACACACACATTCTGGTCCAACGCATGCCTAGCCCTTATGGGAGGTTCACATGTATGACTATACACACAAAGGAGAAGGAAACACACACATTCCATTCTCCTACATGCCTTTTCCTTATTGTAGGTTTTTGTTTCACATCATTTTATATTAATTAACAAAATTTCAGATTACTAGGATAAAATGGAGGCAAATGTAAATACCTAAATATGGACTTGTGACATTTAGAAGTTAATCCTTGGAATTTATCTCATCCCATTAAGTGCACTTAAATGAATAATTCCTACATGTACCTTGCTTAATCGTCACTACTTTCCAATATTTCACAATTTTTGTCCATGATTGACTAGCCAAAAGCCTACTTTTAGAATATATAACACATCTTCAAACATCAATCGACTATATCCAACTTACATATTTGTGTTTTTCACTTCACTAGGATGAAGTAAGCCATGCCAAACAAATCCAATTGGGAAAACTTGTCTAAAGTTGATGAATTCATCCTCCAAAGCTCTAATGATCACATTTTTGAAATCGTGAGTTACCTTAGTTGACCCGATGTCAATCCAGGGAAAACTCCTATCACAATAGTCATCTATAAAATCACATTCACATAACCCATTCAAATGACCCCATAACTCACATATTTGTAGGATATCACATCTAAGTTCTAAATTACGAAATTACTCTCTCAATCATATCAGCCACCTTTGAATCTACACACATCATACATAGCCGTCATAGGCCATTTCTAAATCTACATCACACCAAATATCATATCCAAGTTCTAGAGGTTGTATTGGTGTCTTCATTTATAAAACACATTGTCATACACATCTTGCACACATACATCGGTTGGGAACTACAATGGGGTTTATGCCTCTTGAGTAATTCTTCCTAGGCGTTGCATGGGAAACTCGATCCAATTAGACCAACCCCTTTTAGGTCCCTAATAAATGAGGGAGGCGCCCTAATCAATCGCACAATTTTTATCACATAGTTTTAGTCGAAAATGTAAAGCTATATATATATATATGAACACAATGGAAAATGTGATATCCAACCAAACCGTACACAAGAGAAAACCATACACCTTGGACAAAGTCACTCAAGATTTTTTTCTAAAATAGGTGACTTTGTCCTCCACTCGTAATCACACTTCCATATTTAAAGGACAACAACACTCTATCAATCCTTCCTACACACTCTTAGATCACTATGATTCCATACTTATATAAAATTGGTGTAATATCTTCTAACTCTAACTTGCACTTGTTTACACCCCTGGTTAGATTATGTGAAATCTAAATTAGTGAATTAGGTACACTAAAGGATGTAAGGGTTAGCTACATGAGGTTGTTAACTTCCAACACTAATTACTATAGACACAAAATCACGCACTTGGGTACATTTTTAGGTTCATAAACACATATTTGCATCCATAAGAATCCTAAGTGAGAAAACTAGTAATTGACAACTATATTTGGCCTTTTTGCTTTGTCTCTAGTCTTCTTTCTAGTTTTTCACACTCTACAATCTAGTTGATACTTTATTAATTTATCTTTCATGACTCTAGACACCAATGCCCAACTAGGATGTCAATGCCTAGGTGCCCTCATCCTTCTAGGCACCCCTGACCTCTTTGTATCTTACTCGCCTCTTTTGGGCCTCTTCTATTTTTGGGCATCTTGTTTTCTTATGGGTCAACTTTCCAATTGTTAATTACGAAATTCAAACAAGGGAATCATATAAATACAAAGCTATGTGACCAAAATAAAGGACCAATCTCTAAACATCTATTATCATCACCTAAGGTTGCATCCAAAGGCATCTAAGAGCATCAAATAAATTCATCTAACATCCATTCAAGGGACAAGGGATTGCATTTTCTATATACACGCATAGGAGGGGAAGTTCATTTTTCCATCCACACATCTATTTACATTGGTACATCTAGTTATCAACCGATAGCATGTGCATCTTGCACAAGGGCTTCCTAGGGCACATTCTTATCACACACACACACACACACACACACACACACACACACAAAAGAACTACATGGAGTCTGAGATGTAGTGTAGTGCTCGATTGTAACTTCACTCTATCGGGTGACCATTGGGGTCAATCCAACTCCCCACTATTCTTTTTGGGATTTGATGTAGTTTGAGGGTTTTATAGGTCATCTTCTCTTTACAGGTTACAAGAAAATTCAGCGATCATCTAGTGACATACATGTGACCAAAAGTGAAGGTTAGTGACATATATGCGACACAATGAAAAATTAGTTTCGAGCCCCTATGCGGTCACATGTGCCTAACGAGAGGTTCCCGACGTTTAAGTACCCTAGTCCCGGCTCATCCGATAGTTCCAAGATTTTTGTGCTCAATTATGATAGTCTTCTCCACCTATTCAACAGCTTGTTCCATTCCGCATCACCTTAAGGATAACACAAATTAGTTAAGTCATTCCTTCCCTCTCTTGCACTTAGAGTTTTACATTTATTTATCTTATTACTTGTGTCGTCTATATTTTAGCAATTGTTTAGCATTAATTTCATATACGTGACTCTAAAATTAGAGTTTTACAAATCCCATATTTGTTAAATCAATTACCAATATTAGAGCCATGCATTAATATTTGTAATTGATGTACTAATGATCCAAAAATGGGGTTTAATATACATTGTCTCAGTTTCCCATTTCCACAGTGTTGTCACCCTTTCAAAATTTCCCTTCTTTCTCAAGATAAATTTTCAAAATTTTGAAGAGGTGTCCTTTGGAAGTGTTTAAGTGAAGGGAGAAATTCAAAAAATTAGAAAAATCAAGTCCTTGGAGTCATTTTTAATGATTTGCGGCTAAGTCAGAAATTTTGTCCCGCATGTCCCAATCTTTTGCCGGCCTCTTGTTCGCCGATTTTCCGCTTTACCCGCATTGCTTACCCGTCGTCTAAATTAGTCCCACGAGTCCCACATGTCCCAAGTACAACCAAGCCTTCCCTTCACCGATTCACCATTTTTCCCGCACCTTTGCCTTACATGTTGACTAAATCGGTCTTGTGCATCCCGCATGTCCCATGGACCGTCTGTGCTCTCCAAACCCACTTTTGCCACATTCTTCTTGGATCGGGTATTTCGTCTTTGCATGTCCCTCGTGTCCCCACATCCCATGGATCGCCCTGGGCCAAAAAAATTCCTTTCCCGTATGTCACTTTTTTTTTTTTGAGTCACGCGGGGTCACTTATTGCAAATTCATTGTTTTTTCTCTCCTTCATTTGAATTCATGGCTATTTAAAGGAGTGTAGCTATTTTTTTCTTTCTCACACTTGCTTGCTCATTTTCTCCTGCTCGCGTTCTTGCAAAGTAGCCATTTCCCGCATCTGTGCCTCTGTGTTTTCTCTTGCAGGGATTGTTGAACATTCTAGTTGAAGGTTATTTCTCCTCCTATCTCTGTCACAATGAAGATTCAATACAAAGGGCACGAGCATCTCTCCTCATTAGAAACTTTTGTGCTTGATATCGGGACAAGTGAAGCTCAACACCTCAACCTTGATGATTTTGGAGTAGGCTAGGATGTGATAGCCCTACTCCCATTGCCCAATTGATCAAAGACTGTGGAATTGCATTTTCAAGGGGTTTCCCTATCTCTATCCAGTGCACTGATACCGTGCTCGCTTATGGGGCCTATTTCAATCCAGAGTCCAAGGAGATTGTTAATGTTCATGGTGAAGTGGTTGCGATTGGATTCTGATGCTATCTATGCTTCCCTACACATCCCAGTGGTGGAAGATGCTAATACCCTCACTCTTGCTCAAGCACAGACACTATTTGATCACGACAATGAGAAATACAAGACCAGGGTAGCTAAATCATGGCTAAAGAACCCTAAGAAAGGAGCATCGACTTTCTAAGTCATTGTTCAAGGTTGATTTTAAGGAATAACTTTCAGACATCATCACTCTTTTGGCTAGGATCATGGGAATGCCCTCTACAAATGAGTTTCATTTTTGGATGTGTCCCTATATCAATATCATTTGTGAAGGGAAGCAAAATTTGAATTGGGGTGAGATAATATGTGAAAATCTAACAGAGCAGCTGGTCAATGTTCAGAGAACAAAGACATTCTACATGTCCTCCTATCTCATGTACACCATTGCAAAGCATCAAGGAATGGCTTGGTTTCTCTTACATTGAAGATAAGAAAGATGCTCCTATATATGAACATTGTCCTCAATTAACTCTCAAAGTCAGCAATCATCACTTCAGGAGAGTCAATGATGCTTTCACCATGTACATTGTGAGGCTTTTGGAAGGAAATATTGCTTGAAGATTTTTCGAGGAAGCAAAGACCTTGATCTTTGAATATGGGAGTTTCTTCACTCAATTCAGAAAGTTTTCATATATCAGGTGGCTGGTTTTGAAGGTCCTCCTCTAAAGCTTCCTATGTTTTGTAATGAAAAATGGCCCTGGTTGAGATTTGCAGGCAGTTAGACAAACTTCATTGGACTTGCAAAGATAAAAATATTTTTGGCATCTGTTTCCCTATCACCTTGGGAAATTATACATGCAAGACAACCCTGGATGCTCTAGAACATTGATAGAACCATTTCTCCTCTCACCCTTTATCACTTCAAACCTAGAACTTGCTTTGATATCAAGGGATATATTTCTGGGAATCTCATATTAGGTTTCAATCACCTTGTAGATACTAAAGACTATTGGGCTGATTGCGTAGATGATTTTGAGGCCAAGAGAAGGTACTTTGGTAGATTTTCTCTTCAACAAATCAAAGTTTTCAATACCTACAAAGTACCTGATGAGCTCAGGGTGATGATGAGGACCTGCAATCCATTGAATATGAAAGGTCTCATTAAACACACTCCTCTTGAAACCATTGATTGGTCTATAAGAGAGAAGGATGATTTGAAGGAGATAATCAACCTTGTTCTTGTAATAACCAAGCTCTGGTTTGATAAGAAGATGAAAGCCTTCAGGATGAGCAAAGCTAAGTCTTCTTCACAAGAAACTTCCTCTCTAGGAAATAAGAACTTGCGCTCAATGTTGAAGTTCTGAACAGTCCACTCCTTCCTCTTCAACAAAGGTATACATGAAGAAAGGAAAGGATGAAAAGTAAGAGCAGATTGTAGAGGAAAAGGAAGAATTTCCTTTGGAGCAGCCACAGGTCCCTATAATGCCAGAAGATGTTGTTGTTTTGAGTGAAGATAACAGTGAAGAACTGAAAGAAGAGGAAGAAGCCCTTGTCAACACTGTTGAGATGGAAAGTAAAGGCAAAATGTCTGAATATTTGGGTTTGGTAGGCTCTTCTTCCAAAGATATTTTTGAAGATATGTCAACTTCTCTAGAGACATCGTGGTGCAAACATTGAATGCAATGAGTACGCTTGCACTCACCCATTGCTCCTTCTACTTCTTCCTCTTCCTTTGCTTGGGTTCAACCTTTCGTTGATAGCAAGAAAAGGAAATCTACTTCTCAAATTGTGGTTCCCAAGTTTGATGTTATGGCATCCTTTCTCGGTACTACTCCTCCTCCGGAAAAGAAAGCAAAGATTACCTCAAGGCTGGTGTCAGATTCTAAGGGTCAACAATTCATGGAGATTGTGAAGCCTAAGGTGGATAAAGAAGAGAAAGAAATTTTAGTTTTTGACTTAGAACTCACAAGGATTCCACTTGGAGAGTCAACACCTGAAAGTGAGGTTCATAACCTCGGATAAACTATCACTAGAGTTATTGAACATGTTGAGAAGGGTAAACATAGACTATGGAGCAATTGGAGGAACAAAATCAAGTTCTTTTGAGTTTTATAAAATCCTTGTTGGCAAAGGATAAGGTCTTGGATCCTACTCCACTGACCACTCTTCCACCTCCCCTAGTTCTCAACAAGGATGAAGTTCAGACCATCAAAGATATTCATAAACATGCCACCTATGGAAAAGCCATTGAATTATTGGTTGATGATATGATAGTGTCTGGATTGAAATTCATTGAGGAGGCCTTCAAGTCATATGAGAAGGTATCCAAATTATAGTTGAAATTCAGCACAACACTCAGTGGCTTGGAGAAAGAATTGAAGCTATGGTGTGAATGCATCCAATATCTTCGTCTAATGAGTAGGACAGATGAGCATGTCTTGTTGGAAAGCAAGATATTTGATGAGGCCAAGTACAATCTGTCAAAATCTTGGGTTTTTAGTGTTGAGTGGAAGATCAAAGTTTTGGAGGAAGCATTGGGAGAACTGAAAAATATGTGGCAAAAAGGAGAAGCTTTCAAGGCTTGTGTTATGTCTTCCTTCCAAGATATTCATTGTCAAATCCAAAATGGAGCCTCAGGTAATCACTTTTCTATACAAGAGATCAAGGCTCAGTTTAGCACCTTTGTCAAGAAAGATCTCTTCCTAGAAGAGTCAATGTCTAAAGAAAAGATGAAGGAGGTCTGCTCCCTTCAATCAACTATCACCGAGGAAAACAAGGAGTTTCTGGAAAACACAAAGTTTGAGAAGGATATGGAGAAGTGCCTTGATACATGGACTCATGCCACCTCTAACACCACCATCCCGAAGTGCATGGAGATAGCTAAAGCATTGAAAATATTTAGACATCGGATTCTTAAGACAGTTGGCACTTCTAATCCTCCTTCGGATGTTTCTACTTCGGGATCCTAGGACACTTCTTTTAATTTGAAGTCTAAAAGATTATAATGTAATATTTGATTAAAGACCATTCTAATTAATGTATTTCTTAAATAGTCTTTAATCTCCTAGATTAAAAGAAGTTGGAACCAAATGTAACTATTTTTGTAAACTATTTAATGGGCTCTCTATGCCATTGTTTAAAGGAGGAGGGGGTAGGACTTTGATACTTTTGAAATGTAAATTGAGTTGAAAGTAATCAATACAGAAGAATTCTCTTATCTCTAATCCTCATCCGCTATCCTTTCCTTTCTTGTCTGAAATTTGTGAATCATCAGTCTTTCATGTTAAGAAACTTTGTGTTCTTATGATATGATTTCTAGAACTTTGTGTTTGTGGAATTATATCTGATATTGCAAATGTGAATGATTCTATTCTATATCTCTCTTGTCAAGTCCATGTAAGGTTATATTCTGCTATCTATATTACCTGAAAGTATTGTTATATTCTTCCCTTTCAGTTTTTTTGTTCTTCCATTCTTGTGTATTGATAATCTATATTGGTATGGAACATTTTAAAGTATCAGAAGTCCTCGTCAATAAAAAAAGATGTATATTTGTATATAGGCTTTGTTGCTCACTTTCAATAAGGGAACCTCTCCCATAAAGAGGAGGGAATCATTGTCCCCTGATTGTTGATCACTCCAAAGTGCTAATTCAAAACCAACACACATATACTTTGATTAGTTTTCTAATTTACCATTATTACGTCTAAATTGACCTATTTATGTTTGTAGTCACTAAATTACACACTTACTATGTACATATAGCTTGTAAATACTTCATTTATATGCATGATTCCTAAACAAGAGAACTAATAACTAACAACCCCTTTTACTTTGGGCACTTTTGTCCACTTTATCTCTTTTGCTGATTTTTTTTGGATGTTAACTCTTTCTTATATTTGTTTATCACCTTAGTCGATTTTCACTTATTATCGATAGAACCTAAGCAAAGGAATCATATATGTGTGTGTGTGTGTGTGTGTGTGTGTGTGTGTGTGGGGCGGGGAACATTCAAGAGGCACATACATCTACAAGGAGCTAATACTTTCTATCTATTACATCAAGGAATACATTTTGGACTACATAATTCACTACATATGGGGAGCTATTATGAATTCCATACCACACATTTGCATTTGGGACAAAGTATTTGTATCCTGTTACTCTTTGTGTAAGCGGTACTAGGGCATCCTAACTCAAGGGACACAATTCTAATCACACACACACACACACACACACACACACACACACACACACACACACACACACACACACAGACTAGAACTACATGGAGTTTGAAATGTAGTGCATTGCTCGGTGACAATCATATTAGGGCGACCAACGAACTCATTCTCGACTCAAGCATATGCATATTTTTATTCATCTAATATGCACTAGAGTATTGTACAAGTAGATAGGGTTTCTTTTGCAGGTATAGGTGTGACTGAGAAAAGGTGCAATGAACTCCGATGCAACCTATAGTGAACAAGAAGTGACAAGAAGTGACAAATAAATAACCATATCCCAAGCTATTTGCAGACGTCAACACCCATAAAAGACACTAAAACCTCGGGCAGCCCTATCCTATTCTCAGGAGGTCATGTCCTATCCGTTTCTAGATCACAATTTTAGACATAGAGCTTACATAGTCTAGGATTAGTTATTCCGGGTTATTCACCATTTTAATCAATCCAAACCTATATTTACAAACTAAATCATTCTACAAATGTTATCTATCACTCTTGCTTGCACTTCTTTAGCTTGATCTTGCTTATTTACTATTTTATTTATCTAATCAAGCAATGCCCTTATCTTAGATTTAATTTTATTAAATCAATGTTGTAAAAATAATAAGTGAAATAAAACACATCACAAAATACAACACTATAATTGGTAACGAAGTTCGTCCCAAAATGAACTATGTCTCTCGGGTTTGTTCAAAAGAATCGATATAACCAATGCATAAAATATAAAATTCTTACATCAATTTATGCTCAAGGTCAACAACGTTGATTGAACTAGCTCGACTCAGGCTATTTCTCTCCCGCCTTGACATCTCTTGGCTTTGTATTACGGGCACTCGGCTCGACCAACAATAATGGTGGGTCCATCTGTCTGGATGATGGGTACAATGTCTCTATGATGGCACTCCGGCCTATGAGACAATATTATCGACGTAATGTAGGATCTAATGGCCTCTCTACGTTCCTTACGGCTTTATGGCCTTTTCAAAATAATGTCGTCGTAATAATGGTGTCAACAAAATAACATCTCTCAACACTATGTCGATGAATGACTCTCTAGCTTGTCAATGGGATATTCGGCCTCGTGTCGACTTGGTCATTTACAATATCGATAGCTCGTTATCTCGTCACACATTAAAGTAGTACAATACGCCTCTAAGGCTGAAATGATGACCTTGTCGTTAAAATTAGGCTTCTAATGGCCTCGCATACGAAAATAAAATTCATAAGAACTTCACAAAAGTACTTATAATTCACATTGAATTCCTTTATAATAAGCTTTAAAAAATAATGATAAGCTTATTAAAAACTTTCTAAGGCTCTCAAAAACTCCTAAGGCCTTCTCCTTTCGGTTCGAATGAATTCAAATGCTTGAGTTGTGTATTTGAATGGGAATAAGGGCCCTTTTATAGGATTCCCAAGCTCGACATATAAGGACAATACATTTATCCTTTTGTTTACAAAATCAAGTGTCAAAATAGCCTAGATAAGGCTTTAGAAAAGTTATAGGGATTAAATCCCATTTATCTTGCCACCCATTATCTCCGTATAGCATTTAGAAGCTTCCACTCCACGTAGCCTCCATATATTATCCATAAAAAGGCATGCCAAGATTATACTCCCCATATAAATCTCTAGCAAAACCTATTCTCTCGATAGAATGCATCGCCTAAAATGTATGCCCGTGCATGTGTAGGACCCGCCATCATCGCCTAATTGTCGGTAAATTGTTTTTAATCATATTGGTTTGAAGTAGTTAGCTTGCACATGAGTAGTTGTAGTTGGATTGGTTGGGACACACGCTGGTAAGGAGTAGTTCTCGGGTTCAAATCTCACACTGTTGTATCTGTTTTTACATAGTGTTGAAAAACACATTGTGTTTTTCAACACTAAAAAACTTACAAAATATTCTAAGCGACAACGCTTTCGCTTACGTGGCATCGATGGCCATGATAGCGCTTTTGCCACATGGCATCCGATGGCCATGAATGAGTGCATGGGTCATTGACGGGCATCGGTGCAAATTATCGAGAGAATAACCTTCGCTTAAATCTCCATGCTCACAATCTTTTCCCACTTGGGCCCATTTGGTGCTTGTTGGTTTAGGCAGAATTATGTGGGATAAATGTTACATGTGTGAGAGGAAAATGCGTCATAGGGTTTAAATATAACTCATTCCACATTATCCTTCCGTCAACAAACCACTTTGAATTTTAAATGTGGCCCTGGATTGCCACTTGGCGCTTGTTTGGTTAGCTTTTCTTGGTAGTGTGGAGTGATCGGTTGTGTGGACCACTTAGGCACTTTCCTTGGTCCTTGGGACATGACATTGATTTGAATTTTTCCATTGGTTGGTCGAGACTCAAACTTTCCCGCAAATGCAACTCATGCAAGTTAGCTAATATGACTCGATCCCATTGAGCTCGACCCTTAATAATGTTGAG
This sequence comes from Taxus wallichiana var. yunnanensis, assembly GCA_018340775.1. Classification (NCBI taxonomy): domain Eukaryota; kingdom Viridiplantae; phylum Streptophyta; class Pinopsida; order Cupressales; family Taxaceae; genus Taxus; species Taxus wallichiana. The sequence continues at coordinate 423,982,462 of CM031234.1, read as the reverse complement.
CTCGTTACTATAAAATCAGTTTTGACTCATCTATTAGCTTGGTTTCAAGTGGCTTGTTAGCTCGATGAGCTACTTGAAAAAATGGTGAGTTGGAGCTATCCAACTTGGTCCCACTCGATGATGTTACTACGATGGTTGGGTCACCCTCCGAAACAAAAGTGAACCCCATTAGTTTTTCTTGACCATCAAAGACCAGAGGTGTAAACCACCAATTATTTTCCCTTCTGTTTTGCTCCTCCAAACTTGTCGGCTTTGCAAATGACCATTTTGTGATCTTGCAATGTGTCCTTAAATTGTTGCACATGTGCCTTCTATTTCCCACTAACACTTGTTCTCGTATGACGATATCTCCCATGTACGTTGTCTATTTTGACCCGCTCAAAATGTGTTGGAAAGACGACTTCAATATCTTCCGTAAGGAATGAGTTCTCGGGAGATCTAGGAACTTTTTCTATGTGAACAATCCTATAGATCACACCTCCCCAATAAGAAGCCTTTTTGTCTACCAAAAGTTGATCTATTGATCCTCGGTGGCTCTATCCCTTGATATGGTAGTATAGTTTTCGCTCACTTGGAGTTTTTGCATTAATTCCATGTACACACACAATACAAGGAACACACATGTTGCATTCTAATATTGAGCTCATTAATATGAAATTGGTCTTGACTCGTCCATTAGCTTAGTTTCAGGTCACTTGTTAGCTCGACAAGCTACTTGGAAAAATGGTGAGTTGGAGTTGTCTAGCTTGGTCCTAGCTCAATGATATTACTACGGCGACTTGCCCCCTCCGAAGGAAAAGTGGAACAAAAGCGGACCCATTAGTTTTTTCTAACAATTGAAGACCAAAGGTGTAAACCACCAAATTTTTGCCCTTCCATTTTTCTCCTCACAACTTCTCAATTTCGCAAATGACCATTTTGTGATCTCGCGATGTGTCCTTACATTGTTGCACTTGTGCCTTCTATTTCCCAATGACACCTATTCTCGTGCGGACAATATCTCCCATGTACTTTGTCTATTTTGAACCATTCAAATGCATTGGAAAGATGACTTTGAGATCTTCCGTAAGTAATGAGTTCTAGAAAACTTAGGGAGCTTTTGCTATATGAACAAACCTCTGGATCACACCTCCCCAATAAGAAGGCTTTTGGTCCACCAAAAGATGATCTATTGATCCTTGGTGGTTCTGTCCTTGATATGGTAGTATAGCTTTCTCCCACTTGGAGTTGTTGCATTGATTCCCTGTACACACACACTACAAGAAACACATAAAAAGTATATTGCATTCTAATGTTGAGCTCGTTGGTCTTGACTCATCCATTAGTTTGGTTTTGTGTCGCTTCTAGCTCGACGAGCTACTTGGAAAAATGGTGAGTTAGAGTTGTCCGGTTTGGTCCCACTCAATGATGTAACTACGATGACTAGGTCCCCCACCGAAACACAAGCGGACCCATTCATTTTTTCTAACCATCGAAAACCAGAGGTGTAAACCACCAATTTTGTCCCCTTCCATTTTGTTCCTCGCAACTTGTCGGGCCCGCAAATGACCATTTTGTGATCTCTCAATGTGTCCTTACGGTGTTGCACATGTGCCTTTTATTGCCCACCAAAACCTATTCTTGTGCGGATTATCTCTCCCATGTGCGTTGTATGTTTTGACCCGTTCAAAATGCATTGGAAAGATGACTCGAGATCTTTCATAAGCTATGAGTTTTTGGAGATTTAAGGAACTTTTTCTATGTGAAGAATCTTCGGTCCTTAATATCATACCTCCCAAATAAGAAGGCTATTGGTCCACCAAAAGTTGATCTATTGATCCTTGGTGGCTTTGTCCCTTGATATGGTAGTGTAACTTTCTCTCACTGGAGTTGTTGCGTTGATTCCATATACACGCACAATACAAGGAACACAAAAAAAGTATGTTGCATTCTAAGTGGTGTTATAACAAGTCACCACTTATATAATTGTGCCCTTCTTGGGATCTTATAATGCAACATATCACTTACAAATGTTGCCCATGCTTGGGTCTTAAAACCATACTATATTCATAGATTCTAAATACCTCATTACTTACAAACTATGCCCTAATTTAGATCTTAAATGTTTCATGCAAAGCAGCAGTTCTCAAATAATGTGTTACTCACCATGTAGAAATCAAGTGAGTGCTCAAATGTGCCAAATTCAAATAAGGAAATCCATGCCTAATTTTAAAAGGTGGCAATGCGAAGCATACGAAATGAAGGAGGGAGAGCATGAGGATTTATAAGTACCCTCATTACATCTTGAGAACAAGATGTAACTCCATAGGAGTTGTTAAAGAGAAGACAAATGTCGTCAATGGTGTCATTTAAATCCAAAATGTGGGACTCTACAAACAAGGAAGCAATATCTAGTAGAAATGTGTCCCAGTGAGGTGAATCTAGAAGACATATGTGATCCTACTACAAAGGATCAAAGGAGGGTCTCGAATGCATATGAGTAGGTGGAGGTTCCTCGTCCATAATCTCCATAAGTGATGGTGGAGGTGCCACATCCTCAAGAATCATGTCCTCTCAATCAATGAAATGAATAGGAGTACAAACTAAAGGATGAGTAATAGGTGCCTCAAACAAACCACTTGCAAGTGTGTCCTCTTTAGGAGGAGAAATGAGCTGACTGATGGGAGAAGTAGGAGAAGAGGATCTTAGCAAAACCTCATGCAAGTCACCGAAATATCATTGCAAAGAAGGGGATGAGAAGGAAGAGGAAGCTCGCATGGACACTATGAGGTGAAGCAACAAGGGTCTCCTCAAACAACTTTTCAAGTACGTCCCAAGCTTCCTTGGTGATGTGGCATGTGTAATGTGAGATTATATGTAGTTTGAGATGTGGGGAGAATACAACAAAGGGCCCTAACACATTTTTCCTCAATCCAGAAATGTCTTTCTCCTTAGTGAAAAGATGAGCATGCATAACACCAGTAGTGACTCTCAGAAACTGTTCATCATCAAATGTAACCTCATTATCTCCTTCCATGTGTCATAGTTAGAGGTGTTGAGGGGTTCAACAGACCATGAAGCCATGTTGTAAGAAGAATTTCAAGGAGGATGAATGCCTTCCCCCACAAATAGAAAATCCCTTTGTCTCAAGTCACAAAAAAATGACAAAATGAAAAAATGTCGACGTCGCGTAAATCGAGAATGTGTCTGAGAAGATGTAAAAAGAAGATACAAGGTGATGTTTTCACAATGAGGAGAAACAACACATGCACAAATGCCAAAGAAGAAAGATCACCATACAAGACCCCTTCTGAAATCAGCTTCAATCAAAACCCCATTTTGGCACTTTATAATTTTAGTGTGTTTTACAAAATAAATGGCACCAATGGAAAGAGGACAAAAAACATGAACTTTTGAAAAAAAATGACACTCAAATCGAGTAGCCTATCAAAATTTATTTGCAATAATTGTTTTCCGTCATTAATGGTATTGTTATCCAAAATAATTCCCTAGTTATTTTGACAACTTACATCTTCATTCTAACTCTAAAGTTCAAGCTCACAATTTGCATGCACTTTGGCGGTTCCTCTTGGCTTTGATGCTTTGCTTGGTTGCAGTTCTTCCGCACACCCTTCATGTTTCTTTTTTTTGCTTCCTCCCCCTTTATTCTTCTATCTCTCTCTATTTCCCTTCGTGTCTTCCTCTCTATAGACTTGCCCTCCAAATAAGCTAAGTCCCCCGGCATGCCTCTTGCGCGCATGCCCTTCCTCTTGAATTTTGTGCATCTCCTCATGCTCGATTTCCTTGTTTACATTCTTCCTTGTGCATCTTGCCTTTGCATTTGTGCGTTGTGTACTTCCTTTCCTTTTGGCTTGCTCCGCACACCCCTTTCCTCTAGTCCTCATGCGCTCATTCATTTTGATGCTCAGTGCCCGCATGCATACTTGTATCCTTTTACAAATATGCATCTTTTCTTCATATTTCTACGTGTGTCCCTTTTGCACACTTGTCTTCTCGGTTTCCTCTTTCACGCCTCTTGTTTGCGCATGCACCATGTGCAATCTTTTGCACCGAACTCTTGCACCACATGTCTTGTGTGTTCTTCTTGCTTGTAGACTTCATATCGCAATAACTTTTGCTACAAGGCTCTGGCACACCCGCACCTAGGCTTGTTGAAAAGTTGTTGACATGGGCTACACGTTAGAATTTTCAAAAGTGGATTTTGGCGGGATTTGGTTGGCGTAAAATAGGGAAACGTCACTCGATCATTAATGCAAACATCTAATTGACTCAACCACCATATTTTCTTCAGATCTTGCCTCTTTCCTTCTTCCACAAGCCAAACAGACATGGGGAGGCACATTTAACTGCATTGTAGGTGGATTTTTAGGAATTCATTGCTTTTTGTTGGTGGTTGGATTTCAAATCCGAGTTTCCCTCTTCTTTCTCCTCCTCTTCTCTCCTTCTTCTATAAATTGTAGAGCTTTTCTCATTGAAACAGATCCCTCTTTGTTGTAATGGCACCATGCCAAAATGGTGGTCGACTTCCCATGAGTTTCAAACCTTGAACCTAGTCTCTACAATGTATTCTCACCTCCTGCCATGCATGTATGAAATTGTGCATCCTTAAGCAATAAAATCGAGTTTTTGTGGCTAGTATGCCCTATTCTTGTGTTTTATGTATTCTTGCCTCTCTATTCCCGTTTCTAGCATGTTATGCGCATTTCTTGTTTGAAGGTTTTGTTTTCATGTGTTGTCAATGCGCAGGAAAGACGAGTCTGCATGGTTTTGGTCTGCGGGCGCGCTTGTCCGCCCTCTCTCCCATTTTCTCACTTTCCTTCCCCTCGTGGAGAGTGATCACCCCTTTTTCTAGTGCTATCACCGCCCTTTTAGCTTAGGATTTCCCTTATGCATCTCCTTCTAACCCTGGTCCCTTGGAATGTTAGTTTAGGATTAGATAGCTTCATTTCCAACATTAGGAGTAGTTTTAGTGGTAGAAATAGGTAGAGGAACCGGCCTTCTCCAGAGGTTTGTCTCGGTGCGCAAGGTCCCACAACTTGGAGACAGTCCCATGTTGCCTCAAAGCCCCAGTTCATCTTGATCTGGGATGGGTGCAATTTTGAGCTCCAACTATTTTTAGCATGCCCAGTGGGACAAAGTTTAAAGAGTTATACATCTTCATCTCAACAAGTTTGATGTATTATTGTTGAGATCCAACCTTTGGAGGCATCCTTCAATACATTTGGCGACTCCCAACATCCATATCTACTTGTTTCAACAATTCATGCACCCTGTCATCAAAGGAAAGCAAACACATAAATGCACAACCATACGTGCAAGGCATTGGCATCAAACACAATCAAAGGCAGATATTTTTTCTCATAAAGCTAAGTAAATCAAAGAGAGTAGCGTGCGAAAATGAGGTGCGCGAGGAAAATGTGTCATGTTTCTTCATTTTCCAAGTTGATGTGTTCTTGGTAAATTTTCAGCCTTTAGAGGCTATTCTAAGCACATCTAGTGAGTCCGTTGATTCAATCAACCCATTATCTCATTTATAAACCTTTCCCTTCATTCTTTCATATGTTTCCTTTCTTTCCATCTTTCCATTTTCCTCTTTCGTGAAGTTGTGCAATCATGGCTTCATTCTCTCACTGGAATCCCCATTTTCAAGAAAAACCAGTTCCCTCCATCCCCATATTTTCACAATCCTCTTCTAGATCAGTTTTATGAGCCCCATCATCATGAATATATGTATAACCCAAACCCCATTGATCTATATGGTTATCCTTCTAACCATAATGTTTTCCAAGAACAATGTTATGCAGGTGATAGTGGGGATTCCATGGAAGTTGTTGATTTTCAAAGGAAGATTCAAGAAATGGAGATGAGCATGATGCAGGTCAGAATTGTTGGTTCACTAAAGGCAACCAAGATTGGTTTTAGGACGCCCTATCCATGGACTGACCCAACACCAAACTGGTTTAGCCCTTAATAAAAGCTAAGCTTTATGGCTGAAATCACACCTCGAATTGAAGAGTGGGCTGAAGAATGGAGATGCTTACCAATCCAATATTGGGTGACCCTATCAATGGGGAACTCTGCATCAGCATCATATAGCCCTCCCATTCCTCCTCCCCAACGTATGCCATCTCAGCCCGTTGTCTAAACTCCTAGTTTTTCACCTGGTCCTCTTGAGGATTCTCATTCCCCATCTCCTTCTCTTCCATATCACCTATGTTTCTCCCCCATCACTCCTTCTGCATGTGTTTCCATTCCTTCTGCACGCGTTCCCTCCTCGCACATCCTTCCATCTCCTTCTGAGTCCCCTTTGTCTAACTATGTTGTAAATGAACAACCCCTTACCTATGCATCATCCCCAACCAATATCATCATGTTTGATGATTGTAGAATTGTTGAAGAATGGTATGAATCTGATTGGGAAGATGAGATTGTGTAGAGTGAGCAAAAGGGGGCATTTGTTTTAAAAGAAAGTCAGTTAAACTCAGAGGGGCGTATTTTCAAAGAGACAAAATTGTTTATAGAGGTAGAAAGTCACGCATCCCACTGAAACAATCTTCTTTAGGAGGAGAGTCTGCATGATGATCCCATATGCGGGATTGAACTTCAAAGAAATGGGCAAAACACAAGGATTAGACTGTGCCCAATCAGATATTTGACTAATCTAGAACCAAAAATAGAGTTGCCACCGGTATGCTCATTTTCGAGCATGAGGTAGAGCTTCAACACGTCAAAGGTTAGCAATAATGCCTCCCGGATCCAAATAGATTAAATAAAGGAGGTATTTGTTTTGTTTGTTGCCGATACTTTGAAGAGGGTGGAAATCCAAATTCAAAACAGTTTTTCACTCTTTCCACGGACCATGTTCAACGCCAAATCAGTTACACGGCTTCAATTTGTGAGGAATGGCGGTTACTTCTCCCTGCTGCGTGGGTTTTGTTTGATCTTCCTTTGCTCTCGGTTAGTATAGCTTAGTTTAGGTTTTTATCAAGAAAAACAAGTGCTGTGCAAGCACACTCTACATGTTCCCCTTGGAACATGTATGATTTTCAGATTTTGTATATAGTTGTGCTTGTTGTTCGTCGTGCTCCTTCCGGCGTTGTGTTCTTTTCTTCCGCGTGCTTATTGGTGCCCCTTTTGTTGCTTCCTAAGACGCTTGATTTAGTTTTCAAAATAAGCGAGTCCAACGGATCGTGCACAAGTTTCACTCTCATAATTCAAGTCAGAACATCTTCACATGAGAGTAGTTTATTCCGATTCGAGTTCGACTTTCTTTAAATGACTTCAAGGGTGTTCTTCAAGTTGCAGATCAAAATTCAAATTTCAGGCTAACTCCATGCCCAATGAATGCTTCTAAGGCTATTGGTCTCTTCATCTAGTAGGCATATGGCCCCAAAAGTCGCTAAACTGTTGTCCAAAATAACCCCCTTAGTTATTTTGACAACTTACACCTTCATTTGACTCTAAAGTTCAAGCTCACAGTGCACTTGCACTCTAAGGCGGTTCCTTGAAGCACGGTTTGCTTGGGCTGCGCAGTTCTTCCACGTGGCCTTCCTGATTTTTCTTCTTTGTGCTTCCTCCCCCTTTATTCTTATTTCTCTTTCTATTTCCCTTCGCCGCACCCACTTTCATTCCAAAGAGTCTCGCGCACCCTTTTCGCACGACCTTGTAGACTTGCCCTCCAAATCGGCTAAGTCACCCGACATGCCTCCTGCGCACATGCCCTTCCTCTCGAGTCCGCGCATCTCCTCGTCCTCGCTTTCCTTGTCTACATTCTTCCTTGTGCATCTTGCCTTCTCATTTGCGCGTTGTGCACTTCCTTTCCTTTCTCGGCTTGCTCTACACGCCCCTTTCCTCTAGTCCTCGTGCGCTCATTCATTATGATGCCCATGCCTGCTTTCATACTTGTATCCTTTTACAAGTATGCATATTTTCTTCCTATCTCTCGTGCATGTCCCTTTTACACACTTCTTCTACTTTCCTCTTTCGCACCTCTTTCTTGTGTGTGTGCCATGTGCATCTTTTGCGTAAGTTCTTGTGCCACGTGGCAACCTGTTAGACTTGAGTGTGTCACACGCAACCTATCAAAGTGTGCCAACTGGGTGTCGAGTCCTCGATACGAACTAGTGCACGACACATGGTAGAAACAACAAAATAATGATAGTCGGCCGATCATATGGATCAATTAGAGTTTGTCATGTGTCTTGTGCGTTCTCCTTGCACCTTGTAGACTTCATATCGCATAATACCTTTTTGCTACAAATCTCGACACATGTGCGCTGGGCTTGTTGGAAAGTTGTTGACGTAGGCTACACATTGAAATTTTCAAAAGAGGATTTTGGCAGGATTTGGTAGCGAAAAATAGGGAAATCACTCAGATCATTAATGCAAACATATAATCGACTCAACCACCGATTTTCTTCAGATCTTGCCTCTTTCCTTCTTCCACAAGCCAAACATACATGGGGAGGCATATCTGACAACATTGCAAGATTTGCTAGCATTCATTGCTTGTTGTTGGTGGTTGGATTTCAAATCCGAGTTTCCCTCTTCTTTCTCCTCCTCTTCTCTCCTTCTATAAATTGTTAAGCTCGCTCATTGAAAGAGATCCCTTTTGTTGAACGATTAAAGATGCCAAAATGGTGGCCGACTTCCCATGAGTTTAGACTTAAACCGGGTCTCGTAATGTATTCTTGCCTCTTGCCATGAATGTATCAAATTGTGTCCTTAAGCAATAAAATCACGTTTTTGTGGCTATTCGCCCTATTATTGTGTTTTATGTGTTTTTGCCTCTTTATTCCCGTTTTTGGCATGTTGTGTGCATTTCTTGCTTCCGGAGTTCCTGTTGAGGCAAAATCACACCACCCCGAATGGCCTCGGCCTGAGTGGGGCATTCTGGTGTGATTTGCACAACATGGGACCATCTCTCAAGCTATGGGACTTACGAACTTGAGATGGACCTCTAGAGAAGGTGGTTCCTAGTTCCTAAATTACTTGCCACAAACTACTCTAGTGCAAACAAAAACCTATCTATCATAATCTAACCATTCCAAGGAGATAAGGAGGGAGAGAGAGTGAAAGAGAGCCTACACTAAGCGGTGATACACTAGAAAAGGAAGTGGCTGATCAAAAATCCAACTGCCTGAAGTGGAGAGAGGTGAGCAAAGGAGAGGGTGGACAAGGTGCACCACAGACTAGAGATAGATTCACATGGAACACCACTTCAAAACCCATTAAACACAGCCTCCCAAAACCTGCAATAAACATCGAGTATGCACGGTATACCCTGCAACGATGAGAGGCAAGAAGAGACAATAAAATAAGCAAAGGATGGACAAGATGCATCACGAAACATATTTTATTGCTCCATAAGTCACACGGTACATCATCAGTGGGCAAGAGGCAAGAAAATGCCATTACAGAGCCAAGGGAGGAGGCTTAGACTCCACATTCTACCCTAAGGAAGAAAGAGAGAGGGGGCGTAAGAGAAACAATGACCAACCTTTTAGAAAATGCCCCTCCTTTACAATATATAGGAAGAATAAGAGAGAGAGGAGGGAAGAATTCGAACTCTGCTCCAACCACCCCTGGAAGCACATTGAATCCACCTACCATAATGAAGAGTCTCGTTACAACACCCATGCCCCCGTCGTCTGTCCCTTACTGGGCAAGAAAGAGGCCCATTATTCATCATGGCGGCAGGTGGGAGACTTGATAACCCTCAAAATGGTAGATTGAAACATAATGGTGGTGGGTGAGAAGGGCGCCAAGAGCTTTCCAAAGAGTCCTTTCCCGCTCAAAACCGAGCTCTCGATCGAAAGATATGGTTGTCTGAAGATAAGGGTCGCGGGCTCATAATATTTAAAAGAGTCTGTCCATATAGGGTCCACGTGGTAGCCTCGCATGTCGTGGAGATTCAGCCCCTTCCTTTCACTCTTGAAATTGCGTTGGACTGACATGTGGCGGCTTCGTGGGATCTTCGGTTTCCTCTATATTCGCCTAAGTCCTTCCTCTTCAAGTGAGACACTGTGCCCGACCCGAGACACGTGGAGGCTTTGCGCTCATTTGGAAATTGCCCTAGATTTTGCTTTTGAAGTTGCGCGGACGAGACACGTGGAGGCCTCCGCATGCTTTTGGACTTTTCAATGGCCAACCTTGTCCCTTTTCGGACCTTGGACACGTGGAGGGTTGGTGCTTGTTTAGGGACTTCCTTTTGGGTCGCACCTTTGAAATTGCACCAAAGAGACACGTGGCTCCTTCCGCAACTTTGTTAAGTTTGTTTGTGTTTTCGCTAAGTCCCTTTGTTTGACGGGGCCATATGTTTGACCCTGGATACGTGGAGGCTCAGCGCACATTTGGGAACACGCTCTGAATTTTGCTTTTGAAGTTGCGTCGTGCTGACACGTGGCAGCTTCTGCAGGCTCTGTTGTTTCCTTTTCAATGATTACTTCTACCTTTTCGGGCTTTGGACACGTGGAGGGCCAGCGCTTGTTTGAGTCTCCGCTTTGGGTCGCGCCTTTGAATTTGCACTGATGCGACACGTGGCATCATCCGCCGGTTCTTCTATACTTAGCCGATTGAACTGCCTCGCCGCCCATTTGATTTGTTGGACCCTAGACACATGGAGAGTTGGAGCTCATTTGAGTCTCCGCTTTGGGCTTGACCTTTAAAATTGCGTCGAGCTGACATGTGGTTCTTTCCACTCGTTTGAACTTTTCAACGGCCGACTTTGTCCCTTTTTTTACTTTGACCACGTGTCGAGCTTGCGCTCATTTGGGGTCTCTATTTTGGATTTTAACCTTGAAGTTGCGCCGAATTGACACGTGACACTTTCCGAGGGTCTGTGACTTTTCATTCGGCGAAAGACTCCGCGAGCTCGTGGGCCTCGCACTTGAAAACTACGCCATTTTACAAAAAGTGCAAAAGTTCCAAAATGCCCCGCAAACCCGCCGGCCCGCATTTACACTTGGGCAAAATTTCCTCCGCGGCCCTGCAGACCCACTTTTGGCAAAGAAAACAACCTCGAGCCCGCCGGCCCGCATTTTCCATGTTTGGCGAAAAGACATCTCCCGGGCTCGCCACCTGCATTTTCCGTTTGCAAGAGAAATCCTTCCCAAGCTCGCATGGGCCCGCAATTATAACTTGTGCCTCTTACGAAAAGTGAAAAAATGCCAAAATATCTCCCGTCGCCTCACAATCTGCAATTTCCCGTTGGCGAAAAGTCTTCCCCAAGCCTGTCGGCCTGCTTTTGGCAAAAAATCCTTCTCAGGCCCACCATTTGTGGAATATGAGGAGTTAGAAGGACTTTTTATATCTCTGGAAAGGGGAAGAAATTTCCTATCTAATGGAAATGCTTTCAGGGGACCTTAAGTGCTTAAAATATACAAAAATTCAGATTGAAGCACCGAAAAGGGGCAAAATGGTGTTAGTTGACCAAAAATAAGTGTGAGCTTATTTTGGTCAATAATTTCGTATTCATGTGTTATCAATGCGTGAGAAAGTCGAGTCTGCGTGGTTCTAGGCTTTGGTACACTTGTCCACCCTCTCTCGTGTTTTCTCACTTTTCTTCCCCTCTTGAAGAGTGATCACCCTGTCTCTGGTGCTATTGCGCCCCTTTTAGCATAGGATTTCTCTTATGCATCTCCTTCTAACCTTGGTCCCTTAGGATATCACTTAGGATTAGATAGCTTCATTTCCAAAGATTAAGAGTAGTTTTAGCGATAGAAATAGGTAGAGGAACCGACCTTCTCAGGAGAGGTCCTGTCTCGGCGTGCAAGGTCCCACAACTTGGAGACAGTCCCATGTTGCCTCAAAGACCCAATTCATCCTAATCTAGGACGGGTGCAATTTTGAGCTCCAACAAGTATATTTAATTAAATTGCACTAAAATATTAAAAATGCACTAAGGGTAAAACAAGGCACCTTGAACCGATCGTTGGAATCGAGAAAAGAATGAGGAGAAGGTTTAGTTTTTCTTATGAGGAGGTATTGGCCTCTCGCCAAATGGACCTCACCCTTCGCCTTTTGGACGATGATACAATGGTAGAAATAAAATAATTTAAAAACTCTTTAAAAAATATTCCAATGTCATATTGTTTTTATACAAAAGACAATAAACAAGTGCTTAGAGGGAACCAAAAATAATAAATCATAGAGGGGTTGAACTTAAGCACCCACGAATAAGAATCCATGGATTTCAACCACCATGAGACCAAGGGTTAGGGCATGTGATGATTTGAAATCAATCTGTCCGGAATATGGCCAAATATACAGAAATGAGACACATGTTTTCTCCATCCAACTTTGATACGATGTCAAAGTATCCATAAGGATCTCTAGTAGAAAAACAAATGCACACATAGTTGCTCCTATGACTAGTACACCTAAACAAGTTATAACCCCTAAAGTGTAGGAATAATCCACATAAATAAATAAATGGATTAAATAATATCCTACACTAACACACAGTCTAACACTAATGTAAATATTCAATTTACAAAACTATTTTTAAGCTTGATGTATATATTGAGGAATGTATTGGTTGAACTCGAACATTTGCATTATTTTGCACTTTTATTTAAGGAAAGATTAAGAATCAATTTTATTTGCACCAAAACTCTAGAGTATAAACAAAATTTAGATTTCTAGACATAAATTTTTACACTTTTCCAAATGGAAAAAATTAGGGATTAAACAAGTCCTACATATATAGATTTGATTATCATCGCCATTTTATCTAAATGTGTCAATACTAATGCTCTTAATTTGGTCTAAAACCCACATATCAGCTATATATTTCTACTTTTGGTGTGATCATTCTATCACAAAGGCCTCCATGTCAAAAATCCTCCAAATACTAAAATATTGAACACAAAATCCTTTGATGAAGAAAAATTGCACATAAATTCCAAACAAGGAATGCCAAATGCTTAGAATTGAATAACTATCAAAAACAAAAATAAAGATTGCCATTTTGGAAATTTCTATCTATTGATTAAAAAAACTTTCCATAATCTTCCACGAAAAGCAAAATTTTGATCAAAATACTCTACTAAATGAATGAAGATAAAAAAGATTGTTGCGATGCACTTGCTTAGTCTTGTGATCCTTCACAGCAAAAAAATAACGTAGTTGTGAGGAAGGAATAAATGAAGAAGTGATTTACCCCTAAAATAAAAAAGAGGGTTGTGATGCTTCTTATTTATTTATCTTGGAATTAAGGATTAGAAACTTGTAATATATTCATATTATTAATTATAAATCAATGTGTATATCATAATATACTCATATTAGCAATTTGTAAGATAAAATCTTAGAAACGATTGTTACTGAAGGTGAAAACACAAAAGAGGTTGCACTTCACCGATTAAAGACTCGTGAAGTTGATCTAGCAGTTGTTATGTGATTGTGTAGGTTGTAAATGAGTTGCAAGTGTTTTGTTTCGAATATGGGATTGCAAACTTAAAAAGGACAAAACCGTTATGGCTATATGGAACCCTCATACAATTTCATCTCTGGTGAATAATTATGTATCTTTGATGAAATGACACTCTACAACTTTATGTGTCATTGAATCGATTGTAATGTACTTCACTTTATAACTAGATGTGTCACAAACGTGCAAAACCCTATGTATAATAAGAAATAGCTTCAAACTCTAACCACATGTAGGAGACCTTGCAAAAAGGTTAGTCATTGGGTTGAAGTGCAATCCGTACACTACCTATGTTGGTAATACTCCAAAGAGGCCTCAAACCACACATAGTTAGCATGTGATATCCATATGGATGCAACTAGCTTGGGCAATTTGATCACTTGATAATACGACTTAGTGTGCTTGATTTGCCTTGGAAGGTCTCTAGCTTGGGAAGTGTGGCTTTATAACATTCTTGAGTGTGCTTTAAAACTCTTGCTAGTGGGAAATTTTGTATCAGACAAAATGGCCACAATTTAGGGGACTGGAAAGTCCCTCCTCTTTAATGGGGAGGTTCCCTTATTTAAAACAAAATCCAATATATCTACAACATTTACGCTAAAAACTATCTTCAAGGGTGTTGTTAATTTTTGTGTGTCAATATCCCCAAAAGGAACAAAAGAAGAAAAATCGAATTTGAGAAATACGGTTTAAGAGGAGAAAGAAGGGTGACAACACTTTTGGAAAAAGTAAAACCAAATCCTTATCTACTTATGTATGTCAATAATAATAAAGAATTACATCATTTCATAACAAAATATCCCGTTCTTCATCCTTATCTTCTACAGAAAGATCATGAAGCTCCATTATGCCCAAAGATGAAGAAATTCACCCCAAAAACCGCCTATAGCATATTCCAAGAATTTTTATGTCTACAACCATACAAGATGCCTTGATCTCCAAGAACACTTTTTTAGCCCTTGATCAAGGTGATTCCATTAGATCAGGAGAATGAATGAGATTTGAGTAGCCACTTGTCCAAAACCGCCATGATTACAAATTAGGGCCACTCTAACAACTCAATCTTTGTTAAACGGTTCATTCAATCCTCCCTTGCATATTGGTGGGCCATGAAGGTCAAAACAACCCAAAAGCATTTTCCACCAATGAAAAGATCTCTCCAAAGACATCAATAATTGATTTGGGCATCAATAGACTGAGAAAACAAGCTGAAAACAACCCAAAATTCTACCACGATGATATCCCAAGTCTTCCCACCATTCACTCTAAAACAAGTCTCTGAGTGTAGCCCTCCTCCATACGCTTCAAATGACACCACTCTCATGTCAAATGGAGCCTCCAAACGAAAGATGTGGTAAAAAAAACCAGTCCTCATCTTGTATGTTGTTCATTTAGGTTGTGACATCCCTGAGCTCAAAAATGCACTAGGCAAGGCCGTAAAATTCAAGAGAGTGTGTAGCTTTGTCCAAGTTGCGTTTGATCTTTGCCATGTGCCCTAGATCGGTTCAACCACTCTCTATGTGGTTATAAGGCTTGGCTTCGGTCATCTTCGTACATGGGAGGAAACGATGTGAGACACGTGACCTCCTTCAATGCTTGTGTTCACCTCATGGCTCAAGTTTTGCGTCCAAGTGTCGATTGGTGCCACATGTTTTCCCATACACCATGTGCCAAACATCGGTCCCATCCAAGAACAGCAAGCAGGCCATTAAACCGAATACCCTGAGGAACCAATTGCTAACTCGTGTCTAAAAGGCCATGTGTTACACATCAATATACCATCATGTGAGGAGGTTTAACAACACTGAAGAAAGTTATGCAAACACCGATAGGCGACACGTGTTTATAGTCGGATGCTCGAAAGTCTTTGGGGTGAGGCAAAAGTTTGGAGGATCGTGGGGCAGGGGAAATATCCCTATCGATATCTCTATTAAAACTTGGAAACGACTAAGTCCCAACCATTATGGAGGTGCCATGTGTCCCTGTTCATCTAATTAAATTTGACAACCCCGCTTAGTTATAAAGTTATAGTCGGATGCTCGAAAGTCTTTGGGGTGAGGCAAAAGTTTGGAGGATCAGGAGGCGGGGAAATATCGCCTATCGATATCTCTGTTAAAACTTGGAAAATGACTAAGTCCCAACCGTTATGGAGGTGCCATGTGTCCCCTGTTCATCTAATTAAATTTGACAACCCCGCCTTTAGTTATAAATCAAGGGATTTGAATGTTCACTGCCCATCCCAAGGGTAAAACAAGTTTAAATCGATGAAGTCCTTCAAGTTTTGGCATGTGCAACCGAGAGTTAGCGTGTGGAAGCAATTATGACAAGTTTTAAGACATCGTGGTGCTTAAAAGGATTTGAAAAACCATGATCAAAGCCTCTAAGTTTTTGTTTTTGTAACCAATTGCCCAAAAAAATTAAGTGTGAGCTCATTTTGGCAACACACCCAACAAAACATGAACCTAGGTCATCTACATTGTTATCATTCTACCTACTTGCTAGACCACGGAGTTTGAAATGGTTAATCACAAAGAAGTTGTATATTATTCAACTATGTGCTCCTTGTCCGGTACTAATACATTTGAAGCCCAAAACATGGCAATTTAACTATGGGCATTCCTCCACATATTGTCAAAGATTATTACCATGAACACAAGGAAGTTAACTATCAAGATGGGATAAAAGAAATTAAGTAAAATTCAATGTTCACTTGATAACGTCAAATATGGCGAACTTTATATAGAGTTTCTTGATTCCAAAATTTTATATTTAAGATCTGACAAATCTCTATGAAGCATTGTCGATACTTTTTGATCTTGAAAGAAAAAAGTACGATAGATGTTAATCTTCTTTGGAAGTTTCTTTGGAGCATTTGCATCATGAATGGTTCTTCTCCTTGCTGAATTGAAGTGTTTGACGATTTTGTCACAAGAAGATCCCATTCGATTTCCTATTGAAATACCCAAAGGTAAAAGGTTGTTTTCCAAGTCACCACCAAGAAAGATGCCAACTTGGCATATGGAACTCTCCTTGTGGAAGTCCACAAAGGGATTTTCTTTTCTTTTACCTTATATATTGTTCAAATTGTATATGGGTTTTGACCTCATGACCAACATCTAGGATAAACCAATCTCACCAATCCATAAACATGAGGGTACACAAGGAGATTTCTTTCTATTTACCTTGTATATTGTTCGAATTGTTTATAAATTATATGTTGTTTAAACTATTGTGATTAAATTGCCGCCGCTTGTATATAAAAACGATGAACAAAAAGCATGTCATTTTTTTAGAACTAGCAATTGCAAATGAGTTGCAAATTACACCAGAGAGGATAACAATGTTTAGTTTTTGGAGTTACAATTTGTGGTGAAATATATGCTATCTTAAATTGTTTCAAGTTCATATTATGGGCAGGGGGGAGAAATATAGTACAACTACAACATCTGGAAAGAAAAACAATTCTTATTATGCTTTGGTGAAAGTCCACGACCTATTTTGAAGCTCCTTTTTTCTCACAGGATGTGAGCATGTGCTAGAAAAAGATTAGACACATGTTGGTTGTATTAGGTGAAACAATGTCAACATTTGACTAACATTGAAGATTTCACATGCCGTGTGTAAATCTCCCATTGTGAAATGTGTCACTCGCTATTATAAATCATTCAGACTGATCACATTGGTTCCATAATCACCCTCCTCGCCCGTGAACTAACATTTATGAGCTTGGCATAAGATTTAACATTGAATTATATTCACACTTTAGACCAAATCAAGTTTGTTATTAAGGAATGGTGTAGACAACTCTCAATCTCAAACAGACTCTCTTAGCTCTGCATTTTCTAAAATAGCAAACGAGAAAAATCCCTGCACCAACGCCTATTGCTGCCATCAAACATCAAATATACTTAAGTAAAACATGCATACAAAGTTGAAATGCATAAGAAAGTGTGTGGAGTGTAGCTATACCTACCCCTGCTACTCCAACATGGTTGTGATGATCTGTAACAACACCCTGCTTACTTCATCATCCATATAAAAGAAAAACAAAGATTATAGAGGGAAGAACCTAGAAAGACATACTTAGGGCATGGTCCCATGGAGGGGCTGCAGCTCCTATTTTTTTGCAGCGGAAGGTCACACGATTATTTTTAAAGCCACCTATAGGAATAATAGAATCTAGGCCTAAAAATAAGAGCTCCAGATTTTTTTGACCCCTAAACTCAAGAGGTGGCTGGAGAGGGGGGCTAGGAGCTTGCCGCTATAGTTTAGGCTGATTTTTGTCTATGTGGAATATAATATGCATACCCGCCATTATTTTTTGGTGATTTTAGAGGGAACTGTGATTTTATTTACCTACAAATAACCATAAAAATCCAATGGGATCCTATAATATCTCAACGGGTATTCTTGAGGAAACTAATAAAAGAACATGGGACCTTAAAACTACTAAAATGCTCCTAAATTTTTTCAGCAACCCCCGCTCAGATATTTATGGAGCCCCCCTCCATGGGACCATGCTCTTACCGAGTAAGGGTGAGATTGGTGTGATCGCAAAGACAAAGAAAAGTGGAAAATTGGGTGTGGTAGCCACAACTCCCTCATCCTTAGCGAAAATTGAGGCAGTGAGTATTAGCCATGATGGGAATCTCATAATTCAAGCGAATCCGTAGAATATATAGCGACATATGATTCACAGTTTTCAAGCATGAATCTCAACTAATATAAAGTCCGTGGATAGTAGAAGCAAGATAATGCATGAGTGGGACAATCAACGAACCTCTTGCATAGGAAATTGTTAGTGTCACACATAGACTCAGATAATTGAGGTTGAAGCAGTACAAAGGTGTGGTTGCAATTGAAATAGAGGAAATTTGTTGGTATTTGAAATAAAGAATTTCAGGTCATGTGCATCGTAGCTGATATTTGCGACGGCATATCTACCAATCGGTATCCTTGATTCAAGTGGGTGTTGTTGCTACACACGAATAACGATCTGTACTCCAAACTCCCGCATCCATCGTCAATGCCAAATGGGTATTCGATGCCCAAATCACCACACCTTCTTTTACACGAGTTGAAGCGGGATTAATCTTATGGACATTTCGCAACCAATTGAGGAAGATGATACCAAAGACCCCAATAAAGAAAAGCTGCCAGCAAACAACACAAGCAAGAAGCAAAGTATAATACAGACTTTCGCCCAGTGGACTTGCATTGGCCTCTCTCACAATAGCAGGGATATCCTTGTAGACCACCATGTCTATTGTACACACAACACTTGCACAGACTGACATGATAAGTTGCATCTCCATTACCAGAGTATACGTTATTTGGGGTGAAGTTTCCCTGTAAATAAGCTCGATCAAGGGAAGGATTAATCCATAGATGCCAACTGCACTCGTTGTGAGGACAAACCCAACAACATAGTGTACACGGATGACTTCCTCGGGCCTATCACTACTGTCGTTGAAAGAAAGTATACCTCTGCCGAAAGTGAGAAAATCAGAGCATTGATGGAATAAGGAGTCGACTTCTGACGGACTATCAAATATGCGAATATTGTATTGAATCCCAGCTGGGAGGCGAACACCATGGCCGAGGTGGAGAGAGGTAGGTAATGGAGGCACCATGAATACAGGGCATTATATATGCTAAGGAGGATCCCGATTCCAAATGAAGAAGTGAAAAGCCTGAGAGTGACATGGACATTCTGAAATGGGCATCCCTGATTTTTGTTGTAGCGTGATGAAATCCAAATGGGCAGAATCAGAAGTGGACACCCTGTCGTCTATAGAAACGCAAGGAGCCATAAGCAAATCCCCTCAGCATGCCTAAAATTGCATTTGGCCAACAACGGCCCCGCAGTGACGCCTATTGATAAGCTTGCGGAGCTCAACAACTAAAGCGTCCATTGTAGTAAGCTTTTCTTCTCCGTTACAGATTTGATACTCCACAAATACCAAATGGGTAATCCAAATTGGCACCCAAACAGGCAAAATAACCATTGAAAAATGAAGGCTAGATGTAAGCCCCGATCCGTCGTAAATCGAGTAGTTTGTGAGTGCTGGATAATTTTTTGCCGTCAAAAAAGCCAGAAAATTTGAGGGTATATATCGATATCACGGTCAACTTGAAAGTCTGCGCAGGGCGAGCGGTTGCAGGATGGCCTTCGTCCGCGGCAATGGTTCCACGCATTCTACCAAATCTGTAATTATTGAAAATGGGTTTTTAAAAATCAGCAACATCACCCACAATAAGGAAATACATTGTCGGAATTATGCAACCGGGAAAGAGCCTCGCCGGAGTTTGACGCGTTTTCAGTGAGGCACTCTTCATAGAAGACACCTCCGATGAAATATGAACAAATCCAATGGAATCGGTAAAGAATAATAACTATATTGATATAGCAGACATATTACACCAGTTTCCAAGCTGCACGGACATAAAGATGTGATAAATCCTATGGTAAAAATGTAATAACGAGCAAACTTAACACGCCCTAGATAAACTTGAGCAAGCTATTGTTTGCATGAATTATAGTTTTTTTAGGGAGACTTAGCTATCGTCTCTTTCATATTGATAATGTTGATGGTACACCAAGAATGACCCTTGAAATAAATTCAGAACGTGTTGGAGCCTTTCCTATTACTTGAGTTTTACATTCTTTGGAAACCTCTAGACAGCCACATTAGATTATCTTAAAGTATTTAAGCATTCTCATATGGAAGCATACACTTGTCTCGTATGTGCTTGAGTGTTTAACAACATAAAACAGGTTTAAGGGTGAGAATAATGTAGTCGTGTCAAAGCCAATAGTTCCAAATCTTCACTAAGAGAAGCTTCTGAGCCTAAGAAAGTCAAGTCCTTGTATATAAAATCCCAATGTTACTACATTCATGTGTTTTTGAAATATCTAAATCAACGAGTTCATTTATTATAAACTCTTCGTACTTCCGGTTCCAAAATTCCATGAATTTTCTCAGAAACACACCGAGTTCTTGTTGAGTGTGGAGCTAAATTGCTTTGCAAGAAACTTGTTTTTACAATGTTACTGTTTTGATAGTAACCGGCGTCGGTTAAGGCATAATCGTCGTCGGTCAAGCCGGCAGAATTGGTTGGGGCATAACCGGCGCCGGTCAAGTTGTAACCGCCGCCAATTACCTGTGTAACGACGCTTTTATTTTTGGCGGAAAAATTAGAATAAATCAATTGTTTTAAAGTTGATTTATTGTTTGTAAAAGCAAAAATAAGTTGCCTAGAATAGAAACACGTGCATGTATGCATTGTTTGGAGTGTAAGGCAAGAAAAACAAGTTTGAGAGAAGAAGATAGCAGTTAGTTGTTGTATGCTTTTTTGGTGAGCAAGATTGTGTAGCTGAGTGAGGGAAGAGCATTGAACATCCTATGAGGTGTTGGAAGACTGTAGATCTTCATTGTATTTCCTCTGTAAAGCATTGAATAATAATATTGGCCATTTCTTGGTGGACGTAGCCCACACTGGGTGAACCACGTTAAATCTGGTGTAATCTTTCTCTTGTTTATTTCATCTTTTGGTTATTTCCGCATTGATTGCTTGTATGCTTTATCTGATTATAGATCTGTGCAACACTGTTATATGGTTTAACCCCAACAGTTCTTAGCATATCTCTTTGAACTTTTATATGGAAACTTTATGCATACCCAACCCTTTCATTATAATTTGAACAGCAAGCCAACTGTTAGATTCCTTGTTGTTGAAGGACACTCTGCCTGAAGTTTTATCCATAATAATATTATCCTCACAAAGAAAGTTGAAGTATCTCATCAACAAAGGAAACCTTCCTACACCAAGTGCTTTCAATCATCTCTTCCAACATATATATTTTCTTTGCTTGCTATGCATTTCCCAAGCATAGCCCCTAAGATGCAACGATCTGTTTAGCATTTCCTGACTCTGTATACACATTATTGTGTTAAAATGCAAGTATAGCTGCCCCGGCATTTTTGTGAGAAATACTCAAACTTTACAGAATTCTTAACCTCCAAATCATCAATCTCAGCTTTTTCATATCTCTATATTTTGACAGGAACTTCCTTTTTTAATCCTGCTCATTATACATGTATTTTGCCAGGAACTTCCTTTTTTAATCCTGCTCATTATACATGTAGAAGATTCCAAATGATTTAGCAGTACTACAGTCTTGACAAAGTATAATTATCTGTGACCTGCATCCCTTCGTTCCACAGTACAGAACTTGGAGAAAAAGAGCTGTATACACCCATCCAAGAGTGCTATTCAGTGACAACGAAATTGAGAGTACAATAAGATTCCAGCTCTGCAATAGACTGTACCACTATTTTCTCGGGATTTTGGCAGCTTTTATTATTAAAAAAACCAGGTGTCTTGGCTGGACTGTTGATTAAAAATGCATTGTCTGAGATTTTGAACTTTCTGCATTAGCATCCAGAGACTCCTTATAATTTTGACTTGTGGATGGCTCAAGTTGCCTGTTTCTATCAGTTTCCTCATTTCCAATTTCTTTACTTACACCAGCAAATGCACATATTCACAAACCTCCATAACCTTCTTGACAATATGAGAATCTTCAATTAATATATCCAGCAGCTTATTACACCTTCTGAGCGACAATGTTCTATCCGTTAAGATACTATTATTGCACACAGCTGAGACAGGCTTGTAGCATTTTGTTCTTGTTACTCTCTTCGACATAAGCCATCTCCGCTAGATAGAGCATACTGCAAAATTTCAATCTTCGTTACCCCTACATTTTACCAGAAACCGAATTCCAATATTGTTTTAATGACTATATTTATAATATGTTTTTTACATCATTTTGATTCTTCAGAAACATGCTTTTGAACTGGTATCGAAAGGTTTTATGCATATCCATTCTAGAATTTTATGTGATGTTGAAGTTCATAAAGCTCTTTATTAGCAACAAGGATTTGTAATGACCATGAAACATTTTGATAGAATTTTAAATCCCTTGTGATTTTATAAAAATGTGATGAAGACCAAATATGTTATGGGTTGCCTCCCTTTGCACAAAGGCAAGAAAACTGATATTATTTGGTTGGCGTGCAATAAATCACTACACAACCACTAAGGGATTTTGATAGTTAATCTTAAGCAATGTCACACCGAACAGTGCCCCTGCTAAATATTTATAGATACTCTTCCAATGGTCAGCATTGCTTGTACTTGTCACTCATCCTTATAAACACAGTAGCTTTCATGTGACTCCAACACCTTGTCATAACATCATGGACACAATGAGGTCGCAACCCAGTAAGAATAAGAAGCACTCATTAAAGATTTGACCTTAGCCTTGGAAGATGGCAAAATAGCTTGTAATGGGTCTTCTTTTGAGCAAACAAGAATGAAAAGAAGATTCCTAATATGGGATCTCACATAAAGGGAAGATCAACAGAAGCACGATGCCCCCAAAAGGAAGGTCACAATCCAATTGGAGCGGGAAGCTAACTCAAAGCTCCTCGTATGCGGAGATCACTAGAAAGGAAACTCCAATCATGAAAACTTGATTTAGTATTCCTTCAGGAAACAAAACTTTTGAACAATGGAGGACTTGACAAATAAAAGGCACAAGCCCTACCTGCATGTGTCAGAAGATGTTGAAGGCCACTCGGGTGGTCTAGAAATTTTCTGGAATTCTTACAAGGTGAGCTGCTCTTTAAGAATACATTCTAGAAACTGCTTCAGAAATCCTTATTCTAAGGAATAAAGTTTTCCAAATGTCAATGGTCCTATCCACGAGAAAATGTTGAGAATGTTTGGAACTTTTAAATGGGATATGAGATTTTTGATAATCAAGCCCTCCTGTGAGATATTGGGCTTAAGTTATAGATCTTCCTCGGGAATAATAGAAGAGCTAGCTTTGGAAATATACCAGAGAGGCTAAATAAGTTCTTGGTTTCATCATCTTGGATGGATCATAATGCCGTCACGGATTAAGCATTCAAATGGTCTCTAGCTCTAAGTCTAACTATGCCTGATCCCCCTCTCTTTAAGTTGACCAAGCCCCTATCTCCAGTACCTCCAAATTTGAAATGATGTGTCTGAGAGATGACAGACCTCAATAATTTAATGCAGCAATGGTGGAATGAGCCTTTTGGTATCAGAGGTGAGAAAATGTTTAGACTATTCTGTAGACCGAAACATATAGAAAACAGACTTGAAAACTTGGAAGAAAACAGTATTTGGAAATATTTTTGGAGGAGAAGAAAGCCCTGGAAGGGCCTTTGGAAAATATTAATTATAATACTCCTATGTTCCATGGAGTTTCCTGAATGGTGGGGGCATGTTTCCAGTACAGCAAAAATGACAAATTTTTGCTAGATATCGGGAATGGCGGCCCCCTCTCTGATCTTACATAATAGATTTGTGCCGGACTAATCGGCAATGTTCATTTGCTCTTATTTGAGGTGTACAATTTTGTGCAATGTATGGCGAGATAAGATAGAATAGAGAGGGGGCTCCCGGGTCCGATTCGGCTAGGCACCAAAGTGACTAGAGAGAGCCCATCTTTCATATCAATTATAATATACACAAACTATTAAAAATGAATATACAAATTTTATAGCTCTTTTTTTGTAAAACCAAGCATCATAAAACATTCTAAAGATTTCCTATTAATGTGGCACAAAATGAACATTGTGAATTTGAAACATTATAAATTAAAATACAAAGGTTAGTTAAATATTTCCTAATCAAGTTCAAGCTTCAAAATAACTAATATCAGCATTTGCATGCGCTCTTGCTAACCGAACATTTTTCAATAGATTTTCCTACTCGTCTTTCCTAATCTGTAGCTCCTTGGATATTTCTTACCAAATATCCATAATTCATATTTATGACAAAAGAACTGGTGAAGCTGAACTGTCTCTATGTTGAAAGGAGGGAAGTTGTAGAAGGAAGAAAAAATTGACTAACCTGATTATGACCCAAAAGTCCCCAAATGTTCTCAGGTACTCTTAGCCATAGGAGTCTCCAATTGAGCAGACAAAAGAGGAAATACCCGGAATGACTCTAGGAAGGGCCAAAATGTCCCAGAGATGGTTAGGTCACCCTCCCTAGTGGTCAAGGATGGTAGGGGGCAATCATCCCCTTGCCCAACTCCCTAAAATGTCTGGAATATCTGGTACGTTCTAATATTCATTAATTATGGATTTGGTAAACACACTGTGAAAGGAAGAAGAGCTTCTGTGGAAATTGCAGGAGAAATTTGTCAGAGAAGAATCTTCTAGGTATGAAAATCTTGTGAATTGTGACTCGAAGATGAGGACCAGAACACAAATTTCTTTCACCAATTCACTAAGGCAAACAAACACCATACCAAGATTTTAGTCATTAACTTTTCAAATTCCTAAGGTGGTTTTGAAGAGAATTGCATGACTCCTTGGTAATTTTGAGAGGGAAGCTCAAACGTTTGTATGAACCCCAAAAGGACCTGTTTGGGATGCTATATGTCTCCCAAAGTTCAACAATGATACACATGTTCCCTGTTTGGGATGCTATATAACTCCCAAAGTTCAACGATGATACACATGGTCCTAAATTATAAATTGTTAGTCTTACACTCCAACTCAATCCCTTTTCTAGCTTGTATTAGCTTGTTTTTTCTTGCACTTGAACCTTTAAGCCTTTATCATTGGATTTTCATGCTTTTTTGACATTTTTGCCTAAGACATTATTTTTGTCTCAAACCTCACATGATGATGTGTTTTACCCTTATCTATACACTTCTATCATTTTCCCCTTTATTTGATTTCATTTTGGGTATGTTTATCCACTTGTCAGTTTTGGCGGTTTTGTATGTTTGTCACTTTTTATGTCCATTGTGTAACTCTTGGTTTCCACTCATCCAGGCCTTCAAAACCTCACCAATCAACTCAACGTACGGTGTACCCAAAAATCTATATTCATTTGGCCCAATACAACCTTGGATGCTCTTAGAAGCCCCAAAACACTCAAAAACACTCGAAAAGGAAAAAGGGAGCTATGGTGGACTTTCAGTTACCAAAACTAACTCCTAGAAGTTGTTTTTCAAATTTCAGTCCTAACTACTTCCTAACCTCCTTTGGACCCTTTCCGGCTATAAATTCCCCTTTCGAATCCCTCTGAAATTTCTCTTGGATCTAAATTTACTCTTTATGTGAAAAATCTCTCATTAGGTATAGTTTTAACTTTTCTTCCGCTGGAAGATCTTAGAGCTTTGTAGGAACATGGTGCAGCCATGACAGCTCAAGCCGCAGTGATTACCTTCTTGATTTACTCTTGCTAAGATTTATTTTGTGCTCTTTCCTCTTTTCTTCTACCTTTTCTCTCTTCCTGATACCCATCTTCTACATCTTGGGATCAAGTTTGGAACAAGCCAAGACATCACAAGGACCAACCTATCTAAGGACATGATGCTGCAGGTATGATAAACACCAAAAGGTTCACAAATCAGATGATATCAACGATTTATTTATTTTCTGGTATGTTTAATGCTTGTTTGTTGAGATTATAACATCCAAAATGCTTTTGGACATAATGAACTGATCTTCATCAATCATTTTCTTGCTTTGCCATATCAGATTGATCTTATTTTGTTGTTGTAATAAGGAATATCAGATCAGATTTGCATCTCTGTTGGTGTGTTCACATTAGACAAGGTCTTTTGTTAACTAGCCTCAATTTATTCATGTTCACGCTAGGTTAAGCTACATTTAGGGAATCTAGTTAGTTGAGTGAAATACATGTATAATTTGTTAGTGTCTAATTTTCCTCACTCCTAATTAATGTTTGTTCGACTACACCAAATTATTTATTGTACAAAACAAACTTATAGCCCATATATTAGGGACTCCCACGTAGTGTGACAGAAGTGTGGAATGGAGAAGCTGTAATTGCATTCTCTTTGCAAATAACAAATTTCCTGGCTTTGTGTTGACTTTGGCCAAAGCTTTATTTTTGAGATTTTGTTCTCCGGAGTTGGTCTTAAATTTGTGAATCCTCCCGACAACTCCTTTTTGGTATCAGAGCGTGGAGCTTTCCAGCAGACATTACCCAACAAGTTCATGCCCATCTCAGTAGAAAATCTTTGAATGTTTTCATTTTCTCAGCCCTATCCGGCCTTACAGCTAAGTTTTTTTAATAATTAAAAAAAATCTTCTTTGTGCAGGCCGTACCGCAGTGGCAAACTAAATTTTTTTAAGCAAGCAACAGGCATTGGATCAGACAAAGTGCAACATTGTGTTCAGCACAACTCTTCTCCAAATCACCCAGCACTTCACAGGACTGCATTGGAATCATATGATTATCATTGAAGCATTGGATTTATTTTCGGCATAGGCATTGTCCACTACTACTACTAAGTCAACTGGATCTCCTGTGGACTGCGTGGCCTCCTAACGGGTCTATCTTGTTTCCTTTACGCTGTGCTCCTACCATCAACACAGCCTTCCAGCTGAATATACCTTCTGTAATATCAAATGGCTTTCTGCTGCCTTTGAACTAATCAGACTATGTAGATTGGTGGAGATATCTTGAATGGAGAAGGCTCAGCATTAGAAAGTAAATATTGGTCTGCATTATAATTGAAGAGTTGTAATAAATATTGTTGGCATTGATTTGGTGCAGACCACCATATACTCCACCTGCCATCTCTTACCAGTGCATGACACCATTAGTTACCTCTTCTCCACATGCTTGTTTGCCTCTCCAGCAACCTTGCAGACTTTGTGCTGCTTTGTCGCCTGCTCGCTCGGCCTCATGAGATGATATCTCAGCCACCTCCTGCCATGGCTTCTCCGTGGCCTTCTGGTTTCTGCGGCTCATAGTGCCACCCCTGTGGCCTCTCCTTCGCTGCCTCTCTGCCTGCTGTTTAAAGACACCGCCACCAACCTCATCACTGCCAGCTGTCAAACGCCAGGACCTCACCACCATCTTGGACTCTTCCTTACTTCACCGCCAGTTTCCTCACTTCCTGCTGCTCTGCCAGTGAACTCTACTCTCCACCCTGTTGCCCTTGAATTTTAAAAGGTCATTTATTTTTGTAATTGCCTTTTCAAAACATGAATAATGGTTGGTTCGTATATATATTCAAATCCTTCACGTGGTAGATTGGCATTTGTCATTTTGGCAAAGATTCCAAATCTCAAGAAGTCATGGGGTGGAAAATTAAGAGTTATATCATGTTGAGGGGTGGAAAATTAGTAAAAGGGTGGCAATACTATTATGAGAGAGTTGTTTATGTTTTATAAAGTGGCAAATTTGTAAAGACGGGGCACTTTTTTTTCCCCAGGGGTGGCAGTATTTTCATTATTGTAAAATCGCATATTTCAAAATAGGGAGTCACATTTTATGAGGGGTATTGTGTGCCTCATTTCCTACTTCTGGCCCTTCCTCTTCTTCCTCCATGGCTGAAAACAGGTTGATTGAACTCCTAAACACCTCAAACTATCATGTATGGAAACCTACAATGCAACAGTTGTTGCAATCTCAAGGTCTCTAGAGAGTGTTCTACGAGATGGTTACCGCCTTCACATCGATGAAAGAAAAATATGTGTATGTGTGTAAACAGGATGAGGCCCTTGGTCTAATCAGCCTAAATGTGTCAGATAACTTCTTGTTCCACATAACAAATGCCATGTCCCTGAAAAAAGTCTGGGAGGCATTTGAAAAAAACTGGTAAAATAAATGAATTAAAAATGTTGCAACTTGAAGCAGAACTGTCCACTCTCTCGCCCTCTAAATTTTCCATAATCAAGGAGTTCCTTGCGAAGTTCAAATTCATTCAGTCACGAATGAAAGCCTGTGCACAAGACAGGAAGGACAAGAAGGCTATTTTTTAGATTATGTCAGAATTTAAGGGTCCATTTAGTGTCTGCATCTACTTTCGATTCTACAATAGATGCCTTAGGTGATCAGTTCCAAATGCCCTCTTTTGAGCTCTTTTTTCAAACAATTGACTCGAAAGCAAACCAAGTTAGTCTCACTTGATGCTCTTCCTAGTTCTAGTCATGCATTTGTTGCAAGCCCCGCTAAGGAAAACCGAAACCTAAGCCAAAGAAAACGCCCTCAAACAAACCTGCAAAATCTACTTGGTCTCCTATGTCTACTAAGCCTAAACGTTCATACAGACAAAAGAAGACATTTGATCCTTGTGGCTTTTGTGGTGGAACAAATCATCCTAAATTCAAAAGTTATAAGAAAATGGAAGCATTAGAAGCAGTAGTAAAACAACACAAGATTTTGTTCCTTCTTCTTTTGCTCCTTCAAGAAAACGAAAAGAACTTTTTGCTAGGGCATATCATGATAGATGGATTCTTTATTCTCGTGCTTCTCATCATCTAACACATTCTCGTGATCTTCGACATCTCTTTCTTATTTTAGCACTCCTCAAAAGTTATGGGCAACTCTCTCGAGTTGATGTTTTGGGCTCCGACATAGTTCAGATGCAAGATGGGTGCATCAATGATCTACTTCTAGTCCCCAATTTTTCCTCTAATTTGTTGTCTATTTGTCAAAATTGTAATTCAGGCATTGGGAAGATTGTAGAATTTTCTCCACATAATGTTGTAATAAGAGAATTGTGGCATCTGCAGGTTGTGGTTGCAACATGTGTGGTAGACTGTTATCCAAAATAAGCCCCCTGCTTATTTTTGGCTAACTCCTCCTTCTCCTCTGCTGGCACTTAAATGAATTTTTGGCATGCTTCAGGACTCAAAAATTTCTGGAAATGGCTCCATAAGATAGGATTTTTCCTCACCTTTCCAGAAAGGTAAAATTTTCCTCCTAACTCCTTGTATTTCTCAAGTTATGGCTCGGCGGAGTTTTTGAGGGAAATTTTCCCTGAGAAGACCCGCGGCCAATAGAAACATGCCACGTGGCAGCGGAAGTCGGGGGAGCAGAGCAAAGTTAGAAATTTTGCCAAAGGGCTCGACAGGGTGCAAAGGAAAATTTTGGCTCGAAGACCCACGGCCAATAGAAACATGCCACGTGGCAGCGGAGGTCGGAGGAGCGGAGGCAAGTTAGAAATTTTGCCAAAGGGTTGGCGTGGGGCGAAAAGAAAATTTTGGCCCGAAGCCCGCAACAATAGGAGGACGCCACGTGTCCTATTTTCGGCGGAGGTCGGGGGCGTGGGGAGAATTTGGCAATATTGCCAAAGTGGTCAAATGCGCAAAGGAAAAATTGGAAGTGCATCCCTTGACCAATGAGGAGGTGACACGTGTCACTGGGACAGCGGAGCGTGGAGCGAAGTTGGGAAATTTTCCCAATGCAAAATCAAAGGGGAAAAGCGAGGTTTGGGCCCGCGATCCCATCGACCAATAAAAGAGCGCCACGTGGCGGAGTGGCGGGGTGCGGGGATTTTTGGGGAAATTTTCCCAAATTCAAAAAAGGGGAAAATTTTAAAGTTTCGGCCCGCCAATCCAATTTTGCCCTAAATCTTCAGAGGGCCATATCTTTTGATCCAGAGCTCGTATTTTTGTGTTCTTGGTGTCATTGGAAAGCTGGTGAAATTCTCTACACGATGGAGGGTTCAATTTTGTATTTTGATGGATATTTGTGGGAGAAAAATAGGAAAACGTCTCTGGCATGCAAAAACACAGAAAACGACTCCAACCACCAAAATTAATGAAGTATGGACCTTTGTTTTGCTCTGTAAGGCAATGTACTTCGAAGTATGGGCTTTTTGTGGAAACCCATCATTTTGCAAGCCCATTGGATGAATTTTGTCGGTGGTTGAAGTCTCAAATCGATTTGCCCACATTTTTACCTTTTCTTCCATTTTACTCGTGATAAAAAGCCAATTTTGGCTCATTTGTAAGGGATTGGATGATTCTTGCACTGCAAGCTCTTCATTTCTCCTTAGCAGGTGGATTTGAAGGAGTTTCAGACCTCCCATGGAGATTGCAACACGTTTTTGCCTTCTTTGTTATCTACAATGTATTATATCAATTCAGGCGACAATGATACATGCTCTATGATTGATTTTCCAATCCTCTCTTGCATTGGTTTGTTTCCTTCTGATCTTTCTTTGTATTTTGGCAAATTTGTGCATGTTTTGTTGTTGTATCTTCATGATCTGTGTCTATTTTTGCAAAGCAAGGAGTTCAGCACTCCTTTGGTGTATCACCTCTCTGTTTTGCTTAGTTTTGTTTCCATTTCCTTGTTTCTCTCAACCATGTCTCCTTGGTAGTCTTAGAGTAAGAATTTTGAATCAGAACCTCTGCAAAGATTGCATGTATACACCTAAACAGAGGAGTAAGAACCAGCTTCAATCTGGAGAGTTTTCTCACCTTGCAAGGTCCCACACCTTGGAGAAAACTCAATGTTGTGCATTCACACCAGATGAGTTTGCCTTAGAAAAGCAGATCCATAACTCATTTGGGGGTGCTGTGAATTTGCACTAACAAGACCATCATTCACACCTCTACAGTTTTGACAGATTTGAACCCTCTTCGGGTTCATCCTTTGTTACTCATGTTGATTCAGTGAGCAAATTGTGGCATGAATGTTTTGGTTGCCTAAATTACAAATCTCTCCCACATATGAGCACGCAAAACATGGTGATTGACCTTCCTAAAGTCTCCTATATTGATGGTGTTTGTCCAAGATGCATGCTTGGCAAACAACACCAAGACCCTTTCCTTCAAAGCAAAGGCTTCCGTGCAAAAGCTCCTCTCGAGTTGGTGCAAAGTGATCTTATGACATTTTCTACTCAGTTGTTTTTAAAAGCTAAATATGTTATCACTTTCATTGATGATTTCTCTTGAAGGACACGGGTGTACTTTCTTAAGTACAAAAGTGAAGTTTTTGAGGCCTTCAAGGCATTTGCTGAGAAGCAATCTTCAGTTCCACTCAAGAAGATATGCACAAACAATGGGGGGAGTATGTGAATAAAGTCTTCTAGGAATTTTACACTATGGCATTTTGCACCAATTCATGGTGCCTTATACTCCTCAACACAATGGTATCGATAAGCAGAAGAATAGAACATTGAAGGAGATGGCAAATTGCATAATACAGTCCAATGACATGGCACCTGAGTTCTGGACTAAAGCAGTGAACTGCGCGAACTATATCTAGAACCACATTCCCCACAAAGCAATGCAGAACTAAACTCCTGAAGAAGCTTGATCTAAGATCAAGTCTGATGTAACTGGATTTTGCATGTTTGGAAGTAAGGCATGGACATTTGTTCTTGATGACAAGCACAAATCTATGGAGAAGAAGCGACATTTGCTCATCTTCATTGGCCATTGTCAGGATGTAAAGGCTTATCGGCTTTTTGACCCTATCATTTGTGATGTTCTGTTTCAATAGGATGTCAGAGTTGGTGAGAATTTCATTCAACAAGCACTAGCATCTACCTCTTCTCCATCTATGACTCCTCAATCATTTGATTGTGAGGACTTACTTCTTGATGTTGATGATAATACTTTTGATGCTTTTGCTTCGCCACCTCCACCACATACTTCTCAATACATACCCAAGTGGACTCAAACTACTCTACAACCCTGTTTCTTTATCTAGTGATCCTTTTGATCTTTGTCATACTCGTACTCAGACTTCTGGTGTCACTATTATGGGCCATGTTATTTCTGCAAACTCAATATTGTTTTCTGAGGCAATGGGCAAGCCGGAGTGGGATGTTGTTGTGCAAGAGGAATATTCTTCTCTAATGAAGAATAATACTTGGGACTTGGTGACTCTCCCTGAAGAAAGAAAACTTGTGCGTTGTAAATGGGTTTATATGACCAAGCAGGCAGTTGATGGTTCAGTTTATAAGTACAAAGCATGTCTGCTAGCAAAGGGTTACTCACAAGTTGAAGGAGTTGACTACTTTGAGACCTTTGCCCCAGTTGTCAAGATGGATTATGTTCACCTTGTTCTTTCCCTCGTTGTAGCACGTCATTGGTCGGTCCACCAAATGGATGTGAAGAGCACATTTCTGCATCGTGATCTTCAAGAGTAGATCTATATGGAGCAGCCACAGGGATTTGTGCAAGACTCTTCATTTGTTTTTAGACTTTTGGCATTCTCTCTATGGCCTCAAACAAGCTCCTTGAGCATGTTATGAGAAGATAGATAGTTTTCTACTCAGTTTTGCCTTCACCAATTGTCGCTCCAACCACAATGTCTATAATCAAAAGCAAGGGGATGATGGTCTTTTGATACTGATTCTTTATGTTGATGATCTCATTTTCATAGGCAATTCAAAACCCATTTTTTGGGAGGTTAAGCAAAAGTTGGAGAAATTTGATATGACAGATTTGGGATTTTCGCACTACTTTCTTGACCTGCAAATTCATCAATCTTCTGAGGGGAACTTCATTGGACAGAAGAAATATGTTATAGATCTTCTCCATCAATTTGGCATGGTTAAGTGTAAGTCTACTCCTACCCCATTCCAGTCAGGAGTTGTGTTGTCTACTAGCTAGAAAACTCATTTGGTTGATCTGACCTTGTATCAATAGTTGGTGGCCAGTCTTTTGTGCCTCACTCGCACTCGTCTTGACCTTTCTTTCACTATTAACCTTGTCCCTCAGTTCTCCCATGAGCTTCATGAGAGTTATTAGCAAGCACCTAAGCATATTCTACACTATATTCGATGCACAACTCACTTTGGGATACAGTACACACCACTAGGATCTTTAGAGATTGAGGGATGCACAAACTCAGATTGGGTAGATTGCGTTGATACTCATAGATCCCCTATGTATTTATTTATAACCTTGGTTCTGGTCCAGTTGCGTGAGTTTGCAAGAAGCAAACAACTATTGTTTGTCCTGAATTGAGGCAGAGTATTGAAGTGTTGTTAAGGCCAGTCAGGAGGCACTCTCGTTTCAACAATTACTTGGTGAGTTTGGTTTCCCACGGCATAATCCCACTATCATTTGGTGTGACAACCAAAGTACGATTGAGATTGCACACAACCCTGTTGAGCATCAATGAACAAAGCGCATTGAGATCCATATGCACTTCATTCAGAAGCTTATTCAGGATGGAGTTGTTAAGTTGGAATTTGTGCCTACCACCACACATGTTGCAGACATCTTTACTCAACCTTTGGGATCACCTTATTACGTTCAGTTGCAAGCATTGCTTGGTAGGGGATTCGGCACGAGTCCTTTATTCCTTCTTTTTCTTTTGATTGTACATGGGTATCTTATCAATCCTGGTAGCTGGGACCCATATTTGATTTGTTTTTCTCTCCCTGATTTTTGCTTGTGGGACGGTGTTGGTGTGTTCACATTAGACTAGGTGTTTTGTTAACCAGTCTCATTTTATCCATGTTCACACTCAGTTAAGCTGCATTTAGGGAGCCTAGTTGGTTGAGAGAAATACACGTACAATTTGTTAGACTGTAATTTTACTCACTCCTAACTACTTTTTGTTTGACTACAACAAATTATTTGTTGTACACAACAAACTTATAGTCTATATATTAGAGACTCCCGTGTAGTGTGACAGAAGTGTGGAATGTAGAAGTATAATTTCATTCTCCTTGCAAATAAAGAATTTCCTTAATGTGTGTTGATTTTGGCTAAAGCTTTATTTTTGTGGTTCTGTTCTCTGGAGTTGATCCGGGTTTGTGAATCCCCTCACTTGCTCCTTTGATGTCTAATTTGCAGTATTTGATTTTTAATTTTCTGTTTTAGCATACAAACACATAAAAGAGGGCAAAATCTGGCTAGTTTAAGTTGTATTTGCAATTGCAAAACAAATTTAATGATCATAACTGTTTTCATATCCGAAGCACACCCATGTGACAATAGATTATCAGCCATAGATCACAGCATTGTTAGTTTTCCTTTTCTTTCTATTTCATTTCATTATTCAAATCACAAAAACTCTCACATTTTGGCAGTTCTAGACTAGTTGCTTGTGTGCAATCTTTTATAAAGTTCTTTGAATATTCATTTGTTGTTTTGATCTAATATAGTGCTGCAGATTCTTCATTGGGATCGATGCTGGTGCTCCTTATTTTAAACTACAGTCATAAACACAACTTTAGATCAGATTACAACAGCATTTCATTTTAAATAGGACTTCAACTTTCTTCATTCACGATGCAAAAAGACATGAAAAATGGGTAAACTAGTGGATTATCAGATAGACTTTAGGATCACTAGTCTGTTGTTTAAGTTCGGGAGAAGCATAATCCTTACCATTCTGATAATCACTTGATTATCTGCTTACTGCCCATCGTGAATGTGTAGAATATTTTGCAAGCTATCTATGAAGAATGTTTCCTGTTAGCCTTGGAATCTGTACCCAGGCCTTTTAAGATCTATCTCAATCTGATCGATGCTATTTTTAATATTCTTTTCCTTGCAGAAGGTGAGAACTAATGAGTTCCACAGAAGGATGCCTGGAATTAGACCTTCCTGCACCATTTCTTCTAGGAAAATATTGGCTTCATAAAGTTTTCCTTGCTTACAGAGACCAACAATTAGTGTGCTGTATGTGGTACTATGTGGACTGAAGCCATTATCCAACATCTTATCCAAAATTTTGGCAGCATCATAAAACTTGCCTTCTGCGCAGAAAGCATCAATTAGAGTTTGGTAAGTTATAGCATTTGGAACACCTCCATGTTTCAACATAAACTCAAGGTATTCATGACCCTTGTGCACTTTGTATTCTTTGCAGAATCCATCAATCAGGACATTATAACTCACAACATCAGGAAGACACCCCTTATCCATTAACAAATCTAGAAGTTTGGTGGCCTCATAAGATCTGCCTTCCCTGCAAAGCCCACTGACCAACTTATTATACGTAAACGCCCTAGGTCTATAACCCCTTTTCAACATATCGCTCAACAGTTCCCGTGCTTCTTCTAATCTGCCTGCATCACTCAGGTTATCTATCATCACACTGTGGCTCACGGCACTCGGATTCCCACCCTTAACCAAAACCTCATTCAAAAGATCCCT
Organism: Taxus wallichiana var. yunnanensis; assembly: GCA_018340775.1. NCBI lineage: Eukaryota > Viridiplantae > Streptophyta > Pinopsida > Cupressales > Taxaceae > Taxus > Taxus wallichiana. The sequence goes on along the minus strand of CM031234.1, from coordinate 423,947,077 downwards.
AACTTCTTGCACCTTCCCTCTCTCACAGAGCTCATTAAGCCGCTTAGTAAACCCATCCTGATCAAGACTATACCGCTTGGAAGTTGTCGCCCCCTTCTTCAAAATCTTGATAAGAATCTTAATAGCCACATCAACCTTGCCTCTTTCGCAAAATGCCTCGAGAAGTGCACTGTAAGTGGCAACATCAGCCCCACATCCCCCTGTGAAATCCGCTTAAGCATCGAATACAACAAATGGGTACCATCATGCAATCTTCCATCATTACAGAGACCCTGCATCAAAGTCCTATAAGTAACCTCACTGGGATAGCAGTTCTGTGACTTCATCTCATGGAACAATTCAAGTGCAAGATCGGACCTATTGCACCCACAAAGTGCCCTTATAAGTACATCAAATGTACAGGCATCGGGGTGCACTCCCCACTTCCTCATATTAACATACAAGTAATGTACCCTCCCCAAATCCCCATTTTCAACAAGCAAATTCAGAAGTTCATTAAACGACTCAACCCAGCTCCTACAATTAAAGTCCCTAATCCTCTGAAAAACCCTCATTGCCTCTTCCAGCATGCCTGCTCTTCCATAGAATTTAATGACATTGCTAAAAAGGGTGTCACTGCATTCGCAGGCTTCCAATCTCATCTCTTCCAGGACATCCTCCATTAATCCAAACTGTCCAGCGGACCCAAGTATGGTAATCATGGTGGTGTAGGCCAAGCTATTGTGTTTGTATTTTGGGTGTTGTATTTTTGCCTGGTTGAAAATCGCTAAGGCCTGGCGAGGGTTCTTCTGGGCTTTAATGAATTGGATAACATGTGTGGGATTGAGGAATTGTGGCCATTGAATGTCCACAGTTTTTATTACGGTTTGATGGCTTCTGTTAATGTTTGTGTCGTGGGCAAGATGAAACAGAGCATTGAGAGTTGCAAGGGAGGGTAGATGCTTACCTCTAGTGCTAGTTGATATCCATCGTATTTGGAGGAGGAAACGATTCAGGATTGTTATAGCCATGATATACCTGAATCGAACACTTCTTTAAATGCAAGATTCTTTCCGGGGAAAAATTTCTGATGCGAGATTTGAAACATGTAGTCTGCGACAATCCATTAAGCCTGATACTGGTCTGATTATTTTTCACTTAATTATCTTGAATTAAATTTATATAACCTTGGCCAATAATTGGTTTTTTTTTAGGAATCCATTTGTTATTTGTTTGTTATTTTATAGCCAATCAGAAACAATATATTTTTTCTAACATTTCAATATTTCTAATAGTTAGGATGTTTAGGTGTAAATTTTATATTTTCTGAATTAATAAAACAATAAAAAATTGATTTTTCTTTATTTTATTGGTCTTTGATTAATGATTTGACCGATTTATATTTTATTGCAACACAACTTTTTGGAATTTATGGGTTAAATTTTTTAGAAGTAGATAGGTGTAAAGATATACTCTAATAGTGTTGGTGAAATGGAATGAAATATTTTAATGACGTCCACGAGACCAAACAATCTATGGGACCAAAGCCACAACCTTAAGATATTTTCAGACTTCTTTCAATATCAGACCTCCTACAATGGATCTTGATCAGAAAACCAACAGTCTTGCTAAGCCTTGCTTCTTCAAATAACTCGCTTAGGCTATCCACTTTTAGGTTGCTTTCGTATTGGATACGAATATCATCATAAGTTGTACATTCCATGATGAAGTGTCATTCCGTCTCCACCACCCCCTTACTATAAAAAAAAATAGGTTCTCCTCTCCCAATCCTCCTTAGGAATAGTCCATCTACCGGTCTCACACCGAAGATGATGTGATCTAGTCCTCAGCTGCACAACTAACATCCTTGCTTTTCCCTTGATGGTCGCACCTAGATATGTTTTTTCATCATGTTCCCAGGAGGAATTGAATTCTTTGATGTAATGAGCTTTCTTTCGACCAATCTACCATGTCCACATGGCAGTCCTAAATTTGTCTATCACAAAAGATATTATTTCCTCATTAGTGTTAGGAAACTCTTACAAGTTGATGTCCCATTTTCTCATCCACTTGTTGTTCTACTTCATCCAAGTTTTTTTTCTACGTCCTAATTTCTCCTCCACAACCGTTTTGGGCCAGCGATGGTTATCCATGTTTTCAACCTTTTTCACATAGCTTAGCATCTCGAGTTATTGTCGATGCCTCCTTCGGAAACATCCCTACCTTAGCCAGTAAAATCTCGAATGGGATCGTTGTTTTGACTTTAAGGTTGCTTGTGATTAGATATTTTTGGATTATCCAACTACCTCCAACAAAGATTAGACATGTTACTTCCCTAAACCTCATGACCACATAGGGCAACCGACATGACCAACAAGCCAAAGAGGGTTTTCTTGGTTTTCCAATCCCATAGCTCAACTTTCTGTCCCCTGTTTTGAAGTAAGTAAGACGCTTTCCAACCTCCTATATTCTTTTCACTTTGCACGTCTCTCAATTGAGTTTGTTGTGAAAATCAATTCCAAGGTATTTGTACTCTTTCACTATTTCCAACGGGCTCCCTTTAAAAATAAAGTTAACTTGAGTCTCTTTCCTTTTTAGCGAAAAAATTATGACTTTGGTCTTGTTGATGTTCACTTGCATCCCAACTTCTTGGAAAAATAGTTCTAAGACTTTCAACTATTCTACCAACCCATGAGTTGTTTTTGAAATTAGGACAAGATCGTCGGCATATAAGAGTAACTTCACCACGTAGCTCGCCAACTAGATACCCCCAACATCAATTTTACTTAACCATTCTTCAAGTTTGTCAATGTATAAATCAAATAAAGTGGGGAAGAGGGCAGCCTTACTTGACACCAATTTCGCTACCAAAACATTCGGACATACCCTCTTTAGTTATGATTTTAGCTTTGACCTCCTCATATAATCTATGCATTGTTGCTCTATACTTTTCCGAAATACCAAGTTCTTTCATCTTGTTCCAAAGTTTGTCTCTGAACACCGTGTTAAAGGATTTTGCAAAATCCACAAAGCAACAAAAAACTTCCTCTCCTCAAGTGTCCCATATCTTTTCAATCAAGTTTATAAGGGTGATACAATGGTCGTTGGTCAAGTGCTTCGGCCTAAAGGGTACCTGCCCTTTTGTTCTTTCACCCTCTCTTTCTGCCCGATTGTTGATTATGTGTTTTATCATGCTACCAAAAAGTTTACTTAGAAGAGTATTTACCATAATAGTGCGGTAGTTGGATGGATTATTGATATCACCGCTTTTATAGAGAGGAATAACGACAATAGTCGTCCATCCCGTAGGGAAGCCGCATACAGGTGATGTCATTAAACATTCTTTTGATGTGTGGAGCAAGGGCCTTAGCTCCCCATTTTAAAAATTCAACCTATAACCCATATATGTTTTATGCTTTACCATTTTTTGTGTTCTTTATGCCATATTTCATATCTTCAACTGAAAAGAACTCGGTTGATGTGCTAATTATGGGAGTATCCTTCTATTGGAGCAACTCATAGAGGAGTGCGCACATACTCTAACCAATGAGCATCCATGATATTATTCTATGTGTTTTTTCTTTTGTTGTAACTTCTTCCAAAAGCCTTTAGGATTGTGTTTTTCCGAGGAAAATTAATTCTTTCCTTCTTGAGTTCACATAACTTTCTTTTTTGGATTGTACCAATTTCTCATAGTTCTTCTTGTTTTCTTTGTTCATCCCGTAAACAAAAAATCATTTAATGAAAGATAAACAAACAATTTTGCAAACCTCCTTGTAATCCTTCAGTGCAAACCTCAGTAAGGTTGTAGAAACTTTGTTTTTGAACCTTGTAAATGGATGTGGGTGCTCTTGAATGTTCTCCAAATTTGGGATGCACTACAAGTAGTTGGAAAACTTCAAAATGCAAATTGACAAAGTTTACTTGCAAAAATTTAGGAGGATTTGGGATAAGACAAGTCTGCATTTTATAGAGGCAAAAGGGTTGAACACGAGTTGAATGCACATGCTAAAAATAACATTGGAGGAGGTTGCAGTAGTTCCAGGGGCATTTAGGGGCAATAATGGAATTAATTGCAAAAGTTGCATCTGGAAAGGTGGTTGTACGTGTAATTCAATTGCCCCCACCTTTCTAGGATTCTAGAAGTGTAGTTAACTAGGATGAGGATGTGGAGTCCAAGTGGTTGTTGACTAAGTGGCTAGTTGACTAGGATGTGCACACTTAATTAATTAATTAATCATTTAATTAATAAATGATAATTAACTTAGCTAAAGGGGTACATGGGATTAATTTAATTAATCTAAAGGGTGCAATGTGTATGAATTAATCAATTTAATCAATTAATCACAAATGGGTGAATTACAGGGTATATTAGGATAGCACTAGGACACTTCTTTAAATGCAAGATTCTTTTACGGGAAAAGCTTCGATGCGAGATTTGAAACATGTAGTCTCGCAACAATCCATTAAGTCTCGATATTGGTTTGATTTTTTTCCATATAATTAATTATCTTGAATTAAATTTATATAACCTTGGCCAATAATTGTTTTTAAAAATTTATTAGTCCTCGCCAAAGGCATATAACTATAGGAATCCATTTGCTATTTGTTAGTCATTTTTATATCCAATAAAAAAGAATAATTTTTTTCTACATATCAATATTTCTAATGTTTAGGTGTAAATTTTATATTTTTGAATTAATAAAACAATATAAAATTGATTTTTCTATTATTTTATATTAAGGGTCGAAGAGCCGAACACATTCACAAGACAATAATATTCTTCACATTATATTATTTCTACTAATACAATGGCTAATATATAGCCACAAAGGTAGGCAAAACAACCTCCTACAAAGTAGGGAACAAATTACTCGTTTCTAACAATACGGGTGTAACAAATTTGGTTATAACAAATATATACGACTACCATAATTAATAATGTGAACACTAGATATTATAATTCCTAACATTCACCGGGGTTCATTTTAAGAGACCTCTTGGAAATTGGAGGTGGAAAAGACCTACGAATATCACTCTATTGTCTCTCTAACTAAATTTTCACCCGCTTTTTTTTGAGTTAGAGAGACAGCAGAGTTGCAGACACTGACGTGTGGTTGATGCGCGTCAATGACCCTTGTTGACGTGTGGTTTGTCCTATAAATACCCTCCCGCCAGTCATTTTCATGTTTACACTTTCCGGCTCTCGAATTTTCTTGTATACAGGAATCCATTATCCAGGTCAAGTACAATCAAGCTCAAGGACAACTACAATGGCAACTACAAGTGCATCCCAAGCTCAAGACAAAAATCAAGAGGAAAATCCAATCAACCCACAAGCCCTATCCACAGCAAGATACTCTACAGGAACCCTTTGTGCCCCCACATCCAAACTGTTTTACAAATGAATTCGGAATACAAGGATTTGATCGATGCATGTGAGTTTGGTGGGCTTGTTAAGATGCCCCATTTCAAACAGACCATGATATTTTGAACTACCTTCTCTCCTTGTACAATACAGAGGACAACATGTTTAATGTTACTTGTGGATGACATTTTGATTGTTTGATTCGGTATCGACCCAGCTATATTCATCGGTTTACAGGCCTCCCATTTAAAAATTTACCCATTGTTACAACGAAGGCAACACTCGTCGAAGACGATAAGAAATACCTCGAATCGACTTTCGGTTTCCATGTTGATTGTAAGTGTAAACTGTTTTCATTCGTCATTTTGTATTCAGTTTTTGATTTTGATACAATTCAAATTTATATTAATTCCAATGGTTTTTTGGCATTTGCAGCTCATGTTAATAAATCCAGACATGGTGTGGATACACAAGGAATTACACACCACTTTCTTGCTGCTATGATTTCCTTCTTTCAATCTAGAATAGTTTTGCGGTCGGTAGACGATTATACCAAACTAGGCCATTGTATACATTCTTGCAACTATCGCAAAGAAAAAATTTGATTGGTGCACCTTTTTATTTCAAAAATAAGAACTGACATTACAAATGCAAAGCTTTCAGAAAAACCAGTCATTCACACCACAAACTATCTCCTTGGCCTTTATTATGAGGCTCTTTTAAATTTAAAAGACAAACCAATTCCCACTTGCACGGATGAGGCATTGATGAATTTGTCAATTCCATTTCAAGAACAAGTATAAACTATAAAGTTTGTATTTCGACATTAGACTGACAACAGGTATTAACTATTTACTGTTTGCAGAGAAGATTTTTGGAGGCCCTTCCCCAAAAAAAGGTGGCATCAAGAGGAAGAGGCCAACAACACGCTGAGGTGTTGGGAGATTCACAATCTGAAATGGAAGCTCACTCATCTCCGAACCGCCAACCATTTGAATTCGTTAAACGCCAGAGAAGTAATACCCTTACATGTATTATTTACAAATTCCAAATTTGTATTTTCATTTTCCCATTTAAATTTTACCATATTGAATTGACATACAATCATATGTTGATGACATTGCAGGGACTTTGGACCATACACGTGCTTCTCAAAGTCAACTGTCTTCCCCAACTCACTCAGTTCAGTCGCATGCATTTGTGTCTTCTCAATAACCACCTCAACAATCCCAGTCAACAGACAACTCAAAAACCACCAATTACTACTCCAACACGGCCACCTCAAGCACCGCGACAAGCTACCCCTCAACAACAAGGTACAAGTTTTGAATAGTACTTCATTTAATTTCGTAGTTTTCTAGTTTTTCATATGATTTTTTTGAACTTTTCAAACACATTGCATTCCTCGCTTCCGCATACAAACAAAGTGGCACCGCTCCCTCATCCACCAATAATATTCAAAATGCCAACCAGAGGATCAGGAAAAAAGAACATTGGTAAACGCATGCCAATTCCTCCGGCCCCTAGTGGGACACTAAACATTGCCTCCTTGTTTCGAATTCCAACCCTCTCACTTGGTGGCTTGCCCAGTATGCAACGGGCATATTGATTTTAAATAATATAAATTTAGATGAAGATTACTTGGGAATTGATAGCAATGACCCAATAGGATTTTTCAATACACGTGAGATGATTCAAGGCCAGTAGGTATACTTCTATTTCAACATAATTTATTCAAAACGATTATTCGTTTCCAATTTGCATGATCAAAAGGATCAAAATACGATTTTCGAAATCATTGTGAAAGTGTTATAATCACATCTAATTAATTAAAATCTTATTTGAATATGCAAATAATCGAAATAACATATGCATATGAACAAACAACACGAAAATTGTTTATGAAGTTCACCGATTGGCTACATCTTCGGGTTCATTTGAAGTGATCCGTTAAAAATCAATTTGTAAGTACAATAAAAAAATATTACAATTCAATAATGAATCAAAAGACCTACAAAACTCGCCCATAGACCTCTAGAAGACTTTGAATATACTCAAATATGTAATCCCAAATTCCCGTAGCAATTGCACGATCACTTCCCCAACATTTTACGTGAAAGTGTCACTTCAATCACTTGCAAAGACGTCAAACAAACACCAAATTAGGAAAATAATCAGTCTATGTGGAGCGTCTCTGAGTTTTGAACAATACTCCAAACCCTTTCAATAGGTAAAAATGCCCCTACATTGGCCTAAATCGCCATCCTTTACAAATTTCCCATGTGCACATAATACACAGTCTACATTGTGTTTACAAATACAAATGCAGGCATATATATAGTGTTCAAACCCCATGGCATAGTGGTGAGGGCTTATCCTTTTACCCCAAATACCAAGGGTTTGAATCCCCTCCTTGGCGCATGGCATTCCTATTGGGATAAAAATCCCACATTGGCAGGGTTGGGGATATTTAAAGCCTTTAAATAGGCTTTCACCGCCATTACTTCATGTGGTTGAGGCCACATCATGTGTGTTTTTGTTGTTTGGGATAAATAACCCTCCACGAGCTTAAAATGAATGGTTAACAATTTGGGAAGTTTTGCGGCTCGGTCGCTCGAGTTGGAAAGTTGTGACGTGGGTTAGAACTACTGCTTTGAGTTGTGTGGACCATTCGCAAGCCCAAGTTGGTCATTGAGCTAGTAGATGAGGATAAGGTCGAGTTAGGGCAATGAGTTTGGTGAGTTGAGGTGGCAGGCCACATGGTAGCCTAAGGACCCACCACGTGGACCTCTCATAAATTGCCAAATCTATAAGTTTTTCACATGCCATGTGTCATCACAAGAGAGCACAAAATAATGTGATAGAAACTATAATGTAATTAAAAAATTAAAATTACACTAATACCAAAGTGGTCGGGTTCCTTAGAAACAAAAGTGGACCAAACTATTGAACCCACTTTTTGCATACACTCAACGAACTAAACCAAACACATCCAAGTCATTTATTTCCTCATCCAACCTTGAATCACATAAATAGGTTATGGAAATGAACCTGGGTCCTGCTTGACCTACACTTGCTTGTTGACCAACTTTGACCAATGACAACTTGATCATACGATATCAATTCATGCATTCCAATATGTGTTGGAAAGATCTTGGATTTCTCTTCCCATCATGCTTGATTTAAGGAGAACTTGGGAACATTTGATGCCCAAAAATTTCCTCCATATCAGTCTCAAGTGGTAAGTCTTACTACTTGGAGACAATCCCATGTTTCCTCAAAATCCCGAATCTTCTTGATTTGGGCGGGGTGTAATTTTGAGCTCCAACAAAACCCCAATTGTATTATTTTTATATTTTACTCTTAGAAGTTTTGTTAATTGAATATTATCTTATGACATGATTTCAAACTATGTACATATTGTATTTATCGTTCTAAATCCTAAAACAAATTTTATTCCAATATCTTGATTAGATAAACATAGTTTTGATATTACTTTTTGGTGAACTCGATTTTTTTATCATGTCAACCCACTAATTCATTCCTCACCCCCAAGGTTTCATATTTATGGTCTATTAGGGCTTGGTTTTGGATTTAATTTCTTTTGTCCTTGTATTTTTTACCAAATTTGATTCCATCATTTTCCCTAGGATCTCCTACTTAGTGCTCATATTAGGGCCTCTTATTAAGGTCCTTTATTGGCCCTCGTATATTTTCAATCATATCTCAAAGAAAAAAATTGTTTTCAAAACCCTTGAAGATTTTTCCTTATTTCGTTAAGATGAACAAATATGTTTATTTGTTTTTTATGATTCGCTATGGATTTTTTGAAATTTAGGTTTCTTTATTTTCGTTGAAGGAGGCTTGTTGTCACTAAAGAGTGTGCACCCTTGACAAGATCACCAAGTGTGGAGAACTTTGTTGTATCGTAGCAACATGGGAATGAATTTAAGTGTAGGACCTTGGCTCCTCGAGACAAACCTCCAAAGAAGGTTGCGTTCCTAACATAACAACTATAATATTATCACTAATCTACACCTAGCTAATGATTGATAAGGAAAAAGGGAAGAAGGAAACGTGAAATGAAAGCAAATAGTGATTCACTAACTAGAAAGGGATCTCTCTCCTTGAGATAGAGAATGAGAGGAAAAACACTATACCAAAAGGGCATAACATGTCCAAAATCAACCTTGTATTTAAATTAGACTCTAATACTCTACATAAGTGACATAGTGAGATAGAAAACCATGCAAGTATAACTCACACACAACATGAAATGATAGAACATAGAGGTAAAATGACAATAATAGAAGTTAAAGGGCATAAAAGAGCCACAATCAGCATCATGTTAATGCCTAGAAGTATCCACAGTGCATTATAACCATTAGGAAGGCACCGAGTGCATTACACCAACTCAAATTAGAGGTCTACTACTTAGAATGTTTGGCCACCCGATTGGGAAGAGTAACCTTCCATTCAAGAGAGGATACTTTACAAGTATAACTTAGCTAACTATACGAGAAGATAATGCGAGAATATATATATATATATATATATATAGAGAGAGAGAGAGAGAGAGAGAGAGAGAGATCAAAATATGTTTAAAAATATCTCTTTTCCCATGTTTATCACTTCCATTTAGCTTCTAAAGGTCTGAAGATTGTTCAATTGAAATGATCCACCCAAGAGCACACTCTTTGGCATATTCCAAGGGATCTTTACAAGTGATAACGATGATACCAAACTAGAAATGCAAAGCGATATATATTTTGCCATAAACCCTATCAAAACCCTTATGGAATAGCCAATTTGTTGATTCATGCCTTTACTTGAAAGGAGCAAGAAAATATTTGTTGGGGGGTAACTTTGAGAGAGAATCAATGTTTTCATGTGAGATCAAGAGGAAGAGATGAAGTTTAAAGTGGTCATTTTCCTCAATTGGTCATGATTATAACCTTTTAGACCATTGTAATATGTCATCCATGATCAACAACTTGTCTAGCCTCCTCTTCCGTGTTTTGGTGGGACCTCAAGGTGATAATAACATCTCATAAACATCTTTCCAAGTGAAGAGATCGACCAAAAGCATATGAGAATCAATTTGGGGGCTATTTGATGTGAAATTAGGGTGAAAATAGTCCAAAAACTATCATTAAAATCTTGCAGACGTCTCAATCATTGTCTCTAAAACCATGCTCTAAGTGTAGCTATTTTCAAGACGCTTCTAATGGTAATATGTGCAGGTGAAATAGAGCCTTCATTCGAAAGTTACAAGGGAAAAACCATGCTACCAGGATGTCCCTGAGCTCAACTTTACATTAGATTAAAACATCGATTTTAAGCTCATGGCAAGTGCACTGTAACAAATTACAGAGTCATTTGGTCTTCGCCAAGCTACGTGTCTCTCATCGATGACATGAAGGGGTAGATAGAGTTCCTTGAGACATGAAGATATACCAATGAGTGCCACCTGTCCCTCATATGACACATGTTGATCATCAGAGGTTCTACAGGGTTCGAAGATGAGGATTAAGCTTAAGCTAAAACTGAGTAAAGACCGATCACTACGACGTGTCCTTGACTGCCACATGCCTCAAAACGATGCTTGACATAATTTGGGAAATCACACAACTTTAATGCCAAAAATTGAGCTTCACGAAAGTCCTATGCACCGATGAGTGTCACGTGTCAGCTATCGGTATAAGAGCTTGAAATCATGGAAAGGCGATTAAGTCCTGGTCTTTTTGAGAATATGTTGGTAAATGATTTTGCAACGTGGAAAAATGGTTTATTTTAGAAACAATGTGAATGAGACGAAGTACACTAATTTATTCTAAAGGGGAAGGACACGTTATTTCTAGGTTAAAAATAATGAAAATAAATATGTACACTAATTTATTTTGGATTTTGAGATTTCACCTCAATATTGATATTCATGGAAAAAATGAAATGAATTGAAGAGGGAGAGAGTGAGAGGATGTCGAATGGAAATTAGAAGTGAGGGAAGAAAGAACACTTGTGCTTTTCCAATAGGTAAATGCATATCTTTATTTTAATCACACGAGTAAAACTTAATGATGATATTGCAATCGGTTGGCTAAAGAACATCATTGAATCGAAAGATTATATTGTCGCATAAACATATCAATAGATAGCAATAACAAAAGGAAGAAATACACATAACACAAAATTTGAATAACTTCCTTTTTTATTCTCTTGCTAGATAAAACGTCTAAAATACAAAGCTTTCAACACCCTTTTACATTCTAAGTTTTCATACACTATATGATATATGCATATATAAATAAATATTCCTATTTCATAGTTATATGTGTGGGGGAATTCTTAATGTTAATAATAGGATCCTCCAATGTGACACATGTTTACTAGTTTTTTTTTTTTTGGAAATTAGAGGAATCATTATATATTACATTTTTAGCAGAGTCTCTTCCTGTCTCTACATATTTACTAGTATCCTAATACAAAACATCCTAGGACTTGTATTTGAACAAGTCATTTGTTCCAAAGATACTTGACTAAGTCAAAACTACGGATCTGTAAAATGAATTTGTACATTGAAAAATTGTGAATTTACATAATGAATTTGCATCTTGAAAACCCATGAATTTAAAAGGATAATATGCAGCTTGAAGAAGTTCACGTATTTGTATAAGCGAAATCCACATCCTTTACAGATCAGGTCTTCGCTATCCTATGGATATTCTTATGCGTTGATTGCCTTTCCCTTGGATAGCTAGAGACATTCACAATAGGCATCAAATTTATCCAACACATCCTTGAATCACTGCTCATTTGGTCCACTAGTGTACATATCCTAAATGTGGCAATCTGCTTCAACAGTGATCATCCACTTTAGGAGCTTGCAATCATTTCATCAGTTAACATGTCAAGGCAATTCTGGTACTTGATGTACCTACTGATAGATTGTAGTTGAAGGAGCTTTTCATTTGTATGCTCTTTACATACCAGTTCCTTATACAACACCATACTTACCTCATCAACGTTAGGATTTCCTTGATCATCATTGAAAATACAAGATATCTTTTCAATCGTGTCCTCCAAATCCTGCATGGCATCGATCCCTTCATTGTTTGATTCTTTCGACTTATCTGTGCACTCCTTAAGGATTCAAATCCATAATTCCGAATCTCTGGGAAGCTCAGTTTGATCTCCTCACTTCTCCTCGCTGATAACGTCCTCTTGGATCAAGAGATCAATGTCAACACTTAAGAAAGCCTCAAGCTTGGACAAGTATTGGCGAAGTAGGTTCACTTCAGTCTGATATCTATCACGGTTTTTCCTTGAAATATCTACTTCAGTAGCAATCTTTTTGTGAACCTTCTTCACCTTAGTGAACAGGCGGTGAAATTGTGTGATTAGCTTTTTGGCCCATTCCATTGTCGCCCTGCCCGTGCATCCTATTTTTAGCATCATTTAAAGAGATCATTTTAGTGATATGAAGCCGAGGCTCGGTTGAAATGGAAGAATGGATAGGTTTGACCATTTTTGAATAACAACATTAATTGATCCACTCTCTCCGTGATATGCTCCTTGGTGGCTCTATCTTTATCCATTTTATCAAAAATCCTACCATCCTCCTTGGCAACATCTCTTGTAACCTTTCTCGGACTAACCCCGGAGACTTAGTAATCTTATGCGAAGTTTCTGCTCATCCTTTCCTATTGGGGGTACAACAATCTTGGCAAATCTTTCCCCTTTCTCATCGGTGAAAACCCTTGAAAGCTGTCTTGGGTCTCTTTGTTGTTCGGGAAGGGGTTGGCTTAAGATCTGTGTTGTTGAAATTGATAGCCTCAAGTTGTACTATCACCTTCCTTTTAGTTTTAGTCATCCTTCCCAACCATTCAAAGACTATGGGACTCCCTTGGGTAAGTGCCAAGTGTCGTTGTTGATCTAGTTCAAAAATTTTAAAAAGTATTTGCACCATAATGGAAGAAGCAATTGTTGGGGCTACCATAGGCATGGTTACTATCACGAGGGGAGTGATGAAGAAGGTGTGATAAGGGGTGAGCTTGGAACAAATGAGGAAGTTACAACAAATATCCCAAGAGGCAAAGATAGAAGAGGGGAATGACAATAGACCTTGGACGAGAAGATGGAGGAGGTGGAATGGAAAACAATCTCAAAGGAGATAAAGGAGGAAGATAAGTGGCTAAGAGAGTTAATCTTGGAGGGAAAAGTTGAGGAGTGGGAATCCGAGGAGGAGGATGAGCACATTTGGTTGAAGATGGAGGTGGTTGAGTTTGAATGGTAGGTATGGACACAATGGAGGTATTACTAGCCAAAAATAGTTGTGATGTGCTTGGAATCAATGATGAAGTTAGCACGTCTAAAACTATTGTCTCCATTGATCCCTTTGTAGTTTCAAAGTAACCATGTTCTCCACTTTTTCTCCTTTATGCATAAACTTAAAATTTGGTGTTGAAGTGGGCCCTAATAAATTCTTACTCTTCTCTTATGTGGATTCCTTTTCAAATGTTTTAGAGGGTTCACTTGTAGATCCCTTAGGCTTGGTCAAACTTAATAATTGCATATTGACACATTTTGTATGGAACCACTTTACTATCCTTGTGATTACCACCTTATTTTGTTCTTTAAGAGAGGTGGATTCTACCTCTAACCAATCAACTCATGGTAGTGGTTGGAACTTGATTTGTTATTGCTCATACGTGGGGTCAACTATGTTCCCACCATCAATCAAAACTACAGGATGTAAACCATATCGAAGTATCTAATTTGGTCGAGTGACATACGATACCAACCCATTTTCCAAACTTCTTCGCATAATGCAATCAACCCAAAAGTCCTCGTAATAAGGAACATGGGCATGTGTTGATTCTAGGGCATGATCATTGTTCCACAAAGATCAAACGATGTCATGGCATGAAAAGACCACAAGTTTACTATGGTGATTTTGGCATCCATGTTCTTCCCCTTGATAAATGAAGGACAAGAATACCTCATATAGTGACCAAAAAGTCCCCATGCCTTGTGTTTACCCGAAATGTATTTATGTACCTCGACCAATTGCCACACAAGCTCCAGTAATGCTACTTTGTCACTTATAAATTTAGGTAACATATAGGGTACACCCGTGAAGCCATAAAACCTTATGTATGAGAAGGTAGGGATCTGGATGAACAATCCTCCCCATCCGGCTATGTTGGTAGATGCTTCAATTGAGAAATGTGAGGAGGCCAAAATATGATCTAGCATACTAATGACATGGTAGAAGAAAATGTCATTGACATGGCAAAAATGTCAAACATTGGCTTACAAGGTTAGTTGTGGATAGAAGTCATACACCTTTGTGGAGCTCAACTAACCTACCCTTGTCAAACTCATAAAAGTTCTAGACTTGGTCGTGGAGTATACGAGGTACAAGGTCATATAGAACTTATTTTTGTTTTTTACCTCAATAAGCTACTTGTGAATTGTGTCGTGATCAATTCAACTCAATTAATATGTTGTTTGTTCTTCATAATAGTATGAATGTATTAAAACATCCCGATGAAGATATCTTGCAATAATATTTCCCACTACCTTATTGAGTAAGCGGACGAGGTCGTTGATTTCTTGTTTGAAATTAAATATGGGTATCATTTTCAGGATCGTTAAGGAGGAGCCTTTAGTTTTCTCCAACCAATACTTGTTCACTATTTTAGTACATGATGTAGCATTATCATTCCAAAATCATTAAGCATATTCAAGGGTGATATCAATGCAACTACTAGGAAATTCCAATATGGTATAGATTAGCCTTCCATCAAGTATTTTGAGGGTGGAGAAATTAAAACCTTCACCTTATTTTAATCAAATTTTTGGAGATGTAAAACAATTCAAAATCTCCGCCTTAGCCCATCAATCAACTTTGTGTTTTCAACGATCATGGTCATGTTAAAATCTTAGAGTTTTGAAAATGCCAAAACCTCGTATGAGATTTTTCCTAAAGCAAAGCTCCAAACGACCTTTTCACATTTTGAAACACCTTTGAGAACTCCAGATGTTGCTAGTAGGAAGGTATGAGTTCAATCAGAAAGGAATTTAAACTATATTCGAGTAAAATGAGCTAAGGACCTTCAAATCATGTGAATGGAGGGAACAAAAGGCAAAAACATGAGCAAATTAAAAGATAATAAAAATAACCAAAGTGAAAAACCACGTTTATACCAAGTTAAAAACCAGCAATAAAAAAGACAAATGCAATAGCTAAATGATGATGAGCAATATCAGTTAGCCATAAACTTTGAGTTTGTGGGTGGAATCCTCCAAGAAGAGTTAGGATCGCAGTTCCCGACCCTTGAGAGGTACCAAAAAAATGATTACTAGAATCGGGGAAAACATGATTAATGATATCGGCCCAAGTGTTAATTACACGACCTTGACTATCAACAACAGATTCAACTCATGTTGATGACACGTTACAACTCGTGTCAACGTGGGGTCTGCCGAACTGCAAGGGTTCTATTAGAACCCTTTACTAAAAAGGAAACATTGTTATCGTTCGGCGATGATTCTTCAAGTATATAAAGAATCGATTTAGCACACTTGGAAAGTTTGATTAATTAGTTCCTTTAATACATAGAGCGAGAAAGTAACGCTTTCTAAAAAGTCTCGATCCAAAAGGAGTGGGGCTTTTCACTTTGTCTAACAAGGTGAAAAGTTCAATCCAAGAAAGTTGGGCTTTTGAAAAGTCCAATTGTTATGTCACTATCATATACCATTTATTTTTCTAAGTGCGGCTATTTTATGACTTATATAACATTTATACGTATATCCATTAGTTGGTTAGTCATTAGGTATAAACTAATAATAATGAAGGGGTCGACCTTTCACAATCATACATACATACATATATATATATGGCTAAGTAATTCTCCCACATAAGTGTGAAGAGTGTGTGTTATTGTCTTATTTGAATGTTTAGGAGGTTGCCCCTGAAGTGGCTTGATAATATATCATACATACATTACGATATATTTGCATTTATATTTAAGTAATTTCATTGCATTTGGTATCGAGTGATGATTTCAACAACTCTCGGATTTTCCTCTATATCTCACACACGACTATGAATTTCTCATATTTTTTACTGCATCTTGGAAGTAAAAAAATCAGATTTTTTTTGTTGTTTTGTGAGAATTATTTGAATTATACTATTTTCATAAAAGCGCTTTATAGGTTGTATTTTTCAGAATTTCTTAAATCTATTTATATTTTTGAAAATTTATCAAATTCTAAGTAGGGTCTATTCTTTGTATTTTCATTTTAGAGGACTTCTAAATTTAGAAATTTGCTTGTCAAAGTTGATAATTAACTTCTACCCTATTAGGCCTCAACATGTCGAGGTCACAAACTAGAAGATGGGAAAAATTCATACACACCATGGAATACTCCTTATAAAGATAAAATACAATCTAATTTAGAACTAGGAGGTACTTCCACCATGAGGGACCTGCAAGTTGCTTTCACCAAAACAAATCAACGATTAGATGAGCTTGAGAAAATACTCAATCACATTTTTCATTTTCAAAATAATTCAATCAATCCTCCACATGTATCTAATAGCCAAGGTGAAAATCCTATGGTTTTTGAAGAACCATGTATTGTGGTAACTGATGACATGGAATACACCATGATGGGGCATGTTAATTATGACTCCTATTTGACAAGTCTAGACATTCAAAAGGTTGAACCAAATATGGATGAAGAATGGAAAACAATGGTTTGGGATGGATCTATTGAATACAATACACTTAACTTGGAATCCTGTGACAAGGGTTTGGTAACTATGGACATGGAAACTAAATTTGATCCTAGGTTGGGTGTTAAAAACTTATTATATGTGGAAGAAGTACAAAATATACAACCAAAACATATAGAAGTCAAGAAACACCATGTGCAATCTGTTATGGGCCAATGCAATGACAACTTTATAGGGAAAATTCCTACTAATGGAAGATGTAATCACACCATATTTAAGATGATTGAGATACAACATACACATTTTGGATGTCAAAATCTTCAATATAGTGGTTATGGAGGTCATTCCATTAGAATTTCCACTACCTCCTCGAAAATCATCCACCACCTTAATAATTTTTCTTGGCCAAAGTTGTGTGTTTCTCATGAGAAAATGGATAATGCATATTTTTTAATCAAAACACAAGATATGTCTTCAAATGTGAAAGTACCACCAGATATAATCATCATAACACTAGATTTACTTACCCAAACTCGGCTTAAGAGGTTACAAATGAAGGTGATCATAATTGATCTCATCAAGGAACAATGCCAGACATACAAGGAGGTGCAATGGGAGGACAACGATTGAGTACAAGTTTTTCTACTAATGGTCAAACATCGAGGATGACATTTGTTTTAAGGGGAGGAGCATGTTATTCCCCTAACATATACCATTTATATGTCTAAGTGTGGGCTAACCTATTACTTATATAACATTTATACTTATATTCATTAGTTAGTTAGTCATTAGGTATAAACTAATAATAATGAAGGGGTATGACCTTTCACAATCATACTTATATATATGGGTGAGTAATTTTTCACATAAGTGTGAAGAGTGTGAGTTATTGTCTTATTGAAAGAATTACAAGGTTTTCCCCTTGAAGAGGCTTAATAATATATTATATATTTACACTTATATTTAAGTAATTCCATTACACAAATCCAAAAAGAGTCGGGATTTTCACCTTGTCAGACAAGGTGAAAATTCTAATCCAAGAGGAGTTGGGATTTTCACCTTATCGACAAAGTGAAAACTCCAATCCAAAAGGAGTCGGGATTTTCACCTTGACGAACAAGGTGAAAATTATGATCCAAGAGGAGTTGGGATTTTCGCCTTTTCAGACAAGGTGAAAATTCCAATCCAATAGGAGTTGGGATTTTTTCCTTGTCATATAAAGTTAAAATTCTGATCCAAAAGGGAACTTGGTTTATCTTAGGTGCAAATATGGGTTTCTTGTAACACTTAGGAAATTTTCAAAATGCTCATCTCCAAACAAATTCTTTTGAAAATTTTGCATGGTTATCTTCAAAATTTTAGTGAAATTCAAATTTGGGAATAATAATTGGCTATTAGTAGGAATGGAGTTTGGATTACCTTTAAGGTGAATAGATTCTAGATGGACATCAAAATTTCAAAGTAGTCTTATTCATTGGGTACAAAGTCAAGTATTTATGGAACTAATTTCAAATGTACAAGAATAGACGAGAGGAAGGGGAGAAAGGAGAAAAATAACACACAACAGAAAAAGGGAAAAACACAATAGAAAAGGAAAGACACAACAGTAAAGGGAACTAATGTTATACTATGTACATGCAGGGTTTATCTTACTTTAAATTTATAATGCTTTAAATATTTCCCACTATGGGGAAATGTCAAATGTGTATTATCTAGATATGTGAGACATAAACTATTATCCCCATATAGGAGTCGATCCGAAAGGAAACTTCTAAATTGAATCAAATTCCCATGCATTCCTTTAGGTTTAAGTTACTTATCCCATAATAGGACAAATTCATCGACTGAAATATATTGGACTAGCCTTCTTGTCAAAAAAATTATTTTTCCTTTGATTGATGTTCAAATATCTTATCAACAACCTTATCCTTTGTTCCTCCGGTTCAGTGATTGTAAACACTCAAATTTGGCAATCTATCCTTTGACACTGCTGATCTTGACATTGCACACTTGCATGTAAAAATGCACTCTCCTCACTCTTGCTTAGCACACCTTGATATCTCTTCAATTACTTGTTTATCTTTTCACACCTTTCGATCGTCATTTTTTAAGTTTAATTTCACAAATCTAGAAACATCCATTCTCCGACCCATAAAGTCAAAACATGTTTTTTTCTCTTGGTCAAAACCACAATTTTCGGTTGGGTTGTACAAATCTACAGCCGACCGTAGTATAAGGTTTTGACTGACATGATTTTGGTTAATTCTTTCAATTCTATCGCGCATTCTTATAAGCAAATATATCCACTTGGTTGGCCTTTCATGACATAACAACATTCGAAGCATATATAAGCAAGTAAATCATACCTCATTTAAGGACTAGGCACTTTAAGAACTCCTCATGTAAAAGAAAGCCAAAAAGGCACTCCAAGATCCCTAAACTATGAAATAACTCATGTACATCCATTAGGAAGCACCTGTAAAGATCTAAAATCTCTTTCCGTGTCCGAAAGTCTCCATCTTCTTTCTATAAGCAAGCAAAGAGACCCTTCTCAAGTATTTGAGTAAGTGTGAAACAAAGCAAAACATTGACAAAGCACATTTTTCAAGTGTTGAGTAGAGTTTATAAAGTCATTTTAAAGGTGAGAAAATAATAATGACACATAACAACACTCATTTCCAAGAAGGAAAATCCCTCAAGAAGTTGTAGACATGTATTCCAAGTACTTACAAGATCATACAGAAGGGTCAGGGACCTGCATTTAACGCTTTTTGACATAGTTATACGATTTTTACCAAGTTCAGTTTCGAGTTCCAATTTTTGTAATGGAGTATTTTCAATCTCAAATCAGCTTATTCCTACACTCATATCACCAAGACTCTTTCAGATGCACACAAAATCAACTATGTGTAATTTATCCCTTATGTTTTGATAATTTATAGATCAATAGTCACTTTGAAAAGTTTCATTTTGATTTGTGTAATTAATGTTGGAATTTAGTTAAATCATAATATCCACATGTTTCATTATTTCATCCTTTTTGTGTATGTTGGCTAAACGTTCTTAAAATTTAAAAAAGGAATGAAAATATTCATAAAAATTGAAATCATTTGGTGAACTCGAAATTTTCTAATCAAACATCATATCCTTAACCCTAACGGCCTTAGGGTTTCATCTAGTATTCATGTCAAATTTGTTGGCATAAATGGCTTATCATGATGTTTCTTTCACATATACATCCTCTAAGCACTCTAGCCCTATCTCTATCCCTACCCCTACTTATATGATGATTTAGATGATTTTTCTATGGTTTCTCAATTTGCATATGAGGACACATATGATGATGATGTTTATGAGCCACAATGTTATGTTGTTGATCTATTTTCTAATGTCATTCTTACTCTTCACACTGATAATATCCAAGGTCATGGTTCTAATACTATTTTTACAATCATACTCAAGACCTTCCCGAGCATGAGGAAAAACACTTTCAACATTTCTTGCACAAGCATCCCGACCACAGTGATATTCTTATTTATGATGTAAGAGATCAATTCAAGCATGCCTCTGTATAAATATCTATTATACCCACATCTATTGTTCCTACCTCTTTGGCATCACCTCACACTTCTCTGCACAATGTGTCAATGCCTATTCTTAAAGATAGTATTGCTACAACACCTCCTATCTATCATCATATTGTCTCACATACATCTTCATCTAGCACACAAGCTCTTGAGTCCCTTGTTCATTCTTTACAAGCACAAATTAATTGTAACAAGGTGTCTCTAATAATTATATTTCTATGGGCTCTTCTAAATTATTGCATAATCTACTAGCACCTAAAGTTGTTTCATATCCATTGCATATTGGTTTTTTTTGCACCTAAGCTTCCTATCTACGATGCAAATGGTGATACCCAAGAGCATCTTAGATCATTCCAAGTTGCTTTCTTTTACTATGTATCTAATGATATATTTCTTACTAAGCCATTCCCTAGAGCCTCAAGGAATTTTACTTTGCAATGGTGTTACGATCTCCTCACACATTTTGTGTGCTCTTTTACTACATTGGCAAATCAATTTTATCATAATTTTCAATCAAGATTGGGGATAAGATATCTTATGCACAAATTTCCAAACTCAAACAAGGATATGATGAGCATATCAATGATTATGTCTTACATTATAGAACAATGCTTACCAACATGAACAACATCTTAGCTAACATACAAGACCTTTTTCTTCATAGTTGGCTTCCTCCATTACAAGAATTGATCGTGTTTAATAAGTTTTAATTTGTTGACCATCTATGTCATACACTAAAACAACACGAATCTAAGCTATTGCACATGCACAAACTTAAGTACGTTGTTAGCTCCCTCATCTTTCCAATGCCAAGCTTGAAAGAAAATACTATTTCAAAGGCAAATCTAATGACCCTAAGGTTGTTTCTAAAGACACTTTAAACATTATTTCTCAACCTACTTAGCTCAAATTATAACCTATAAGATGCTAATTTACACGGTTACCTTGTCATTTACGTATGGTCTTAAATAAATTACTTGAGTGCAATCTTGTGTCTCTCCCTCCACCATTTGAGGTTGATACGAACAAGACCCAGAGTAAGATATTTGATGTTTATGCTTCTTGTGATTATCATAGATGTATTGGTCACTCTACGGATAGATGCATTAAGATATGACACGTCATTCATGATCTTATTAACTCTAATGCAATTGAATGGGATGAGCCCACAAAATCTTATAATCCTACTAATAACAATTCTAAGTTGAAAATATTCAATGATCCACTTCCTAAGCATATTAATGACACATCTACTTTGGAATTTCATAACACTCATCATGCGGTGCCACCACTACCCTCTTATGATCATCCACTTGATGTTATGATTGGCACTATTACTTGCACATCATCTTCTACACCAATAATTTCTTTTGATGATTTTGATATAGATGAATCACTTATTTCTAACACATTTTTATTTGAATCTCTATTTATAAAATTCCTATTAAAGTTGTATTGGTTATCCCACATAGAAAAGATAATGTTTGTGCATGGAAATTAATTTAGTCTCTTGGAATTCCTTTTGAGAGTTTTTCACTTGATTATAATCCACATTTTCAACGCATTACCCTACCAATCACAGTTGTATCTATAACTACACAAAATTCATTCTTAGTTACTGAATATGTTTCTAGCGGAAGATTGTATCTAAGGTTCACTTGGCTACGTTATATTAAGGTTGTTCCATCCATTTTTCATCTTGTATCAAGATTATTAATCATCAACAAGTTATCACTATTTGAGTTATTACTTTTCAGGATTTTTCTCCTAGCATACTTCGTCCTTCTACAGTTTCTAGTGTATCTTGGACATGTATATTGTTTCGCATAACACTAGTCCTCCTAGGTCTCATAATAGGCCTTTGGTTACATATATGGATTCACATAATTATAGGTCTCTTAATAGGCCTTTAGTTGCACATATTACACCACACAGTTCTAGGGCCTCTAGGTCTCCTCCCAGGCCTTCTTTTGTGCACATTGTCTCTAGTGGCTCACACTCTCATAGGACTTTACGTGGATCTTCTAGATTTTTGACTCGCTCCAAATTTTCTCATAGGTATTCTAGGATTTCTTATTCTTCTATTCCACCCCGTAAGTATAACACATCACATTCTACTTAGTGCTATATTATTTCTAGTTCTCCTCATAGGCCTTTCTCAACACATATCACCACTATGGTTCTACTTGCACTTGAGTCACATTCTATGACACATTTTAATCTTGACCATACATCATCTTTGATAGTTTTTAACCTCCTCACAGGTTCTATTGGGATAGCTCTCATGTTATTCCCCCTTGTTTCCCTATGACGCACTTTGTTTCTCAATTTAACTTTATTGTTGAGGGAGAGGTTCCACACCCAAATCTCACTTTGCACACACACACACTAGGGGAAAATCTTGTTTCCCATATTTATTTGCATTCTCTATATCAACACTAAAATATTTTCAAACTATAAAAGCATTCAAATATGTGAAATAATACAAAATTGGGACCTATTTTTATAGCATACATTATTTTCACTTTACATTATACATGTTGTTTACTCCTTTGGTTTGATAGATATCATTTATTCTTTACACACATGCATTCATGTGGTATATTGAGCATGAAGTAGTACATTCATAAAGTGGTACACAATGACAAGTGCTACCCTCTCATTTACTCGATTTCTAACCTCTAAGGACATCTACTTTTGCATCCTCTATTGAGGTGTTATATTTCCATTATAGTTCCTTTATTTCCTCATTACGCTTGGTTACACACACACATAAACACACATATTATATTTTCCATCTCTTTGAATAAAAATACTAACACATGTGTTTTGTGCAACACTTATAGTTATTGCTTTATCTCTTTTTATATCATATGTTTCTCGCTCATCAAATTTGGATACACTTTATTTTAAAACATGTTTTCTAGTTGTGTGTGTATGCTTTTTTTTAACTCTGGTTATGTCCTAAGGGCCTTCCTTACTTTGAAACACCATGGGTTTCCCATGTTTTTGGCATTATGCCTAGTGTGTTGTCGTGTATCTCGGATCAAGGGCCTTGATGGTCTTATGACACCGTGGGTGTCCCATGTTTATAGACATTTAACCTTTTGTGTGACATTTTTTGATATGTTTTCACTTATTTCTACATTATATGCACTTTTTCTACTAACACATGGTTTTCTATTGTTTTTATTACTATTTTGTGGCATTAACATTGTTATGGTTATCATGCTTCTTTTTGTTGCTCTTGTTTTGTGTCATGGTTTCTACCATGTGCATCCCCCTTATAGATACAATTTCTTCTTGGTGGCCACCACATCAATCCTTTCAAATGTTATACAAAGCTTTTCATATTCTCAAAAATGAGTGTACATCTTTTCTTTTGATCCGCGTGCTCCAATTATTCATCACACACAACTCAAAAAAGGGAGGCAAACATATGGGGTTTATTCTAAATTTCCATCATATACAAACATCTTTCGTGCATAGAAATATATAGGTATAAATAAAAAAATCTTTAAAATTGAACTCAGCACAAGAATTTATAAAAATATATAGGGATCAAGACCATACATCTTGTTTAGGACCACACGGATGGTTCGACCTGTCATACGATTTTTCCCAAGGGGAATTTTCTCTAGATCTTTCAACACTTCTAGGTTTTTCATCACCTGAACAAGCATTTTCATATGGTTTTATACTCAAATTGACTCGGTTTGGCATATATTTAGGGGCATGACATATTTAATTTTCTTTGTCTCTATAGACACCTCTTTTGGTACGTTCTTCCCCATCCTGCGTTCACGCCCTCGTAATCACCTTGCACATTCATATTTCCCTTCCCATTTTAAATTTCTATATTCCCTCCTAAATTTCTATTTCCCTCTCAAAATCCCATAAACCCCCTTAATCCATCCCTAATTATATCTAATCATCCATTAACTTATACCTTATCTTAATTCCTCCCATTATCTTAATAAATCACCACATTATTCATCCCTAATTCCCATCCTAATATTATTATGTGCACACCCCTAATTATATTTTATCTCCCTAAAACCTATCCCCTTTCCTAGGATTCCCCCTTAGATTCCCCGTCATTTATGGACCCTAGGATTCCCACAACCCATTTATGACTCCTAGGATCCCCTTAAACCACTTAATCCCTCCTTATCATCCCATTAACCATTTACTTCCGCCGCCCACCCCCTCGTGCATCATAACTCAAACAGCCTAACCACAACTTTTGACCCATTTAAGCCATGCATTCTTGAGATTCCCATCACCTCCACCTCCCATACATGAAGTCTACTCTAGTCACCTTCAACCCTACTTATGCACCCCCATAACCAAGAACACTCTATTTCTACCACCCATCTTCGACAACCCCGATCATGTTTCCTCTATTCCGGTCACCATCGACCCATCCCAATCAACATCGACCATATCAAGTATATCAATCGATCGGTCTCTGTTACATCATCTCTATTCCTCACTACCCTAAGATCGGGATCAACATATCAGATTAGGTTCAAGATATGCTTTATGTTTGTTTGTTTATTAGCTTTGACTATTCGCCGTAGACCGTACATCAGATGGGTCTTGGGTCGTCGTCGACTGAGCAAGTTTATTTTTCCTTTATCGGCATTTACATTTTCATATCTCTATCTCAACATCTAGCACATCTTAAATATTTTTATTTGCATCCTTTTATCAATTATCACTTATCGATCTTTATTATCAAACGTGGGTTGACATCCATCCTAGGAAGTTATCACTTCTTGAGACTGACCTTGTCAAGC
This sequence comes from Taxus wallichiana var. yunnanensis, assembly GCA_018340775.1. Lineage (NCBI taxonomy): Eukaryota > Viridiplantae > Streptophyta > Pinopsida > Cupressales > Taxaceae > Taxus > Taxus wallichiana. The sequence continues at coordinate 423,921,598 of CM031234.1, read as the reverse complement.
AACCCACCATCTTATTTGCTAATATTTTTCATGTTAGTTTATCTTTGTTGTGTAAATTACCAAGCTCGCAATCGAGAGGATCATTTGCACTTATACCTTTGTCATCACTATCACCATCCACATCAGGAGGTATCCTTAAACCCTCCCATAGCTTCTAAGTTTCTTGATTTCTTGTATCCCTTGCATTAACTTATAACAGAATGAGAAATCTCGTCAAACATTCTAGCATGCCCAATGGGAACCACCCTTCCTCTTTAGTGAGTTCTTTATTTTCTTCATTTCATTTCATATTCCACTTATTTCTTTCCACTAACCTCATAGGTAGGAGCTTCACTTTCTTGTGTGCATGGTGGCTTGTTTTCTTGGATCAACAATGCGCTTGTTGAAATAATAAGAATAAAAAAGTAAAATAGTGTTATCTAGGTATTCTTCATTGCGCTCCCTATTTTTATTTTTGCATCTTTCTCCCTCTCTTTTTATTTGATCTCATCGAAGACAACATTTTGTTTTTGGAATTAAAAGGAACACCTTCATACTTACTTATCTAGCCTAAGAAGGAGGTAATATGTTGCATCCACTTCTTTCACACACATCCAAACTCACGCATCAATAAACACATCTGAAACATCTCCTACCATGTGGAACTATTGGGTTTTCATCACCCAAAAGGAAATTTTCCACGGTGTTTTGGTCGCGTTATAATTTTTTTGACTATCAATATATTGGCTAAGCGTCTGAAACCCTTATCGTTCATAGTGCGTTAGGTGTGAGAGACAGCCCTATATCGGGCCACATATTAGTAGTCATTATCAAGTACGCCATCCAAAACAACCTGAAACCAACCCTAGTTTGGCCATTTCATAGGTTCCTTTTGATCCCATTTCTTTCATTTTTCACACTCTTCTAATAAACAAGATAATTAAAACTTCATTTTTTCTTTGCATGTCTTAATAACCAACATTAGTTATTTTTTGTTTCATGCCCATTATTACTTGTCTCGAATCAAAAAAATGGAACACGCTTCCTCATCCAACATCCCCACCTCCAAAAACATTTCCTAATAGTCATCTGTTCTTGCCATTATTTTTTCTCGCTCCTTTGATCACTTCCTCTTCGGTTCCCCAACCTATATTTTTGTGACTCTCTCTAGTGAGCCCTTTATGGTCCAGACCAATTCCCATGTCGAAGCCAAATCTATCCTCTACCACCATTTAATCCCTTCCAGAATAGCTACACACCCATCTATTGCTTCCTTAGAGACCTTTGGGCCTCCTCTTATCCCTCGCGGATGCTTGGAGTTTTAAGAACTCCTGGACACTAACTGTGATTCCCTTCACAACTATATTATCCATAAATCCACCAACCTTCCCATCGACAGACCCCCTCTTCAAAAAATCTATGATTATCACTTTCAACATGAATCCAATCAAGTCATCACCTCTCAACTTGTTGTCTTATTTCCTAGATCCATAAAGAAGATTGCACAACATGAATTTGGCTCCCACCAATCCTCAGCCATGATCCCCCAAGCTCATCAATCCACTAAATTGGTGGTTCCCATTCTGCCCAACCTACCTTGCATCAACACCACCCCCACTTCTTACATCCCCATCACCTCTTCATCCACCATAGTCATTAGCACTCCTATCTAAACCTTACAAGAATCTCATTGCTTCTTCCACCACCCAAACAACATGATGAAGTTTTGGTTCTTATTTCTACATCCTGAATTCCACACAATTTTATCACCTCATAAACCCATCCTTCATAATCAACCCAAACTCATTAACCTCCTCTTCGGAGTTTTTCCATCATATCCTTCTTAATCAATCCACCCAAATATCTCAACCGTCCCATACCTACATCCCCACTCATTCCATGCAAAACCAATCTAACATCCCCACTTCTCAACAAACATAATCATATCCATCTAATTATGTCCCCATCTCTCAACAATATCCTATTTTCCAACCCATTCAATCATAACCCTTTAACTACCTCCCCTTATCAATCGTCTCCGCAAACACCTACTTATCCTCAAAGCACTATCAATCTCATTCTCAACCAAATCCTTCCACTTTTATAATCCACAACATCATTCATCAACCTCCCATCCACATACACCTAATGACTATATGCAGACTTTGTTAAGTAGGATGGCCAATCTCAAGTCGTCATCCTGGATCCTAAAATATTGTTCACTTACGAACAAATTTGTAATGAGCCCATCCACCAATCGGGTTCTGTCAATCCTTATCCTCCGCACTAGGAACTCCCTAAATTTTCAAAATTAAATAGCAAGGAGGACTCTCAACAACACCTACATTCCTTTAGGCACGCATTTTATCTCATCGCACATGATCAGGACCTTATGCTTCATACTTTCCCCATATTGTAGGTCAGCCCTACCTTGGACTGGTATAATGGCATTGCATAACACTCCCTCTTTTCATTCACCCAACTCATGTAGTTGTTCTTAGAACATTTCTCCATTAATAATGCACACAAAATCACCCTCACTGACCTTTATACCAGTAAACAATTAGATGATGAGTCCATCATGAATTTCATCGTTAGGTGGTGTGGTATCATTAATCAATTATCCTTCTCCCTTCCACAAACCGATCTTATTGATCTCTTCTCCCGATCATGTGCAAAACATATCTTATCAAATTTATGAATCTAATACTTTCAAATCTTCAAAGAAGCATTCACCATGGCTCATAAACTGGAACTTTGCACCCTTGAATAAGGCCACATTAAAATTCGATCCAAAAACTGAAACCAAAGTTCACCAAGATGAATCACAATAGAAAATCTAAAAAAGTTGTCAATGTCATGGTTAAATCTTCTTCTACATCTACCTCTCATACCGAGACTCCATAAAGAGACCCTCTACCTACTCCCAACTATACCACCCTTGAGGAATTATATAGTTAGATCTTTGATAAGCTTATGGCTTCTTATCTCATCCAACTCCCTACTATCTGCCATGTCGATGACACATTTCCTAAGCCCACGTGGTACCATGACAACCACTATTGCAAACATCATTAAGTTTGTAGTCATGACATTGAAAAGTTTCACACCTTTAAAGACCTCATCCAATGACTTATCGATCATGGGGACCTTTACTTGGATAATCCTAATGCCCCTCCTAACCAACCATTAGACATCTTCAATCATCCCTTCCCTAACCACTCACCAACTAAATAAATTGATCCTTCTACATCTCAAACACTTAATGCTCAAACAATCAATACCTTAAATCAAAATCAATTTCATCACCCACTTCCGTCGTCCCTCCATCTACCATACCATTTCTATTCATTCGACATCTATCCCCATATCTCCAACTATACCTACATCCACACCCATATCCACATCTACTGTTCCTTCATCCACCACATCCACATTTACTACACCCCCATCACTTTTATCCCCATCTGTTGTATCTACACCCAATACATCTACATCTTCTACACCTACATTGGCCATATCCATACCCATCTCAACATCAACATCTTTTTCTACACTCATGCCTCGCAACCCCTTCTACACCCACACCTTCAATTATATCTACACATGCATCACCATCTGAATGCACTCCCATTTCCACATCATCCCTTCAAACATCTACTATGCAAACACTCTCACTTGATACAATCGTACATGATGTACTCATCACATCCTCATCTCCCATAACCACTACCTCTTCTATACCCACACCTTTAAAACCCACACAATCTATTGCCTCTTTCAATCTCATCAAACATATCATACATAAACCACTTTCCTCTTCAATCCCCACATCTTCAACAAAGCCTACATCCGCACCATCTAGTTCCACCTCTAAGGATCCCTTGTTTAAAATCATCATTTTCCTGCCAAGGGTAAAACCTCACATCAAGATTCTAAGAACCTTGGTGCTCCCATCCAAAAGTCCCTCACTCACCCACATAAGAAATTGGAACTTCCCCTCTCAAATCCCCATCAATCCAAGCCATCTAACATCCAAACATCTATCTTAGGGCCTCCACCTTCTATTTTAGGACCATGCCCTTCATCCAAAGCACCCATCACCACCAAATCTCAATCCAAAACATCTACCCCTCCTCCTAAATCTACATATAAGTCATCTACCCCTCCTGAATCAAAATCATCCATCCCCGTAAGTCTGAATCAAAACCATCCAAAGTAAAATCTAAACCCAAGACTCCTACAAAGCCTCATAAGAGTAATACACCTCTCTTTCCTTCATCATCCTCCCCAAACCCAAATTCCCTAATAATTGATCTTCACAAACTCCCATAAGATCTTATACTAACATATTTCAATGTCACATCCAAGCATCCACAATCACCCTTCCCCTATCAATCCCTTTGATCCACACGGATAGAAGCCCACATGGTTTTATTCCAACACTATATGTGCCTACCATTGTGTCCATGAACATGACTTCGAGCAGTGTAGGGCCATCTGAACCCTCATCGATAATCTCATAGAAGAGGATGATCTTCTCATCAAATAAGACCACCCTCTTCCATCCCCTAGCCCATCCACATCTAAATCCAATCCTCTCGATCAAATCTACAACCTCTAAAAATCCAAATTCTACTTCCTCATCCATGTCTTTTGTCGCCATCCCACCTCCAAATTTTACCTCTCCTAAGGATGGTCCTCCCTCTATATTGATGTCATCCATATCACCACTTGTTCTCATGCTCACAAGTCACAACAATCTACCTAATCCAAATCAAAAGTTTCCATCATTGTTCCTTCCAACGATTCTATTCCATCCCCTTATTCATCCAAGGCAAAGGTGTCCATTGTATCTTCACTACAAACCCAAAATCCTTCCACCATTGAATAGAGCATCATAAAATAGTTGCACCAAGACCACATTAATACGTCTCTGTTAGAGATCACAAACACTCGAAAAGGGGGAGTTAAAGTAGTGTAGATTAAAAAAATTCAACAAAGTTGATCCAAATTTATTTAGATAAATGCGGTCATATAATCATAAACATTTAAACAAACATATGCCAAGTAATACAACAAAAAACATAGAGTTTATAGTGGGAAACCCTTTCAGGAGAAAAATTCACTTTGAAACCAAGGCTTTATTAGGAACACCAATTCCAAAACATTCTTGTTTTCGGTTGAGCACCCACTCAACCTCTAAAGAACTCACCTGCATTCTTCAAGCACCCAATGGAAGATAAACTGAGCACCCACTTAGTATTTTTTAGCAAGTACCCACTTGCAAGGAGCACCCACCCTATAATCTAAGCACCCACTTAGAATACAATTTAATTACATATACATTGATCACTTAGAATCAAGATTTCTTACACAATAGATTATGATCACTTTTATGTATCTGTCTTTGTTTTTCTCTATCACTCTCTTTTTCTCATTTGATTCAAACTCTCTTTCTCAATCAATCTGCCAAACCGATGCTCTTCTCATCGATAGATCTTCAACACTTCATATGTTTTATCTCATCTTGTCTTTCTCTTTTTCTATGGAGCTCCTTCATCTCGAATGCATCATTTTCTCACTTGAGCAGTGGTATGTATTCCATGGATTTTTTTTCTTTTTATAGATAATCAACACTCTCCATTTATTCCTTTGGAATTTTTGCACTCTCTCTCTCGTCGGCTGAAAATATAGTAAATTAAATGCATGCAACAAACTCATTTACTCATTCTATATTTGGTCCGACTTCATCATTTTTGTACATTTTTCTAGGAGTTATTTATGAGTCAATACCTAAAATAGATTTCTCATCTTTTTAGGATTTCCAACGTGATCAAGATGAGTGAAGTTATTTCTTCTTTGATATTTAATTTTACTTGGAAATCATGAATTTCATAGAGAATGTAACTGTATTTCCACAAAGTCAAAGAGCATTAAATGTTGACAAATGGAACTAAAGATATCTTAGTTTTTTGTGGAGCTCAAGTTGTATACACAACCACAATAATTAGATAATTAAATCATTATTGATTTTAGATAACAAAGTCTCACTTCACCATGTTCAAAGTATTTTAATTATTCTCGAGCCCTATCCAATCCATATTTTTTTTCAACCCACAACTTTCATTAGCTTTTGTGAATTTCTCCTTTCAGATCGTGGATATATATCCTTTGATCTGGATTTTTCATTTATCTCGTGGTTTTCCTTTGATTTTTGTGGATTTTTCAATGTTTCATGGCTTTACTCCTTTTTTATTTGCCTTCTTTAGTATTTTGTAGCTTTGTTCCATGTCGTGGCTATTTTATTTTATCTACATATTTTATGGTTCTCCGTAGCTATCTCTAGTCTTTCCTTACTTCGTGGATTTTCCTTCACATTTATTGCTTCACGACTTTTCCTTTCTCACCCATGGCTTCATCCTTTTTGCTCTATGGCTTCATCCCTTTACCCGTGGCTCTCACTAAGCCTCCACAACATCTTCTTATACTTTGGCAGCTATCTCCTCATGTCTCACAACTTACACAAAAGTAGTTTAAGTCCCTTAGAACTTATCCTTGATCATCCTTGAAGCCTCTGAGAGCTGACACTACCAATCAACCTTCACATTTCTCTTTCCAAGTCTTTCTTTCCATACATGGTTGATCTTGAGATACCTACACAACACTTGCACTATACTTTTTGCTATTTTTGTCATCAATGTAACTTGACATTAAATATTGTTTTCCATCGATGAAAACACATATGACAATGATAAAGGTCCAACAAAATCCCCCTTTTTCATTGATGAAAACAACCTTAAAACCTAAAAAATTTGATGGACAAAACACTAAAACCTTTGATGGCAAAAACTCTCGATCTCTTTCTCTTCTTGGTTGGTTTCTATTTTATGTTTCTAATTTCTCTCCCCCTTTGAAAACAATGACAAAGGGTTGTCTATTCCATATAATGATGAATGATGTAGATAATTTCATGTCCTTAGCCTAAGAATATCCCCATAGGCTTATGATTTGATCCATATGATCCGGTGTGCTCACGAAAATGCTCCTTTTGAGCTGATGTATACTTGATGAAATTGAGCTAGTAGACTAGATCCCCCTTGCATAAAGAAATTTTTTTCACTAATTAGGAGCTGATATTGCATGAGAATTCCCCCTCACATTATCTCCCTAATTTCTAGTTGGTGGTGGGATCAGGAATGACCCCAAACTCATTCCTTTAAGTGCTCAAATGTTGCTTTTGGCAATGGCTTTGTCATGATATCTGCAATTTCTTCTTTAGTGCTCACATATTTTAGGATGATTTTCTTGTCATTCACTTGTTCCCTCAAGAAATGATATATAATTGGAATATGCTTAGTCTTTGAGTGGAACACAAGATTCTTGGAGACACTTATTGCACTTATGCTATCACAAAACAAGGAATTGGGCTATCAAATTTTACCTTGTAATCTCCAATGTCTGCTTCATCCAAAGAACTTGAGTACAACACATCCGATAGCTATATATTTTGCTTCACATGTTGAGAGTTCCATTGATGATTGTTTCTTTCTCAACCAAGATACTAGAATTTCAACAAATAATTCTCTACCACTTGTACTCTTCTTGTCATCAACACTTCTGCCCAATCAACATCTATATATGCTTTATGTTGAATTCATTCTTTTGGGGTACCATAGTCCATATTCAAGTGTTCCCATGAGATATCTCAGAATTCTTTTGACCACCTTGAAGTGTGTTTCCCTTGGATCTTCTTGAAATCTTCCAACAAGGCCCACAACTTGCATGATATCAGGTCTTGATGCATTGTGGAGTAGAGTAGACTTCCTATCATGGATCTATACAGAGTTTTGTCTACTTTTGGTGAGTTTTCTATTTGCTCATCTTGCATCCTACTTCCATTGGTGTTCCTATTGGTCTACATTCTTCCATCCTAAACCTTTTAAGAATTTCTTTGATATATTTGGTTTGGGATATGAAGATACCTTGATTTGATTGACTGATTTGTAAGCCCATGAAGAATGAGAGGCATCCCAACATAAACATTTCAAATTCTTCTTTCATCATATCATAAAATTTTATGTCATCTATTCATAATCTCCTCCAAAAATGATATCATCCATGCATACACAATGAAAATGAGTAGATGATCTCCTTCTTCCTTAATGTAGAGATTATTGTCAACAACACCTTTTCTAAAACCTTGCTTAATGAGGTATGAATCCAATTTGTTGTACCAAGCTCTAGGAGCTTGTTTAAGTCCATACAAAGCTCTTTTTCAACCTACACACATGATATTTATCTTCAGTTAGTGAAAATCCATTAGGTTGTTCAATATATACCTCTTCATTAAAAAACCATTGAGGAAAGTTGATTTGACATCCATCTAGAAAACTCTTATTTTCTTGTAAGACGTGTATGTCAAAAACAATATGATTACTTCCATCCTTTCCACTAGTGTAAATGTTTCATCAAAGTCGATTCCTTCCATTTGCACATAAATTTTTGCACACAAGTCTTGCCTTGTTTCTTTTACTTCTCCTTTTTCATTCAATTTTTTTTATGAATACCCATTTAGTTCCAATCACATTTTTATCCTTAGGTCTTGGCACAAGCTCCCAGGTTTCATTATTTTCAATTTGATCAAGTTATTCATTCATCATGGCATCTACCCAATGTTGATCCTTACTAGCTTCTACAATGCTTTTGGGTTCTATCATGGATATGAGTGTTATGTCTTCATGATTTTTTTGTTCTCTTAGCTTTCTTCTTGTGAGAATGTCGACTTCTTTATTTCCAATGATCTGATTTGAAGGATGGTCCTTTTAACTTGTCTTGAGGGAGTCTTAGTATCTGGTCTTTCTTCCACTTCTTATACTTCTTCATATGGACTGTTCATTTCTTCATAATCTTCTTGTTCTTCATGACTATCATTGTGTTGAGTCTTTGGATTTAACATAATGAGACTTATCCACATTTAAATTTGTGCTCTCAATAATTTTTTGTAACATTTTATTGTAGCACCTATAACCGTGTTGATCATTACCTGTTGAGTAACCAAGAAATATGCCTTAATCACATCTAGAATAAAATTTTCCAAAATTGTCTTCATCTCTTTTGATGTAACATTTACTTCCAAAGACTCTTATGTGCTTTACATTGGTTGGCATGTTTTTCCAGAGTTCATAGGGAGTCTTATCACTGTTTATTCTTAATTGGGCTCTATTTAGAATGTATATCGCTATGTAGTATTGCTTCACTCCAAATATCTATCAAGGATTTTAGATTCATTTATCATTATTCTTGCCATTTTTCTGCGATAGTTCTGTTTTCCTTTCAACAACCCCATTTTGCTTTGAGGTGTTCTGGTGGTTGAGAATTGTCTTCTAATTCCATGTTCTTCACAAAATTCATCAAACTCATTGGACCAAAATTATCCACCTCTGTATTCTGATCTCAAGCATTTTATTTTGGTGTTCTCATTCTCCACAAGTGCTTTGAAGGATTTAAATCTTTCCAGAGCTTATGATTTGTGTTTCAAGTAAGCTACCCATGTCATTCTAGTGTAGTCATCTATTAACAACATGAAATACACATCTCCTTATAAAATTCTAGTTCTGGTAGTCCTTAAATATCTGTATGGATGAGTTCCAAAGGTCTAGTGGTAGAATACTCTTTAGACTTGAAGGATCTCCTTGTTTGTTTACCATGTAGACAAGCCTTGCATAATGTGTCTGTTGGTTTCAAAATCTTTGGCATATGTCTCACACCACCCTTAGCACTTAACTTTACAATATTTTCAAAACTCATGTGTCTTAGTCTTGTGCCACAACCAATTGTAATCAATTTTACTTGAGAGACATTTTTATTTATTTATTTCATTTAGAACATACATATTGTTCTTTGGTCCATTTAGCTTTTACAAATCTCTTTATTATTTTTCATTTATAATATCACAACCTTTGTCATGGAATATCACATTATAACCTTTCTTGCACATTTGACTCACACTTAATAGATTGTGTTTGAGGCCTTCAACATATAAGACATTCTCTGTGATTGTTTTTCCATTATCTAGACTTAAGGTTCATTTTCCAACTATATTTGTTGAATTATTATCCCCAATTATAACAACTCCTAATGCATTATTTTAGAGAGAAATAAATTTACTTTTGTCACCTATCATATGGCTAGAGCATCCACTATCCAAATACAAGATTTCTTCTTCATTTTGCGCATGAAATGCTGTTTCCACTATTGAGCAAGGCTCTTTTCTCTTGTTGGCATAATTCTTTATAGCATACACCCATTTCTTCTATTTTGGCAATTAATGTTTGTTTATTGTTGAAGTTGTATTACCCTTCTTGTGATATTTGTAATAAACAACATTATAGTTCATTCTAGATTGTGATGAACTATAGTTTCTTCCATAGCCTCTAGAATATTTTCTACATTTTTGGCTTGTGTCCAAACTGATTACATGAAAAAAAGTAACCATAGAAAGAGTGTGTGTACCTCATAACATAGGTGATTTTGGGAGCATTAGTATTTCTCTTGGAGGATTTAATAACATCTTTATTTGCATTAGATGAAGTGCTTGATATTGATGCAGTCTTGTTTTCTTTATTCTTTGCAGGCTTCATTTCTTTGCTTTCTTCCTTGAAATATATTCTTGATTTATCACTTGTATTTTGTTGGCTTCTCAAGATACCAGTTAAGAACATTTTAGTTCTTTTCCATATTTTTCATACGTTGTCAGCTTGCAGGTCATTTTTTCCAGCTCAATCTTCAATCGTTCCAATTTTGAGTTCATATTTGTGCATTCATCCTCCTTTGATTTGTAAGAGTTGGTGATATTTTCCATCTGAGTTTCAAGTTATTTGAGCTCATTAGTTTCTTCCTCTTCCTTTAGACTTTTTCTTTTCTAAAAGACACTAATTTTTTCTTCACAATCTTTCAATGTGCAACTCAACTTTTGATTCTTTCCCCTGTATAGTTTCAATTCTTCAAGAGCACATACTAGTTCTGCTTCCAAATTTACACTTGCTTCTTCTTTATCAAAGTCCTCATAGTTAACTGCATTATTTCCTTTTGAGTTGCATTCTTTAGATGCATACATAGTAATAAACAAACATTCATATTGAGTTTCATCATTTTAATTTTTAGAGTTGTCGGGTTGTTTGAATCAGATTCACTCAATTCTTCTTTTGAATAGAAATTTCTTTTGTTCTTAAAGAATTTATTCTTGATATCTTTCTTCTTGAGGTTATCCTTTTTCTCGTTGGATTTATGAAATTCTTCATCGTGATCAGATTGAGTTTCTTTATTTTTATTTAGGCATTTTGTAGTAAAGTGGCCTACTTGTCCACACTCAAAAAATTGAATGGAAGTTTTCCTTTGTACTTACCTGAGCCTCTTTTTAGTCTTCTTATAAACATCACCTCAATATTTTCATCATCTACTTCATCCTCGAGTTTGATTCTTTTGTCTCTTATTTGGATTGGGTTTCTTTCTTGGCTTTAAAGGCTACTTATTTCTTAGTAGACTTGGAGCCGATAGTCATCATTTTGTATGCTAAAAGAATGCTATGTAATTCATCCATTGTGAGAGTCTTCATGTCTTTGGCTTCTTCCACAACTGAAACCTTTGCATCATATTTGTTAAAGTCAAAGATCTTAGAATCTTTTGAACTATAACAAATTCTTCTAGCTTCTCACCTAGGCCTCTGATCATATTGATAAATTCATCTATTCTCTGCATGTAGGTTGTTATACTCTCATCATCTTTCATCTTTAGATTCTCAAACTGAGATTTGTAGGTTTGCAATTTTGCTAACTTGACTTTATCATCTCCTTCATAAATGCTTTAAAGTTCATTCCAAATCTCCTTTGAATTTGTGTAGTGTATTAACTTTACAAACTTTTGTTTGATCATGCCACATAGGATGACATTCATGGCTCTTGATTTGCACTCATATTCTGCCTTTTTTGTTGAAGAAGTGATTGGTGTGGCTGGAGGATTGTATCCTTTCTCAACACATTCCCATATATCAAAACCAAGTGACATGAGATATGTTTTCATCCTTATTCTCCATAATGCATAGTTTTTTCAAAGAAGAGAGGTGATCTTGACAATGATAAACCACCTTGTGCCTTATTTGCTGCCATGTTTGTGAAGAGAGGATCTCCTTGAAGATTTTAATCTTTCCGCTAGAAGGACTCGCTCTGATACAAATTGTTAGAGATCACAATCATTGAGAAAGGATGGGATTGAATCGGGATTAAAAAAAAATCAATAAATTTGATTCATATTTATTTAGAGAAATGCGGTCATATAATGAAAAATATTTAAACAAACATATGCCAAACAATATAACACAAACCACATAGTTTATAGTGGAAAACCATTTTGCGAGAAAAACCCACTTTGAAACCAAGGCTTTATTAGTAACACCAATTCGAAAGCATTCACTGGTTTCAATTGAGCACCCACTCAACCTCTGAAGCACCCACTAATGGTTTTTAGCAAGCACCCACTTGCAAGGACCACCCACCCTTATAATTTAAGTACCCACTTAGAAATACAATTTAATTATATATACATTTATCACTTACAATCAAGATTGCTTACACAATAGATTATGATCACTTTTATGTATCTGTCTTTTTTTCTCTATCACTCTCTTCATATCATTTGATTCAAACTCTCTTTCTTAATCAATCTACTACACTCGATGCTCTTCTCATCTGATATATCTTCAACACTTCATTTGTTTGCTTTCCTTTTTTCTTTCTCTTTTTCTTTAGAGCTCCTTTGACTTGAATGCATCATTTTCTCACTTGAGCAGCGTAGGTATTATCATGGAGTTTTTATTTTTATAGATAATCAACACTCCCCATTTCTTCCTTTGGCATGTCATGCACTCTCTCTCTCTCTCTCTCTCTCTCTCTCTCTCTCTCTCTCTGCTACAAATCTGGTCGATTAAATGCATGCAAAAAACTCCAAATTTACACATTCTCTCCATATTTGGTCTGACTTCACCATTTTCTATACATTTTTCTAGGAGTTATTTATGAGCTGATACCTAAAATAGATTTCTCATCTTTTTAATATTTCCAACATGATCAAGATGAGTGAACTTCTTTCTTCTCTAATATTTTTTTTTACCTAGAAATCAAGAATTTCATAGAGAATGTAACTGTATTTCCACAAAGTCAAAGAGCATTAAATGTTGATAGTTTGAACTGGAGATATCTTAGTTTTTGTGGAGCTCAAGTTGTATACACAAACACAATAATCAGATAATCGAATCATTATCAATTTTAGAGAATAAAGTCTCACTTGTCCATGTTCAAAGCATTTTAATTGTTCTTGAGCCCTGTCCAGGTCCACATTTTTTCAACCCACGACTTTCATTAGCTTTTCCGACTTTCTCCTTTGATCTACTGACTTTTCCAATTATTTATGGTTTTCCTTTACTTTTCATGGCTTTTGCAATGTTTCATGGATTTACTCCTTTATCCATTACCTTCTTTAGTATTATGTGGCTTTGTTTCATGCCCTCGAGTATTTTCTTTTATCTCGTGGCTTTTATGGTTCTTCACATGACTATCTCTAGTCCTTTCTTACTCGTGGATTTTTCTTCACATTTGCAGCCTTCACCTTTCTCACCCGTAGCTTTGTCTTTTTGCTCTCATTTCATCCCTTTACCTACGGCTCTCACTAAGCCTCCATGGATTCTTCTTAAACTTTGGAAGCTATCTCCTCATGTCCATGGCTTACACAAAAGTAGTTTAAGTCCTTTAGAACTTATCCTTAATCATCCTGAAGCCTCTGAGAGTTGACACTACTAATCAACCTTCATATTTCTCTTGCCAAGTCTTTCTTTCCATACATGGTTGATCTTGAGATACTTGCACAACACTTGCACTATACTTTTTGCTAATTTTTTCATCAATGTAACTTGACATTAAATACTTTTTGTCATCAATGACAACACATATGACAATGACAAAGGTCCAATAGTCTCTCTATGATCTTATCCAAATCTCCCCAATCACTAAAAATATTACATCAAATCTTTGTAACATATCACATCCTCATACAATGAATACCAACCCTTCATGGATCTCCTTGGAGCTCTTATCACTTCTCGCCGCCACCATTTCCTTTGATGATTCAGAAATTTTGGACATCTTACCTAAAGATCACGACCTTCCTCTTTTCATCATTGTCCATATCAATGACACATTTATCCACCGCTCTATGATTGAAAATGGTGTCTAGCATCAATATCATCTCATCTCATACCTTCGACCAACTCAAACTTCCCAAATCTATTGTTGCCTAATCACCGGTGGTTTTCGCACCTTCAATGATGTTTTCGACCCTCTCTCGGGAATAATTATCCTCCCCATCTTCATTGATGACAAAATCCTCCATGAAGCCTTTTATATCATTGAGGGGAGTTTCAATACAATGTCCTTCTAGACGCGTCCATGGATTCATGACATGCATTATGTCTCATCCACTCTCCACTGCTATATCAAATACAAACATGAGGGGAAGATCCATACTCTCCATGCTTACCTTTCTACATTTAAGCCATATCACATGACATATCATCCAAATGGCATGCTCTTCCCTAAGCAAGACTCATTATCCAAATCATCCACAATTTATTTCTTACGTGCATCCAAATTACCTAATGATGAATATCTTGATAATGTGATGCAACATCTCTATCTGGAGGAGTACCGACTCCTCCCTATAAATTATCATTCCTCACTTAATCGACTTGGTAGACCCGGATGAAGCACCTATATACCAATCAAACGTCGGGGATATCATTTCCTTTTATCAAACTTATCTCAAAACCAACCTCATATATGGCGAATCAATCTCCCCTCCTCCCACATCGACAATAAACCCCACACCAAACCATACACTAATGGATTCGATTTCCTCTATAAAAATATTTTGAGTATACCTACCTCCACTGCTGCACATGGAAGGGATTCGGTCTTGGACGTTATGAATAAGGCATGCATGACCTCGTCATTAACCAATTCTGTAAGCCTCCCGAGAAGTTCAAAATGGGTTTCAAAGAACATCCCGCCAACTCCATGCGCATCCTTCTTCTACATCACATTGAAGCCTACGATTTATACACATCGATTCATCATCCACTCCTTCTCCATCTAACGATTCCATGGATGTGGATAACACCATGTCCCTTTCCTCTAACTTTTTTAGTCTCCACCATCACTTTGGGACAGGCCGGTTTCTAGACTAGCCGGTGAAACTAGGTCATTTCCTCTCATATTCCCTGACATGGTAGAGGAAGATTCCCCTACCATTGACATTATTTAATGTAGCAACGATGACTCCATTCTTTCTTATATGGGGGTAGAAGATTCATATCTTCATAATACCTTACCTCCTAATATATCAACCCTTCTCATTGAATCCACCATCGACATCAATGTAGAGAAAATGCAAGAACCCCCATCCTAAAATTTGGCCAATCTCTTGATCCAAAGGAGCTGGAAACCTTCACCACCTTTCTTTCCAAGCATATCCAAGCCTTTTAATGGTCGACGCTAACAAGTCATGCCTCAATCCTTCCATTGTTTTCCATAACATCATCGCCATCCACGACGCTAAGTTAGTTAATCAAGTCGTGTCGCATGTATCCTGCATTGCCCTCTTTGTAAAAGAGGAGTTATAACATTTTCTTTCCACCAACTTCATCCAACCTATCGACTATCTGCAATGGGTTTCTAACATTGTACCCATTTCCAAAGCCTCCGAAAGCTCTATATATGTACTTACTTTCAAGATTGAAACCTCACTTTCCCTAAGGATGACTTTCCCCTTCCTAACATCAATCATCTAGTCGACTTAACTACCGGCCATGAAATTATTTCTCTTATGGATGGTTTCTCTAGTTATAATCAAATCCTCATCGCACTAGAAGACCAACATAAGACCTCTTTCATCACCCCTTAGGGAACCTTCTATTATCGATTCATGTCCTTTAGTTTGAAAAACATGGAGGCCACCTACCAGTGCACTATGACCTATATCTTCCATGACCTCATCCATAAAACTATAGAGGACTATTTTTAGAACAATAATATTAAGTGATCATAATATTTAGTTTATAATTAAATAATATAAAATATAATTTATTCTTTATTATTTAATATAAACTCTATATTAGGTTATTAGTTATTTATTAACTAAATATTAAATTGGGGTGTGCCCCATCACTTAATAAGGTCATAACCCTTCGAGTTATTTAAATATGGCTATAGGTCATATTTGGATATTATGTAATTTCGGGTTAAAAAGATGGAGCAGAAGTGAGGAAGGGAGTTATTACATGGGTGAAATTTTTTCTCAATTAATGGAAATTTTCTTCGTGGTTTTTTACCCCATTGGGGTTTTCCACATTATATGATGTGTTATGGTATGAATTTTTTTTCTTTGTGTATTCATTTACTTATATGTGCACATTAATGTTTATGTAACGCCCCACCTTGGGTTAATATAAAAACACACTAAAATTCAACTGGGAAATTTTGGGTAACTTTTTTTTTTAAGTGATTAATTAAAATTAGTCCTTTTGAACCATATCCCGTTAATAATTTAATTTATACAACTTTAGTTTTCTCAAAATATAATAGCCCAAAATAAATTGATTGTTCATTCTATTTAGCTTATTATGGCCTCCAAAATAAATACACACATCCTTTTAAGTTTATTATTTTCCCCCTTTTTATTATTAGTTTTTCCCACACCCCTCTAAGTTTACCTTCCATACCCAAAAGTGCCCCAAACTTAAAGTATGTAGGATTGATTTTGGACCTTTGGATCAAATTTAATCTTGACCATTGATTTCAAAATTTCACCCTTAAGTTGCCCTAAATTTTCTCTATGTTTCTTTTCCTTTCTATTCTTCTCCTTATTTTGTTTTTGTGTTGTCATTTGAATGTGCGGTTGAGGAACTATGGGGGATTGATTTCATGGAGTCTTCCTTTGAGAAGAGGCCTCATTATTGTCTCCTTATTGATTCATTTATTTTAGAAATTATATTTTCTTACTCATGAAATTTATTTATTTATATTTTTTTATTGTTGGGCATATGAAATACCCACAAAATTACTAGTATTTGATAAGGTAAAAGCGCTTTTTATATATATATATATATATATATATATATATATATATATATATAATGATGCAAAGTATTAAAAGAGGAAACCCGAGAATTAAATGGGTAGTAGGATGAAAGCAAAAGCTGCAGTTATGGTGAAGCCGCATGAAGTGGGGGTTTGGTGAAGCCATGGGGAAGGGGAGGGGTCACATGTGGTGATAGAGGAAGGGGGAATTTACTGCGCGCGGGCAGGGGCAGCGACCAAGGGGGACAGCGGCGATGGTGGAGGGGAGGGCGTGCGCGCGCATGGGTCGGGGAAGTAGAGGCGCTAATAGGGTTGGGGGTGTGCGGGGTGTGGGGAGGGGTTCACCTCCCCAACCCCCTTTTTTTTGTTTTTGTTTTATATCTTATCTAATAAGTTTAAAACTTTATTTTGAAAACTAATACTATATATAAAATAATATGCTTATATTATGATATATATGAAATATAATGCATTTATATAATATATTATATTTATATTGTAATATATAAAATATGACACATTATATTGTAATGTGTAAAACATAGTTGTATTATAGTATAAAAGTAATAAATCATAGCATAATATTTGACTATTATATATATATATATATATATATATATATATATATATATATATATATATATATATATATATATATATAATTTTATTAATAAGATTTATAATTGTAACAATGTAAGTATACACAATAATAAACAACCCTTCTTCTTTTTTAAAGAAGCATTTTAGTTATATTCTGAAATTTAACTAAAGGAAAATATTCTAACATATTCATCTCATTTGTATAAGGGAAATTTAACTTTGTATTTCAAATTTATAAGAGATATCTAGCTCCAAAATCCCCAAGCCTCAAGAAAAAGCTCCGAAAAAAATTTCTCTTCTTTCCCCATGAGGGAGAATTTGAAGAGGAGCCAACAAAAATCCTCACAAATGAGGGGGTGACATGTGTCAACCCTCTCTTCCCTCAAGGTCAAAGATTCTCAAAATAAAAGAGAGAAAGGATAAAATAGCTTTTAACCCTCTTCTCCCAAATTACTCAAAATGAACAACAAAACAAACTTGTGCAACTTTTAACAAAACACACATACCCATCCACCTTACATGGATGTGACCAAAGGGAGGAAAAATGGAAGGAAACTCCCTCTATACCTTGGAATTAAGCCCCCCTACCTATTAAGTAGGGTCCAAGGGCCCATTTTCATGCTAAGTGAACTCCCAAACTAAAAAGGGGTCACTTAAAATGCCTAAAATAGCCCAATTTCGGGTTTGACACATTTGGGCACAAGTGTAGAGGGTGTGGGGCCCACCCAAGGGTTCACATGTGACCCTAATCCCCTCTAATTAAATACATCATTATTCAAACTCAAAACTTAATGCAAGTGGGGGCCATTAAGTCCCCAAATCAAGTTTACAAAGCAAACTAAACATCCTAAGCAAGATTAATATTACAAGACATATTACATTACAAATGAGGGTCACTCATGGTGCCCAAAACAATAAACTCTAATACTAAGATCTCATACAATAAACACATTTAGGACTTAGCCCCGTGGGCTGCTTATGTAAAATTGTGTAGCTACCTTGAATCCCACGTTCTCTTGTGACCTGTCACCTGCACACTCATTGCACACATTAAACGCACCTATCTAATAAAATGTGAATCAACTACTCAATAAGAAATCAATGAATTATATGCTAGCATATCATCATCCTGGAATCGAAAATGTGACAACATGCACAATTATACACAATTCACCATGAGTTAGACATAACGATAAAGTGACATACATCCATAGAATCCAAACATGCAACTAACTGAGTATCCATCAATATAATTATGGTCCAAAACAACATCATATCAGTTAGTATCCGTGACATCATAAGATAAGGTGTCAACATAGTAATCAAGCTAAATTGGCGCTATACGCCTAAATCTCCATACATGTCTAATAAGGTCAAATATCCTAATATAATGTCCAAAATATATCAAATCCTATTTGAAACATGTCATGAGTAAAAGGGACAAAAAATAAGCGAGGCTATAAAAATACGGACACTACATTTTACTTGATATTAAATAAGGTTAATATAACTTTATACCCTCTTCCTGACATGGTACTAGATTGGGATAAAGTATTGGTTAAATAATTTAATTAATCCTAAAGTCATGCCCTCATTAGAAGTTGGTTGGGAACCTATTTAACCCCCTTCCCTCTCGAAGGATCAATGCTTTTGTAGCTATGTGTGTGTCCACAGTGAAAGGGGCTCTGAATATTTACTTGCATGAAAACATACGAGAAAAGGTAAGGATTTATTACTATATGAAATAATTTCCATGTTTTGTATAGTTTCAAATGTTTGTAGGTTAAATATTTTGAAGGTAAATTTGAGTAAATGAAGGGAGGAGACAAGTTTTGTAAAAATAGGGATTTCAATTTATTTCATTGGATCGGTGAAATTACTTGTCCCCTCTGTAAAATTCCATGTTACTTGTATTCTCATGTGAAATCATGTCCCCTTGTACCTTTAAATAAATGGGTTGCATTTCAATTCTAAAAACTATAACATAAATACCTATGTGTATTCGGGCCACATTTAATTTAATACTTAGTATTAAAGTTATCTAATATAAATTATTCGTGTTCTCCTTTTCCTGGTTTGGCCCATGTGGTATGGTTTATAAACTATACGTTAAAATAAAAACAAAAAATAATAATAAAATTATATATATATGGGTATTTCCTATAGTTTTCAAACTATAGTTAAAACCTATATGTCTACTTGGGCCCACATTATAAATCAAAATTTTTATAAGAATTCAAACCTAACCTTATGCGCCCTAATATAATCATTATATCGTATAGTTTATATCTTAAACTATATAAATAAACATAACCTATGCGTCCCTATTCCTCCTACCCTCCTCTCCTTGCGCCAAGTGGCGTGGTCGCACACTATTACACCGCCTCCACTCCGGTGCGCCACGTACCCTGGCGGTCCCCCTCAACCGATCGCCTCCATCCTTGTGTCGTGGGCTTATTCATAGCGACGATTTCTATTTTCGTTCTTTGGGATGGTTTAGTCCCACATGGGGACAATTATGGGAGGAGGAAGGCTTTAAAATCCTTTGAAACCAAATAGGGTGGTGTGACTTTGGTCACACCATTGATCCATCTTGTTTCAAATCACTTGAGGCCCGACTCATCCTGGGTGGCTCGCCCTCCGGGTTGTGTGATCTCTATGCATTGTATATGTCACTCGGTCACGGTGCTTGTTTGCCCTCGTTGAACCGGTTTATTAGAATGACTCATTTGGAATATGATTCGATATATAATGGTTTGGTTGGAATATGATTCGGTATAGATAATGTGGTAAATGAATAATGTGGTTTAATATATGAAATGGCATATAAAATAAACTCATCGAGTTGGTTAGACTGACTCAGCCGAGTTGATAAATATCTCAAACAATAAAGGAGAAAAAGCGCTCCAAATTTATATATATATAAACTATTATTGTTTTGTTTCTTTTTTCAAAAATATAAATTAATCATAAAGTTACTTTTTTGAGAAAAATAAATAAATAATGTAATTGTTTCTTTTGAAATGATATTTTTACGACACAACGATAGATCGTCGTCGTCATTTAGATAGAAAACTAAACAAAATTCACTCACATTTTGATTTATTTTTAATATCATACTAATACATTTGTGTATAGATTATCCACTTGACATGACCTTTTTTGGCGTAAATTGATCGATTTTTCGATTGCGAGGATTAAAAAATGATAGTGGGATTTCTATTTAACTTTTGAATTTTTAATCCTCATTAATTATTTAATTTTTTACGAAAAAATGGGGTCTAATTAGTTTTCAATTGATAAATATCAGATGTTGAATGAGAATAATTACAACATTTGGAAGATTTGATTGAAGGAAAAATTCATGGCTCACAAACTATGGGCAGTTGTGAACGAAACTGAAAAGGCTCCAATGGAAGATAAGCAATTGTGGACAATGTCGATGTGTATCAACAAAAAGTACAAGAGGTGATGTCCATCATTTTGCAAAGCGTACAGGATGATTTTTACGCATATTGGGAATCAAGAAAGTCCGAGTGAGGCTTGGACTCAATTGGAATCGATGCACAAAGGTACACGTTTATCAAAAATCATTAAACTAATTTTAGAGAAACTCCCATGAAGGGAGATGAAAAAGTGATAAATTATTTAGCAAAAATAAAAATATTAAGTCTCAGTTGGATGGATGTAGTTGTAACTTAATTTAGGATAAATTTCTTTATTTCATTATTCAATTGAATATTCATGATAAATTTAGAAATTTCATTTCAATTTTGAATTCTAAATATCAAACAGAACAAGACATTCCAAATTTACAAACCCTTAGTGCTCTCCTCATTCAGGAAGAACAAGTAATGAAAAATTTGATTCTAAGGAGAATGCCACTCAGGCACTTCTTGCTCAAAAATCAAAAGGTAAAACCTCTAGATTCAACAAAAACCAAAAGCCAACTTTTAAACCTCCTAGAAAGATAAGAAACTTGGAAATCTAAGAGTTAGCTTTGATGGTAAATGTCATTATTGTGGTAAATTTTGCCATAAGAAAGAGGATTGTAAATTTAAAAATAATAAGTCAAATTTCAAAAACTAGAAGGGTAACAAATATGATCAAAATCAAAACCAAAACCAAAACCAAAACCAAAACAAGAAGAATAACAAATAGTCATAAATCAAATGTAATCGCTTTGTATGTCTCCTTTGTCACTGTAAAAGGAAATGATTGGATATTATAAAGTGGTGCCTCTAGGCACATGATCTTTAGATCTGATATCTTTTGTGAACTTAGAGAGTGTAATGATCATATCTACTTTGGTGATCATTCCATTCTCAACATTCAGGGACAAGGTAAAGAAAAAGTTTCAAATGGTTTTATTAACAATGTTTTGTTAGTTCCTAAACTTAAAATGAATTTTCTTTCTTGTTCTTAGTTGACTCAAAATAACTATAGTGTAACACTATTAAAAGATAAATGGTTTATTAGAAATGAACATGATGTTACTATAGTTGAAGGCATTCAAAGAGATGGTTTGTATGTGTTTAATGGCTTTCCTTCTACTTCTTGTTTAACATCTCAAAGAAGTGACATGTAATTGTGGCATGAGAGACTAGGTCATGTCAATTTCAGGAGCATGTATGACATGTCTCGACTAAACCTAGTGACTGGTCTACCACCTATTTCCTAAAATCATGAAACATGTGAAGGATGCTTACGTGGTAAGAAATCTGCTAATCCCTTCCACAATCATCATGATGCTAATTATTTTGAACCTTTGGAACTTTTCCATAGTGATGTCTCGAGGACCCCTAGAAGTTTCATCCCTTAATGGTTCTTTATATGTTGTCACGTTCATTGATGATTTCTCTCGTATGATTTGGTCTTATTTCATTAAAAATAAATTTGATGTCTTGTCAAAATTTAAGGAATTTAAAGTTTTAGTTGAAAACTCTTCTAGGTATAAAATTAAGAGGCTTAGACTGATAATGGGGGCAATACATTTATAAGGCATTTGACTCATTTTGTGTCGAATGTGGCATTCAAAGGAACTGAATACTCCCTATTCCCTCATCATAATGGGATTGCAAAAAGGAAAAACCGCACCATTCTGGAAATGGCTAGAACCATGATGCATTCAAGCTCAGTTCCTAAATTCCTTTGGGCTGAAGCAATGAACATTGTTGTTCATATCTTGAACAGAGTTCCCAATAAAGCCTTAGTAAATTCCACTCCTCTGGAAAAGTGGTCAAATAAAAAACCAAGTGTGTCTCATTTGAGAATCTTTGGTAGCCCTACTTCCCTCTTCATTTCAAAATCAAAAACAAGAAGCTTGATCAAACCTCTTTTCCTTGTATCTTCATAGGATACGGTGTCAAAACTAAAGGTCTTAGGATCTTTGATCCTTCAAAAAGAGAAGTTATAGAAAACATGAATGTTAAAATTTTAGAAAAATTTTGTTCTTCTTCTTCATCTTCTGTTTCTATTATTCATGATGATTCTAATGAAAATGAAATTGAAATTGAAAATTGTGAAAATGATGTATGTGATGAAGAAACTAGTAATGAACCTATAATTGAAAAAGAGATAGTACATGTTTCCTCTATAACTAAAAGACCTAGATGGGTGAGTCTATTATTCAAGACTCTAATCTTGGAAACCTTTAGAAAATGACTAGAAGTCATCATACATATCATGCCTTGATGACATTGTATGAACTTAAACCCCAATATTTCAAAGAAGCTTCTTCTGATAAAAGATGGATAGATGCAATGAAAGTTGAATATTATGCCTTGATTAAAAATCAAACTTGGGATTTATTCCTCCTCCTAAAAAACGAAGTATAGTCGGATCTAGATGGCTATATAAGATTAAATATAAATAAAATGACAGTGTATATAAATTCAAAGCTAGATTAGTATCTCAAGGGTTTACTCAAAACCCGGTATCAACTACGTTGAAACCTTTGCACCAATTGAAAAAATGAGCACAAGTAAGGATTTTGATTGCCTTAGCTACTCAATATGGTTGGGAAATCCATCAAATGGATGTCAAAAATGCTTTTCTAAATGGTGATTTAAAAGAAGAAATCTATATGACCCAACCTAAAGGCTTTGAAGAACCAGGTAAAGAAATGTATGTTTGTAAATTAAAAAATATTTATATGGTTTAAAACAAGCTCCTAGAGCTTGGTATGCAAATATTAACAATTTTTTTAATGAAGTTGGTTTTTCTAATTGTTCATCTAACAATGATTTATTTGTTAAAATTGAAGAAAATGTTATTATTCTCATTGTATTGTATGTTGATGATTTACTTATCACTAGTAATTCTAACAGTTTAATTATGAAAATTAAAGCAAAATTAATGTAATATTTTGAGATGACAGACTTAGGATTATTGCATCATTTTTGGGCATGGCTATATTTTAGGATAAAAATTCTATTGTAGTATCTCAATCACAATATGCAACTAATTTACTTAAAAGGTTTAATATGATTGATTGTAAACCTGTTTTTATTCCTATAGAAGTTGGATGTAAACTTGATCCTAAACCTGCATGTGAAAAGATAATCCTACTTTGTATAGGAAACTTGTAGGTAGTTTGATTTATCTAACTATTACTAGACTTGACATTACTTATGTAGTAGGGATTGCTTCAAGGTTTATGCAGGAGCCTTATCAGGATCACTGGAAGTTATCCAAAATAATATTGTGTTATATTAAAGGCATAATTAATTTTGGTTTACATTATACTTCTTCTAACAATGCATATTTATATGGATATTGTGATTCTGACCATGTTGGTGATGTGATAGATCACAAGTCTACGATTGGATATGTATTCAAGTTTGGTGTAGGTGTCATTACTTGGAGTAGTAAAAAGCAACTGATAGTATCCATTTCTTCTATTGAGGTAGAATATAGAAGTGCAATGGAAGTAGTGAAAGAAGCCATGTGGCTGAAGCGATTATTGGAAGAGATGCACATGGAAGCTAAAGGAATTACTCCTCTTCTATGTGATAGCCAGAGTGTGATTGCTCTTGCTGAAAATCTAGTTCAGAATCAAAGGACAAAACATATCAAGATATGTATGCACTTTATCCGAGAGAAGGTTCTTTGCGGTGATATAGATCTCCAGTACTGCCCAACTAAAGATCAAGTTGCAGACATGTTTACGAAGCTTGTGTGTTGCAAAGTTCTACAAGTTTTGTGCAATGCTTGGCCTTTCAGAGTTACCATTGATGGGGAGTGTGCATGACAATGCCACCTCCTAATGGTTGATTGGTTGTTGACTCCTCCTTTATACTTCTTCTATGGTATAAAGCATTGTAAAAAGATCTTTTATGATCTATGTAAATTGATAGAGTTTACAGAATATACAGTCCAGTGTGTTCCATCTATTTGTAAAGGAGGCCCTTGTGTTATAAAAGGCTCCTAGAGATGTGGTTTAAGGATTTTTCCATGAGAAACAAGTGGGATGTAGTCGATAAATCATGCTTAGCCTAAATCATACTTCTGATTTATAAATTCCAAATCCTTTTGTACCAAATGGTAAATTGAGCATGATGAAGGTGTCATAATTCCTTCAAAAAGACATATGGTAGCCTAAACCTTTTGTGGTTTATGGATTTGTAAATCATGTTTTATAAACAAGTTATGTTGGCATATGGATCATGTTATCACCTAATTTTGACTTCGTAAACTTAATAAAAATGGAAATTTTGAAAATTTTATTAAGTGTTACTTTACGTGATCTATCGCTCTCATTGCGATCATCTCATTTTTGTGATCGTTTTGGTCTTCATTTCATCCATTTTGGGTGAGAACTCCTCCCCACTTGTGTCTCAAAGCTGTGTTAAATATTTAATTAATTAATTACTTTTTGTTTTATAAAATTAATTTTTAATAACTATGGGGTTTTCAATTAAATAAATATTAATTAAAATTTATTCAATAAGATTTATTTTAATTGTCGGGGGAAAAATAAGCTTCTGCTTCCCATTGCCGAGGATGCCAAACTGGCTTCCGGACCAGATTTCCCCTTTCATGGCAATTTTTTTTAATTCCCGCAGGATTTCTTCCCCCGATTGCCAAATTAATGAATTGGCAAACAGTAAAAATATCTCGATTTACCACATGGGGAAATAAAATGTGGATTTCTAGCCCACCTTGCCATTTTTCGCTAGAATTGGTTGTTTATTTCCCCACTTCCCCTGGAAATTAATGCCACTACCCGGGAAAGAGGGAAGTTGTTTTAATGGGACGAATAAGAAACAATTGTGAGGAAGCTTCCTAAATCCTCATCCATCAAACTCCTTGGAAAAATTCGTGCGAAGTAAATAAGAAGCTTGGAGGATTTTTAGTTTTTCCAAACTCATTATTTCCTTTGGGTGTATTCATCACAGGTTTTAAAAGAATAGAGGAAGCTCACATGAAGGAAGAAATAAGGAACAATTTGAAGATCCCATGCATGCATGAAATAAAAACATAACAGCTTAAGAACTAGAACTCAGTCTCCAAGCTGCTCCACGCATTCTCTAGGTCTTTCACCACACATAGGCAGTAGAAGGAACAAGTTTCCACGCATTTTTCAAAACAAACAGTCCAAAGCATATGTTTTTTTGGTTTTGATTGGGGAGGCCAAAGCTAGAAGGAGAATCAAAGCATGCAAAGAGTGAGAAGAAAACAAGTTTCAACGCAGCCAAAAGAATAGAGGGAGAATAGTCCAAAAGATCGCGCAGGAATACGAAGAGAGTATTCACACATTCCAAACAACAAACCGTTCTAACCACATGTGACAACAAAATCATTTTCCACGCATATTTTTGTGCAAAGTGAGATAAAAGGAAAGGTCAAAACCTCCACCAAATCTCTTCACGCACTCTTCATGCATGTAATGTAATTACTTGTATAAATCTGATTATCAACAGCAATATAACACCAATGAACACAATATTTCAGATAAATGATCTCAATGTGCAAGAAGAATAGCTTAGCCACTTCAAGGGGGCAACCTCCAAACCAGACAATAAGACTCAAATGCTGAATATGATGATGAATTACTACCTACTAACCCCTATATATACTATTCTTATTATATGGCCAACACTAAGGCCGACCTACTAATGAAAATATAACATATATGAAAGAGATACATAATGATAATAATTTATGGTAGCCACAAGTCGGCTATATACATCTAATATAAGATATATGATTAAGGGCGTAGCATGCCCCTCCCCTTTGAAGCAACATTTTCCCCAATGTTGAGAAGATTTGGATGTTCTTTGTAGGAAATTTGCATCCTCCCAAGTTGTGTCTTCATTGTCTAGATTTTTCCACTTGATCAAATACTCAGTGATGACCCTTGTCCTCAATCGCTTAGTGCATGTTTGAAGGATGCATTCTAGTTCCAGGATGATTCTGCCCTCTTCATCAAGCTCGGGTAACACAACATTCTAGGTTGATACCGTCTATCCAATTACCTTCTTTAGGCAAGATACATGGAAGACTAGATGAATTTGAGTAGCTGGAGGAAGTTCCAGTTTGTATGCTACATTTCCAATCTTCTGTAACACTTGATAAGGACCATAATACTTAGGTGAAATCTTGTTATCCTTTTTTGTTGTTTTAAGGACATTTTCTTATATGGTTGTAAATGCACAAAAACCCAATCACCAACTTCAAAATATCTTTCACTACGATGTTGGTCTGGCTTGCTGCTTCATGCGGTTTTGTGACATGGCCAAATTCTCCCTGAGACTAGAAAACACCTCTTGTTGGTGTTGAATATGTTCTTCAACTGCTCGAACCTTTGGCTGGACTCTCAAAGATGAAGTGATAGATGGTGGATGGTACCCATATAATGCCAAGAAAGGAGACATTTTAGATGAAGTATGCAAATAGATGTTATACCACCATTCTCCAAATTAGAACCATTAGACCCATCTCTCTTGCTTATTTGAGGTAAAACAATGAAGATATCCCTCCAAGCACTTGTTTACCACCTCTGTTTTCCCATCAGACTAGGGATTATAAGAGGAACTACGAGCTAGTTGTGTGCCCAAGCATGAGAAAAGTCAGTCCAAAATTACTAGTAAAGATAGGGTCTCAATCACTTACTATAATCTTTTGTGTCCCATAGCACAATTGTATCCTCGAAAGGTCGTTCTTCATGTACTTTCAGAACAAATGGATGTGATAAAGCAAAAAAATGGGCATATTTGGTGAGTCTGTCCACCACCACCATGATTACATTTTTACCTTCTGATTTAAGCAATCCTGTGATGAAGTCCATGGACACCTCTTCCCACCTCTAGCTAAGAATAGATAGAGGTTTTAAAAGACCTAGGGAATTAATTGTTTCACCCTTATTTTGCTGGCAAACTATGCATTCTGCCACAAATTTTTGGACATATCCTTTTAGCCCTTCCTAGAAAAAATCATGCTTGATTCGATGATAAGTCTTTAAGAAGCCAAAATGACCCCCTACTGGAGAAACATGGAGCTCAGATAGAACCCTATTTTTAAGGATTGAATTCTTACATAGATATAATCTATCTTTATACCATAAAACATCTCCTTTCCATACAAATTTTTCTGACATGCTTGGATCTTGTTGGAGATTCTAAATGATATTTTGTGTACCTGGGTCATTTTTCCATTCAAACCTTGCATCCTCTATCCAATCCTCCTGTAATACATATATGGCACACAATAATGCCCTGGGTAGACTCATCCTTCTAAGATAAAGCATCAACAACTACATTCTCTTTCCCTTTCTTGTATATTATCTCAAAATCATACCCCAACATTTTTTAGACCCATTTCTGTTATTCTTCTGATGATAAACGTTGCTCTAAGAAGTATTTCAGACTATCATGATCTGTCTTTACTTTGAAATGTCGTCCCATTAGATATGGTCTCCATTGCTTCACTGCATGAAGTATTGCTAACATTTCTTTCTCATAAACTAGTTTAGAGATATTCTTACCTTTGAATTGGAGGCTCTCAAAGGCAATGGATCACCCTTCTTGCATGAGTACTGCCCCATACCATACCCTGAAGCATCACATTCAACAATGAATGTTTTTGAAAAATCTAGGGTGGCTAGAACTGGAGTGGTGCACATGGCCTCCTTCAACTTCTCAAAGGCCATAGTAGCTTGCTCGTTCCAATGGAAAGATTCTTTCTTCAATAAAGTTGTGAGTGGTGCTGCAATGCTGCCATAATTCCTTACAAATCTACGATAATAACCTGTAAGCCCCAAAAATCCTCAGATTTTTTAGGGTTTTGGGAACCTTCCATTCAAGCATGGATTTTATCTTGTTAGGATCTACTTTAACACCTTCATAAGAGACAATATGACCCAAATATTCAACCTCCTTTACACCAAAAGAACACTTAGAAGGCTTTTGCATAAAGTTGATGTTGTTCAAGAGTTTCCAACACCTTATTTACATGATGCAAGTGTTCCTCCCATGTTTTGTTATAGATTAATATATCATCAAAGAACACTAAAACAAACTTTCAAGAAATGGCTTAAAGATGGAATTCATCAAGCTTTGAAATGTAGAGGGTGCATTTGTTAGTCCAAAAGGCATTACCAATATCTCATAGTGTCCTTCATGTGTCCTGAACGTTGTTTTATGAATATCTTCATCCCTGATTCTAATATGATGATATCCAGAATGAAGATCAAGTTTTGTAAAGTAAACAGCACCATGTAACTCATCTAGTGAATCATCAATTACAGGAATAGGAAACTTATCTTTAACTATGTACTTATTGAGTTCCCTATAATCTAGACACATGCGCTAATTGTCATCTTTTTTCCGTACCATCACTACATGAGAAGAGTAAACACTTTGACTATGACAAATAAGTCCTGCTTCAAACATCTCTTGAACTATCTTCTCAATCTCACTCTTTTGCATATAGGGGTACCTATAAGGTCTGATGTTGGGTGGTTGAATCCTTGTACTAGCTAGATGGCATGGTCATGGTCTCTTTTCAAAGGCAGGCCCTTGGGCATTTCTCCAAACACCACTGAGTGCTCATCTATAACTGCTTGCATATCTATGGGTATAAATGTATTGGAATGATGTGCTTCCAATGAAAATAGTTGTGCCACAAACCCTTTTGCACCCTTTCTAAGAAATTTTTACATCATTCGATGAGAACTTACCATCTGTGGGGACTTTGCTCTCAGTCCTTTTAGTTTAAAAGTCCTCCCTTCTGACTAAAATTGCATGAACAACTCCTGGAAATTCATTTCAATGGTTCCCAAGGTGGTAAGCCACTAAACTCCTAACACAATGTCTGCTCCTCCCATGGCAATAACATACATATTGCTAGTTAGCAAGTAATCTCCCATGGTGAGATTAATGTTATGAAATTTTCCTAAGCAACTAACAGTTTTCCCATCAGCGATCATGACTTGACATTCTAGAGCTAGATAAACAAAGCAATTCAAGCGTACAGCCAACTTATGATTGATGAAATTGTGAGTACTTCCCAAATCAATCAACACTGTTACCCTCTATTTTTTAAGAAGCCAACTACTTTGAGAGTTTGGGGAGTGCTAATACCGGAAATTGCATGGCATGATATTATTGGCTAGGGATCTCCTAATTCCTCCTTTGACTCTACTTCTTCATTTTCTTCTTCTTCAGTAGGTCCCTCAATGTAGAACAACTTCTTTTCAGCACACTTATGTCCTAGTCCAAATTTGTTGTCACAATTAAAACATAACCCTTTGGCTCTCTTTTCTTCAATTTGTTGAGGTGTCAGTCTTACTAGCCAAGGAATGATGGTGGAAGGGTGCTACGATCTCTGATATTACTGACAGTTTGTTTCCTACTGGAAAAAAAAATTTCCTCTGCCCTACGTGCCATGATCATAAAGTCTAAAACCTTATGAGGATTAAACATACGCACCTCAATCTCAATTTGTTCTTTAAGACCCCAAGAAATAAGTCATTCAAATTATCTTCAGAATATTTTCCACCCGTAAGGAAAGGTTTTAGAATTGATGGATGTAATCTTTGATCTGTATTTGTTTGAGCTTTGCTAATTGATTGAAATAATTCTCAAACACACTAAAACTATAGTGCAATTGTAACTCTTCGGTGAATATTGTCCATGTAACATTGAGGCCACTCTTTTTCCTTTGAGCACATAACCATCAATACCAAATGAATTGGTCAGGTTCAAGATACAACAATGTCATGGTAACCTTTTGTCCCGATGGAATTTGATGAAGATCAAATAAATTCTCCATCTGGTTAATCCAATTGAGTGGATCCTTTCCATCAAACTTACGCATTTCCACTTTTGGAATCATGTTACGGGCTTGCAGAGTGTTTGTATTTGGATTGGTCATGTTTGCAGATCCACCTTGGCTAGTTTTTCTATTACTTTGACCTAAAGATCCACCCTGGTTAATATGAGTATGATTGAGTTGTGGCTGATTAGGAAGGATATTATGACCCATGATATTGTAACTAAATTGGTGAATGAAATCCTCCAATCGTTGTCCAATATTTTCTACATCTTCTTTGTTGGCCACTCTACCCTCGAGGTTTCGTAACTCTAACTCAAGATAGCTGACCTTATGGTCAGTTGAAGTAAACCCTAACCTTGAGGACTCTGTAGATACCCCTTCTGACTCTAACTCCTCAACTATTATCTCATCCTTATCAGGTGTTTTACCCAGAGTGATGGGATTCTTTTTTCCTCTTGTCGAAGGCCCAACCATGATGCCCCAAAATGGTAAGATTTAAGGATCAAGGTCAAAATTTAAGGTTTGAATTTCAATAGGAATTCGCCAAATTTCATAAAAATCAAAGAACGAACTAAAACTAATTTTTAATCTTATTTCTAGAAATGTAAATAACTTTTAAAAATTCCACAAATTGCACCCTAGGTAGCCGAATTATAAAAAAACATAAATCTGCTATAAATTTTGTAAATCAAGTAAAAAATTCTTAAAATTTGGAGGGAAGCTTACTTGACTGATTTCGCCACACCACAGAAAAATTTGTAGAAAAATTCGCTACCAATTTTGAGATATGGATGAACCTTCACAATTAGGGTTTGACGCAGTGTTGGCCGAGTTCAAGCTCTGATACCACTTGTAATGTAATTACTTGTATAAATCTGATTATCAACAGCAATATAACACCAATGAACATAATATTTCAAATAAATGATCTCAATGTGCAAGAATAATAGCTTAGCCACTTTGAGGGGGCAACCTCCAAACCAGACAATAAGACTCAAATGTTGAATATGATGATGAATTACTACCTACTAACCTCTATATATACTATTCCTATTGTATGGCCAACACCAAGGCCAACCCACTAATGAAAATATAACATATATGAAAGAGATACATCATGATAAAATTTATGATAGCCACAAGTCACCTATATAGATCCAATATAAGATATATGATTAAGGGCGTAGCAATGCATCTCCATGCAAGGTGAAAGCAAAATAGTCCAAAGGAAAGATTCCACGTAGCCCAAGGAGGCAAACAAAAAAGAAAAAGGTTTTCAACGCCTAGAAATTAGAATAAAACAATCCATGCATGGGCTTTCACATAGAAAGTTAAATAAAAGAGAAATAACAAAACTACAACACCCTCCACGCATTCATTTAGGTCTTTCACCATGCAGTAGGGAGGAGAAAACAATTTTAAATACATGCATAAGAGATACCACGTGCCAAGGATAGCTGGAGTTGTCCAGGAAATAAAGCAAATAATAAACTTTGCAGAGAAGAACACATTTTCCCAGCTGAGCAAAGATTAAATCATTTCTATTTCCAACACAAGAAACCACGCATTCTCCAGGTGTATCAACGCATTTACAAGAAGATTCAACAAGTATAGTCATGCATTGATCAGAAGATCACATCAAAGAAGTAAATCTCAAATTGCACAGTCATTAAAATCAGGAAATTTTCATGCATACGTAGGAGAATTTGCTCCATAAAATTAAATAAAAATCAGGATATTAAAATCAAGAGATTTTAATTATATATATCATTGTATCACCATATTTAGAACTCGAAACTTAGTCTCAATATGTTTGTATTAATGCCGATGGGGTGGGAGTGGTGCGGTCAAGTCACATGGTTGTGTGCTTGCCCACCCAGGTTCAAATCCCCGAGGCATGATCCTCCTCGGAGGTGGTTCACCACTAGATGCGGCATCTTTGCTCATGCCGACACCGGTGATTACTTCTCGCCGCCGACGCCGGTGGTTGCTCTCTCTCTCTTTGATGCTCCTCTTATCAGCGACATTGGTGGCTTCTCCACTCTCTCGCCGATGCTCCTCTCATTATTGTCTCGGTGGTTGCTCGCTCTCTCGCCGATGCTCCTCTCGCTGTTGTCTCTGGTGGCTGCTCCGCTTGCTGTTGACATGGTTTCTCCTCTTGCTACGACGCTAGTGGTTGTTCCTCACACCGTTGACGCCTGGTGGTTGCTCCTCATGTTGCTGATGTTGGTGGCTGCTCCTCTCGCTTCTGTCACTAATTATTGTCTCACTCGTTGCGGCCGTTGTCGTTTGTCGCTGCATCTTCACTATGGTTTCAAGGTTGCTTCAATTGGGTTCCTAATGGTGGTCCCCTTCATTGTAACTCAGGTTATGGATCCTCTCAAAAAATCCTCAATTGTACAAGGATGTGGGTCCTTTCAAAAACTCTCAGTTTACCCCTAATTCCAAAAAAAAAAAAAATGTTTGTATTAACATTTTTTAAAAAAATTGTAATCGAAGGCTGGTTTTTTATTATTATTATTTTTAAAATAATAATAATAATAATAATTAAACAAGTCATATTATTCTTGCATTGATGGGGGTTTCAGAGACTGAGACTCGGCCCTGCTTGCATTGTTTTACATGTCTGAGTCATTATTCTGTAAAATTCATAATGGCTGAAAAATCTAATAAATATGCAGGAAGATTGAGGAAGCCAGTGGAGAAATCGAACAAATCCGCACTCAAGTATGAATTCCAAGGAATCATCCCTCCCAGTTCCATTAAGTCGGCATATGATAATATCACTGATATGAATTTGGGTCACATCAATGTGCAACAATTCTGCGAACAAGTGAAAACTAAAGGCAAAACCATATTCTCATATAGGCTTTACCATAGTGGTCTACCCCAAGTGCGCAGATTTCTGTCTTAGTGTAGTGTCCAAAGCTGGTTATCGCTTGCATGAACCATTATGATCCCGAGAGACGAGGAATTTTTAAATATAATTTTGATCCTTTTCTCTTAATCACACCAAAGCACATTGAGGAATTGCTCAACATACCTGACTTCCCTAAGAATGTGGATATCACTCGATAGTCAACGCAAGAATTTTGGGATGAAGAACCCCTTAGGTGGAGCAAGATGGTCAATAACAATTTGTTAGTGACCAAGAGGCCTCGAATTGACCGGCTTCCTAAAGAACTATACTGCATTGAGTTTGTGGAAGAAATCGGGGACATGATTACTCTCCTAAGTTGGGTTTTGGTTTACCCTCTCGCTAGGATTTTCCACCAATGGATGTATCGGTTTATTTGTATCATCCTTGCCAAGAGAGAGTTTGTGGATTGGGCCACCATCATCAAATATACCCTTCACAAATAGTTGATTGAAGTAAAGATGACTAGATGTTTCTACATGACATCATATTTGACTTATGCAGTGGCAAAAAGAAAGCTATTTTTGGACTCAAACAAGAGGATTTATGGGTCCATCAAATAGTATCTTCCATTATTACCCACAACTAAGTTTCAAAATAGCTCTCACCATTTCAGAAGGGTCAATGATGCATTTACCTTCCACGTGATTTGGAACTTGAATTGGAATATAGAGGAAAGATTTTCTAAAGAAAGCATGGATGTCATTTTCCAATGGGGAACCTGGTTTATTCAATTCTCATCCTTTTCCTACCTTCGTGTAAGTGGATTTGCAGGTACTTCATGGAAACTTCCTAAGTACATCAGTGAAAAATGGGCATTGATGGAGCTTACGCGACAACTATTCCAAGTTCATTGTCTTCTTAGTGATAAGCATTGCTCAGGAATTCACTTCCCAATCTAAATCGGGGAATACCAATGTCCAAATCTCTTCATTGCACAACTTGTGAAAAAGAGTTTGCCCTCATCAAAATTCATCCATATGTGAAGAGATCCCAATTTAATATCAATGGATATATGCATAATATTCTTGGAGCAAAGTATCAACATAACCCTACCATGGAATATTTTTGGGTTGCCTATTTAGATGAGCATGAAGTAAGAAGATGAGAGATTTCTTCCCGACCCTTGCTCGGATCAAGGCCTTTCACATCAAGATCCCTTGATTCATTCATAAATGATGATGAAGATGTTATTAATCCCTCATATGATGCGTTTCTTTTACCCGGTTGCCTCGAATTGATTGGACCAAAAGAGATGATTTTCTCTTGATAGTAAGAATCAACCAATCCTTGAAAGAAGCATATCTTTGTATGAAATAGACTTGCCAAGTTACGGTCAATTCAAGATCATACTTCAGGATCACAAAAATTACCAACTTGAGGAGGTCTTCATTCAACCAAAGCCCCTTCTCAATCAACCTCCGTGTCATCCAATCATATGCAACCAACAAGAAAGGAGTGGTTTCCAAAATCCACTTCACCGAATAATGTGTCATGAGGAGAAAAACCTAAGGGTCCTAGCCCCAGTGAAGGAAGAGAGTGTGTATCAGGATTTTCTACTTCAAGTAGAGATTCTTCTACTCACATTGTTAATAGTTCTCAAAAGCTAGTAACAAATGATCCTCATCCATGCCTTGCACAAGCATCCACTCAAGTGCAGGTAGTCCAAATATCGAACACTTTGGAACCTACAATGCACAAAGAGATTTCCCAAAATCTCCCAAATGAGAAGGAGGTGGATATCGAGGTTATTTCTCTTGAAATTGAGGTTGTGGAAAGGATTCTTGCATAATCTCATGATGTTGAGAACAATGAGAATGTTGTTTGAGCTCTAGACTTTTGTATGCAGAAATAGTGAATGATACTCCTTTCTGGGTTGATTGCAAAGTCAAGAAAAGGAAGAGGGTTGTCAAGGAAATTGACATTGATTTTGATGCTCTTTTCAAACTTTCAAATGGCGTCATTCCCAAGAAGCCTAAAGTGATTTCTCGAATAATAATGAATAGTGACGGGGAATAGATTTGTGGATCTTGCCATCCCACAAGTTGACAAGGAGTGTGATGCCATGACATCTGTTGATTATGAAGTTTCCAAATTGGGACTTGGGAGGTCCACATTGGAAAGTGACATGGCAATGGCTTGAGATTCAATTGATATCATGCTTAAGATACTTGACAAATATAAGTCTCAGAACTCTCAGCTCAAGGCTGAAAAGAATCAATTGGTGGAATATGTTCAAGACCTAATAAATCCCATATCATTCACTTTCCCATGCACACGATGCAATGGCTTCCCTTATGAATAAACTCTCAATTCATCAAAATAAATAAACACATTGGGCCATGTCACTAAAACTTGGCTTTCAAAGATTATCGTTTTAGCCAAGAGATGATCAAAAGCAAGTGGTTAAGCTCCATGAAGATGTCGGTGCATATCTTGATCCAATTATTTATTTCAAGGAAAATTTTGTTTCTAACATATCAAATTTGGATGAGATATTTCCCTTTACAGAGATGACGAGTATGGAATCCTCGTTTTAGCCATGAAGGAATTCTCAAATTTGAACATCGAGGGACACGTTTTCTTTTAGTGTCCGCATCTCAAATCAAGGAAGACACTTCTTGAGGATTCTATGATCCATTATGAGAGCATATGCAATGAAGCCTTCACTTCACTTTCCTTGATTCAAGAATTCATATTTGAGATTCCTCAACCTCATAAATGAGCATAATCAAAGGTGTTCATCGAACATGTGGAAGAGCAATTTTCACAATTGTTTAAAGACATGTACACTCTCACAAATAATTTCTCGTCAGCCTCAATAGGCGTTGCATCAATTAAAGAACTTGTTTGAGAACGCTCAATCAAAGATGGTTAATTTAAATGATATGCCAAGTAGGATTCGGATTGTAGGTATTTTGTGAGGCTATTATTCGACCAAATGAACCTTTAGAAGAAGAAAATATGTTTGAAACATTTGGAAGGTTTAGATCCTTTCAATTGGTGAAAGCCGCAGATCCTAATTTCACCGATGGTTCAAGGAGATAGTTTTCTTAGTATCTAACGAAGTGGGAGAGTCCATTTCTCATACATTCGAGATAAAGGCGGACCCCATTTCAATGGATAAGGCATTAATTATTACCGTATGTTTTTAAAATGAGATTTTATGAAATGAATGTTGTTATTTAAGTTGCTTTCAGAAAATTGTGGATAACTTAAGTGATTTCTATTTTTAGTTGACTTTAATAAAGTTGGTTGAAAAATTCAAAGGTCACTTTAGTGCCTTATTTAATGTTCATGTAAAACCCTAACTACTTTGTAAACAAATTTTGGGTTATAAAGGGAATTGAGGGGCTCATTTGTAAGGGTGACTTTTGAGAGAGGAGAAGAAAATACTTTTGTGTGCAAGCTTTGTTTTAGGAAGAAACTTTGTGTTCTTTTGTGTTCTTTTGTGAAAGCATTTTGGGGTTAATGAAATATGAACTTTGTGTCTCATCCATTGTCTCTTGTAACATTTGATGTTCTTATGTTCATTAGATGTTAGATGTTTAAATATTGCATGCAAATATTGTATTTGATATTATTTTCAATGTTATTAAGTTGGTTTTCTTGTTCATAATGATCAAGCTCGATATTTACTTGCTCATGTGTGTTCCCTTTTACTCATTCTCATTTAGATCGATGCAGACTGCTTTTTATTTGTGTTAGTTATTTATTGTTCTTCTCCATGCAATATTAGGCTCGATTTTACCTAATTCTTGCATGATCCTTCCATTCATTCCATTACATTCATTTCCTTCATTCCTTTCCATCTCCCTCATTCACTTTTCTTTCCATTAATGTTCTAAAACACCCCCACATACAATTTTGAATGTATAGGTGTAAATACGCTTTGGTTTTCAATAAAGGTAGCCTCACCTTCATTGAGGAGGGACTTCATTCCCACACTTTGCTGCATGTCATTTGCATGCGTGAAAATACATATGCCAATAGATCCCCACTTAATATTAAGGGGGTTTTAGAACAATAATATTAAGTGATCATAATATTTAGTTTATAATTAAATAATATAGAATATAAGTTATTCTTTATTATTTAATATAAACTCTATATTAGGTTATTAGTTATTTATTAACTAAATATTAAATCGGGGTGTGCCTCGTCACTTAATAAAGTCATAACCCTTTGGGTTATTTAAATATGGATATAGGTCATATTCGGATATTATGTAATTCTGCGGGTAAAAACAGGAGAAAAAGTGAGGAAGGGAGAAATGGACTCGGTGAAAAAAATTTCAATTAATGGAAATTTTCTTCATGTTTTTTACCCCATTGGGGTTCTCCGTGTTATATGTTGTGTTATGGTGTAAATTTTCTTTATTGTGTATTTATTTACTTATATGTGCACATTAATGTTTACTTAATATTAAATAAGGTTAATATAACTTTATACCCTCATCCTAAAAACTATGTTGATGATCTCTTGGGTAAATCCAAGTGTCGGCAAGATCATATTTCTATCCTTGAAATCCTTTTCATGCTTCTTATCCAAATGTTCCTCTACCTTAATCCCGCCAAGTGTGTATTTGAAGTTCTAACTGGAAAACTCCTTGGTTTCATCGTTCTATCAAGGTCATTGAAGTTGACACCACCAAAATCAAAGCCATCCTCAAGATGCCTCCCCCTTCTAATGTTAAGCAAATTTGTAGTCTTCATGGACAAATTCAATCAGTTTGTCATTTCATGTCACGGTTATTCAACCGTTGTCAACCTTTTCATCATCTATCATGCACAAAGACACCCGGTTCAACCTGGGATGCTAAATGTCGAAGGCTTTTGATGATATCAAGCATTATATTCTATTGCCACATGTGCTCACACCTACACATGATGGGGAGCCCTTTTATCTCTACATCTATGCCTCTTATCATGCTCTAGGTGACATGTTGGCACACCGTGATGAGAAAGGCAGGGATAAATCTTTATATTATATTAGTCACACCTTTCACGATTAGCTACGAAACCCACTACATTGAAGCTCAAAAGACGTGTTGCAATCTTTCTTCACCACTTCTAAAATTCATTACTATATTCTAAACCATAAAACCTACGTTGTCACTAGCTTTAACCTCCTCAAAACTATGCATTCCAAGCCTTACCATAATAATCACATTACTCGTTGGCCTCATGCTCATGATCGTTTAACCTAGAGTTCATCTCTTAGAAATCTTACCGATCAACTTGTTGAAGCCCCTCGTAATAATCATCTTCCTCATGAGAAATTCCCATAAAAATTTATCTATACCCTCGATCACAAATTCTCTACCCTCAACATGACACTCTTCTTTGGTGGTTCTAAGTATAGAAAACGGGGGGGTTAGCGTCTTCACCATTCCTCCTTGGGATAATCCTATCCCCATTGCTTACAAGCTTAACTTCGAGTGTACTAACCACATGGTTGAGTATGAAGCTCTTGTCCTAGGTCTTCAAACCGCTATCATGCTCGTCTTCCAAATCCTTGACATCTATAGTGATTATCATTACATCATCAATGAAGTTAAGGGAACCTATCAATGCAAAAATGAACTCCTTCAAAATTACTAAAGGACACCTTCGAATTTCTTCTCAAGGCCTTTGATCAATACACCATATAATTTGTCCCCTGCTCATCTAATCATTTTTGGATACCATAAAATCACTCACATCTCTCATCCCTTAGGAAACTAAAGAATCTAAACTCTCTACTTGTTGTCCATCATCTTGATCAACCATCTCATACCCATGAGCTTCCTCGTATCAATCATGTTGACACCAATCAACTCGACATCCGGTACTCTCAAATATTCAACTACCTATCTCGTATCCAAAATCCCTCTAACCTAACCATGAATGGTAGGAGGTCATTACTTTAATGCGTTAACCACTACATTATCCTTGGCATCATCCTTTACAAATTTGGATTTGACAACATCCTTCTTCGATGTCTTAAATCCCATGAATCTACCCGCTCTATCTAAGAATTCCATGATGAAATTTGTGGTGGACACTTTAGCCACTTGGTTTTTTCCAAGTGCGTGCTTTTCCTAGTCTATTACCGGCACACCTCAATCAAGATCTGTTGTGAATATTTTAAAAAGTGCCTCAAATGCCAAAGAACATTCCAACCTCATCCATATCCCTAGCCAAGCCTTATGGTCAGCTCAAGATCTTTGGCCTTTTTCACAATGGGGCCTTGTTGCTCCTCTCAACATAATCACCCTATCATCAATGTTGTTGAGTAGTTCACCAAGTGGGCTGAAGCCATTTCACTTGCATCCACCCAAGCTAACAAGGTCATTGACTTCGTATACCATCACATCATCTATCGCCAGCGTCCCTCATAAAATCATCATGGACAATAGAAATTCCTTCAAAAACAAATATCTTAAGAATATTTGTGACTCTTTCAACATCAAGCTCAACTTCTCTTCTTCTTACTATCATCAAGCTAGCAGCCAAGTCAAAGCCACTAACAAGACTCTTCGCAATATTCTCACTAAAACCATGGACAAATCAAGATGCAAGTGGAATATTCACATCCCCTTCACCCTTTGTGGTTATCATACTAACATCCACACCTCCATGGGAACTACTCCCTTATCTCACATCTACGGCTCGAAGTTGTTCTTCCTCAAAGTCCAAATCCCATCCTTATGTGTTTCCCTTCACGACTTCATCTCTAATGAGGACTATTGTCAAGAAAATCTAGCATAACTTGAACTATTATATGAGTGTCATTTGATTTCCCTTCAACATCACCATGTCTATCAAGAGGGCATCAAACATGTTTATAACAAACATCTTAAAGAGCATGACTTCAACATCGGTGACCTTGTCTTAAAATAAAATCAAAATGTCATTACTCTAGAAAGGAGCCAACGTGGAAAGTTTTCTCCCAACTAGATTGGACCATATAATATCATGCATAATTATGGGTTCATAGCATATCTTTTAGCTTCTTTTGATGTTAAAATGGAAATGGAATGTCTCAACACCTTACACTTGCGAATTTCTACTATTAACATGCCTACCAACATGCCCTTAGTCATACTTCATGATGTTCTTTTCATCATTAGCCTTTGCCATCTCTCATCGTAATGATATGGAATTATGTATTCTTCCATCACTATCCTATCTATGACCTTAAATATGGGCACCGTGGCTCTGCTCATAGGATATTCCTCATGGATAAGTTCCTCCTTTTTTAGGAACCCCATGATCATTACATCCATCACCCTCTTATCTACCTATTTGAACCATGATAAGGGTCTATAGGTGTCGTTTGTACATTTTATCTTCCCCTCCCCAAGTGGTCTACTTGGTTATCCTCAGCTCTCTCTTAAGTTAAAAAAATTCAAAATTTAGGATGCTTGTGTCAAAATCTCTCTCATTCAAAAACAGAGTCGATCCTCGAAGGACAATTGTTCATATAAAGAATGAAATGTCAAAATTATAGACTGATCCCTTAAAGGACAGTTATCATGCATTCCATTCTACTATCAAAGTCAAAAATAAAAAATAAAAAGCAAAATCCAAAAGCAAGAATCCTTAGAAAGTTTTTGTATTGATTATCTTTCCCATCTACAGAGAACTTCCCGCATTGATCGGTTTACATATTACTCGAGCTAGGCATAGACTTGGGACTGTCACCTAAGGAAAACCTATTTTCCCCATACAAGCTCCATCTTAACCCCTTCGTCGTATCTACAGTAGGTTGATGAGCACACCATCCATCTTTGCCTCATGATCTTAAAGTGTGACTAACAATTGTTAGTTATATATTAACACTGTCAATGATCGCAAGTGAAAATATTTGTGTTGTTATCTCTTGTGTTTTAACTCTAATCTAGTTTAAAATCATCTTTTATATGCGTGCTCCTCCCTATGATGAAGTGTACTTTCTCACGTTTGGGTCACTCTATAAAATTTGCACCCTAACCTACTACATTTTCCATACCTACTCTAGTTAATCTCATCATCGTCACATCTATGTCTAACATCTATATATAATATAC
Organism: Taxus wallichiana var. yunnanensis; assembly: GCA_018340775.1. NCBI lineage: Eukaryota > Viridiplantae > Streptophyta > Pinopsida > Cupressales > Taxaceae > Taxus > Taxus wallichiana. The sequence goes on along the minus strand of CM031234.1, from coordinate 423,879,585 downwards.
TATTCCAATCGCATCTAATATATCTCTATCAGCTCATTTAATATAATTTCATCGTCTTATCCAAAATCATCAACCATTATCATTCCATAAAAATGCAAAAAAATAACAAAAAAACAACTAAAAACTAAGCTAGGGTTTGGACTCTTTCCATCCTCCGAGTCCTTTATCACTTCCTCGCTCCTTGTTGGCCTCCATCTCACTCCAATCTCAAATTTCTCTCTCTCGAAGATTTCAATCATCACAATTCACATCATTCAAATGAGGCTAATCGGCAGCCATAAGTTTTTATATAGTTGTGTTGCCACGGTCGCGCACCAACTCACCCCTGGTCAAATCCAAGTCGTGCCAACTCACCTAGTCCTCATCAACCCTACCCTATTTTTATCCTTTTATCCCATCTCATTCTATCACCTCATCAAATTATCTTCTCTCATACCTTAGGATTTTGTGTCACCCATAACACACTTTATCCCATGTAGCTCATTTTTCCATATTTGAGCCTTTGTTTACCAATCTTTTCTCATCTCTTATCACATCTTATAACCTACTCCACGGCCATCTTTTTGTGTTCCCTCTTATGACACTATCACTCATCTTAAAGCTCACCATTATGGCCATATTTCATCTCTTTCATGCCAAGACACATATTTTCTCTTCCTCACATTTGAAAGATAACGATAACCTTTTGGATTGCTTTGTTGCCCAATCATCTATCGACCTTTGTCTTGACCATCCTTGCATTTAGTTATGCATACATTTGATGTATTCCTTTCACTCATAGGTCACAGGGCTTGCACATCCATCTAAGTGAATTCACATTGGATTCCCTCCATCTCGCATGATCATCTTTTCCAACTCACGGGTTCTATAGGCCATTAACGTTGCCTCAATTACAGGTCGTGATATGTCCCTATTAAGGGGTTTCGTAGGTCACCATTATATTTTTGTATTTACTTTTTGTTTTTATCCTATTAATGGACATTCCCTTTTACTTGTGGTATATTTATATCTGCTCTCTCATCCTTTTCTACCCTCTCCTCTCGATTCCCCATTTATCTCTTTCAAACTTGTAATCGATTCCCCTTCCTGTCATTGATCCCTAGTTTGAGGAGGATCACCTCAACCATCATCTATCATCACTTCTAGTTTTTTTTTCTCGCAATTTGCTTAACAAAAACACTCAAAAAAAAGGGTAAATTTAGACACCTCTTTTCGGTATGTTCATCCCCCATCCCGCATTCATGCCCCTCATAGTCATCTTACACATTCATATTTCCCTTACCATTTTAAATTTCTATTTTCCTCCTAAATTTCTATTTCCCTCTCAAAATCCCATAAACCCCCTTAATTCATCCATGATTATATCTAATCACCCATTAACTTACACCTTATCTTAATTCCTCCCATTATCTTAATAAATCACCACATTATTTATCCCTAATTCCCATCCTAATATTATTATGTGTACACCCCTAATTATATTTAATCTCCCTAAACCTATCCCCTTCCTAGATTCCCCCTTATATTCCCCTCTATTTATGGACCCTAGGATTCCAACCACCCATTTATGACTCCTATGATCCCCTTACACCACTAAAACCCTCCTTATCATCCTACTAGCCATTTAATCCTCCCCCTATGCATCATAACTCACCGAAATGGATAACCATGACCTTTTACCCGTTTAAGCCCTGCATTCTCAAGATTCACATCACCTCCACCTCTCGGGCATGTAGTCCACTCCCACCTTTGGTGACTCATGCCAGTCACTATCGACCCTACTTATACACCCCCCCAATCACCGTAACACTGCTTCTGCCACCCATTTACTTGATAGCCCTAATCATGTTTACTTTATTTCAATCATCGTTGAACCATCCTAACCATCGTCAACCATATCAAGTATATCCATTAGATCGGTCTCATGCTACATCCTCTCTATTCCTCGTTACCCCAAAATTAGGTTCAACATCTCGATCGGGTTCCAGATTACTTTTTGTTTGTCTGCTTATCAACTCTGCATCAGTCGTCATCGACCATACCAATCATTCTTGGGTCTCCATCGACCTAAGCAAGTTTATTTTTCCTTTATCGGTATTTAGATTTTTAGATCTCTATCTCAAAGATCTAGTACATTTACATATCTATTATATACATCCTTTTATGAGTTATCACTTATCGATCTTTATTGTCAAACATCGGTTGACATCCATCCTATGAAGTTGTCACTTCTCAGTATCGACCTTTTAAGCAACCCACCCTCTTATTTGCTAATATATTTTGTGTTAGTTTCTCTTTGTTGTACATATTACCAAGCTCATAGTGGAGAGGATTGTTTGCGCCCATACCTTCATCATTATTATCATCATCCATGTTAGAAGATAGCCTTAAACCCTCCAATAGCTTCTGAGTTTCTTGATTTCTTGTATCCCTAGCAATAACTTCAGAATGAAATGGGAAATTTCATCAAAAATTCTCTATGGTACTCAGTTTTGCTTCTAGTTTTGGACACATTAGGGGCATGGGTCTCCTTTCTCTAGTAAAAATTTCAACATGCATCGCTTATACTCGGTTATGCAAAGCAAATGGGAATAGTATGGGGAACTTATTTCTCTTTTCTAACATGTGTCATAATTTACAAAAATTGGGATTATATCCATCTACAACGATATGGTCCATGGGGTTATGGAAGGTATTGAAGCAGATAAGTTCTTTGTACGAAGAAATTTCCTATCCTCTTTACACTTAAGGGGAATATATCATAGTTGTTGAATGAATTTGATGCATAGTCTTCTTCCGTGCGACGCTTTGGATCCTCTTTAACATTCGGGCGTTAGGTTGGTACACCTAACACATTGACCTATCCTCGACACAAATTAGGGACTGATCACCCCAATTTTTCATCAGAGTTTGAAAATCCATAGCCTCCAAAGCATAATAATGGGAACGCATTCCCATCAACAAAATACATAGGTGTATTCCTTCCATGTTTTGAATCTCTTTTTGCATTTCTCATGGAACATTTATTTATAGTAATTTCATTACAAAATGAGTTAAAGTTTAGTTTTCTATCTTAGGAATTGACTACAATCTATGTTACAGGTTTCAGTTTGGATCATGCCAACACCAACACAAAGGGATACTACAAAACAAATTTATTATGAGCAAAGATAAAGTGTATCTACACACTCAAGTATCTTTTCCTTAAGTGTGTAATTTTATTTCATACTTAAAGGGGGAAAATTTACACACTCAAATTTGGTGATCTATCCTTTGACATTGTTGATCTTGACATTACACACTTGCATGTACAAATGCACTCTCCTTAATCTTTCTTAGCACACCTTGATATCTCTTTAATTACATGTTTATCTTTGCACACCTCTCTCTCATCAGTTTCTGAAGTTTAATTGAATAAAATACATCTAGAAACATCCATCCTCTAACGGGTAAAAGAATATAAGTGTGTCCCACTTAAAAGATCTTAAAAATACATGTTTGGTCATTTTATATGTGTTTGGTCATCGGATATATTTTTTGAACGTATAAAAACTGCAAAAATTGGCACACGGTTATATATGTTTTGACCATGACCCATAAATTCAAAACATGTTTTTCCCTCTTGGTCAAAACTATCATTTTTGTTGGGTTGTACAAATCTACAAGCTGACCCTACTATATAGTTTTGGACTAACATGTTTTTGGATAATTATTTCAATTCTATCACATTATTATGAGAAAATATATCCCCTTGGTCATCCTTTCATGACATAACAACCTTCAAAATCATATATAAGTAAGTAAATCATACCTCATTTGAGGACTAGGAACTTTAAGAACTCCTCATGTAAAAGTAAGCACAAAAGGAGTTTTAAACTCCATAAACTATAAAATAACTCATGAACATCCAATAGGGTAGTACCCTCTATAGGTATGAAGTCTCCTTCTAGCTCTAAGAGTCTCCATCTCCTTTTAACAAGCAAGTAAATTGACCCTCCCCAATTATTTGAGCAAGTGTGAAAATCAAGTAAAATATTTTCAAAACATGATTTTCAAGTTTTGATTGCACTATAGTAGATATCAAATACTAGGAGAGCGATGTGTAATTTGATCCCTCTTTGGAGTAATGGTGAAAATGGTGTATAGGGGTGCCCATAACCCACCTAACTTTGTTTTATATGAACTCCTTCTTGCACTACAAGGGTTTTAGGGTTTGAGTAGAGTTTACAGAGTCATTTTGAAGGTGAGAAAATAATACCGACACATAGTGACACTCATTTACAATGTGGGAAAAGCACTCATGAAGTTGTAGACCTAGATTCCAAGTAGGTACAAGATTGTATAAATGCTTTTGACCTAGATATATGGTTTTGACCAGGTTCATTTCCATGTGCTAGTTTTTGTAAGAAAACATTTTTAATCTCAAATCATCGTATTCTTACAATCAAATCACCTAGACTCTTCTAGATCCATATAGAATTAACTAAGTATAATTTCTCCTTTGTGTTTTAATAGTTGTTAGATCAATAGTCACTTTGAAAAGTGTTATTCTAATTTGTGCAATTAATGTTGGAAGTTAATTAAATTAGAATATCCACCTGTTACATTATTTCATCCTTTTAATGTATGTTATTTAAACATTCTTAAAACTTAAAAAGTAATGAAAATATTCACAAAAAGTGAAATCGGTGAGGTGCATTATCCTCTTTTCTAGTGGATCTCGTGAATGTTTCATATTTTGTAGCTCTTGCCAACTTTAGAGCCAACAATTCTAGGGCTATAGGAATATCTACACTATTGTCATACAATAATTGAAAATGGGACATCTTTATAGCTATTTAAGGGGTAATACAATCATACCAAAAGGCATCATAAAATATTTTGTGCCATGTGTGTTTATTTTCATCCACCAACTTATGGATAATAGTGATAAGGTTCATGTTACTAGATTTCAATTATCCATTACCCTAAGGGTAGTAGTTTGATGCATGTGCCAATGATATAATATATCCATAACAAAAACCAGTTAACTCATTAGAAGAAAAATTAGAAGCATGGTCGATTACCACTTTATGTAGTATTCCAAACCACACGATTATATAGTATTTTAACGAGTATGGCTTCTACCCATTTTGTGAAATAATTTGTGGTCGTGAACACATATGAATGACATGCACTTCATGAAGGATTGAGCACACCAATAAAATCAATTCCCCATTGAAAAAAATTTTAAACTATGATTACATTCTTAGAGGTAGGGAGGCAGTTTAGTCCTCCCTACGGACTTCTAACATGATTCACACTTGGCTACCCATTTATAGGAATCTTGGAATAGTGTGGACCAATATTACCATGCCCATAGTATCTTATGAGCCATGAATGATGCCAAAAAAAAATCCCCACAAGCTTGACCATCAAATGATTGGAGTAACCCCTTTTGTTGATTTTTATCCACACAACAAAGGAAAATTCCATCTATGTCTCTCTTAAAAGAGAATTATCCCACAACACATATTTGGATGCATGGAGTTGGATAGTCCTCTTCTTCTTCAACCCTAAATGAGGAGGGCACTCACCATAGGTAATAAAGTGAGTTATGTTCATATGCCATTCCTCTATTTTACTTCAAAATAGGACCATGGGCAATTCTTTCACCACACCTAACTTCGTGTGTTCATCATTGGTATTATTTTTTGCCATCAATTTCCACATACTTATTCCTCAAATAAAATTTGTAGGTTTGATTTTGAGGTCGTATTCTTGGACTTTGGATACCATCCACCTTTTTGGTCTTATCTCTTATTGTGTCATAATGGACTTGATTGTCATATCCGATACCATCACCAACGTGTGGGAGTTAACGATGTGATACATGAAATTCTTCACTCCTTTCACAACAACGTAAGTGTGTTTTCAATCAAAGATTATTTTAACTCATGATATTTTAGAGCACAAATCTGTTGGTGTATATGACTAGACTTGTCATCATTCGACATATTTTCCACCTAGTTGGTTAGTCATATCACTTAGTGAGAATAGGTCATAGTTGAATAGGTCATAGGGTTGTGTACACGTATCATGCACAGGAGTTACATGAAACTCATATATGTAACCCTTCTTTCTAATCTATGAGCATGCCATACATATCGTTGTCTTTTTTTACTTGATTTTCCTTGTGATTCATGCTCTTGTTAATTATGTGAAGTGTTCTCATCTCCATTAGAAGTACAACCTCTCTTCGATGTGCACGAGGTTCTAGAATTAATCCTCATAGAACAATCTGATATAGAATCAGAGTGTATGTTCGGTACATGTGCGCTCTCTTGAATTGGTTGTTGATTACTTCATTTTTAGATTTATTACGTTTTTGTGCAAGTTATTTTTTTAATTACTATTTGGAATCTTGTTAATGATTTGATAATCTAGTTTCTTGTAGTTTGTGTTGGTTTACGTCTGTTTTTGGTGCATGTGTAAGTGCATTTTGGGAGTTTTTAGGGGTTTTTCAACTAGTTCTAGTTGGTCGCAACCAAATTTTGAGGCATTGTTAAATGTAGATGTAGGTGCATTTTCTTTTCATCTCTAGTTTTTAATCATTTTTTAAAAAGTGAGTGATTTTTTTAAATCTGGTTTTTTTCTTAGTTCTACCTCTTAATGAATACTTGAAAACAATATTTGACACGTAAGATTTGCACAGAAACAAGATTGTGCTTGTGTATTTTATTAATATCAAAATCAAGCATTACAAAATAAATGAGAGAGCTGCAATATTTATAGATATTGGATAGGTTCTATCTCATCCATAATATATGGAAACAAATCACCTAATCTGAGAAAATATGCAGAAATAACATATTGCCCCTAATCGCCTTTTGCCCTTCATGGAAATCATTTGGGAAAAAAATGCAAGATATAACATGATCCACAAACATTGGGATGAGAATACTATCACTTAGTTAACTAACAACTAAGGATAACTAATACCTATTGACATAAGTTTAAATTATTTAAATTAAATACTTTAACTTATTACATTTATTCAAATATCACCTAATGATGAATTAAGAAAAGTTTTATTCCTAACATTCCCCTTTTAATTCAGCATGGTCTCAAGTGAATAGGGGAGAAATTCTCTAAAACCCTCAAATTTACCTCGATTAAGTGACTTTGTGAAGACATCTGCAAGTTGCATATCTATTGGGCAATATTGGAGCTAGATGTTGTTGTTCGAACATGTTCAGTAAATGAAATATACCCGCACCTCAATTTGTTTGGTGTGCTCATGAAAAAATGGATTCGAACAAGTTTTACTACTCCTTCATTATCAACATGTGGGATAGTTGGATCTTTATGTGGTATTCTCAATCCTTCAAGTATACGTTGAAGCCATATCGCTTCATAGAAAGCTCCACCTATTGCACGATATTCTAATTTTTAGAGGATCTTGAAACAAAATCTACTTCTTACTCCCCCATGATATTGGTCTAGATCCCAAAAAGAATACAAATCCTCAAGTGGATTTCCTATCATCTATGTTTCCTCCATGATCTAAATTTGAATATCATTTGGTGTATTTTCCAACCAAATTGTGCACTAGAGAAAATATTAACTTGAAAGTTTGTATGTTAGTTGTTGGATCAAAAGTCTCCTCATAATCAATGCCTTTTTTTTTTAGCATGTCCCTTAGCAACTAGTATAGCCTTATGTTTATCAATTTTGTCATTTGCTTTGTACTTCGTTTTGAAGATCCATTTGCATCCAATAGGATTTTTCCCTGGTGGAAGATCTGTAAATTGCCATGTATTATTTCTCATAAGCGACTTATATTTTGCATCCATAGCATCTTTCCAAGGTTTAGACTGTAGGGATTCTGAAACTATGGATGGCTCAGTAGTTTCAACAAATTTACCCATTAAGGCCAAATTGACCTCATTTCAAGCCATACTACAAGTCCTCATTCTAGTGGTAGATGTGTCAAGGACACTATCCAATTTTACATCTCTAATCATACTTATATACCATTTAGGAATACTTTTTGTGGTTCCTATGGGAGGTTGAATTTTATTATCTTCCCCATCATCATTGTCATCATCAAAGTGATTACCATCCTTTGTTTTCACTGTAGGGATGAATTTTTCATCATGTGAGTGTATGGAAGGAGCATCTGCTTCTTTCTTCTCAAAGAACTCAACATCTCGACTAGTGTATACCCTTCTTGTTCTTGGATCCATAAGTCTATAGCCAAATGCATTATCATTGTATCCATAGAAGATAAGTTTTTCTGATTTCATATCAAGCTTAGTTCTTTGTTTCTTAGGAATTTGCATACTCGCTTTACATCCAAAAACTCTAAGGTGTGAAATAGATGGCTTATGCTCTAACCATGCTTCCTGAGGTGTTATTCCATCAAGAGCTGCAGTGGGAACTCTATTTAGTAAATAGACTATCGTTTTAGCTACTTCAGCCCAAAATGCTTTTGATAAACCTGCATCATCAATCATACATTGCACCATATCCATGATAGTATGGTTTTCCTTTCAACAACACCATTTTGTTGTAGTGTTTGAGGAGGAGACATTTAACGACAAATGCCATGTGTTTTCAAAAAATCATTGAACTCATTGTTGGTGTATTCTTCCCCTAGATCTGAGCAAAGTGTTTTTATTTTCCTACCAAACTCTGTTTCAACAAGGGCTTTAAACTTCTTGAAAGTTTCAAAAGCTTGGTTTTTTTAGAAAGACAGGTATATCGACACTTTTATTGAAAAATCATCAACAATGAGCATGAAATATTGAAACCAGGAGTGGCTAGGTCTCATTGGTCCCAACAGATCGGTATACACCAAGTCAAGTTTTGACTTAGCCCGAAATGTACTATGTTTGAATGGTGCTCTATGTTGTTTTCTGCCAAATAGTGATGATATTTATCTATATCCTTTTTTAGAGGTAGTAAACCCCTAACCATGTCATATCGACGAAGTGTGTCAAGATAGCCAAAACTCACATGTCTAAGTCTTTGATGCCATAGTTGATTTGATGATGTATCTCGACTACAAGTGCTTGATCATTTCATTGAACAAAATACAATGAAACATTCTTCCCACATTCAAAGCTTTTGCAAAAATTATGGAGCTTCCGACTTATCTCGAATTAGTCACATATTTTTACCGCCTTTACAATCAAAGTTAATTTTGAGATTGTGATCTAATAACTGACTCACGGATAACAAATTTTTTGTTGAACTAAGGACATAAAGAACATTTGTAATTTGACAATTATGTTGCCCAAGTGGTAGTGAAATGGAACCAATGCCTTCAACATTGTAAGATGTATCATCACCGAAAGAGACATGATTTTGGTGGGTGTTTTACTCATGTGAAGAACCAATCTTTCTTTCTTGTCATGTGTTGAGTCGCACCCAGTCGACATACCAAATTTGATTTGTAGAATTTGATACTTCATTTGGTATGTAAAATAAAGGAAGTCATCATCATCAAATTGATCTTCCTATTCAGCTACATTTCCTTGTTGATTTGGTTTCTTCTTCCACTTTTGATTATTTTGTCCCGGTTTACTCTATTGTTGACCAATTTTTGTTTGTTGGTAATTAATATTTTTACCACTTGATGATCCTTGATGGAATGTGTTTTAGCAACAATTTTTTAACTCGTGTCCTTCTCAACCACAAATAAGACAATTTTTTTGGTCCTTTTGGCCTTGTTGAGTATTACCTTTCTTCTGAGGTTGTTTACTAGACTTAGCCTATTTTTTTCCTTTTTTATTAGAAGCAAGTGTTTGCTCTTCAGTTTCAATAGTTGAGTGAATAGATTCCTCTTGTTGTATCATATTCACTAATTCTTCAAAAGTTGTTGTTTGACCAGTTATGTTTAATGTGGTCACAAAAATCCTATAAGAAGGAGGAAGATCTCTCAATACTATAGGCACGAGTGATGTGTCAGTTACTTCTTCTTCCAAAGCTTGAAGTGATGCATGCAAATTTTCTACTCTTCTTAAAAACATTTCAACTTTCTCAGTTGGTTGCATTTTCAAGTTCAATAGTTAACTCTGTAGATGAAGTATTGTGTTCTTATTTTTAGACTCATATACTATTTTCAACTCTGGAGATGAAGTATTGTGAAAAGTGATAAACAGTAGAAGAAAAAATTGTACACTTTTCCCCCCTTAAAGCATGCACACCCCCCCAAAAAATATTATTTTATTGATTTTGGGCTCCTTTTCCACCGTGTACAATGAAATTTTGGCACTATTGACCTTGTTATAAATTTGGCTCTGTGGCCGATTTGCAAAAAAAAGTATATTTAATTTTTTTGGGCTCTTTGGCCTCTTTTCAAATACAAAAAATCTCTAATTTGTGTAATTTTTACAAACGAAATATTATTAAAAATTACACCAAGACGTAGAGCTCACAAAAACACACACTTTCAAAAAAATAGCACCTCAATCCGAGGTACCAGTTGAAAGTTATGACTTTTTAAATTATGATTTCAATATCTTTTCGGGCCCCTTTCCAAAAATGGAAAATTAAAATTATCCTAATTTTTTTCGCAAAATCCAAAAAAGGAAAGTTTTTTTTTTACAAACACTTTTTCTTAAGAACGTTGCCAGAAGGCTCGCATGCACCTTGTTTTCTTAGCCGATGCCTCTATCTCTTTGCCTTACTTGCTTAAATAATCCTTGGCCACAATTTTTTATTACCTCTTTATATGCATGTATTTTTTTCTTGGACACAACATTTTCATCCTTTTCTCTTAAGTTGCAAATCTTCTCCACATTGAATTTTTATTCTTTTTTTTTTTTATGCAGGCACATTGGAGATCATTTAAATCTCCTATCTTCTTCTCCTCTAGCAGGTGTAGGTTCTCAGAGAAGCTTCCACGTTGGATTAGATCTCCCTTGTTTGTGGCTTAAACTTCTTCTGACAAAGCTTGGAAGGAGAAGACAAAGTACAGAGAAGAGGAAGAAGAAGTAATGTGGGGAGATTGAAAAGCTTGGGTCCCCACAAATCAAAAATATTGTATATCTTTTTTAAAATGCTTGCAATTTTTTAAAAAAATTGCAGGTACAGGTAACTTGATAGCTACATGTATTTTTAAAAAAATTAATACAAAAGAACAATGTCACCTGGTGCTCTGTAGAAAAAATCTTTAATTCTCCAGGTGATCTTCAATTGCAAATCAACCATGATTTGGGGTGTGGAGCCGGGTAGGGAATGTGTGAAGCAGTGGGGGCATCTATGGCTCCTCCAAGCTCTGAAATTTCTCTAGATCTCCTTAAACTTCCCTAAAACTTCCTACACTCTCTCTAGATCGAATCTTTGCTCTAATACCAAATATTGACAATGAATACTTGAAAACAATATTTGACACGAGAAGATTTGCATAAAAACAAGACGATGCTTGTGTATTTTATTAATATCAAAATCGAGCATTACAAAACAAATGAGAGAGTTGCAATATTTATAGATATTGGACAACTTCTATCTAATCCACAATATATGGAAACAAATCACCTAATCTGAGAAAATATGTAGAAATAGAATATTTCCCCTAACTGCCCCTATTGCCCTTCATGGAAATCATCTGGGAATAAAATATGCAAGATAGAACGTGATCCCACAAACTTTGGGATGAGAACACTATCACTTAGTTAACTAACAACTAAGGATAACTAATACCTATTGACATAAGCTTAAAGTATTTAAATTAAATACTTTAACTTATTACATTTATTCAAATATCAACTAATGATGAATTAAGCTAATTTTTATTCCTAACATTACCTCTCTCCCATGTCTGGTTTTATTTTTTTCTAGTTGTTTGCATTGTTCATTTTTATCCTTGCATTGGTTTTCCTTGGTCGGGTTTCTTTTGATGAGTCGAGCTATGTTGTAAGGCGAGCTCTCTTTTTGTATTGAGTTCCCTTTGTTTAGCCAAGTTTTATTGTTTTTAGCTCTGTCATGTTTTTTTCTCTCCCCAACTCTCGTTTTCTGTTTTATTCTTTGGGACTCACATTTTTCATTGCATTGGTCGATTCGCATTAAGGTTGAGTTTTTGCTTTGCATATTGGATTGAACTACTTTGTTCGCTACTTGCTATGTTTTGCAATATTTCCCTTCTGCGTTTTGAGAGTTTTAAGATCTCTTCTTGTGTTTTTGGAGCTTGTTTGGTCATCCCTCTACCTTGATTTTAACTCGCCCTGCTTCACCCTACTATGCATTTTTTTTTCTCAAGTTCTTGTGTGTTGACCTTGGTTGTTCATTGTTTTTTTATGCCCCTTCGAACCATTCAAGCCCCTAGTCTCCTTTGTGTGAGCCTAGTTTTGTGTCCGAACCACTCTCGATCCAGTTGTTATTCACCCTACAAACCATTTAACTCGTGTCATTACAACTTCCACACCCGAGCTCTGCAGTTGACCTACCTTGTGCCTCTTTCCCGAGTCCTCATTTTCTTTTCTGTTTCCCTCCTCGAGATTAATCTTTGCGTCCTCCTCGGGATTCTTTGTCACCTTGAGCCTCATAATGGCTCATTTGACAAGCTCAACTCATGTGTTTCCTCCACGTCTCACACTTTGTGTCACCTGTCAAGCCCTCACCAAGCTACTCATTTAAACCTTCTTCCCTTTATCCACTTTCAATTTTTATTGCCCGCTTTTTTATAAAAAAATTGTTTATTCGTTTATAAGCTATGGTTTAATTTTAAAAGCGGTGGTCATATATTTTAAAAAGGGGTGTTCAGTTTGATTAAATACAAGTTGGCCGGTTTGTTTATTAGAGGAGGTTTATATATTGAGGTATGATCTTAGATTTAGGATCTTATTTTATTTTATTTTAAAAGGTGATCTTATTTATTAAGTGGCCTATTGGTTCTAAGGGTTCCTTTTTAATTTAAGGTGGCTTTGTTAATTTAAAGCTTATTCTTATTAAAATTTAGGATCAAATTAAATTTATATCTTATTTTACTATCTAAATTAAGATCTTCATCCCTTTAAAGGATAATTTAATTCATCCTTAAGTGTGTCTTAATAATCTAGTCATCTAGCTAAATTTTAGCTCCTTTTTTAATCGATTAGTGAATAAAAATAGTATTTTATAACGTAATTATCCTTTTTGAGTCCTTTAAAGATCTAAAATTAGCTGACCTGGACGTTGCAAAAGGGTAATTTTTAAGTGTTATTGTTTATTTTTTCTCTAATCATTTGTTGGAGTGTGCAACACCATTCCTAGTTTTTTTTCTTTTTGGGAGTGTTTTCAGCGTCACTGGAGGTCCTTGGGACTCGTCTTGAGCCCATTTTGTACATTATAATAACCCTTTTTATTTCATGCAGACTATTGAGCATGTCCACCATAGTATTGCAAAAAGGGGGTTTTGTTGCGACATGAGACGCTTTTTCTCACAACAGGAATTGATTTCACCCCTTCTATTGTTTTTAGCTTATTGTGCTTATTTAAAGTGTCAATTTGTAGTGTTCCACGAAACTTGATTATTGTCTCCTCTCTACACGTTATTACGCAAATTGTAAGGTGAGTGACTAACTAATTCATGATGTACACTCACACCAGATTGTATCCAACACACTAAACTATAAAGTTCCAAAAGTAAGGGGTTATAATATTGTCTTGGGTGGTTGTGTTGTTTGTTTTTATTTTCTGCATTCCTTCTTTCTCTCTCTTCACTATGGATGCACTTTCAATTCCTTTACTTACGCCGTTTAACTTATTCTAATGGATATTGAAAATGGTAATAAAACTAATATGTAAAGGGTTATTTTGCATCACCATGAGAGTGAGATTGAACTCGAAAATGATCCCTGAAAAATATAAGTGGTTGAACCGTAGTGATGAAGCCTTAGGTATTCCTTATACGGTTGTTTCTCCTTGCTCTTCCACATTGAGTTGTCTAAAACACCCAATTTTTCATGAAAAATGTTAGATGAAATTTTTGGACAACGAGATGACATGATAGTACATAAGTTGGAAAATAAACTACTATGATTAAATCCTAGTTACTTCAAAAACTTGTAGGAATTCTTCTCGAAGTTCGTCCACACTAGATTATTGTTAAAGGAATGTAAAGTGGAGAAGAAATTTTCCTAGTTGATCTTTATAATTCTCTCTAAGTTAGGCCCCAAATACTTTGTCTTCGTGTCAACTTTTCACGCTACGAAAGCCACTCTAGGAAGTGCTTAGAATATGCCCTCATTTGACATTTTTTCATCCCAAATCATTCGATAACAAGAAAAACTCATTCAAATGGGATCTCTCAAGTTCAAATCACATTACCTTTTAGCAATTACTCATAAGGGTAAGAAGACTAAAAATAAGAAAGAGAAAAAGGACCAACCTAAGAAGGAAACCAAGACCAACCAAGCCAAACCCAAATCTAACACAAACACTTTAACTTCTGAGCCTAAAGTGAAGAAAGAAAAGTGTAAGTGTTCCTATTGCAAGAATATTGGTCATGAAGAGCATCAATGTATGAGAAAACAAATTGATCACCTTACTCATTTACTTGAGAAAAATCATATAGGTGTTCAGAGTCTATCAAAAAAAATGCTTCAAAATTTGAGTCTTCCAGTGCAAGAGAGTCTAAATCTGATAAGAAGAAAAGAAAGGCCCTTGTAGCTTGAGTTACTCCTTCATTGACGTGGATTATATATTTTGGTGCCTCGCGCCACATGGATTCTTCGCATGTTGAGTTTTGTAACATCAAACCTCTTGACGTGTCCCAAATCATGTTGGGTGATGACATGATAGTGTCGGTTGTCGGTAGTGGATCAGTAGAGATGGATGGGGGAACATTTAACCAAGTGTTTAGTTTTCACGATCTCTCTATCAATATCCTATCAGTTTACCAAATCACTCACCTTGGTGAAGGAATGCGAGTGGAAATTGGTCCTAACTCGGTAATTATTCGTGAGCTTCATAATGACACTACAATGGTTGTGGAAAGGAAGATCACCATTCATGGTTGTATACCTTTTCCCACTTTACTAGTAATTTGATGCCTACTTCCTTACTCACTCTTGTAGATGAGGTTAGTAAGCTATGGCATAAGTGTTTTAAGCATTTAAATTTTTGTTACCTTGAACAATTGATCCAAAATAAATCGGTCAATGGGTTACCCAGCGTCCAGATTTTATAAGGTTTTTTGTGAGGGTTGTGCCCTTAGAAAGAACCCATAAAAAAGTTTTGACAAAGGAAAATCTTGGAGAGCTACTTGTCATTTGGATCTTGTTCATAGTGACATCTCTAGCCCGTTTTCACCTCCTTTGTTTACTAGAGATATTTATATACTTACCTTCATTGATGACTTTTCGCGATATACTTAGGTATATTTTCTTAAGCTTAAGTTTGAAGTCTTCAAACATTTTCAGGAATTTAAGGCTCTTGCAAAGCAGAATGGTTTATCATGGTTCTCCGAACTAACAATGGAGGCGAGTATGTGAGCAATAGGTTCAAGGATTTATGTACTTCTAAAGGGATTTCTTTGCAGCATACAATTGCTTACATCCCTTCGCAAAATGGATTTGCATAAAGAAAGAACTGAACACTTAAGGAGATGACTACTTGTATGATTCACTCAAAGTCACTTCCTCCATAGTATTGGGATAAAGCATTGAATTATTATTGTTACATTCATAATCGTGTTCCACACAAGGCAGTAAGAGTGATGACACCATTTGAAGAATGATTTCGATGCAAGCCTAATGTTGATAAATTTTGAGTCTTCGGATCCAAGGCTATGGTTTTAATTCCCAAGAAGAAACACAAGGATTTGGAACCATAATCTAAACCTTGTATCTTTGTCGAGTATCATGATGGCGTGAAGGGATATAAATTTTTGAACCCTACTACTCATGAGATTTATATCGAGAGAAGTGTGAAATTCTATGAGTCTTCTTCGACTTCTACTTCTCTACCATCTGAGGTTCTTATTATTTTTTATTCTAAATAAGACTCTTTAGATGATGATGTTGTTGACCATACCCCTCCTCCTCTTAATTCTCATTCACCTCCTTACCCTCATGCTTTGGATTCTTTTGATTATGATGGTAGTGTTGAGTGGAACTTTGTTCCTTCTCACTCAAGTGAAGAATCTTCCGACTTTGAGCCTAATCCTCCTAGTCCTCGTTGGGATAGGAAAACTTTGCAGAGTGTTAGAGAGTGGATGGGAGATCCTTCGGATAGGACTTGGACTCGCTCAGATTTTTGGACCTCAATGGGATTCTACCATGGATGAGGAGTATTCCTCACTCATGAAGAATGATACTTGGGATCTCACCCATCTTCCAAAAGGAAGAAAAATTGTTCAGTGTAAGTGGGTTTTCGAACAATTTATGGAGCATATGGAGATGTCAAAAATTTTAAAGCACCACTAGTACTAAGGGTTTCTCCCAAGTAGTTGGGGTTGATTACACAGAAACCTTTTCTTCAGTTGTGAAGATGACTTCTATTCGACTAACTCTTACCATCGCTAATAAATGGAAATTCCATCATATGGACATCAAGAGTGTCTTCCTTCATAGGGACCTAGAGGAATATATCTACATGGAACAACCCATGGGTTATGTCCATGATCCCTCCCACATTTGTAAGTTAAATAAGTCTCTCTATGGCCTTAAACAAGCCCCTCATGCTTGGTATGCCAAGATGGACTCATTACTTACATTAGGGTTCACTCAAGTGTCACTTTGACCCAAATGTTTATATTCTATGGTAAGATGACTCCATACTCATCCTTCTTATGTATGTTGATGACTTTTTTATCATGGGAAGTTCTTCCTTTATCATTGATTATGTGAAGATTTCCTTATCCAAGTTTTCCATGACTGACTTAGGATTGCTTCATTACTTTCTTGGGATTTATATTTCACAATATGACTTGGGTATTGTGATTTCGTGATCTAACTACTCTCTTGATTTTCTTGCTCAGTTCCATATGTCCGATTGTAAGCCTTCTCTTACTCCTTTCTTTTCGATGTTAAGTTGGTTTTTAATTTCTCTACTCCCTTGGTTGATGGTACCCTCTACCAAAATTTTTGGGAGCTTGATTTACCTTACTCACACGCATCTAGATATATTGTATGTTGTTGGGATTGTGTGAAAATTCATACGGGAGCCACATGAGTTGCATTGAAACCAACAAAGCAGATCTTTCATTGTGTTTGTAGCACTTACACGAGATGGCATCCACTATATAGGAGGAGTACACACGACTTAGTTGTATATCGACTACGATTGGGCGGTGATCTTGATCATCAAAAATCTACTTCATGATACATTTTTTCTCTTGGTTTGAGTCATGTTAGTTTGTCTAGCAACAAGTAGAATGCAATTGTGATATCTTCTATAGAGATAGAGTACAGAGGAGAAGTTAATGCTTCCACAAAATTTGTTTGGTTACGAGGTATCTTGACAAATTTTTGTATTAAATATCGGTGGCCTACTATCATCTACTGCGACAACATGAGCACCATATCAATTTTTGAAATCCTATTCAACATCAGAGGCTGAAGCACATCAAGATACATATGCATTTCATTTGAAATTTGATTTATGATGACATCATAAATTTATAGTACTGTCAGACATTTGATATAGTTGCAGACATTTTTACCAAACCCTTCACTGAGGCAAAGTATCTTCACTTGCAGTCTCTTCTTGGGGTGAGGTCTCTTGCAATAACCCATCTTCTTTAAGATTTCTAGTTCTCTTTTCTTCTTCTAGAAATATTGCAATTTGTACATGAGTACCTTCTTAGGCCTTTAGTTATTGAGACCCATTTTTCTCTTCTTCTTTTCTAGAGATATGTTGTTTGTATATAAGCACCTTATCGAATTAGTATTCAAGCCCCATTGACACATCTTTCTTAATTGTCTAGGGGAATTCTCCTGGTTCTTAATTTCCATGACCTCTACCTCATCTTCAATGAAGGGGTGTTGGTGTATATGACTACACTTGTCATCATTTGAAGTCTTGTTAACCTATTTGGTTAGTCATCTCACTTAGTGAGAATAGGTCATAGGGTTGTGTACACATGTCATACACAGGAGTTACACATCACTCCTATATGTACCCCTTCTTTTTATCTATGAGCATGTCACACACATCATTGTCTTTTTTTGTAATTGATTTTCCTTGTGATTCATGCTCTTGCTAATTACATGAAGCATTATCATATTCATTGGAAGTGCAACCCCTCTTCGATGTGCATGAGATTCCAACATTGATCCTCATGGAACATTCCGATAAGATCATGAAAGTAGTTGGTGATTTGATGTCTTCTTCACTCTTCAAGTAAAATAGTAGATAAGGTATGACTTGACGCATAATTATACATTATGAATTCTTTTGAGAAATATGGACATATTATAATTGGAGGTTGAGCAACAATAGACTTGATACTTTAAACACCTCCTTTCCTTTTACACTCTAATGAAAAACTAACTTTCATTCCATCATTTCAGTGATATTTCTAGAGAGCTCAACAAATTTTGGGACAAACCTTCTTAAGAAATTCAATTTTTTGAAGAATGAGTGAACTTTGGTCTTGTTTGTGGGGACACTAATATTTTAAATGGTGCTGACTCAATCTTGATCAATTTTAGTTCCTTATCTTGACACAATATTACCAAGGATATTTCGTTTTGTCACACCAAAAATAAACTTCTTGGGATTTAAAGAAATCCCATGGGTGTGAAAATTTTCATGAACTTTCTCTAAGTGATTGCAATGATCTTCTCATTTTTTGGAAAACACTTTCCAAATCATCAAGGGAAAAAATGATTTTAATTTTTAGACCATAAAAATAAGATTCGTCACTCAATGAAAGGTTTCTCTAGTGTTGATCAATCTTAAAGGCATCCTTTCATATACCAAAGTTCCCCATGGGGTAGTGAAGGTGATTTTATGTTGATATTCCACATGCCTACTCTCACGTGATTATACTCATAGAATTTCTCTAAATTGAGAGCATTTTGAGCCTATGACCACTTAGAGAACTAAATCCATTATGGGAAAAGGATAATTATCTTCCATATATGATTGATTTAGATAATGAAAATCTACACAAATATGGATTTCCCCATTGTTCTTGCACAAAAGAACAATTTTTGGCTACCCATTAGAGTGTTGGATTGGGAAAATGATTCTAGCATCTAACACCTTCTCAGTATTTCAATTAAGATGGTACCAAAACCTTTGGATTGTGGTGCATTTTGTTTTTCTTATAGGGCAAGCATTCGATTTGAGGGGGATGTTATGTTGCATCTATTTATGCTGAAAATATTTCAAATACGTATAGGACTGTGCCAACACGGCCATGTATTGAATAAGCAATGTCATGAACCTTCGCTTTTCCTTAGGTGAGAAACATTTCCTATATTTACCATACAACAATATTCTCTTGTGTCAATATTCACTGATTTTATTTGATTGGATGATTCCAAATGCTTCACTTTCATAAATAAATCATGTTTATCAAATATATCTTCTAAAGATATCAAACCCTTAGGGATCTTATTACCTTTTAGCTACATAATTTATTTATTACCAATGTCTTCATGTGAATCTGATGTAGATTAGAGATAGGATGAATAGATCCCTTTGAAAGTATAGCTCGTTGAAGTTGTCTACTTTCTCAAGAAAGGATATGATTTGATGGACGTTATTGAAAACTTGCAAATTCTCCGAGTTGATTGGGCCACTAGAGCGAAATACTATTTCAATAGTATATTTTTCATATAGAATATTTGGGTGTGAAATGAAGGAAGAAGAAGACAACACTAGCGCATCAACCTTATCATTTTTATACCTAATTACAACATTAATAGAAAAAGCATCAATAGCTTCAATGTAGTCCCATACTCAATTCCTATAATTTTTGCAATCGATCATTCTCAAATTGATATCTATTCACTATTTGGTTTATGATAAGTTTTACATCACCTTGATCCCTTAATATTTTCATCCCTCTTTATTCCACAACCTTGAATACTAGAAACAAAGATTCATATTTGGTTGTATTATTTGTGTTCTCAAACTAAAGCTTAAAGGAATAAGGAAACACTTCATTGTTGGGAAATATCAACATGACTCATGATCTTGATCCAGTGGAAAAAAACTATTATTATACTCAAGGAGTTAGACTTCTTTAGAAATATCTTAGAAAATTTCAGGAATCATCATGTCTTCCTCATTTGAGAGGAAGTATGTGTTATGGTATGTTTCTTTCAAGAGAATTTCAGCCCGTGGGTCACCTAATTACCGCATAGTGTATTTTTTATTTTTCTTTTGAGCCATAATCTTATCTTGAAACATTTTACTAGGATGTTAGTGTGTGACCAATCCATTTAAATTTCACCACCTACGTCTCTATAGAAACTATAGCTTAAGAGCATTCCATATGAAGTCATGATTTTTACTACTAGGATGGTCATTTTAATATATTCGTTAGATATGCCGCTAAAGTTGCTTATCCATCCTTTATATTCCCAACCACTAATACTTGTTTATTTCCATATAGTAGCATCAATCAAATTATTTTGTAAGGTTGAGCCCAAGGGTGTGAGCTACGGTAGAAAACATGACATTATCGAAGCTCCAAAATCAATAATATAGTTATTAATTTTGAAACAATTGATGAGTAAAGACATATAGAAGGGCTCAATTCTTTTAGATGAAGATGAAGTGGTTATCATGTTATTTTATGATATGGGGCCTTTTAGGATATGTAGGAGCCCTTTAACAAAGCGTGTCGGTAGAGTGGTATGTTTTCTCTTAACAAACCTTGATAGTTTTTATAACTTTTTAGAATTCTCCTTCAAGTACTCAAGCTTCTAAAATTTGAATTTTAGAGATATTTACATTATCTATAATGTCAAAATAAGGAATGGATTAAGAAACAATATTATAACTTAGAAGACTAAAGGGTATAAGGTGGGCCAATTATGTGTCTCAATAAATTGCACTCCTAACTCATCCATTCTACAAGGGTATCAAGGCAATGAGTAATATAAACACATGAACCAACATTTATTGGATAGATTTAAAGGGGCTAAAATGAATGTTATGATCACATATCTAGAGGGAAATAATCCCTACACTATATTAACCTAGGGTTTCCAAGGCCCACATCAAGATAGAGGAGAGAACCCTACTAAGATATCAGTAATTGGTGAGGAGAGGTATAGATAAATAATAGATGAGACAAGCATGCACAATGTGACTGAAATGAAAGTAATGTAAAGCTAAGGAGATGATCATGAATAAGAGTACTATGCTAACTAACATCTAAACATATGTAATACTAAGCTAACATAACACAATGAGGGAAGAGAAGTGAACTAATCTATGAAAAATGACAAAATATGGTTAGAGCACTCACCTTGTACCTATAGGGTGGTCACTAATGCATTTATCTCTCCAAAAAAGCAACACACCGAGAGAGAATCGGTATTAGGTGGAGAAGGGGAACACCATTCCTATCCTAAACTTGTTATAGATAACCTAATAGTGTAAGCAAACCAACTAAGAAGAAGAGTGTTTAATCCAATCCAAGAAAAGTACAAGATAAACCAAGAGATAAGCGAGAAAATGTGAAGATGGCACAAAAGAGTAGATCATGTGGTAGTTTATATGGTCTGAGATTCCTTCTATTTGAGTGTCAATATGTGGTTGTATTTAGGATGTCATTTCCCATGGGTGATGATGTCGACAAAAAGAAACATAACACCAACACCATTGCCCGCAAGCGATGGCATCATCCAAGGGAGATAAAATGAGATAATGTGTCATGCAAAGTAAAAGAAATGTGTGTCGTTGATCATGAGAAATGATGAACAAAGAACCAAATGGTAAGATACAAGCAAGAAGTTGGGAATGCAATTTGTATGAGACCTAAGGGGACAAGGATAACTAGTGCAAGGAAATCTAAGGCCAATACTAACTAATGAAACCCTCTCTTTGTACTGTCTCTAACCCATAATGGTTACGTGATTAACCATTCCCCATTCTCATCGGGACCCTTAAGGCACCTGTTCAAGAAATAGATGGATCAATGACCCTTATTTGTACAAAGAAATTGTTAGTAACATGTATGAAAGATGAAAAGTGAAAAATTAGATGTACACATATACCCCAATCATTGATCAACTCGTGTCTCAATAAGCGTAGCATGGGTTGGTCAATAGAGAAAAACAATCTGTAACATCGACATCAAAAGTAGATACTAAAAATAAGTACATAAAAAAGTACTTGAAAGGGCTAGCTAAAATGAAATATACTCACTAATGCGTACCTCATTTAATATAAATGAAATTAAACCTTTATTTTAGAGTAACTAATGTATTGTATGATTTACAAATAGTAATATAAAGTAAATGGAAAAGCACTAGGAAAGCAATAATATGAAACCCTAAGCAAGAGAGAGGGTGACTTAGCTGATTTATGAGTGATCTAGAACGATATGGGAAGGAGAGCTACTATAACATACTATATGTAGTGTTTTTATTATTTTATGGAGATTCTAGAACTCATAAATGTGCAGGGTAAGAGCACCCATGGGAGGACAGGAGTCCCTGGGTGCTAGCATCCATTCTCGGGGCACTAGTGTCTATGTGCATAATCAAGATCGATATCTTCCGTGCATGAGGAGATTCATTGATGATCTTTGTTTTTACTCTCGATTCACTCCTAGATCACCAAATGTATATGTAACCTAAAAACAAATGTCTAGATACACATACCCACAAACCACATCAAATCCTAAAAATAAATGTGTAGTATGTGGAATCGAACTGATCCCTGTTGTCACTCAAAGAGTGAACTTAGTATCGAGCGTTGCACTACATTTCAGACTCCATGTAGTTCTATGTGAAAGTGTGTGTAATGATGCCCTAGGATGCCCTTGTGCAAGTTGCATAATGATAGCGAGCTAGATCTAGAATTTAGAAAATGTATAGAATGTGTGAGATTGAATATAATAGACTTCCCTCCTATGATGTGTATGCAAAGTGATGCAACCCTTGTCCCTTGTGTGGATGTTCTAGATGGATTCTTTGTAATGCTCTTTGTGCCTTTGGATGTAAGCTTAGGTGGTAGTATGTAATTCCTATTGCTTTTCCCCTTATTTGAGAGCTATACCTATGTATATATTTGATTCCTCTATTTGAATTTCATAATTGACAAGTGGAAGGTGATCAAAAAGTGTAAAAGATGCCAAAGAAGTAAAAGAGACCCAAAAGAGTGATAAAAGGGGAGAAAGGGTCGAGGAGCACCCATGAGGGACAATAGTGCCTAGTTGCTAGTGTCCGAGGCCATCAAATATAAATAATTCAAGTACCAATTTGGGTTGTAGGGTGTGTAAGGTCAATAAAAGTGTAAGAGAAAAAGCAAAAGACCCTAAAGACATTCGCTAATTACTAGTTTTCTTACTTAGGAATCAAGTCTATAATAATATGCTCTATGACCTAGAAATGTACCCACGTACGATTTTTTTGGGTGATCTTATGCCTAGAGTGAGTTTTTATGCAATCTCACACCAAGAGCGAGTTTTTTTGGGCGATCTCACACTAAGGAAAGAATTTTTGGGAGAGAGGTCTAGCTTTTCTCTCCTTCATGACGCTTTCCAAATAAGCACTACTATAGATTATACATCCCTAATTTGTTACGATTATTTTGATTTATTCTTATCAGTAACTAATAAATTGAATTTTGTAATCTGGAGGCAAGTGTAGACACAAAATTGTGTACTTGCATACTTTTCTAGTTCATAAAGCATACTAATTTTTACATGATTCCTAAGTAAGAAAACTAGTGGTTGACAACAATCTTTGGTCTCTTTTCTTTATCTCGTATTGTCTCTTTTGTCTTACACATCTTGACCATGATGAAACTTGAGTGATTTATCTTTTATGGCACCAAACATTAGTACAGATGCTCATGTCCCTCCTAGGTTCTCTTGTACCTCTCTCACCTTTACTCACTCTTTTTGGGTCTCTTTTATCTTTTGGGCATCTTTTTCACTTATGGGTCGGCCTTCCAGTTGTCAATTATGAAATTCAAACAAGGGAATCATATATATACTTAGTTACTTCTTAAAAATCATGGACCAAGCACTAGCATTACTTACTATCACCTAAGCTTGCATCCAAAGGCATAAAGAGCATCAAATGCATTCATCTAGCACACTCACTCAAGGGACAAGAGTTGCATCACTTATGCATACACATCATAGGAGGGGAAGTTTATTTTATTCCATCCCACACATTTACATCTAGAGAATTCTAGATCTAACCCTCTATCTATTACAACTTGCACAAGTGCGTCTTAGGGAATCATTACACACACTTTCACACGTAACAACATGGGGTCTAAGATGTAGCAACACTCGGAAATAAGTTCATTCTTTAGGTGACTATCGAGGTCAATGCAACTCCACATTTTGCATCTTTTTATTATATTTGATGTGATTTGTGGAAATAAGTAGGTAGATACTTTGTTTTACTGATTACAAGTACATTTGGTGATCAAGCGGTGAATATCAAGTGATAAATATGAATAAATAACAAATCCCTTTCAAAGATAGAAGATATCATATCTCGAGTAATTATGTGGCCACCAAGTGCCCAACCACTCCTTCCCTCCCGCAAGCACCCATGTTTTGTGTCGTTATGATTTCAGAACCTTTAGCCAATTTCGACAAAACCTTATATAGTTTGTTTGAGTTATTCACCGCTCGAGATCACTTCTAGTTTTCTCGAAACTAGCTAAGTCTTCCTATCTCCCTTTATTATTTATGGTTTCATATTGTTTATGCTCATGTCTTACTATATATTTGCATTTATATATCATATATTACAAGTACTTACTCGAAATTTGATTTAATTCAATTTTAAATTAAATCACAAGTGCATGCTACTAGAGAACTGATCTAAAAATTGTTGTAAACTATGTTGATATGAGAAATTGATTGTTTTTCCCTAGGACATTAACACCCAAGGGGAAACAAGCACCCATCACTACTATTTTAGGTTTGGGAGCTAGTTTTCTCTATGTATTTTAGGCCCAAGTCTAATTCTGAGCTAGTCTGTAATTTTGATCCTATGTTGATTCTATATTGTGTTGTATTGTGCTGAATCTCTAAGTTGTTGTAGGGGTGATTTGTTCACCCCATGGATGTCCCCCTTGTTTGGGTCACATGTGATGACTGTAGGAGAATGTGCTCTAAATAAGAGGACCAACTAGTGATATGCATATTTGAAGTGGATACTTGCAGGGGGTAGGGGATGCGCATGGTAGAAACTAAGGAACATGCAAAAAAAGTAGGCTAGTAACAAGAGTTAGTAAAAATGAGCTAACATGCAATGAAATCTAATGTAATAAGTAACTAGGAAGACAAGATGGGCCATTAAAAGTGGGTTTCATACATAGGACATCACTCACAATGTCATAAGACAATCAAGGTTGAAGTGGCCAAAATCATACAATGATCAAACAAGACATAGGGCATAGCCCACAAATAATAGTAAACAATAGCAAGCAAAGAGTGACAGATAGTCATGGTTGTATAGATCTTGCAAGGAAAATTCTACACATGAAGCACCCATTAGTATGTTAGAAAGATAGATAGTATGTCAAAGCATGTATAAATCAGTGACAAGTATAGTGATAGTGACTAGAAATAGTAAGTATTGAAGTGATAGAACCTATGATGTGTAGAGTATGATAGTAGAAAAGTAGATGCCCCCAGGAGCCTTAGTGGGAGTGGTAAAGAGTAGTGTCAAGCATCTTGCATCGTGTATGGATTTTGATAGGTCCTACATTCACCTCAAGATACCAAGTGAACATGCATGTGTATATAGAAAAATATAATGACATACTAAGAATCCATCTAGCATAGGAAACAAAGTGTAACATGTAAGTAGAATAAGCTAAAAAAATTAAATGCAACAAAGATATGCAAATGTTATGTGAGTGTGAGAGTGTGATATGCAAGGTGTGACGATGATAGCGTTACCCCAAAGAGATGTGTGAGATGAGGTTCATTGATAAATGCTCCCTCAAGAGTTAATAATGAACTATAGAATAAGAGTGTGTCATCGGGTAGTGAATGTGTTGTATGAGCTTGAGCGTAGATGCTAGGAAAGATGTATCATGAAGCAAAGAGTGTATAATGTAGTAAATAAGTGAGAAGTGGATACTAGATACAATCGATAGTAAGGGGGAGAAAGTGTGATTCTCCTAAGTGTTGATGCAAATATGATCTATGAAATGCGAGTACTAGGAAAGGGCCCATGATATACTAAATAAGATGAACATATGTCATGTGAAAGTGCATGTATTATAGTATGTGGAGTAGGATTGTCCCATGCGTGTGGAAAAACCAGAATAGGTCTTGGTAAACATAATAGCTACCAAATAATAATGTCAACATGGTGAGGGTAAAACCCGATAAATTCTAAGATCCCAACTAGATGAATAGGAAGTGTATACACAACAAGAGTGTACCCATTAGGATAAAATAGGAAAGGTGTAACATTGTGTGTGTTGGCAATAGTGGAAAAAGTAAGTGCAAACATAAGGATCAATATATGAGTCAAAATATGTGTAACATATGTAATTCTAGGAGGCTCATCAATATGAATGTCAAGCAATGGAGGTAGATAAACAAGACTTATCAAAAGCAATAGGTGTAATTTGGGAAGATCATAAGCAATAAAGTAGTATGAATTATCCCATATGACCATAGACAGAAGGCGGGAAGAGGGGAATTGATTTCCCCATGGATGTAACAAGATAATGTGAAACCATAGTAAATGAATTATGCATAGGATCTTGGAAAGTGAGAGGATTAGGAATCATTGTAAAATCAACATACAATTCTCTAACTTGTGATGAGGAAAGTGTGGAGAGAGATGTAACATTGGAAACACTAAGCATATGATCAATAGAAGTGTATTGAGAGTGAGACACAATGGGAGGATTATCATGGGTACCAATAGATAATTGATCATGTAAATTAGTAGCACTATTGTGCATCCCAAGAGGAGATGGATATGCATTGCAGAGTAATTTCATTAGCATCATGCATGAGGATAATATTATCGGGAGTATTAATATGAGGTGTGGCATCTACTATAGCAGTATCCATAGAAGAAGGTGTAGTAAGGGCATGTGTGCTATGGCAGGGGTAGAAAGAAGTGTATGCATAGTATGTAACCAAAGATGGCCTAGAAGGATAGTATAAGGAACATCATGAGGCATAACGTGACATAAAACATTAAGAGTGCAAGATCCCATAGTAAGGGGAAGAGATATTGTGCCCAATACTTGTTTAGGTGTAGCATCAAAGCCACAGATACAAAGAGTAGATGGATTGAGATGAGTAGCAGAAAGTCCTATTTGATGGAGAAAGGATAGAGTACATATGTTAAGACTAGATCTAGGATCAACTAGGACACGCTTAATAAGGAGATTATGAAGTTGAACTTGGATATACAATGGGGAAGCATTGGAATCAAAGGTATGGGAAGCCATGAAAGATATAATAATGGGCATGTAAGGAATGGGTTCACCAAATGATTTAATTTAAATTGAATTAAACGTTTATTTCGTAGTAAATATTTATGTATGATATATAAATGATAATATACAGTAAATGGACAAAAAACAAGCAAGCAATAATATGAAACCCTAAGCAAGAGAGAGAGAGGGTGACTTATCTAATATCCAAGTGATCTAGAAGTGATCTAGGTAGAAGAACTACTGTAATATATTGTAGGCAATGTCTTTATTTCTCTCTCGAGGTTTTGGAACTCGAATCGCTGTGTAGGATAGGAATGCCCACGGGTGGACAGGAGTGCCAGGCACTAGTTTTTGTGTGGATAATCATGATATGATCTCTTCTATGCGGGGAGGTTCTTCGTTGATGATCTTTGTTTATCTCTCTTGATTCACTCCTAGATCACCAAATGTACCGTAACCTACAAAATAAATGTCTAACTACACATACCCACAAACCACATCAAATCCTCCAAATAAACATGCATTATGTGGATTTAGACCGACCCGGTGGTAACTCGAAGAGTGAACTTAGTACCAAACACTGCACTACATTTCAAACTCCATGTAGTTCTATGTGAAAGTGTGTGTAATGATGCCCTAGGATGCCCTTGTATGCAAGTTACACAATGATAGTGGCTAGATCTAGAATGTAGCAAATGTATAGAATGTGTGAGATGGAATAGAATAGACTTCCCTCCTATGTTTTGTATGCAAAGTGATGCAACCCTTGTCCCTTGTGTGGATGTGCTAGATGAATGCTTTGTAATGCTCTTTGTGCCTTTGGATACAAGCTTAGGTGATAATATGTAATGCTTAGTGTTTGGCCCCTTATTTGAGAGCTATAACTATGTATATATATGATTCCCTTGTTTAAATTTTGTAATTGACAATTGGAAGGCCAACCCAAAAGTGTAAAATATTCCCAAGAAGTAAAAGAGACCCAAAAGAGTGAGAAAATGGGAGAAAGAGTCAAGATCACCTAGGAGGGACAGGAGCACCTAGGCACTAGTGTCCGAGGCCATAAAATATAAATAAGTTGAGTACCAACTGGGTTGTAGGGTGTGTAAGGTCAATAAAAGTGTAAGAGGAAAAGTAAAAGACCCAAAAGACATTGTCAATTACTAGTTTTCTTGCTTTGAGGAATCATGTATATAATAGTAAGCTCTAGGACCTAGAAATGTACCCAAATGCATAGATTGTGTCTACAAGACGATAGTGTCACTCATCCTAACATGTGTGTGTGTAATCAATACTGCGAGAACCATAGAGAAGCAAAACTGAAAGGAAATACTAGATGATCATCAGTAAAATAAAACATAAATCACCTAGCTAGGGGCCCATGGGACGGATTTCATGTCATGATATTGTGATGGTATTTTAAGGTTGTTGATTGGAAGAACCTGTATGTATTGTGATTTGAGTTTAGATGCTACATAGCGGAGAGTGTTAGCCACATGGGCTCTCGGGAGTGTCACATATGATGAGAACATGTTGTGTGTTCAACTCAAAGACTATGTAAATGTCAAGGATTTCGAGATATCTAGAAGGTAGTTATGGGGATCATTGTGGCACATATAGTGTGCCACAAGGCACATGGAGCCATCCCGTTGTTTTTGGTCATGGTATACAAATATTTTGTGGATCATACAATTTTGTTCAATTCAGGCACCACCATATGGGTACAACTAGTGCATGATTTATATAGGGTTCAACGCAGAGAGGAGAGGGTAGTGGGAACATTCATTTTATTGACACCATAGATATATGAGAGGTTCCCTATGTATAGGTCGACATGGACACCACACGCAATATTAGTAGATTCCTTGAGTGTGCTTGATGAAGCACAAAGGCCGGTTGTTAGGTAAATTGAAGCATTTTGGCCACTAGCATAGGTGGTTCCAGGTGATGTCACATGACATCCCTACATAGGGAATGTATATCGTGGCCTTGTTAGCCCAAGGGATATTTCTTGGACATCATCATAAAGGTGATGGGTCACTCTATTTATTGGGTAGAGACCCACATAAGGAGCGAGTGGTCCCGAGGTAGTTTGGGCGATCGACGCTTGTGGTGATACCAATATTGCCACCCTACTAGTGTCATCATGTCAGAGAGGTTATAAGAGTAGAGGTTAGGGTACCAACATTTTGACCTCACAGGATACGTTAAGCGGGTGCACATGGTCGAGAAAGAGGAGGCGTGGTGGGGATTCTCAGGGCCCACTACAAATCATAGTTGCTAGTAATTCAAAGGAGGGATCCGATAGAGGATCAGTGGATATAGGTTCACATGTCAGGGGTACATGCGGAGTAGGTCCCAGTACCAGAGGAGTAGGAGCCAGATAACAATCACTCTATCTAAGAGAGCATAAGATGTGATGACCAAGTGGAGGATATTTGATGTTGATCGAGGTTCAGATGGTCATGCATCTAAGACAAAGGCCCAAACCACAATGAAGAGGAGATATGATTTTGGTGCCCCAAGACAAGTGGGCATATTACGTGGGATACAGAACTCATCATGATGAGGATGAGGAAGAGATATTAGGCAGTTGTGGAGACACAGAGACCATTGTAGAGAGATCGAGGTAGCCAAGTATGTGTGATATGATGTTTTTAGATGATTTTTTATAAATGGGTTTATGTCATATTGATATTATGAGTAACATGTGTCATTTTTGGTTTTATAGAGAAGATGGTGGAGGAGTGACACTCCCTAATCGAGCAAGCACCCATCATGAGATACTAGATCTAGTGTTGTATTTCCATGATATTACGGTGATGGTGGATCCAACATCACCATCGACCGCAGATTTGATGAACGTGTTTCATCTTGTTAGAGAGGCATCTAGAGCATTACGTAGATATTGGGATTTACAAGTGTTGAAATCACCAACAACATAAATGTGATGTTATAGAGCTTATTATGTGCACATGTGGTGATGGTACAGAGTAGGCACGTCACCTCTTAGATTCCCAAAGATCCACCGAGTGGATTACATTTCCAGAGACCCACTAATTAGAGCATAGAGAGATGCCTTCGGATCCCAATCTAAGGGCAGAGTCCCTGGCTCGCACATGCCAGAGGTACTAGCATGGCCTAATCATCCCAAAGCATCAAGAGACCCCACACAGGAGTGAGTGTGTTTGAGCCACTTTCTTTGATGGGACAAAACCATTTTGTATAATTTTGTAGATGTATAAAATTGATTCACTATATATATATTGTGTGATGGTCAGATATGGTATTTGGGTATTTTGTGTTTGATGTAGATGTGCTTATCATTTCCTTCTTTCTCGCATGTACATATGTGATAATATCATGGTAATTAGGAATAATTATAATGTGATAAAATAGGTAATTATGGTGAGAGGGGATTGGTAAGATAGCCCCACCCACATGATGTGAAAAAGCCAAGAGATGGAGAAAGGCCAAGACATATAATGATGGGATGTTAGGTCATAATTGGGTATATAAATCCAAGTAAGGTCATATGACTAAGAAAGGATGCACTGATAATCTGGGAAATCGAGTAGGAAATACTTGGGGTGATTTGGGATCAAGGCATTCCAACGGTAGGATAAACCAAGGAGAACGCGGTGATAAATCCAAGTGGAGAAAATAACCCAAGTGATGATGTAACAAGGTATTTGAGATAGTGTGATAAAAATCGGGGGACCGAGAACCCAAGCAAACATGAGGGAGCAAGCCAAAGAAGGAAAATAAGACACAATCAAGGTATTATCGATAACTAGGCATGAGGGGTAAAAGATCTCAATGTATCGATAATGATGTCATCAACTTGATTCAAGATATGGATTCTAGCATGATTCATGAGGTCCTCAATGACATATTGTGTAATAGTGACTTGTCGATGAACTTCATACCGCATGGAAAATAAGGTGTCATCTATCGGACCCTCTAACCGGTGAGAATGTCATGCCAAACAAGATCCATATTAGGATGAGGATCAATTTGGGGTAGTGGTTCATAAGTAGGTTGTGTTCTAGTGGTTCTAAGGTAAGGTGGTTGATTCTAAGAGGAATTGGATCCACGCTTCCAATTATGGGAAAACGTTTCAAGAATGGGACACTTCGCAACATAGAACCCGACAGTGTAGTGTTGGTGTGCGCACAATACCCGTGATGAGATAAAAATAAGGAAGTTGAATCAAAAGGATGTCTGTCCTTTTTGGTGTATTTGTGTTTGACCTCAACTTTAAGCTTCTTTATGTGACATCAATAGTCTCTACGATCAAAAATATCACGCCCGGAACCTTGTGCCATGTGTAATATGGCTCGGTCCTAAAGGTTTGAGGAGCCATAAGAGCAAGAGGTAGGGATGGGATTCTCATAGGTTACAGAGGGCTAGTGAGAGTATCTGATGAGGGTGTCGATGTAATGGGTGAGGATGGTACCGATGGAGAAGTGTGTCACATAGTCATCGAGGTGTAATAAATAAGATCATCACCCATGAGATCGTCAACTTTGTAGTCAAAATCAATGACCTAGTCATCCATTTCTACAAGGGAAAAAATGTCAGCTATGTCGATGGTGGTATGTGGAAGTGTATCCAATGGAACAATTTGGGGCTCATGAACTAGTGGGGAAAAAGATTCAATTGTGTTTAAAGATTCCTCTTATACTAGTATGATGCTCACATCTTGAGAGAATTTGTTGTAAGGGGTTTCTTGGTAATGTAAAACTTCCCAATCATGAATATGGGCATAATTATCCAAGTGAGGTTCATCTAAAGAATAACCATTGTCATAATTTGAAGTGAAAGCATCCACCACACAAGAATGTACTATGGTCTCAAGTTTCACCACATACTCTAGTGGGGGTTCCAAAGTACATGAGATGACTTCTAGAATTTAAGGTTCCATCTTCGAGTTTGCAAAGAAGGAGGCAATTGAGATATAATAAGTTAAGGAAGATCAGAAGTATTGATTTTACACATGACCTCTTTGGACTTTTCATCATCTGACTCTAAGAGATTGGGAGGTGTGCACCCGACCAACTCAGGATGACAGGCATTACCATGAAGAGTATCTACAGGATAATTAAAATGTTGATATTCTTGAAAGGGATTAGGATACATTTCATCAAGTGTGGGTAGCTTATATGTCCCCTTTTGCTGAAGCATATCATAGTTCCAAGGGTTAGTTTCCCCTTAAATCTTATAAATGGCTCTTTGGTGAGCAAACTTCACACACTGACATGTGGAAGAAGCAATGGCATACATACGATGAGTCCAAGGCTGCCCTAGGAAAATATTATAAGATAGAGGAAAATTGAATACCATGACTTTGATGCGAACATTCCTAGGGGGATGATGATGGGTAACCAAATGCACCCCATAGGTGGCATCTATCGCCAATCATATCCTTGACAAGTGGTTTGTGTAGATTTTAAGTTATTGATAGAATAGATAAGAGCCTTAATGAAGTCCAATGAGGCCACACATGTGTCAAATCCTTCATCAATGAGAGCATGTTTTATCGTAGTGTGATTGATATGAACTAAAATAAAGAGAGGCAAATCATCTATATGAAACCAGAGCTCATCTAGGATCATATGGGTTATATAAAAATGAATACAAGAATGAGCATCTATGGTGAGATTACTATGAATGGGTAGCTCCTCGCATTGTCATCGAATACTTTCCTCTTAGCCATGTAATGCAAGATTCTTCCCCAAAGAGGAAGGAAAAGGAATATTCATGCCAAATAGTGTAGTCATGAGATGTTCATGATGGTGAGGTGACGTACACATGATCTCTAAGAAGGAGCTTGGCTAGGAATTTGGGCAAGTGCTTCAAGAGGATCCCACTCACCTTGACTTGACATTGCAGTGAGACCGAGAGTGTTGGGATTCCTCATAAACTTATTCAAAAATAGCAAGGGTAATTAGGGGTATTTTGAAACTATTTTTTGCTTAGTTCCTACACCACCGACCCTATAAGTTTTATTTACACATGGGATGATGGTTTTTGTGTTCAGAGATACTGAGATCCAGACACCATCGGTCTTGTAGGATAATTTATAAAGGGGTTGATGACATCTTGAGTAGGTATATTCTTGCTTTAAGGAGATTGCTTTTGGTGTACAAAGGGATATATGACCCTATGAGTTTGAGGCTGGAATGTTACAAGGTATTTTGGTTCTACATAAGTTATGACACATTTTACATCATTAATTACAATTATATTTTTGGGATGATAATCCATGTTAATGACATTGGTTGTAGTGTTTTCTTGCTTCTTAAAACTTTCATCAACATCAGGATTAGGCATATGTTTAGAGAATATTTTTACATTCTCATTAGCTTAGTTGATAGATTCATGATGATCCTTTTGTTGATCAACACCACGAGATTTGACCACTTTGGTCAAATTCTCGTGAATGATGACATCATAGTCAAAGTGGGGACCTAGAAATAAAGTGATGGCAACCTTTCTCAATGCACAATAATTTTCATGAGAGTGGCCCCAATTAGTATGCCACCAAGAAAAGTTACTTTCATCATGTCAATGAGGAATAGGTCAATAAGGATCCAATATCATGGTAAATGGCTTAGGCAAGCGACATTTCAAATATTCCTTATTCAGTGGTTGATGATAGTTAGGTTGACTCTTTTTTTTATTAGGTTGTTCGTCAATATTGAAAACAATCTTATTTGAAGAAGTGACTAGAGGAAGAGTATCGAGACTTATTCATTTTTCACATTCTTGTTCTTGGAATGTTGAAGGATTTAGATTTGTTTATTATCTTGTGTCTTCGGAGGATCCTTCTCAAATTCCCTCTTAATATAGTATTGCCTTTTCGTTTGTTCAAAGGCTTGTTTTAGGGAAGTAGGAGAATGGGACCTCACCTTGTATTGAAGGTGAGGTTCAAAATCTCGTAAGAAAATTTGTCGAGAGGATATCATTAGGCATATTATGTTCTACTTGTGTGGATATGGTCTTCCAACGCTTGATGAAAGCTTACACTAATTCATTTTCAAATTGTTGGCAATTGATGAAATCATTGATATTGTTCTCATGTAGATCATGATATTGGAATTCGTTCACTAGGGTTGTCACTAAGGACTCTAGCTCAACTATGGAATTAGGAGGTAAATTCTAGTGCCAATCAAAACATCTCCAATGAGAGTCTTAACTAGGAGTTTGGTGGCATCATATGAATTGGTTATGATCCACTCTTTATAAAGATTACCAAAGGCCTTAATATAAAGGGTGGGATCAGTAGACCCGTCGTAAGAGATAGAAGGAACAATGCCACCAATATCCATGTTAGCAATGTAAGGTGCTAAAGGCTCTTATTGGAATGATCTCAAGACTTTGTTTTGGATAGGGGTTATGTGATGGGCACCCCATTAGGCCCATTTGGCAAAGGAGGGGTATGGTGCCCCAAGATCCCATCAAAGGGAGGTTGACTAATTGAGCCACGTTGGCTTGCATTTGAAGGAATTGAGCCATAGTAGCATATTGTTGTTGGCTCATCCTATCAATAAGTTAGAGAATGATATTGGTAGGTTCAGCATTAGAGGCATTTCCAGATGAACCTAGTTCGGTAGATTTCCCCTTTTCTACCCTATGATCAAGTTGTTCGGAAACAAACTCAAGAAGACACTTGCTAAGCATTTCTTCTGATTCATTTTTAGACTGGGGAAACTGAGATAGAAACTTTCGAATCTTAGGAGGATGTTTCTATTTTTCTTCTTCATCATCCTCAAGTGGGCCATTGCAACATGTAGAAGGATTCTTTTTGGGTGCTCTTATGTAAAACATGGATAGAAGCCTGAATATTCTATTAATAATCCAAATCAATTACAATGGTACAAGTTGCAATATTTATAGATAGTGCACAGCTGGATAAAAACAATAAAAGATGTTGCACAGGTACAACCATGAACTAATACAAACAATAGTATTGTTAAAATAATACAACTCCCGTATGCTGAATAAAACAAAATAGATGGTTATAATTAAATATAACCATATAACAATTAATAATTAACCTAACTAATATGCAATGCATAATTAATTAAGGTAATAATATATTTATCCTAACATTCCCCCTTAATTTTGCATTGCCTCAAGGGATGGGGAGAGGAGCTCTCTGAACAACTTGAACTTATTACGTGCAAGTGACATTATGAAGATATATGTTAGTTGTTCAGTTGTTAGACAAAAATAAAGTTGTATATTGTGCTTCAAGACATGCTCACGTATGAAATGAACTTATACCTCAATGTGTTTTGTTCTTTCATGAAAAACTAGATTACGAACAAGTTTGAGAATAACTTCATTGTCTACATACATGGTGGTCACTTTATCTTGTGGTATTCCAAGTCCTTCGAGTATGCGACGCAGCCATATCACTTCATAGAAAAATTCACCTACAAAATGATACTCAACTTCTATGGAAGAGCGAGAAACAAATTGTTGTTTCTTGCTTCCCATGATATTGGTCCAGATCCCATAAAGAACACAAACCCTAAAGTGGATTTTCTGTCATCAATGTTACCTGCATGATCTGAATCCAAATATCTTGACAAGAATAAGTTGTCATTCTTCTTGTATTCTAGACTAAGATCCACCGAATCTTTAAGATATCTCAAGATGCGCCTTGTTACTTTCCAATGAAAAACTTTGGGTTCCTGCATGAACCTGGATAGATATCTTACTGCAAAGTTGATATTTGGTCTAGTGTAGGTCAGGTAAATGAGACTCCCAATCAACTAACGATAAAGAGTGGCATTTACCGATCGAGATGGATCCGAATGAGATAACTATAATTTTTCTCCATAGGTGTAGCAACAGTGTGTAATCCATCATCATGAACTTCTCGAGTGTTGTCTTGATATATTTCAACTAAGAAACAAAAATTTGATTCTCTTTCTGCCATACTTCTAATCCAAGGCAATAATGCATCACCCCGAGATCTGTAATGTTGAATGATCGATTAAGATCTTTCTTCGTTGCATCGATCATCCTCACTGAACTGCCAGTGATGACTAGATCATCGACATAAACAACTACAATCACAATCTCCCCCCTTACTTTTTGAGGTAAATATTGGGATCGTATGGATTTCTAATAAATCCATGATGTACGAGATGCTTATCAATTTTGATGTACCATGCCCAGGGTGCCTGTTTGAGGCCATATAAAGATTTCCTAAGTCTGCATACCTTTTCTTCTTGACTAGGTACAACATATCCCTCTAGGTTGAGTCATGTAGACTTCTTCTTGTAAATGTCCATTCATAAAGGAACTTTTACGTCCATCTGATGGACTTTCCAACCAAACTGTGCAACTATAGAAAAGATAATCCTGATCGTTTTGATCTTAGTTGTGGGAGAAAATGTCTCCTCGTAGTCAATGCCTTCTTTTTGTGCATACCCCTTTGCTACAATTCTCGCTTTATACTTTTCTATTGTCACATTTTCTTTGTACTTAGTTTTGAATATCCATCTGCATCCAATGGGTTTCTTCCCTAGTGGAATATCGACAGTTTTGCCAAGTGTTTTTTTCATCACTAAGTTGTATTCAACATCCATGGCATATTTCCAAGATTTTGACTGTAGGGCTTCCTGACTATAGAGGGATCATTAAATTCAATAACTCTACTCATCAAATAAAATTTAACTTCTTATATTGCTTTACTATGAGTCTCAGTGGTCCGATGGTGGATGTATATGATAGAGCATTCATTCTTGCATCTTGTAACATGCTAGTATACCACTTGGGCATATGTTGAACCGTTGCTCATGTGGTTGTGGTCTTGTCTAATCATCACCATCATCCCCATCATCACTTTCATCATATATGAGAACATCAGATTTAGTTTTTATAACTGGTGAAGAATCTACATCATGTTAGTCTAGAGGATGAGACTCTACTTCCTTCTTCTCAAAGAACTCAACATCTCTACTGGTGTAGACTCTCCTAGTATTTAGATCCATCAATTTGTACCCAATATTTTCTTCATTGTAGCCAATGAAAATGAGTTTCTATGACTTCATGTCCAATTTCTTTCTGTTCTTCTTGGGTATGTGCATACTTTCTTTACACCGAATACTATGAGGTGTGCAATAGATGGTTTCCACTTTGACCATGCTTCATGTGGTGTTACTCCGTCAAGAGCAACTGTGGGCACTTTGTTCAACAAATACATTGTTGTCTTTGTTGCTTCTTCCCATAATGTCTTTTCTAGTCTAGATTCATCAATCATACATCACACCATTTCCATGATAGTATGATTTCTTCTCTCAATAACACCATTTTTTTATGGTGTGTGTGGAGGAGGCATTTGTTGATGAATCCTATGAGCTTGTAGGTAGTCTTTGAACTCATTACTAGTGAATTCCCCCCTTGATCTGAGTGGAGAGTTCTAATGTGATAACCAGTTTTGTTCTCAACAACCACTTTAAACTTCTTGAAGGTTTTAAAAGCTTCACTTTTCTTGCAAAGACAAACAATCCACATTTTTCTTGAATAGTCATCAACACAAAGCATGAAATACAAAAATACAGAATGACTCAGTTGCATTGGACCGCAAATATTGGTATGAACCAAGTCCAAACTTGCACATGAGCTAGAAAAATACTTTTCGGAATAAAGCTTTGTGTTGTTTGCACCTGCTGGCAAAGTGAGGACACTTGTCTCAGTATCATTTTGAAGAGATGGTAAACCATATACCATATTACATTTGTGAAGTGTCTCGAGATACTTGAAACTTATATGACCAAGTCTCGATGCCATAATTGTGCAGAGGTAGATTTCTTAGCCATAAGTGCATGATTGTCTCTGTGAACAAAATCAAGTTGGAATATGCGTCCCACATTGAAAGCTTTTGCAACTTTTTTGAGCCTCGTGATTTGTCTTGAATTAGACACAATTTCTTGCGGAATGACTATCAAAGTCAATTTTTAGGTTATGATCAAGGAGTTGACTAACTGACAATAGATTTTTAGTCAACCTAGGGACATATAGAACATCTAACAATCTACAATTGTGGGAACCAAGAGGTAGAGAAATGTTCCCAATCCCCTGAACTATGTATGAAGAATCATCACCTATGAAACATAGTTTTTCAAAGGTGTGTCCCTCATTGAACTAAACCAGTCTTTGTGGCTGGTCATGTGTTGAGTGGCTCATGATTAAACATACTAGACATCACTAGATGATGTGGATGGTTCACTTGATTGAGCAGTGTGCAAGTAGTCTTCAGTATATGAATGTTCTTCTTACTCAAAGCAATATTGCCTTGTTGATGGGGTCTTCTTTTCTAGTTCCCCTTTTTATACCCTTGATTGTAGTTTGAATGTCCCTTGTGATATTTTTGTGTTGAGGTCCAGAGTTGCTTGATGAACCTTTCTTATAAGTGTTATACCAACAATCTTTCAATTCATGTCCTCTTTTACAGATTGGACATTTCTTCTTTTGTTGCTTATCCCCTTGTTGATTCTTGATTCTAATATTGGGGTTTTTATAGGAATTAGGTTTTCCTTTCCCTTTTCCTTTCCATTTCGATGAGAAGAAAGTGTCTTGCTCCTCTTCATCATCCTTATTATATAGGGCTTCCTCTTGTTGCAGTAGATTTACCAACTTATCAAAACTCACTGTTGTATCTGACAAGTTTAGGGTTGTCACAAAAATGCGGTATGAAGAAGGGAGAGCTCTCAGAATAATGGGAATGAGAGCTTCATCAGTGACCACTTCTCCCAGGGCTAGAAGTGAAGCCCTCAAATTTGTAACTCTTCTCAATAAAGCTTCGATTTACTCATTTTGTTTAATCTTTGGTGTGCGTAATCGACTCTGCAAATTCAAGTATGACATTCTTGTTTTTTGCTCAACATATCCCATGTTTATTTGGTTGTTTTGGCATCTCAAATGCGGGGTTGCACATCGTCGAACACTCCAAACAAGATGATTAGCTTGGCCTTATGATCTTATCTATCAAACTGTCATTGTTGTTTCGACGTAGTTGATCTCGGTCGAGAGTACCATTCACAACATGATAGATCTCTTCAAACTCAATTTATGTCTTGATTTTAGTTTTCATGTAGGATAGTTGTTTCCTCTGAGTAGTTGTGAATCTGGAAGAAAGAATTTGGGGGCATTGGTGCCCATTTTGCAGAATTCACTGATAGGGTTAGGATCTTATCACTCCAGGTATAAGGTCTCCCAATATATATATCGTCAATCTCGATATACCGAACCTTTCTATATACACACCCTTTTGATATACCCATCAGTATGTGGAAGAAGCTTGCCCTTTCAATATACCTAGTGATACGTGAAATATGCATTAACGTACGTGAAAGAATTTGATACGTGGTTCCAAGACAATATTGAAAGGGGTCTGCACGATTCTTGACACCGGCTTAAAGAAATATCCTTATACACGCGCATAACTTTGCTATATACTTGGATAATTTCTCAATCTAGATTTATGTCATGTAATCGTTCATAAACGGATGGTAAGGCTCATAGTGTGTGCATTATGTCCTTATTACTCCTCGTCGATTTAAAGGGTTGATTCCTAGACAATGTTGTTGCAGCTATATTAGGCATTAAGTACAAGAGAGTAGTCGTGATGACTTTACCCGTAAGCACTTCCCAAAGGCATTATATATACCGAACGTTTTGAATGAGATCTAGGATCTTGTGAGTGTTTTAGAACCAAATTTCACTATTTTTTATTACAATTCTCTCGCTAGTTTCGAAAGAAGTTAAAATGTTTCGGTTGACTATGACAACTGTAAATTAGAAAAATATACTAAAGCATACAATTCCATTCAAAAAATTTGAAAAAATTGAATGGCAGGCAAAAAAAATTTTTGTTTTCGGGCCCTGGTGGCCTCCGGAACCCAAAACGGCTTTGTGAGAAAAAAACTGTAAAAAAATTGCTTAAAATGGAGTTTTCCAGACCCCCTTTTGTGAATGTTGTCCGAAATCAAAAAAATAGGCCTATTAGGGGAAATTGTTTTTTCCCTATATTAGGGTTTTCCTCGCTAAAAGTTTAGGAGCCTATTTAGTCATAACTAGAGGTTTAGTTACCTCTAAGTTAGGCGGTTATGCCAAATTTTGCCTCCAAATTTCAATTGTTTTAAAAATGTGTGTTGGGGTGGGGTCGAACCCCTCACCTTCTATCCCCAAATCATTTTCAATTACCAACTCGGCTCTTATGAGTGCTTAGGTGTAGAAATAAAGGAATAAAACTTTATAGTGCAATCAAAAAGACTAACCTTGTTTCAATGGTGACTTGGTAGAGATAGAGGCTCCACGTGGACTACATGTGTGAATTATAAGGTGTTTAGGTCTTCTGTTTAAACGGATCTCGAGTCGATTTTATCTCCTTTACATGTTATTAAACACCTTTGAAAGGATATGACGTTTATTTTGATGTCTTTGCTTTCAACCGCCGTTATTTTGTTGAATATTTTCCTCCTCTTTTGTTTGCATGTAGGTCACAGAGTGTGGAAGGTCAGTCGATATGTTGGAACCACCGTTATTTTTATATCCTTTGGTCTCTTCTATTCATTTTCTTTAGTTGCAGAGTCGCTTTGGATTTTTTATTGTGTGTAAGGTTCGTGGAGGCTATATCTGCTCGGGTGTGACTCACCCATTGATGCAACACAATACAAGGCTACTAATTTTGTACAGCT
The DNA here is from genome assembly GCA_018340775.1 of Taxus wallichiana var. yunnanensis. Taxonomy (NCBI): domain Eukaryota; kingdom Viridiplantae; phylum Streptophyta; class Pinopsida; order Cupressales; family Taxaceae; genus Taxus; species Taxus wallichiana. Next base: position 423,838,327 of record CM031234.1, on the reverse strand, counting down.
CGATGGAACTCAGCTAAACAATGATTAATATCTTTATGGGCTTGTGTGAATGTTGCCCAATGCAAAGTGGCATGTATCGAGGATGGATCGATGTGTATTGCAAGTGGATCACCGATGAAGAAAGGCTCATTGTTTAAAAAACAACTCATTTTTCTAAGTGAAAGCAAAGCCTACCAATGTGTATGGCTTGGCCACTGATTTAAAAATACAAAAACTTGATTGGAATAAAATTCTTAATGTAACTCAACCATCAATTTGTTCAACTTGGTGGTAGAAATCTCAATGAAAGTATCGACCTAGAAATAACTCTTTCAGGTAGCCAGCTTGGTCTTCAAATCATATGCAGATCTCTGAAACAACTTGATGCTTGGCTCCACATAAACACCCAAGCCTCTAAATGTGGAAAAATAGATAATATTATTTGTAACTAAACATTCCTCTAGATTTAGAGGCAAAACCCTTGTTGGGGAAAAATATTTTTTATAATTTTCTATTCCTACAACAAATTTTACCTAGTGCGGGTGCACCAATGCAAAAAAAAATTGTGTTCCAAACACCTGGAACAAACAGGAGGTTGTGGGGAGGCAAGGATGGGGATGGGAAGTTGCAGGAGGTTACACAGGCTCTCAATTGCTACAAATTCTTCTCCAATATCCTCTATCTCTTATGCTCTCTCTTTCCACACCTTCTCTACTCATAGGTCTAGATTAACCAGCTCTAGTACCAAATGTAAAAAACAGGACAAAAGCCTAAATATTTTATTAATAATACAAATCAATTACAATGGTGTAGGCTGCAATATTTATAGATATTGCACAGTCGGATACAAACAATAGAAGATGTTACATAGGTACATCAGTGAACTAATACAAACAATAGTATTGTTTAAACAATACAACTCCCGTATGTTGAATAAAACAAAATATATGGTTATAATTAAATATAACCATATAACAATTAATAATTAACCTAACTAATATGAAATGCATAATTAATTAAGGTAATAATATATTTATCCTAACATCTTACAACACAACAGTCCATATAAAAGGGAAATGCAACTTCAAGATGATATGATTCTGGAAATGTCTCTGCACAATGTAATCAAAGGACCCCACACCCAAATACTCCATGATGGAGTGATGAACTAAGGCCGAGAAAAGATCTCGAAAATGAAGGCTAAAATGTAATTGACCATACATAAGGGTATACATAGGGATTGAAGATGTCTAAAGGTGGATCTAGGAAGATAAACTAGATTGGTCATGCAAATAGGTGCGTATAAGGGCCGAAGGCATTCGTGATGAGAAAACAAGAATAGACAAGATCACCCTTGGGTGATGATGTCTATGATGATAGGTTTTTTACATTTTGTAGGTTTTTGGATGTTTGAATGAGGTCAAAATTGAATATGGGTGCTTTTAACAATGTTTGCTCCATCAAAGGGTCCGTAAGATTCACGTCGACTCACCAAAGATGTATGGCGAGGGCAAGAATATGTCTCAATAACTTATACTCTTAACTCATCTAATCTATAATGGTATTGAGGTAATGACTAAGAAACACACATATATGATGGATGGATTTAAAGGGGCTACAACGAGTGTTAGGGTCACATATCTAGAGGGAAATAATCCCTACACTACGTCAACCTAGATTTTATAAGGCTCATGATCAAGATAGAGTAGAGAACCCTACTAAGATATTGGTAATCGGGTGAGGAGAGGTATGCCTCAACAAGAGATGAGACAAGCACACATAATGTGCCTAAAATAAAAGTAATGTAAAGCTATGCAATTTATCATGAATAAGATTACTATACTAACTAGCATCTAAACATGTGTAATACTAAGTTACCATAGCATAATGAAGGAAGGGAAGGAAACTAATCTATGAAAAATAACATCATATGGTTAGAACACTCATCTTGTGCACTGTAGGGTGGTCACGGATGCATCTATCTCTATAGAGAAGCAACACACCGAGAGAGAATCGATATTATGTGGAGAAGGGGAAGATTTTTCTTATCCTAAACTCACTACGAGATGACCCAAAGAGTGTAAGAAAACTAACCAAGAAGAAGAGTTTCGATACAATCCAAAGAATTGCAAGATGAACCAAGAGCTAAGTGACAAGATGCAAAGATGGTGCGAAATAGCAAAGTAGGTGGTAGTTCCTAAGGTTCAAGCTTCCTTCCTTTTGGTAATATGTGGTGTGTATATAGGATGCCATCACTAATGGATGATGGCATTAGACAAGAGAAACATAACACCGACACCATTGCCCATGAGCGATGACATTGGCCAAGGGTGATAAAATGAGATATTATGTCATGGAAAGTAAAAGAAAGCTATCATAGATCATGAGAAAGGATGAACAAAGTGCCAAATGGTGAGATACAAACAAGATGTCGGGAATGCAATGTGTATGAGACCTAAGGGGACAACGATAACTAGTGTAAGGAAAAATAAGGCCAAGACCAAATAGTGAAACTCTCTCTGTGTACTATCTCTAACACATAATGGTTACATAAATAACCATTCCCCATTCATGGTAGGCCCTTTAAGACACCCGCTCAAGAAATAGATGCATCAGTGACCCTTATCTGCACAAATAAATTGTTAGTAACAAGTATGAAAGATGAAAATTGAAAAATTAGGAATAGAGCAGAGAAAATCATATATTTCTCTACTCTACATATTAATACTCAAGGTTCTCTATTCTATATGTAATACAACCAACCCGATACCCACCCTATCTATAGATCTAGGGGCACCCTTTCTATATAGGATTAAGTTCTATATGAATATAGAGAGAAGGTGAGGATGAGTCAATGGTTGTCTTTATCTCAGAAATTTTCTCCTTGGGTCAAATTGGTAAAGTATTTCCCTTCTAGGCGATGACAAGTGGAGGTTTAGAGATTTCTTTGGATTTTACATTCTCTTTTGGCTTTTCATATCTCTTTTGATTCTAAGATCTAGTGAAGACAAAAAAAAGTGTGACTATTTATGTCGAAACTACCTCATTATATTCACTTTCTTCATACTCATATTCCATAAAAATAATGTTGGAGTCATCAGTAGATTCCTCAACTTGTTTGTTGGCATAACCAACATCATCTTCACTTTCTCCAACTTTTCTACTTCTTCATTTTCATATTCTTGGAGTTCGACTACTACGTTTACGAGCTGCTTCAATATCTAACCTCATTTCAAAGTGCAAGCTACCTGTTTTGGTTTCCATTGTTGACCATATTGAAACATCTTATGGGTACATTTTTTTAGGTACTAACTAGGGTGTTATTTGAAACTTAATTTTTTTGGGCCAACAATTTTTTTGCTAGCCTTTTGACCTTTGGATAAGTCATGCCTTGAGTTGTTTACCCAAGCTAATTATTGTTAGTTCTATTCAGATTTTACCCACCATGATAATATCATCTTATACTTCGAGTATAAGGATTGAGTGGTGTTCAAATCATCCACTTGAGATATTCTAAGGAGAAAACCAAATTCCAAATTTTTAATGTTGACAAAGAAGCATTTTTATTCTCTAGTGTAGGAGTGGCACTTGCTGGAATCTTGTGTAGTAACCTATTGAACTTGTCCATGAAGTCTCTCATGGGTTCATGTGGCTCTTTCTTGATCTAAGTTGGTTGAAGTAGCAATACATGTGCATCTTCAACCAATTTAAACATTGCTTTGAATATGGTGCACATGGTTTCTCAATTAGTAATCAAAGCAAATGAAAAATGGAAAAACCATTCCACTATAGAATCTTGACGTGACTACACAAAATTTTAAACAAATACATATTCGGTTTAATTCCCAACACTCCACATGCAACAAATAATGTAGTGTTATGTTTTGTTGGATGTTATTTACTATCTCCTCTAAACTATGGAAAAACATTCCTTGATCCTCTCGTGAAGTTCATGAAGGGGATCCGTTAAATATAATGGAACAATCACTTTGGACCCCAAGGTAGTGTGAAATCTAGTGTTACTATTGTAGAAAGGATGGAAATCAAGGGGATCTTAGTGTCACTCAATATTAGGACTTCACACATGCTTTCTTTTCATTTTATTTTGGTTCGTTATTATACAAGAGGATTACTAGTAGATATTCCTTTCTTTACTTGGTGTAGAAGAGAAAATTGATTTACGTGTTGGAGCTTGTAAATTTGGTTGACCACTCCTTGTGCTTTTTTTTCTTTGAGTGAACCTCTTCTTATCCATCTTAAACATGTATTCACAAAGACTACCTAGATCTATATTAGGTACTAGTTTGCAAAAATAAATTATTAAAATGGGGAAATATATGCATGCCACATTCCCTAATAGAGTCGTTAAAAGTGTTGGTAAATGATTTTGCAATGTGGGAAAAATTAGTTATTCATCCTTGCATGTTGAGGGTATGAAAATCTTCACAAATATTTCCCCTTTATCATAAGTGAAAACCAATCAAACTATCTTGGGTTTCTTTGTTGTTGAGGAAAGGGTTGGCTTAAGATCCAGGATACTTAAATTGATAGCCTCGATTAAACTATCACCTTCCTTTTATTTTGATTCATCCTCCCAATCATTTGGGGACTGTGGGACTCACTTGGGTAAGTGTTGTTTGTTGATCTATCCCAGAGGATGGAATGAAAATTTTCACCACAGTGGAAGAAAAAAATATTGGGGTTGTCATAGGCATGATCATTATCACTAAGGGGGGTGACAAGGAAGGGGTGAGAAGGGGTGATCCTGGAAAAAGTGAGGAAGTTGTAGAAGATAACCCAAGAGGTAAATATGGAAGATAGGGAATGACAACAAACCTTGGAGGAAAAGGTGAAGGACAATGAATGGAAAACAAACTCGAGAGGAGATAAATTTAAAGGAAAAGTGGGTAAGATAGTTAATCTTGGAGGGGAAGGTGGAGGAGCAAGAATCCGAGGAGGAGAGGAGAAATTTTGGGTGAAGATGGAGGTGGTTGACTTTGAGTGGTAGGTATAGACACAATGGAGGTATCAATAGCCAAAATGGTTGTGATATGTTTGGAATGAGCAATGAAGTTGGAAAGTATAAAAGTATTGTATCTATTAAGACCTTTGTATTATCGAAGTACCCTTCTCTCCATCTTGTGCTCCTTTATACACAAACTTAAATTTGGTGTTTAAGTGGGCCCTGATGAAGTCTTACATGTTTATCCTGGATTCCTTTTCAACTATTTTAAAGGGTTCAATTTTAGATCCCTTAGGATTTTTCAACCTTAATTTTTGCATGCCGACACCTTTTATGTGGAGCCACTTTATCTTGTCCTTACAATTACCACCTTAGTCCATTCTTCGAGAGAGGTGGATTCGACATTTAACAGATCAACCCAGACAATTGGTGGAACTTGATCTATTAGGTAAACTACATTCAAATTGTCATCAATTAAATTTGTAAGGACGTCGGCCATATCAAAGTCTATTATTTGGTTGAGTTACACACGAGATTAGTCTCTTTTCTAAACTTCTTCTTCATCATTTTTGTTGACCAAATTTCCTCGTTCCTGCTTAGATTAGTGAACTAGTACTAAAGAAAATAATTAACTCTAAATATGCAAGGATTTAAGGTACCTCAAGATGGGATGATGATGGATGCGAGTGCAAATGAAAGCTCTTCCTCCACGGTGATATGTGAGTAAGGATACTTGATGAGATAGATAGATGAGAAAAAATATGGCAAAATAAGCCATGCAAAACAAGGAAAGGTGTGTTATGGGTGACACACCAATCTAAAGGATAGGCAAGATAGGTTGGATAAAAATATTGGATGATGGATAGAATAAGAAAGATGAGATAAGACAATGATTGGATGAGATACAAGATTGATGAGATGAGATGATGATTGGGTGAGATGAGATAAAATATCGGATAAGATATATTGGATGAGATGAGATGAGAAATTAATGAGATAATAAATTGGATGAGATGAGATAAGATGGTGTGATTGGATTGGATCAAATGTGATAGATAAAATGCAACCTTATGAGGATGACCAAAATATAGGAAGGAAAATCGGAAGGAGTGCACATAGGATAGACATTTTGAAAGGGATTAGAGGTAAACATGAAAAGGAAAAAAACAAGGTAATGCGCTTGTAGAGCCAATGAGATGTCCACATATAACTAACGGTAGTTATTTATTCCAAGTATCACGAGGATAATATAGAAGATGAGCTTACGAACCTAATGTTGACATGAAAAAGGGGTGTAGATGTAACTCATATGTGGGAAAATAGGTTCTCCTTAGGTGATGTTCCTAGAACTATGCCCCACTCGAGCAACATGGTACAAAATGATCAATGCGGGAAGATTTATTAGGATGCTTTCTTTGGGAACTTTATACTTTTGCTTTGAGATTTAAAATGGTTGATCAATGCGGGAAGCCTTCATTTCCATGATATGAGATGGTAGCGATTCTTGAGGAGTGGTCTACTTTTTTATTTTTGATTTTTTTTTTTGGATTTTTCTTTTATAATTGGCATAATAAGATATGCATGATAGATGTCCTTCGATGGGTCAGTTTATTCTTTTGGATATTTTGTTTGATATGATAGCTTTTGATACGAGCATCTAGAAATTTTGATTTTTTATCGAAGAGTTGGGGATAAATAAGTATGCCAATTATGAGGGGATGAAAAGATGTATAAGCGACACCCGTAAGCCCTTAGCATGGTTCCGAGTAGGTAGATAAGAGGGTGATGTATGTAATGATATCGGGGTTCTCACCAAGAAGGAAGAACATGTCCATAAGGAATATGTTATAGGCAGATCCATGGTGCCCATATTCAAGGTCATAAATAGGAAAGTGATAGTATACCACATAATTCTAAATCATTACGATGAAATATGGAAGAGGCTAATGATGGATGGATGACCACTAGGATGACTAATTTCACGTTGGTAGATATGTTAACAATAGAATGGCTATAAGTGCAATGCGTTAAGAGTTTCTATTTCAAATTTACCATCAAGAGCGTTATACGATAGGCACCAGATCCATACTTATGTGTGATAATGTATGGTCCAATCTAGTTGGGAGAAAACTTTCAATGTTGGCTCCTTTCTAGAGAAGTGGTAGGGATTAAATTAAGCTAGGTGGCAAGGACGTAATGTTGCCCATGTACATGGGATGGTTGGATGAAGAAGGAGATGGATCGGTGTGTATGGGATATGTCGATGAATGAGGAGACGTGAGAGGATTAAGAGCAAGGGTGGATACTCCCCCAGTGAGAGATGGTGCATCACATTAGGAAACTTGAACGCAAATTTAGATGAGCTAGTAGATGCTAAGGGAGATTGGGTAGGATCGTTAGAAGAGGAAGTAATGATGACTCTAGGTTTTGATTAGATAGATGATTGAGGATTATGAACAACATCAATAAAAAGAGGGCAACCCACTTGGGAAGAGGTAGCGTTAAATGGAGGGATTGTGATAAATGATTTAGATGGAAAACACGACTTAGGTTCTTTACAAGGTGAGGTTTTGATCGGAGGATTAGATGTGAATGTGGATGAGATAGAAGGAAGAAGGTGGTCTTCATTGATGAGAAGGTCATATTCTTCTATGATATTGTGGATAAGGGTATGGAGGGCCTTACAATGTTCAATGTCATGCCCATGGGTACGATGATAAGTGCAAAGAGTGTTAGAATAAAATCACGTGGGTATTTTTCCACATGGGTTGAAATACTTGATGGGAGGAAGGGTGATAGTGGATGCTTAGAGTAAGCATTGAAATATTTCAAGATATATGATCCGATGGGGGTTGTTAAAGAAGAGGTCGTAGATGAAGTGGATTTGTGAACAATGGATAAAGGTAAGAGGGATGATTTACTTCAATGAGGTTTCATAGAGCCTTTTATTCTAATTTAAAGTTAGAAGAAGAAGGGGGTATCCGTGACTTGGTCTCGGTTTGATGATTGGGGACTTAGATGATTTGGATTCTGATTTAGCAAATGGGGATGTGGATGATTTGAAAGGAAGGTTGAGTTTAGAAGGAGGATTAGATTGTTTTGATTTGGATTGGTTGTTGATGGGTGTCTTAGATTAAGGGTCTAGCCCTAAGATGGATAGAGAGGCTCCTAAGAGTGATAATGTGACATTATACTACTTAGGAGAGCTATACTGGGAGGAGGGAGCTCCAACGTTTTGTGCGAGATGTGTAAGGATTTTGGATAGGTATGTCAAGGTTCTTATATTTTGGCTATGAGGATGTGCCTTTGGTAAAAATGATGACGATATCAATCGAGGGTCTAGATTAGATGATGTAGGTTGCATTATAGATGTGGATATGGAGAATGGAAGGGGCTTTTGGATGATACGCTTGATAATATCAAAAGGGTTGTAAATTGCATAGGTTTAGGATTGATTGGCGATGTAGAGATGATTGGTTTTATAGATGGGGCATAAATATTATTTGTGGTTGTGTTGAGTGGGGATATATGTGTAATAGATGTTTCAAGAGATTGTATGGATGTCCATATATATTCATACATTGATGTGTGTATAGTCATGATGTTAGAGGTGGTTAATATGGAAGTGGGGATAGATGTAGGTTCTTATGGTGAAGATTTCAAGTTAGGTATTGAGGTAGTTGTAGGTGAAGGAATAGATGTAATAGGTTGGGATATTGTAGATATGGATGGGGAAGTAGGTGAAATTAAAGTTGACGTGGATGTGATAGTTGTAGATATAATTGGTGTGGATGCGATACGTGTAAAAATAGGTGTTGGAACTAAAGTTGAGATATATTCAGTTTATGAAGGAATGATGGGAATAAGAAAAGGGTATGAAATAGATGTGGGTGCAATAGATGAAGAGGTGATGGGTGTAAGTGATGGTGTTGGATCTTGATGTATGGTATTGATTGTGTGAGCATTAGATGCATAAGATGTGGGGGTGGAATTTGATTTGATGATGGATGATTGGGAAGTTTTTTTAAAATACCTTAAGAGGCTGATTAGGTGGATCATTAATATTTTCTACTTGAGGTCACTAGATTCTATAAGTCATTGGATGAGATATTTGAAGGAACGCCACTTCTCAAAGTCATGACCTTGGACTTGATGATATTTACAAAAATGTTCCTTACGATACCATACATGTTTGGATTGTGAGTCATTCATGATTTATATGGGAGGAATTTTAATAATATGGACCACCATTATCTTTTCAAATACTAAACTATATGATTCCCAAGAGGGGTATAGTTAGGAATTGGTCTAGGAGATCTTTTGGAGGCTCAGTGTAAGAAGTGGATGTGAAGGAAGATTTTATCATAATAACATTGGCAGTGTTCTTATATTTTTTACCATGCATAGAGGATTTAGTAAATTCATATTTGAGCTTATTTGATCAAAGTTTGAGATGGCCTTGCTCAAGGGCACGAAGTTGAATTTATGGGCCATAATGAAATTTTCTTCAAAAGTTTGGAATGATTGAATAGGAAGAGTAGATGAGATATGTTTCACGAATAATGTGAGAAGAGTTTAATAAGCTCAGTTTGTGTAAGGGAGAATGATAGTTGGTTAATGATGTCATGCCATATTGCGACGAATTATGTAATAGACTCGCATCATTGTATTGTCTAATGATGTAGAGGTCTCTAATAGTGATCTTATGCGTAATATTGATTGAGAAGTGTTCTAGGAAAATTTCCACAAGTTGGGTGAAATAAAATAGATAATGTTGTGGGATGTCATTATACCAATCGGTGTGGGACCGACCAACGACATGGGGAATATGCAAAGCATGAGGTCTTGATCGTGGGTGATAAGGTAGCATGTGTGTATAAAGGCACAAATATGTTGTTCAAGGTCTTCCTTACTATTGAACTTGGAGGATTTTAGGAGATCCCAGTGAGGAGGATAAATATTAATAGGGCGAGGGATTGATGGGTTAGTTGTAGATTTGATCATATGAGAATGTGGTTTTGGATCCCAAGGTAGTAGCTTCAAGATTAGCCATTCTACTCAATAGTGCTTGCATGGGATCATTGGATGGATGGGGTTGTGAAGTTGAAGGATGAGATTGTGATGCATAAGAGGTGGATGGGTTGTGTTTTTGATAAGTTTGATATGTTTGAGGATGTGGGTGTTTATAAGGGGGAATATAATTAAGGGGTTGTGATTGAATGAGTTGTGATGAAGGTTGTTGTTGAGAAATGGGGATGTGGTAAGATTGGTTAGATTGAGTGGGTTGTTGAGAGATAAGGACATTAGATTGAGGTGGTATATGATGAGGTGGAATATAAGTGATAGATGGTTGAGATGCTTGAATAGATTGGTTGTAAAGTATGTAATGAAAGGCATCTTAAGGAGGAGGTTGATGGATTTGGGTTGATTCAAATGGGTGAGATTGTGAAGTGATTACATTGGCATGACCATGAGAAAAGAAGACAAGAGGTAAGGTCCGATTGTGCCATTCAGATGTAAGAGGAAGCAAGTAAGATTCTTGTGATGATTAGATAGGCACACTAGTAACTGTAGTGGATGAAGAGGTGATGGGGATAGAGGAAGTGATAGTGGTGTTAATATGAGGCAAGTTGAGTAGAATGGGCTCAACCAATTGAGTATATTGATGGTCATGACAGGTTGTGGTAGATTTACAGACAAGATAGTCATAAAGGGAGATAGGATTAGCATCAAGGATTTCTTAAAACTTTGAGCATCCATAAGGGATGGAAGGAGGTCTAACAGTCTCTAAAGGAGTAGAAAATGGGGGTGTAGTTGATCTAGAGGAAATTAAGCGAAGAGATGTAGAAGGATTGATTTCAGGATTGGGTCATTTTGGATAACATGGGTCTTGTGAGAGAGACCATAAAAACAAGGGGTTGGGAGACCAAAGGTGTGGTGATCATAGGTGCAGAAGGGGTGACAAGTGTGAAATTTTCTTGGGAAATATCGTTTAATTGGAGATGTTATTGGTGAGGTAATTGGTTTTGTTTTCTTGGCCTAAGAATGGGTGATAACGAGGCATAAAACAAAAAAACAAGAACTTATATAGTTTATTAATAAACAAATCAAGCAACAAGTTTTTGATCATCTTGATTATTTAGAATAATGTGAAAAAGAAGAAAATGGGATCAAAGGGAACCTAGGAAATGAAAATCTATGGATGGTTTCAAGATGTTTTAGATGGATTCCTTGATATAACCGAAGGTACGTACGTGAGGCCTAAATTTTGATAAATTTATAATGCAGCTAGAACATTGTGGCGGATTTCCTATTGGGTGATGAAATCCCAACATTTCCACCTAGAATGAGATGTTTAAGATATGTAATGTGTGTGTTTTATGTGTGTGATGAAGTGAATGCAAAGAGTTAAACCCCTAGTTAAACTAGATTTCCAAGCAAGTATGAGGGGTTATTTTTAGATCCAAAATGAAATGTTATGATTCGATAAAAGCAAAAGACAAGATATGTAATGAAATGAAAAAGAGATAGGGAATAAAAACAAGGAATACCTAGATAACACTTTTCCTTTTTATCTAAATTTTTAAAATAGGTAAGCAAGCAAAGCAAAATCCAATCCAAGTAACGTAATCCAACACAAGAAAGAAAAGCAATGCTCCTACTTGTGAGGTTAGTAGAAGATAGATAAAAGAAAATGAAAATGAAAGACAAAAATAAAGACTCACCAAAGAAGGGCGTGTCATATCGGGCGTGCAAGATATGTTGACCAAGTTTCCTCGTGCCTACTCAGATTAGTGAACTAGTACTAAAGAAAATAAGTAACTCTAAATTTGTTAGAGTTTAAAGTACTTCGAGATGGGATGATGATGGATATGGGCGTAAATGAAATATCTTCCTCGAAGTGAGCTAAGTGACTGCAAATCAAGTAAACTTAATAGAAAAAGATTGGATTAGTAGATAGATGGGAGGGTTTCCTGACAAATTCAATCCCAAGAAGTGAAAACTTCCTAAGATGGATGTCAACCCTTGTTTTGATAAATATAAGATAAAAATGAAATATTGGATCTGATATAGTGTAGAATCAAGTAAAACAAAAGCGAAATGCTATATGTAATATAGAAATGTAGATCTGATCTAAATGCATACAAAGGAAATCAAACTTGGATGGGTCGATGGTGACCCGAGAGTGTAGACAGCCAATTGATGGCGAATGGGTTAGATCAATTGGAAAATCAATGTAAAATATAGATTGAAGGATCCCGAGGAATATCTAGAATTGATGATGTCTTTGGGATGACAAACAGGAACTGCAAGAGATCTCGAAACAAGATCTAATAAAAAGGATGTATGAAAATTAAGAAAATTGAGGATGAATGCTAAAAATATATTTGTAGTCGACGGTGAACAAGTGAGTCGGCAGCGACTAGTGGTTGGTAAAACAGAGACGAGATTGCATAAGGACAATATAACAAGATCGAGAGGATAGATGGATATGGAAACAAAGAGATGATGATAGGGGATCCGGATGATAGGAAGGTTGATATAATGGAGGTTGGATCAACGAAAAGCAGACAAGGTCGACGGTGACCAAAGCAGATCTAGATTGAGGTGTATGCAAAATGAAGGATGAGAACGGTCAAATGAGGGCTAACATAAAGGTTAAACCCACAAAATTCCTAGACTTAAGCTGTGACATATACGAGGTACGAGGTCATATAGAACCTATGTGTTTTTTCTACCTTAATAACATACTTATGAAATGTGTCGCTAATTAATTCAACCCAATTGATATGATGTTTGTTCTTCAAAATAATATGAATGTATTGAAACATCCATTCATGGAAATCTCTTTTAGTTGGATTTCACACTACCCCGTTGAGTAAGGAGGTGAGATTTTTATTTTTGTTTGGAATCAAATATGTGCATCACTTTTTGGATCCTTGAGGAGGAGATTTTAGTTTTTCTAACTAATATTTGTTCACCTTTTTATCACATGATGTAGCATTGTCATTCTAGAAGCATTGATTGGATAAAAGGGTGATATCAACACAAGCCTCAAAATATGTAATCTTCAATATCTCCTCTATGTAATCCACATTTATTCTCAAAAGCTACTTTACATTGACATTATTCACCAACCTAGTGGTCCTATCATAATGCCTTGAAAACTCAAGTAAGAATGTTAATCATTGGGTGGATATGGGGAAGGTAGATTCAAGGAAATGCCACTATCATATATTTTGTGTATCCAATATGTCTTGTAATCAACTATTATGTGGGACCATAAATCCTAATAGTTAGTGTTCAGAGATAGGTGTATATGATTTTATCCACATTGGACTCTAAATTAGATGGGGTGACCTTGTGAAATTGGCATTTCATGTCCTTTTTACCACTTGATCCCTCATATGTCTAAATAATTAGAGAAAAACATTTTAAAATACTTGGGAAGAAGGTGAGCTTTCATAAGTGCAAAATAGGATTAAAACCCCATTTTTCCGGGTTAGAATTTTTGAGATGTCTAACTTACCAAAAAAATTCATTGCCTTTAATAAGGATTTTTGGAATAAACATATAGGCAAAAGTATGATCAATACCACAGTTAGGTTTTTAAAGATGAAAAGTTCAATTGGCCTTTAGTTAGACTTTTTGAGATGTTTGACTAGGTATAAAGTCCGATGGGCTTCTTTTCAATTTTTGTAGATGTCCGAAAGGGCACAAACCCCAATTAACCTTCCATTTGGATTTTGAGGGTATGGAGTAAGTTAAAACCTCCACCATATTTTAATTAGATTTTTGATGCAAAACAAGTCAAAATCTCTCGCCTTAGCCCATTAATCAACATGTGTTTTTAAGGACTATGGCTATGCAAGAAACTTAGAGTTTTGGAAATGTCAAAACATTATATGATAGTTTTCCCTACCAAGTTGCAAGCAACCTTTTAGCGTTTAAAAACACCTTTGAAAAATGTAAAGGTTGTTACAAGGAAGGTAGGGGTTCGATTACAAATGATTTTAAATAATATATGAGAAAAAATGAGCCAAAGACCTTCAAATCTACGAATGGAGGGGAAAACAGGTGAAAACACGAGAAAATTTGAAAGATAATAAAAATAACAAGTGAAAACCCACATTTATACCAAGTTAAAAATCTATAAATGTGGACACTCTTGGAAATTTTGATCAATTTTTGTATTGATATGTAGATCGGAAAGTTGGGCTTTCAAAAAGTCTAATCCAAAAGGAGTAAGGATTTTCACCTTGGCAAACAAGGTGAAAAGTCGATCCAAGAGGATTCAGGATTTTCACCTGTGTCGACAAGGTGAAAATTTTGATTCAAAAGATTTGGGCTTTTCACCTTGTCGAAAAAGGTGAAAAATTAGATCCAAGAGGATTCATGTTTTTTTCCTTATTAGACAAAGCGGAAAGTCGATCAAAAGGGAACTTTGTTTCTCTTAGGTGTAAACATGGGTTTCTTATAATACTTATAAATTTTTCAAAATGCTTATCTCTAAATGACATATTTCAAAAAAATTACATGGTTATCTCCAAAATTCTAGTGAAATGTAAATTTGGGGATAACGAAAATATAAGAGAGTCGATGAGTTACGTGTGTCCTCTTTGATGTGTTGTCATTAATTGATGCTCTATATATTCTTAATACTTGAAAAATGGTTTAGTTTAAAGGTTTTAGAGGTACCATTTCATGAAAATTGTCTCAATATTTAGTCATTAAGTTTGACATCCTATGTGTAATGAAAAATCGAGTTAGTATTTGTTTGAACATCCGGGGAAAAACACATTGGTTCTCACTAAAATATCATGAAACCAGCCTGTATGAGCTCTCAGAAATGGAAGGCAATATATTTTGACAAGTTTTGAACATAAGGGGGATCTTAAATGCCAATATAACACCATAAAAGCCTCTAAGTCTTTGAAGATTAAAATTGTTGTCCAAAATGGAACATGGTGCTTATTTTGACAATAGGCCCTAATATGTGAAATATACATTTATTTTCAAAACCCTTGGAGGTTTTTTATTGCATCAATGTGATAAAAAAATATCTTTTAGTTTCACAAAATACATCACCATTTTTATAAACATCCATTTCATTATTTTGAATTTAAAAATTAATTCAAATTGCCTTTTAGTTCTACTCTTTGTCTAATATTATGACTCATCCATTAGATGAATTATTAGATACATATGATAGACCTTTTGTAACAATATAGGAAGAATATAAAGCTATATTTTATGAAGAACCTAATCCTACATTAGAGAACGAGTATATTGGATGACTATATTGACCCTTCTATGTGGGAGACTAGTGACCCTAGTGATCCTCTACCCACTTCCCCTACTTATGATGAGGTTGTTAAAACTAGTGCTCCTAAAATTTGGAATAAAATGAATTTTCTTATTTTTATAGCATATGCATGACTATTACAATGGAGTAGATGTATATGACCACAATAATTTTATTATAAATTATGATGTTACTTCTTTTCCAAGTCATAATCATGTTTTAGACCATACATTTATGGCTTTGGAAAATGATATGGGTTCATCTTGTACAAATCATAATGATATCTTTGTATTTTCTTGTGTTACAAATGTAGATTCACATAAAGATCTTGTTTTTGGTTCATGGGATAATGATAGGCCTACTAGTGATACCCCTTAGTTATGTGATGATCTGTCCAAGAAGTGACATTCAATCACAACTATTTAACACATCTTCTCAATATATCACTTTGTTCTTTGAGAAATAATTACAATTCATGATACAATCCATAAGCGAGTTACAACATGAAGCTAAAACTTTAGGCCTGTCCTCTTAATCCATTACTATTTGTATCAATAACAATAATATTCCCAACAAACAAATAACTCAAAAATATATAACGTGCCTTTCCACTAGATTTCTACATGGCCACATTTATATTATTCATGGGAAAAAAGAGTTCTTCTAGCCATATTTCTTATTTTCTTACATGTCTCAAGTCATATGCACATAATGATTAGATCTTGCTAAAAGCATTCCCATCTAGTCTAATATGCCCCACCTTAGTTTGGTTTCATAGATTACCTAGTGATTCTATCGACATATTTTCCATGTTACAAAATCAATTTCTCGTACTTTTTGGACACATGACATTATCAATGGTATTTTTTATAGTTTAAATATTATACAACAACAAACCGATGAGTACATCCAAGCTCATGCCACACTTTCATGACTATTTCATATCAATCAATGTTTAATGCTAATGTTAAAGAACAACAACACATGTTTCGTAAGGGTTTATTGATTATTTTTTCTACGTCATTGCTTAATCAATAATATGAATCCATTTCTCACATAAAGAAATAGATTAGTGGTCGATGAAGAAGGTACATCATATTACCATTACATGCTACATGAAACCCTTACTTTTGGGTCAACTAAGGATTTTTGTATGCGGATTCTCACAAGCATGAGAATCATACCTCTAACACTTCATTTAATTCCTCTACTTTAACAAGTGGAAGTCATTCCACTTACAATAAAACTCAACATTTGCCTGACAACCAAAGGCATGATACCCATTCATGGGTCCCTCAAGTCAATAACAATGTCATTAAAATGCAACATAATAAGGATACACATATTATTATCTAGCCAAATTTTTTTACAAGAACATAATCACATTACCCACTATTTGGTACAGGCCACAACATCAACTCATCTAACATAAAGGACAAACATTTTGTAAGTATCATCAAAATAATGGGCATGACACAAAAATGTATTTCCTTACACAATCACCTCAATCTTATAACCTTCAATCACATTGTACCCATGTGATATTGGAGAATAAATATACAAAATGTATTGCATGAACATGATAAATTACCAAAGAAAGAAAATAAAAATGCCTAATCAATTAACTTAGCAAGCGAGAAATCCTCTTAAAACCAACATTTCATTAAAATTGGACATATACCAATCCAGATTAAAAATCAAGATTGTCTATGTTGGTTTTATTTGTATAAATATTGGAATTTGATTTTACTATTATTGGAATCCAAATTAGAGATTTTGGAATTATATATCATCTTTGTTGGATTTCAATTTTAGGGTTTATGGTTTTTAGTGTGAAAAGAATAACAAATACTTATTGTTTTAAATTACATTCATTGAATGTTATTTATTTACATCTATGAAATTTTAATGCATAACAAAAAAATTTCACAAAACCAATTAATAATCAATGTATTTTGCATATAAAATCAATGTATACTTTATGAGATTAAATTTATTAGTCCTCTTCCAACTTTATACAAGTTAAAAATGTATGGTTTATTCTTCCTTTATATTTAATGTTTGAGAACGGGCATATGTTCATTCTCTATAAAAAAGGAATGAAACCTATATTAAGTAAGCTTTCTCTATTAATTAAAAGATAAAATGATGATTAAAATTTACCCAACAATAAAAAATATATGATTTATTTTCAATGTAATTTATTACTATTATGGAAGTGTTATGAGATTGACTACCTTCTACAAACTATGGGGTTGTGCACATTTTCATGTGAAAGCTAAGAATTACAAGTGCGAGTGTGAAAAGAACACTTGCGATGTGTGAATTCCCATACTTGCAAAGTGTGAATCCTAGCACTTGCAAATTTTGAATCCTCGTACTTGCGAAGTGCGAGTCATCACACTAGTGAAGTGCGAGAAAGATGGAAATATTGTTTGCATTTTGGTTGAACTGGTGAAAAGAAAGATATAATTTTTTATTGTCTCTAACATTTTCACTTTTGATTGCATTTGCATTTCCTTCTTTTCCTTTGCTTGCCCTAGCTTTTGTTCCTTTTGATTAACCGCTTGAACTCCACAAGTGTGAGGACTCACTCTTTACCCTTTGCTTTTGCTCAAACTTCTAAGTGTTCCTTTTTTCACACTCACCCTTACCTTTTTTACCATATAGTTGTGTGTAAATTTTGCATGTGATATATTATTATTGTGAACCATATTATACTAAGATTTGGGCAAGGCTTGAAAATACTTCAACATTATGAATGCAATAAAAAATTGATAAGAGTATAATTATAACATGGATTCCAAATGATGATTAAACTTGACCTTATTGATTTCAAATGATGGAAAAAATAGAGGTTACAATTTTATTTGCATAAAATGAAGGTAACAAATGTATTGTTATGAGATAGACTATAAAATTCTACCAAAAATTAATATTTATTAATCAATGTAACTTGATGATCAAGTAAACTCAATCGGTCTCAATAATTGTTCTTTTGTATGTTTGCAAAGAGTGACTCATATTTGGGTGTTGTAACAATATCAAGTAAACTCAATCAATCTCAATAATTGTTCTTTTGTATGTTTCCAAAGAGTGACACATATTTGGGTGTGGCCCCACATGATTTAACCATGTACATAAGTGAGTGAATATAATTTTTTCCAAACCCTATCAAGGCTAGTTCTGAGCATTAGATAGTAATAACTATCAATAACATTCTAAGCATTATATAGTAATCAGATCATATGGAAAATGGTTAAAAGAACTACAAAATTGTAATAAACACAATTTTATATATTGATTTATTCAACTATTGTCTAAAATAGACTACATTTCCTTGCATCATCTACATCCCCTATCAAGGCTAGTTTTGTAAACAACGTTGACATAAGTCATTTACCACTTTTAAATTATATGTCAGAAGAAACCTTTGGATACACCACAAAATTATATTCAGAACTACTTTGTTGATTACACTAACTATAACAATAGTTTCACAATTGTAAGGAATTTATGGTGTTTTCCAAAATTTTAATAAATATTTCTCCCTTTTTTGGAGTTGTTTAGTACCCAAAAAAATAATGAATGAACCTCCACTTTAATTATTTGTAATAGTTTCATTTCATTTTTTTCTACACTGACATCTACATCAAATGCAGACCAAAAGGCTATTTGAAACTATGAAGATGCAGCTATTAAAAAATGGACAACATAGCCCCCTCTGTTGAATGTGCTCGTTGTTCATGTAGACACCAAATTTGGGTAACACTTCCCCTTCACCCCACATGTATATTAATTTAATTACCCATAATTAAATTAATAGCCATGCTCACCATATTCAATATTTAATTACCTTAATTAAAGTTAATTTCCACCTCACCAAGACACCTCATCAAAAACTATTCGTAGCATGTTTCCGTTTTACTAGGACTCAATATCCACTCACCATAATTAACTAAGACTTAGTCCTACCTACCTTAATTAACTAAGACTTAGTTCAACCCTAAAATCACATGCCTATTCTTCCTCTAACCACATTCCCACTTATCTAAGCGCAACATTCCATTTTTATCCGCGACCATGGATAGAGCTAGCCAAAACATCTGCCAAGATATTTCGTGATTTCCCACCTTAACCGACGTTGGTCACCCTAAACCATCGTCGGTTACCATATATTCACTTTGGTAACCTTGTTTGAGAGGTTGGAAGAATTATTCAAGTCTTGGAGAAGAGAGATATGCATGCAAGAACCCACCGAGTCCTTCGAACTAGTAACTAATCACTTATCTCGAAAGGCAAGATATCACGGAAATATTCTAGGAAACATTGTCGCAGTACGGAGCAACCATTTTCACATATCAACCATCACCATCCTCCATCCATTTAGTCTACTTCCTAAAGTAAGTACACTATGATCTTCAGCATTTTACAGTTTCTAGTTTCTTGTGCATCCCACCATCCCCATATTCCTTCAATCCATTTATCCAACCACCCACAATCCATGTTAGTTCCCCAATATTCGATACTAGACACTCCTGAGCATTCCCATCACCCTTGTTAACCTAAACATTCCCCTCCAATTCTCTGTGTAGTCATAGAGACTCTCCAAAACCCAGTTTATTGAGCTTCCACCATCCCATGTTAACCATTGTT
Source organism: Taxus wallichiana var. yunnanensis (assembly GCA_018340775.1). Classification (NCBI taxonomy): domain Eukaryota; kingdom Viridiplantae; phylum Streptophyta; class Pinopsida; order Cupressales; family Taxaceae; genus Taxus; species Taxus wallichiana. The sequence continues at coordinate 423,818,423 of CM031234.1, read as the reverse complement.
GGTTCCCTCTTAACCGTTGTCGGTCATACCTCACCGACGTTGGTCTCGTGACTAGTAATTCCGCCTATGATCGTGACCTAATACCTTTCACCAACTCACCTAAACTCACCTTGAGAACTTTACCTAACCTATTACAACACCTTGACCACCTATCTAAAGCATCCATATTTGATCACAACCTAGCCTCGTTAGATTAGATTTTCTTATTGTGCTTGAATGAGATGCCTAAATCATATCAACTACAGTATGATTTTTATTTATTTACATTATCTCTTGCATTAAGTTGTTTTAAATAGTGGGTTAAAAGCCGTCAAGGAAGTATCATACTTCTCGGATCTAGCACACGTTAGGCAGCTCACTGATATATATATTTTAACTCTCTTTTGTGGTCTTTGTTTTGTATTTTAGGTAGTCCCTCCTAGCCAAAAGGAAGCTCCCGCAATCAACATTTGATCAAGAATTCAGAACGTGCGTACAACCTTCAACTGATCATTGCAACAAGTATTCCTCCTTGGCCCATCAAATTATCTGTTTCACAAATCCAAAATAAAATAGTGAAACATTTTGGCATGCCCAGTGGGACCCATCAGGGGTTATTTTGCATTTTATTCATTCCTAGGTGAAAGTTGTGTGTTTGTTTCCCTTTTGAAAAGCTTCCACATTAATTTTCTTCTCTGGAATCTTCCCCTTCTTTCTATTGTCTAAAAGCAATCGTGTTTTTGGTGCTTTAAAAAGAATACGTATTTCTTTCATTAGCATTGCATTAGTGAAAGAACATCCTCTTCATGTTCATCATTTTCTACATCGAATATCACATTTTGATTTGGGTTTAAAACACTTGCATGGAATTCTGATTTGTTGCATTATATCTCACATTAAAACTAAGGGCAACCTATATGTTGGAAGTCATGCCCAATTGATGGTTGACACAACTGAATCGTAGAAAGCACATTCTCTCTTCTCTCTCTTTTCCAAACTACACAAATTGGAATATACACATCTTCTTAAACAACATCTTACCCGGAAGAGATTTTCAACAATCACACGATCAGAGGATTGACAAAGTGGGCACCCAACTAGTTATCTTTGTCTAGTCACCCATCAGAGAAAGGCCCGCCCCCACCAAAACATAACATGAAACCTCACCTTTAGAATTTCCTTCTTCGTAGGAAGCCTTCCCAACCAAAAACTTTGTTCTAAATTCACAAGTCAATATTTTAAATAGCATAAGCTAAACACACTAAATTCACTTGTAGGATTATGTGTTTTTCTTAGCTTTGTTCTTGACTTGCGTTTTGAGTTGTGAGGTCACATTTCTTCACTTCCTTCTTCCTTTCACACTCATCATCATAGTTGGTGTATTCGACTATTTTTGAGTGTGTCAAGACTCATTTTTTTCATATTCAGACTTCTGGGTTAGTGTCCCATTCAACTTTAATTCACAAAAAGAAAATTTTCTTCATTCTACAAATTTCACAAGAATCGGCATTAGTCACAAGACTGTATGCCGCTTTACATCTGATCGTCATTGGTTTATCTAATCGGTGTCGTTTCCTTGTGATTTTGGTCAGTTTACCCAAAGAGCATTCATCTCATCTTCTTCTCTATTTAAAATCTCTGGACATCACCATATCCTCTACATTCTGATATTATTGACTAAATATAGCTTCCACAATTGACTTTCCTCAGTTTCTATCTCACTTGCTCAAACTATTGCTTTCCCATAGTAATCGGCATCGGTTACTATGACTATCATCGGTCACCCAAGAACCGACATTAGTCTGTCCGACCGGCATCATCCTTATGTTTTGATTTTTAATCAAAGCACTGTCATTTCACCTCTCATAATCAATTCTTTTCCATTCTTGTTGTTCTTTGTGTCACTTACAGAGTATAGTTCATCTAGTATATGCTAACTCACATGGTGTTGACTCATAGTCAATCCAACGCTCTTGTGCTTCATGTCATCCTTCAGTCACTTCCACCTAGCCCATCACCCCCTTCTATCTTATCACCCATGGATCCAACTCAAAGCATATTGCTATTAATACTAGTGATAAAGAGTTCACAAGAATTCTTGATCGTAATCCCACCGCCCTCCAATACTACATTTCCCATTCTTCTACATGGGATTCCTCGGAGTTAGTTAGTATACAACATGCCCGTATCTATCCCTCTTGCTCTTTCCCCCCCACTCTGTGTTAGCTAGCACTAGCTCAGCACTACCTTCATCCAATTTACCACTTGTGGTGTCTCATCTAGGTCCCACAACCGCTATGATTGTAGCGTCTATGTCATCTATCACACCCACAACGTCAATTGTCCCTTTGATAGCCACTTTAAGTATAGCCCCATCTGTACCCACTACCTCACATATACCTATTACATCACAACCACCTTCGGTGTCGACAACTTACACCCCTTTCCAGAACCTCATCTTTTCTATCCTGCATTCCTTACCCCCAATCACCACTAGAGTTGTTACAACTACCCCACACACTTACATATACTACAAACAACCCCCAAACTTCTTTATCGCTTATTCTCGGCTATTTGTTGCCTACATCTATTCCTCTTGCGCAAGTCTCATACTCAGCACCACCATACACTAGCATACCACCCACCTCATACATTCAAAGCATCAACCCCTTTTTCTATAGGGGTACCCATTCATCACAACCTACCAACAACCTCATTAAGATGATGATGGAAAAGATGCAGACCTTAGAAGCATCTGTTTCTGGCTCCCATAATTCTTTAACTTATGATGAAATATGTAATGATCCTATCCATCCATATATTCCCATTTGTCCCTACCCTGTGCATTGGGAAATGCCTAAATTCAATCACTTTAATAGTAAATAAGACCCATAATAACACTTGCGGTCATTCAAACATGGGTGCTACCTAATCGCCCATGATGATGCTTTTGCTCCTACGAACCTTCCCAATGTCCTTGACAGGACCCACATTAGATTGGTACAATGGACTACCTAGACATTCCATTTATTCCTTTAATCAAGTAGCCCAAGCTTTCTTAGACCATTTTTCAATCAATGTTATCAAGAAAGTCACCATGACCGATCTCTATTCAACTCCTGACAATATGAAGATGAATCTTCAGATTTTGTTGCCCGTTGGTGGAGTCTTATCAACCAATTAACATTCTAGCTACCTCAGATTGAACTTATTGAGTTGTTCACTAGAGCTTGTGCCAGACACATCTCACCAACTCTGTAGGTACAAACCTTCTAAACCTTCGATGAAGCGTTCACCATGGCACAAAATCTAGAAATTCATGCCATTAAAGAAAAGAAAATCCAATTATGAAACAAGAACACCCTGTTCAAATCAAACAATTCTTCTTCATCTTCAAAACCTCAAAATAACTATTCAAAGCCCAAAGAATCGCCAAACCGGTAATCCTCAAGGCAAGACCATCTCATCTGTCTAATCAAGGCCAACCTTCTCCCAATCTTTCCCCTTTCAAGGCCTTTCAGCTCTGGTGGGAATGGCGGAAGTATACTTCAATGGGAGAGCCCTATTCTTTGGTCTTGGAAAATATTCTTAAAGCTGGAGCCATCACACTTCCTCCCATAAAACCTCATACAATTTTCGATCTTGTTTGTCCTATGCTTGCATGGTATAAAGAACACGACTACTGTAATTACCATCATGTCAAAGGCCATAGCGATGGTAACTGCATCACTTTTAAGAACATTATTCAAGAGATGATAGATAATGGAGACCTTGTCATGGACAACCCGAACATGCCAGTAAATCAAAATTTGCACATATTTAAAAATTCATTCCCTAACCATAAACCATCATCTAATAAAAATAGTGAACCTTCATCCAACAACAACAATGTCCATGAAGTCCACACGATTTTTGATATCATACCGGTCGTTCCTCAAATCCCACCTATTTCATCTATTGAGGAAATTTTGGCACAAGCTCCTCTACCCACAGAGGAACATACCTCTTCTACTCCTTCACCCACAAAGGAGTCCCCTTCATCTCCCCTACTCTCACAGAGGAGCCCACACTTTCTATCGATGCCATTTCACCATCTAGCTCACAACCTACCAAACAAAGTCAACACCTTTAATTCTCCCATCCATAGGAGAATCATCATTGCCTTCTCCTCCACTAAGGGAGAAGTCTACCTTACCCCATTTACCATCTCTCCTACCCACAGGAGATTCTTCAGACATGCCACTACCTATTGGGGAAAATATCCCCAACATCCTAGGACCCCATTGACATGATCTCAGCTCTGTTACCTACAGAGTCGAGGCTAGCCAATTCCCTGTCTCATAGACATATTTTACAGGGATTGCCACCAAACTAACTCCATCTTCTTCTTCAGCAGTCCCATTTTCACGGTTGGTGATCACTTGGATTGCATTGATAATTCCATGCTCTAGGGACGTCTTCGGCTCCCCTTTTGACCCAAATGCAAATGTTGCCTGAGGATACTTCCACGATCTACCCAAAGGTATTTTCAACAACCAGATCAACATTGACCATGCCTATTGAAACGGATTCTTCTTCATCATCCCTACCTACATCCAAACCTCTACCCACAACTAAAACCATTCCCAAACCTAAAACCTACCCACACCTATCTCCTCACCCGTATCTAGACCCATCACTACTTTGGGTGTCATGCCGACATCAAGCCTTACTCACCCACCTGTCAAATTAGACTTAGCCACATCTTCCCAAGCCCACACCAACATTATCCCTCCGCCTAAAAGGAAAACCCAACCCTCTAGGCCGCATACACCAGTCTCACCTACCACACCTTTGTCACCTTCCCCCTTCCGTCCATCCTAGGGCCCCATCCATCAACCCTGATCAAACAGTCTCCTACCCAAGGCCAGTCAAAATATAAACAACCTACTGCTACATCACGATCCTTCATTACACCTCATTCACCAAAAACCAAACACCCTCACCCGTGCACTTCTTACCACCTATACCTCCACCAATTACTATAACCCCAACTTTACCTATACGACTTCAACCCATACCATCCACCCAACCTCTACCAACCACTTCCATCTGTAACTTGGTTTTCCCCATGGGTAACTTTTCCTCTTCAACCATTTGCTTTCCTTCTACATCTCGTACTCCCGTGTCACCATTTCCCAAGAAGGTGTAACCCAAAGATAAGAACCTACTAATCTCCAATAAGGTAGTTAAACCAACAAAACCTTCCATCACTAGTTCTTCTACCACACCTTTACCTAAGTATATGCCATCAAAACCTAAGACAATGCTACTTACCAAACCAATGAGCCAACCTAGTCCCCCTCCTATAAAGCCTCTTCCCTCACGATCATCCACACCTTTACCCAAACCCACACTCACTTCCCATTGTGATCCGTTAATAGGTTCCTACGCCAACATTTTAACCAATCTCTTAGAGACTTTTGTCATCACATTACCACTGCTCCAACCTTACGATCCTCTCAAACCCAAACCAAAGGGGTTTAATGAAACCAATATTTTTGCCTATCATCGTGTGTCAGGACATGATGTAGAAAATTGTAAGGCTCTAAAAACTGTTCTTCTCCAACTTTTTCCTCCTAAAAATTTTTTTTGACGATGATGACCTTCTTGATGAGGACCATGTTCCACCTTCACCTATCACCACACATCATCATCCCTTACTTCTTCAATGACCCGCATCTCCACCCCCACAACCCTTTTTTCACCTCCAAAATTCAAGATCAACATGGTCCATATCAGAGAGTTGGCCAAATCACCACCCAAATGTCAGTGTGTCATACGCACTTCACAAGGAATTTCCCCCGTTAGGTTTTTTCCCATCATGCCATTACACTACTCATCCTACACCTTCTCCATTTACCACCTCCCCTTAGATTAACATGGTTCAAGTTGCCACCCGCACCCAGAAAGACAAAGGAAAATAAAAAGCAAGTATCCGTCAACTAACCCCGTGTCCAATATACCATTTTCTCCCACACCCAATATCACCATTCAAGGACCTACATACCCTATCTCTGATGGAGTGGCCCATCGCATAATGATAAAACAATTACATCAGTCTCCTCTAAAGATGTCTTTGTATGATCTTATCTAAACTTCTAAATCTCATAGACAAGCCCTTATTGAGGTTTTGCAATCCATTAAAGTTTTACCCAATGACCCCACACCAGTGGCCTCCATTATCACCCCTCACCATGTGGCCTCGCTTACCAAATCATATCCTTCTTCTACCCCCATACCCACTCCTCAAGTCATCACCCTTAGCTTCTTTGATGAGGATATTGTACCTCTCCAATCAGATGACCTTGATCCCACCCTTTTCATTTCCATCTATATCGATAACATATGCATACGGAACATAATTATTGATGGTGGTGCTAAGATTAACATCATTTCTTCCTAGGTGTATAATCAAATGTGCATCCCTTCTAATTGTATGTATAATAATCTACTTATGTTGCACTCCTTCAACGATGTCATCACCTTCACCCTTGGCACCATTATTCTCCACATTCGGGTGGGTCCTCACACTATCCCGGAATTATTCTACTTCTTAGAGGGAGAGTTCTAATATAACCTATTACTTGGTAGACCTTGGATTCACATCATGGGTTGTGTCCCTTTAACTTTACACTGTTATGTAAAATTCGAACATGAAGGATATAACTATACCATCCCCATCGACCCGTCACCACTCAAAACTTCAGAACATGTGACCGACCCAATGATGTACTTGTACTAGTCAAGGCATCTGCCACTACCCCCACTTCTCCTTCACCCATGAGCCCATCCACCAATGTTATCGCCACCTCTCCCGCATCCAACTCTTCTATTTCTACTTTGTTGTCACAACCTCCGTAGTTGACCCATCTACTTTACAACCAACCGATACCCTACCTTCTCAATCATCTAATGAATCGTCTATCCTCGCTATCCACATATCGATTTCACTCGATCCCTTAGAAGGTGTTTTTCAATGCCTCACTGGGGAGTACCACCTATACAATATCGACACATTCCTCACTCCGCAAGAGTATGGAAACCTACGCCAACACCCTCGTTATGACTACCACATAGGCGAGGTTTTCCCTTATGGTCCTCCCCACCTTCGCACTAACCTAACATATGGGGGACTTGACACTACCACCTATTCACCCAAACCTCCATCCCAAACATGATCATTTTCATCTAACCTCCAATCCCTTACTAACTATCACTTTGCCCACACTTTCCTTCATCGTTGCACATGGAAAGGCTTTGGCTTCGATTTTTATGAACAAGGCCGCCATACCGTCATTTCTTGTACCACCCATAAGCACAACAACCATAGTGGCATTGGCTTTACCGCACCACCTTCTAAGAAGGCCCACATTGACCTCATTGACGAAGAAAACCTTCTCCATCCCATTCACCAATGTCACCACCTTCACCCACAGAGTCCATAGATCCTAAATCTATTCCTCCTAACTTTTTTTTCATAAACACGATTTCCCTAGGACCTCTAACCTATCAACATGATGGCGAGGTTCCCTCTTCTCTTCCCTTCCTATATCCTGACATGATCAATGATGATGCACCTTCTATTAACATCGTTCAATGTTAGGATGATGAGTCTATCCCGACATATCCGGGTGCAAAAGATTCTTATATTCACCAATCGTTACCTCTCTGAGACACAAACCATGTTGAACGAATCGACTATTGAAATCAACATTAATACTCAAGATGACCCACACATTCTAAAGATAGGCCAATCTTTAGATGTTGCTAAACATGAAGCTTTTACTTATTTCCTCCGAGACCATAGCAACACTTTTCTTGGTCCTATCTTTGATATGCCCGATATTGACCCAAACATTTTGGTCCATAATATCATAACCATTCTTGATGTAAAACCCATAAAACAAAAGCTACGGAAAATGCATCCTCACATTACTCTTCCTTGTCAAAGAAGAACTCAAAGTTGTCTTCTCTCGCTTCTTCATCCTACCCCATTGACTATCCCCAATGGATTTCTAATATCGTTCTGTCACAAAAGTGATAGGGGACTCGCATTTGCACGAGTTTCTCGTAACCTCAACTTACTTGCCCGAAAAAGACTACTTTCCGCTACTAGGAATTGACCAACCTGGTTGATTCACCACCGTCCATGAGATGTTATCACTCATGGACGGTTTATCAAGTTATAATCAAATACTACTTAAGCTCCATAAAATTAACACAAAAATGCCTTCATCACTCCTTGGGGACCTTCTACTATCGTGTCCCGCCCCTTTGGCCTTTAAAACACCCAGCATTTACATATCGTGGGCTATGACTTATATTTTCATGACATTATTCATTACATATTGGATGATTTCATTCATGATCTTCTTGCCAAATCCAAAAATCGAGATGAACACCTTGTAGTCCTTAAGGTCATCTTCTATTGCCTCATCAAGTATTGTGTTCGCCTTCAACCTAAAAAGTGTGTCTCCGTTGTTCTCTTCGAAAATCTCCTTATATTTATTGTTTCTTTGTGTGGCATTAAAGTTGATCCCACAAAAATCAAGGCTATTCTCAAAATGCCTCCAAAACTAACCTTTGTTAACTTTGTAGTTTACAAGGAAAGTTGTAATCTATTCATCACTTTATTATGCAGCTTTCCAACCACTTCCACCCATTTCATCATCTCGTCAAAAAATATGTCTCCTTCAAATAGGATGATGAATGCCACAAAGCCTTTGACACCTTAAAACAATACCTCCTCCAACCAAATGTGCTCATTCCCACTAAGGATGACCAACCATTTTACCTTTACATTTCTACTACTGATCATTCTTTGGGTGTCATGCTCACTCATCATGATAAGTAACACAAGGAACAAATGATTTACTATATAAGTCGTACACTTCTAGACTATGAAACCCGATACTGACCATTCGAAAAACTTTACTTAGCCTTAGTCTTTGTCGCCACTAAATTGTGTCATTACCTACTTAACCACAAAACCTTTGTTGTCACTAACACTGACCCTCTACATCACATGTACGACAAACCCTACCAAAGATCAATGTGTTGCATGTTGGCTCATGCTTTTTAGACCTTGACCTCAAATTTATCCATCAAAAGTTTGTCAAAGGCTAGGCCATCACTGACCAACTAGTAGACACACCTCTTTCTGGGGATCAACCCTCTAACTTCAATTTTCCAGATGAATCCTTTACTACCCTCTCTTTGGATGATACCACTTATAAGATGACCTTATTCTTTGATGGTTCCAAGTGTCGCAGTGTGGGGCGGTGTTGGTGTTATCCTCATTTCTCTTGGTGGTGAACCCATGCCTTTATCTTTCAAACTATATTTTGAGTGTACTAACAACATCGCCGAATATGAAGCACTCATATTAGGCCTTCAAACTGCCATCTCCTTAGATGTTAAATTTGTTGGTGCTCAAATTGATCTCACCCCGTTTATCCTTAAAGTTCTTCAGTTTGTGGGCTCTATCGTCTTCTCTATCTCCCCATATTGATGCATAAAAACTTTTTCCCCATTTGGTTGCCATGATCAATCCCTTCCTTGGTCGAGGATCACTTAAAATTCCATAATTTGTTTTTCGTTCCTCTATCCATGAGAAAGAATCTATAACTTGGGCGTAAAACTCAGGTTTTTCCTTTCCTTCTATTTTCCATAGTCATGTTTTGTTGTTTTCATTTTTGTCCCAAATATCTATGAAAATGTGATTGGATACAGCTCAGAGGATATATTTGGGCCTTATATCATTTCCAAATTCTCTGTCCTTGAAGAAGGATTCATTTCCGGGTGCAAATGGTGATTTTCCTGCATTTTACGGTTTGACGGGTGTATTTTTCCCAAGTCAAATTTACTTCTCAGCATCAATGGAAACATGGCCCTTTCTAGTTGGATGTGGCTCAATGGGGCACTTTAAAAACTCTAAGGATCTCTTCGACTGAAACTTGTCCATGTGGAGGGCCGGTGCTCATCTGAAAATTTACCTTTTGGTTTGGCCTTGGAGTTGCGCTGAGGAGACATGTGGAGGATTCAACTACCTTGCCCAAACTTAAACAAATTTTTCATACAGTCGATATAGTTTTGGTGAACCATGGACACGTGTGGGTCATCACTCATTTGAGGATCAACCTCAGGGTCCCACCTTAACAATTGCGATAAGGAGACATGTGGAGGCCTCCACGGCTCCGCTCTATACTTAAACTTTCCAAAGTAATTTCTAAGGCCTGGGACATGTGGAGGGACCACGCATGTTTGGGGATTGGCCCCTAACTTTTATTTTGAAGAAGTGCCAAGAAGACACTTTAAGGCTTTCACTCACACTACCTTTCTTTGGACTTTTCAACGGCCAAGGAAAACTATCTCGGACCCTAGACACATGGTGCCTTCACTAATCCTTCAACTTTTTTAACAACTCACAACTGAGACATGTGGTGAGCCCACACTTGTTAGGGTCTCTTCTTTTGAGGACCATACCAAAGGTGCACCAAGGTGACACGTGGAGGCTTCCACTAGCTCTTTTTACTGAGACTTTTTAAAGGCCAAAAGGTGTTTTTCTTGGGCCCAGGGCACGTGGAAGGCCCGCACTTGTTTGGAAACTTTCCCCTATACTTCTCCTTTGTAGTTGTGCCAAGGAAACACGTGGATGGTTATAAAATAAAGTAGAAAAGGGGTAGAATCAACGGTTGTTGTGTATTGCGTTTGTTTTTCCGCCATTTTTGCTCTAAGACTCTGGAGATGTGAATACGCACTATTTTTCATCATTTTTGATGAAATTCCTTGTCATCTCTATCTATAAAGTGCCATTGAATGGATTTGGAACTTAATTTGTGAGTCTAAGGATTGTTAAGATCGATATTTTGAAGTTGGAATTAATCGGGAACTTGCAAAATGGGAATTACCGAGAAAGTTGGATGTGGGATAGAGTTGCGAGAGGAAGGAAGGGAAAAGAATGAAATGATGAAAGTTATAGGTGCAAAAGATGAAAAAGGTGTTGCCTCGAGAGCAAAAAGGATTACTATCGATCTGGCTATGCAGAGCCTCTAGAAAATGATTAAAAAGGGGATTTCTCACATGATAGAATCATAATGATTAGAAGGATTGTCAAAAAGTTGTGGCATGGCATCCTAGTCATTAGTGAGGGCCCGAGAAATGTGATCAATTCACAATTGGTCCACTAGCAAGCATTCGGATGTGAATTTGTTAAATGTCACTTTTTGAGACAAATTGGTAACAAGAAAAGGTCCCTCGAATATTCTTCTCTTTTGGGGGAAATTGAGTGAGTAAAATGTATAAATGCAATGAGAATACTCTTGCAAAGGGTCGGGGATTAAATTTCATAAGAAAAATTTGAGAAAAGTCATATTCTGAGAAACCCATCGAGATACCTGGTTAATTTCCTTTGTGTTAGATTTTCTATCATGTCAAGTTGGTTACAGATGTATAGCCATTGATGAGCACTGATATTTCTGGAAGCTTTCCCCTAGCTGATGAATTTAAGCAATTTTGAAATTAATTTGTGTCAATCTTGGAGCAATTAGTGTCTTCTTTGTTTCAGAATGTCTGCAAGTAGTTTTTCTTGTTCCTATTACAATCTTACATTGAAATCTTTGTGAAATCACATAGGATCTTGTCCCTGTGACAGTTTAGTGGCATTTGCAATTTCATTTTAGGAAGAGCCTTCATCCTGTGATGAGATAAACAAATTTAAAATCATTCCACTATCATTTGTTGATAAAGATTGTCTGTAAGTCTTTGGGTGTACCTTAGGCATGATTGATTAGAGATTTTGGTGTTTAATTGAGTCTTTTAACTCGAGCTTTCATGCTAGATTCTCAAATATTGTGTGAAAACGTGTTGATTTGGGCCTCCATTGAAGCACACCTTCTAGTTGAAGGAACATCTTAACTATTTTGAAGTTTTCTGTTGTTGAGTTGTCCATTGTTGTGAAATTTCTCAAAGATCTAGTATAATCAACTTTATCCTGCTTAATCTCCCACCAAAATTATTCAAAAACCATGAATCCATCCTGAACTACCCATGTTTTCCCTGTATATCAACAAAGGAACAAAATCTATTTACTAAAATATGCAGAATAATCAGGATCTCATAATGTCTTCAGTAACCTTAGCCTTGTTTTGAAAGTATCTCCATCTTTTAGAAGTGACAACTCTTAAGAGTTAAATTATGGAGTATTGACCATATTTTCCCAAGGTTTTCTTCATAAAATTTGTGCAAAAGAAGGATATCTCCATCTCCTTCATCAAACAGAGGTTACACTATAGGTCCTCTCACCTGGTCGAAAGGCATGGCCTAAAGTAGTGAGGATAGGTCAAATCCTCTTGAAGGTGTTATCCATCTCTCCACAAATTTGAGTGATAAAGGGCTAGTTAGATCTCATCCCTAGCTACAAAATGACATACATCATGATCTATCTGTCTCTAAGCTCCATGTGTTAAATATGTGATGCTGCTCGGCTTTGAAAGAGAGAACAAATTTGGATTCCAACACTCATGGCATCGTTTCCTAGGATAATTTGTTGATTTGTTGCTAGTTCATATCCATTTGTCCCATTAACAACACTAGTGGCACGTTTCCTAGGATAATTTTTTGATTTGTTGCCAGTTCATATCTATTTGACCCATCAACAACACTCATAGCACCATTATCGGGGAAATTAAGTTGTGTGCAAATTTTGAACACCATCAGCAATGCATATAGACCCTGGTAATGCTTCTTACATGATCTAAGTGTAAATACATTGTTGAAACATCATTATCATTAGATCTGTAAGAATTGTTCAAAGTTGTAAGTTTTGAGTGTAATATTTCCAAACTTTATACAGTTATTACACTAAATTTTGTATCATCATTGACAAATTTGGGTAGAAGAAGAGTAGATCTTGTAAGCTTTGCATGAATCTAGTATTGATAGACATTTGATAGGTCTTTCATAGTGCATTTGCACAAACTAAGGTGAAAATCCTTAGTGGCGACTCGTGTTGTTTAAATTCTTAATAAATACCAGTGTCTTAACATATATCAAGTAAGATTTGTCATTAATCTCTGCAAAGCTGGAAGGAAGAAGATATGTCTTTGCTAGGGACCCTAGTAGAAGGTTGTTTCAAGAGTTGGGAAAGTCTAATTCAGAAGGAAGAAGAATTTGGAAGGTTGTTGGAGATCAAGCATCAAGAAAAGAGATCTCCATTGGTGAAACTGATCAGCCTGTGATTGAAGATTACAATACTTCCTCAAGTGCTTCTGAATCAGGTAGTCTCTTTGTTGAATTGAATTCTCCATCTGGAGAGGGTCCTTCTTTTGTATTTGAAACATTTGCTTCTCATTATGTCCCTGTATTCTCCAAAGTTGATAGAGTTTTCCAAGAAATAGAGCCTTTAGAGGGTAACATCATTCTAAAAATTACATCCCTGTACCACACATACCCCTCACTCCTCATTTTGTTTCTCCTGTAAGATCACCTCCTCAAAATAATATGGCTCAGCCTCCACCCATACCTCCATTTTTGTTAATACTTTTGGTCCCATCAATTTTAGAGGTATGGCTGGCTATCCAAATGTTGTGCCACAAGATGTAAGAAATAGATTGCCTAAGTTTCAAGGAAATAATGCAATCACTGGTGATCAACACTTGAAGCTCTTTGTCAATATGATGGAGGAATTTGAAATAGAATTTGAGGATGTGTACATTAAATTGTTTATCCATACTCTAGAAGAAGATGCAAGGGACTTGGTATAAATCTTTGCAGATAATTCCATTGATTCTTGGACAGAGATGAAGAATGATTTTAGATTACAAGTATGGAGATAAAACAGACCCTAGGTTTCTTTTATCAAAATTTGAAAATATAAAAAAGAATCCTAATGAATCAGTGCATGATTTCAATACAAGATTTAACAAAACATTGAGAAGACTACTTGTTAATTTGAGGCCATGTGATGAATCATGTCTGATAAAGTATTTAGATGCATTTGATAAGAAAGTTGCTTACTATTTGAGGGATAAGAACCTAGAACTTTGAGGCAGGCCTTTACCATGGCTCTGTAAATTGAGAACAACATTAAAGCAGTTGGAAAACCTCCTAAGAGGGAGGGTGTTAAACTGATCAACCCAGAGAAGCCTCAATCAAGTAAGGTTGTGGATCTTGAGGAAGTTGTAAAGACTTTGGTCGGGGCTATCAAATAAATCTCTTACAAGCTAGCCAAGGAAGAGAAAGGAATTGGACAAGGTTCTCAAGGTTAGCATAGGCAACAAGGATAAGATAGATTCACAAATCATCCTAGAAATGATCAAAGAGATCGATGACAGAGGTAAAGGACCCATGGGAGATAGACAACCCCAAGCTAGGGAGAATAGAGTAGTGCCTAATCCTCTAAATGCTAGAGTTGATGTTGTTGAAGAGACAAATGAAATTGATTGGTGTGACAAGTGTTTCTTACCCCACCCACCATGTGAAGTAGATCAGCAAGTTGAAGAAGCTGATGATGATGATAACATTGATGATGATGCATGCATGGTGGATTTCTCTACAAGCTCACAGTAAGGAGCAACTTCAACTGAAGTAATAAGTGCAAGAACTACTACAAGTTTTTGGGACTACATTCATTGGGTACCTCTTCTTCCTCCCTCTCATGCTTTAGAAATAGATATGGTACAAGATTTTGAACTTCCTAATAATGATTTTGAGTACCTAAGAGCTCTAATGATTAAGAAGTATGATGGAGGAATCCCATCAGAAGAGGATAGATAACTGTTAATGAATGTTGTTGTTGCCCAAGAAAAAGAGTATAACACAAGAAGTAAAGTTATCAAAGGGGCAGGGCCTCAAGCCAAACCAAAGACCCCAGTTCTCACCAATGTCCCAAAAGAAACTCCAAAGAAAGATGCATCTGGAAAAGGCCTTATTATCTCAAGTAGAACTGGTGTTCCCACCCATGCCCAAAATGTGAAAAATCTTGTGTCATCCAATGAGTTTGTCAATCATTCTCCAAATTTTTCTTTTCCCAAATACATTCCTTATGACATTGCCCAAGTCTTGAGTCAGATCAAGATTTTGTCCCAATTGTTGAACTACTTAGGATTCCTGAGCATAAGAAGAGGGCTTTTGAGTATTTGGGATTGGAGGAAGATAGGAGTGCCCAAGGTAGAAATATAAATAATGTAAACACTCCTCCTTCAACCATTACAGACCTAGAAAAACCACCAACATTGGAGGAGATAGGTGAACCACCTGAAGTTTACTTGGGAACATCTTTGGTTGAGTCTCAATTAAATGTTGATCCATTTTTTACAACATTGATTATTAAGGACAGACTACTATTGCACAATTGTATGTTTGATTAGAGCATCACACAATGTTATGCCTCGGAAGTCATGAATGAATTGAACATTAAAGTGATAATAGCTTATGGCAAGTGTACTGCAATGGATTCTAGAGAGGTACCTGTTATAGGATGTGTAAAAGGTTTGGTGGTACAACTTGCAGCTTATCGGGTAAGAACTTGAAACTTGATGTTGTTATTGTTGATTGCCCTGCCAAATGGGGCATGTTGTTATCAAGAAAGTGGGCTGCAAGTGTTGGTGGAAGTTTTCAGATGGATATGTATTTTTCCACCATTCCAATTGAAGGCAACCTTGTGAAGCTATATGGAGAGAAGAAGATGTTGCACCTTATTAAAGATCCCAATAATGCTTCTTATGAAGTGTTGTATGCTAATGTAGATGTTGATAAATTTGTTGGGTTTGTTGATGGCAAAGAGCATAAGATTGATCAATGTAAATGTCTTGAACAAGTAGGTTTACCTTGGACCTTGTTATTTGATGGAGCTTGTTCCAAGTTTGGAAATGGTGTTGGTAATTGTTCTGATTTCTCCATGCCACGAAGAGTTTTTGTTTTCTTTCAAAATCAACTTTGAATGCATTAACAACATTGTTGAATATGAAGCACTATTATTAGGCTTGAGAATTACATGGAAATATGGTATAAAGGATATCATTGTCAAAGGGGATTCAAAACTAATTGTCAAGCAAATTAGAAAATCTGTATGCTACTAAAAATCAGAGAATGAAACAATACAAGCATGCAATCTAGGATTTGATTGAAATGTTTGACTCTTTTAATATTGTGCACCATGATAGAAAGTTTAATGTTGTTGTAGACAAGTTAGCAGTGCTAGGATCCATATTTGGGAATTGTACAAGTATCTCCATTTTGTGAGTATGATGTTGAAATACTAACAAGGCCATTTGTCCCTGATAACGTTAAAAATTGGCAAGTATTTGATGATGATGCCCAGGTGAAATGGTTTTCTGAAGAACCAAGGTGATTTTGATGACCAAAATATATATTGGGAACCAATGGTGTGTTGTTGAAAGAAAGGAAATTTTATTTGGAAAATACATCATCCAACTAAAGACAAAACATATTCCCAGAGGTTTGGTGGCTCTTGAATCAAACTTTGATAATGTTGATTGCATTATTAAAAGAAGTATGTTAGTTTCAAGAGATGTGGAAGAGCACTGACCTGGAGGAAAAGGAAAAACCATGTAAAATCTGGTTAGGAAGTAGTCTAAGAAAGGAAGAGAAGCAGTCCTATGTTCAATTGTTGAAAAAATATCAAGACTGCCTAGCTTGGTCTTACTTTGAGTTGAAGGCATATAGGGAAGATTTGTTCCAACATGAAATTCCTCTTGAATCTAATGTCAAGCCTTTCAGGAAAAAACAAAGGCCCATCAATCCGCTCCTTTCTTTGAAGATGCAAGAAGAATTGAAGAAGTTGAGGGATGGAGGGATCATTCAGCCCACAAGGTACTCTTCTTGGGTTGCAAATTTAGTACTGTTAGAAAAAGAATGGTGATATAAGGTTGTGTGTAGACTTCAGGAACTTGAATAAAGCATCATTGAAAGATAATTACCCTCTGCCAAACATGGAGAATATGCTACAATTGGTAACTGGTTCTGAATTGTTATCCACTCTAGATGGTTTCTTTGGCTATAATCAAGTTGTTGTGAAGGAGTCAGAAAGAATAAAGACTGCCTTTACTACTCCTTGGGGAACTTATGTCTATGTCAAGATGTCTTTTGGCTTAATGAATGTTGGAGAAAATTTTAAAGAGCAATGGATGTAGCATTTCTTTGGTTATATTAATGACTTCATTGTTGTTTATCAAGATGATGTAACTATGTTTTCTAGAAAAATAAATGATCACTTGCAACACTTGGAGAGAATGTTGTTAAGGTGTAGAGAGTATGGCATATCATTGAATCCCAAGAAGTGCCATTTTGGAGTGCAAAAGGCAAAGCTGCTTGGTCACATTGTATCAAAGGAAGGGGTCATGATTGATCCCGAGAGAGTGGAAGCCATCAACAAGGTTCCAATTCCTAGAACTAAGAAGGGAGTTCAATCCTTCTTTGGACAAATAAACTTTATTAGAAGATTTGTGTCTAACTTTGTTGAGTTGACCATCCCCATTACTAGCATGTTGAAAAAGGACCAAGTTATCAAATGGGAAGAAGCTTCCATTCAAGCTTTCAATGGGATCAAGGAAGCACTAAAGCATGCCCCTGTTTTGGAAGCTCTAAATTACAAGAAGCCTTTTCAAGTGTTTTCTTTTGCTTCAGAAAACACCATTGCATCTATTTTGTTGCAGAAGGATGATGAAGGGGCTAAGAGACCAATTGCCTTTTTAGTAAGGCATTGCAAGGAGATGAGTTGAAGTACACCATCATGGAGAAGCAAGCATTTTCCTTGGTGAAAGCAACAAAGGTTTTCAGACCCTACATCTTGAGCTCTAAAGTTGTTGCTTATGTTCCCCACACCATGGTGAAAGACATCTTATCAGAGATGGAGGTCTCAAGAAAAATGTAGATGGGTGAACAAGTTACAAGAATATGACATGGATATCCAAACCATGAAATTGGTAAGAGGTTTAGGCCTAGCTAAGCTTATGGCTGAGAGCAACTTGTAGACTATTGAGGTGAATGAAGTAGAAGGAGAAAGGGTGGATGTCCTTGAAAAGTTGGTAAGCTCTGAATGGTACAAGGATATAATCTTTTATCTTAGACATCTATGTTTCCCTGAATATTTGAGTAAAAATTAGAAAAGAGCTCTTAAGTTAGCCTCTCAAAAATATGTCATTACTAATTTTGGGTTAGCTTGGAAGAACCTAGAGGGAGTGCTCTTAAGATGCATTGTTGAGGATGAAGCCCCAAAGGTAATTGCTGATCTCCATGGAGGAGTTTGTGGGGGACATTTTGCTGGAAGAGTTACAACACATAAAAATCTTAAGGCTGGTTATTGGTGGCCAACTCTCTTCAAAGATACAACTCTATTGGTTAGGAAATGTGAAATTTTCCAGCATTTTTCTGGAAGAATGAAAGCTTCAGGCTCCCTTCCTTTGCAAAGCATGTGTCAGTTGAAGCCCCATTTAGACAATGGGAAATGGATTTCATTGGGAAATTTCTGATCCTTCCAGTGTTGGTCATAAATGGATTCTTGTAGCCACTAATTATTTCACTAAGTGGGTGAAAGCAATCCCCACCAAGAAAGCAACACACCAAGTCATCATGGACTTCATGCTGAATCAAATCATATGTAGATTTGGAGTGCTAGTTAAAATTGTTGTTGATAATGCCATGAGTTTAGAGATTCAAACCTTTGGTGGCAATGTGCAAAGAGTATGGAATCAATTTGACATATGCTTCTAACTACAATCCCCAAGGAAATGGACAAGTTGAGTCCAACAATAAAAACTTGTTGAAGATCATTAGAAGAACCTTGGAGCTGAACAAAAAGAAGTGGGGTGAGCAACTGAAGTTTGTTGTTTGGGTTGATAGAATCACTATCAAAAGAGCTATTGGTAAAAGCCCATTTGAGTTGGTATATGGAACTCAAGATTTGCTGCCCCTTCATTTGCAATTTTCTTCATTTCAGTTTGTTCAACAAATTGAAGATCAAGAAGTTAGTCCATATGATGCTCGAATCAATCAGATTATTGAGTTAGATGAAGAAAGAAGAGCATCCCATCAGAGGCATGTGAAGTTTAGAGAAAATTTGAAGAAGTTATTTGACAAGAAGGTGACTCCAAGAGCTTTCAACATTGGGGATCTTGTGCTATTATGGGATAGCAGGCATGAAGATAAGGGCAAGCATGGTAAATTTGATGCATTGTGGATGGGCCCTTATTCAATTGATATTCGAATTGGTGAAAATACCTTCTTCCTAAAAGACTTAGATGGGGAACTACTTGAATTGCCTGTTAATGGTAGGCATTTGAAACATTTCCTTGATTGATTTCTCAGAATCAAGGTATACTCCATTGTATAGTGTATAGTTCTTTGTTTTCATTCTACTTTTGTGTTTTTGTTTGTTCTGGTCCTTGGTGACCTAGTTTTGTTGGTTTCTCGGTTCGTCCTTGGGGGAGTTGGTTATTATTGTCTACTCTGCAAGCTTATTCTTTGACTTCATTTCCCAATGGATGTTTTTGGAACTTGGTCTACTCTATTTGTTCTTGTGACACTCATAGGGAGTGCCCATCCCCGAGTCGGAGCTAATGTTGGTGCTCAAATTGATCTCACCCTGTTTATCCTTAAAGTTCTTCAGTTTGTGGGCTCTTTGTCATCTTCTCTATCTCCCGTATTGATGCATAAAAACTTTGTCCCCATTTGGTTTCCATGATCATTCCCTTCCTTGGTTGAGGATCACTTAAAAGTCCAGAATTTTTTTTTGTTCCTCTATCCATGAGAAAGAATTTGTAACTTGGGCATAAAACTGTGTTTTTCCTTTCCTTCCATTTTCCATAGTCATGTTTTATTTTCCCTATCATTTTTTTCCCAAATATCTATGAAAACGTGATTGGATACGGCTCAGAGGATCATATTTGGGCCTTATATCATTTCTAAATTCTCTATCCTTGAAGAAGGATTCATTTCCAGGCGCAAATGGTGATTTTCTGCATTTTACGGTTTGACGAGTGTATTTTTCCTAGTCAAATTTACTTCTCAACATCAATGGAAACATGGCCCTTTCTAGTTGGATGCGGCTCGATGGGGTACTTTAGAAACTCTAAGGCTCACTTCGACTTGAAACTTGTCCATGTGGAGGGTCGACAATCATCTGAAAACTCACCTTTTGGTTTGGCCTTGGAGTTGCGTCGGGGAGACACATGGAATTTTCATTGCCTTGCCCAAACTTTAACAAATTTTTTTCATACGGCCAAGTATATTTTGGTGGACCATGGATAGGTGGGGGGCCAGCGCTCATTTGAGGATCAACCTCAGGGTCCCACCTTAACAATTGTGACAGGGAGACATGTGGAGGCTTCCGCCATCTCCGCTCTATACTTAAAATTTCCAAAGCAATCTTCTAAGGCCTGGGACACGTGGAGGGACCGTGCCTGCTGTTTAGGGATTGCCCTAAATTTTATTTTGAAGAAGCACCGGGAGGACACTTCGAGGCTTCTACTTACTCTGTCTTTTCTTGGACTTTTCAATGGCCAAGGAAAACTATCTCGAACCCTAGACACATGACACCTTCCGTTGATCCTTCAACTTTTTTAAAAACTCTGCCAGACTGAGACACATGGTGAGCCTACGCTTGTTCAGGGTCTCCACTTTTGAGGACCATACCAAAGGTGCGCCAAGGTGACATGTGGAGGCTTCGCTGGCTCCTTTTTACTGAGACTTTTTCAAAGGCCAAAAGGCATTTTTCTTGGGCCAGGGCACGTGGAAGGCCCGCGTTTGTTTGGAAGCTTGCCCCTATACTTCTCCTTTGTAGTTGTGCTAAGGAAACATGTGGACGGTTATAAAATAAAGTAGAAAGGGGCATAATCTACGGTTGCTATGTATTGCGTCTATTTTTTTGCCATTTTTGCTCCAAGACTCCTGGAGACGCGAATATGCTGCTTTTTTTTCATCATTTTTTGATTAATTTTCCTTGTCGTCTCTATCTGTAAAGTGTCATTGAATGGATTTGGAACTTAATTTGTGAGTCCAAGGATTGTTAAGATTGATATTTTGAAGTTGGAATTACTCGGGCACTTACAAAAATGGGAATTACCAGAGAAGCTGGATGTGGGATAGAGTTGCAGAGGAAAGAAAGGGAAAAGGATGAAATGATGAAAGTTCAGCAGCGCAAAAGATTGAGGAATAAATGAATAAGACTTCCCTTTTATAATTTTTTTGTATGCTTATGCGATTATAACCACTAACTAATTTTGTAATTGTCTTTGCATAATAAATACCTAGACACACAACCCATTTCATGCAATGTGTATTCCAGTTTTCACTTCAATCATTCTTTGCACATTTATTCGGTTTATTCTCTCTCTCCACAAATTCTAACGGTGGTATAATGTGAGTGTGGGGCAAGTAAAGAGAGGGAGGAAGAAAGATATTTTCATGAGTCCCATTAGGGCACATTGTATAGTTGTAATCGAAGAATACAATCACGAAAATCATGTTGTACTCACGTTTTTGAGAAAAATCGTGCTATACTCATGTTTTTGGAAAAAAAAAAAAAGTCACGAAAATACGATCACGAATGGCACATTTTTCAGAAAATAATAAGCATTTTCAAGCACAAATAGTCTTGATTTTAATAGCCACAAAAATCATGATTTTAGACATTTTACGATCACGATTTGTGCTAATATGGTGCATTATTACAATCCACTGTTCATTTCTTTAGGCACAAACATTTTTCACTTTGAGACATAAGGTTGGAAAGACGCTTGAAGCAAAAAAGACTACTCGCATTTAGGGCATGGAACCCATGTCAACTGGTATTTTATTTTATTTTATTTATTCATTGCCAAAATATGCGCTTGTATTTATTCTATTTTATTAAAATGGAAATGCCCATAGAAAAATATTCCACTTCTAAATTTTCATAGATGGAGAGTGAAAATACAAATGCAACTTATGAATAAAAATTTGTGGGGCATTGTAAACGGAAAGAGACAACACCTACCAATGCATCGAAATTGTTAGAATGGGAAAGTAGAGATGATAGAGCGAAAGCTATTATTGACCTTGCTCTCTCTCGACTCTGAACTTCATCATGTAGACCTAGACAAATCATCGAAGGAAATTTGGGATACTCTAGATAAATTAATTGGAGCGTAAAGCGATCAATGCCAAATTTTCCATTCGAAACTTGATTATATAGGTTCAAAATGGATGACTGAGTCTCTATGTCAAGCCACATCAATAATCTAAGGTCCTTGATCGAATAACTAGTAGAAGTGAAAGCTGCGATTGAGGACAAAGATGCCAAAGCTATCTATTAAATAGTATGTCTTCAAAATATAAAGCAATGTAGTTTTTACCCTCGGTCAAATAAAATCTCAATCTCTGGATGATATGATAGATAGCAGCTCTTCTAGCATGAGGAAAAATGAACTACGAGGATGCCGAAGATCATTCCCGTAAGAAAGTGCATTCTATTCTAGAAACTAGAAAATATCATAGAAGATCGTCGATAAGTTGGAGATTGAATGTCATTATTGTAAGAAAAGAGGTCACACAAAGATGGGATTGTCGTGTTTGAGCCAATGATGTGCTCAAGGGTAAATTCATATCAAATACTCATTGCCAATATAGCCATGGTTGAAGACCCACAAGATGTAAAAGGTAGTGAGGATAGTGACGAATACACACTATAAAGATGCTCTAAACTTTGAAGGCAAGAAAGGATACAGGGTAGATGAAGCTCGGTATGGATGGTTGCTTAGATAGTTTGGGAGACTGTGGATCTTGGGAATTATACCCTCATGAGGGTCATGAGACAACTTGATGGAGCTTGTGGATGGCTCAGTATAGATGGTTATCCAATAATTCGGGAGATTTTTGATTCGGTAGTTCGGGGAGGTGGAATCCAGAACTCGGAATTCAGCTCAAGAGATACACCTTTACAAAGGTCATGAAGCAACTTGATGGAGCCCTATCCTATCATAGCATTGCTTTCAAAGTGAAAGTGTTTGAAGATAGTGTAGTTCTGTTTTGTTAGATTATTTGTTTTTGAGTTATGTAGGGTAAGTCTTAAGAGGGGGTGTAGGAATAAATGAATAAGACTTCCCTTTTATAATTTTTTTGTATGGTTATGTGGTTGAATGGATTTTAACTAATTTGTGTAAGTCGTCTTTGCATAATATATTATAAGGACACACAACCCATTTTGAAGTTGGTATTCGGTTTTCTCAAAATAATTCTTTACACATTTATTTGGTTTATTCTCTCTCTCCACAAATTCTAACAAAGATGAAAAAGGTGTTGCCTCGAGAGCGAAAAGGATTACCTATTAGATCCAACTATACAGAGCCTCTAGAAAATGATTAAAAAGGGGATTTATTGCATGATAGAATCATAATGATTAAAGGACTATCAAAAAGGTTGTGGCATGGCATCCTAGTCATTAGTTGAGGGTCTGAGAAACATGATCAATTCACAATTGGTCCACCTAGCAGCATTGGATGTGAATTTGTTAAATGTCACTTTCTGAGACAAATTGGTAACAAGCAAAGGTCCCTCGAATATTCTTCTCTTTTGGGGGAAAATTGAGTGAGTAAAATGTATAAATGTAATGAGAATACTCTTGCAAAGGGTC
Source organism: Taxus wallichiana var. yunnanensis (assembly GCA_018340775.1). Lineage (NCBI taxonomy): Eukaryota > Viridiplantae > Streptophyta > Pinopsida > Cupressales > Taxaceae > Taxus > Taxus wallichiana. The sequence goes on along the minus strand of CM031234.1, from coordinate 423,794,773 downwards.
GGGATTAAATTTCATAAGAAAATTTTGAGAAAAGTCATATTCGAGAAACCAATCCGAGATGCCTGGTTAATTTCCTTTGTGTTATATTTTCTATCAAGTCAAGTTAGTTACAGATGTATGGCCATTGATAAGCACATTGAGACTATTTCTGGAAGCTTTCCCTACTTGATGAATTTAAGCAATTTTAAAATTAATTTGTGTCAATCTTGGAGCAATTAGTGTCTTCTTTGTTTCAAAATGTTTGCAAGTATTTTTTCTTATTCCTATTACAATCTTACATTGAAATCTTTGTGAAATCACACAAGATCTCTTCCCTGTGACAATTTAGTGGCATTTGTAATTTCATTTCAGAAGAGCCTTCATCCTGTGATGAGATAAACAAATTTAAAATCATTCCACTGTCATTTGTTGATAAAGATTGTTTGTAAGTCTTTGGGTATACCTTAGGCGTGATTGATCAGAGATTTTGGTGTTTAATTGAGTCTTTTAACTCAATTTTTCATGCTAGATTCTCAAAGATTGTGTGAAAATGTGTCTGATCTAGGCCTCCATTAAAGCACACCTTCTGGTTGAAGGAACATCTTAACTATTCTGAAGTTTTATGTTATTGAGTTGTCCATTGTTGTGAAATTTCTCAAAGATTTGGTATAATCAACTTTATCCTGCTTAATCTCCCACCAAAATTATTCAAAAACCATGAATACATCTTAAATTACCCCTGTTTTCCCTGTATATCAACAAAAGAACAAAATCTATTTACTAAAATATGTAGAACAATTAGGATCTCATAATGTCTTCAGTAACCTTAGCCTTGTTTTGAAAGTATCTCCATCTTTTAGAAGTGACAACTCTTAAGAGTTAAATTATGGAGTATTGACCGTATTTTCCCAAGGTTTTATTCATAATTTTTTTGCAAAAGAAGGATATCTCCATCTCCTTCATCAAACAGAGGTTACACTATGGGTCCTCTCACCCTAGTCGAAAGGCACGACCTAAAATAGTGAGGATAGGTCAAATCCTCTTGAAGGTGTTATCCATCTCTCCAAAAATTTGAGTGACAAAGGGCTAGTTAGATCTCATCCCGAAATTCTACAAAATGACATACATCATGATCTATCGTCTCTAAGCTCTGTAAGCTAAATCGTGATGCGGCTTGGCTTAAAAGGGAGAACAAATTTGGATACCAACAAAATCAATTAATATCTTTGGTGATTCCCAACTGGTTGTGAACCAAGTCAATGGTATATACCAGTGTCGTAATGAAATACTGTAAAAATACAAATGTCATATCAACACGCTTTTGAATACCTTTGATCATTATGACATTCAAACCACCCCATGTTCTACTAATAAATTTGTGGATACCATGGCATTTCTAGCTTCTCAGATACCCACTTCACCTGCCAACTCTAAAATTTGTGTCACAATACAAAGGTTGTAATCACCCTCTTATCTATCTTGAGAGGTCATCAACTCTATTAGAACTGCGTTGCACCTGATCCACGTGACCTTTGGTATAAGCAGTTTATAGACTACCTTTCCCTTTCCATTATGCCTCTTGATCTCACTCGTAATGGACAATGTGCCTTTCTTAAAAGTGTCTCTGCTATGTCATCATGGGTGGTCTTCTTTATAAACATGGCTTCAACACACTATTCTCTTACGAGTTCTAAAATTCCTTACACCATCAAGGAAGTTCACGATGGAATTTGTGGAGGTCACTTTAGTGGTTTAGTTGTCACTAAACACATTCTTCGCCTTGGCTATTATTGGCTAACCCTAAACCATAATTGTTGTGACTATGTCAAATGTTGTGTGAAATGCCAACAACATGCCAATCTTCATCACACACCTAGTCATTCCTTATAGGTTGCACAAGACCTTTGGCCTTTCTCTTAATGGGGTTTGGATCTTATTGGAGAGATCAATATTCATTCTTCACAATGCCATCAATGGATTATAACCACTACTGAATACTACACTAAATGGGTAGAAGCCATTCCCCTCATTTCTACAAAAGTCGAGAAAATATGTGAATTTATCAACCATCACATCATTTATCGCTTTAGTGTTTCTCACCGCCTCATCACTGATAATGGAAAGCAATTCAAAAACAAAACCCTATGAAAGTTGTGCGATGCTTTTGGCATTCAACTCGGCCATCACCTTACTACCCACAAACAAATGGCCAAGCAGAATCAACCAATAAAACCTTGAACAAAATTCTTATGAAAGTAGTTGATGATACTGGGAAGGATTGGCATACGCACATTCCTTTCACATTGTGGGCTTACCGCACTAGTATTCGCACTTTGACTACTACCACACATTTCTCTCTGTCTATGGTACCGAGGTTGTCTTGCCTCTTGAATTTAGATTCCATCTCTTTGCATCTCACTACAAGACATGCTCAATGATGATGACTTTTTCTAGGACCGTTTAGCACAACTTGAGTTGTTAGATGAACGTCATCTCAATGCTCTTGACCATCTCCAAATCTACCAAAAATGTATCAAACATGCCTATGATAAATGTGTCCATGAACGAACCTTCTAGGTGGGGACCTTGTCTAAAGGAAAATCAACATGTAACCAAAGAAGAGAAAAGTAAATAGGGCAAATTTGCTCCTAATTGGCTTGGACCCTATATCGTTACTCATGCCTATGGATCAGGTGCTTATTATTTTTCTTCACTTGAAGGTAAACCCGAACCTGAGCCCTCAATGCCTTGCATCTTAGACCATTTTATTGTTGAAATCAAGTCCTATATCACCTTTTGTCTATTGACCGCTCATCCCTTGAGCGTCGTTCACCTTCCATGTTACCCGTTTGGAGGATCAACGACTAAATGAGAATCATGTGATTACCGTCACCTTTATCCTTATCTTCAATATGAGTACCACGGCTCTACTCATGGCATGATTCTCATGGATACTTTTCATATTTTTCAAAGATGGAATCCCATGGTCATTCGTCACTTGAAACCATCTCTTTCATAGTTAACCTTTGTGTACTATGGTTTTGTCTTCTAAACAAGAACCTAATCTTCCTCTATAGTCTTGTCCATGACTTAAACATCCAAAAACAAAATGGGATTCAACTCCTTGAGTCAAAATTCCAACAAACAGATGACTCCCTCAAAAAGGACATCTCTTATCTCATCGCTTATAAATAGACTGCTCCCTCGAAGGATAGCTATATAAAGTCATTGCAAAAATACAATAAAATGTTTAGAAGCTTCCCACATCGATCAGACTTCATGAAGACCTCAAGGAGATAATATACTCATCCCATATAGACTTCCCACATCGATCAGTCTATCAAAACAAAAACAAAATAAGAAAATGATAACTTTTTGTCATGGACTTGCCTATTTTTATCATGGGTTTCTTGCCAGGTAAACATGTTGTCGTACACTAAGTTATGCTAAACCACCTATTTTCACCTCATTGCCTTTTCACCCTATTGTTCTATCTACTCAAGGGACTTGCCGTAATTACGACATTTCGTGATCATGTGACTTTCTTCACCCTTAGAATAGTCCATTATGTAATGCCTTTTAGGTCTCACGTTCATAAGCTAATCTTTGGTATGATAGACTCATTAAGGTTCTTATCAATTAGGTGGATCTTTTACCACCTCTTACCATTCACCTTCTTAGACATTTATTGATTACCCTATACCAAACCAAACCATTGACACTTAATTTTAAAATATTTCCACTATCACCTAAGACTCCACCATACCTATCACCTAAGACTCAACCATGTCTATGACCTAGACAAAATCATGGCCAAAACCTACCAACCCATTCCTATAATTCATCATATTCTTCCCTAACTTATGGGAGAACAACATCGGCCTGAGGCCCCTTTTTGCTCAAGCTATGTAGGCAACACTCCTAGGGCATGGGGCCCTTGGAGGTTAGCTCGGCCACTCTTTACCCTAACCTATTTTCCCCATTTTCCTATTTATATTCTATCTTAGTTTCCATTTTCTACAACACTTGGAAAATAATACAAACATACATATCTCCCATGTTACCACATCATAACAAAATCCAATCAATCATTTTGCATTCCTATAAAATCAAATATTTTAGAAATCTACACCATAACATACATATAACTCATCATTTATTTCCCATGTTACCGATAACTTGGACATTAAATAAAAATTAAAAACTTGACTCCATCACACCTAAACCGACCTGACTCCATCATACCTAAACTGACCTAACTCCATCATGCCTAAATCGACCTGAATCCATTATGCCTAAACCGACCGACTCCATCATGCCTAAATCTACTGACTCCGTCATGCCTAAATCTACCGACTCCATCATGCCTAAACCGACTCGACTCCATCATACCTAAATCGACCGACTCTATCATGCCTAAACCGACCGACTCCATCATGCCTAAATCGACCTGACTCCATCATGCCTAAACCGACATGACTCCATCATGCCTAAATTGACCTGACTCCATGCCTAAACTAACCTGACTCCATCATGCCTAAATCGACCTGACTCCATCATGCCTAATCCACCTAGTTTTCACCCATATACATATAACAATGAAAATTTTACAACATAAGCACAACATCATACCATAAATATCACCATCTCTATATAAATCATTAGAATCTGTGTGTCCATACATATGTGCACAGAAGCAAAAATCAATACACGTGCCTCTCATATACAATCTCAACATCTTTGGCACATAAGGCAATATAATAATCAAAAGACTCAAAAACTCTCATGTACATCCTCGTTATCTTTGGCACGCAGCCGGTATATATCAAAAATATGCAAAACTCTATACCCTGAACATATATGGTGACTAATCATCACCCCACTTGATGTAGGCTAGTACAATGTCTCGTCCTTCTCTCTCGTAAAGGTAAAAAAGTTAAAACGACTCTGTCATTTTCTCCAAAGTCACAATACAAAAATGATTCCATAAAATATGAAGTTTTTATTTTATAACCCAAACCGACCTGACCGATGTCGGTCATATTTATGCCCTAGTTAACCGACGTCGGTCACTATATAATCAGCATCGGTCACCCTTAAAGTTAATTTCCCTTGTTAAGCTTCCTTTTTACCTGCAACCATTAGTGCTCACACACCTTTCATTAGCCTGGACACCTATGGAACCATACCTACAAGCTCAAACTACCCTTACATTTCCTTCGTTGCATCTTGGGATTTGTTATTTTACCTATACCTTGGCATTACCCATGTCATGACCTATTTTCCTGAACCTGACCTACTTGGTGTGACCATTGACCTTATGTACTCGTTATACCTTGCAATGTTGTTACCTGTGTTGTTTTACCCTAATGAACTCACCTTTCCTATTGTCATGTTGTTTATCCCGACCAAACCTTTGGTGTATCAGAACATACCTATAGGTTCCTACACCTGAACTACGTTGTGTTTCCGGACCATATCCTATACCTTGGATACCTGAATCACTTCACCCTTGTTTGGATAAACCTATCGACCTTAGACAATGTATATTTTGCAAGCTCTTCAACCTAGTACCGTGTTGCAATCTATACATGTGCATGCGTTTGATTGTCATTACCCATTACCCGATTTGGACCCTGGCCTATTACATATTACCCAAGTTGCCCACTATGCTTCTCCACCTACCTTCACTTCCACCACCTACACATTTATCAACCCACTCATTGATTTCAGTATTACACCTCATTAGTGCCTAGTTTGAGGGGGATCACCTTCACCCACACATGGGGCAACTACTTCCTATTTTTGTCAGCATCGCTTACCAATACAAGCTATGCGACAAAAAGGGGCAAAATGTAGACACCAAATTTGGGTAACACTTCCCCTTCACCCCACATGTATATTAATTTAATTACCCACAATTAAATTAATGCCCATGCTCACCATATTCATTATTTAATTACCTTAATTAAAACTAATTTCCACCTCACCTAGACACCTCACCCCACCACCTCACCTAGACACCTCATCACAAACCTATTCTTAACATGTTTCCCTTTTACTAGGACTCAATATCCACTCACCATAACTAACTAAGACTTAGTCCTACCTACCTTAATTAACTAAGACTTAGTTCAACCCTAAAATCACATGCCTATTCTTCCTCTAACCACATTCCCACTTATCTAAGTGCAACATTCCGTTTTGATCCGCGATAATGGATAAAGCTGGCCAAAACATCTGTTAAGATTTTTCATTTTAGAAAACCTAGGATTTTCTGCCTTAACCGATGTCGGTCAACCTTAAACCGATGTTGATCACCATAAACCATCATTGGTTACCATATATTTACTTCGGTAACCTTGGTGGAGAGGTTGGAAGAATTATTCAAGTCTTGGAGAAGAGAGATATGCATGCAAGCATGCACCTGAGCCCTCCTGCATATCTAGACATCTTGAACCATCAACCAAGCACTGATCTGAAAGGCAAGCATTCATGACAACATTCCAGGAAACACTGTCACAACATGGAGCAAACATTTTCACAAATCAATTATCGCCATCCTCCATCCATTCATTCTTCTTCCTAAAGTAAGTACACTCTAATTTGCAGCATTTTACAGTTATTTAGAATCAGTCTCTGTATCTCTTTTGAGTTAGTTTCTGGTTTCCTATACATCCCACCATCCCCATATTCCTTCAATCCATTTATCCAACCACCCATAATCCATGTTATCTCCCCAATATTCGATACTAGACACTCCTGAGCATTCCCATCACCCTTGCTAACCTAAAAATTCCCCTCCCATTCTTTGCGTAGTCACGGAGACTCTCCAAAACCTAGTTTATTGAGCTTCCACCATCCCACCTTAACCGTCGTCAATTCCCTCTTAACCATCGCCGTTCATACCTCACCGATGTCGATCTCTCTCGATTGGTAATTCTACCTATAACTATGACCTAATACCTTTCACCAACTCACCTTAACTTGACACCGACCTATTCCAACACCTCGACCACTTATTCAGGCTTCGAGATCTAATCATAACCTAACCTATTAGATTATATTTTCTTATTGTGCTTGAATGAGATGTCTAAATCATATCAACTACAATAGGATTTTATTTATTTATGCTATCTCTTGCATTAAGTTGTATTAAACAATGGGTTGACATTCACAAGGAAGTATCATACTTCCCAGATCTAGCACAAGCTAGGAAGCTCAGCGACATATATTTTTCACTCTCTTTTATGGTCTTGTTTTTTATTTTAGTTAGTTCCTCCTAGCCAAAAGGAAGCTCCCACATCAAGATTTGATCAAGAAGTCTAACGCGCGTCTAAGCTCCAACCGATCATCCCAACAAGTATTCCTCCTTGGCCCATCACCTTATCTATTTCATCAAGTCCATAAAGAAAATGGTGAAACAATTCAGTTGAAATGTATTTGGATTTTTAGAATTTTATTTTGAACTAATAATCCTTATAATTCAAGAACAAGCAAATTTTTTTTTTTGGGAGGCAATGCAAAAAAATAATATCGAGACTTCATTATTACCTTATATTTATTTAGAATACAATAAGAGTATTTCACAATATATTTTTACCTATTTCTTTACAAATTTTCATTGATTGTAGATTGTCTCTAGTTGTATCTACACATAAGAATTGTAATTAAGACATGTTTAACAAATTGATTCCAACCAACATTGAAAAGTAATAAAAAAATTAGTAATTCATAAATAGTACTTGATACTTGTTTGTCAGCCAACTGTAATAATTGATGGTATAGGGTTTAATGTAGCTTCAATATTAATCACCATTAGCTCCATGTTATGTTGGTTGGATGACATCATGTTATGGTCAGGAATAATACTCGCCTCTAATTGATTAACCTCATTACTTGAACTTTGTTCTCCGGTCACATATGTTTAGAGTGTCTCAACAGTTTCTGCCAATAAACATAAATAATTAGATTATAAATTAATAATTGTAAAAAGAATAGTTGTCCATTCTCAATTAAATAAAGGAGGTTTCAAAATTATTGAAAATGCACATCTTCCCAGTGAGAGAATATTTGGAATGGAGGAGAGTCCACTTATTCTATGTAGTGTGAAAATGTAATCTCTAATTTTTCCATATTTATTGTACGAGAACAAGCATATGTCCATTATAAACATTGTCCTCTACTTTTTTCCATATTTACTGTATGAGAACGAACATATGTCCATTCTAAACACTGTCAATAGAAAATATAGAGAATGTGTAAAGGTTAAAGTTTTATTCTTTTTCTCTATGTTTTAATTTATGAGAAAGGTCAGAATGAGCATATGTCCATTCTCATACATTTAATATGGAGGAAAATAGAGGTTAATTTTTTACTTTGCATAGAATGGGAATCTAATCATTCCAAATATTCCTAGAATGGGAAAATGTCCATTCTGGTACACTTAATATTCTTAGAATGGACATATGCCCACTTTCATTCTCTTATAAATTGTAACTTGTATACTTTCTTTATATTTTCTTAAAAGGAGGAATACAAGAAATATTCAACTCAAATGTTTATATAAACATTCAAAACTATCTTTTGTATATGAAGGTTATAATATATATTATCTCTCTATCTGTTGACAACATAAGAATGGGCATTTTCCCATTTATATCATTCTAAAAAAGTAATGTCCAAGAACAAACTATGTGAAGGAAATACATCTTAGTAGTAGACCTATATATAAAGTAAAAATTGTTAAGAACAAATAGTTGTCTATTCTCAATTACATAAAAGAGGCTAATATATAAATAACACAAAATTCATAAAGGCTAATTACCTAGAGGTGTAGTTAGATATTTATAATATTGTTGAAGCATGATCTCTTGCTTAGGATTCTCCACTATATAGATAAGTGAGGTCCTCTTTATATTATGTGTTGCCTTTATTGCATTTACCCCACCATATAATATTAAACGGAGGATGAATCAGTGTTGCATCTCTCAATCATGTGCTCCAAAAAATGCACAGATCTCTCATATTTGAATGGATGTTCAGGAATGAAAACTCCAATATCATTTAGTTTGATAATATCCAAGGGCTCCACATGTTTCCAATCTAGTTCCACCGCCACATCTTCATCATCCATATCAGTTGAACCATGAACACCGTAAATGCTAAAAATTACTGACATCCCCTGAAACCCACCTTTTGCATTCATAATTCTATAGCACCCTTATGAAATTGTTGCATTTTTTTACTTTCTTCATGTACGTGCTTACAATAGTATGAAACAAGTAAGCTTGTATTGTTGGTAGTATAAATATGCAAACATAATTCATTGTACTTGACCCAATGATTATTAGAAGATATATAATATATTTTTATGAGATAATACTCACAACATTACAAAAATCAGCAATTACAACTTCTATATTGAGTGGATGAAGATGGTATTCCAAACCTTTCAATGTTTTTTGAGAAAAAAAGGATAAGAACATTGACATGTAAACTCATATGTATCTTTCTCTCTTGGTTGAGAATTTTTATTAATGGAAGATACATATAATTCAAGGAGATTAATAGCATTCTTTGAATAATTTGACGATTTGCTTGACTCCCTTGCCCTAATTGAGTAACTTTCCTTTTTTATCTCTAAGCTCTTGACAGAGTTGATAAAAATGAGTCTCATGCATGTCAAATTTCTCAACCACATTAGATGCATTACATCCCATAATAACAACTTAATCTAGAACTTTGTATATATATAAGATATAACCTTTGCTCTTATGGCTCTATTCTCCTTTACTCTTTTGCAATAGTCATCTAGAGCTATTGCCTTTACACCAGTTCTATTTTGAACCAAACTTCACCACATATACATTTATCATTAAGGACATCTAATTCTTCATGTTTCATAACTTTTATGCCGCTGAAAATTTATGCTCTAAGCAAGTCTAATGAATTAGGCTTGAAATCGTGGCGAGAGCTTTTTTTTTGGGTAGCAAGTCAACCCACCATTGGTGTACAAATCAAATACTAACACCCACTTGTCCCAAATTTCATCTGGAAGAAGAAGAAATGGTAGCTTATCACACAAATTCTTTAATTTTTGCTTCTCAAAAATATGTAAATTTTTCCTTTCGAATGTTTGTATGTGAACATTGTTGGGAAATAAAGCTGCATGGGGACAGTGCTTATATGATTTAATAACAAACCAAATTATGCAAATACGGAAGTATACAATTCCCCAAAATCTACAATAGTGAAAAAATATACTAGAAAATCCAAATCAAAACAACATACACACACATAACACAACATGTACCATAGTTCACCTAATGTGGTCTACATCCATCAAAGATAAAGATCTCAATATATATAATAAACAAGAGTACAAATCAACTCTTCCCAAAAGATTACAATGCATCTCTCCAAGAGTATCTCCTCCTCAAAATCTCTAAATGAATCTACATGAGTGCACTATAACCGTGCCTCCAAACCACCAACATATCTCACATAACCAGGAACTATTGCATCTCCGAACTATAACCAAGCTCTCCTATGAATATGCAAATAAGACCTCTCAAATAGGTCTACCAATGTGCAACCATAACTATGCACCAAGAAGTAAGTATCTCCTCCACTACATCAACCTGTGCAAACAAGAAGACAACCTCCTCTACAATATCTAGATACTATCACATATCCACAAGCTATCCAATGAGCTACAATACTAGATCTCTATGGACCAACAATACAACATGATCTCATGGATCTACAATACAAGATCTCACAACAACATGTGGATCTACAAGAAGAAACCCTATGTGCTTTACATACTATGCAAGCCATTACATTGAGACAAAAAAATAAAAAGGAAATATAGTAGAAGACATTACCCTCTTCTCACCATTTAGATGTACTGCCATTTCCTTCTGTCTAACTTCTCTCCATGGAAGCTTTGTCTTCATGTAACCTTTTTCTTTTTCTTCTTCTTCTTCATCTCAACCAAGGAGAATCAATATTCTTCCTCAACTCTTATGGATTCTCACCTTCTAACCCTATATTTCTAGCTTATATAGGCATATACAAACTTAGGGAAACTTAGCTATGCATTTACAACCTTTAGATCACCTTTATAATCAAAGGTTGGATCTAATCCACAACTTAAATAAAAACATTCACGCATAGGTAACCGATGTCGGTTGCTCCCAAGAAATCGACGTTAGTAAGCCGATTGATGTCGACATCGTGTAAACTTGCAAGTTAGTAAAGCATGTTATTTGTGAAGCAATTAAGCTCCACAACTCAACAAACATGAAAATAAGTATTATTAGTTAAACATGTATATGAGAAAATTTAAACTTTGCATTTAGTTTATTTATATGTGCAATAAAATGAAGTACAAAATATAAATACCTTCCGACTTTCTATCTTTTCATTTCTAGAACCATCCCATTGTGGTCTCTTTTCAAGAATCCACCTTGACCTCGCTTTGTATAATTGGTCGATAAATAGTGTGCGAATCGATGTTTTGTTTGAAAAAATTTGTTGTTTGTAAATGTTGATTATTTGTTCTAATGTTGCTTTGGAAGATAGAATACGAGTATACCTTTGTTTCATTCTATCATAATTAGGTAAAAATATGGATTTGCAAGGATAATTTTTTGAGCTACAATAGTATGTTTCCCATCAATAATGTAAAATTGAGTCTCATTATCCTATATTTCATGCTCAAACTCCATGTTAAAAATATCACCAGTGGTTTTTGAAGGGAAGCAATATTGCATCCGTTAAAGAGGCACAAGGTTACATAACATAGAGCTGATAAGGAGACTAACACTTGTTGAATCAAGTGATTGGTATTGGTAATTTGGAGGAGCTTGATGACAATGACCAATATCAATTTTGAAATATTTTTCATTAAATAAAATAAATGTTAAATCTTCCGAAATATTGTAGATTCACTTTTTAAAAATCCGATTGTGTGTGCTTGCTTTAACAAATATTTTTCTTTCGCAGATCCCTTGAGCTCTTGGAAGTGTGATACTGAAGTATCTTTTTCCAGCTTAGACAATTTTTTTCTTCTCAACATTGTAAACATTTTGGAATGTAAAGGAGGAAGATCATGTATCAACTTTGATATATTCCCCTTAAATGCAAAGAGGATGGGAAAGTTCTACACATGAAGAACTTGTTATCACATAAAAGTAACACCCTAGGGTTTGATTATGGAAAATTAATACTTTTGGGTAACATGGGATTATCTCTAATTGTGGGACCTTGTAATATGGAGACAAATCTCCAGAGAAGGTTGGTTCCTCTACCTTTTATAATGATAACACTACTCTTATAACTGAAAGACACAACTATCTAAGCCTAAATTAGTCATTCATAGAGACCTGTGGTTAGAGAGATGCATGGAAATGAAATGTTAAGCTAAAAATGAGGTGATAACACCAATAAAACGGGGAGAGACACTCTCCATGAGGGGAAAATGAGAAGGAAATGGAGAAGGAGAGGGCAAACACGTGCCACAACTCCAAATATTGCATTTTACCTTCTATTTTACACATAAAACACAATAAAATGGAAACCTACAAGTGAGAAATACATGCACAACACAAAAATAATGAAGAGGTACGAATGCAATGAAAAATAAGTTAGGGTAGAGAAATAACCACAAAACCAGATTTTATTGTAATAAAAGTATGCATAGATCATTACAATTAAAATGGAAGGCACAATAACACATTGAGAAGTCTAAATCCAAGGTTTGAACTCCATGGAAGCTTGGGGCACCATTTTGGCATGATGTGTTTACATTTCGAGCATCCCACCTTTACAAATGAAATATTTGGCCAATATATAGAATAAGAGAGAGAGAGGCGAGAAGGGGAAAAGAGAGGGAAATGTGCCATTTTGAACCCAACCACCAAAAAATTGCCATAAATGCACTCCAAAACCAGGTGGGTACCTGAGAAATCCATGCCTCCACGTCATTTTCCTCAGTACAAAGTATGGGCACCATGAAACATTAAATTTAGGTGGTTCAATTACGAAACTACATTTTCTCAACTCTAAACTCATATTTACCTTTTTCACCCTCATAAGAGCATAATTTTTGTGTTTCTTGATTCCAAAGTGAAAATCTTGATGAGATAGTTCCAATTCCACCAATTTTGTGCATTTTGGAGCTCTATATCAAAAGTTATGGCCAAAAACCAGCTCCTAAAGCCTAGGCAAATTTAAGGAGAAAAAGAGGAATGAGGGAACGTTCTTGAGTGACTTAAAAACAAATTTAATACATCGCTTTATATTGTGGTGAATTGGGGTTTTAGAGGAACAAGGAGAGGGTGGAACAATTCTATTTGTGTCGAGCGGGGATGATATTGTTGACTGCGTTGTGTGGCGAGTTAGTGTGAAGGGGTGGAGAATGATTAGAACGTGAGAAAAGTTCCCACTATTCCCACAGTTCTTGACCTACCCGATTACACCACCCCCTCTCCCCCTGTCAATGTTCGTGGGTGGCCAATATATGACGATCAAAACACTGAATAGTTTTGTTTGTATCATAAAGAACGACATACCCAACTATTTTGCCTTTTACCTTTTCCTTTATTGCATCTGAATCATACTTTTGGGGAAGCGGGAATGGTGAGAATGCTCAAACTATTCGACATTACCCGAATTATCCAATTTATCGATGCAAGGTGTTATACATCTAGGGCAGAGATGGTAGACTCTACAAAGAACCAAAGGAACTTTGAGTACAGTTCCATTGTGCCCCCAATGACCCAATTTTTCCCTGTTTTACCCAAATTTTGGCTAAGTGTTGGCCTGTGGAGGTTAATAAGAGGGAGAACAATCCCTCGAACACAAAAAGTTTTCCCAAAACATGATTTTTTCCCATAATATTAAAATTTGAAGTTTTATGATCCATAACAACACCACCTAAGTCCAAAAATGAGTTATAAGTTGTCAAAATAGCCTGGGGGTTATTTTGTACAACATTTTGGTGACTCAACAAGGATGTTTTCGGCTATATGGAAGATCGGTGACCTTAAAGCATCCATTAGCCATGAAGTCATAATGAAAACTTTAAAAATTGATATAACACTTGAAAATATTACCCCTAAACTTGCACTGGAAGTTTATCTTGTGAAGTTGAAAGAATATACATTAAAGACTACCCCACAAATCTTATTTCCTCCATGAAAGAGCATGGAGAAATCTGATTTGTAATTGATCTTGAGGCTGAGTGAATACATCTTGAAGCTACCACAAAATACCTTGTTTCCACTATGAATACTGTTATGAAATGGACTGTGTAATAACAACAAAGGGCCACAAAACTATGTACAAATGTGGAAAATCATACATGGTCCAAGTGAAAACATGTAGAGTGTGTACAAGCACTTTTTTGCAATAAACAAATTGTTTTCCAAAATAACTCACCTAGTTATTTAGACAACTTGCAATTTCATTTTGGCTCTTATTTCAAGTCGCGCACTAGTGGTTTCTTCTCTTGGATATAGTTCCTCGCGCACACCATGCGCACCCTTCCTACTTCTTCCTCATGTTTTCCTTCCAATATCTTCCTTCATGTAATTCCTCCTTTCTCCTTTATTCTTCTATCTCTTTCCATTTCCCTTTTTGCATTTCATTGCCTTCATGCATTTCCCCTACATATTTTCTCCCGTGCATACTTGCTCTTGCTTGTCCCTTTCATTCTCACATACTTGCATACCTATACAGATATACAAATTTTTTTCCAATCCTCAAGCCATCTTGTGGCTTGTAGATTGTTGCATTCTTCCTTCTCACGCCTCTTGCCCTTACACACCCACCAAGTGCAATCTTCTACGCCGTTAGTGTGTGCCACATGGAACTTGTCAACTAAAGTGCATAACACGTAACCTATCGAGTGTGTCGAATCCTCATGGAAAATAAATGCATGATATGTGGCAGAAAAGGACAAAATAAATGAACAATCAATTGAATCCTTCCACTGGATAGAGTGCGCCACATGGCTTGTGTGTTCGGTTTATACTATAGATCTTCAAATCCCCATAACTTCTTTATAGAGCTCATATTTTGGCACACTTTATTTTGTTAGAAAGCTTTTGATGTGGGTTACACATTAGGCTTTTTAAAATCATATTTTGGGTAGGATTTGGTAGGTGAAATGAGAAAATGTGATTTAGACAATTAATACACATATTCAATCGATTTAACCACCCATATTTGATTTTATCTTGCCTCATTCCTTCTTCCACAAGATAAAATAACATGGGGAGGTGGATCGATAGCTATATAGGTAGATTTGTATGAATTTAATGCGGGTTATTAGTGGTTGGAATCAAAAATTTGAGTTCCCTCTCTTTCCCTCCTCTTCTCTTCCCCTTTCTTCTATAAATTGATGAACAATGCTCATTGTAAAAGGTTGGAACCTCTTGGTTTTTGCTAAGAGAATTTTTCATTGGCATTTTGAGTGTAGAGGCCCTCAGATCTAAGTCATTTTCATGTAGATCATTTCCTCTCTCACCATTGTAATCAATTGTGCATCACCTTGAAGCAATAAAGTTACACTTTTTGTGGCTATCTTTTGCATTGTTTCATTTTTGTGCATCCTCATTTTATCTCTTGTGCGGGTTTTTTCTTTTTGTTTGTGTTCCATGAAAGCTAGTGCATGAATACTATTTTAGATCTGTGGCACACTTGCATGCCCTCCTTGTGTGGGATTTCCCTATTTTTACTCAACCGAGAGTGTTCATCCCCCTCTTTTTGGTGTTATCACCTCCCTTAGTTAGGCTTTCATTTCATGAATCTCCTTCTCACCCTGGTCCTTGGAATCTTAGAGTAGTGATAGGTAGTTGCATTTCCCTTTGTAGAGTAGTTTTAGTAGTAGAAATAGGTAGAGGAAGTTGGCCTTCTCTAGAGGTTTGTCTCAAAACACAAGTCCCACAACTTGGAGATAATCCCATGTTGCTTCAAATCCTCAGTTCATCCTACGAGTTGGGATGTGTGTAATTTTGAGAACCAACAATTTTTGGCACGCCTTATGGGACAAGTATTAAAAGCTTAAATTTCATTGTTGTTAAGTTTTGGTGTGTGACTTAGTGATTCCCAACCTTTGGAGACTTATTTTAAAACATCTAGAGACTCCCAATATCTAGATCTATTATTTTTAGCATTGCACTCATTTTCATGAGAAGGATATATACGAGACAAAAGCATGTAGTTAAGGAATCTTTTGATTATCTCTAATTGTCTCTAAGAAAAATAAGTGGCAAAACCACCACACGTGTGTCTCCATATTTAGTGCGGAAGGCACAATCCACCCATCCTCTTAGTGGGCCTTTTGCATGCTCTACTAGGGTACTAAGACCCTTTCAATCCATGACACAACAAAGAAATATGCCCTTTATTAGTTTTAGTGGTATTATTCCTTTGGCTCTTCCTACGTAACATGATATACCAATGGATTCACTCAAGAGTATTCCATTTTTCACTAGGTGAGAATCAAGTTACCCATGTTGAGCACATTCAATACATTGTAAATGTAGCTCATTTCATTCACCTAGTTACGAAGATGATGTAGTTATAAGGTTGTTTGCTTCTTCACTCAAAGGCAAAGTGCTTTAGTGGTACAAAATCTTAAGACCTACCTCTATCACTAACCTGGAATGCACTTGGCATAATGCTTTCCAATTAGTTTGAGGAGAAAGTTGATAATATCTCCTTATTAGAACAACTCACAATGATCAAGAGAGATCCCAATGAGCTCATGGTTGATTTTAAATTCAGATTTTAGAAGACATGGGATAGAATTCCAGCCCTCTTAAGACCAACCCCTCAAGGTTTTTTTCTATACTTCTTAAGAGCCTTGAATTTTGACATTGTAGTAATGATACAATCTATGGGTGTTGTGCACTTCCTTGATGCCTATCCTATATCCATTAGGGAGAAAATTGCCTAATCCAAGCTAGTAAGATAGCCCCTAGATTACTAGTTCTATTGTTTCCGAATTGCCTCAAGCACTCACCCATCCATTGTTCTCATTTGTGAGTAGAATTCCCACCCATAACCTCCACATCATACTCTTCCCAAATAAAAAAAGAGGATGAAGAAATGAAATCCTTGATTAGAAATTTATCCAATAAAGTAATATCCTTAGAGAAAAAGCAGACACATATATTTTAGAAGTAATTCTAATCAAGGATTCAACCAAAGCCATCATCCCTTTAGAAATCAATATACAAATCAAAGATATGGGGAACTAATTAACAAAATGATAGATGCCATGCTATCAATGCACCTCCCTCTTAAATAATTTCTCTTAGAACCTCTTCTAGTGCTCAATGCAAGAAAAGCACTAGTTCCCAGTAGACATAACATCATGGTCTAAGAGACAAAATGGTGCTTTCCTTGTAATTTTCCTCACTGTTAGTACAACTGTGCAAATGCTCTTACAAGACAATGCCTCAAGTTTTTGAGCCTTCCACTAAGCGCATGTGAAAAAAATGAAAAGTGTCAGTTGTTCTTAAGACCAACCTTATGTTCTTTGGTTTAAGAAGACTTTGTAATGAACCAAGCTATGGATAACTCAAACAAATGCACACACACATGCATGTTTTTGATAACACAAGGTCCAAGAAGAGAATGCTAGAGTATGACGTGCATCCTTCTACTTTCTACCATTCAGATTTATCCTCAAGTGCCAAAGAATGCTAATACACCCAACAACTCTAGCATGTAATGTTTTTGTGCAACAAAGAAGTGGCATGTCTTCCTCCTTTGGTAGGTCAAGCCTATATGTAAGCTAGGGCCCCGCCTCCGCGCACCGAACAATCAAGAAAAAAATTTGTGTGCCTCAAATGCACAAGTCCATGGGCCTTCCTTTCAACATTGTGGACCAGATGAAGAAGAAAAATTTAAACGTTAGAATGTGGGACGCCCTGGCCATTCCATCTCAGTGTGGCATGTTCCATGAAGCTCTGATGCAACTTTCACATGTTAATCTAATTATCCAAAGACATTGTGTTGTTGTCAACTTATGTCAAACATAGGAGAATAAAGTAAGAAAAATTTTAAAACCCCACCCTTCTATATGTCCTTGATAGTAGGAAAACATATTATTCATAATTGTATGATTGACTTAGGGGCTAGTACTTTTTCATGCCTAAGAAAATTGTTGATGTCCTAGGTCTTAAGTATAACCCTATTTCTAAAGGAGTCTTGCAACTTGATGGCTCAACTATTACCACTCTAGGAGTCATCAAGGATCTTGAGTTAACCTCCATGCATGTCCAATTCTAACTATAACTCAAGATGTGTCAATCATTGATTTACCTCCATTGTTTTCCATTTTCCTATCAAGAGATTTCATTGCCAAGGTGGGTGGCTACTTGTCTTCATATTGGTCTCATATGTTCCTAAGAATAAGGTATGGTACCTAGTTTACCATACAAATGAGCCTATATTTTCTTATCATGTTGAGTCATATGACCTTTCCCTCTCCAAGCTAATTTCCTACCCAAGAGAAGGCCAAGAACAAGATCAATTTTAGAAGAGCAACTTATTTCTCCTCTATATCTAATATATTATTAGATGAATGGGCTAAGGAGCCATGAATTTGATCCTACCACAACTAAGAAGAATGGTCTTGAAATTATTAGATCCTATGGAAGATGTACTTTGATGATGGATTTCTAGAAGTATGTACTTAAATGGTTCTAAGAAGTAGAAAGAAATGGACAGGTGGGTGTTGTTCTCATCTCTCCCAAGTGAGAAGAGGTTCTTCACGTACATGTTGTAGTTTGCATGCTCCAACAATGTAGCAAAATATGAAGCATTGGTGCATGGTCTTTTTATTGCTGAAAAGAGGAAGATCAAGGCATTGTAGATCTTTGGGGATACTGAATTAGTCATCCATCAGGTCATAAACAAGTGTGCAACAAAGAATAAGCTTTTAAAATATTATAAACATAGATTTTGGGACCTCTTGGAGAGATTTGAAGCTCTCAATCTGTAGGTGGTGCTAAGAAAATTGAACAAAGAAGTAGATCAAATGGTAGCCCTTGGTTCACAATTCTCACCTGCTAAGGATTTTTTCCAAAGTAATGCGTAACAAATTAAGATGAGTTTTAGGCCATGTATTCCAGATAATGAGGCAAGTATTTGATAGCGAAAACGTAGATTGTCCAATTCATTCAGAATGAAGTTGAGTTTTCCTCAAACATGCAAGCTAACTTGCATGACAGCTATGGTGACCAAGTGATTCAACTAAAGACAAACAATTTACCTAAAGGGTGGTCACTTGGAGCACATATTCAGCCATGATGATGAGTTCAAGGGTGAATAAAAGTACATGGGTGTTGCACAAGAATCTGCATCCCAGGTCACTATTACGTGTAATAAAGAGTTCTTCTTAGAAAAAAAATGTGTACAAGATGAAAAGCAAGACTTCATCTCTCTATGCTAGAAATATGTTAACATCTTCTCATGGAGTATGAATACCTTAAAGGATTTGATCCAAGTGTTGTTCAACACTCCATTGACCTTGATCCTAGTATCAAGCCCATCAGACAAAAGTAAAGGCCTCATCAATCCTAAGATAGAGCCCCTCATGAGGAAGGAGTTATCCAAACTCATTGAGGCAAAATTATTTTTCCCATCAATTACTCTACTTGGGTGGAAAATCTTGTTCCAGTTGCAAGAAGAATGGTGAAATCTAACTTTGTATTGATTTAAGATATTTAAACAAAGCATCTTTGAAGGATCATTATCATTTTCTTCTATGGAGCAGATTTTGCAAACTATGGTTGACATGTAAAGGTTTTCCATGTTGGATGGGTATTCTAGTTTCAATCAAATCATGGTCAAGGAAGAGGATCAATTCAAAACAACATTTACAACCAAATGGGGAACATATGCCTATCAAAAATGACTTTTAGTTTGTCAAATGCAGCACAACATTCCAAAGATCCATGGACATTGCCTTCAAAGGGTATATCAATGAGTTCATCCTAGTTTACTTGGATGACATAACTATCTTCTCAAAGTAGAGTGTAAATCACATGATGCATCTGGAGAAAGTATTTGAGAGATGTAGAGAATTTGGGGTATCTCTTAACCCCAAGAAGTGTAAATTTGTTGTTGTGCAAGGTAAAATTTTGGGCCATGTGGTCTCAAAGGATGGTATTGTTATTGATCTTGAAAGCATCTCATCCATCCTCTCTTTGCCTTTACCAATGCACAAGAAGGCCTTACAATCATTCCTAGGAAAAATCAACTTTTTTAGGATATTCATTCCTAATTTTGCAAGTTTGATCAGGCCCAACACCCTCATGCTCAAGAAGGACACAGTATTTAAATGGAAACAAAAGGAAAAGAAATATTCGACAAGAAAAACAAGATATTTCTTGTGCCCCAACACTCATCAATCTGGATTACTTCCAAGGATTTCATCATTTATGCTTATGGAGATGATGTTAGTGTTGTTGTTGTCTTAACACAAGAAAATGAACAAGGACTAGAGTAGTAGTGGATTTATTTAGTCAAACACTTGAAGGATTATGAATTGAAATACCGTCATATGAAAAAAGGTATTTTCCATCATTCGCGCTCTTAAGAAATTCAAGAGTATGCTCGCCAAAATCATGTCAAGGTCCTAGTTTCGCACTCTAGTGTGAGAGACTTCATCATGGGAGCAAAAATCAGTGAGAAAAGAGCTAGATGGGTGACCAAAATCATGGAGTATGATGTGACTATCAAAGCCATTAAACCGATTAGAGGCAATGCGCTCTAAGTAACTTGATGAGGATGCATAGATTGATCAAGAGTCTTCATTATTTATGGATGGGGTTCTTCTATATGTTGAAGTTAAACAAAATGAATATCTAGTGTGTGTACGGATGGATGGAGAATATGGTGGCATTCCTTTCCTTTGGCATACCCTCCTGATTTGAGAAAAGCAAAGAGATGATATTTGAGGTTACAATCTACTCCTATGTGTTGATTGATAACATTATTTTGAAAAGAAACATTGATGGCATACTACTTGTGAGATGTATTGATGGTGCGCAGATTGACAAAGTGTTAGCAGAATTTCACGATGGATTATCTAGTGGAAACTTCTATGTCAAGGAAACAATAATGAAAATCATTAAGGTGTGATACTTCTAGCCTACCCTCTTTGCAGATGTGCACAAGTGGGTCAATAAATGCAAAGAATGCATTTTCTTCACAGAAATAAGAAATTGGTGGTGCTTCCTCCGACTAATCCAAGCGAATCAACATTTTATGCAATGGGGTCTTGACTTCATAGGCATGATTAACCTACCCTCGAGCGCTAGCCACAAATGGGTGTTAACAGCTATGGATTACTTCACCAGATGGACAAAATCTGTCGCGCTTAAGGAATCAACTGATTCATTCATCCTTGACTTTCTCAAGGACATTGTAATAAGGTTTGGTGTTCCTTAGACCATTATTTTTGATAATGCAAAAGCCTTCCTTGGTACTAGAATTTTTGGTTGGGCTCTTAGCCTCGTAATTTACTTGAAGAGTTTTCCAACTATTACCCTCAAGGCAATGGTTTGTAAGAATATACCAACAAGAACCTAACTAGAATCATGAAGCGAACAATAAATATCAACTAAAAGCAAAGTGGCATACAAAGGTCTCGTGCATGCTTTGGGTAAACAGGGTCACAATGAATAAGGCAATCAATACTTTACCTTATAAGATTGTTTATGGAAAGAAGGCTATGCTTCCTTTATCACTTGAATTTCCCTCATTAGCATTATCCCAACAAGTTGGAGTTTGAGGGTGTAGACCAAAGAGAAATCAGAATGGTAGAGTTGGTTAAACTTGAAGAATTAAGAAACTCTGTCATGATCAAGTTAGAATAACATCAACGATCGACCAAGAAATGGTTTGAGAGGAAGGCTAGAGCCCAAACTTTCAAAATGGGGAATTTGGTCTTAAAATGGGATCTTGTGAGGCTAAATCAGGTGTCATCCAAAGTTTGATGCACTTTAGAGTGACCCATATGTCATCGATTCTTGTAATAAGGCTAACTCTTTTGATTTATCTCACCTATATGGAGATACACTACAAATCCCTATCAATGGGATTTATCTAAAGCATTTTCATTAAGTTTTCATGATGCATCATTATAAATATTAGAATAGGTTTTTATTCTTCCAAGTGCACTCCGCACACATTGTCTATTTGTATATAGCTCTTTCCTCTCGTGCGCTCCTATGTGCACTCTTTTGTTGACTCAGCACGCAGGTCATTGTGATCATAAGTTTTAAAGAGGTTTTAGTTTGTTAGTACTCTCCAACAATTTAGTAGCACTTCATAAAAAGAGTTTTGTGAGTATTTCAAGTGACTTTAGGGGTGTTTCTTCAAGTCACAGATCAGAATTTCATGTTTTCAAGCAGACTTCATGCCCAATGGATGCTTCAATACTATTGATCTCCTTTATCTAGCAGGCATATGGACCTAAAATTTCCCAAACTATTGTCCAAAATAACTCCCCTAGTTATTTTAACAACTTGTAATTCCATTATGGCTTTGAGTTCAAGTTCACGCACCACTTGGTTTCTTCTCTTGACACATTTTACTTGGTTGCAGTTCCTCACACACCATCACACACTCTTCCCGCTATTTCCTTGTGTTTTCCCTTCCCATCACTTCCTTCCACACATTTCCTCCTTTCTCATTTATTATTTTATCTCCTTTCATTTCCCCTTTCACACTTCCTTTGCAAGTGCTCATTGCCTTTGTGCATTTCCCCTACGCATATGCTCCCACGCATACTTGTCTTGCACTCCCTTTCATCCTCACATACTTGCATACCTATACATATATGCACCTTTTCTTTCCACTCCTCACGCATGCTCACAGATTGATGCATTTTTTTCTCACACCTATTTCCCTTGGCACGCCCCAGTGCAATCTTTTACACCATTCGGTGTGTGCCACGTGGAACTTGTCGGATAAATTACACAACACGCAACTTATCTGAGCATGTCAAGTCCTCATGGAAAATGAATGCATGACACATGTAGAAAAGGACAAAATAAACTACCACTCATCTGAATCCTTCCATCGACCAAAGCATGCCCCATGGCTTGCGTGTTTAGTTTATACTAAAAATCTTCAAATCGCCATAACTTTTACTATAAAGCTTAGATTTAGGCGCACCTTATCTTGTTGGAAAGCTGCTAACATGGGCTACACACTAAGATTTTTAAAATCATATTTTGGGTGGGATTTGGTAGGTGAAATTGGAAAACATAATTTAGACAATTAATGTATAGATTGAGTCAACTCAACTACCAGATTTTATTTGATCTTGCCTCCTTTCTTCTTCCACAAGATAAGTTGACATGGGGAGGCGGATCGATAGCCCTATACGAAGATTTGTAGACATTTATTGTGGGTTGTTGGTGGTTGGATTTAAAAATCCGAGTTCCCTCTCTTTCCCTCCTCTTCTCTTCCCTTTCTTCTATAAATTATTGAACAATCCTCATTGTAAAAGGTTGGACCCTCTTGGTATTGACAACACTCTATTCTAAGCTAACAAAACATGATTAAATAATATTCAAAATAGAGATTTGACATAGAGATCTCACACAACTCTAAAATCCAATATTATTTCTACTCACACCATACAATCTGATACATTACACTCCATTATATAGGAGTTCTCTCATAACAATCTCTCCAACAAAATTTGTCTTCACTCTACACAAATTCACTCGACTATGCTAATAATAAAACAATAATTATTTTATCACTAACCACTTACTAACCATATTTACCCACTAACATTTTACATCCACTTTTCCATTTGACCATATGGTAAATATGAATACTATATGTTAGGCACTAAACCAAAGTTTCCTAACATTCCCCCTTTAGTGCTAACATGGGAAAAACATCCATGCTACACTGCACCTAATTTCGTGATCATGTGATTTTCCTTTGGATTATCACAAACCAAAATTTGGTTTTCCATCGGTTAACCAAAAACGAGAGTGAGGTGGTTTTCCATTGGTTGACCACAAACCACAAAGGGGTGAAGGTTTTCAAATGGTTTACCTACAACCATATCGATGTGCTAGTGCATTCTTCGGCCCTCATCATAGTTGTTCTTCCAGAGATAACATTTTAGAATCCATGATAGTGCAAAACATATCATCCAATTCATAAAAATGAAACATTGTGTTATTCTCCCCCCCACAATGTGAAGTCTCCATAACACATTATTCTAAAAACACCACACTGAAATCAAATGAAATAAACACACACTCACACATGTCACCAAATTATTATACATAGACTCATCGGTGGTGACTGACGAGAGGACACCAATTTTCCTCCATCCTTCGTGTATCCTCTAGCCTCCATTCAATGATTTCTTGGTACTAGAAGTTGAAGTGTGTCCACATTCCTCTAGTTTAGGTTCCACTTCACTTGATGATTCTTCATCTGCTATTATATTGGCTTCATTACCAATTTTTCCACTCAAAGCACATCTCGAGCAAAAGCTTTGTAGATCATAGAAGCATGTCCCTTCTTCTTGCAATAGTAACATTTAACTTTTTCTTCATTTTTGGAAAATTTCTTATGCTTCTTTCTACTGTATAGATATTTTTCTTCATCGTGTCTTCTTTGGTTCTCTTTTCTTCAGCTAAGAGAGCTGAAATCATGTCCTCTAGAGTTTTAGAAGGCATTTGACCAAGTGTAAAAACTACATTATTGTACTTGGGAGGAAAACTATTTAGTAATATGGATTTTGCATCTTCATCATCAACATGAGCACTAACTTCTACTAATTGCTTAGTGAGAGATCGAAATCATTAATATGACTAGACATGGTGACTCCATCATCCATTTTGAATCTAAACAACTGAAGTTTTAAAGAAAACTTTGCATTGACCACTTTTGCACCAAACAATTTACTTAGATTATCCCACATTTCCTTTGATGATTTCTCAAGATCAACATAGTGTAATTCAGTATCTGAAAGAGCTAAGCCAATAATGTCCTTGGCTTTATAATCTCTTGTTTTCCACTTTAATGCTTTTATCGCATCTGATGGTAATGTTTATTGCCCATTTAAAATCCTCCACAAATTCTTATTCATGAGTTACTTTTGAATTTTCACTTTCCATATGTGAAAATTGATACCATTGAACTTATCAAGTGGTGCAACAAATGTCTTTATTCAAACAAATACCAAAAAATTGCACAAGAAATAAAACTCACTGATTATCACAGAGGTCGGTAGATTTATCTCAGAGTCATCATTTTTTCAGCATGAATCGATGTCGACAGGTGCATTCGGCAGAGCTGGTTGAATCGGTGCATATTTAATTCAGTCGGCAGTGACCAGATCCAAAAAATTCAATATATGTGAACTTGTTGTAGAATCTCTCCAGTGCTAGATTGATAACTTTCTCGGATAGTAGACAAGCGATCATAAGAAATAGATGGCAATGAACATGATCGGTGTCAACCGACTGTCAAACATAAAAAATTGACTCCAAATGCCTATGCGAGATTCCCAGCCATGAATTCTCTATTTTTCTCAGTAACTTGATTGAATTTCCTTCACCATACCATCCATTTCTCATAAAGGCTAAACACACTCTAATACCAAATATTGACAACACTCTATTCTAAGCTAACAAAATATGATTAAATAATATTCAAAATAGAAATTTAACACAAAGATTTCACACAACTCTAAACTCCAATATTATTACTACTCACACTATACAATATGATACATTACACTCTATTATATAGGAGTTCTCTCATAACAATCTCTCCAACAACATTTGTTTTCACTCTCAACAAATTCACCCAACTATGCTAATAATAAAACAATAATTGTTTTATCACTAACCACTTACTAACCATATTTACCCACTAACATTTTACATCCACTTTTACATTTGACCATATGGTAAATATGAATACTATATGTTAGGCACTAAACCAAAGTTTCCTAACACTTGGTTTGCTAAGAGCATTATTCCTTGGCATTTTGAGTTGTAGGCCTCATATCTGAGCCATTTACATGTAGATCCTTGCCTCTCTCACAATTGTAATCGATTGTGCATCACTTGGATGTAACAAAAAGTTGTAGTTTGTGGTTATCTTCTGCCCTAGTTTGAATTTTATTGCATCTTCTTTCCTTCTTTTGCATTGTTGATCCGTTGTGAATCTTCATGTCTCTTGTAGATTTTTTTGTTGTGCTCCATAAAATCTAGTGCGTGAATGTTATTTCATATTGTGGCACATTTTCTGCCCTCCCTATGCACACTTTCCTTTTTTTCACTCAGCTGAGAATGTTCATCTCCCTCTTTCTGGTGTTATCACCTTCCCTTAGTTAGGTTTTCATTTCATGCATCTCCTTCTCACCCTAGTCCCTTGGAATCGTAGAGTAGTGATAGGTAGTTGCATTTCCCTTTGTAGGAGTAGTTTTAGCATTAGAAATAGGTAGGGAAGTCAGCCTTATCGGAGTCTGTCTCAAAGTGTCGACACCTAAATTTGGTTATATTCCCTTAGCACCGATCAAATAACCAACTTAAACATGGGCACCTAACCATGGCCCCCTTTCACTCCACATTAATAATTAATTTAATTATTTTTAATTAAATTAAATACCCATCCTCACAATATCCATTATTTTATTACCTTAATTGACCTAATTTCCACCTCACCTAGACACCTCATCCAACCACCTCACCCTAGACCTATTCTTGGCATGTTTCCATAACTAATAATAACTAAGTCTTACTTGCCTTAATGAGCTAAGATTTGGTCTAACCTTAAAATCAATGCCTAATATTTCTCTAACCACATTCCCGCTCATAAGAAGGGAAGCTTCTATTCTGATGTGACAATAAACCAACATGGCCCAAGAAATTAGAAAGATCTGCCCATTTTAGTAAACCTAGGGAATCCCGCCTTAACCGACGCCGGTCAAGATGGAACCGTCGTCGGTTACCATTTATTCACCTTAACAACCTTGTTTGAGAGGTTGGCATAATTTGAGACCAGAGGAGAATGAGATACGGGCTGCATGTAAGCGAGAACCAACATCTTTTTGTACATCTAGGCATCCAGAACCATCATCTAAACAAATCTAGGAGCATTGCACCCACGGTAGCATTCCGGGAAGCACTGCCATGGCACCAAACACCATTCCTCCGATCAACCATCACCTCCATCCAGCCATCAAACCTACATCACAGTAAGTATCTTGTTAACCAACATTCTTCTATTTTCATTCTAGTAGGCTTTGTTACTTCGTTATTAGTTTCTACTTGAACTCTCACTTCCCCACCATTTATCTCCATACAAGTTTGATCATTCCTTCACCCACACCATAAAATCACCCATACCTGACCGTTAGACATCTCTGAGTATTTCCAACACCTCCCCAGACTTACACCCACTCCTCACCATCCCCGAGTCAGTCTCAGACAAATCCCTAAACCATGAAATATTGAGTTATTGAAAATCCATAGTAACCATCATCGGTTATTACTAAACCATCATCGGTCATACAAGACCGACACGCAGTCTGTGTTTTATACCTTTCCAAAAATAGAGCCAAACAACCTCCTACCAATTGACCTAAATAACCTCAGAATCAGACCCTGACCAGACCCAATACCTTGATAGTTACCTCCTCCTTTAGATCCAACTATAACCTAGCCTGTTGTGATTGGATTTGCTTATTGTACTTGAATGAGATACCTAAATCATATCAACTACAATAGGACTTTATTTATTTATCGCATTAATTTGTTTTAAATAGTGGATTGACAGCCATCTAGGAAGTATCACACTTCTCGGAACTAGCATACGCTAGGTAGTCCACTGTCATATATCATTTAACTTCTCTTTTGTGGTCTTGTTTTCTATTACAAGTAGTTCCTCCTAGCCAAAAGGAAGCTCTTGCTGATCGGCCTTTGGATAAAGAATTTAGAACACGCGTAATAACCATCAACCAACCCATTTAATAGGTATTCCTCCTAGCCCATAACCCTATTTGTTTTGTCATTCAAAAACGTAAAGAAAATGGTAAAACACAAAGTGTAAATCCCACAACTTGGAGACAATCCCATGTTGCCTCAAAGCCTTAGTTCATCTTGATCTCGGATGGGTACAATTTTGAGAACCAACACAAACCTAATCTACCCTTACTCAACCAAAGGAAAGGGAAGCTAAACAAATCCAATAATTGGTTGTCGGAAATAGCTTCCCTTCCTTACAAAATTGGACAATGTGATTAGATTTACAGGAGACATGGTCTTTAATGAGAATAAAAAATTGTCTTGGAACTAATCTCCCTTCCCATTACTCAAAGTACCAACTGAAAAGAGAATGAATACCTCCTCAAGTTGCTCTACATTTGGTTTTTGGAGGTGTTGAAGTTGACCTTTGATATTTTGATGATCCTCCTCATGCTCTAAGGTAAGCATGATTGGTTGTAACTCCTTTTTTGGCTCTAGACTATCCAGATATCTAATTGGGTAGATATTATTCACAAATATTTGGTTGATCCTTGAATTTCTCCCATCTTCCTTGCATCTTATTCCATGGATGGAGCTATTAGAAGCACCTTCTCTTTCACTTTGTGGATGCTTAAGCTAAAATGGACATCATTTTGCTTCTTCTTGAATAAAAACCTTTGTCTCCATACTTTTGTGTGCATCCTCTTCTTCAAATAAGGAACTTAATAGATAAAACTCACCATCCACCTCATGAAGAAGCATATTTGTAAACTTCTCTTACAAAAAAATTTCATCCCTCGAGGATTTCTAATTTAGTAATTAATTCTTCATCATTTACCTCGTCTTCAAAAAAAAGTTTTGAAATCTCAAACTTGTATTGTTTCTCCTCATTAAGACTAATGTGAACAGTGAGCTCTTCCTTCATCTCCTCATCCCCAAACAAGATGTGTTACATTTCAAAATCATCATCAACTTCACCATTAAGCTCAAATTGATAAGCATATCGATTTATTCTTTGGCATTATTTTCTTCATGATTCTCCTCCAAAGTTGATTTTGTGAAAAAAGGCAAGGAATGGTATGCATTTGTTGGCATTTATTGCTCTTGAAAACACACACTTGCATCTACATTTGTGCTCTCATTCTCTTCTTCAAAAATGGAGTGTGAGAGTTGATTCACTATCCACCTCATCAAGAAGTATGTTTACAAGTTGATTCAAGTTTTTTTGTGTTTCTTCTTATGGAAACCACTTTGTTTCCACCTTTGCATTGTCACCCTCTTCATCTTCCTCCTTTTCCTCGGTATAATTTTCCTTCAAAAGTGCAAAGTAAGTTCTAGGCATGCAAGGCACCGATTGAGATCATTTCACTCAATCAAAAAATCTTGTTGACTTGGAATCTTTTGTTCTAGTTGGTTGTGTTTTCAAACTCAAACTCCCTTAAAAAAATTGAAAGCTCAAAAACATCCTCCTTTGCAGATTGCTCAATGAAAATAGCAAGAGGTTCTTCAAATGTTTGGGGAATTTCTTCCACTATGCTTATCGAGAATCAACCCATTCCTCAATAAATATATCATGATTATCAAGAATGGAACTCACCTCAACTGATTTAGTTGTATTTGCAAGGGAATGATTGATAACTTCTTGATGATGAACCTCTTTGGCTTCAACATATTGTCTCTAATCCTTCAAAATTTGCAGTTGATTTTCCTTATGTTTATCGTGACTTGATCCTCTCCCTTTTTGCTTCATAATCTTGAGTTCCTTAATATCAACCTCTCCAAACTCAACCAAAGTGTCTTCAACTGATTCTAATACAAATGTAAATGGTGGAATGTTTACTTCTAGATCTATTGCTTACTTAGATTGAAACCTTAAGCTCCAAACCTTAAAGCTCTAAATTTTTCCGCCCTATTTGGTTCCTTCTCGACTTGCCACTCTAGGTATGCATGTGCATATTCTGTCCATAAGGATGAAGAATAAACCCTTTTGTCATGAAAGATTTAATATTTTTTTGTGAAGGAATGGGAAATCAAGAAACCAAGAAGTTGGGAACTCAAATTTTTAGTTAATCTATAGTGCTTTGTGGTTTAAAATTAGTTCTTCATGAGGCTCATGCACATACAAATCAAATTTTGTGAAATGAGGTAAGGATTAAGTTATTTCATGGATTACCATAGGTTTAAATGATGGAGGATGTGCAAGGTTTGCTTATGGAGGAGATAATGATTTGGAAGCAAAGAGGGTGGAAAAATGAAGATGAGAAGGAAGTGAAGGAGATGGAAGAGAGGAATCCTCAAGAGGAGTGGCGGAAGGCTAGGAAAATGGAAACCAAACTAAGATGTTGTAGGTTGGGAAAAATAAATGGGAGAGTTATGTGATGGTAGTGAAGGGGTGCCCCGTTGATAGGATTCCCTGTAACTAGATTAGTGAATCTCTATTAACAAAATCCACTTTGATATATGACATGACATTTCAGCCATAAAATCTAGCTTTTGTTGAGGGCTAAACCAATTTGGCATAGGACCGTCCCATGGAAAGGGCACCCTATAACAAATTTTCATCGCCTTTAGTATTAAACTTGCCCTCAATTGTATAATGTTTGCCTCTATATGTAGGATCTCAATATGCAAATCATCTCCAAACATGAAACTACCTATGTAATTATCGCACCCCTATTCTTAAGCAACATATTGGTTAAATGCATAACCATATAGATCAATGGGAGTTGGTTCATAAGAATATGTTTGTTGATTTGGCTCATAAAACTGATTTGGAGGTGTATTCTACAGAAAATGAGATGGATTTTCATGGTATTGTTGTTGATATTGAGGGTTCCAGGTGATGAAATGAAGTCATGATTACACAACTTCATCGAAAAGAAGATTGAAATGATGGAAAGGTGGTTTCTTGATTGAGAAAATGGGTTTTTGGACCAGTAGAATCACCATATGTGTTGAGAAGCGCCTCCAAAAGTTGAATAATATCAAGAACACATCAATCTTTCTTGTATGAACTTATAAAGCTCTTCATCTTGCTCACATCGGGCATATCATAACTGTTATCGCACAAAAGTAGCACCCTAGGATATGATCATGGAAAATTCATACTTTTGGGTAACATGGGATTGTATCCAAGTGTGGGACCTTGTAATCTTATGACAAATCTCCAAAGAAGGTTGGTTCCTCTACCTATTCTAATACCAACACTATATTACATTTGAAAACACAACTATCAAGCCAAAACTAGTCATTCACAGGGACTAAGGTTAGAAAGATACATGAAAATGAAATCCTAAGCTAAAACAAAGGTGATAGCACCAAGAAAAGGGGGATAGAAACTCTCCATGAGGGGAAAATGAGAAGGAAATGGAGAAGGAGAGGGAAGACACATGTGCCATAGACCTAAATATTGCGATTTACCTTCCATTTTACACACAAAATGCAACAAAATGGAAACCTACAAGTGAGAAATACATGCACAACACAACAATTATGGAGATGCAATAATGTAATGAAAAATAAGTTAGGGTAGAGGAATAACCAAAAAACCATATTTTATTGCAATGAAAGTATGCACAGACCATTATAATTGAAGTAGAAGGCATGATAACACATTCGCAAAAATCCAAATTAAGTGCAACGATGTCATGGATACTGGGGCACTTTTGGCATGATGCCTTTACATTTCAGAGCATCCCACCTTTACAAATGAAATATTTTACCAATATATAGAACAAGGGAGAGAGAAGGGGAAAAAAAAGGCAAATGCACCATTTTAAACCCTAACCACTAACAAATTGCCATAAATGCCCTACTGAAAACCATGTGGGTTCTTGAGAAAGTCATGCCTCCACATCATTTTCTTTGGGACAGAGTATGGGTGCCATGAAACATTAAATCTTGGTGGTTGAACTGTATTTTTATGTTTTTTGATGCCAAAATGAATCTCTCAATGAGACGGTTCCAACACCACCAATTTTGTGCAATATGCGATTTTGATCAAAAGTTATGGCCAAAAACCAACTCCCAATCGACTAAGTAGATTTCCGAGAGAACAAGTGGAATGAGTGAACGTTCTTAGAGTGCCTTAAAAATTAATTTAATTTGTCCCCTTACTATTGTGGTGAATTGGGATTTCGGAGGAACAAGGGAAGGGTGGAACAATAATTTGTGTTGAGCGGGGCCGATTTTTTCAATTGTATTGTTTGATTGTTAGTGCGGAGGAAGGAGAATGATTAAAATGTGGGAACAGTTCCCATGGTTCCTAACATGTTTGATTACACCACCCTCTCTCCCTCCTATCAGCATTTATGGCCAATCGACAAAGAGTTAGAACACTTGAATTGTTCCATGTATGTTGTAAAGCCCCGACATACCCGATTGCTTTTCCCCTTTTTCCTTTGCCTTTGTTATGGCGATTGAACTTCCAGGAAGCATGGAATGATGGGAAAACTCAAACTATTTTGTGAGTTCTGAATTATTTGATTTATCGATGTAAGGTGTGATGTGGTCGGTGTAGAGATGAGGGGCTCACAGAGAGAACCAAAGGAACTTTGGAGCAGTTCCATTTATGCCCCAATGACCTAAATTTTTGATTTTGCCCAAATTTTGGCTAAGTGTTGGCATGTGAGGCTTAACAAGAGGGAGAGCAATGCCCCGAACATTGAAACTTTCCACAAAATAAGTTTTTTTCCCATAACTACAAAATTTGAACTTTCTTGATCCATGACAACACCACCTAAGTCCAAAAAAATGAATTATAATATGTCAAAATAACCTAGTGGTTATTTTAGACAATGAGAACTTAGTCACTTTGGTACCTTCCACAACCCTACATACCATACCATTGTAGATGGATATAAGCCTGATTTTGTAAATTAGGACACACACTAGAAAAGAGAAATAAGTGCCCCACATTCTTCCCATGTGTCACACAGCTAGGTAGAAAGCTGAATATAACTAATTCATGTTGAAATCTAAATGGAGAAAGGAGACTCGTGCCCCCAATACATCCAAAACCGAAAGTGAAGTTGAGTACCATGGAGAAACAGAGAACGAAATACTTCATATCCCCAAAATATATGCTAAAATAAGTCAAACTAAGAATAAAACCATATGAAAATTCTATAATAGTGATGAAAAACTTGATGATGTTGCGGATTTGGATAAAATTCCCCCATAAAAAAATGTCCATATGGTCCTAACCAAGTTGTACATTCTTGACCTCTTATAGATTTTGATAAATTCATGTTCCTAAGTTCAATTATGAGGCATTTTATCCACCCTTGCATATGCATGTTCCCATAAGATGCATATACATATTGGAAAGATAAAGTAAACCTCAAATGTTTGCCCCACTTTTGATGTGTGTGCAACAAATAATTTGAGTGCGCGACTCAAAAGAAAAGATGTACACTCATAGTTGAGTATCTAAAAATTTTTATATAACCTCTAAAATGATTTATGTGGTGGACACCAATAAGAAAGTGTGCATCTAAGGGGATGCACATGGTAGAAACCATGGCGCAAAAAAAAGAGCAACAAGAACAAGAAGCATGATAACCATAAAAATGTCAATGCAACAAAATAGTAGTAACAACAATATAAAAGTACGTGTTAATAGAAAATAGGTACATAAATTGTAGAAACATGTGCAACTATGTCAAATAGTGTCATGCAAAAGGTGAAAATCCTGTAAACATGGGACAGAAAGCGGTCACAAGACAATCAAGGCCCTTAAGCCTGTAAACGAGAGATACACAACCACACATATGGCATAATTTTGTAAACATGGGACACCCACAATGTTGTACGACAATCAAGACCTTTAGGCCACAATCATAGTACAAAAAAATCATACACACACATAACAAATAAACATGTATGAAAATCAAGTGCATCCAAATGTGATGAATTAACAACATATGATATAAAAAGAGTTAGCAATAACTATAAGTGTTGCACAAAACACATGTATTTGTCTTGTTAGTCTAAAATATAGAAAATACGTGTGTGAATGTGTGTGTGTGAGAGAGAGAGAGTATGTATGTAGTTAAGTGGAATGAGTAAAGAAAGGAACTATAATCGAAATAATGGAAATAACACACACACACACACACACACACACACACACACACACACACATATTATGGAAAGGTAGATGATCTTAGAGATTAGCAATCTAGGTAAGGGGAAGGAAAACACCTATCATCATGTATCACTTTGTGTATGTCCTACATCATGCTCAATATACCACATGAACATATGTGTGTAAAGAAGAAATGTTATTTATCAAACCAAAGGAGTAAACATGCATGATGTAAAGTGCAAAGAATACATGTTAGAAAAATAGGTCCTGATTTTGTATTTTTACAAATATTTGAATGTTTTTGTTTCGAGGCCCTTCCTAAGGGCATAAATGAAATCCCGTTCTCTCGGGGAGAAGGAAGGGTGATCCAAGAATTCCCCCATGGAGGGAATAAATAGATATTATGCAACTAAAGGATGGGAAGCAATATTTCCCCTAGTGTGTCTATGTGTGTGTGTGTGTGAAGTGAGGTTCGGGTGTGGAAACACTCCCTCAACAATCAAATTGAACTTATAAATATAGTGCGTCATCGGAAAGATTGATAGTTATTGATATTTAGTTTGAGTGGTGTGCAAAATTCCTAGTTATTAAAGAGATAACTTGTGATGACTAGGGATAGTATTAACAACATTTGCAAACATGTGTGTAATGTGACCTTTACCAAAGTATACATGGGCATGCAAGGAAACCTATTCTTGGAAAATAAGGAAGGGAGATCTAAATATGCCCCTAAGTATTGTAGAAGGTATCATATAGCGGTGTGTGTAGATGAATATTGAGTATAAGTAACAATTGGTAGTCTTACTTAGCAATAACATGTCATGAGTGAGATTGTAATGTTAGGTGTATTCTCTTTTCTTATGTGTGTCCATATTTATAGAATCGGGCCTAGATCCATCTGCGAGGATATGGTCCATGGGGTTATGGAAGTTATTGAAGTGGCTAAGTTCTTCATAGGTAAAATTTCCTTTCCTCTTACACTCAAAGGGGAAGATATCATAGCTATTGAATAACTTTGATACCTAGTCTTCTTTCTCGTGGGGTGTTTTAAAACTTCATTCTTCTTGTTATCTCCTTGGTATTCAATGTTGAGCTATATGCACCTAACACTTTGATTTCAATTGGGGATTGATCACCCCCACCAATCCTTTGGATAATTCAACAATGCAAATCGTAAAGCACAAGTAAAGCAAGGAAAAATCTCCCTCTGTAAAACAAAAAGGTTTATTCCTTTCTTGTTTACATTTCTTCAGATTCATATTTGTGCAAATGCAAATATTTTGTTTTACACTTTACATTTGAGTTAG
Organism: Taxus wallichiana var. yunnanensis; assembly: GCA_018340775.1. Classification (NCBI taxonomy): domain Eukaryota; kingdom Viridiplantae; phylum Streptophyta; class Pinopsida; order Cupressales; family Taxaceae; genus Taxus; species Taxus wallichiana. Next base: position 423,759,353 of record CM031234.1, on the reverse strand, counting down.
ATTTGAATGTTAGATCATGGACGTTGAATAGAACATATATTGCAAGTTTCATCGTGGAGCATGCCAACACCAAACACAACAAGGACTACAAAACAAACTTCAAGCAAAGACAAAGTGTGTCTACACACTCAAGTATCTTTTCCTTTAAGCATGTAATTTAATTTCATATTTAAAGGGGGAAAATGTAGACACTTGATTTAATAAAATTAAATATAATGTAAGGACATTGTTGATTAGATAGATAAAATAGTAAATAAGCAAGATCAAGCAAAGGAAATGCAAGCAAGAGCGATAGATAGGGTTTAGAGAATGACTCAACTTGCTCTTTGTAGGTGCGGACTGATTTTGTCGGGTGAATGATCTAAACAGGCATATTTTGGCCGTCGCAAGATCTAATTATAAAACTAACATGTGAAGATCTCGGGGACATGACCGTTTGGGAGATGACACGGTCGCCCTGGGTGATGACTTCTATTTTGGGCACTAGTGTCTCTAGGATGAGATCTGGATTTGGTTCTTTCTATGTTCCTTCATGTCATTGTTAGCTTGTTGTAGGTCATGTCGGGTTCATTTTACCTCTATTTTGTTATACATGTACCTTCAAAACAAACCCTATTTACTCGTAAAATACTCAAATGCACATTAGACTGAATAAAAAATACATATGAGAGAGTCGGACTAACCCCAATGGTCACCCCAATGTGATCTTATTTTCAAGCATTGCACTACATTTCAGACTCCATGTAGTTCTTGTGGTGTGTGATTAAAATTGTGTCCCTTGAGCTAGGTTTCCCTAGTGTCAGTCACACAAAGAATAATGGGCTACAACTACTTTATCCCAATGCAAAATGTGTGGTATAGAATTTAGAATAACCCCCTATGTAGTGAATAATGCAACCCAAAATGTAGTCATTTGTGTTACTCTCGTGTATGTGGTAGATATAAAAATGATAGCCTAATTACCCCTTAAAATAGTTAGTAGATTATGTGCGCGCGAGTGTGTGCGTGCGTGCGTGCGTGCGCGTGTGTGCATGTGTGTGTGAGTTTTTGTTTGATATTTGGTGCATAGTGACACCAAAAGCTAACCTAGGTCATGAAAAGAAGATAAGAAAAGACCCAAAGCCAAAGCAAACCGACTAAGGATAAAATCAAGCAAATAGGAAAGAATCTCCCTGGTGTTACTATCCCGTCTACACAAGACTATCCTACAATAAGAAAAAAAAGAGACAAGAATATGGATCCCTATGATTCAACGAGAAAGATGTAAATATCGGATAAAAGATGCGAGAAGAGCCAAATAAATCAAGAAAAGGACTAAAGAGGTGTCACTAGTGCTTGGTTTCCAAACTTAGAATTCATGTATATAACAACATACTAGAGGCGTAATGTAATAGTAATAAGTGCATATTTTAATGACTACATTTTCCCCCAATTTATGTGGGTGAATAAGGATTCGAGTGGCATAAAGTAGAAAAGAAAAGTGTGCCTTAGAGATTCGGAAGAAGATTGTGCCTAGTAGCGTGTTAAATGAGTATCACAACATACAAAATGGAATAATGTAAAATGTGTACGATTAAATTCTAAAGAGAGGGAAAGATGAGGATCATAGGGGTGACCTTTGCGTGCGTGGAGTGATAATTATGTGTGCATGTAGTTCCTTGGAATGTTGTCTTTGTCGGGCGTGCTTGAGATTTGTTTCATGGTTTCTTGTGTGCTTTTCCTCATTGGGATATGATATGACCTATAAAAAAACAATTGTATCCAATGCTCTAGGTAAACACAATTGAACTTTAACTTGGAAAATATGTAAAAATGGAAATGCGTATAAACAAAAGCTAAACCAAGGGGTTAGAGTACACCTAAAATGCAAAAAGAGAAAGGGATAGAAATTTGTTCTTTCTTGTAGCCTTGATGCTAAGGAGCTGGTTGATAGAGCCAAAAGTGATCAATTATAAACCTGATTCAATCATACTAAGGATTTGGGCATCATGTCTCTAATCTAGAGATTTGAGCATCCTGACGCTAAACTTCGATTTTAGGCATCTAGTCGTAGCTAAGGAAAAGTGTATTGGGAGAGCCATTTGTTTTGCCCCTCCAACCATTAATGCTTCCCCATGAATAAGTGCCAATATAGATTATCACAAACCCGATTTGTAATTTTCCTTAGGTGACACATTTCTCTAGGCATGCCATTTTCCTACATATGCCCTATGTGTCATTCCCTTATTTGGTTATTGCTTTAGTTTCGAGTAAGTAGTTGGTTTCTGTTACTAATTGATTGTAATATGAAATTAGTTGTGTAACTACTGAAATTGGAGAAAATTGTGACTTTTCAACTTTTGAAATTTCTTTGTAACTATTTTTACCCCAGGACAAGAGTGCCTATGTGGGACACTAAAGCACCTGTGCGTTCTTGTCTATTATAGGTGCTTCGTTGTCTATCATCTTTGTGAATTTTGGCCAAGTCTTTTTTTGGCCCTATTATGTGACTGATTTTTGTTCTAATCATGTTATTTTTGTTTATGTACTGCCTTTTCTAACTAATGGGAGGGTGAAAAGGTTCTCCCAATGTTTGATCCCACTCGTTTGGGGTGTATGAGATGATCAAAAGTAAATGGAACCAAAATGAGGAAGGTTGAAATTGATGTGCACTTCTAATATAGGAATCTTGTAGGGGAGTAGGGATTCACATGGTAGTTACCATGACACAAGTAAAACAATGGGGAAATGCTAGCATACAAGTGTCAGTGACAAACAAGCAATGCACACAGAAATAAAAAATAGGAAAGAGCATATAGGAAAACAAAAAATAAGGACACAATGAGCAACCGATTATATACATGAGACGTCACTCGGGTTGTAAGACAATCGAGTAGTCAAGGTTTGTGCAAACAAGGTATCATGTAAACATAACGCATAACTCGTAAATAGTGACAAACAAATTACAAGTAAATAAGACAACCATGATTAGATGGAGTCCTGCAAAGAAAATGCTACACATGAAGCACCCATTAGCATGTTAGGAAAGATAAATAGTATGTGACAATGTAATATTTGAATATAAGAATGAAAATGTGAAATATTATAATTATAAAACCTGATAGTAAGTGAGACAAAGTAGATGCCCCGAAGCCTCGGTGGGACTAGTAATTAACAAGGCCAAACATCATACATTGTAAAATAACCTATAAGTGACTTGCATTCACCTCAAGATACCATGTGAACGTGCGTATGTGTGTATGAAAAATGATAAAACATACTATGAACCATAGTAACATGATAAACAAAGGTGCAACATAGAGTAGTATAAGCAAGGAAGAATGCATCCAATCAAGATCTAAGCTAATGTTTTGGATTTTTGATTGCAAATATACGAAAAGAAATCCAGCTAAAAGGGAGGAATAATGATGCCCTCTATTATGTGTGTGCAAAATGAAGTCCATATAAAGAAACCATCAACAGTAAAGTGTGAACCAAGAATAAGAGTGCGTAATCGGGTGGTGTGTGGGAAGTTAGGATGCCACCAAGCGTGAATGCCAAAATGATTTATGCAATGAGAGTATTAGGCAAGGACTCGCGGTTAACTAATGTAAAGGAACTATGCATGTGAACAATATCTATGGTTCGATGGTCGGGGAGGGTGAATGAGGCTAAGTATATGAGATAGATCTAGATCGAGAATTTAGAGAAATAGGATGTGAAATATGTCTAAATGGAGCATGTGAAGTGTATGAGTTACCCCTACGAGGTGGGCTACGGGATCTATAGATGCAACGAGGCCTAGGATTAATATTCATATGTGAAGTAAACTAAGATGGAGGTGTAAGAGGTGCTACAAGAGAAGAAAGGAATCTGAATACCATAGGAGGTGTCAAGGTGAAGGAGTCATCATGAATAGGAGAAGATGCACTAGGAACATGAGAAAATGAATATGGGATGGTTGGAGGAGCAAAGGACAAAGGAGTATGTGATCTGTAAATGTAAAAAGATGAACACATGTGAACATGAGGCAAGGACCTAGTGTCACGTGAAAGTGCATGTACTATAGTATGTGGATTCATGCATGTGGAGAAACTATAATAGGCGTAACATTGAAGGCGGGAGAGCTACCAAATAATGATGGCAAAATGGTGAGGGGAAAACCCTATAGAGTCCAAAATCCCAACAACATGAGTATGAAGTGTATAAACAATAAGAGTGTGTCCATTAGGAGAAAATAGAATAGATGTACTTTGGGCTCGTTGGCAATAATGGAAGGAGTAAGTACAAAAATAAGGATCGAGATATGAGTCAAAAGATGTGTAACATATGTAATGTCAAGAGGCTCATCGGTAGCAATGGCAAGCAATATGTGTAATTTGGGAAGATTAGAAGTAATAAAGCAATATGAACTAGCTCTTATTATCATAGACATAAAAAAAAATAGAAAGAGGTGAATGTATGGCCTCCATGAATTTAACAAGATAATGTGTAGCCATAGTAAATGAGTCATGCATCGGATTTTTGAAAGTGAAAGCATTAGGAATCATTGTAAAATCAAGTGTATGGTGCTCGAACTTATGATGAGGAAGGTGTGGAGAGAGATGTAACGTTGGAAGCAATAAGCATTTGATCAATATAAATGCAACAAGAGTGAGATATAATGGGAGGAGTATCATGGATGCCAATAGAAAAATTAATAGTGTAATTTAGTAGCACTAGGGTGCATCCCAGAGAGGAGAAGGATGTACAATGTACATAATGTCGTGAGTATCATGTATGAGAAGAATATAACAAGGATTAACAACATGAAGTGTGGAATCTACTATAACAATATCCATGAAATAATGTGTGACAAGGGCATTGTGTGTTATGACATGGGTAGAAAGAAGTGTATGCATAGTATGTAACCAAGGATGACCTAGAAGGATAGTATAAGGAACATCATGAGGCATAACATGACATAGAACATCAAGAGTGTAAAGATCTCGTAGTAAGGGGAAGAGAGATTGTGCCCAACACTTGCTGAGGTGTATTATCAAAGCCATGAATACAAAGAGTAGATGGATTGAGATGAGTAACAAAAAGTCCTATTTGATGGAGAAAGGAAAGATTGCATACATTAAGTGAATCCAGGATCAACTAGTACACGCTTAATAATGAGATTACGAAGTTAAACATGGGTATAGAATGGGAAATATTGGAATGGAATCAAAGACATGAAAAGCCATGAAAGATTAGATGATGGGCATATAAGGAGCAGAGTTCACCAAATGATTTAATGAAATTTAAATCTAAGATAAGGACACTTCGATCCGGTAGATAAAATAGTAAATAAGCAAGATCAAGAAAAGGAAATGCAAGTAAGAGCGGTAGATAGGGTTTAGAGAATGACTCGTCTTGTCCGTATGTCTAGAATGATTATGGGAAAGTGAATGATCTGAATAGACATATTTCAAGCTATGTAAGCTTTGATTTTGAAACTAGCATGTGAAGATCTCGGGGACATAAGTGCTTAGGAGAGGACACGACCACCTGGGTATTGGCATATGTTCCGAGCGCTAGTGTTTGTAGGATGATTTAGAGCTAATTCTTTTTGTGTCACTTCCTCGTCATTGTTAGCTTGATATAGGTCATGTCAAGTTTGATGTGCCTATGTTATATTGCACTTGTACCTATAAAACAAACCCTAACTACCTATATAAGACTCAATCACACATTAGGCTAAATGAAAAATACATACAAGAGAAGTCGACCGACCCCCATTTGTTAACTCAATGTGATATTGTTTTTGAGTGCTACAAAGTACATTTTAGACTCCACGTATTTCTTGTGGTGTGTGATTGAAATTGTGTCCCTTGAGCTAGGTTTCCCTAGTTTCAGTCATGCAAACAATAGTAGGCTACAACTACTTTGTCCCAATGTAAAATATGTAGTACGGAATTAGAATAACCTCCCCTATACAATGAATAATGCATTCCCTTGTATTACTCTTGCGTATGTGGTAGATATAGAAATGATAGCCCAAATTCCCCTTAGAATAGTTAATAGGTTGTGTATATATATGAGTTCTTTATTTGAATTTCAGCGCATAGTGACACCAAAAATTGACCTAGGTCTTGAAAAGGTGATTCAAAAAGACCCAAAGCCAAAACAAACTAATTAAGGAGAAAATCAAGAAAATAGAATATAAGTGCTCAGAAGGACATTAACACTGTGTGTTGTTGTCTGTTTGGGTGGTATTGTCTGCAACAAGCAAACACGAACAAAATGAGAGATAGGAATAGGATCCTTGTGACTCGACAAGAAAGATACAAACACCGGATAAAAGACATGAGAAGAGCTAAATAAATCAAGAAAAGGACCAAAGAGGTGTCACAAATGCCTAGTTTCCAAACGTAGAATTCTTGTATATAACAACAAAATAGAGACAATGTAATAATAATGAGTGCATATTTTAGTAACTACAACACTTTGGAATTTGGTGATTCACTCTTTGACATCTTGCTAGTTTTTACAATGTACTCTTGTTAAGATAAATACAACCTTCTCATTCTGGCTTAGTACATTCCAAGATTTTTTGTTTAGCTTATTTATCCTTACATATTAACATGTTGTCAAGTTCTAAGAAGACGATGCATAAAATTCATAGATTACATGTATTACAATCCCAGTCAAGGTTATATATTTTGGTCATAATACTATACTTGAGCTTGGTGACTTGTACAATCTTAGACCAACATGCTCTATAACTTTGCTTTCAATTTCATATTCTTTCTGGGTCTTATAATCCCTCCGGGCTAGCCTTTATTCAATAAATCACCTACGAAACCCTATATAAACAAGTAAACATTGCCTTGTTTATTAAGCTGGAAATACTATGACACTACATCGATACACTCACATCTAACACTTGCAAAAGGCTCCCTAAATCTCACAATAACACACCTATAATCATTAGGGAAACAATCTCTACATGCATTAAGCTTTTTGTTGGGTTAAGACATTAGTCTCTCTCATCTACAATCACTCAAGCATCCCTTCGCCAAGTATTTTAGAAAGAGTCGACTCAACTCAAGAGAATCAAAGATGGTTGTCAAATTTAGTTACATTCTTTCATATTCCACATGATAGGTAGAGAACAACATGTGACCTAAGGCCTATTCATTAATGCTAATGGTAGTGATGCATGAGGGCTCCCACAACCTAATTAATTTTTGTTTTAGAGGACTTCCCATCCACAGTTAGGGTTTAAGATCATGATCAAAATATTCAAATATCTTCACAATATGGTCATAAATTAGGGCTTATCAAAGAACAAATAGTTCGAGGTGCAAGTGACTATCTCAAGAAGTTACAAACCGCAAATCCAAGTAGGTCTAAGACTATACGAGATAGAGATAGGGTCCTTGCCATATATATAGTTCGGGGCCTTGAAATCGGCATATATATATATATATATATATAGTATAGATGGGTCACGACATTATAGAGAGAGATGTCATTAGCTTTAGGTAGAGGTCCGAAGGAAACCCACCCATCTATCTATATCTAAAGCGCCTACTGCGGACTTATAACTCCCTTCTTTGTAAACAAGGCCAATTCAATTTAAGATCATGATACCAATATTCAAAGAGCTTCACAATATGGTTGTAAATTAGGGCTTATCGGCAAAGAACAAATAGTTCCAGGAAAGTGACTATCTCAAGAAGCTACAAATCCCGGATCCAAGTAGGTACAAGACTATACAAAAGAGTCAAGACCATATAATATGGTCCTAGTATAGTTGTCTAGTTCTCAGACAAGTGTAGTTTCTAGTTAGCGTCTCTAGAATGAAACATCATCGATTTAGATCTTCCTATTTTAGTAGTGCATCCTCCAAGAGCTTCCTAGAATCATTTATAATCAGCTAAGTGCACTCACTCCTTTGTGTTTTCAAGTTTGCATCTTGTTCAAGCAAATCAATTACAAATATTGATGTATAATTATGATATTGGTAAATAATGTTTGAAATTAATTAATCATAATAATCACATGTTGTTAACTCTTTGAATCCTTTGGTGTAGTTAACTCACTAGAATCATTAGGTTTCACATAAATCTAATTAGAGTGTAAATAGTCACACTCATGTTCATCATTAAAGATAATAGGGTCATAATAATTATTGATATTATCTTGATTAACTTTTCTTGAAAGGGATTAGTGGTGATTGTTGTGAGCCATTCATTCCGAGGGTGTTTTAAATTAGGGATGCCATATTTGGATTTTTGTAAAGGTAGATATTCGTTAGCCATGCACCTAGAAAATAATTTTGCTTATATGGCATCATTTAAAAAAATATGTTCATCAATAAATTCAAATATGTATTGGCTCTTAGGTAGAACTTACAAATTTCCATATAGAAAGCCCATTACAACCCTATAAAGTATGAAGAGATATGTAAACCATGTAAAAACGGTATATTAAGGATCAAACCCCGGGAAAATTTGAGGGATGTGATATGAAATATAAAAATCAAAGATGAAATTTGAAATGAAACCCCCAAAAAGGAAATATGAAATCCTCAAGGTTAGTGAAGGTTGTTGAAGATCAATAAGTAGGTTTGCCAAATGTTTTACCCTACTTTAAATATACAAGGTGTTACCTACTTAATTTGGATTACAACTTAAAACTAAGACATGATATATTTTTATAAATAAATGCTCCAACATTTAGAATTGATGGTACATGTAAATGCAATAAGGAAATGATATTGATTAAGTCACGTGCTAAATTTTTGTAAAACGTAAGAGGATGAGTTGAAATAGTTTTATATTGTCTCACCGGGTGATTTGGATATGGAATCAGGTTAAACAAATTGTTATGGTTCTAAATGTGCTTCATCTCCAAAATAGAGTTCCAAAACCCCTTTCAAACACGTACACCAAACTAGACACTAGTATATGGCGATTTTTCCCACTTTGGAATTGTCATAAGATTTTGTTATGTTTAGGGCCATCTCATCGTTGTCTATAAAGCCTTCCTATACTTCTAATTGCTCCAAAATATTTGCAAATGCACTTGTAATGATAAAAACCCTAATTTCTGCATTATCACTCAAGTACGCAATTATATTAAAAAGAGTTTTGCATGTAGTTGAGTTAGATTTCCTTGGTGGCTAACTCCCTTCATTGATTTTGACCAAACGTTATTGTACATTGCCTAAATTAGGGCTCAATCCATGTAGTTCTCCTAATACTTATGGGTGGGTGAATGGAAAACTAGGTATCCCTCCCCTATGTTATCCCTTGTGCCTTAACACCAATATAAGGTTAACTAGGTATATAATGTATCATTCGCAAGTGTTGAGCAGTGGTATAATCAAGTGCCAAAGAAAAGTGTTTGTAGATAGATAATGCTAGAGAAAAGATCCTGAAGTGCCCTTTTGATAAGTATATACTTGAAAATGATTATTTTTTACTTGAGATGCTCTTAACTTGGCTCGGTCTATTCCTAACCTAGTTTAGAGTGCTTTAGACTTGTATAGAGGTTTCTCCTAATGTTTGCTCCTAATTCGGGGAATTTTAAGGTAGTTTTGCATAAGACTTGATAGATATTTGTGAGAGGAACTCTTTAGAATGTGACGTGAGTAAATTAGTGTGTCTAACTTACTTTTATATTGTTATATGGCATACGATTTCGCATTGAGGTTGAGTAGGATGGTAAATAAGATAATCATAAGAAATTATAATCTGTTAGAGTGTTTTAGATAGAACTTTCAAGTAGGACATAATTGAGAAGATATTTTTTCCATATTGGATTATAGTGTTGAGGAGGACACGACGGTGAAAGTGAATATTTGAAACTACCTAGCAAGAGGTGTATGATATTCATGAGTACTTAGATAAGTCTTGTAGTTGTTAGAGCAACTAAATGTGAGATTATGAAGTTATTGTAGGTCTCGAAAAATAATAAGATAGGGCATTTTTAACTTTGTTTGTATAATTAAGTCACGACTAAGGGATATAAGCCCAATAAAATGTGTTAATCACATAATTACCAAATTTAAGTGTCTACGATATCATTCAATTTTTAATTTTTGGGTTTACAACTTTTGGATATGTGGTTTTTTAGGTTTAGATTTATAGGTTAGGTTTTTAGGTCAGGGATTTTGATTTCCTTATTTCAAGGTTGTTTGGTTTTTATGTTTTTTGGATTTTTCAAGTTTAGGAATTTTGACTTTTATGAGCATTTTATATCAATGTACATTTTTGCTTTCATAGTTTCTTCATTTGGGGGTTTTGGGTTTAAGAATTTAAAGCTCAAAAGTTTCAAGATTCTACGAGAATGTGGGCCAATGTGGGTAAATATTGAGCACTAATAAAATATAATTGCACAAAGAGAATAAAGTTGCGAGAGAGAGGAAACAAGCATGACCCAAAAAAATAGCTTGTATATTCAAAATACATGGCAAAATAACTTTACAAGAGGAGTATACATAAGAAGTGGGGAAGTGTAATCGCTATCTAAAAAGGTGAAGAAATATAACTCTTATCTAGCCCTATGTCACCTAAGCAAGCTAAATACATGTGTAGGAAAAACCATGTAATGGAATAAAAAAACCTACATTAACACCCCTCCTTAAGCATAACTTAGGTGGGTATAAGAAATAGGTACCGACACCAAGGCTGAAGAGGTACCCAAGTATGAAGGAAATCCAGATCATAAAGTGGAGAAAAGAAGAAAACTTGTAGGAAAAAATCCTCCCCAAAAGAAAGAATATAGAAGTGCAGAGAGAATTTGCCTCAGTAGATAATCCCCGAGAAGAACATAGAGAAGCCCCCATAAATAGAGAGAGGAAGAAGAAAAGAAAAGAGGAATAAACAGCCCCTAAGAGGATGGGGCTGCATGAGCTCCCAAGGGATCATGTAGATGCATATGCTTAAATGAAGAGGAATCAACGAAGACTAAATCCCAATCAAGAATGCTAGATGTTGCACTAAAATACTATGCATTTGAGGTAGAGGTAAAATGAACACGTGGAACATCATGGAAGTGTGACTATGTTTTCTTGTTATATGGTGGATCACCAACTAAATCTTCTACATAATGTAGTGTTTATCAAGACCAATTTGGACTAGTATTTAAAATTTCATAAGGAAGTGCTCCAAAAGTTTGCCAAAGAAGAGGTGGACCTAAATACAGATAATCTAGATGAGATTCATCAACCTATGATACATGACCAAGAGAGAAGTGAGGAAAGTTAGGATATGTGTGATTAGCCTTTGAAACATGACTGAAAGAGGAAGAAGGCGAGTCCTCATTGATGCTCTCATTGTCCAAACTAAAATCAAAATCCTCATCATTTTGTACTTGGAAGAAGAATACAAATGAGATTACCTACGTGAATCTAAATCCTTAGAATTGTCATCAATACCCAGTGAGTATGATGTGACTGAAGTGAAGTGTAAGAAGTTGAACTCAAAGGAATCTCCTCATCTATAAAGGACTCATCCCGAGGAGCAAAGTGTGAGAAGAGATCAACCCAAGACTAGTGATCTGCTCTCCCGAATGCACTACTATAGAATCAATGTGTAACTCCCTAATAACCACATAATCTGGAGTGAACTCAACCCACTTGCCTAAACCATGGTGTGTGATATGATATAATGATAGGATATTAGTTGACAATGAAGGTACATAAAGAACATCATAAAATGTCTCATCACCTATGTCAACAAACCCTCTCTCTAATACCTCGGTAGATGATCATTCATCAAAATAGTGAGTATAGAACATGGTTTTGAGGAAGTGAAGGAAACATGTGATAAATCCATGTAGTGTGAATCACCCTGAGCACAACCCCATGCTTGTAGGCTAAGATGTAATCGCTATAAGTGCTTTGCGTTAAATTTCCCCTTGTTTCAACTATAACCTAAGGGATTTGAATTTTATTAAGAAGTATTGTATAGTATCAAAGTTATTTGGACTCATCAAAATGAAATCATTCTCCAATTCATGACTCCTCATTAGATCCTACTTCATAAAGATTATTTCCAATATGGTCTAGATGTCACTAATCATGCTAACAAATTTTATGTGGAAGAGTAAATCAGAGATACAAACAAACATAATAGACCATAGGCCTCGTCACATTGGTTAAACCACTTAACTTTAACTACATCTGATGTTGGTTCAGTTTCAAGACCCATTGTGATCCAGTGTAAACCCTTGCTCCTCAACAATATTTGCATTTTGATTTTCCACTCATGATAGTTAAATTGTGTGAGAACCACATTTTGATCCATAATGTAGAAAAAGAGATTGCAAAAATGAAAGTGTATAGGATAACACCTATAATTATAAAAATAACCCCCAAAATTAACACTTTATAACTTAGTGTGTATACAATTCATCAAGGCCAAAAGTGTCTTCTATGGTTCGAACAAGTAAATGAAAGTAGTACCAATGCAAAGAGCTCAAAAATACACACTTTTCAAAAAATGGTGCCTCAAAAGAGTTCGAAACATAAAGTTATGGCTCTTACAAATTCCTTACTCTTGTAAATTTTAGGATATGCTCCCATGCCTTAGAAAAAAATCGCACTTCTCCAGCTTAAGCCCCCTTGGGCTAGTTGTGACTATAGACACATAATCACACACTTTGGATAATTATATAGTCCTAATTACATACTACTATTCATGTGATGCCTAAGTAAAAAAGTACTAATTAACCCATGTCTTTGGCCACCTTTCTTTGCTTTTTATTGTTACTTTCAGTCTTGCACTCTTACTTGCTCAGTCTACCTTTTTACTCTTTGGCATTTTTCATCCTAGACACTAGTGCCCAACCAGATGCCGACACCAAGTGCCCTCATCCCTCTGGGCGCTCCTATCCCCTTTGTACTTTACTCTCATTTTTGGGTCCTTTCTAGTCGTTTGAGCATCTTATCTTTTTGGTAGGTGACCTTTTCAGGGTTAATTATGAAATTCAAGTGAAGGAATCATATATATATATATATATATATATATATGTGATCATAATAAGGGACCAAGCACTAAGAACTATCTGCTACCACCTAAGGTTGCATCCATCAAGGCATCTAAGAGCTCTATTGCATCCATCTAACTCCATCACAAGGGACACAAGGGCTGGTTTTCTACATCACACTTCATAGGAGGGAATTTCATTCTATTCCATGCACACATTTACTACATTCTACATCTAGTTACTTGCTCGCTATCCACGTGTGACTAGCACAAGAGCAACCTAGGGCACGATTTTACACACACACATAACTACATTGGGTCGAAGATGTAGTGTTACGCTCAGTTGTAAGTCTACCATTGTGGTGTTTGAGGACAGTTCGACCCCTCATTTTGCATCTTTCTTTTTTAGGATTTGATATCTATTTAAGGGTTTTGTAGTTCGTGTTTCATTGCGGGTTTTGGCAAATCCAACAATCATTGTGTGAATCCATACTAACAAAAGGTGAGTATCAACGAACACCTTGCGACCCGAGAATTCAAGTTTCGAGCAATTCCATGAGACCTGTGCGCCTAGAAATAGGCTTAGGGTACCCATAGGCACCCCTGTCCCTCTCCAGGTGCATTGTCTACCCTCCTCCATATCTCGTAATTTTTCGAGTTCTAGTGTGATGGTCAATACTTCACATTTATCTCGTTTTCCAACTTTGTGCACTTTCCTAGAACTAGACGAATCAACTGAGGCATCTTACCCTTCTTTGCACATTAGGGTTTAATTATTTATTTCTTAGTTTATTTGAGTGTAATTACTATACTTCAATATTCATTTATTTACTGTAATCTTGCATTCAGATTAGGCATAATATTTCATATTTTGCATAATCATTTTGGTGAACCCGATCTTCGAATCTCCCTTCTATTTAGTACTCTCATACTCTCATCACCATGGCTCAATCTTATGAAGAATTTATTGAAGCCCATCTTAAATCCCTTAATGATCATATTGTTGAGCATCCCCAAGATCTAGACTTGCTCTTACACGTTGCTCGTGAGGAGGCCACTAATCTGGCCGAGTTTGTTGCTTCGCTACCATCACCACTTTCATTCTTTACTCAACCACCTTCTTTTAATCATCACCCATTTCTACTATCCCCATTTCTATTCCTACTCCCACTAACCACTTCACTCCACCTTTTGTTTCTCACACACGACAAGTCTCTTCCACCGACACTTAAGATCTACCCTCCCTCTATCAAGACCTCCAAGTACAAATTCGTTAACTATAATAGGATACTTCTCATGTGTCTCCATCTTTGGATTCCACTTTATTGTTACACACTCCATTTACACCCACCATCTTTGCCTATTCACTTCCTCCTAATTTTGCCACCCCCAAGCTTCATACCTTTAATGGGCATGGTGACCCACAAGAGCATCTATGAGCCTTCCACGTGGCTTGTTTAGATTTTATAGATGATCATATCCTCTTAGCTAAAATCTTCCCCTGTAGTCTTCATGATTATGCGATGTGTTGGTTCCATGACCTACCTGTTCACTTGGTAACATCTTTTATGCATCGGCCAATGCTTTTCACTCATTTCATTTCTCTATCAACATCGGCTCTAAGATCTCCTACGCTTAACTTGCACAACTTATACAGGATCTAGTGAACACTTAGAAAATAATGTTTTGCAATACAAAAACAACTTAGCTAAGATGTCCAATGTGCTTGCCAATTATGATCTTTAAGACTTATTCATTCAAGTCTATTGCCACCTCTCCAGGAGAGTGTTCTCTTTGAAACATATCCTTCATTCAATCAATCGTGCCATACTCTCGAGCTTCACGAAACTAAGATCTTATATATAGGAAAGCTTAAATATAAAGAGCAAGCATCATATTCTACACATTTTCAAAATAATTCAACATTCAAACCATCAACAACCAAACCAACCGATGCCAAAATCACGTAAACAAAATTTCAACCACTAAAAAGCTTCAATCATAACCACCTAAGCGTATGTACTCAAATTTATGATCCTTCCACATATTTTGCTTCCATAACTTATTAAGAGCAATTTCATCACGCTTCCTCCTCCACTCCAATTAGATCCATCTCATCCAAAAGGTCATAATTATAATGAAAACTCCCATTGCGACTATCATCAATGCATAGGGAATTCTACATATTGTTATTTTAGGCTTCATACTCTTATTCAAGATCTCATCGACAATAATAAAATCAAGCTTCCAAAGCCTATGACTTCTACACTGTCAATGACAATCAAAAGCTAAAGATGTTTAACAATCCACTTCCAAAACACAACAAGAAGCCAAATGAATCTTCTTCTAATCATGCATATCACGCAATGCCTCCTCCTGCATCGGGGGCTCTTGATTTTGTAGTTATTAATACAAAGATGTCAACTCTAATCATAAATTTCTCTGACTATGATTATCATGCGACATTTTCTTCTAATCACTTACACATTACTACCTCTATCGGATCTATCCCTATTAATAACAACAAGGTTGATCCGTCATGGCCCATCAACGCATGTTCTATTTCAATTCTTGTTGTTATTGGCTATCCACTTTCACAAATTTCATATCCCATGAATAATTCATATGGTGTTGTCAAACTCCATGTTACAGTTGGTCCTATAACTATGTTGGCACCCTTCCTTGTCAGATAGGCAATCGATGGGTGTGACATGCATGCTTTAGGGTTCAATTGGATCCGCAGGTCTAGGTCTATCGTCTCCATGAATCATTTGCATCTAAAATTCATTCACAACAACCAATTCATTTCTATCGATGGGGTGCCTCCATCTACTCCATGGTCGCCATATCCTCTCATGGTTACCAATGCATCACCTACTCCATCTAGTACGCCACGACCTCTAGAACCTAAAGCACAATATGCTCCTAGATTGCTTATTTAGACATGACCTACGTGGTTTTATCATTCTGTTAGTCCGATACCTCATTCTAGGTCCATTGTTAGGGTAGTTCCTATATCTATACGCATTTCACAACCTCGTTCCATTCATGTAGGTGTCCAACATCGTTGTGTTACGCTTCGCTTATCACAGGTCTCCATCACCTACACACTTTTTTACACCAAGGTGCCCACAATATACTCATCTGTCACATGCATATAGACTTCACTCACCTGCACAACATCTATCTCATATACCACCACTCTTAGAGCATGGTCATACACCTTCATCACCACCAACATTGGGTAGAGGACCTTAATCCTTTACTTTTATCAAATAGCTCATTCATTAAAACACACTTGGAGAGCATTGCGCTTATTTCTCCTCCCTCCCTTTAACATTGACTTGCATCTTACATTCACCTTCTTACACTAACATATACATCTTCATCAACACTTTTGCATCATCACTACCCTATGACACACTCTTCTTGTATGGTTCACCCGACATTGTTGAGAGCATCCTATACACACAAACCTCACACACTGCATAGTAGACATTACACATTACACATCTTCACACATCATACACTTTTCTACATATACAATCTTCAATCCACTATGCATCATCCGCACTTTGTGCTTTATACACTTATACATAGTACACATTCACCACCCTACATTCTTATACATTTCACATCATCCACATTTATATCTACACATCTTACATTAGACGTTATACGCATTTCACCTCTCATATTCTTCACCACACCTATTACACATATTACACATCTTACTCCTCTACTTATACACATTGCACACACTACCCGATGACACACTCTAGTCCAATGGTTCATACTCGCCGAGGGTCCAAATAAAAATTGAACCTCACCTCATCACACCTACATCATTCTACACTTTAACCTTCACAATCAATCAATCAATATTTTTATCATACTATGCGACATTTTTAGCCATCACCTTATTCATATATTTTGAGATATACACTTTGTGCTAAATCATCACAATTTCTAGCATCTTATCCATACATCTCATGGTATACGCTTTGTGTTACATCATCACATTTTCTACCATCATCACATTCATCTATCTCGTGATATATGCTTTGTGCTACATCATCATGCGCATTAACATTTTACTCACCCGTGTAGTGATATACACTTTAGGATAAATCATCACACATTCCATAACATCATCCCTATGTCACATTTAATATCATCAATTCATTCGTCACCCCTTTTCTACATACAACACATCATTTAGACCGTTTCCCAATGACACACTCTCATTTAAGGTTCATTATTGATTATTGAGGGGGCATAAACAAATGAACCTCGTTATATACATACACATCCACTCGGGGCACATTGCCCCTATCATTCACTCTAAATTTCATTCCATCCACTCTACAACATGCGTATATCTTGGTTGCATTTATCTTGTTGCTTATATTTACTTGTTACACGCACATCTTATTACATATGCTAGATCGATGTCTTGTATGTCATTATCTTTATCATACACACATGCGCGTTCACTTTCCTTTCTAGTTGTGATCATAGATTTTATAGATCTATACACACAACATGGATGTTTGGCACAATACCTATTACTAGTCCCATACAGACTCCTAGGGGCATCCACTTTCGTACACTACAGGTGTTATTGTTTCATTTTGTTTCATAGCACATTACTTTATCATATTATACACGCCTTGACATACTTTTTATCTTTTCTAACATGCTAATGGGTGCTTCATGTGCAGCATTTGTTATGCATGGCTACTTGCTTCCATGATTGTTTGTTACATTATTTGTCATTATATGCCATCATTTACGGGCTTTGCCCTTTGTCTTGTGTGCACACTTTCCTATTTGTGGCCACTACGACCTTGATTGTCTTGCGACATTGTGAGTGGTGTCCCATATTTGCAACCCACTTTTCATGGTCTACTTTTTTTGCTTACGTGTTTACTCGCGTCTTAGCTTACACATTATATGTTAGCTTACATTTTACATGCATGTTTTCTTATACTAACACTTGTCTCCTACCCACTTGTTTGTGTGTGCCTTGGTCTATACCTAACACATTCCCTTCCCCGTGCAGGGCACAATTTCAACACATCGGTCGGTCCTCTTTTGGGCCGCATACTCCTTCTAGTGACGTCGCATCCACCCCAAATGAGGGGGGAGCATCATTTGGGTGAATCAATCACCCCATATAATGTTATACACAACACCATACTTTGATTTGTACAACACAAATTTTCGATTTTAGACAGGCTCAAAATCGACTCGGGTCCTTAATACAACGACCTTTTCGGATTTCATATTTTTTATTATTAGTGACAAATGGATAAACTAAATGTGACTAGGGGCGAATGCTAGGAAAAGTGGTGGGGTGCCCTTCTCTAGATTTCCAAGGTTGTTCACAAAGTGATTTCACCTTTGGTGGGAGTTGTGTACTTGCCTATCACAATCTATCCTCCCACTCATCCGACCCACCAAAATAATGAAAGGTGCATAGGGTTAAGGCTAGGTTGCTCATATAGAACTTCATTTGTGACAATGTCCAACAATGCCACCACCTCAAATTATGTGTTGCAGTTATGGCCGCGCAAGTGCACCTATTGTCTTCCTACCTCATAATGTTCATGAATAATACAATGCTACCTTAGGCCAAGTACAACCAACCACACAAAGTTTCTGCACAACCATAAAACAACATTAATGGAACTACATGTACAAACTCAACTAATGAGCATGTATAATAGGTCACGACCTTCCATACAGTATAATAACTAATAACCACACCTGGGAAGATTTAATGACCCACCTCAAAAAATGAATGTGTCCACTAAATATTTTAAACTGAAAAACACCTATTGATTTTTTGAAAAAAACCTAGAAAACTCAAACTCTATTACTGATGTGTAATACCACCAAATAGCCCTTAGATAAATATAAAAACCTAAAAAGACCAAATATGGCTAGCTTCAAATCATACTCAAGTTTACTATCGATCACAGGGTTTTGGCATGATCCAAACTCAATGATGTAGTATGTTTTTCGAGAGAATTACATAATGAAGACATATTTCCTTCCCTCTTTCATGATTCTCTAGATCATCTAAAGACATAAGAGAAGAGCATACTCAAAGATAAAAAAAATTACAATAATTTTTTAAATAACTCTCTCAAGGTTCCAACAAAATAAACACAATAAAACAATGACGTTCGATTATTGAAAGGAGCTTGGACACCATGTGAGAATGTGGGCTAAGATCGAGCACTAATAAAATACAACATTCACAGAGAGAGTGATGTTGTGAAAGAGAGGAACCAAACACTAGCCACATGATAGCTTGTATATTTAGAATGCATGAGAAAATAACTTTACAAGAGGTGTATAAATATGAAGTGGGTAAGTATAAGCGCCACCTAAAAAGGTGGAGAAGTGTAACTCCCATCAACCTCGACGACACCTAAACAACCTAAATACACGTGTAAAAAACCATGCAATGGAATAAAAAAACCCACACTAAAAATTCAAGGGTTTTGGGTGTCGGTTTGAGTTTTATGTTTTTAATTTAGGGTTTTTGTTTTAGTCGTTTTGGGTTTCGGTGTTTCGAGATACGATAGTCACATTATACATTACAATAAGTTTCATGTTTTCATTTTTTAGATTCGATGTTAAAGAATTTCAGTTTAGAGGTTTTTTGGGTTTCAAATTTTATAAGGTTTTTTAGGGTTGAGGCTTTCATGTTTTAGGTTTTAGGGTTTTGAGGATTTTCATGATATGGGGTTTTCATCTTTGATGCTTTCAAGTTTTGGTTTTAGAGACATTGTATATCAATTTAATTTTTGCATTTTCTTGGTTTTTTGGTTTGGAAATTTTGAGTTTAGGTTTATTAGGTCTCAATTTTGGGATTTTTAGTTATGAGTTTCAAATTTTCACATTTGAATCTTTTAGGATTCAAGTTTAAGGGTTTTTAGGTTTCTTATTGTAGGTTACATTTTTGTGGGTTTCGAGTTTCATGCTATAATAGTTTTGGGTTTAAGGTTTCAACATTTTAGGATTTCGAGATTTAAATAGGATAGTCACATTTTTTTCAATATGCTTTTCATGCTTATGGGGTTAGGGATTACAATATTAGAATTAATAATGTGTATTTCACTTTGGCCTATGACTCTAATAAATGGTTACATATGTCAACTTTAAGAATTAGAAAGTATAATCGACTTATAAGTATAGAAAACATTTTGAATTTTTTTTATATACGGGATTTTAAGGATTCGAGTGTTGAATAGGAGAGCCGGTTTTATATCAAACTACTTTTCATGTTCTCAAATTCAAGATTTTCAGTTTCGAGATTCTTTTGTTTATGTTTTCGGGTTTCAAATAAGATAAACATGTTTTATATAAATGTATTTTTCATATTTCTAAGTTTTTTGAGCTTAATATTTTTAGACAATTCAAAATTTTAGATTTTAAGTTTCAAGTTCAAGATTTTTAGACTTTTAAATTTCTGTCAACTTCAAATTTATTTATTATCTTACCATGTATCCTTCACTTGAAGATAATATCCCCACTTCCATTGTCTGGGAGATGCTATGCCCACTTCCATTGTCTTGGAGATGCCATGCCCCACTTCATTGTCTTGTTTTGTCATGGTCACATAAATGTATTTGGGCTTTTCCACGTTATTAAAAACTAATCATGTATCTTCCAAAGATGAAGTGCACTTATGCTTTCATTAAAATCTTTCATTTCATTTCATTTCATGGACTTAACCAAGAACGGAAACCTTTTATAGAAGGAACTGGAAACCTTATCCTTTAGGGGATGGCTTTCGGCATAAATAGCCTTCGATTTCCTCGATGTTTGATTGCGACAACACCCTTTTTATTTTGGCATACACCCATTTTTCGTTCTAAGAGACGGCATACTCGAACATTTCTCGTCTGTAGTAAGAGGAGCTCATTTACATCTGGATTTGTGTACTGTAGTGGAAAAAATTCAAGAGGCATTAAGATCGAAAGGATTTTTCCTTGCAGTAGTTACAGAGAAATAGCGACCATGGTCGAGGAGAATGATAACCCATTGCTGGAGGAGGGTCTTTTCCTTGCTTTGATAGAGTGGAAGGCAAGCACGCGCCCTGGAATCAAGGCTGTCTTGAAACAATTGGTAATAGCAATACCCATTTCATGATCTTGTAATGCCCACCTGATTAGAATACGAGAAAGTATGGGAAATTTTTTAATGCCAATTAGGTCAAATTGGTCTGGAGGTCTTATTGGGTGTATCTATAAATTGTTAATGTCAATATCATATTTCATGATATCTTAGTGCCCACGTAATTATCAGAATTTGAGTTTATCCCGAGATGAGATAAGATCATTTTAGTGTCATTTAAGCCAAATTGGTATGGAGGACTTCTTGGGTGTATATGTCGACTAATATCTGTATCCTTTTCGTGCTTGTGTGCTTCCCTAATTAGAATGCGAGATTAGAGCAAGATGAGATAGCCCTAATTAGAATGTGAGATCAGAGAAAGATGAGATAGCCCTAATTAGAACGTGAGATCAGAGCAAGATGAGATAAGATAACTTTTAATGTCTTTTAGGCCATCTCGGGCTAGGTTTTTTTTTTTTGATTTTATGCACATGATAAAACAAATGTTCAACTGATTGAGATTAGATTAAATTTTAACACTATTTAGGACAACTTGGTCTGTAAGGCTTCTATTTTTTTCGATGTATTGTTTTATGGATTGACATTGTGGACATCCGATGCCATTTAGGCGAAACTGGTCTGTAGGACATCTGTCTTTTTGATTACTGTTTTATTGATTGAGATAGTTGACTCTTAATTCCATTCAGCCCAAAAGTGGTCTGTAGGGTGTTTATTGGCAATAGCCAATATGCATACTCTTTTCATGATTTTGTTGTGCCCAACTGATTAGGATACGAGATTATAGTTATATGAGATGAAAGGGGACGAGTTTTAAGGTCATTTAGGAAAAAATGACTTGTGTAAGTTATTGGGCTCATCTATTGGTTTTGATAAATTAAAAGTTAATTGATTGAGACGGGATGATTTTTTTAACTCTAATTAGGCCAAATTGGTCCGTAGTGCATCAATTTGTTTTGGTGTACTCTTTAATTGATTAAAAATCTAAAGATTACTTTCAATGCCATGTAACCCAAAGTGATCTGTAGGACATCTATTTGTTTTGATGTCTAGTTTTATTGATCGAGATAGATGGATTCAATGCCATTCAGTCCAAATTGGTCTGCAAGACATCTACATGTGACATCTTGTTTTCATTGATTGAGATGGATGACTTTCAATGCCATTTATCCAAAGTGGTCTGTAGGGCATCTATTGGCTATCACATACCCTTTTCATGATTCTGTTGTGCCCTTCCAATTCACAAATTATATTATAGTTATATGAGTTGGGATGGGACGACTTTTAAGGTCATTTAGGTCAAATTGCTTTGTTGGAACTTGGATTCGTGGGCATACATATTTATTTTGATTTGATTGACAAATTGAGATGGGATGACTTTTGAATGCGATTTAGGCCAAATAAATCCACGTCCATTTGTTTTGATGTCCGATTTTATTAATTGAGATGAGATAAATTTTGACATATTTTCCATGAGGATGCATTCCCATCCTTTCTTGCTTTTTCTTGTCCCTCCGTCTCCATCCGCATGCTTGTTTCCTATTCAAATATTACTTCTAGGATTTGGCGGTACTTCTAGCCTCTAGGTGTTACTTTTTTTGCAATCCCACATTTCCCAATCCCATTCAAAAGGGAACTCAGCAGAACATATATTTCAATGCCATACGAGCCAAAATCGGTTTGTAGGTCTTTTTGTTTTGACATTGAAGTTGAAAAAAAGACATCATCAATTTAAAACATAGTTACGAGACGGGGGACGGGGTTTCGGGAAATTTCTAAATTTTGGGGACGGCTAATTAAAAAATATATAAATATTTAAAATATAAAGATATAGTGACTAAATTATATAAATAAGCTGAAATAAAACCATTTGAGATTTAAATAAGGTGAAACTTGAACTCATAAACATCAAATACATTCCTTAATACTATAATATCAATATGTTAATGTCATAAATTGAAAATTCATAATACATATTTGAATTTTGAATTTGAGACAAGCTAAAATTTCAAATATATTATAAAATATAAAAGTAAAACCATTCTAAATTACGATTGATCAAGTGACAATAGTTGATATTCATATCATTAATCTCATAGCCAAATACACCAACAATTGTCTATTGTCAATATTACAAAAAAAGAGGACAACTACAAGTATCAGCCTAAAAATTAGAATCAACATCTGAACTAATATCCATGAACTCCTCGCTGGTACAAGCATCCTTGTCCTCAAAGGTAAGCCCAATCAATCCCCGTTGCACAGTATTGTCCTCTTCAACCTGCCTCGGCTCCTTAGGATCTACATCCCACCGTAATGTTGGGGTCTGTTTGTACTCAGGTGTCTTGCGATCCATAAGACGCAAAGCACTGTGTACAACTACAAGCTTTTTCGCTCTCTCAAAGGTAGGCCTATTCCTCTTAACAGATTGTATTCAACCATATGTAGGCGGTTCCTCTCAGAGGCAGAGGAGCTAGAAACTTGGGAAAGGAGGCGAATGGCAAGTGGTCGCAGCAGTCCTGGAAGCCCATACAGTCGCCACCAACTCACTGGCTTCTCCTGTGCTATTGTTACCTTTGTCTCGCCTCACGATGTTTTTACCCATCAAGTTTAGTGAAGTCAAGCCACTCCATTCTGATCTGTGGAGCCTCCTGTGGAGTGTACATTTTTTTAAAGGCCTTCATAAGGCCCTTGTTCACCTCATCATCATCTAATGAGATAACTCTACCTGGCCTCTCCACATACCATTTGGGATTTAGTGCATACGCAACCATATGAAGAGGAGTGTTCAACTTCTCCCATCTTTGCTGAATAATGGGTTGTATATGTTCATTATAGAACTCCAAAGTGGGGTCCCTCACCCAATTACCTGCCTTCATTTGCCCAAGCATGCTGTCAATGCACTCGTAGATTTCACCAAGATTGGGGCAGTTAGAATCCCCATATTTGATGACACTAAAAGCTGGAGCTATGATTGATATGATGTATTTCATATCAACCCAAAATGTTTCTGCAACACCACGTACTTCACTCTTTTCCCTTGATATGTCTTGGACTCACGCCACCTAGTACAATCCCGTGTCACAATCATAATTTGGGGGCTCTGCAACTCGAGACATCCTCTCCAACAAAATAAAATAAGATGCAAAGCGGGTGTCAATTGGTTTCAAAAATTCCTTATTCGAAAAAGTGCTAATGATGTGTGGTGATTACATATGAACTTTTGCACATCCCTGGCCTCAGTCACTATCTGGTTAACCCACTGAATCTTCCCTATGTCTTTCAGTGCATTGTTCATGGCATGCACACAACATGGAGTCCAATAAATATGCCTATATTCCCGCTCCACTAGCTTGCTTGTTGCTTTGCACACATAAGCTGCATCTGTGACAACCTGTACAACGTTGGAAGGTCCAACCTAAAATCTGATATTGAAACTCAACATCTTTCTGCTTCCTAAAACAATCAAGTGCTCTCTAGAAGTACGGGCCATCTTTGCAAGAGACAATGATATTGATGAGAGGACGGTGTCTAATATCCGTCCACCCATCCATGATAATGCTACATCCATGTGACACCCATGTCACCTTCATCTCCTCCATCAACAAATTAACCTTGGAATAGTTTCTATCCAAGATTGTCGTCCTCAATTTTGTGTCTCCAGGAGGCACATAACTTGTACCTGCTTTTGCAACCTTAGCCATAGCCTCCTTGTAATAAGGAGAGCGAGTGACATTAAATAGAATCCTAGAAACATAGAATTTTTTTCCAATAGCATCATCTGCCTCTTCCCTCGCCTTTGAATCAAACATGTCAACAACTAAATTTGGGGCTGCCCCCACGACCTTTCTCTTCCCTTTGCTTTCCATTTTTGACAGTCCAAAACTAGAACCAGCCAGAGTATTACTATGTTTGCTAGCCAGAGTAGAACCACGAACTTGTGGCTCATTGTCTGCAGTATTTCCATCGAAGATTCTCACCATCTCAACTCTTTGCTCTAGTGAAAGGCCCTTACAAGTGCCAACCCCCCTTCCTGCAAGGTGCAACAAGTGTGCATTGGTTCTAGTGATATTGCCATGCCAAGTTAGTGGACATATGTTGCACTTCCATACTTTGCTCCCCCTCGAGACTTGGAAGCGGGGTTATCAATTATTTGGGCAAATTGTTGCAATGACTTCTTCTTATCAAATGGTCCAATGGCAAATTTGGACAACATTTGAGAGGGGCAATTGGTAGCACTACCAACTGAACTACCAGTTGCCACTGCCACTACATTTTGTGTCCCTTCTCCACTCTCCCCCATTGTGGCATCACCAACTCTTCCACGACCACCTATCTCAACTTCCTGTTCAACCCTCTCGCTGCTCTGATGATTCATGCTCTGATTCATACTCGTACTTAGAAGAACTCATGGTGATGATTGCTGCAATGAATTAAAAACAACCATAACTATATGATTGATTGATTATGTAATGAATTAATTTAAAAAAAACGTAACCAATATGCATTTTTTAAAATCCTACAAACTATATGCGACATGCGTGATTATATTGTGAATGTAGATGCAAATGCTAAAAAACAGTCCTTAAAAATGCAAATATAATATAAATTTTTAAGTAGAAATAAAATGTAATTAAAAAAAATGTAAACATTTATATTTTACAACCAAACCCTATGCAAGATGCATTTTTTAAAATCCCACAAACTATATGCATGATGGCATTATGAATGTAGATGCAAATGCTAAAAAACAACCCTTAAAAATGCAAATATAATATAAATTTTAAAATAGAAATAAAAATGTAATTTAAAAAAAAAAAAAACATAACCATTTACAACCAAACCCTATGCAATATGCATTTTTAAAATCCTACAAACTATATGCATGATTACATTGTGAATGTAGATGCAAATGCTAAAAAACATCCCCTAAAAAATGCAAATATAATATAAATTTTAAAATAGAAATAAAAATGTAATTTAAAAAAAAAAAACGTAACCATTTACAACCAAACCCTATGCAATATGCATTTTTTAAATCCTACAAACTACATGCATGATTACATTGTGAATGTAGATGCAAATGCTAAAAAACAGCCCCTAAAAAATGCAAATATAAATTATAATCTAAATTTTAAAAAAACTTTTACGGGTATTGTAAGCAAATAAAATTATAAATATAAATACCTCTTGCTTGCTCTTGTTTTTGCTCTTGCTCTTGCTCTCTCCTCTCCCTCTTGCTCTTGCTCTTGCTCTTGCTCTTGCTTGGTGTGAATATGAAATGAGCCCATAATGTAAATTTATAACATAAAATTGCACTTTTAGGGTTAGGGTTAGGTTAGTAATGTTGTTTTTATATTATAAGTGATTTACAATTAAAAAAATAGTTTAGAGTGTTGTTTTTATGTTTTTTGTTGAAAAACGCGACAGACCACGTGGGGGACGTCTGGACGTCCCCCCCATGTTTCCCATGTCCCCCACGTTTCCCCATCCCAGAGCGTTTTGCAACATCTTGAGACGTCCCGGGATGTTTCCCAAAGCCAAGCATCTTTGTTAGTGTAAATTCACAAAGACACCCCCAAATGAGTTATGGATCTCGCTTTTCTAAGGCAAAGTCATTTGGTGTGATTGCACAACATTGAGCTTTTCTAAAGTGTGGGACCTTTGCAAATGGGGAAAGCTCTCCAGAGAAGGCTAGTTCCTACTCCTTTGTTTAGGTGTATGCATGGAATTTTTACAGAGGTTCTGATTCAAAATTCCTACTCTAAAACTACCAAGGAGACAGGGTTGAGAGAAAACATGGAAATGGAAACGAAACTAAGCAAAAATAAAACAGTGATACACCAAAGGAGTGTTGAAATTCTTGTTTTGCGAAATAGACACAGATCATGAGGATGCAACATTAAAACATGCACAAATTGCCAAAATGCAATGAAAGATCAGAAGGAAATAAATCAACACAAGAAAGGATTGAAAACTCATTCATAGAGCATGCATTATCGGTTCAGTTTTAATACATACATCGTAATAGCAAGGAGGCAAAAACGTGATGCAGTCCATATGGGAGGTCTGAAACTCCTTCAAATCTACCTGCTAAGGAGAAAATAAGAGCTTGCAAGAGCAAGGACGTCCAACCCTTACAAAATGAGCCAAAACTGGCTTTTAACGATGAAGCAGAACGAAGAAAGGTGAAAAATGCGGGCAAATTGATTCGACATCTCCAACCACCGACAAGATTCATTAAAACAAGGGCACCCTCACAAATCCATTTTTCGATGCATTCAGCCATGTTGGAGAAGAAACGGATGCCATACTTCATCAATTTTGGTGGTTGGGGTCGGTTATGCATTTTTCCTGTGCTAGAGACATTTCCTCAAAATTTCTCCCTCCAACTTTGCCCAAAACTCAAAATTGAAGCTTCCATGGCATAAAGGGCGTTGATAGCTTTCCAATGGTACCAAATTTGATGAATTTCGACCACTGGATCGAAAGATATGACCTTTTGAAATTCTGCGGCCAAATTAGGGCAAAAAACGGGTTCGCGGGGCAAAATCCTGATTTTTTCCCTCTTTTTTCAAATTGGGAAAATTTCCCAAAAACTCTCGTGCCCCGCTCCTCCGATGACACGTGGCGCCCTTTGGTTGATCCGCGGCTTCAAAACAACATTTTGCCCCTTTTCGCAAAAATGAAACTTTTCCCAAAATTCTCTGCATGACCTGCGTCGGTCCGAGGACACGTGGCATCATTTCATTGGCTGTGGGCCTTAAGCAATCTCTTTTCCTTTCCCTTTGTCGGATCCGCGGGCCGATTTTCGACTTTAACCTTTTCGCCCCAAAAGCTAAGTGCCAAAATTTTCTCCCTGGCCCCGCGAGTCCGTTCCCTTCCTTCGTCGACCTGCGGGCCAAAATTTTCCTTTGTGCCTTTTTTCCCAAAAAGGGCTAAGTGCCAAATTTATCTCCGTGCCTCCGCCAACCCGCCAATTTCCTTGGCAAAATTTTCCTCCTTACCTCCGCAGCCCACCCAAGGCAAATTTTCACTGCTAACTCCGCCGAGCCATAACTCAAAAAATACAAGGAGTTACGATGACTTCTTTACCTTTTTGGAAAGGTGAAAAAATTATCTATCTGATGAAGCCATACCAGAAAATTTTGAGTGCCTGAAGCATGCAAAAAATCCATTTTAAGTACCAAAGAAAGGAAAAGGAGGAGGAGTTAACCAAAATAAGCATGGACTTATTTTGGATAACACATACACAAGTGGGAAACGGGGGAAATGTTTCCCCATGTCCCGGGCGCCCAGACGTCCCGACGTGTCAAAAATGGGGGACGCGTCCTGTGTAACTATGATTTAAAATAGTTGGTATGAGGTGACTTGTAAGGCAATTTGTGCCACTTTTGTCTGTAGGACTCATCTATTTGTTGTAGGACTTATCTATTTGTTTTGATGGCGGAAATAGTCTCTAATTTGTGTGATTTTTGATTGAAACAACACCCTTTTATTTTCATATACACCCATTTTTTGTTCTAAGAGATGGCATACTCAAACATTTGTTGTTCAGTAGTAAGAGGAGCTCATTTACATCTGAATTTGTGCTTGTAGTGGAAAAAATTCAAGAGGCATAAAGCTCAAAAGGGTTTTCCTTGCAGTAGTTACGAGAGAAATAGCGAGCATGGTTGAGGAGAATAATAACCCATCACGGGGAGGGGTCTTTTCCTTGCTTTGATAGAGTGGAAGGTGTAGACACCTATAATTACGCCCAAGCAATTTAAATACTTAAATTGTGCTAATTATCCCCTTTCTCGCAAATCAACGACATATCGTCAAAGGCACTCATTTTCCCTCATATCATCATTAATTAATTACACTAAGCTAATTAATTAAGTTGCTTATCCAACAAATACCCTAATTAACGACCTTCCGTTAATAAATCACCCCTTCTACCTAGACTAATTAATTATTATTAATTAATTAGCTTTCCTTCCATTTAACCAATAAATCAATATTTAATTGATTTAATCCCCTTATAATAGCCTAAATCACACTAATATTCCTCTAATTGGCTTCTATAAGCTTACACCTACCTATTAATTAATCACCTTTGATTAATTAAAATACCCCCAACTCCCATGACTTGCTAAACATGTATTAAACCCTTCTAAAGTAAGGTTACCTTTAATAAAGCAACCTTATCCATTCCTAATCATGTGTTTTATTTTATCCCACATTCATGAGAATGTGTTGAATCTTTTATCCTTTGGGCTATATAAAGAGCCCTCCACCTACCTTTTACTTACACCTAAACTTTCTAAGAGAGTAAATGCAAAGCATATAGCAAAGAGACTAAGAGCTTGCACCTTGCCCTTTGAGAGTTCATCATCTTCAAGAGTTAAGCCTCTTTCTTAAAGTGCTTGGGTCATATGGAAGGTGTCAAAAGGGTCTTGTAGTCTAACTTTGATTAGCCCCCATTCCTAGGTTCTTGGAGCATTAAGGACAACTATTTTGATAGCCATGGAGCTTACTTAGGTCCATTCATTTATTTGTTGTTAGAGAATAGAGGAGTTTAGATATTTAGCATTGTTAGTTTCAAAGTTTGTATTGATGAATGCTAGCATTTAACCCTTGTTTAATTCTTATCATGATGGTGTTTATGCTTTGTTTTAGCTAAATTATAGAACTATTTTAGGTGGTAGTTCTTGCTTCATTTGATTTAGCATTAAGCAAATTATACATGCACAAGAAGGCAAGCACTTGCACCTTGGAATCAAGGCTGTCTTGAAATGATTGGTAATAGCAATACTCATTTCACAATTTTGTAATGCCCTCCTAATTAGAATACGAGATTATAGCGAGATAAGATGGGATAGATTTTAACGTCAATTAGGCCAAATTGGTGCGGAGGTCTTATTGGGTGTATCTATAAATTGCTAATATTAATATCATATTTCACGATATCGCGATGCCCACCTAGTTTTTACAATTTGAGTTTATCCCGAGATGAGACGAGATCACTTTTAATGTCATTTAAGCCACATTGGTATGTAGGACTTATTGGGTGTATATGTCGACTAATATCTGTATCCTTTTCATGATTGTGTGCTGCCCTAATTAGAATGTGAGATTAGAGTAAGATTAGATAGCCCTAATTAGAATGTGAGATCGAGCAAGATGAGATAGCCCTAATTAGAACGTGAGATCAGAGCAAGATGAGATAAGATAATTTTTAATGTCTTTTAGGCCATCTCGGGCTAGGTTTTTTTATTTTTTTAATTTTATGCACAGGATAAAACAAATGTTCAACTGATTGAGATTAGATTAAATTTTAACACTATTTAGGACAACTTGGTCTGTAAGGCTTCTATTTTTTCGATGTATTGTTTTATGGATTGACATTGAGGACATCCGATGCCATTTAGGCGAAACTGGTCTGTAGGACATCTGTCTTTTTGATTACTGTTTTATTGATTGAGATAGTTGACTCTTAATTCCATTCAGCCCAAAAGTGGTCTGTAGGGTGTTTATTGGCAATAGCCAATATGCATACTCTTTTCATGATTTTGTTGTGCCCACCTGATTAGGATATGAGAATATAGTTATATGAGATGAAATGGGATGAATTTTAAGGTCATTTAGGAAAAACTGACTTGTGTAAGTTATTGGGCTCATCTATTGGTTTTGATAAATTAAAAGTTAATTGATTGAGACGGGATGATTTTTTAACTCTAAATAGGCCAAATTGGTCTGCAGTGCATCAATTTGTTTTGGTGTACTCTTTAATTGATTAAAAATCTAAAGATTACTTTCAATGCCATGTAACTCAAAGTGATCTGTAGGACATCTATTTGTTTTGATGTCTAGTTTTATTGATCGAGATAGATGGATTTCAATGCCATTCCGACCAAATTGGTCTGCAGGACATCTACATGTGACATCTTCTTTTTATTGATTGAGATGGATGACTTTCAATGCCATTTATCCAAAGTGGTCTGTAGGGCATCTACTGGCTATTGCATACCCTTTTGATGATTCTGTTGCGCCCTTCTAATTCACAAATTATATTATAGTTAGATGAGATGGGATGGGACAACTTTTAAGGTCATTTAGGTCAAATTGCTTTGTTGGAACTTGGATTCATGGGCATACATTTTTATTTATTTGATGCACAGATTGAGATGGGATGACTTTTTGAATGTGATTTAGGCAAATAGATCCACATCCATTTGTTTTGATGTCCTGAATTTATTAATTGAGATGAGATAAATTTTGACTTATGTTCCATGAAGACGTGTTCCCATCCTTTACTGCTTTGTTTTTGTCCCTCCATCCCCATTCCCGTGCTCGTTTCCTATTCAAATATTATTTCTAGGATTTGGGAGGTACTTCTAGCCTCTAGGTGTTACTCTTTTTGCAATCCCACATTTCCCCATCCCATTCAAAAGGGAACTCAGCGGAACATAGATTTCAATGCCATGCAGGCCAAAATCGGTTTGTAGGTCTTTTTGTTCTGACATTGAAGTTAAAAAGAAGACATCATCAATTTAAAATAGTTGGTGTGAGGTGACTTGTAAGGAAATTTGTGCCACATTTGTCTGTAGGACTTATCTATTTGTTTTGATGTCTAGCTATAAAATAAATTTTCGCATTGATTGAGATGAAATGATTTTACACTCCATATAGGCCTCATTGATCTATAGGTTTTATGTTGATATGAGATGATCTATCAAAGTGTATCTATTTGTTTTGATTTGACGTCCAGTTTTAAAACATTTTTTCAAATGATTGAAATGAGATAAGTTTGAAGGCCATTTAAGCCACAGATTGGTCTGCACAATATTTGCTTCAATGTTCAGTCACAAAATTTGCCTTCCACTGATTGAGGTGAGATGAATTCTATTGCCATTTTGGCCAAATTGTTCTGTACGACTTATCTATTCGTTCTGATTTCCAGTCATAAAATAATAATTTCATTTTGTTGAGCTGAGTTGACATCTAACACCATTTGGATGAAATTAGAGTAGATAGTGGAATATGAGATGAGATGAATTTCAATTTCATCTAGTTTAGATTGGTCTGTAGTATGTACAACTGATTATAATGTATTTATTTTGTTTTGATTTGATGTCTAGTCTCAAGTAAACTTTCAATTGATTGAGATGGGATGAATATTATTATGTTAATATGATCTAAGTCAAATTGGTCTGTTGAAAATGTTAAATTTGTTTTTATGGCCAGTTTTAAAAGATTTTTATTTTAATTGAACGAGGCAGGATGAGTATTAATGCCAATTAGGCCATGTTAGTGTGTAGGACTCGATCATTTTAATTTTTTGGGTCAATCTTGGAGGAGGTCAAGGACTGCTTCTGTGTGGCTTGGGGTAATATAGGATTGCATTTTAAAGATTTGTAAATTTGGGTCACAGTCAAATGTACCACTACCCATAATTCTAACAGCACAACCTCATGACATGTTTTTGGGAGTTGTGGGCCACCTTATTGGCTATGAGGGGTTTCTGAACCTGGGTTATTTTCTTACGAGTGTTCCCCATTACCATTAGACCATAGCCCTTGAACACAGGACTTATTCATTTGTTTTAATGTCCGATTTTAAAAGAAATTTCCCATTGATTGAATTGAGATGACTATTAACACCTTTTTAGGACAAATTGGTCTGTATGACTTATCCATTTGTTTTTGATGTTTGGTTAAATAATGAATTCTCTATTCGTTGAGATGAGAGATGAGATGACTTTTAACGCTGTTTAGTTCAGAGCGGTCTATAAGGCTTATCTATTTGTTTTGAAGCGCTTTTCAAAATAAAATTTCCATTAATGTAGAGGAGATGAATTGTAATACCATTAAGGCCAAATTGGTATGTATGACGTTTAGTGCTATTTAGGCCACATATTCTGTATGACTTATCTATTTGTTGTAATATCCAATTTTAATATGTTTTTCCTTTTTATTTAGCTAATATATGACCATCTGGGTCAAATTGGTCTGTGGGTCTTACTTGTTTCTTTTGATATCCAGTTTTGAATTAAAATTTTATTTGGAAAAAAAAATCCATTTATTGAGACGGGATGACTTTTCCTGCCATTTGGACCAAATTGGTTTGTAGGACTTATAAAATTATTTTGATGTGCATTTTAAAAATAATTTTTTCATTCATTGAGATGAGATTACTTTTAACATCATCTAGGCCAAATTTGTCTGAAAGACTATTCTTTTTGTTTTGATGTCTAAAATCAAATATCTCTTAGTTGAGATTAGATGACTGTTAACATCATTTAGGTCAAACTGGTCTGTACAACCTACCAATTTGTTTTGAGTAACCATTTTCCTGAAAGTTTGCATTACCTATTTAATTAATTTATTCCCGAAGTGGCATACTCCCCAAAAACCGTAGTGGAGCTTAAAATTCCAGAATGCATGGGTGCTATAGTGAATCAGCAACAATCAGCTATTATACTTATTAAGAAACACAGTTCTATATTCTGATTACACTATAGATACCATTCACATTAAGAAGTCGAAGGCATATTTCAGGGAGAGCATACGTAAATGGCATTGTTCTCGTTGTAATCTTCTATAATATACAAATTATCCATGGGGATATGAGAGGAATCCCTCCATGGATATCGGAAGATAAATATACAATCATGGCTACAATAGCCATGTCACAACATCAAAGGTTAAAAATCATTGCATCTACATTACTTCACAACTAGTTTCAAGTCCATTGTTTTATTTGTAATTATTCATTCATTAGTTAATGCCATACTAACAAAATGTTCTATTTACTTTCCTACATCTATTTCCCCCTGTAAGACTAGTTGGCATCCTCGCCAATACTAATGAATTGGACATAGCATGGGAAAGGGCACTGGCTCAACAAATGAAACTGGGGCAGGAAAGAGAATGACCTTGGTTGGAATGGGAAAAACTGGCTGCAAAGGCTGCCCATGCAGGTGCTGCGTTTCTGAAAGATGATGATTTAGCTGGAAACTCTGGAACAGGCCACCCATATTTATTTTCATTTTAACCTTCAGATATGCTCTACATATCATATTTGAGCCCCCTACTGTTTCTGCTATACTTGGTAACACAGTAGTTGATTGTCTCTTCCTGTTTTGAAAGATCACTCCACTGCAAAAGAGCGAAGTATCCCTTTAAATGTAGTAAATATTTCTGTCTACTTTCTGATGCTGTTCAACCAAAAGAAAATTGACTATCAAGACTTATTGTATAAGTAATGATGGTACACATACCTGCCATGGCATACGTCAAACTCCCTACAATATTTTAGTAATGGACTTCGGGCCCACATTTCTCTACTGTGGATAGGTCTGTACAATTACACACTCACATACACATACATCATACATAAAAATTTACACTAGAAAAACATTAAAAATATGTTGTAAATGTTGAAATTTATTTGTTTACTCCACAGTTCTCCACGGTGAGTAGGGTTGGACACCTTGTTGAACAATATACAAGGCAAATGGAAAAAGATTTCCCTTGTGGACCCCCACAAGGGGGTCTCGTACACCAAATTGGTGTCTTGCTTGGCAGTTACCTAAAAAGCTATCTTTACCTTTATAGGTTTGTTTCTTGGTATACCTTTTCATACTTACAATTCCAACACTTTATGACTTTCTTATGGCATATTTCTGCAAGAATTTTAATTATCTGACAGCGGTGGCATTTTGAAATTCAGCACTCTTTTCCTTGGAATACTAGACTAGTGATGGGATGTCTAACTGGATACAGCCGTGTCTATCTGGATATGGCAATTTTTTTGGTGTATTGGATAATGTATCCATGAAGTATCTGATACATATATGTGTATCAGATGCGTGGTTACAGATATGATGGGGCTACCCCTTAGTATCTGGTACCAAAGAAAATCTATTCTGCTGAACTAAACTGATAAAAACAACATTAACATATGTGGATATACTCGTTAAATAATTCGTGGAGACAACTAATACAGGTTAGACTCAACAATTCCTTTTTGAAATTGCTTTCTTTGAAAAATAAATCTGTATTTTATTTTTGTCCCAATCCCAGGTGGCCCTGTAAAGACTACCATAAAAATTTCTTCAACTTATAACATAGCTTTCTATTGCTAGAGCAATGGACCCTTTTGGCTCATAGATATAGATATCCTTCTTAAGCTCACCATGCAAAAACAATGTTGTGACTCTTGACATCAATTTGATGCAAGCCAAGGTCATCTATAAGATTCATCACAAGGACATTGATAGAGCTTAGGCTTATAACTGAGGAATCTGTATCAAAATAATCAATAAAAGCTTAACATTGATCAGTGCCCCATTTGGATTACAGTTATGTCTGAATACCCATTTACATCAAATTGTTTTCTCCTTGGTGGTAGTTCTGTCTATAGCTACCAAATCTGTCTGAATCTGGTCAGGATCCAGTTCAAAACATTTTTTGGGCAAACGGATTGTTCTGAGCCTGGTCCGAGTCACAGATTGGCTATTCTATTTTTGTTTCTTAATTTGTAAATCCATCATGGGCACTCATTATAAGAAATGCTGAAATTAGATGTACAAAGAAAATGATTTCCTTGGCTTTTGGTGTTGAAAATTCCTCTACACCTTGGTAAGCAGACCCTGATCTTAAAGAACCCTCAACTAGATAGCTCAAAGTTGAAAGCCAATTAAAACTGCTGAACTTTAAATGCTAGAATCTGCAATCACATACAGTAGAGAAACAAACTGAAAAATATCATATCTGCCCCAAATCACATCATTGTTTTATTAATCAGAAAACAGAAGCTATGATGCTTTGGAACACACTGAATGAAAAACTGAATGAATAAAACACCTACCCTAGTCCTTTGTTTTATAGCTTGGATCCATCTCAAAATTAAATCAACCCTTGACATAATTTTATCTGAGGGATCCGAGCCCTTGAATAGACAAAGTCAAACATTACAAAAGCAAAATGCTAAATAAAGATCTGCTTCTCTAGAACTGTAAAACAATCTACAAAAAACTCGTGCAAAATCTGGACAGCCAAGAATAAGACTGCCAAGAATAGGACATCCAAGATTAGGACTGCTGTTCTCTATGATTGTACACTCTGCTGAAGTCTGCCCAGGTTCCACACACGTGCCATGCTGGAGGATTCATACTGGAGTACCATAATCTAACATTTGTATATTAGTAGTGTTTTGCATTCTACCCACATTGACGTCAAATTATTATTAGTCGATTGTATGTGAATCTGTACAATGTGAAGCCTTTAATGTTCTTAAGATTTTGAAAAAAACTTTACATTTTGGAAAATCTTCTCAATAGTGTTCACTAGTCAGCTGTTTGGTTATGTGACAGAATCGTTTAATGATGTTATCATGCAGGAAAACGATTTAGCTAAACTAGAGAGAACAGTAGAGCTAACTTGGCCAAGGCTAGTTGAGCCTTTGGAGAAAATTGTGGATCGTATTTCTGTTGTGTGGGGAGTTGTTAATCATCTTAAGGCTGTCAAAGATTCAGAGGAACTTCGTTCGGCTGTTGAGGAAGTGCAGGTATTCTTTGCTTAGGATATGTTGTGAGTGAAATTTTAAGATAACCATTGTTCTGTTCAGATTGTCATTGTTGAATTTATTTCTAGCACTATAATGCGAATAAGGATCTCTAGATGATATAGGTGGATATTTTTATGAGTCAATTGTTGATTGATTCACTTTTTCAACTACTCTAGAAATGTGATTGTGAATAAATTTATATCAGAAGTATGAAAGAATCGATGCTGCTCGACAATTCACCTTTTTCCATTTTGAGAGATTCAAGAAAGTGAAAAGGATGAATTTACTTATTTCTCCCAAAGCACTTTGTGTGGAATGTACTTTATCTTCTTTTAAACCTTTTGTATCTTAGAAAAAAACATTTTAGGAGTCATTTTGTAAGTGAGAAACCTTATCTCGATGTTTCAAGCCTAAACATTCTGCCCATCATGAGGAGAAAGACAGTTTTGCGGAGCGGATACAAATCAGGGCTCTTTATAGAGAAACCCTTTGTGATCTGTTTGTTGGAAACTCTAATCCCCAATAAATTATGCTACCCACGATCAATAATAATATTAATTACAAAGCATGGGAGAGGGACCATAAACTAATTTGAAGTAAAAAGTAAAGGGGTGGGTCTACTTGAAACTCACACTCTTTCAAATAAGAGACCAATGTTAAGATCCACAAGGAGGGGCTACCAATGAGGCCAATAGTTGACACAAAAGCATCTCTAGATCATGCTCTAGCATCATATTTGGCAGAGAAGCCCAAAACCCAGTAGTAAATTCTCTTTTTGTCAAATGCTTGGATTTTTTTAGAATTCACAAAAGACAAGAGGATGAAAAATATCTACTTGTGAGTTTTGATGTTACATTCTTCACCAAAATTCCTATAAATGATGCTTTGGAGATAACAAAGGAAAACCAAAAATACGAATTGTATACACCTTATTTTGCTTACTAGTGTTTCTTTTGTAGGATTCGTCGACAACATAATCTTGCTAAATGTATGCCCTAAGTGGTACATTCAGATTGAGTTAGGCAAACTAGAGCATGTTGTGAGAGATTCTAGTGGCGTATCCCTTCCCACCATCAAATTATACTATCTTACATTACCTTCACATCAACTTCAGTTTGCCTTCTTAGTTCTTGTCCCCCCTGTTTATCTTCTTCCTTCCCTTTTTAGCCGATGTTATCTGTTGGGCCGATGATGTTGCCTAAAGCGAGTTGCGTCTTGTAGGGTGTAAGTCCATATTTATAGGGTTTCCATTTGTCATTTCTCAATATATCATTGAACAATCTGGTCTTTTTGTGCTCGTAATTAGGAAAGAAGAGGAGTTAGGGTTAGAGGAGCTTTTATTTAAGAAGAGTAGTTGAAGCATTGAGCCATTGAAGATACCAAGAATAAGGAAATGAACCAACAAAGGTCTACCTTAGTATTTGGAGTCCCCAACTAGAGGTTAACTTGGGTATTTTACCTATCTATCTTGGCTTCACCCACAACAATCTCTCACAAGGTGGTACAAGCGAAGGAGAGAGATTAATGCACCGACATGTCGAACTTCGGTAAATACCCTTAACCCTAAGCTTTTTCTTAATTTGGTCAATGATTGTTGTATGTATTATGTATTAGGTAGAACAATGTAGCATATCTTTATCTTTACATTGTAGTCATTTACATTTATAGCTCTTGCTTTTTGCTAGAGGCACCCTTATACAACTTTTAGATTAGATAGCTCTCGATGACCGCTTAATGGCACTCCGCTACCCTATAGCTCTTGGTGTAGATTCTTGTTTTGAATCTATTACAACCTCCCCGATAGATGTTTGGGGATCCCAACTATACATGGCTCCTCCCGTGAGAAGTACCGTATAGATTCATATCCTATGCAACCCTTGTTTTATAGTTGTGGAGAGCTTTTGGACCAACAATTTGTGTGTTGGCCTTAGAATGCTCTTCTACCTTATCCTAGTAAAGAGGAATCATTATATATCATTCTTGGCTTACATGCAATCTGGTTAAATTGACGCAAATCTTACCCCACCTCATATCCATAGTGATTATGTTTAGATTCCTCTTTTGGATCCATCAAACCTCCCTAGATAGTTTGTAGGGATTGCATCTATCTATAGATCCTTTTAAGAGAACTATCCTATTGATTTATATCCTACGCACATGGCCCTTGTTCTTTAGCTCTGGAGCACTTCGTGGACCAATAATTATTGTGTGCGTGCGCGCATGTATTGGCCCTAGAATAATCTTCTATCTTATCCTAGTTTAGAGGTTTCTTTATAGATCATTCTTGGCTTACGCACATTTTGGTGAACCCGATGTGAATATTACCCCACTTCTAACTAGGTTATCATCCCATCTCCTTTTATATCTTGTCACATTGTATTCACCGTCATTATATTTTGGTGAACCCGACGTGAAGCTTACTCTACCCATATAGATTGTATACGGGTTGTTCCTTTATCCCTTTTGTGCGTACCATCGAGGGAAGCACCTCATGATGCAAAGTTTTTCAATTTCAACATACTTTAAGCACTCTATGTAATATGGTTGAAATTGTTTAACAAGATCCAACTGAAGATTCCTATAGCTTTTTCAAAATCAAAGATCTAGACAACAATACTTTCCTTGCTCCTTCCAAGGATGTAATGCTCGTTAGAATCCCCTTAGAATCTCAGCTAAATCCTCCATCAATGGTGGGGAGATCAATCAATGTCCCATCTCACAACATTCCTCATAACCATCAGTAGCAAAACCCATCATAGATGACACCTATGTGCTCATCAAGGTGTTGGACCAAATGGCTATCATAGAAACTACTACCTTAAAATCAAATGACCTAGATGTAAAATCAAATTTTGTAAATGGCAAATCAACTTCAGCAAATTATCGCGGGACCTTCTAATAAGTGTCCTGCTTCCCTTATGGATGCTAATGGGAATCTAATTCCTGAACCTCTAATACCTAACAATGTAATTCAAATATTGCAAAATGAACTTCCAACTCCATACATCTTGTCCATGGGCATTAGAGGGATATCTCCAACCATTTCTTATAGTGGGTTCACTCATCTAACTTCACATCTCAAAGCTTTCAATTTTTTTTAAAAAGAGTTGGTCAAAACAAGCACTTACCCAATTACCATGCTACTAGCAAAACCCTAACGAGGGATGCTTTAGAATGGTATAACCAACTCTCATTGCATTCAATCACGAACTTAGTTGATTTAATCAAAGCTTTAGTCAAATAATTTTAAGAATCACAATCTTTTTGAAAATAGCCTATGGGATTTCATCAACGCAAAACAACTAGCCAATAAACCCGCTGAAGATTTCATGAAGAGATGGACATGCTTGGTGTATAAAGTGGACCATGACATGAACAATCAAATCCTCTTCAAACTCTTTGTTATAACTTTAGGTTCTAAGTTACAATACAAAGTAAGGTCCTTTTCTCCGAAAACATTGGAAGCAACATACAAACAAGCTAAACAACATGATTAGCTAATGAAACAACTTGAGCAACCTTAAAGACCAAATAAAGAATCCTTCAAAATGGCAATCAATTCGTTTCACTACTTTAATATCGAAGACAAACCTATCCCAAAACTTAATTAGGATTCCACTTCACCCAAGTAGTTCAAACCCAACTAATTCCAATCCACATCACCTTCCCTTGAGTTACTAAGAGTTCATGCAGATGACACCAACTTCTTGACTCAACCATGTTTATCCTTCAAAGACTTTGTGTTTGTGTAGTATGATCTCGAAGAAAGTTATGTTGCGGCATGCCAACCTTGAAAATTCCAATGAAATTATTGTGATCTCAAATAACTCGTCTATGATCTTATGTTAGGTGTTAATTTTGATCATGAAGCAATCTCTCAAGAACGTTATTAAAAACACCTCACACTCGTAAAGTCAACAATGCAACCTAAAACCATGAACAATTTTTGTAGGTAACATCAAGGAAGCTACGCTCAAAGCTACATAATCTCCCAATATTTGGATGTGGCAAAAGTAACCTATCGATTTAAAGCTTGCACTCAAGGATCTTGTCCAAAACCCAAGAAGCCCTTTCAAGATGAGATAAAATAAGATAAATATTTTAAATGTCCAACGAATGACCACACAAAGAGTCAAGGGGACTGCATAAATACAAACGTGCGAAAAAGAACGCAGAGAAGACCGAAAAGATCATGAGAAACAATGAAAGGATAGAAGAAGAGAAGAGGACGAGAAAAGGAGGAACATGCGAGGAGGGCTGAGAAAAGCTTGTTGGGAGCAGCCAAAGCAGGCGGAGGAAGGAAGGGAAGGAAGAGGAGAGAAGGAGGCCCCTCAACTAACATCCGAAGCTGACTGAAAGAAGCTGGTGATGTGCTGGAGTCTGGGACCACAGGCTGTGAAAGAACCGAGGTGCTGATGTCTAGAGGAGGGGAGAGCTCTCCGCGTGTGCGTGGTGGACCTCGAGGCCCTTTGTGGGACGAAGATCTCAAACTCGTGAGTGTCCGGCCATCCCTGGTCTGTGAGATAATACCTCGACTCCGAATAGATCTCGTCTGGTAGTCATGAGTGGTGTCACTCTGCCGCTTAGTGCCCCTTCCAGGTGAGAGCACTGTGAAAAAGGAAGTGATCAGCTGCGTAGTTCCCTGCCTAGAGGGGGTGAAGGGTCTCCACCCGAAGCCTGAGAGCCTCCTGAAGATAAAGAGCAAGGCATCTCTGATCATGATATTTGAAGAAGTTAGTGAATGTCGACGCTCTCTAAACAGACAGTGAAATCTCCCTCTGATCTCGTAGTAGATGGGGCAACAAAAGATGAAGTGCTCTTCCGTTTCGATCTCCTGGAGGGAACAGAGATGGCAAATCCGCTCGGAACGATCAACATGATGATCACTCTCAACTTTGAGTCTATGAGAGCCAACCCTGAACTGACCAAGGGAAATACGAAGGGCGTGTGTCCAATGCCGGGAGATATACTGGGGCCGGGAGATAAGACCATTGTTGATCTCAAGAAAATATGCAAAGCATAGAAGGCCATCTTTGGATGTAACCCACAAAGAGGGTTGGTCCAGGTACACTGGATGAATTGCTTGTAGATATCATCTCTAATGATCCTGTTCAGATCTTGCTTGTTGGGAAGGAGATGGGTGGGAGCATCTAGGGAGAAGTTGTACGGAGGAAGGTGATCTATCTGAATACCAATAGACTCAAGCAGTCGTGAAACATTGGCATACCAACAACGAGAATGTCCAGACCGATCGGCTGAAGCAATGGCCACAGAGGAGTAGTAAGCAAGGTAAGGATACCTATCCCTGCCCACAGAGGAATCAACAAGCTTCCGAATACAATGTAGGAGGGAAA
Source organism: Taxus wallichiana var. yunnanensis (assembly GCA_018340775.1). Lineage (NCBI taxonomy): Eukaryota > Viridiplantae > Streptophyta > Pinopsida > Cupressales > Taxaceae > Taxus > Taxus wallichiana. Next base: position 423,717,346 of record CM031234.1, on the reverse strand, counting down.
CAAGGCTAAAGATTGTTTCCAACCTAAAGGGACGAGCGCCAAACTCTGCCAGGATAATATTGTGAGGAACAGTTTCCTTGCATCTGATGAAACGTTTGAGAAGAAGGATCTAAACTCTTTCCACCACAGCCTAGTCGGACTCAAGTAAGGAAGGTCCCCAAACCTCCGAGCCATAAAGAATAGTGGGTCTGACAAGAGAGTCAGAGAGGGATAATTTGGACAAGGTGTCCTAGAAGTGATGGCGGAAGCACTGTCTCTCCAAGATTGCCAAGGAGCCATAGCCCTTATTAACCCGGGGCTGAAGTGCCGGTCGTAGACTGAAGCGAGGCCCGAAAAGAGTACACCCAAGTAAGTATACAACCTTGTGATCTCAAGCTCCTCCCACTTGTAGAAGAAGTGAAACTCAAAAGTCTTCAGGGCATTGAAGATCATATATCGTCTGCAAAAAGAAGAATATAGATCAGAACCTGGTGGAGAAGACACTTGTCACCCTCCTGGATGTGATCCCTAAGAAATTCCTCCAACTCATCCATATAGATACTGAACAAAGTAGGCGACAAAGGGCAGCCCTGCTTGACCCCAATGGTGCTCTTGATGAAGTCACCCTTCGGATGTGATCTCTAAGAAATTCCTCCAACTCATCCATATAAATACTGAACAAAGTAGGCAACAAAGGGCAGCCCTGCTTGACCCCAATGATGCTCTTGATGAAGTCAGAGAACCTAGTAGCAGTGCGAAGACTACCCAAAATCTCCTTGTAAAGGTGCATGATGACAACAAAAAGAGTCTCGGAGATACCAATCTCTCAAAGTCGGGAAGAGGGCTTCCGTGGGACGGAATCAAGGCTTTCCGAAGGTTGGTGAAGCAAAGAGAACACCTTGGGAGAACTGTGGTGTGCTTCCTTGATGATGACTTGATGAGTGAGGATGTGGTTCGTAGTTTGGTAGGTTAGACGAAACCCTACCTGTCCCTTGGCCCTGCAGTGGTTCTGGTCTAGAAACTCGAAAGTCGCATGTGGAGGATGGTAGCATAAAGCTTGGCGAATGTGTGACCTACCATGATCGTTCTATAGTTGTTGGGATCCGAGGTAGGGCCCGATTTGTGGATAGGGTGAATAATGTGGTGGGACCAAGCACCTGGAAATCCTGTACAAACCACCTGGTTGAAAAGATCCACTAAATAGTTGTTCAGAATGCCAATCCCATGTTTGAAAAGTTCAGCCTAAAAGCCCTCTTCATCGCTGCTCTGCTGCTATTCATGGCTGAAATGGCCTTTTTAACATATGTGTGGGTGAAGATGTAGCGGGAGGGGAAACCACACGAATCTGGGGCTGGCCGGGGACATCATAAAGGGTGGAGGTGTGAGCAAACATGGAGTTGGGATCTAAGTCATGCAGAGAGGGGAGTGCCGGGGGAGAATGGTACGCCAGAAATGCTTGGGGGAGTGTAAGAGGGACTCACGGAGCTCCCGTCTCCACCGAGAAATGAACATGCGTTTCTTGTGGCGAAGGAGGTTGCGATAAGCAGATTTGATAGAGGGAAAGGAAGGAGAGCGTGAACAGAAGCACGGCGAAGCTGTCGGTGGAGGGCTTTACATTCCTCATCATACCATTGGTTCATAGGACAAGTTTTTTTGTTAGAAGGGGTGAGGGTAAGACTTAGAGGCAACCTCGTGGATAATGGAAGAAAGAAGGTTGTACTTCGTGCTTGTGGGGAGCGAAGTGAATTGAGGCTCATAGGGTCACCTTCAACAAACTTTAGGACAATGCGTGGAGGACAACGAAAATGAGGCAAGAGAAAATGTTACTCAAAGATGCGACCTCTACCATGTCATGTGTAACACTTGACAAATCTTCCGCTCCACAAACAAAGCCTCAACCTAAAGAAAAATATGCCCCTATTATTAAAAAAGCTCCAACATACTCGAGTTAAATATCATTACAATACTCATCTAAGATCCAATCAATGGAACTTCCTAGAAGACCATGCCTAGCAAGATTCCTCCCATGGAATTGATGCAAACATCTCCTTACTATAGAAAATTTCTCATGCAACAACCGCAAACCATAGAAGAATCTCCTGTTATCCTTGAGAGTGAACAAGCTAGTCAACGTGCACAACGTCCCACTAACATTGATGTACACATTGAAATAATATTTGATTATAATAAATTTTCCATAGAATTCCTTGTGGGCAACATGGTCAATGATGAATTTTTTTATTAGGGATACAACCCTCTCCTTTTCGTAGTGTCATGATCAATGATGCTCAAGTTTAGAAGGTCTTAGTGGATGAGGGATTCAGAATCAATGTCACTTCCCTATGTCTAATCAAAATCCTAGGATATTCGAAGATGACCTAAAAAAGACATGACTCAAGTATTGTGGATTTGATAAAAACAACCAAAAATCCCTTGGATGCATTTGGATTCCTATCATGGTAGGCCTCTTGGATTATAACGTTAAGGAAGCCACTTATGATGAAGATTTATATCAATGCGACGATAACAAAATCTCGTATCTTTCCAAGATTCTCCTTTGTCGTCTCCTAGAACTTTGAATCAAATTAGCATCGCTGCGAGAGACCGCTCGTGATGATGACCATCTAAATCATAGTAAAAATCAAGCATGCGCAATTCAACAATCTTATGACGAAGATTACATCATCTCTCATGCGTAAGTGGACATTTCGATGTATTTAATCCATGTTGTCATGTAAAATAACTAGCATGAAAATTGAAAATTTTGAAGCATGACAACTAAGCCCCTAATTGAAAATTAGGCTTCCCAGTCATTGTGCATCCTTCCTCTCTGGTCAACATGTCTTCGGATTCAACCCTCATCCAAGCTTCAGAGGAAAGTGTTAACAAGATCATTAAGTTTGTTTCAATGTGTAGGTATGATTACACAAGTTGATGATTGAATTCAATGAAGTTTGATGAAAGACAAGTCTTTCTGGAGGCCTAAAAAGGCCATTTTGGCCATTCTGCAGCTGGTAAACATCCTCTGGGAATGTTAAGAGAAAATCCAAAGCATCTGGAGGTGATGTTGAAGAGTATTGAAGAGGTTTGAAGCAATTTAGGAAAGTTTAGGAAAGAAAATCTCATTCAGGAACAATCTGTGCAAGATCGGGTTTCTGGGTACAGGGAATGAAAGCTAAAATGGAGAAAGCTGACTTCTCCGGATGATTCTGGGAGTTCCAAAAGGAGTTAAGAGGCAAACAAATAGGCATTGGGAAGCAATTGGAATTCTCTACAAGGTAGAAATATCACATTTGGTTTGAGGTTCAAAGGTTTCTTGAAACATTTTAAACTTCTGCAGCTGCCCCTCTTGGTTCCAGATGAAAAAGGCCCTGAATTTTGAGTTGCAGAAATAATTGGATTTTGGGAATGCTTCCATTGATCTTGAAATGTGATTTGGAGTCAAAATCATATAAGGTTTTACCCCAAAACACTCTTCCATGCTCCCGAGGTGGAAAACTCACTCCTGGTGTCCCGATTTCCCATACTTAGTCAATTTTTCACCTTGCCACGTGTCACCATCAGGTGCAAAGCACACTTTAGTGTCCCAATTGTCCCAATTGCCCCCAAGGGGACAAGGGGGACAAGAAAGTGCGCACCAAGCCATTTTGTAGCTCCTAGACCCTCATATGACCTCACAGAGCTCTGCATGTAAATTTTCTAGCCCCATGTGCTTATCCTAGCTCTCTCATCACATCCTCCTCTCCCCACATGTCACCACTAGGTGCAAGGCACACTTTTGTGTCCTTGGTGTCCCTTGTGTCCCCCTTGCATTGGTGCAACTCAAGTACTAACCTCCACATGGAGTCTAGTTAACCCGGATTGAGTCTAAGCTGAGTTAAAGTGTGTGAGAGTGAGGGGCAAACTTAAAATCCATACTTAGCCAAATTTCCACCACATGCCACGTGCCACCATGTTGCTCCAAGGTGCACTTTGGTGTCCCTGTGCGCCCCTCTTCCCCTCGTTGTCCCTTTGGCATGGTGCAACTCAAGCACAAACCCCCACCGCATTTAAGTTAAGCTTGCTGGGTTAAAGTGGAGTTAAATGCATCTCATTCTCACTAAACCTCAAGTTGCCACATGTCATCATCTTGCTCCAAGGTGCACTTTGGTGTCCCAATTGTCCCCTTTGTCCCTCCAAAAAGGGGAGACAAAAATGCGCCCGGGTCTTCCATGTAGTCATCAAGGATCAAAATATGGTCAAAAGTTGCACAAAAACACATGAAAACTTCACTAGATCTTCCCCTCACAAAAATTAGTGGTTTTTCATGCAAAGTTTTGTTGAAACCTCTTTGACCTCCATTAATGGCTGCCATGCCACAACAACAAAAGGACAACAAATTTGTTTTTGTTTTTATGGAGATTTCTGGGCGAAATCATCTGAAATTTGGAGTGAATGTTCCTCGAAAAATCTACTTTCATCCAAGCCATTTTTTGCATGATGAGGTGGCTGATTTTTTGAGATATGGAGGACTGAGTTTTCTCTCAGTATTTTGCCCTTCTTGATGAAAATATCATTTTCCCAATCATTCGATGGGTGAAATTATTTGAAAATTGGAACAGAGAATCTTGGAATAAAACCCAAAATTTCAGGATTGTTTTTGTTGCAATCCGACACTGTAAGTGCACTTACTAAAAATAGCACGTGTTCATGGCGGGCGTGTCTAAAAATAGTAAGTTGTCGAAAAAGGTTAAATCTCAAAGCATCCGCAACCCCGGACAAGGTCAAAGAACACCCCGCAAGTTCCTGAAGCACCAATTCCAAGAAGATCTCTCGTATAACTGTTTGATGAAAGAAGTTGAATGATCTAACTCTTTCCAATTGTAGCATAAGGGAGTCATCCTGATTGAATCCATTCATGAAAGGTACATCACATGGATCACATTGTGTCAAGGAACAAGTTAGAGATAGTCACTTATAGAACGCGTGAAATCAGGAACATCTTGAGGTCCGTGAGGGATCTGAAACATTAAAATCTCAGGTAGAATTCAAAGTCATCAATGGAATGATCATCATGAGCATGATGGGAGGAGCTCACTGTGAGTGAGGATGGAAGTCATCTCAAGCAATACATACCTCGAGAAGTGTTTGTAAACACTTGGTCCATGCTTGATAATGAGCTCACATCTTGTAAGTCGGGGAGGTGGAATTTGTAGTGTTTCAGTTTCATCGGGTGGTCGAGGCAAGGAATTTCATTCAAAATTCATCAAAAGCAGTCTTCATGAGCAAGAGCTTTCCTGTTTCCAGATTTCCACTTCTCTCTCTCTTCTTCTCTCTCCTCCTTCTCTCTCTAACATTCTATTCCTTCATTGAGAATGTACTTTTCACTCTTTCGTCTTATTCACTTAAGTGACTTAATGTTGCATTGTAAAAGTCCCTTTTCAAAAATAAGAAAAGGACTTAATTTCATTCCTAAGAGAATGTGAAAAGTCACAAATTGTGGTGAGATGAAAAGTCATATGGGGGAAGATGAAGAGTCGTCAATGTTATAAATTGGAATGGCTTCTCCATTCCAAAAGGGTTGGCAATTGTTGATTGATTGTATGTTGTTGAGATTTACCACTACTACATCAAGCAATAAAAGATGCATTTCTTCTATTTCCTATGCTTATGTTCCTCTATTCTCTCTCTACTTTCCAACTTTGTAAACATGGTAATCTTGCAAAACCAAGAAAGGTGTCTGTGCCTTTGATGAATGAATCAATAGAATTTTGTGTCTATGATTTGTTAGTCTTATCATTGTTAGCATTGTTGTGTTCTTCTAATTGAATGTGGACCTACTCCGGTTGATGTATGTGAATTTTGTAAGCCTACTCACAACATTAACCCTCTCTCTCCTTATTTCCCTAACTCTTTACCTCTCTCTCACTGCAAATTCCTCCCTTGTACCTTGTATAAGCACTTTGCCACAGGTTTAGTGGAGTATTCTGTGTGATCCCCGCCTAACGGCCACCCCTCGATTTAGGTAGTTTACATTCAATAATGGGAGCCTCCCCATATCAAAGGAGGGGCTTAGCCCCGTGACCATTGGCGGAAACTAATAATTGGCACTGCGATAAATTATTTCACCAACATTCAACAAAAGACTCTTGCACAAATGCATGCCTTCAATCGTGAAGTTAACATAGTCCACATCTCTCATGATCCTATCACTCCACAATTTGAATTTGCCAATGATGATGACAAACCAGTTTTATCTTATTGTCCCTAGTTAAGCCCCCATTGGAAAAATATCAATTGGGTAATTCAACAAATCTCAAATTTTACCACGCATAATCTGGACAATCAGTCCCAAAAATTAGAAAACCGATGTCATTGGTTATGCTAATGGCGCTCAACCAAACCCAACAAAGTCCAACATGATTTGGCTAGGCCGATGATGTTCCAACAAACACAAGGCTATTTACTAGGCCAATACAATCAAAAAACAATTTTGAAACACCGAACATTCAAGAAAATTATGGACATACTTCCATAGCCCTCATATGTCACTCTAGATGCTAGTCATGTGTAAGGCAGATCCACTAAGAAAACCATAGTAACGGTCAAAAATACGTGGATCTTAAGTTGATATAGAATACAATGGTCCATTACCTTGTCTTAACTCAAACTTGGGGGCATCTTATGATATCCATCTTTGCCCTAGTTCCAACTTTGGGGCATCTTATAATGACCACCCTTGCCTTCTCTCGCACTTTGCATGAGGCTTAATAACTTGTGCAATAGGTGGTGGAGGCAAAGGTGGATTTCTCCCAATGGGTTGTTTATTACTCCTTGTAGTAACCGCATTAACTTCAAAAGCCATAGGTGAAGGTGTAAAGCGGGGTGGATGCTGTGTAGTAACATGAATGATCTTAGATTGTACATCAATGTAAGTAGAAGTCGTGTGAGCCATGAAGCAAGTAGAAATAGCATTCGGGTCCCCTCTTTCATGTTGACCCTAAGTATGGACTTGGTTAAAGTAATCCGTAGCCCATATCGAGTGAAGGAGTGGACCTTTAGGCATGAAGCGGAGATCATAAAAGATTGGAGGATAAGTCATGATGACACAAAAATAAAGCCTAGAGCTAAGAAAAGGATAATGCACCAAGAAAAAAACCCTAGGACATCCGTGGTTTGAGCGATAGATGCAATCAAGAGTCGGGTTTACCGAATGTTTACGCCCTAAAAATCTATGGTGAGATCTATTATGGAAAGATGTAAGGTATGTTACAAGGTTGAATATTTTGAATAAAGTAATAATCATTAATCATACAATCCAAAATAAAGTTTTAAATACTTTACATTATGATAAAATGATATAACGATTGCTCAAAACACAAGGGATGAATACTTAGCTGCATGAGTGGTACATGAGTGATTTGGGTGAACAAATTGTGTGAAAAGGCTACTCGAATCTAGAAATGATGTCTTTGGAACCGGACCTAGAAACTACTCCTGTGTGTAGGACCGCATAACTCGCTCTAGGCATAATATGGTCTTGGATTGCTCTTTACGGTTTTGGACTTGTGTACATTGGGTTTTGCAGTTTTGATGACTTGGAAATGAGTGTCATTGTTTGTGTCGGGGCTCACGCAACTCTGGCTCCACCTGTAATGATATGCAACAAATAGAAACTCTAGATACCGACAACAAACTTCATGAAAAATTAGATAACAAAAGGAGAAACTTGTGTGTGGGTGAGGCTCGACTACCCTTGGTGGTGAACCCTTGTTGAGCCAATCCAAGTGCTGCACTACATCCTCTCAAGTGTGTGTAAGCCTCATGCAATTCTCCTAGTGTAGGTGCAAGTAGTGTATGCAATCTAAGCCAACCCCTGTGTATGCCCTCATGTCTCTTGACACAAATATAACAAGCTAACTATAGAGTAGAAAATGTACCCAATGTGGTAGTAGTGTGATGTGGTGTGCTTCAGATGCTAAGACTAATCCCCTTTGTCCCTTGAAGACCTTTGACAATGCTTGGAATGACTTGCTCTTGCTAAGACATGGCTCTAGGACCTTTGCATGCTTGGAAATGGAGGAATCTAGACTCTTGAACCTGGTTTGAGTGCTTCAGACCTGTGTGGTGGCTGCTCTAATTGATGTGCAACTGCTTTGAAAGATTTATGAGATCCTTGAGTGCTTTAGTGTTGATATTTGCAATGTATGCTTATGAGAATGCTAGGTGAGTTATAAAGTGCAATTAACTTGCTTATATAGGCTTCCATAGGTTAGATATTCACATTATGGCCGACCTAGGGAAGATGAACTGATGCATATAAGATTTTCAAGTTAGAAAAAGAGTTGTTAGATGAGAGGGTATGGGACGGTACAAGTCAGCTCATATCGTACTACGACTTGACCATGTTTTGTACGGTCCTGAAAGCAATTAATGATGACAGAGCCGAAGTCCGGGAAAAATGCCTCGAGATAGATTACTGCTTTGGATAATTAATTATTTGCATGGATGAGTGACGGAGCAATGTGTAGAGATTAGCAAGTCATGAGAGAGAGAAGGATATGTCAATTGAGCTTAGAATGTGAGCATTTGTCTTAGCATAGGAACAAAGTCAAACTTGTCATTGTCAAAGGATAAGTTACCAAATTTGAGTGTCTACAGTTTACTTATGTCTTCAATTTTTCTTTCTTGGCTTCACCTACAACAATCTCTCAAAAGGTGCTACAAGCCCTAATCTGTATCCACTTTGCAACAAATTGTTTTTCTCTTGATGATGGGCTGTATATTTTGGCTTGGAATGTTGAGTGTATTTTGTTTTTTATGAAGATAGTGACAATGTCAGTGGATCCAGTGTATTTTCTGTAATAAACTTATATGCATGAGTTTGGATGAAGACGATAAACTATTTTTTGAATTTCATTGTTGACAGGTAGTAAATTGATCTGTTTGGTTTTTAAAGGTTTGTACTTTGTAGTGTTTAAAATCTGATGTGTGTTTTGGGACATGGCAATCCGTATGGGGTTATTAGGAATTTATTTTGATTGTTATGTTGTGAGATTAAAAAAGAGTATACTTATTTGCTTCTAGGAATGGGTACCATGAAATCTGGTTGCCACAAGGCTTACGTTTTCTTTCCTCTCCATTCCCTACCTTCTGCCCCTCCAAAAAGAAGGGGAAATTATCAAAAATTTAAAGATGATGTATCAGGGATCTAATAGTCACATGGTTATGTTTTGTTATGTGATTTCTCTCATTGATATTCATTTTAGTTGGATGTGGAATCTCTTACTTTATATGCTTATATGCAGCCTGAAAAGTCGCATTTCAACTGAGATTGGGACAGAGTAAACCTATCTACAATGCATTTAATGCTATGAAGGATGGTCCTATTTGGGAAACATTGAATGAAGCGCAAAAGCGTATTGTTGAAGGTATATATCTGAACTGAACATTCTAGTTTTAATGATTGCCCCAGTGCAATTGTTTACTTGTAATGGTGATACTAAATTATCTTGTATATTTCAAACATTATCTCCTGGTATACATGCGAGCCTTATGTAGAGAGAATCAGTCTGTCCTGATTGATTGGTTGAAGTTAGTGGAATTGTTATATCTCATTTTTACATAAATTTTGAATGAACTAATTTGTCTTTAGATGTGACACCTATTATTTTCCCATCACTAACTACATATCAATGTGGGGTTGAAAAATCTTGACATCAGATTCTCTGCATGCAGGTGTTTTTTAATCTTCTCTTCTGCATGTTTTATTTCTTTCTTTGATGTTCAAACATTCTTCTGCCAGATATGCTTCTTCCGCCAGATATGCTTCTTCTGCAAGTCTGTAGCATGGGACTACTGATATCCGATTATATATCTGATTTGCATTAAGTCATGAACTTCCTTAGGTTTCAGAAACTGCTAACACTCCATGTGCAATTGCCAATCAAGAAGAAGTAGAAACTGGTTAACAGAGAGATGCTATAGGATTTGGAGAATTATAATATAAAGGTTAAGAGACAAAGAAAACACAATATGGAGGAAACCACAAGAAGCAGATAGTGATCTGAATTGCATTTGTAATCAGTAGATTGTCCTTGATTGATGAATCTGTACATTCTCTCACAAGTACCGGATTTTCACCGAAAAGTCTAAATTTGAGTGATAAACTCATCAAGTTCTCATGACTCAAGTACTAATATATGGAGTGGTTAATATACTATCCATTTTGGTAGAGAATCTAGTAAATCATGGTTTCTAAGGTTCCATTGCAGCATTATCCATTTTGCTTTGCAAATGATCCGTATGTGTTATATGGTATACCAATAAAGAACACAATAACATACCAGAAAATGGACATAACACATAAATGGATAGATAGCTGCATCTTTATTATATAATGTAGCGTGCATCAACAGCTATGGTATAGGGAGAATATGACAATGTGCGAGAGCTCCCATCCCTGATCTTCATCATCCTACATATAGGTTGGTGTACTGAGACAGATGTGTCCGTTCGACCACACCTGTCTTGGTACTGAACCATCTTAACTAAGACATGATAAACTAGGATACTATTTTTTCCTTTAAAAATGCGACCTAACATATTGAAAAGCCTCTTATCTAAAAAATATTACAGTAGGGAAGCTCTCATTATTTTTAGTAACAAATAATGTGTTGGGTATGGAATATCTCAATCTAAATAATATTACACTAGTCCTTGAAAGATATTACATGCTCCAAAACCTTTTCCAATTGCGAAGAGGCTAGAGGTGAAAAGCCCAAGTGATGGATTTTCTAAAAACTTTGTTGCTCCCCCATTGTAACAAATGCTTACAGGTGCTTGTGTGCTATGTGGGTCTCCTTTCCTTGTGATTATTCACCAATGTACATGAGCTGAAGGGTCGTAGAGAGATGACTACTCATGGAAAATATTCATTGAAGTGGTGATATAAGTATTAAAAATCCCCCAAAAATAAAAATACCTAAATAATACGACACTATGGAAGCTTCCACTACTTACAAATATATACAACTCTTTTTTTCGACACACGCATTAAGGCAAAACCATTGTTGACAGCAATTACATAACATAAACATATTAAATGATTACAATTTTGCTAACTGCAGTACACAACTTTGTCATCAAATCTGTGAGGATTTAACTATATGAAACTTAAGCTAGCTCAAATAGCCATTTGGAGAAAATATTGTAGGCTCTCTAGTTTCTTTAGATGCTATACAGCAACCTGTTTGTACCAATTGTGTTTGACACTACAGTGATATGGACTTTTGGACGTTGACATCCTTCCCTGTGTATTTCTTTCCCCAAAACAAGTATTTTCTGGTTGCTTCAGTGTATTTTGTCATTTATTGAATAAAAATGAAGTCAAATGTCTATTTATATAATTGCTTTAGGAATCTTCAGTTGTATTGCATCCAAGGGGTACTTTGTTCAACTTCACAGAATAATTTATAGTGTATACAGTCCTGGATTTGCCCTCAAAATGCATGGACCAAAAGAGATCAAATTTCTGAGGAAAAGAGATTTTTTTGAAGGCTTGCTACTTTATTCAACTTCACAATATAATTTATAGTATATACAGTCCTGGGTTTGCCCCTCAAAATACTTGGGGTAAAACAGACGTAGCAAAAGAGAAAATGAAAAATTGAATACTTGGAAGCTGGAGGTATTGCAGAGGTGATGTTTCTGATATAACAACTGAAGAGCAATTGAATTATTTTTGGAATTTCTTAGGAAAGAATTTGTTTGAAAGCAAAATGTGGACAAGTGAAGACAAGTCCTTCATAAATGAAAATAGTAATAAAAAGTGCACTCATTTGATACCTTTTGCTAGAGTGTATATGCTCTAGATAAATCTGCTTTGGCATCTATTAAGCATGCCATTTCTGAATTTTTGTGCCTCTTTTATTTTTTCTGTCCTTACACTCTTATATGGCTTATGGCATGTTCCCTCTTTTGGGATTTTATTTTTAATGCTTCAAGTTTGATTTTTTCAATGTCATTTTAAAATTTTTGCACCTATTTCAATTTTCCTCTCGTTGCAGTTTCATTTGTATTTTTAATGCATTAAATTTGATGTTTTCATAAATATATTCTATATTTTACTAGGTTATAGGTGTTAAACATTAATTTCTCATACTGACTGAATATGCTATGAGACACAGTTGAGATTAAGGAAGCAATACTTAATGGTGTTGCTCTAGACGGGGATGCTAAGACACAATTCAATGAAGTCCAACAGGTGTGCCTCTTTCCCAAGCAAAATCTAATGTATCTTTTGTTGGAATATAATTTTCGGTCTTGTGTGTGTTAAATTTCAAAGAAGCTTGGTTGCCAGCTGTTGCATTAACATAGGGAAAAGCATTAGAAACAAAAAATTAATTGAATTTTATTCAATTCTGTATTTTTGTCTAAATCATTATCGTGGTGGACTTCTGGAATTGTGCTACTGAATGTTTTGTTCATCGATATTCTTTTTATGCTGTGTATAGTGCTTTTTTGCGTTTGTAGTGTGTTCACTATCAAGATTTTCAAATCTACTGGCTATGTTGATGCATGCTCTTGTAGCTTGGGCTGGCACATGCCACAATCTTAGAACTTGTGTCAATTATATTCCGTAGATGTTTTCTATGAAAAAAAATGTCTGGCTGCCTTTAAAAATATTTCTCTTGGAATTCCATAGATATACAGCATTTTTATTTCATCTTTTTCTTTGCCAACAAAGAGTTTGTAAACTTCAACCATAAGTAGGTTCATTAGAAGTGTATATCACAGCCCCTAGACTTACAAACAAAATGTGCCACCAAATTATTGTGCTTGTAATATTCTTCATGCATGCCACAGACTAGACGGTATCACAAAAGTGAATGTGATAGATGATCCATCCTTAATTTCTTTACTAAAACTTATAAATACTTAGCCTAGGGCCTCATTAAGCGGTAATTTGTAAATATGCCCAATTTTGATTGCACAATTAATGCTGTAAACACTAACCTTTAACAGTCAATTGTGATCTGTATCACTCCAAAGTTTGGTATATGGGCACCAGGGGAGGAAAGAGTGACTTTCAGGGACACAGTTAAAACTCATCCTAAGCTGTCCCCACTACCCCTCCCCCTCCAACAAAAATCTCTGTGGGATGGAGAAAAATCACCCACCCCTTCAATCAAAATTAAAGACGATTCTCATAAAAAAATATGAAATTAAATTCGATTAGCAATAAACAATTAAGCATTCGATATTTATAAATGATCAACAAATAAGGCATATAAACATGCAGGACTCAAATTACACACACACCATTAAATATGAAAATTGATTACCTATAAATAATTTTGTTATCATTAAGTACATGTGATCAATGTAAAGGCAAATAATCAGGCAGAAATTAAATTAGACATACACCATTATGGTAGGATCAATTACCTTCATGCCCTTCCCTGGCTTCCAGAGTGCACTACGTTGATTTATGATTAATGAAGTGCAGTGTTTAATTGTTTTCTCATAATTTTGTGCGACCATAAATGTTTCTTACCTGTGTAGCGTTCACTTCCTCTAGTTTGTTTTAGTGGCAGATACTTTTCAGCATCTGGAGTTCTTTCTAGGCTGGCTTTGTTCATTCATGGACATTTTTTTCTTTGCCTTGACATTTAGCATGACCACAACTCTTCCTATTTGAAAAGCATGTGTTTTCTTTCTATTTATGCAGATACTTACACGGTATTAATTCATTTTTGCAGGAGTTGGAAAAACTCTCTCTAAAATTTGGTGAAAATGTATTGGATGCAACTAAAAGATTTGAAAAACTAATAACTGACAAGAAGGATATTGAAGGATTGCCACCTACTGCTCTTGGTCTGGCTGCTCAATCGGCAAAATCAAAGGTATTTTATATGTTGGTTTACCCTTTTTATTAATTTAAATACTGCAAGAGCATGAAAGATACTATATTTTCTTAGTCTTCCATGTTCTTGTGGATTCTCCTTCTGATATTTTTTGAGAGAAAAGTAAAACAGTTGTTCTTTTGTCCTTAGCAGAGAATTCAAATGTATTTCTGCCTGCTTTTGAGATGCTTCATATACTCTACAATTGATGCTCTCATCTCTTATGCAAGAAGATCCAAAACGACCATTTTTAAATATATATTCACACTCATCATCAACAACATGCAAATGTTTCCAGTTCTATAATTGCAATGAGTTGTTCTGACATTAATTAGTGTCCAGGGACATGAAGGTGCAACTGCTGAGAATGGGCCATGGATTATTACATTAGATGTTCCGAGCTACCTGCCTGTCATGCAGCATGTACGCAATCGTGCTCTTCGTGAGGAGCTCTATCGTGCCTATATTACACGTGCTTCTAGTGGAGAATTAGATAACACTCCAGTTATTGATAAGATCTTAAAACTTCGATCAGAGAAAGCTAAATTGCTTGGATACAATAATTATGCAGAGGTAAGTTGTTTAGTTTTAGATTTTTGTTTCATTATCCTGACCATTAGAATGTGTTGATTGAATACCCTGTTGTCTATAGGTAAGCATGGCCATGAAAATGGCAACTGTCAAGAAAGCTGAAGATCTTTTAGAAGCACTTCGCAGTGCTTCGTGGGATTCTGGTGTACAAGGTATAATAAATTTGCACTTACTAGAAAGTACTAAGAAGATTTAAATACAAATATTTGTCACAGTAGACATCATGTTTTTAATATTTATCATATTTATGAAATTGAAAATTGAAATTGCATGGCATGATGATGCAAAGAAATTATATATAGACATACTCGAGTGGTCAGCTACCATTCTTATGAAAATATTTGTAATGAAATTGTTATGCATAGGTGATAGTCTTAATGAAATTGTTATGCATTCGACAATATTGATAGTCTTAAGAATATCCATACTGTTAGAATTCCTTGTCAGTGCTATATTTTTAGGCAGGGCCTTAGAACTTTTCATATTCGAGAAATATTTATAAAACCATCGTCACTAGAGGCTTCTCACAAAGGGTCACTTCCTGATGGACTTTACAACCCACCCCTCTTTAAGTTACTATTTAGTTATTGTGTGAGTTGACAGGTCACGGCTCCTGAAGGGTTCTCAGTAAAAATCCCTGAAACTGCACAGTTTCTGCAGTTTTTCTATGGTTAACTGTTTCTTTTAATAAAAGTTCTCATGTAGCCTATTGACATCCCCTCAACCAGTCTTTATACATCACGTCCTCGACCATTGCAACTTTTTTTTACTTCATCTGTTGTAAGATGTTTCTTATTTAATTCATGTTTCTGGTTTGTGTTTATCTTAATTGATATCGGCTCATTTCTTTTAATATCAAGGACAATACATATCCGCTTTGGTTTTGTTTTATACGAATCCATAGGGTGATCATTGCTTTAAGTGCTTTGTGAAAGACATTAAGTTTGAAATCTATGTAAAATATAACTTGAGGTATCTGCCCAACTTTATGTTAGAGATATCATGTTAGTACTCACATGGAAGTGAGTTATTAGATATGTGAGAATATTATTATTATTGTGTGAATAATGAGTTGTTTGTGAAACAACTCATTATAGGTAGACATGAGGGAGATAATATTGTGTGGAGTGAGAGTGAAATACCGCGAGTTGTTAGAACTTAGAACGACTCACTTATTTTAAGGATTGAGTTGTTATAGGAGATAAAATGGCACTCCTTATTCATAGGAGATCCTATTCTTATATGTAAGGTTGTCAAATAATTAATTGATTTAGTTTTCCCGTGTGTAAAAGCTCATTCCAACTTCATTTGGTATCAGAGCAGGTCAATCATAATGGAAGAATAATAAAGATTCAAGGGGCAGTCTCAAGTCTGAATGTTGCCTTGAGTTATGAAGTTCATCAAAAAGTGAGAGTGCAAATTTTAATTTTTACATCATTTTTCAGGTAGTTTTGAGATTTGTTGAGGGAATCTTGTAGATGTCAAGGTATTGGTAGGCTAATGTGTTAAAATCTCCATGATCAAGGCTCATTGTCAAAAACTTCATCGGGTCTTTTCCTTATTATTGCAGCGCTTGATTAGAGCACTATTAGTGAAGGAAAGCCATAGGGCACGCAAGGCAATGTCCTTTATGATATGTAATTATAGTTAAGTCGAAGATTATCATAAGTGTTTGTAATAGTTTTAGTAAAGATGTTTTTTTAGTTAATATTTGTATTTAGATTATGGCCCACTAAAGTGTCTTATCTTATCCTATGTTATGTGTCTATAGTAGTATATTGACAAAATATTCAAGTAAGGTCTATATTCTAATTCAAAAGTTATTTGTTAAGTTATTAGAGTGTATGTCAATATAAAAGTGGTGTCATAATCATTTCAATATCTAATAATATCTTTTAGCCATATTAGATATTTCTTTAGTATCTTGAGGAGATCTGTGTGGTCCTTGTTCGTAATTATGGGGAAAACATAAGCAAATTGTTGATTAGGGCCAAAGAAAGAGGTAAACTTGATGGGTTGCTCGGTGGTTAGGTGATCATGGTACATTAACTTCCATTTTGTTGATAGGCAAATGCGGGAGCATTCGAGTTCATAGGCAATCTGTATCAACCAAACACGACTAAGGTAGTTTTGTGTTGTTTGCAAGTCGTGCGGAAACGAAGCCGCACAAGTCTAGTTCAAGCCGCGGAACACTAATGAAGCCGTGTAAGTCTAGAGGAAGCTACAAATCATTATTGAAGCCGTATAAGTCTAATGAAGCCGCACAAGTTTGTTGGACACCAAGAAACACTTTAGAAAGCCGTGAATAACCACAAATCCGCGCAAATGCCACAAAGATCTGGTTAAGGCTTTAAGCTGATTGGTTATGAAGTCTTGTGATGAGTGCTTTGGGCCTTGACTTAGTAATGTCTTGTAATTTTATGAGTTTAGTGGTAGCATGTAGCTAAGCTCAACGTAGCATTTGGGTGGCTTGCATGCTGTATAAACTAAGCCCAATCGTCTTAGGAAGGTAGCGAAAGAGTGAGAAAGTTGATGATCAACGAAAGTTGAGCTCATGCAAGTGTGATATTGGTTTCATCTTTGTTTCTTGAATGCACCGAGTCCGTATTTGCGTGATATTTCTACGAGTTAATTCCATAAAGTTGATATTGTGCTTTTGTTGTTAATTTCGGTTTGTTCATATATATTTGTTTGTATATTTTTGCACGAATCTCTTAGGGCTCCATCATTTAAGGCGACTCTTCATTGGGCTCCCTAAGCATGTCTCGCATAATTTTGGTATCAAAGCAATGTTCTCTTTCCTTGTGAGTTGATGCACGACAAATGTGGTTGTTTTCCACATTTGAGGGTGTGGGTAGAAAAGCGTTGTGGGCATCTTACAACAAGTGATTTGTTGGGTAGGTGTAAGGATCGCACAACAAACATTGGTAGTTTTTTGACATTTTCTAGTGTGGGCAAAAAAATCGTTATAACATTTCCCAACAAGAAGATTGTTGGAGAGGTGGTGTGAAGGTTGCAAAGGTCATAGATCACACATTTTTAAGGAGACACAATGGCACACATGAAAAATGTTGTAAAAGGCTTAGAGACCAAGGCGCAAGACTTGAGGACTTGGCCGAACTAATGAGAACTATGCAAGCTTGCTTAGAGGCGATGGGAGCCACACAATGTCGAGGTGTTTTTTATGGAGGATCAAAGTGATAGTGAAGCAAAACGTGCACATCAAAGAACACAAGCCATGAATGAGGAAGACGAAGATGTGCAAGCCGAAGGACGAGAAGATAGGATTTTACACGCAATTAGAAGGATGGGGAGCAAGCCAAGTTTAGATACCCCGAGTTATTATAGATGTTTTGAAATCAGAAGAGCTCATCAATTGGACAAGAGAATTTGAGAAGTATTTTGGGTATGAAAACCTGGAAGATCCCAAAAGATTCAAATTTTCCTTCACCAAGTTGAAAGGTCATGCATCTCTTTGATGGGAGCATATCCGGATAGATAGAGTGCAAAGAGGAAAGTGAAGATCAAGACTGGGATAGGCTAGTAGCAAAGCTCACGAAATATTTTGGCTTGTAGACTACCATCCGAACTTCTTTATGAAGTTTCAAAATCTATGATGAGAAAGAGCTCAGTGTGGAGTACACAAAAGAGTTTTTCCGATTCACCATTTGAGTGGGTCATGTAGAAGATTACATGGAAAAGATTTCTTGATATATGAATGGATTGTGGATTGCAATTCAGGATGAATTTGGAATTATCCTAGTATAGTCAATTAAAGAAGCTTATCAGTATGCATTGGAGACGGAGGAGAAGCTAGTGTGTAAGTAGCGAGAATGCTACTAGAGACAAAGGAAAGGCCGTGTAAGGCCGCAAACAAGGTGGTGCTAGGGGAAAATTTGCATGTCATGAAGGCGAGGCTAATTCAACACCGTGCATTAAAGGAGACCTAGAAGATGAAATACATCTTAGGGGAAGAGGATCCTTTGGACGCATAAGATGTTGCAAATTAAGTGGCACATGTTATAGGTGTGGATAAACAAGGCACAAAGATTTGAAATGCCCAAATGCCTAGAGTAATGGCTTGCATAACAATGTAAGTGAACACATTGCACAAGCCGACATAGGTATGTCAAACTATGGAGAAGACCCAAAGATGAGAGAGGCATTGATGTTTAAGTGCGTATTGATGAAACCAACAAAGAAGTTGGTTCGGAGCAGAGGAAAAATTTGTTTAGAACGATGTGTAAGTTAGGAGAGTTTGCAAGTTGATAGTAGATAGCGGAAGCAACGACAATTTGGTTGCACAAGAAATGGTAGACAAGTTGGGGTTGAAGAGGATTGTGCATTCTAATCCCTACAAAGTTTCATGGTTGCAGAAGGGACACTTCTAGTGATAGGACAATGTTGGTTCAAGTTCCGGATAGGGAGATACGAAAATGAAGTCAAGTGAAATATCATGCTTATGCACACACATGGCAATTTGATAAGAAGGGACAACATGATAGTGGTGCAAACGCCACAAGGTGATGAAGGATAAAAGGAATACACTCTAAACCCTATGCGGGAGAAGAGTGAGGCAATGGAGCAAGGTATAAAGGTTTTGCTACTTTTTGGAAAGTAATTCCTAAGTTAGGTAAGGCAAAATAGTGCATGTTTCTTTGGTAGTGAGGCTTGCTAAAAAGAATGCACAAGTACAACAAAGATTGATGAAACACATCTGCGTGAAGTGAATGACGTATTGGGAGAATTTGCGGAGGTAGTCTCGAGCAAGTTCAAGAAGGGTTACCGCTTGTGAGAAATATAAGTCACCACATGAATTTAATCCCAGTGTTAACTTTTGCTGAACAATGCGACATACATGATCACGCCAAAAGAGAATGCGGAGATACAAAAGTAGGTATATGAGCTGTTGGATTAAGGATTGATTAGAGAGAGTCTGAGCCCATGTGCAATCGATAGTCGAATGGCATATGCGTACAAATTCGTGAGCAATCAATTTAATCACCATCAAGTATAGGTTTTCATTGCCGCACATGGATGACATTATGGATTGTTTGAGTGGAGCGAGATACTTTAGCCAAACTGATTTGAAAGAGCAGATATCACTAGATTTGGTAAGAGAAGGTGATGAGTGGAAGACAATGTTCAAAACACATGAAGGATTGTATGAGTGGCTTGTAATGCCTTTTTGGATTTAGCAATGCACCAAGTATTGTCTTGAGGTTGATGGCTGAAGTCCTTAAACCATTTTTGGGAAAGTTTGTGATCATGTACCTTGATGACATTTTGATATTCAACAAGATGCAAAAAGAGCATTCGTTGCATTTAAGACAAGTGTTGCTGATGGTTGTGTGAGGAAAAGTTCTTGATCAAGTTAAAAATGTGTAGTTTTATGTAGGAAGAACTTGTGTATTTGGGTTTTGTGATTTCCTATGAAGATTTGAAAATTGATCCAAAGAAAGTCCATGCAATAGTAGCGTGGCCATCGCTAAGAAGTGCTTTTGAAGCATGTATTTTTCATGGGTTGGCAAGTTTTTAAGGCAAGTTCATCATAAACTTCAGCATAATGTGTGTGCCTATCAAAAAGGCCATGCGAAGGGATAGGAAATGTTTTGTCCTGGAGCACATGCAAAAAGAAGTTTTCAAGAGCCGAACAGAAGGTGTGACTGAATGACCATTGTTAGCGTTACCTGATTTTGCTGCATGGATTGTCGTGTAACATTGTATCGGATAGGGATACAAAGTTTGTTATTTTTAGCGAGACATTGTGTAAGTTGAATACGAAGCTACAATTTAGTTCAACATATCATCCACGGACGGGTGGATAGACGAAAGTAGTAAACAAAACTCTTGGAGATTTTCTCGAGATAGTTCATAGGAGATGAGCTAGGAACATGGGACTTGGCTTTAGCGCAAGCAAAATTTGCGTATGACGACTTAGTTAACTAGAGCACGTGAAGCACACCATCTCAAGTTGTGTATGGGAATAACCCGTGAGTTGCGGAATTAAGAGACTTACCACATAAAGAAGAAAATAGTGTAGAAGTAGAGGATTTTGTAGAATACATGAAGGAAGTGCACTAACAAGTCCACAAACAGTTAGAGAAGATGAATATGTAGTACAAGTAGTGTGCGAGATAAAAAGAGAAGGGAAGTTCAATTTCGAGTAGGAGATATGGTTTAGCCAATTTGTGGAAAGAAAAAGCACCTATCAAGTTAGAGAAGATGAATATGCGATAAACAAACGAGCAAAGTGCGAGATAAAAAGAGAAGGGAAGTTCAATTTCGAGTAGGAGATATGGTTTAGCCAATCCGTGGAAAGAAAAATTTCCTAAAAGCACCTATCATAAACTAAAGTGGAATAAAAATAGGATTGTGTAAGATTTTGAAGAAGTTTGCAAAGAACACTCATGAGATTGAATTGTCGGAAGGCATTGATATCTCAAGCATATTCAATGTGGTAGATTTATATCCATACGAAGGTTAGGAAAAAGTTGAAGACTCAAACATAGGAGATCACAAAGTGGATTGGAGACAACAAATGCTAGATAAGATAAGATAATTATATTAATGTCCAACGGATGACCACAAAAGTAGATTAAAGGGACTGCAAAGTACAAATGTGTCCATACAAAGCGGGAAACAAAAAAAAGTACAAAGCAAGAGAAGAGGTCAAAGACCAAAAGCGAAGCGAAGCGGGAAACCAAAAGGTTTCCAAAGAAGTACAAAGCATGAGAAGGGAAGAAGAAGAGAAGGAAGAAGACCTAGATGAAGCAATGGGAAATTTCTATCCAGGAATGGTAAACCCATCTCTCCTAACATTTGAGGCCGAATAGGAAGAAACTCATAATAGTGTGATGATCCGAAGAAGAGGAAGAGGAGGTGAGATGACAAGACCTCCCCCTGTGTTGTTGTCTGTCAAAAGTAGGATGTCTCAAGGGCCTAGTGGATCTAGTCCGCCCTTTGGTACTGGGACTGGTATAATAGTGCTTGGGAGATATCGAGAGTTAAATATGGACCCCCTGAACCATACTGATATGCAGTGTGACTCTGTGTTGGTATTGATTTGGCGCTTAGTGCCTCTCTCTCCGAAGGTAGAGCCAGAAAAAAGTGATCTTCTGGGGAGAGTCTGCTCTATTAAGTGTTTGAATATTGTGATCCCGAAGCCTAAGAGCCTTCTTTATGTATAAAGCCAAACACTTTTGATCGACATATTTGAAAAAGTTAGTAAGTTCATGGGTCCTCTCGAAAGTCAGAGAGACCTCCCCCCTAATCTTGCAGTAGGTGGGACAACGGAAGATGAAGTGTGCTTCCGTCTCGACCCCTGGAAACTACATAGTTGACAAGTCATGTCGACCAATTTCTCTCGGTGGTCCGTCCACTCCGAAGCCTATGAGAACCCACTCTGAACTGACCCAGAGGGATGCAAAGAGCGTGCATCCAATGGCAAAGGGTATACTGAGGATGGATAATAAGTCCGTCACTCAATTCCAAGAAGTGTTCCGTATAAAAAACCATCTTCGGGTGTAATCCGCCACGAGGGTTCACCCAATTGGTGTGGATGAATTGTCTATAAATATCCTCTTTGATGATCCTATTCAACTCCTATTTGGAAGATCGAGGATGAGCTAGTGTGTCTAAGGAGTATCAAAAAGGAGGAAGACGATCCATCCTAATACGCAATCGACGCTAAGAGAGAAGAAACCCCAATGTTCCAACAACGAGCACGACACTGGAGAATCGAGTGGGCAATGCTCTCCGAGGAACAATATGTCTTTGAATAGGGTACTTTTCTCTCTCCTCCATTGAGTCAACAAAGCTCTGGATATGGTGCAAAAAGGAAACCAAATCAAAAATGGTCTCTATCTTGAAATGATGTGATGGGAAACAAACCGCTTGCACACTGGTGAAGCGACGAAGGAGAAGTGTTTGGAATCTCTCGGTTGAAGCCCAATCCGACTCGAGCAAAGAGGGCCCCCACACCACAGAGCCATAAAGAACAAGTGGGTCTGATAAGGGAATCCATGAGGGACATCTTGGAGGAGATGTCCTGAAAATGGTGTTGGAAGCACTGTTGCTCGAGGAGAGCTAAGGAACCGTAACCCTTATTGACACGTGGTTGGAGGGCTTGTCTCAGACTGAAACACGGACCAAAGAACTGCACACCCAAGTAAGTGTAGGTACCGGTAATCTTAATCTCCCCCGAAGAAGAAATGGAGGTGTTAGGTCTCATAACCTTGGTTTTACCTGTGTTGATTGACAATTGTCGGAGATCACAAAACAACCCTAAGGCATCCAACTGTCTTCATAGTCTCTCAGGAGACGAGGCTATTAGGACCACGTCATCAACAAACAAAAGGATAGACATCAGAACCTGGTGGAGGAGGCACCCATCACCGCCCTAGATATGCTCACAAAGAAAGGTCTCGAGCCCATCAATGTAGATCCCAAACAAAGTGGGGGATATGGGACAACCCTGTTTAACCCCAATAGTACTCTTGATGAAATATGAAATCTCATGAATGGTACGGAAATGACCAAGAATAGTCTCATATAAACATATGATGGTAGTCAAAAGGATCTCAAAAATGCCAATATCTCTAAGCCTCTGGAAAAGAGCCTCACGAGGAACAAATTCAAAAGATTTCCAAAAATGTACAAATCAACTCTAGACTTTCGATGAGCGATGACGTGCCTCCTCAATGATGGCCGAGAGAGTGAAGATATGGTCAATGGTCTAGTAAGTAGGTCGGAACCCCACTTGCTGCTAGATCTGAGGTGTCTCTGCTCCAACTCCTTGGAAAGCAACATGTGGAGAACAATAACATAAAGCTTTGAGAATGTATGGCCAACCATGATAGTCCTGTAATTATTGGGATCAAAATTGGGGCCCGATTTGTGTATCAGGTGAATGGAGTGATGTGACCAAGCCGGCGGAAAACCAGATCGTACCATGTGGTTGAAAAGATCAACCAAGAAACTACCCAACCCTCTAAAGCCAAACTTGAAGAATTCAGCCTAGAAGCCCTCCTCATTAGCAGTCTTGCTATTGTTCATCACTTTGACCGCCTCTTTGATATTCGGTAAGTGAACAAGTAACATGAAGAGGGAGGAGGATCAACCTAGATATGAGGCTGCCCAGGGATATCATATAGAGTGGAGGTGTGAGAGAACATGGACTCGGGGTTAAGATCGAGAGGAAGGGGAGAGTGATGAGGGAGGATGGTGCATTAGAAATGTTTGGGAGAGTGTCGAGAGAAGAACACAAGATCCATCTCCTTAGGGAAATAAAGAGACATTTCTTACGTTGAAGAAGACAACGGTAAGAGGCTTTAGGGGAGGGATGGGCGTGATGAAGTCGGGCAAAGTGAAAGAATTTGCACTCATCATCGTACTACTTGTTCATAGGGCAAGATCTAGAGTTATTGGGTTGATGGGAAGCGGGGTAAGAACGGTGGAACTGGGAAAGATTTGTGATTACCTCCCAAACGATGAAAGAGAGGCATGTGTATTTGGTAAAAACACAATCCAATGAGAAGAAATGGGTCTTCAAAGGGAGAATCGGCGGATGTGGGAAGAGGTGTTGGGGTCTTCTTTATCAAACTGGAATGTAGTACGAGGGAGGCTATGAATGGGAACAGTGGCGGGAGGGGGGATATCAACCTGGAGAGAGAAAGAAAGAAGGGCATGATCGACAAGGGGAATGGGGGAAATAGAGAGGTGATGGACAAGTGACAAGAGATACTGGCTAGAAAGGACATAATCCACAACACTCGCACCCCACCGTGAGGCCAACATGTGAAGAAGTGAGAGTCAGGAAAGTAGGTGAGCCCATTCAGGATCAACAACTCATGGGATTCCCCTAACTGAAGAAGGTGCCGACCATATGCAGTGAAGGGCCCTGAATCATCCTTTGATATCCTGTGAAGTCCCACTGCCTTTAGATCAATCGCTTGGGTGTACTGGGTGTAGAACACATCCTCTGATCGGTCATGGAGAGGAATCTAGAGGGCTCTGGTATGGGCATTGAAGTCCCCCATAAGGATGACTTCGCCAATTGCTGAGTATTGAGTAATACTGGCATATAGGTCACCGAAAGGATCACCATCATGGCCATTGTGAATGGCATACAAAGAGGAAGTCGGAGGAAAGTAGCAAACTGCAATAAAAATATCCTGGAAGGGAGATTTGCCCCTCTAATCCGGATCCACATGAACCTGGCAAACTCATCCGTGGTCACCAACGAAATCCTGCTCCAGAGGAAATCTCTATACAAACAAGCCACACCCCCTGAACCCCTAACACCACCCGAAGTCCGTGTCTCCTGTCTGCAAGCAGAGTACCAATGGTATCCCTTGATCCCCAAAAGAGGTCAGACAGGCTCTCGTGTGTCTCGTGATGAAAATGATGTCAAACGATCCAAGTGCATCATACATAAGTCCGTAATGACCGTAAAGAACCATTACCGCTCCAACAACTAATGGAGATATGTGTACCTCGTCCCCTCTCCTTGCGGACCCGTCATTTAGAAGTCCCGAGTTGGGCTTCCCATCTTGGAGGGAAAGGTTCTCTAATGACAGCTCTGAGATTCCTGATAACTGCCCATTTCCTTGCTTGCCAAGCTGCCAAAACCAATTCTCTGGAGCGTTTGAACTCTGCCAACCAGCCGAAATATATATATATATATATATATATATATATATAGGGGAGAGGGTATCACATTGAAAAGGCCCTATATAGATCGTTCATATTCCCAAGGAATGAAGTATGAAGCATCTTTCTATTTTACAAAGGATATACCTTTGTTTGTAAAGGTATTTGGGTGTCCTGGTAAGATCTTCGTCAATGAATTTCTTGTTAGGGAGAGAGTGTAGCATCCGTTTGGCTCTGAGAGGCCTAAGCCGATTTGTTGTTGATCTGAATCTGAGGAAAAGAGTGGAGTCATAGCCCAACCAGGCCCTGTCTAGAACAATATTGGGAATATGCAGAGTATCCCAGAGAAACCTGTTCCCAACCACCAAGGGGTCTGGTGATGAGAGAGGTAGAGGGAGCCCCCTCACCTTGAGATTCAATTCCCTCTTGTGCCTGGTACGTTCGCGGATGACTTGGCTAGAACAACCTCCTCAACAACTGCCATAGGGGAGGGAGACCGATCTTTTCCAACAAACTGAGCCCATGATCTGATGTTTGTTTCTGTTTCTTGTTTAAAAGAAGCCTGCTGCGATCTAATCTCCTCCTGCTTATTTTTGAGGTCCAAGATTTCCGCATGCAAGGTATTGTTGGGAGGATCGACAACCTTGTTCCCCTCACTGGTGTGGATTCTTTTCTTTTAATAAAACAATTTCCGATTCGATTGCTATAATTCAGTTAGTGAGTTCATGGATTTCAGTACGAAGAGCCTCGTTAGCGAGTTCCACTTTTTGAACCCTGTTGATCAGCTCCTGAATGAGGTTTTTCATGCTGTCATCATAATTCTGCTCAACCGGTTTGAAAAATCAATTATTTTGTTATCTTTAGTAGTAGTTGGGTCAGCCATCTCCACACGGTTCGTAAAATTGGTGCGAAGCAAAGGAGGGGGAGGAATTGCCTAGATTGGTGTGATTGAGATGGATGAGCAAGGTGAATTCCCTGGTGGCATCAGACAGGTAGAACAACGAGATTAACCGGACGCGAGCAAAATATGAGCTGGAAACCACGAGCAAAATATAGGAAAATGGAATCGCGAGAAGAAGGGCAAAAGGTTTCCTCTTAGAAAACAAGAGTAGAAATGGCTGGAATAAACTGTGGGTAGAAGAGAAACGCCAGTAAATGAATCAGAAATGCTTCAGCAAAGGTCGTAAATAGCTAGAAAGCAGAGACAAGGCTCACGCGATATAGATCAAGCTGTCGTCAGTCCTTAATGCCTCCCGAAAGTGACTGTAAATGATGCGAAGAAGAAACCATAGGGAAAATCGAGAGAGATGGAGAGAGTGAGTTTCAGAGTTTGAGTCATTGTTATTATTGCTGGTTT
Organism: Taxus wallichiana var. yunnanensis; assembly: GCA_018340775.1. NCBI lineage: Eukaryota > Viridiplantae > Streptophyta > Pinopsida > Cupressales > Taxaceae > Taxus > Taxus wallichiana. Next base: position 423,690,880 of record CM031234.1, on the reverse strand, counting down.
TCCTGAACTGAGGGTTTTTCGACCTCTTTCACTCATGATTTCTTTGGTTTCTGTTAGGGCACAAGAATATAGTCGCAAGTGCATTAACAAGTCTGTGTCTGGTTCCTGCTCTGTTGTGAGTTGAGCCCTCATGCAATCAACATTACAGTCACAACAGTCGTGGAAAGTATTACAACACGGGAATATGGTTGCAGGTGCATTCATGAGCTTGTATCTGGTTCCTGCTCAGTTGCGAGTTGAGCCCTCATGCAGTCAACATTAAAATCACAACAGTCGTGGAGAGTATTATGATTTCTTTGTTTCTATTAGGGCACGAGAATATAATCGCAGGTGCAATCAACCAAGTGCGTAAAAAGGTAGAAAGGGTGATTGACACCATAATTAAGGAAACATGTGACAAGGAGCATAATGAGTATTTGGTTTAATGGAAGGGAAGCAAAATTGAGGTTTAAACTTGGTTGAGTGCAATAGGTGTTGCTCTACACGGAATTATGGAAGATGGACTTGCTTGAGTAGGAGCTCAAGTGTTCAAAATCACCCAAGGTGTATAGTGAGAAGCATCCGGGTTCATAGGAATCTTATATCAACCAAAAACAATTAAATTAGTTTTGTGTAACATTTGTGTTGTTGGCGGGTGGCTGCACAAGCCTAGCAGAAGCCGCGGGGACTAGTTCAAGCTGCAGAGCACTTCTGAAACCACGTAAGTCTATTGAAGCTGTGTAAGTCTATTGAAGCCACAAAACAGTACTGAAGTTGTGCAAGTCTGTTGGAAGCCGTGAAACACTTCAGGAAGCTACGAATAACCATAGAGCTGCTTAGACGCTGCAAAGATCTGCTTAATTCAATTGGTTATGCTTCAAGTCTTGTGATGGGTCCTTTGGGGGCTTTGTCTTTGTAATGTCCCATAATTTTAGGAGTTAAGTGCCAGCATGTAGCTAAGTTCTATGTAATATTTGGGTGGCGTGCATGCCTATATAAACAAATCTCAATTGCCTTGGGAAGGTAGCAAAAGAGTGAGAAAGTTTATGATTAGTGAGAGTTGAGCTTGAAAGTGTGATATTTGGTTGGAGTGCAAACATGGGTCTGCTACTATTTTTTGAATGTACTGTTGAGGCCACATCGTTGTTGACCATTTTGTATGCGTGTGCAATTCCTTTGAGTTAAATCCATAAAGTTGATATTGTGTTTCTGCTGTTTATTCCAGTTTGTGTTCATATATATCTGTTTGTATATTTCCCCTCAAATCTCTAAGGGCTGCGTGGTCTAAGGCGGCTCGTTATTGGGCTCTCTAATTGCATCTACATCATCTCCTCTTGTATACATTGGTAGTTAGGGAAATATAACATCTCAAACTTTTGGACACTTTAGAACTAACCTTGGGGTAGCAAATGAACAAGAAAAAATTTCATATCATCTTCATTAATATCTCACGCCGAAGTAAATGGGAGATTCTTAAAATTTTAGGATTACAGCTTGAAATACCATGGCTTTTTGTGTCACATGGAGACTTCCAAAGCTCTTTGGGACACTATAATTTGTTGAAACTCGAATTGTCATGGATGGCTGTCTTTTGTAGGAAGAATACTGCTCCTTACGGCCGTCCTTTTAGGCTGTCCCTATATACCCCCTCAGTCTTCTCCCCATTCATAGGCATGTAGAGGATCATATATCATAGTAATCGAATGTAATCTTTTGCGGAGGAGAAGACACATTCAAACACCTGCTTGTCTCTTGGTCTCAAGAACAGTATAAATAAAATCAAAAGGATTCAACATCAAAATACCTTTCAATGTAAGAAACCCGGGGCCATGAAAGCTGCTTAGTGACATTGAGCTTTTTTGACCTCTCCCTAGAGGCTTATCGTTAGAGATAAATATCTTATTCTGAAATCAGCAATCAAATCAAAGTAATTTATTCAATAATAGAGAGGTTCTTTTATGTACTTGTTATATCCTACAAACAAGAATCGAGTCTTATCTCCCAATTTCTCTCTCCTAAATATCCTCACCCATATTTATCTCTTGGGTGAGTGATCACACAAACAAATGCAAATAATAATATTACGAGAAGCACTAATAATCCCCCTTAATGCAGCCATAGGGAGAGGAACCACACCACATGTATGTCAACTCATACCATATGTTCAAAAACATACTCGGTATGCACCATGTTTCTAGTGATAACCTAAATACAAAAACACAACTGTTTACGCTTTCACTTCTTGTGAGTGCTAGAGTTCTCATCAGAATATCACTTGCATCGCTACTTTTAGTGATCACTTACATATACAAACACAACTGTTCACATTCACTTATCAAAACACATTCTTCATCACTTGATTGGGGAGAATATTCTTCTCAATCACTTTCTCTTTTCTGTTTTTGTTAGCAACCAAGGCCTTTTCCTTAGTTTTCCATTGACGAGATCTTGTGCTCTTTGTATACAATTCAGAAGAAGAGGTTTAAACGTTGGCTCACATTTGGTTTGCTTGGAAGAAGTAGCAAGCTTATTTTGTAAGAACAATATTTCTTTTTTTGTTTGGAAATTGTGATTTGATTCCCCTCATCAAGTAGAGATTAAACATTTCAAACTTGGATTTAGTTTGCTTAAGGTAAAAATTTTATTTGACATATAACTGTGCATGCTGCTCAAAAGTAAGGCCTTTGTGTCATCATCCTTTACTTCTTCACTAGTACCAGCTAACTGATTTATTAAAGAGCAGAATTCACTGATGTGATGTGATGTCCCCTTTTCAGAATTGAAACAATCAGGAGACCTGTAGCCTATTCTTTATTTCTCATAGGCTAAGGGATAAAGTTAGGGAAATAATTTAATAATAATATTTTAAGTTGTCCTAGTAACTTTATTTTTATAACATTGTAAAAAGACGACTTAAGTATTATTGATATAAAGGGGCCCTAATGTGATGTTTATTAAAAGTGTTTCTAGACAGTTCTGGATGGAATTTTAGGCAGTGTAGGAAACTCAAATCAAAAGCGTAATTATAAAATGAAGAGCTGGGAGGAAGAAGGCATTCGATTCGCTATTGTTATCAAACCCTATTTTAGAGCTTGAGCATTCTATGTTCAATTTCTTCTCCTAGGACGAAAACTCTAGGAATGCAGAGATTTAGAGGACAAAAACACTCTTCTGCTTTGAGGTGATTCTATCTAGGGATCGTATTTGAGCGGAAAGATTGAATTTTATTCCCAGTTCCAGTTGGTTAAGGAGGTTTTTAGAGATTTTTAGTTTATTACAGTGCTGCTATGGTATTCCATACTGCCGCTACAGTATTCTGTACCATTTTTACAATATTCCATATCTCTGCTATAGTATTCTGTACCAATGCTACAGTACCATCACAACTGCATATTTCGTGAGTTGGGTTTGCTGTTTATTTTGGTAGTTTGAATAATAAATGAACCACAAATTGCTGCTGTACATCTTTGAATATTATATGCAAAAAAGGGTTTGCAGAACCATTGCTACCCATTTGATATAAAAGATTCGATATGAATATTTAATGCTGCTGTCCAATATTCAGTAAATGACAGTTTGTCTTATGTTCAATGCTGTGTAAGGCCTTCATAGTTTTCATTTTGTTATGAGCACAACAATAGTGCATGTATGCCAATTGTTAATGGAATCGCCAATGAATGGTTCATGTTTGCCAATTGTTTGCAAATATGTCAATG